>JAVLUX010000001.1:46396957-47731957 GCA_032164185.1 Moxostoma hubbsi
AGAAACACGAGAGACCTCTGGAGCTGTTCTGCAGAGATGATCAGACGTGTGTGTGTTTCTCCTGCACTATAGGAGACCACAAGACTCACAACACTGTTCCTATAGAGGACGAGAGTGCAGAGAAGAAGGCAAGAGTTACTAATGTTCAATCAATACTTATTTTGAAGATGGAGACGCTGTGTTGAGTGATGAAATGTGTCTGTGTTGTTCTCTGTCTGTAGAATCAGCTGGTAAAGACACAGACAGACGTGCAGCAGATGATCAAGAACAGAATGAAGAAGATTCAAGACATCCAACACTCTGTAGAGATGAGAAAGGTCAGTCAAATTTATGTTCAATCTTCTTTATAAATAAAGGTGCTGAATTAAATACATTTAAACTGTGACTTGATCTCATCAGAGAAACACAGAAGAAGAGAAATCACACAGTGTTGAGGTGTTCACGACTCTGATCCGCTCCATTGAGAGATGTCAGACTGAAGTTGTTGAGATGTTGGAGCAGAAGCAGAAAGCAGCAGAGAAACAGGCTGAAGATCTCATTAAAGAGCTGGAGCAGGAGATCACTGAGCTAAAGAGGAGAAACTCTGAGCTGGAGCAGATCTCACACACTGAAGATCATCTTCATCTCCTACAGGTCAGTGTCCATCTCTCTCATCAATGAGAATGATTAGAAAACACTCCTCATGCTGATGGATTTCTCCTCTCTCCTGCTGTAGATTGACCCGTCCCTGTACAGCCCTAAAAACAGTAAGGACTGGACTGAGATCAGTATTGACACTCATGTGAGTGTGGACACTCTGAAGACAGCTCTGACTCGACTCAAAGACACTCTACATGAGACTGTAGATCAAAAACTCGGTCAAACTGGTGAGTGTATAGTAGACCTGTCACGATTATTAAATAACCGTCTGATCACAGTTATTTGAGACAGCTGCGATTATTGGGCATTCAAATTCCAATCACACCTTAATTCCAAAAATAAGGGAATTTTAAGTGAATATACTGTATAAATGCCATGAACGGCACATTTGTGTGTCATTCAGTTGAACTCTGAGTCCGATCTTCATTGAATCACACACGGACGTCAACCAGCTCCTGTCCTGAATTGAAAGAGGCTTGCGAATATAATGAAACAAATATAAAGTTTGATAGTGAACACAAAGCGCACTTTCACTTTAAATGATCGTGTAATGGCAAATGTTCCTGGTTCACACACACTGTGTTAATGACACACAGAGACACAGAGGAGGAGACGCACACTTACTCTATTTCTGTGGAGAGATAAAATGAAGCGAAATCTCAAAGGTTTTACTTCATGACAAATAAGGGCTGTGGGTTTAATCAGAGCATTAAAATAACGTGTGAAGTCTCAGTTATTTATAAAGCACTTTCAAACTGTAACACCAAAGTGATAAACATTGAAAATAAAATAGAAAATAACTATAAACACACAATAATCAAAATAGTAGGAAATTCAAACTAGCATAAAACACCCAGAGTCCATCAAGTATTAAAATCCAATGAAAACAAAGTTTTTAAAAGTGGATAAAGAAATAGAAATAGAAGTGGAGGATCTAATATTAAGAGGTAAACCATTACACAACCTCAGACCAGCAACTGAAAAATCCCGATCCCCTTTGAGCTTTAAGTGTGATCTGGGAACAGTCAATAGTAACTGATTGGCCGATCTTAATGATCTACATGAATAATGTAAATGTATAAGATCAGTGAGGTAACCAGGGGTCAAACCATGAACCACTTTAAAAACAAATAACAGGACGTTGTATTGAGTTCTGTACTGTACCGGTAACCAATGTAGTGAAGCCAATACCGGTGAAATGTGCTCCCTCCTCTCAGTATTTGTGAGCACCGATCCGCTGCATTTTGGACTAGCTGCAACTGTGACACAGATGAATGACTAGTTCCCAAGTAAAGGACATTGCAGTAGTCGAGTCATAAGATGTATAACTTTCTCCAGATCGCTCATGGCCCTAAATCATTGTTAATATCTGCACCACATACATCAGATCCAAAGATAATGATCTCAGTTTTCTTCTCATATAACTGGAGAAGATTTTGACCCAGACAACCTTTAACCTCTTATAAACACAACAACATCAACAACAACAAATTAAAATAACGGTTCACTCCAGGCTGCAGGAGGAGATATATTTGATTGTCATCTGCATAGAAGTGGTATGATATACCACATTTCTTAAAAATCATGCCAAGGGGTTGCATATACAAAGAAAACATAATCAGATCTACCTTCAAGGTAAAATATAATCCATCTTAAAACCTTTTAACCCAACATCATGCCTTAGATGACTAATAAGAATTTGATGATCAATAGTATCAAATGCCGCACTGAAGTCCAACAAAATTAAAGCAGCATGATTACATGAATCACCAATTAGTAACAAATCATTTGTTGCCCTTAACAGAGCTGACTCAGTACTGTGTCCAGCCCTAAATCCAGATTGAAACGTGTCTAAAACTTCAGCTGAGATCAAACTACTTTATCCAAAATCAGTGTCGTAAACTGGAGGAAAACTCAGCCTTTATTTGAATTTCTTTTATCAACAAAACATTTAAAAAAGAGTTCACAAATATCCACGAGGGTTTAAATCAACTCTCTCCGGGTTCAGTAATCTATTAATGGTGTTGAACAACACTCTGGGAGAGATCGAGAGTAAAGAAATAATATTAGAAACATGATTTGCTCTTTTAATATTTCAACAAACCTCCGATCAGCCTTTCTACACTCCTGTCTGATAGCACAAGTTGCATTATCTAACCACGGTTGACCTCTAACTCTTATGTTTTTATACGAGCAATAACATCCCAAATATCTGAACACTCAAGAGTTAAACACAGTCACCAGCTCATCAGGACCCTTAAAAGAGGGAGACTCAATAAATGATGTAAAGGAGGATAAAAAGCATCTGTAAAAGCCGTAGATGCAGATGAGGTGATCAATCTAGACCAATAAGCAGAAGACTGAGAGCTCGATGATCCACAATTCAAAGTGACATTAAAAATCACAGACACATGATCAGACAAACAGTCATCACCAATTTCAGCATCACAAATTTGAGACCTAAAGATAAAACCAGATCCAACGTGTGACCTACTCATGAGTCGGCCCGTGACAAACTGAGTGAAATTAAGAGAATCGAAATCTAAAAACTGAGACACCAAAGATTTTTCAGGACAACAAACAGGAATGTTAAAATCTCAAACAATTTAAACATGTGAACATAAAGAAATTAGGAAATACATGTTTTACTATTAAATAATATAATAAAAATGTAATTTAAGTATAATAACATATCCTTAAAAAATTGCATTTTGTAATTTATAAAAATTATGTCAAATTGACTGAAATGTCTCGGTTACTGTCATAACCTCATTCCCTTGGGCAGAGAATTTAGTGAGATTTTTGCACTGAGGAGCCGAGACAATGTCCCGGCCACTACAGCGGTGTTGTTCAGCCTGTGGCAAGAGGGACACAATGTCTCGTTCCCTCAATCAGGGAAAGTTCCCCTTCTGTCACTCACTCATTGTGTAGATGAAGTGACACTAGGGGTCCTATGTATGAAACGCCATGTTGGCTGAACTATGTTAAGTGTCTGCCGGAGCAGGTGTAGGCAAGCTACGAGTGTAGTAACAGATGCACTCGTACTGCACATAGCCACGTTGTGTGCTTTCCCATAACCCTGAAGAGGGGGGGGGGGGGGGCGGGCGTTCGGCATGTGTGGGAGTGGGCCGTGCCAGCCTTGGCCTTTTTTCTAAATATTTACCTCTCCATAGAAGAATGGATTCGGCTGGGACCTTTAATGCCCATGAAACGCGCCGGGTAAGGCGCTCATTTCCATTCCTATTCTTTCAGGGGGAAAAGACCCTGCGGAGGCCACACCCTGCCCTGAAAAGGGATTAAAGAGTGGCGAATATGTCACATATGCTGAATATTTTATGCCACATGTGGAAGAGGTGCGGAGGTAGATCCTTGTGGGGGAGGAGTTGCTACAAAACACCAAGACCCGGGGCAGAGGGCTCTGCCAAGGGAGACGCGGGTCTGCAGAGGGAGAACGTACCGCAGAAGATACGTCACAGGAGGTTATCTGGGAAACCAAAAACCTGTGGAGCACTTACCCCAGTATCGGGTACATGTACATGTACTGGGTCTGACCATGAATTCCTCCACTGGATTTGTGAGTCAGAGGGCTAGGATGAAGGACATCCATGGTTCACAAATTGGGAACACGCATGGGGAAAAAAGAGCACATGGAGGGGAAAGGCGCTATACACAAGCGATACACCCGGCCAGCTGTCCATGTAACGAAACTTACTTACCTGTTTGTACCTGAAAGAACACGGGATGAACCGGCTCAACCCGGCGATTACAGAATCTCCAAGGTATTGGGTGTTGCCCAGCCTGCTGCCCTCCGGATGTCTGCTAGAGAGGTGCCATTGGCCAATGCCCACAAGAATGCCAAACTTCTCGCGGAGTGTGCTCGAACCCGCAAGGAGGTGGGCATGGACTGGGTCTGGTAAGCCAGGAAAATGGCATCCAAGGACAACGGAGAGGTCACGTGAGGGAAAGAGGCGTGGTCTAGAGGTTCAACCTCCTGGTGCCTCTCAGAGACCTAATGAACAGGTCGTGCTTGGCAGGGGATTTACCTGGGACAGCGTTGCTGCCAAAGACCTTGAGAGTGGCTGTGGACAGGCACCTGTCCAACTTCTTCTGCAGGAAGCAAGCACTGATCTCTGGGGGTCTTGCCATTTCGAGAAAAACACCACTCGGCGAAGACACGCCACTTCAGGGGGTGGAGCTGCCTAAAAAGGGGCTCTGGCCTGAGTGATCGTGTTAACCACTGTGAGTGAAGGGTCCCACTTGGGTCTACCGCATCCTGTCCAGGGACCAGATATGGAGGTTCCAGAGGTCTGGGCGTGGGTGCCAAAGGGTGCCCCGTCCCTGAGAGAGAGCCACACGTCCAAGCTCCGGGCAAGGGGCACTAAAGGAAGGATCACATCCGACGTTCCATTGGATGGGGCCCCTCGGCAGGGGGGAGCAAGGAATGCCACGTTTTGGTGCGAGGCTCTGACATACATTGCTTCGCACGTGTGGCAGAGCAGCGACTGAGGAGGAGGGACGACAGGGCCGTCGTCTGGACTTGTCACCATCGGCCAGTCAGGGGGTGATGGATGTGTGGGGCAGTGGTGCCTGTGAAGGTGGGGAACCGCATTCATGGGACCTGGGCTGGGGACGCTCGGTGACTGGTGGCCGCAGGGGTGGCGACCGTGTGCACTGAGCATATAGCCCGAGGGGAGAGGAAACTCTTTTTTTTTTTTTTTTTTTTTTTTTTGACAAGTTGGTTCTTCAACCCGAGCGGGGTGCGGCGAACAAAAAAGAAAAAGGGATCAAAGGATTTACCTCTGGGCCCTCCACCGGTGGAAGGAGTGGTCTGGATACCACCTCTGGAGTTCCTTCAGTCCTCTCTACCTCAGGCATCCCGTATCAGGGGCGCTTGTGAGCCTGTCTAGGGGTCTTTGTGGCCGGCCGAGAAGCAGGGGGCGTCGCTGTCCGGCGGGGAGCTCTACGCTGAGGCCAAGGGCTGGGCTCGGGCTGGGGCGGAACTGGCCATGTCTTGGTTGCTGCAGGGGGAAGCCCTCAGCGAACAGATGGGCTGCGCACTCTTGAACTGCCCCGGGGCACCAGATGGAAGCCATCTGTCTCATCCCAGAACTGGGCCGGGACGAACGATCGTACCGGGGAGCGGGCTGCCCGTGGGGATTCCTTTCCTATTCTTTCAGGGGGAAAAGACTCCGGATTCCCGGGAAGTGAACAAGTCTACCTGTTCTTTGCCGAATCGACTCCAAATCAGCTGGACCATCTAGGGGTGGAGTCTCCACGCTACACTGAGCATTGCCTGCTGTGGCATTGAGGCTCTCCGGGATATGAGTGGCTGACCCGCTGAAGCCCCCAAATCACCTTCAGCGTCAACAGGGGTGGCCTCATGAAGTGGCTTTCTTCTGGAGGTTATGAGCTGCGCTCCAGTTTCTTTTAAGCATTCCATACTGTAATAATGTTTGTTAATGTTACTACAGATTATTATTATATGTATATACAGTATCTCACAATACTCATTTTCATTTCTTCACAACACTGAAGAAATGAAACTTTTCTGCAATGTAAAGTAGTGAGTGTACAGCTTGTATAACAGTGTAAATTTGCTGTCCCCTCAAAATAACTCAACACACAGCCATTAATGTCTAAACTGCTGGCAACAAAAGTGAGAACACCCCTAAGTGAAAATGTCCAAGTTGGGCCCAATTAGCCATTTTCCCTCCCCAGTGTCATGTGACTCGTTATTGTTACAAGGTCTCTGGTGTGAATGGGGAGCAGGTGTGTTAAATTTGGTGTCATCACGATCACACTCCCCCATACTGGTCACTGAAAGTTCAACATGTCATCTCATGGCAAAGAAAACTCTGAGGATCTGAAAAAAAGAATTGTTGCTTACATAAAGATTGCCTAGGCTATAAGAAGACTGCCAAGACCCTGACACTGAGCTGCAGCATGGTGGCCAAGACCATACATCGGTTTAACAGGACAGGTTCCACTCAGAAAAGGCCTCGCCATGGTCGACCAAAGAAGTTGAGTGCACGTGCGAGAGGTTGTCTTTGGGAAATAGACATATCAGTGCTAACACCATTGCTGAGGTTGAAGGGGTGGGGGGTCAGCCTGTCAGTGCTCAGACCATACGCTGCACACTGCATCAAATTGGTCTGCATGGCTGTTGTCCCAGAAGGAAGCCTTTTCTAAAGATGATGCACAAGAAAGCCCGCAAGCAGAGTGAAGACAAGCAGACTGAGGACATGGATTACTGGAACATGTCCTGTGGTCCAATGAGACCAAGATAAACTTATTTGGTTCAGATGGTGTCAAGCGTGTGTGGCGGCAACCAGGTGAGGTGTACAAAGACAAGTGTATCTTGCCTGCTGTCAAGCATGGTGGTGGGAGTGTCATGGTGTGGGTCTGCATGAGTGCTGCCGGCACTGGGGAGCTACAGTTCATTGAGGGAACCATGAATGCCAACATGTACTGTGACGTACTGAAGCAGAGCATGATCCCATCCCTTTGGAGACTGGGCCGCAGGGCAGTATATAACAACCCCAAACATACCTCCAAGATGACCACTGCCTTGTTATAGAAGCTGAGGGTAAAGATGATGGACTGGAAAAGCATGTCTACAGACCTAAACCCTATTGAGCATCTGTGGGGCATCCTCAAATGGAAGGTGGAGGAGCACAAGGTCTCTAACATCCACCAGCTCCGTGATGTCATCATGGAGGAGTGGAAGAGGATGCCAGTGGCAACCTGTGAAGCTCTGGTGAACTCCATGCCCAAGAGGGTTAAAGCAGTGCTGGAAAATAATGGTGACCAAACAAGTTATTTGTTTGTTTGACACTTTGGGCCCAATTTGGACATTTTCACTAAGGGGTGTACTCACTTTTGTTGCCAGCGGTTTAGACATTAATGGCTGTATGTTGAGTTATTTTAAGGGGACAGCAAATTTACACATAATAAAAGCTGAATGTCATAATGGGAAAGAAAGGTGATTTAAGCAATTTTGAGCGTGGCATGGTTGTTGGTGCCAGACGGGCCGGTCTGAGTATTTCACAATCTGCTCAGTTACTGGAATTTTCACGCACAACCATTTCTAGGGTTTACAAAGAATGGTGTGAAAAGGGAAAAACATCCAGTATGTGGCAGTCCTGTGGGCGAAAATGCCTTGTTGATGCTAGAGGTCAGAGGAGAATGGGCCGACTGATTCAAGCTGATAGATGAGCAACTTTGACTGAAATAACCACTCGTTACAACCGAGGTATGCAGCAAAGCATTTGTGGAGCCACAACACGCACAACCTTGAGGCGGATGGGCTACAACAGCAGAAGACCCCACCGGGTACCACTCATCTCCACTACAAATAGGAAAAAGAGGCTACAATTTGCAAGAGCTCACCAAAATTGGACAGTTGAAGACTGGAAAAATGTTGCCTGGTCTGATGAGTCTCGATTTCTGTTGAGACATTCAGATGGTAGAGTCAGAATTTGGCGTAAACAGAATGAGAACATGGATCCATCATGCCTTGTTACCACTGTGCAGGCTGGTGGTGGTGGTGTAATGGTGTGGGGGATGTTTTCTTGGCACACTTTAGGCCCCTTAGTGCCAATTGGGCATCGTTTAAATGCCACAGCCTACCTGAGCATTGTTTCTGACCATGTCCATCCCTTTATGGCCACCATGTACCCATCCTCTGATGGCTACTTCCAGCAGGATAATGCACCATGTCACAAAGCTCGAATCATTTCAAATTGGTTTCTTGAACATGACAATGAGTTCACTGTACTAAAATGGCCCCCAAAGTCACCAGATCTCAACCCAATAGAGCATCTTTGGGATGTGGTGGAACGGGAGCTTCGTGCCCTGAATGTGCATCCCACAAATCTCCATCAACTGCAAGATGCTATCCTATCAATATGGGCCAACATTTCTAAAGAATGCTTTCAGCACCTTGTTGAATCAATGCCACGTAGAATTAAGGCAGTTCTGAAGGCGAAAGGGGGTCAAACACAGTATTAGTATGGTGTTCCTAATAATCCTTTAGGTGAGTGTGTGTGTGTGTGTGTGTGTGTGAGTATGTATGTATGTATGTGTGTGTATATATATATATATATATATATATATATATATATATATATATATAGTTTAATGTATATATTTCTATGTTCTTATTGAACTATTGACAAAACCAGTTTTATTTTCAGTCAATATGCCAGAGTGTCATGTATCATGTTGATGTATTCACATCCTCACACATTTAACACTTCCAAAGATGGAAATATGTGGCATAAAAATATGTGCAATATGTGTCATTACTGCTTAAATTATTTGCCCACATAAAGTAAATAATAATATTTGATGTATTCATTAGTCAAACTGAACAGATGGTTTAGATTGAAGTTACTTACTGCATTTAATATCCCATATTGTGATCTTGTTCACATAAGATCATAGTTACAGTGGTGGAACTAGAGGGTTAGACCCCATTGGTCTAGTCAGTTTGTTTGTTTTTTTTTGTAATTTTTTGGCTCAATTTGTTTATTTAGTGGTGAAATCATCTCTGTACAAATGTACAAACTTCACATGTGCGCACACCAAGGTCACCACACTTTTCCATCCCAGGTGTCATTGTATCCACTCAACCCTCATTATCCTGTAATATTCCTGTAAACAATTGATGATGTTTTCTTGTGATTTGTGTTGACAGTATTGAGGTGGATGCAGCAGTATGCAGGTACAGTGTGTGATCTTCACTGTTCTCTCATATACACTTACAATACTTGACATTTATATACTGACAGCTGACTTACTGCACTACACTTTCATTATACTCTGATTCAATATTACATCAATCTAAATATTCTGAAGTGATTGATATTCTCTGATCTCTCTCAGTGGATGTGACTCTGGATCCTGATACAGCTCATCCTAAACTCATCCTGACTGATGGTGAAAAAAAAGTGACATGTGGAGACATTAGACAAAATCTCCCAGATAAACCAGAGAGATTTGATACATGTCCAAATGTCCTGGGAAAGAAGGGATTCAGTTCAGGCAGATTTTATTTTGAGGTGCAGGTGAAGGGAAAGACTGAATGGGATTTAGGAGTGGTCAGAGAATCCATTAACAGGAAGGGAAAGATCACACTGACTCCAGTGAATGGATTCTGGACTGTGTGTTTGAGGAATGAGAATGAATATAAAGGCTGTGATGATCCTCGTGTCTCTCTGCGTTTGAGAGTGAAGCCACAGAAGGTTGGTGTGTTTGTGGATTATGAGGAGGGTCTGGTCTCCTTTTATGATGTGGAGTCCAGCTCTCATATCTACTCTTTCACTGGTCAGTCTTTCACTCAAACACTCTTTCCATATTTTAACCCATGTTTTAATGCTAAAGGTAAAAACCCAACTCCACTGATCATCACACCTGTCAGTTACAATTAATGAATTTACACCCCATAAATATAAAAAACTACATGAACATTAGATTTGTACATTTCTTAAAAGACAATATGAGGTATGGTTGCTAGGGAGATCTGAATGGTTGCTAGGGAGATCTGGATGGTTGCTAGGGTGATCTGGATGGTTGCTAGTGTGTTGTGTGTACTTTAGTTTGAGCACAATATCACTGACTCTTTGCACTTGAGTCGGGAAACATGAGAACAAACTTCTCCATCAATGAAACTGTCTCCAGCTTTTCCACATCACTGAGAGAGAGAAAATAAACTTTTCACACTCTAAGAACAGTGTTTATCACCTCAGATTAAAACAGTATACAAATAAAATTCATCATCTTAAACAAAAACAATCAAGACGCATGAGGCAAATGTGTCGTGTTAAATACGTCATCACAATTTTCTAAATCTCTGGTAAGAATGAAAATAAAAAACACACGTTTATATTTGGAGATTGGAGATGCCCCGTGTTACACTTCATGTCTGTTTCTTTTATTTGTATATTTTATGGGTTGACATTTAATCTGTGTTTGTGTTTTGCGGACTGTAATTTGCATTATATTTTTCATACTTGATCACAGAGACATTAATTACGGTGTAATTTTAGGCTGTAAAACTTTCATGAGTATTTTGTGTGATTAATGATTGTGTTGATAATCAAGAAATTCTAAATATTTTATTTTTTTATATTTTGTTTGTACTAACAAAACAATAAATCCTACCAATAAAGTTTTTCATTCAAATTTTGTATTCATTTTTATTAAAGGTTCATTAATTATGGTACATATAATAAAGACAACACAACATTAATTGTAAAAATCACATGGGGGTCACAAATACTGTAGGTGCATCAATAAACATATTCACAGAAGTGTTAATCTGCAGCAGAAGCACATTTCTTTTGGCTTTAGGATGTTTGAAACACACTTTTGTGTGTTGTAGTTCACACAAAAATAAAGATAGAACATTTATAAGATAGCATTTGTGTATATGATACTTGGCCAACAGAAACATGAGATTAATTGTATAATACTTGCTTGGCATCTCGCAGGAAGTCACGTGGGCAAAGGCGGGAAATTAATTGTTCATCGTTTCCCGCGATAACTCGTGCTGCAGTAATTAGAGAATTTAGATGATGAATTTCAGATTCTGGAAGCACTGTATTTATTTGAATTATTTTTGTCTGTTTTACCATTGCACATAATGACCACCCCCTTATTGGGGTTGTTCTAGATTTTAAGAATAAACGCCATTCCCAAAACCAATTGTCAGGTGCTGATGGTACCTGACATGCGCAAACCAACACGTCAAGTTCAAGTGTTAGCACGTTAGCTAATACTTTATAATTTGGGATTTGTGCCAAACTGCCATGACAGCTAAGTTAAATAATTAATAGTTGATAGTTTAGTTATATTATTTTCATTGAAATAACTGGGGTTTTCGTAAACGCACACACATACTGTAACAAGGACTCAGATTGAATGGGATCCATGTGCGGTTTATTAAAAACGACAAACTCGAAGTACAGACAGCAAAGGGTCGAATAATCCAGGCAAGCAGTACTATCAAAGGAAGGGCAGAATCGTAGTTAGACAGGCAGCAAACAACAATGTCAAAAGTTCAGGCAAACACAATAGTAGCAGCAAACAATCGTAAACAAGACTGGGCGGGGCATGATATACACTCAGAAATGTATCCGGAGCAAACAAGACTTCGCAATGATAGAGAATGAATGTGAGACTTAAATAGCTGGCATTGAAAACAGGCGAGCAGGTAATCAGAGTCAGGATGGAGTTTATGGGAAATGCTAATTAGCTAAAGTTTATAATTAAAAGTAATATATCATGACCTCACAGACTAATGTACTGTACTTAATGGACACACTTCAGGTTAATACAGTAAAAATTGTGTCTAATAACGTCATCACAATCACAACATTGATATGCACATTGGATGTTAACTAATTAAAATGTGCTAATTTGCATACATTTGACAAGGCACTGCAGGTGAATAGCATAAACAAAATAACTATATTATTTCAAAGTTCAAGACATTTTTTTTATAATTTCAGGTAAGTTGCTGTATTTTTGTATTTTGTCAATCATTTTTTGCAGCGTTTTTTTCCTGTAAAAGTAACAAATTGCAGCAACAACCTTTTTCAGTTTAGTGTGAAGATTTTTGTTTGTTTAAAAAAAAAAGGTCAGGTCAGGATAGAGGCTAAGGCGCAGGAACGACGCAGCTTGGCAGGTGCTGCATCATAGTTGTGTTTAAAAACCTCTAGGAAACCGTCAGTTTCTTTCAAAAATGTAAAATGTAACACAGTGGCGGCTCCTGAACAAATTCTCAGGCGGGGCAATTTTTCTGATAATGATTAAAGTGACCCATTCAATGGGTACAGATTTCCCCTCTAGCTACATAAGTTACAGGTGGAAAGCTATGTAAGAAAATAGCATCCAGGAGCTTCATAAGTAAAAACGGCATGGCTCCGCAATTAATTATTCCACTTATTCATTACTTACATTAATCCAATGTTGTGTGATGTAAAATAGCTAAACAGGACACATTTTTAAAAAGATATGTCCAGCAACAACATAAAGACAGGGGCAGCATATAAGTCAGTACCAGAAGCATTTATTGACTGATCTCAAAAGTATTGGCTTACAAAAGCAAAATAAGTTATCACAGTACAAATAATTCAAGGATGTTCTTTCACATTCCTCAACACTGCATAAACAATCTGCATTTCCATAAACAAATGAAATATCAGCTGAAAATACATGTAGACAAATTGTTGAGAGAAGTGAATCTTCAGAACTACATTTTCTGGAATGTAGGATATCACCAAAGTGCTACTTAATAAAAGCAAAGTAACGTTGTCCCAAATAAGTGAATGCACAAGTGAGGCTTGACCTAGTGTGGTCTGTGCATCTTGGCGTTACACATTGAAGACAAACCAGAATGATGAGGTGCTGCCAAGTTTAACTACATAATTCTGATATACACATTAATTACTTACACTGCAAAACTTTTCGCTGTAAATTTACAGTAAAATACTGGCAGCTGGGTTGCCAGCCACTTACTGTATTTTTACAGGACTACTACTGTAATCAACATTTACAGTACTGTTATTACCAAATACAGTATCCTACTGTAATATCAAGTAATTTTACAGTATTGAACTGTGTTGGATACAGCAATATATTGTATTTTTTTACAAGTGAATACTGTAATTACTGCTTTTCATACTGTACAATTAGATAAATTATTTGTCATTAAATAATTAAAAATACTTGTTATTTTTCACAACTTTACTGGCAATATGAAATGGAAACAAAGAGTTTTCAAACATAATTATTTTTTTAAGCAAAGCTGAAATGTCAGATGCAATGTTTTATTAAAAACATTTCAAATGCAATTAACAGTTAACAATTATCAGTGCACTAATTTAATTTACTTCTCAAGGTTCTTACAAATGTGAACAGATAGTACAAGTGAATTGAGGATAATTTTTTTCAGAAATATATTTTAAAATGACCCAGAAACTGAGAAAATAACCAAAAAAAACCCAATAATGCTAGTAGTAAATATAATATACATTGTGTCAAAATGACTGATAAGTGATGATTGATGACTTAATTGATAACCTTTGACCTTTCCCACCCACCCCACCCCTCCCCATTCCCACACCACCCCTTATACTTTGTGCCAAAAAAGATTGATGGTCTATGATTGATGACATGTTTGGTGCCTCCCTCCCCTCCCCTCCCCTCCCCTCCCCACCCCAGCCCACCCCGCCTCACCCCTCCGGCAGTTGTACAGGCTGTGGTATGAATTGGTTGGTCAGCTGTTTTGATGCCCCCCTGCGCTGTAGCCGATCCCATCTGTGTATTTAAAAGAGGTTAGGTCTGTTCATTGCAACAAGTACGTATTTTGTGATTTCCACTTGAGCAATGGCATCCCCCAGAAGTCCTAAAACCCCGTTGGTAAATGATGTAGAAACAAATGCTAAGCTAGATTGGGCTCTGAGGAAAAGATATGGACCCTGCATAACCAGGGATCTCCATGATCCTTTAGGAACTCTGAAATATGAATTTCATCTAGACGATGGTCGTTTGTGCGTGTACGACTTTGAAAGAACATCTCATTCTGTTAAGTTATTCAACAGGGGCGATGCAATGTATTTCACGGAAAAGGATTGGGATGTGTTTTACAATCGTGTTTGGAGGGGTCTGAATGATTCTGGAGATGCACCTTTATTCATTGCAGAGGCTGTTGGTGACCATATTATCAAGAGGCTGGATGACCATGGATACATACTTACCAGTGACGGAGTGTGTCCTTCCACAGAGACAGATCACATGAAGTTTTTATTTCAATGGAAGGATGTGCCTATCCTGAATGATGTTTTTTCAAAGATAGACAAACTGTTTAAATGGAATGATGCATATGACCAATACAATATAATTAAGGTCAGACTGTTTGACCCCGAAAAGTGTGGGGAAGTTCGCAGTACGACCCCCTTGTAACACCGCCCACATTCTATAGACCTTAAAAGCGGCTGGTCCCCATTCTCATTTCAAACCAAAAGCGCGAATCATCATGTCTCAACACGATACTACAGAATCTGCTGGGGCCTTGGCATCATCCGATGACGCATCTACTTCAGCAATGTGTGATGTCCCTGGAGGTGTTCCTATCACCGGCCATTGGCTCGACAAGTTTTGCATGAATCTTGGCTATCACAATCTAACGTTCATTTCATCTCACGGTCCAGGACACACACTTCCAGATGCATCGTCTCTGAAGGGGGATGATGATACTGATGGTGTTGTTGATGTAAAGAGCGTCAATTTTATAAAAGCAGTAGTAGTGGTCATTCTGGAGCATCTCCTCGGGTTGAAGTTAAAAGAGTTGTGCTACGGTTGTGAAGTGGATCACCCCAGTCAGGTACAGCACACGTGTTTGTATGATCCTGACAAGTATTTCTTTTTCATACATTTTGAAGAAATTTCCTGTAAAGTGTTTAAACCGATGTTAAAACAAGTCATCGGCACTGCTTTGAAATCATTTGGATTGATACTGAATCCTCAGAGAATCCGTGGAATTATCGAAACCGTGTTGTGTGAACTAAGAGACGAGCCACACATTCTACAGAGACTGCGTGAAATCCGTGAGAATCTGGTGAATGATAGCGGTGAACAGGCTGTCTATGACACAGTGGACTGGTGGAAAGACAGCCCGACTGGATCCTTATTTTGACGCTAACATGGGGATCTGCTACAGTGTTACTTGTCTGTTTAAATTTATTCTGAGACATCGTCTTCATTGTGAAATAGTCGATATGCTGTGTAAGATCATTAATGACGATGATAGTTCTGAACAAAACAAACGAGTGGTTTGTCTAAAGAAACACATGGATATAGTCAGAGGTATATCAAACGAATGGACTGAAATGATACAACGCTGTGTCTGTCAGAATGATTCATCCTGTGTGTTTCTTAAAAACATTCTAAATTCATTGTTTGAATGCAATAATGATTGTAAAATTGGCAATATAATATGTTTATGTACATATGTAACTGATATGTGTGTGATATTATTGTCAAGAAACGATCAGTGTTCTAGACATGTCTTTGAAAATGTTAATATTCTGGTAAATCACCTGATTGATAAAAATTCTGATACATGTGTTAATTTCCTACAATATCTCGACAATGCATGATGTTGGTGTTTCTATTTTAACTGTATAAGTATGCATTGTACTGTGTGATTACCCTGATTTAAAATAAAAGGGGGGTTTTATAGAATCACTGTCTCATTATTTACACGGTGTCTGATCTGGTAACATGACCGAACAACTGCATAAGGTGTACTACACACCATCTAACCCCGGCTCTTTAGGGGGTGTAAATAGATTAAAACGTGGTGTATTAGAGGAAAGTGGTGATTTGCTAAGTGGTAAAGATGTTTCAGACTGGTTAGCCAGTCAAGATGCTTATACACTCCACAAACCACTACGGCACAATTTTAAAAGGAATAGGGTCATTGTTTATGGTACTGATACACAGTTTCAAATGGACCTGGTAGATATGTCAATATATTCTATGGAAAATGACAATACTAAATTTCTGCTTACATGTATAGATGTCTTTAGCAAATATGCATGGGTGCGTTGTATAAAGAACAAGACTGGATTGGCTGTGACCAATGCGTTTAATTCAATACTACAAGAGGGTAGAGTCCCTCAGAAAATTCAGACTGACAAGGGGAAGGAGTTTTTTAACAAGCATTTCCAACAACTAACTAAAAAGCACAACATTTACCATTTCAGCACAGGGAGTGAATTGAAGGCAAGCGTTATTGAACGCTTTAATAGAACATTAAAAGGACGGATGTGGCGATATTTAACGGCTATAAACTCTAAACGCTACATCGACGTTTTACAAGACTTTATTCAAGGATACAACAGTAGCTATCACAGAAGTATTAAAATGCGCCCTGTAGATGTCAACAAAGAAAATGAACCGGTCGTCTATGACAATTTGTATGGTAATGTGTGTAAGAAGAAGCCTGTATTTAAATACAAAATCGGCGACGTGGTTAGAATATCAAAGATGAGGGGGCCTTTTACCAAGGGGTATGAACAAAACTACACGGATGAATTTTTCACTATAACCTTAGGAACTTAGGAACACTCCCCAAATCTATCATATTGGGCATGGTCGATAATGATGCTTTTACAGGGGCATACGATAAAAACCCTTTTGCATTTAAACATTACGATCTGGAGTTTCTAGCTGTTTATGTGGATGGGCAGCAACACCCCGCCAAACCATTACAACCCAACTTTGGATCAGGCACAGCCGTACGAGAGTTTTACCAGCTCGCGCTTTCGTCTGGAAGACATCTAAAAAACCAAGCATTGGTAATCGACAGAGAAGATTTTCTGCAGGGTTATACACTTTATGGTTTTAACCTCACACCAGACGAAGAGTGTGGCCAACACATCTCGCTTGTTAAGTCTGGGAATATCAGACTAGAAGTGCGGTTCAGACAACCGCTTCCAAGAACCATTAAGTATATGGACACTTATGCTATTGCTGTCCTCTCACTGCAATTAACTTTTAGTCACTTTTTTTTTTACATTTAATAATAAGCTTATATTATTTTCCAAATATTAGCAAGACTTTTTTTTTTCGAAGTGACAGCATTTGCAACTGCAATTATAGAGTAACCTAATTGTTTATGCTGTTTTTGACAACATCATTGAAGTTTCTAACCGAAGACAGGTGCTTGTTGACTACTATTAATTAAAAACATGAACACCATACAACTTACCGTAGCTATGGAGAGAATCACACAAAACACGCATTTTCTTGGTGTACTACCATGTGATTATTTACCAAAGGATCCGATAAGAACACTACCCACAGCCGTCATAATCAGCACACATCCTTCGCACCTCCCCGTGGAACACTGGGTGGCTATTTACATAAATAAGTATGGCTCAGCATTTTTCTTTGACAGTTTCGGTAATAGTCCTGATTTTATTCGTTTTCCTGTATCAATCATTGAATTTCTAAAAAGGAATTCAACACGCATTCAGTATTCGGCGAAACAAGTTCAGCCTTTTATGTCTGTCACATGTGGTCATCATTGTGTTTTCTTCCTATATCATATGATTCGATGTCGTGATTATGATGATGTTATGATGCTTTATAGCGACGATTTAATTAATAATGATGTTCTTGTATCGCATTTTGTGAAAAAACTAAGGATAACTCATTGTAATAGTACTGTATTTAAGTGTATTCAATGTGTTCAAATGGGTGAAACCTTTATGTTAAATACATGATTTGTAAAACGACTGTTTCTAATAAATAAAAAGAGTACAATGTCAAAATGTATCAATGTCACTGCTTTATTGAATATCACATGATTAATTTGTACAAAAAATATGACCAATATATTATACAACATCAAAATGACAACCACTCGTTTTGTTCATGAGATGGCGATTTAAACGCTGATACCTCTGACCCCTTAGAAGAAGGTGTACTTAAATACATTCTTTGTGCCATAGAGGACGATGTAGACGGTTTGGTTTTAAATGAACTTATTACATGTCTAACCGTATGGTTTGGGACTGTTGAATAGGGTATGTTTAAAACAGCAATTGCCTGCAAAAACTCAGTCCATCCATGAGGCCTACGGTCATTCCTAATTTTATGTGGGGACGTTAAACTCTTCACAAGATCCAACACGTGTGATCCCTGTATAGTGACGCCTTTAAATACAAACTCTCCCGAATCATTCCAAGATGAAACTTCTTTGGCTTTAGACATTTTATCCATGATGTATCTTGCATTTTTCACACTTTTCAATGGTACATTTTTCAACACTTCATCGACAATATCATCGCCCCCACCATCTTCAACAGGGGGTCCAAAGGACTCTTTGTGAGACGCATCGGGGGGTGGTAATGCAAGCGTTAATGTGTTGCTGGCTCGATCCCCTTGTTTAACTACTGTCAAAAATCTTTGTAAAACTGAGGTGTAAAGTTTGGCCTTCTCATGAGCAGCCAAATTGTCTTTATTCAAAATATTTCTTATAGCAAGATCCAGATCGTCTTCCACTGTTTGTTGAATAGATTCTCGGGTATTGGACATATTTAGTTTATCTATTTGATTTTGAGGGACTAAAAACAGCTTCTCAGCGTACTCCATCTTCAACCTTGTTTAGACGTTATCAGACTGGTTATAAAGGGGATTGCTATGCTCAAGAGCGGAAGAAGAAATCCTCCGTTCTGGTTGATCATGCGTTTTTTTCTGGACACACCAATCTTTTTACTGGCTATGTATTTAATCTCAGTCCTTTTTCTCTTCAACCGGCGATGTTGCTGCGTCGTTAGCGGTATTGTGCCATAGAGCACATTAAGCGCTACCTCACACAATGTTAAAATGAGATCGTCAGATGCTGATTGCATAATAAGACGTCTTTGCATCGGGGTTGCTTTAAATAGCATTTTTAACAGGGGGAGGTTTCTAGACAGTCTAGTAGACATTTCACCAAAATCACTGCTTTCTTTTTTGAATGTAAACTGCTGGTTTGGGTGAAAGTAACCCCGTTCTGAGACGAAAATGTTCAGGGGTTTTTGCTTTATAGTCTATCATGAGGTATCCAAAAGGCTGGTTGGTAGCATCTTGATAGCATTCCATAAAATATTTTGTATTTCCGGGGTACATTTGTTTTCCCAACACATTTATCTGATTGTTATCACGAGGATTCTTAAACAATATTAAATAATTTGTATTCAAGCTGATGGTTCTGCTGGATTTATCTTGGAAAAATAAATTCTGCACAATATAAATAGCGCTGAGGTTTCTATGGTGAACATATTGAGTGAACAGCTTTTCCACTTCAGAGTTTCCACTCGCCTCCTTCATCATGTCATCAATTATCAACAGATTAGTTTTATTGACAGGTAATAAATCATCGTCATTCAGAGATTGCGGTATTCCTTCCACAAATTTAATGTTATACATTTTATACAGTTCATCATACAGTGGTTGCCAGCAATCATAAATGTACACAATGTTTTCAATCTTTTTAGAAATCATATTTACAGCATTTTCCAACAACATTTTTACAAAATGAGACTTTCCAGAATTTTAAGGTCCGCTTATCACACATGAAAAAGGATGTTGAAGTCTAAAATCAAAACCATCAACCTCCCGCACACTGCGGTGGTTCAAAAAATTATTAGTAGCCATATGGTAGTGTTGTATAATCAGGGAATAGCTGTCTTTTATTATACACCACTTGAAACTTTTTAACAACTGACTTGTTTTGCAAGGTAAAGTTCTTTTTATTCCTCACGATGTTGTCTGTGTATGCTAGTATGTGTCGGGTGTCATGCGATTTTACATAACTGTCAACAAGACCGATCAATGTGTCTAATCTAATAGCCGTGGAATTTTCGGCATTCAAAGTTATACCCTTTGCTTTCGTACACACTTTACCTTTAGCAGTGCGATATCCGTATGTTTTAGGACCGCCTGAGCAAAACTCTGTTATGTGATCATCATTGCCAATTTCATCAGTAAGATCTCCTAAATAAGGACCCAGAGGTGGTTCCCAGTCACCGTCTCTAGAGATAAAGATAACGCTGTCTGTATCGCTATACAGTAATCTATCCCCCAGTTTATCCATAAGACCATACAATTCTAGCCGTGCGTGTGCTGTTGTAAAGGCCCCCAGAAATATATTCACATCCCGGGTGCTGTACATGGCACCATCATCGTGACGATACTGTACAAGCGCAATTTCATCAGACACAAATGTGAAATATTTAACGTCATACTGACAGCCAAATATGATGTGAGCAAAGTCTTCTGGGTCTTTCAAAAGTCTAGAAGTGGGGAGATTTTCTCTCATTGAAAAACGCCCCCACAGACTATTCAGCAGCAATTTGTTGATAGACCTCTGTGCAGGGTTGTGACAGATCTTTGCAGGATCGAGTTTAACCCCTTCTTTTTCAAAGTAATCATCGATATAGGCTTTTTTGTCTAACTCGGTGACTACATGAGAGGGGTAGCCTGATGCCTCCTGTTTAAACTTCAGAAAGGTCTTTACATAACCGGAAAACAGCGTTTCCGATTTCTCTGCAAAGTGCCACACCTCTGAGACTTCCATTACAAGATACCCCTTCTCAATCGCCTTTAACAATTCAATGCTCACCCAGCAGCCTGAGATAGATCTCTCCTCATCTGTATGCGTACAAGGAGCATTGATTTGTTTCTCAGCACATGATCTGCATAGAGGAAACATGAGTTTCCCGGCACACCTATAAGGGAGTACAGGATGTAGGAGCTTTCGAGGTGGTATCATTGTTGCCTTAATAAGTCCGTAATAATTTTCAAGGGGTTCAAAATCCTTGAAGATTATTTCAGGATGTCCAACAGGGTAGCTTTTTCGAGCCTGACAGTAAGGATAAAGACTCGTGAAATCAACATATCTGATCTTCTCATTTTCTGTAGTTTTGTGGTATAGCTTGTAAGCATTTGTACGACCTCCAAAGAGGGCATCACGCGGTTTCAGTCTCTCGGGAGCCGAATAAGTGGTCATAAATGCAATTACATGAGGATCAGTTTGTTTAAGAGTCTTCCATGCACACTCATACATCACCTCAACGTCTAAACAGTATGCATTCTGCAACACATCAAGCTTTTCATTAAACATTCTCCTGAGTACTCCAAAAGGAACATTTGACAGGGGGTTTGCATAGTCAGGTCTGTAACGACATTCGTGACCATGGTGAAAACAGCCGGCAAATTCTAGAGCTCTTCGTACCCCATCTTTTTCGTAATATCCATCAACAAAGTAACTTCCAAATTTTACCTCACCGTGATTTAGGGCATGGTGGATGTCTATGTCGCGGGATTTTTTCACGTACTCAAGCCATTCAATAGATATGTTAGAGAATGTATTATACTGATTGACGTATGCATTATTATGCGTCAGAGCCAGTGTATTTCTAGAGAGAAAATGCGTCTTGAAAGTACCCATACAGCAACTAGCAAGAGTCACGTAGCTGAACGGATCTACCTGTGTGCATAGCAGGAACGCTTCTCTAAATTTAATACATGCTTCAAGTCATAAAACAACGTCGTTCATGCAATAGAGCCCGATCTCTTTTTTGAAATCAAAGATTTTGCCATCGACTGATGCATACAACTGATCAAATTTTGCCCTGGCACTATCTGTCATGGTACTGTAACCGTAGTAGTTTTTTGCAGGGTAAGGGCCTATATAAGACTGATTTTCCTGTCTGTTGAAATGGTGAGGAAAGAACCCTTTTTCTTTATTTTGCAAATTTAATGCAGAAGATGTCTTAGACAGAGCCATGTGGAGGAATGAGTAAGAATCGATAAAACGCTGTCTAAAAGTTTCATCATACATGAAAATGGCTCTACATCCCTGCATTACTATGTTAAGATGGAGTCCTGCATTGCAGAAATACTCCAGAATTAAAAAGTTATCAAATCCACTTGCATTATGCGCTACCCATGTGTAATTTTTATATCTTGGCTGTCTAAACCTACAAACGAGCTGTCGCACACACCCCTCGCCTCCAAATTCAAATTTCTCACCATCAAAAGTCATGGCACACACGTAATTAGCAACATGCTTTCCATTATCACAGCGTGTTTCAAAATCATAGAAAATGTAACGGTCTGTATATTCCTTGGGGATGGTAGGTTGTATGAAACACTGGTGTTGACCTCCACGGCTTACATCATCCCCGCAATGTAAACACTTATCATTTGGACAGTTATGAGGTTTGGGGTTTTTGCCAGCAGTGTAGTAACGTTTACCGCATTTACGACAATATTTTGTAATATCGCAAGGAGATCTACCACAATCATCACTCGTAGGAGTTACTATTTTATGGGCATTAAAACAGTAGCTAGATCTGCAATAGCGTTGGCAGTCTTGACAGTGTATTGTGTTTTTAGGATGCCTGTAGCATTCGCTATCATTGCAAACAGAACACACATATTTACAATCATGATTCTGTCTGCTTGCATACTCCGTGTAACAGAAGTTGCATACATATGCAGACCCTATAAATGCTTTCAAATTCTTTATCATGTAATAATGACCATCATGAATGTAAAGATATGCTGTTTTGGGGTGTGGTTCATCAGAAGTTAAATATTTTTCTAACTTTCCAGCGCTTGACCTGTGAAAGACAACAATTTTTATGTCTAATGCTTGTTCAAATTTCGCAATGTCTCCTAGACCTATTTTATCCTGAGGTGTGAAACCACCAGCAGTTTGAATTGTTTTACCCCTCCTTTCTAAGTTGTCATGGGAAATCTGTGGGTCGAGAAAATATGCGAGACATATTGAAAAGCACAGATTGTTTGTTGTATTGACGGGGGAAAATAAATGCATTCGTTTTCTTCGTCATGTGCTATATCAACCAGCTTTCGACGAGCGCCACCGTTCTTACTTCTGGCTATGGACGCATGTAACTGCAAACTGTCGTCAGCCATCACTTTCGTATTGCTCTGCATGATTTTTTCAAATTGTTCAACAAAAATGTTTTCATCGTAGCCATTACTAGGTGATAATACACAATTTACATCAGATTTCAGACTGGGACCTCTAAGAGATATATTAATAATTCCCGATTCTCCTGCCATCTGTCTGGAGAATGACACCATCTCAGACAATGCATTATGCACAGATGTACTGTATGCAGCAAGGTCTGTAGATGTTATTTCCCTTAAATTTAGAGTTCTGTGAATCTCTATACCATTGAAACGCGGTCTTGACACAATCGTGAATTCGTTTAAAACTCCACCGTTTCTAGCCAATTCATCAATATCGTTCTGACTTAAACTCACATGGGTGTCATTCGTGTCTGATGAAATATTGCTTACACCACCAATCTGTACTGCATCGACAAACAAATTATCCTCATTATTAGCACCCTCATTATCAACCCCGTTATTACCAGCCTCTTGCATTTTTATCAGCGCTTCTAATCTTTCACACAGACTAGGGTTTGAGGCCATTTCTTCATGATTTTTAATCATGTCTTCTAATATTTTGCATAAATTAGAGTATGGCGGTTCTGATGTTTGCGTCTCTGTATCGTTTAGTTCATCCCTTGCGGATCTGTGTGATGATGGTTCTAACGAAATATTTAACCTTTCACAGTCTTTGTTGTTATTAGAAGCAATTATATGCTCTCTCTGTGTTTGAATAATAGCCTCTAATCTACCATTTAAATCCAAATAGGCAGGTCCTAAAAATTCCATCTGACCATCAATAATGTTTTGTAACCGTTCAATATTTGACAAATGATCATATGTAGTTCTTGCAGAAGGGTTTTGTTCAAAGTCTGGTTGACAATCTTGCAAATCATTCTTTGAATGTAATCTTTTTTTTTCACCAGCCATATTTGAAATCTTTTTTCAATTTAGATTTATTCTCCACTGATTATACACCAACCACACAAAACACTTTATGAAAAAACAATCACAAATCAACTAGATAAACCAAAACAACACATTTTAACATAAATCAGTTATCATCTACTAGCCTTGACAATGTTATTAATGTTACCTAACGCCGTCACCATCAGTTGGGTCTCTCTGTAGGAATTCTGAAGAACACGATCACATTTATTTAATATCTCACGATTTGCTCCAACACGATCAAGCATAATCCTTGTAAGAGTTCCTTGCTCTTCTGAGTTCGTCATAACCATATGGAAACAGTCACAGAGGCGTTTGACATTATCTGAAATGATATTCACTTTATCTGAAATGATATCCAATCTCTCTTCCGCCCTTCGATTCCGTTCACACAGTTCAATCAACAAATCATGATGAAAGTTCTGCTGATTTGAGCGGATAGATTCACCAGCAATCACCACCGACTCTTCCACAAACTCCTGATGGGTCGTATCGCCGTCAGTACCATCCAAGACTGTGTTAATCGCCGAAAGCACATCCCCTGTTACGCGTTCGAGATATTCATCTGACACCGCCGGTATCACGGGAGATGAGACTGCATTATCGGTGTTGTCTGGAACAAATTTGTTGCTGAAACTACCGGCCTCCCAGCGTCTCATGAAAAATGTATCATCGAATATCAATGCGGGGTCCTCAGTCTGCAAACTGGTAGTGTACAGATCTATATAAAAATAAAAATGTGTATAGAACATATGTGTTAACGAGGGATTGTCATTTATTTATTTTAAATAATGTTAGCGTGAAATCCTACTCACCAACTGACTCGTTTAACACCGAAGGCTGTTTTTCACCAACATCCCCTCTTGTACCATTTCCAGCTGGAGATACAATATGTAAGCGGGGTTTATGTTGATTCCCCGGAATATTATTCTTGATGTATGGTGAACGGAGCGACAGTTGGGCCTTTGGTTTAGCAGTGGTGAACCCCGGTTGTGTGACAAGTGCGGCCACGTCAAAGTTTGAGATATCTGCAACCGCAGAAAATAAATTTTTTATTTATAATCAATATTGCATGATCAAGCTAGCTCTCAAATATTGTGTATACCTTGCAGCGCCGCTCGGATTCCTGAGTTGCTCTGCCCCGTTGGTTTATTAATTAACGGTTCAGTCACTGAAAATAAAAGAATATAGTCACATAATATTTAAACACGTCTAATATATATAAATAATTACATTAAAAATCTTTACGTAACTTACACAGTTGATCGATGGTGTTCAAATTTTCATGTTCATCTTTCGGTCCTGTATTACGTAGAAAAATGTTTAAACATCAATATACCAAAATGTACGTTTACCTGTAAAGTACAAATATTTAAAATCATCGTACATGCATCACATACTTCTGAAAATAAAAGCTATTTTAAAGATTAATGCGACGTGTTACACAGATGCTGTTGTCTCGTACACAAAACCCCGAATGGTTTAGCTTTGGTATGGTCACAAACACTCGACAATCTGTTTAAATAGGCGGCACTACTCTGGGTATTCACATATCCCCCACTGATCTGCGCCTGATTGTCTAGATCGTAAATATTCGTGACATCCTCTCTTTTTATTTATTTTTAGTTGACGAATGAGCATGAAGAAATGCTGATGCGAAATAACCTTAACAGTTTTATCTTACTCCTTTCACACGCTTGGTTGAATATATTCATTATTTTTAGTAGAAGAATGGATAATTATTAACCGACATGTAGTAAAGCATTAATTTGCATAAACTATTGGATGTATGTTTAGTTAAAACTCTTTTAGAACTGAATACACCACTGTTGATGTATTTGATAGTTTAAGCTATGCTTGATCATATAAAAGGACTGTCAATATACAAACATTATTTTTATTGTGAAATATTCAGAGATCAAAGACTTAAAATGACGTTCGAATTCTTGCTAACAAAACCCAGCACAGCCTTTGTCCGAAACATTTTACAATGATGCTTTGTCTCTTACGCATATGCCTCCGGGAATCGATAACTTACGGCTGTGAGATGATAGAATATGATGACCATTGAATCTAACAGGACCCGTGACGATCCGAGGTATGCAGAATAATAAATAAAAAATGATGCCCTCAAGACAGTCTGTTTTAAATAGTTGTCGATCTGTTCACAAAAGACATACTTAATGATGACACACACACACGCGCACGCGCACACGCACGCACACACACACGCACACACACACTTGTTACCTCTTGAGAGATGTTTGTGAATGTTTGTTTTTATACATCACCCCACCGCTGGGGCTCTTGTCTGGTTTCTTCATTATCATTTGGATGATCTCGTGAAAGGACTTTGAGCGAGAGATTTAAGATTCTTTCTTTAAAGATGCATTTTACTATTTCAATTAAATGGTGTTTGTTGAAATTAACTGTTAAACATGTTTATATAAATGTTTTATAGTGACGTTGACAATTAAGATTCAACTTATTGTCATTGTACAGTGTACGCTTACAGAGTCAGTGAAATGCAATTGTTTTCGCATATCCCAACTAACCAGGGGCAAACATGTAACAGATTCCCATACCGGGGGTTGAACCCGGACCGCCTGGGTGAAAACCAGGAATCATAACCGCTAGACCATATGGGAACATGATATACTTTGTTTAAAAATAAAGAAAGTCTTATTTAAGTTTTGCATCTGAATGTCAGTATCCACTGTTTTAGATACACATTTTCATCACTTTGTGTCTGAATGAGTTTTGGTTCAACTAATATCCAATGTTTTAGAAACACATTTTAACCTCTGTAAAAGTACTGCCTTATACCGTGATTTAGCACCAAGCATTGCAAACATTAAAAGAGACCTCCTACAATAATAATAATAAATACAATAACACCACCCGCATTACTTATCATGTTTTTGAAAAACATCTCAATGATTACATCAATTATTTAATTGAACAGATGAGGAAAACAATTCTTATAACAATATTTTTGTCATCTCAGTTTCCATTAACATAGTACATAATTAAAGATTAATAATATGTCTACTCTTTTAAATACACAGATGGGGTTGGCCTCAGCGCAGGGGGCATCAAAACAGCTGACCAACCAATTCATACCACAACCTGTACAACTGCTGGAGGGGTGGGGTGGGGAGGGAGGTCAAAGGGGGGGCACCAAACATGTCATCAATCATAGACCATCAATCATTTTTGGCACAAAGTATGAGGGGTGGGGTGGGGATGGGGAGGGGGGGAAAGGTCAAAGGTGATCAATTAAGTCATCAATCATAACCTGTCAATCATTTTGACACAAGGTATATTATATTTACTACTACCACACTTGTTTTATGAATGTGATTATGCAAAGGAGTTCTGGAAATAAGTAGCCAGGCTTATTTTCTCCGATTACAACAAACTTTTTTATTTTTGAAATAATGAATGTTTTTGATTTGATGACAGGTTAAAACTGATTCTAAGCCCAATTTTAGGCTGTTCTGTATCAATCTAAAATTATTCTTCGACTCTCTTTGTTTATCATTTAACAAGAAAGCCACTAAAACTGCTCTTGATTTAAAAAAATTATGGTTTCATTATAAGAGTTACCTCCTGATTTCATGAAGGTGACAATTATTATTTTATTTATGTATTCTCATATTATTTAGTTTTATTTGATTATTATATTGTAGTGTTATTTAGTGTTAATTTATTGTGTTTAATTTCTATGGCTTTTGATGTTTTGTGAATTCGTTTTTTTTTTGTAGACAATCTCTGTTCACTGTATCAAATTTAAAAATTTATTTTATTGCCTTGCCCTACCTCAAGTGTTCTGTTTTCTTAAGTGTTTGTGTGTGTGTGTGTGTGATGTATGTATCCCCTGTAAGTTTTTGTTCAATTAAAAATAACACTGAAGCCACAGCGCCGCCATATTGGTATAGTGTGTCAGTGTGTAGACCCATTTTCGCACATGCGCATTACCAATCGTGTTTCCGGTACTGATCGAGCAGTGACAGTGTCTACTGGTTTAAAGGCAAATCAGAAGCCACACAAAGATGTTTAAAGTGGAAAAATTAAGTACTGCGCATGCGTGTCTGTTTTATGGCGACTTCCGGTGGACGGATGCTGAGGAATTGGAAAGCATTTAGATATTGTTGTTAATTTTTGTATAAAAAATGTTGAAGTGAGAAAAAATGTAAGACTTGGGCTCAGGAACGAACTAAGACACAATTTTTTTTTTCACAGTTTTTAACAGTGAAAAAAAAATTAATAACAGTGTCTTAGTTCCTTCCTTAGCCTAAGTTTTTTTTTTTTTTTTTTTTTTTTTAATTCTCTCTTCAAAAACATGTTTTTCTCTCTTTTTTTGATGAGAGAAAAAATATTTTAAGAGAGAAAATAAATTTTTTGGAAGAGAGAAATAAATGTAAAACCTTTTATTCAGTTTTACTAACGCATGATAGAAAAGAAGCAGCAAAACTTCAAGCAATTGCAGAATGTCCCATCAGTCTTTAAAGTTTAAACACTTCAGAAAATTGTGCATCATTCATATTTCTGGGTTTAAAAGATAAAACTATGCAGAACTTTTTATCTTCTCTCTTCATGATCTACTAAAGGCAGATGTGTCCCCTGTACCCAAATATTCACACACACCTGTTCAATTGAATGTTTAAGACTAATACTGTAAATTGGCAGCAGCTTTCCTTGAATCCCGGCAAACACAAAAATCTATATATTTTGTGAACACTAAATGCTGCATCAATGTATGTCCTAATCTGCAGGAGCACCATTTTACTGTCTTTTACAGCGACAGATCACGTGAAAAAAAACAAAATGAAGAAATAAATGTTTTGTACATGAAAAACTGTTCTTTATGTTGTTTTGGTAAAATTTAAAAACGTGTAATTACGATACATCTCCACTTTATACAGAGCACCCGCACTATTTTCAGAAGCACCCTCAGTGATTTTCATCTGCCAACAGAGCCTGGGCCGGTCCTGACTTGAAATATATAAGCAATATAATTTTGATTGAATTTGATATGAATTCAGTCAAGGAGCTTTAGTTGTGGACTAGGGGTTCTCTGCAAGTTTAACCCTTGTATGGTGTTCGGGTCTGTTGGACCCGTTTTCATTTTTTATCAAAAGTAAAATGATACGATTAATTATTTTTTCAAACTCAGACTCATTGGCCTTGGCTCATTTTCTGTGAAGAATATAAATCAGAACACATTTTCAATGAAAACACACTGTACACCTCCCCTACACATTTACATTACACACAGGATGTTCGGGTCCACTGGACCCGAGGCTAATAAAAGTGTGGAAACTGTAGATCCTGTGTACCTTTACTCTGTCCTCCTCCTGTCAGTGTGTGTGTGTGTGTGGAGTGTGAGTTTTGTGTTTCTGCACCTGCCGTTCCCACACAAGGTCACAACATTGTTGCAAAATTCAAGCACGGCCACCGTCTGTTCTCACATTCCCGCACATTTTACCCTCTGTCTTGCGGGAACCAATCTTTCTTTTCTCATACTCTATCCCAGCTGCGAATTGGGCACGGGACACAATAAATAATAATAAATAATAAGCTTTGCCAGTGTGGTGAAAATTGTAGGTTCTGTGTACCTTCCCTCTGTCCGGGCCTACTGTTATTGTGTGTGTGTGTGTGTGTGTGTTCTTTTATATGGTTTATGAGGACACAAGTGTGTATAATGGGTATTACAACATAAACATGGTTTATGAGGACATCTGTGTATCCTTATCCTTGCTGGAGATTTCAGGTCCAAAGGAGAATCCACAGAATCACTGTGGGATGCAGAAACTGGCAGAGAACTTTTCCGTGCAACAATGTCTCTGGAAAAATTCCACATCATTTCCAGGATTATTCGCTTTGATAACCGAGATGACAGACCAGCTCGACGGCAGAGAGACAAGCTAGCTGCCATCAGGAAAGTGTGGGACAAGTGGGTGAACTGCCTCCCCCTGTTTTTCAACCCTGGGCCTAATGTCACCATTGATGAGCAGCTGATGCCATTTAGGGGCCGCTGCCCCTTTAGGCAGTATAAACAACCCGATATCACGCCGAGGCGTGAAATAGACACGCCGGTCCACTCGCGGATGCGTGTCGGTGTCACGCTTTGCCTCCTCCAGGCGTGTACATGACACGCGCGCGTCTACGTAGAATACCGTCAGGGGGCGATCGTTTCCTCGACGCCAACAACTCTCCGCGCACCAGAGAGGAAGCGATACCGTTGTCGTCGCGTTGCACGTTCGTGCGGGCGGGATGCCGGCCAATTTCGCCGGTTACTTTCACTTGTGACCATATGTGACAAATAAAGGTTCATTACATAGTGCTGCTTTCATGAAGAAATCCTAACGTTGCTGTAGCCTAACGTTGTTATACGTGTGTGTGTGTGTGTGTGTGTGTGTGTGTGTGTGTGGGCTGTCGAGTATCTTGTGCTGATGTAAATAAACAAATAAATATATATATATATATATATAAATATATATATATATATATATATATATATATATATATATATATATATATATATATATATATATATTTATTTAAAAAGTGTATTTATATACAAAAATAAACCCGGAAGTGGAGAACGCGATGTATCGCTTCCTCTTTGGTGCGCGGACAGTTGTTGGCGTTGAGGAAACGATCGCCCCCTGCCGGTATTCTACGTAGACGCGCGCGTGTCATGTACACGCCTGGAGGAGGCAAAGCGTGAAATAGACACGCATCCGCGAGTGGACCGGCGTGTCTATTTCACGCCTCGGCGTGATACCGGGTTGGTATATACCATCTAAACCTGCCAAATATGGTATAAAGATCTGGGCTGCCTGTGATGCCACTTCCTCATATGGTTGGAACTTACAAGTCTACACAGGGAAACCTGATGGAGGAGCCCCTGAGAAAAATCAAGGAATGAGAGTTGTCCTGGACATGACTCAGGGACTCAGTGGACACAACATCACATGTGACAATTTTTTGTCAAGCTGGGACAGGAGCTCCTAAAGAGGAAGCTGACCATGCTGGGAACAATACAGAAAAACAAGACAGAGCTCCCACCCCAACTGCTGACTACAAAAAACAGACATGTCAAGTCTTCCAAGTTTGTGTACACAGCTGACACAACCCTGGTATCCTATGTGCCAAAGAAAGGGAAGAATGTGGTACTCATGAGTACACTGCACAAGGATGGAAGAATCTGTGGCCAGGAGCATCAAAAACCAGAGATCATCATGGATTATAATGCCACAAAAGGAGGGGTGGATAACATGAACAAGCTGGTGACTTCCTACAGCTGCAAAAGGAGGACCCTACGCTGGCCACTTGTTATATTCTTTGACATATTGGACATCTCAGCGTACAATGCCTTTGTCATCTGGATGGGACTGAACCCAGAGTGGAACAGAGGGAAGCTCCAGAGGAGACGCCTCTTTCTCGAGGAACTGGGAAAAGCACTGGTACAACCTCAAATCCAGAGAAGACAACATGTTCCAAGAACCCCAGCGTCTGCAGCCATCATGAGAAGGATTCAGGAGGAGAATGGTGGTGCCCCATCCACCCGACCTACAGAACTACCATTTGCAGAGCCTGAAGTATGTGTGTTATGCTGTTGCAGTATAGTATCTCCTTGCGAGAGAGAGAGAGAGGTGTTAGTAAAATTCCTGATTTTTTCATTATTCTAGGTTGCGGCCAGCAGCAACAAAAAGAAGCGCTGCGAAGTGTGTGGACCCAAGATGGACAGAAAAACACAATATACATGCATCAAGTGCAAGAAGTACATATGAAACACACACACAGTAAAACTCTGCCCCTCATGTGTTGTATAGACTGTATGTAAAGGCAATGTGTTCAATGGGGCTGATGTGTCATCTAGACTGACATGGCTACTGTATGTGTTCAGCTTGTGTTGTGTAAACTGACCTGAATGGGTTAAATTTCTAATGAAGTTCAAATAAATAAAAGTCAATAGTTATGAAAAACCTTGCTTCATTTGAAAATTTGTTGAATTTTTCCACTCATATCTTGATTATAATTGATTTTCTTTTTTTATGTCATTTTAGTAAAAAATAAACAAAAAAACAAGTAGCACTTTAATTCTTAAATGTGATCTAACAAAGGTAAAGAGAAAATATTAACCATATATGCTGTTTATATTGCTTGTAATTATGATGAAGTACACATCTGTTGAGTATTTTAACATAAAATTGTTTGATTGTGTTGAATTAAAAACCCCAAAATGCAGCGGGTTCACCAGACCCACGAACACTGGCTGAATAACAAAAATATGAACACCACACAAGGGTTAAGTTCTTCTTCATTGACTTCAGTGATAAGAAATGATGGCATAGCTCCTTGTGAAATGTATAAAAGTTCGGTACTGTTTTAATGAATCTACTATTATGTTAATATAATTTCCCGAGAATAATAATTATGTTCATTGCTAAGTCGTGTGTTCTCTCTTTAGCTTTGTATCTTCCAAAAGGTGCATCACATATTCCTCTCTCATACCAATTGTTGTAGAATAAAGACTTGTTCCTAAACACCACATATCTACAATTCCAAAACGGGATGTTATGAGGGCTAAAATTGTGCTTGTAAATCAATTTCCAATATAATAATACCTGTTGATGAAAATCTGATAACTTCACAGGGAGTTTTTTTAGGTCATAATCACGTCTAAGTAGGAGGTTGATGCCCCGCAGTTTTATAAAAATGTTGCTAGGGATCTGAACCAAAGGCTGTTTTCATTTTTCACAAAGAATCTAAGCCAATTCATTTTGATATACAATTAATACACTCAATATCAATGGCTTTCAGACCTCCTTCATCAAGGTCACCATAATTCCTTTCCTAATGTCATGTGTTTCTCTTTTCCAAATGTAATTAAAATTTGCCTGGTTTATAGCTTTTATTACATTTTTGGGGAGTGACATCGAGTAAGCTGATTAAATAAATCTTGAAATACATTCAATTTTTGTTAGATAAATACGGCCAATAATAGAGACATCACTTTGAGACCACAAGTTCAAATACGATTTACATTTTAATACAATTATTATTTAATTATTTTTAAACACGATAAAGAATCATATCTTATCTAATTCCACAACAGGGCTCCAAACAAAAAAATCAATTAAGGAGCCAATGGCTCCTACAGGGGGAAAAACAGGCGCCAAATATTTTTAATTTTTTAACTCCATCCATTCCTTTTCGTCCCGCAGCTCGCTAACAGTGTAGTCTGTGGAGCATTCTTCGCAATTATGTGATCACGTGCATTTTTATGCTTGTTACTGTCACCGTGTTTTCTAACAGTCTCTTTTTTGAAATTGTTAGTTCCCGCAATGAACTCCGTTTTCCCGCTATTTCTTTGATATAAACTTTTGGCTTTAATGTAAATTTAAGGGAAATGTAATGCAAATTTTAAAATCAAAAGGGAGTAAACTTTTAATGTCGCCAATGGCGACCTTGACAGAAATTACACTCACAAATAAATTTATTTGGTCACAAATGCGATCATTTTTAGTCGCAGTTTGGAGCCCTGCACAAGGATGATGATTTATCGACTTTATAGACATTACAATTTTATCGTCTGTTAATGCTGAACTTCTGTAAAGCTGCTTTGAAACGATGTGTGTTGTGAAAGGCGCTATACAAATAAAATTGACTTGACTTGACTTGACATTTATCTAAATTATTCCAAATGTTGAGATTATTTAGCGCGTTTTTATCCTTTGTAATGTGAATGCCCATGTATTAAACAGGGATATTATGAATTATCAACAGAGGGGAGTTGTGAATTGGAAGTAATTCGCATTTGTTTAGGTTTAATTTTAAGACATGCCCTAGAAAATAAGTCTATTGTTTTGAGGATTTTTGGACTTTGAACTTGATTACTATTTGTCATAAATATAGTTGTGTTGTCTGCCAGTTGGCTGATTGCCAGCTGTTTGCCTAACACTGTTCATTTTTCAAAGTTTTTATAAGAATAGAGAGCATTTCCGCCGCAGTAATAAATGGTAAAGGAGAGATAGGACACCCTTGTTTAATTCCTTTGTCAATTTAAAATCTTGGAGAAGTACCATGTAAAACTGTGCTATTAGTGTCCTTGTAAATTAGTTTAACTACATTTATAAACTTTAAAGTTTTAGAAATAAAATAAAACCTTCATCTTCAATTTAATAATGATAATCCAGTAAATCAAGAACGAGTCGTATATTGTTATGAATTGACCGACCTTTTAAAAAACCTGACTGTGTATCTGAGATAATTTGTGTAATACCGTTACATAAATATGAGTTAAGATTTTATAGTCAGTATTAAGCAGTGATATGGGTCTAAAGTTGTCTAATAATTTTGGATCTTTTCCTGGTTTGGGGATGAGAGTGATGATCCCTTGCTTCATAGTAGTTGGAAGAATATGGGTTTCAGATATTTCTTTCAGCATATAGAAAATTAGGTCTTTAAGAAATTCCCCAAAATGCCTATAGAAATAGCTTGTTAGACCATCTGAACCTGGAGATTTGTCTAAAGATAAGCATTTCATGGCTTTCTCCACTTCATCCATAATGATGTCTGCATCACACACATGTTTAAAACTCTCATCCACTTTAGGGATCTGTTCCTTGGTGTGCTCATAAAAAGCGTCAGCATCCATGTATGAATAAGAGGAGGATTAGCGTTTACTCTAGAAATGGAAGATTTCCTTAGAAAGCTTATTAGGGTCGGTACATTCTTGATTATTAATCCGCAATGTCTTTACAGCATTCTGCTTTTGTCTCTTTCTTTCCAATCTATAAAAATATGCTGAACTTCTCTCGCCCTCCTCTATCCACTTCACCCTTGATCTTTATATGCTCCTTCAGTTTAATTCATGTAAATGTTATCTAGTGAGGATTGCAGATGAATAAGTGTTTGTTTGTTATCATCATTTATGTATGATTTATCACAAATACTGTTTATTTCTTTAATGATGTCCATTTCTCTTTTTTAGTTCTGCGTTATAGTTTACACTTTGATATAGAAATCTGACATACCTTATATTTTATATTCCCATTTATCTCTATAAATTTTACAATTTGAATCTTCAATTATATAATTGATTGCAACAAGTGCTTGACAAAAGGGTTCATCATTTAGGAGGTTTGATTTAAATTTCCAATGTCCTTTTCTTCTTAAATAAGTGTTTCTAGGTTTATAAATAAGTTTAACCATACAGTGATCTGTTCGAGGGGCTGCAGAAATTATAGACTCCAGATTAGGCCTATCTTCTTAAATGTATTCTTGATTGGACTGAACCATCCGGGTTAAACCAGGTGAAAACTTGAGTACAAGGGATTGCAACAGTATCTCTTATATTTTGAAGGAGATCTATCAAGCCATTGTCCATCACCACGTTTAAATCACCTCCAAATATACAATAATGAATAGGATATCTTTGACATAGATCCTTTACTGCTGTAGTAGTTTCGGTAAACATAGTTTTGTTCTGGTTAAGGTTGTTATACCCATTTATATTTCCTAAGATCAGAAAATGATCATCAACTTGGAATACTCAAACAATCCAATGGCCACCAGTATCCCAGATAGTAGTTAACATTTTCCCAGGAAGATTGTTTAGCAGTATAGCGACACCTGCTGACCTATTCATGCCATGACAATTAAATATTTGGTCTCCCCATTGGTTTGACCAGAATTGTTCATCAATGACACCAGAATGTTGTAAAAAGCTCTTCCTTCGGGGCAATAGAGGAGTCAGGAGACAGCGAAGCAAGTTCAAGGTTTTTAATTTGTAGGTTTTTACACACACACACACACACACACACACACACACACACACACACACAATACAATTAAATGGGAAAGCACTCAGAGAGACAGGAGGACCATCACAGGCTTCATATTCATTCTGATTCCACAAACCCACAGTCCAGAATCCATTCACTGGAGTCAGTGTGATCTTTCCCTTCCTGTTAATGGATTCTCTGACCACTCCTAAAGTCCACTCAGTCTTTCCCTTCACCTGCACCTCAAAATAAAATCTGCCTGAACTGAATCCCTTCTTTCCCAGGACAATTACACATTTATCAAATCTCTCTGGTTTATTTGGGAGTTTTTGTTTAATATCTCCATGTTTCACTTGTTTTCCATCATCAGACAGGATGAGATTAGGATGAGCTGTATCAGGATCCAGAGTCACATCCACTGAGAGAGATCAGAGAATATCAATCACTTCAGAATATTTAGATTGATGTAATATTGAATCAGAGTATAATGAAAGTGTAGTGCAGTAAGTCAGCTGTCAGTATATAAATGTCAAGTATTGTAAGTGTATATGAGAGAACAGTGAAGATCACACACTGTACCTGCATACTGCTGCATCCACCTCAATACTGTCAACACAAATCACAAGAAAACATCATCAATTGTTTACAGGAATATTACAGGATAAATGCTTCATCTGCATCTACGGCTTTTACAGATGCTTTTTTATCCTCCTTTACGTCATTTATTGAGTCTCCCTCTTTTAAGGCAGGTCCTGATGAGCTGGTGACTGTGTTTAACTCGGAGTGTTCAGATATTTGGGATGTTATTGCTCGTATAAAAACATCATAGTTAGAGGTCAACCGTGGTTAGATAATGCTACTCGTGCTGTCAGACAGGAGTGGAGAAAGGCTGATCGGAGGTTTGTTGAAATATTAAGAGCAAATCATGTTTCTAATATTATTTCTTTACTCTCGATCTCTCCCAGAGTGTTGTTCAACACCATTAATAGATCACTGAACCCGGAGAGAGTTGATTTAAACCCCTCTGTGGATATCTGTGAACTGTTTTTGAAACGTTTTGTTGATAAAATAAATAAAATAAAGGCTGAGTTTTCCTCCAGTTTCCGACACTGATCCGGTGATCGTGACTGTTAGTGATGAGATTTTTGATCAGTTTCAGCTTGTGTCTCTCTCAGAAGTAAAAGAGATTATTTCTCATCTGAAGTCTTCTACTTGATGGACTCTGGGTCTTTTTATGCTAGTTTTTATTTCCGACTGTTTTGTTTATTGTATGTTTATAGTTATTTTATATGTTATTTTCAATGTTTATCACTTTGGTGTTACAGTTTGAAAGTGCTTTATAAATAACTGAGACTTCACACGTTATTTTAATGCTCTGATTAAACCCACAGCCCTTATTTGTCATGAAGTAAAACCTTTGAGATTTCGTTTCATTTGATCTCTCCACAGAAATAGAGTAAGTGTGCGTCTCCTCCTCTGTGTCTCTGTGTGTCATTAACACAGTGTGTGTGAACCAGGAACATTTGCCATTACACGATCATTTAAAGTGAAAGTGCGCTTTGTGTTCACTATCAAACTTTATATTTGTTTGTTTATATTTTCACGAGTCTCTGCTGACAGTGTGTGTATCAGATCGCTTCACGCGCTCTTCAGGACAGGAGCTGGTTGACGTCCGTGTGTGACTCAGTGAAGATCGGACTCAGAGTTCAACTGAATGACACACAAATGTGCCGTTCATGGCATTTATACAGTATATTCACTTAAAATTCCCTTATTTGGGCATTAAAATATAATTGGAATTTGAATGCCCAACAATAACAGTTGTCTCAAATAACTGTGATCAGACGGTTATTTAATAATCGTGACTGGTCTACTATACACTCACCAGTTTGACCGAGTTTTTGATCTAGAGTGTCATGTAGAGTGTCTTTGAGTCGAGTCAGAGCTGTATTCAGAGTGTCCACACTCACATGAGTGTCAATACTGATCTCAGTCCAGTTCTTACTGTTTTTAGGGCTGTACAGGGACGGGTCAATCTACAGCAGGAGAGAGGAGAAATCCATCAGCATGAGGAGTGTTTTCTAATCATTCTCATTGATGAGAGAGATGGACACTGACCTGTAGGAGATGAAGATGATCTTCAGTGTGTGAGATCTGCTCCAGCTCAGAGTTTCTCCTCTTTAGCTCAGTGATCTCCTGCTCCAGCTCTTTAATGAGATCTTCAGCCTGTTTCTCTGCTGCTTTCTGCTTCTGCTCCAACATCTCAACAACTTCAGTCTGACATCTCTCAATGGAGCGGATCAGAGTCGTGAACACCTCAACACTGAGTGATTTCTCTTCTTCTGTGTTTCTCTGATGAGATCAAGTCACAGTTTAAATGTATTTAATTCAGCACCTTTATTTATAAAGAAGATTGAACCTAAATTTGACTGACCTTTCTCATCTCTACAGAGTGTTGGATGTCTTGAATCTTCTTCAATATGTCCTGGATCATCTGCTTCATGTCTTTCTGTGTCTTTATCAGCTGATTCTACAGACAGAGAACAACACAGACACATTTCATCACTCAACACAGCGTCTCCATCTTCAAAATAAGTATTGATTTTTGTTATTAACACTTTTTATTGATTCCATGCAGAAAATGCAACATCAAACCACATTAAATCATAACTTTTTTCCCTACGAACCAACACAAACAAGCACTGGTGGTGAAAAGTCAACTGACAAAGACACACAAATAGACAATAAAACAGAAAATATTTGGAGACACCAGTCCCTCTCCGCTGCCCCTCTCTGAGAGCCCTCCTAAAATACCATATAGCCGCCCCACTTCCTGATGCCTGATGTTGCCCAGCCTTCTATATACTAACACTTCAAACGCCACCACCCTGCCCAACTCGACACACCACTCACGAAACGAGGATGCACCAGACAATCTGCAACTCCTGAGGATTACCCACCTGCCAATCATCACACAGTCTAGGTCAAAACGAAAACCGAGTGCCAACCAATTCACACACGAAGCTCTGAACCCTCAACCAAAACTCTTGGATCTTCATGAACATGAACACATGGTTGTTTCCCCGTCCGCAAGGTACTCATGACCTTTTCCAAAAGCAGTAATCACCTCTCTCAGAGTATCTGCAGCTTTATGGGGGTGTATGATACTCCCAAAAATAGTAGAGCAGGTGGCGCAGCTGTAAATACCTAAAGACCTGAGATCTGGGAATCCTAAAATGTTGAACCATGTTTTCAAAAGATCTCAACACCCCATTCTCATACAGGTCACCGAGTGTAGTAACCTCCCACACAATCCATCCAAAGTCAAAGTCAAAGTCAAAGTCAAGTTTATTTCTATAGCACCTTTCAACAACACGAATGTTGAACCAAAGTGCTTCACAAATACATCAAAAGTACACATACAGCAGTGCACATACAAAAACACAGAGCCACAACCCCGTAGTATTTCATAAAAGCAAAAAGCATTAGCGAATTGTGCATTTTAATAAGCTTGAGAAAAGAGGTAGGTTTTAATTGATGCTTTAAAAACATTTAAAGTGGGAGAAGCTCTGATCGACAATGGTAGTGTATTCCAAAGTTTTGGAGCATAGACTGAGAAAGATCCTTTTGTTTTCAAACGAGAATTCGGAATATTTAATAATAACAGAGATGACGATCTAAGTGATCTCTGAGGAGAATAGCAACTTAAAAGTTCTGATATATAAATAGGGGCCATTCCGTGAAGAGCTTTAAACACGTAAGTTAAAACCTTAAAATCAACTCTTTGTTTAACAGGAAGCCAATGGAGAGAGGCCTGGATAGGTGAAATATGTTCCCTCTTTTTTGTCCCGGTCAAGAATCGTGCTGCAGCATTTTGGACAATCTGTAATCGTGACAGTGATGACTGAGAAATTCTAGCATACAGGGCATTACAGTAATCAAGTCTTGTTGAAATAAAAGCATGTATTACAGTCTCCAAATCTTTAAAAGTCAGAAGATGTTTTAACTTACGAAGACGCTTTAGTTGAAAAAAGCTGGCCCTAACTACAGAATTTATCTGTTTGTCAAACTTCATGTCACAATCAAAAATAACCCCCAGATTTTTGACATAAGAGTGAATTTTTGACTGCAAATTCCCCAAGAAAGCACTGTATGTATTCATTTGGGGTTTGGAACCAAATAGGATGACCTCTGTCTTATTATCATCCAGTATAAAGGACACATTTGTCCACACCGTGTGCAAATGCGAGATAACCGAGTGTAACTTAACTTCTCCGTTTAGTTTTATAGAAAGGCTTTGCAATGGCAAAATAGGTGCAAGAACTTTCTGTTCGATACTAAACCAGGGAGGGGCTCTCTCAGGTGGAAGCGACAAATGAGCCAAATATCTGCGACAGAATACATAATAATAAATCTAAATCTTGGGTAGGCCTAGCCCACCTTTGTCAATCAGTCTATGTAATTTATTGAAATATAATCTGGGACGTTTACCGTTCCAAATGAAGGGCTTCGCGATGCTTCAAATTGCTTGAAATAAGAGAGGGGGACATCTATAGGGAGAGACTGTAGCAGGTAGTTACACTTTGGAATACGATTCATTTGAATAACATTAAACTTCCCAATCATAGATAAATGTAACGAAGCGCACCTGTCTACATCACTCGAAAACCTTTTTTATTAAGGGGTTGAAATGAACTCTAAGGGAATAAGATGCCCAAATACTTAATCCCCCGTTTGGGCCTCTGGAAGGCGCCCGGCTGAAAAGTCGTTACTGGGGCAGTACGCTGTCAGAGCCAAAGCTTCGGATTTATACCAGTTAACTCTGTATCCTGAGAACTTAGAAAACAAATGAATAATTCTGTGGAGGCAAGGCATAGATCTAATAGGGTCAGAGACGAATAATAAAATATAATCTACGTAAAGTAAAAGCTTATGCATCACCCCTGGAAATCATCCTCCTTTCTTATCGCGGCTGCTAATGGTTCAAGAGCAAGACGGAACAATAATGGGGAAACAGGGAAACCCTGCCGGTGCCCCTATTCAGAGTAAAATAACCTGAAATTGATCCATTTGTTTGTACCACCACTACCAGGTGTCTATAAAGTAACTTAATCCATCCAATAAAAGTATTTCTGAACCCATAAATGTCCAAAACCTTAAAAAGATAATCCCATTCTACCATATCAAACGCTTGATGGCAGCGACCGGAGTCTGATCATTCGACACTGACCACATATTGATGAAATGCCAAATGTTATCAGAAGAGCTGCGGCCCTGAATAAACCCCACCTGATCTACATGTATAAAAGATGTCATCAAAATAAGTATTGATTGAATATTAGTAACTCTTGCCTTCTTCTCTGCACTCTCGTCCTCTATAGGAACAGTGTTGTGAGTCTTGTGGTCTCCTATAGTGCAGAACAAACACACACACATCTGATCATCTCTGCAGAACAGCTCCAGAGGTCTCTCGTGTTTCTGGCATATATAATCCTCCAGATTCTCCACAGCGTCCATCAGTTTGTGTTTCTTTAGACGTGGGACTCTCCGATGAGGCTCCAGGTGAGTTTCACAGTAAGAGCTTTGACACATCAGACAAGACTTCACGGCTTTCTGCTTTCTTTCATCACAGATGTCACAGAGAACTTCAGATTTACCCAGATTAAACTTCTTCTCAAAGTGTTGCACGAGCTCTCTGAGTGTTGTATTAATCTTCAGATCAGGTCTTTTGCTGAATGTTTCTTTACAGAATGGACAGCTGCAGTTCTGAGTGTTTTTCCAGTATTCATTCAGGCAGGTCTTGCAGAAGTTGTGTCCACATGGAGTTGAGACTGGATCAGTGAACACATCCAGACAGATTGAACACTGAAGCTCCTCATTTAGTGCACTACTGGAGGACGACATGTCTGAAAATACAAATTATTGAAGTATTATTGTATATAGATTTAATCTGATGTGATGTTTAGGTTTTTCACATGACATTATTATTATTGTTGTTGATGTTATTTGCTTCATTAATTCACTCATTCATTATTTTTCTCTCTCACTGACTTACATGGAGGTAAATCTTCTAAACTGTTTCTCCTGGTTGGTTTTTGTTTTGGTGATGTTGATGAAGATTCTGCCATTGCTCTTCCTCCCTTTAATCCTGTTTAGGACACAACACTCCAACATCTCATTTCACAGCATGAAACATGATCAAAGTGTGTGAAATATTAAAGATGAACTTCTCAAGAGGACATTCAGTTCACTTCTGAGTAAGTACTCATATATTCTAGATCTCCAGTTTTATTAAATGACTCGATAAAAGTCAAAAGTTCAAGTGTTAAAAGTGTCTGTGATCAAAAGTAATAAATGTTGCAGTTTAAAGCTGATTTCAGTATTTAGTGTGCAGTATGCAGTTAGCAGTATGCTAGTACACCATTCTGATCATGTACAGAAGCTCTAGTCTACAGCACCTCTTACAGTACAGTAGGGGCGTGGCCACAATGGGGGCAGCTGCCACCCTAAATAGAAGTTTTGACCATTCAAATATCACTATTTGTATTCTGATGTTATGCTACATTTAATAGTTTTTAAGAGTTCATTAAAGTCTCCTTTTTTGCTGTTCTTCAAATGAGACGCAGAGTCTGACAGAATCACACATACATAACGGCACACCTTCAGTTCTAGTATCTGAGGACTATAAAAGTTATTTAATGGAAAGGCACAAACAAGAACATTTAAATATGGCAAATTCTGATAGTACAATCAACTATAAACGCTCCCCTAAACCCGTTCTGAACTATTTTGCAGAATGGCCATTCAGTTGTTCAGTCCAAACTTGGTCAGTCCTTCACCCGCCGAAATGCATTCTGGGTACCCGACAGTGCTCCAGTATGTTTTGATGTGTGAGCTTACTTCAATGTGCTCACTTTAAAAGCACATTTCTTATATGGACTATAATTCGCAATAGTTTTAGTACATGATATTTTTATGTTATGAGTACATTTAAAGGGATACTTCACCTTAACATGACAATTCTGTCATCATTTATTAACTCTCATGTTGTTCTAAACCCATTTGACCTCTACCATTACAATTATTTCCATAGTATGTGTAATATTAGTCATGTGCTCATTGAATAATAGTAATTTACTCAAAATATTCCCTAAACTGACTGAGTGATGCAGGTAATAGTCAGTGAAGTGTCCTCATGTAGGCTGTAGTTTGCAGTCCTGTGTTGGCAGTATTCACTATCTGGCTGGTGACGGCTGAATGAAGTCATCACATAACAACACAGACTTTAAATTACTGATTGCAATAAAGCAACACACATATATATATATATATAAACTTAAGCGGTGTGTTGTATATGAAAGACTAAATGGACTTTGATCATTCTGTCTGCAGTTCAAGCACTTCCTGTTTCTGACGTCTTCCAGTTATTTGACAACATGACAGCACACATCAAACTCTGATTTATAAGCCATTAAATGATATTCTGATACTAATTCAGTAAACTAGTTGGAGTATTTAACTGGTGTTTAAATCTGGTCTTGTGCAGCTTTATTCCAGTGTGACACAAACTCCTCTGAATCAGACCACTAACATTAGAAAGCTGTTCAGGGAAATTTCTCTTATATTTCTATTATCACTTACCTGTGAGTGAGTATCAGCTGTGATCACTAAAGTTTGACAATATCTCAAGAAATATTCTGCCGTTTGAAGAGAGAAAAAGTTGAGAGACTTCCTGTTTTAAAAACAGTTTCACTTTTACTTGTGAAAGTGATGTCATAGCTCCACCCCTATCGTCTCATGAATTTGTAACAGGTATAAACTAATTCCTATTGGCTGTGTTGTGTGTGTGTGTGTGTGTGTTTGTGTGTGTGTGTGTGTGTGTGTGTGTGTGTGTGTGTGTGTGTGTATTAAGTGTGATCATATAAAACTGATTTCACACAGGTGTGTTTTAAAGGTAATTTGTCAGTTTGTCAACAATACAGATTTTATATATTTAATCCAGATCTCATTTCACTGTGTGTTTATTCCAGGAGTCTTCAGCCTTTTACATGCCAAAGAACTCTTGGTGGATGGAGAGATGTTGCTGTTTATTGTTTTGCACAGCCATTAATTTAATAATCACATTAATCTTAATGTTTCCAGTGTTTTATTGGTTCCATTCTCAATTATTTTAGGTCAGAAATATTTAGAACCAATAAATGTCTGTTACCAAATGATGATCATTTCAGATACATCAGAGCAGATATTACAAATCAGAAATATTATTAATACAATTCTTGGGAAATCATTATTTTTGCTTCAAAAATAACATTGAAGCAAACATTCGAGTGTGCTACTGGCTTAATAGAAAATCATCTTAGCCTATTTCATGATTAAACTTTAGACAGTCAGTGACTTCCTTTGCATGTTATTATTTGTTTAATTAATTTTAGTTTTATTTATTTATCTGAAATTGTAAACAATTTGAAAACGTCTTGAAAACCCAAGCGAGTACTTTTCAGGGTTTTTTTCTTCCACACATTCACTTGAGATACATCAGATGAGTATAAATAGGTGCGGGAGGCGCGAAAATGCAAGCGTGAGGTGACCGTCTGTTTCGCAACTGCTTGCGGGTCCTTGAATAACATATAATGTGCGAGTTACGCCCGTTTCACACATGATCCGTTAACAGTAGCCACGTATTTTTTTCAGTGCCCATGTTATCAAGTTAGAGCATTCAGACCGCATGTGGATACAGCACGGCAATGTTGCATGAGTGGTGCAGAAGCATCATCGTTTCCGCACAGTCTATTTTTACTGTGCTGCACACACTGAATTAAAGTGATAGCGCATTGTTTGTGGAAAAATGAACATGGATAGACACAAAAATGCAGCAATTTTACCATAAATACACATAATTAAAGTCTACTATGTTTCTCAGTCACCATATGACTTTCAGCCCTTGGTAAAGCAAAGAAAACCAAAACACACAATTACCAGGAGTTGCAAAAATAAATGCAATCAGAAGTATATCTAAAGATTGTTTTAATGTGAAAAACACTACACAGCATGTTATATTCTGTGTGTGTGTGTGGGGAGGGGGGCACTCCCACCTCTGCAGAAAGCGGCAATCACGTGACAGGCTGGTGGTCCGAGAGTTGTTATGTGAAGAGACGACAAACCATTTAAATGCAACTTAACTCAGTTTACTTAAACATTGTGACACATGGTAGCACATGTATTACACAGCTTTCTACAGAGAGAGAACAGAAAATGGTATCGTAGAAGAAGAAGAGCAACTCTTAGGACATGCGTGCCCTCTAGTAGCTGATAAAAGTTACAGTCATGCAACCTTATGCTTGAAACAACAATCACTTGTTACTAATATTCTGTTAAAACATATAAATCAGACTATTCTGGTGAGAGTGTTTTTCAAACAGAAAAATGCACTCCTGATTTCAGTCCAGCCATTTGTCTCAATTTCTCACATTTACTTTGACACAGTCCTGTAGTTAACATGTCAGCAATCATCATGTCAGTACTACAGTACTTTAGCTCTATTTCTCCATTTGCAATTTTTTCTATGACAAAATGATACTTAATATCAATGTGTTTTGCTCTTCCATGAAACTGGGTATTCTTTGCCACACAGATAGTCGACTGATTATCTTCATAAATTCAATATCTCGTTCAGGAATCTCATTATGCATTTCACCGCTGTCCAATGTGCTTTTTTAGCTCTTTCCACATCATTCACTGCCAAATCTATGTCTGGTCTTGTTCTTGTTGAAAGATACAGCAGACTTCCAACTGCAGATTGATACAGGTTTTGATCAACAGTCTCACTATCATCTGTTGCCTTCACAAGTTTGGTGTACTTATTGGTTTTGAGTTCTCCATGCCAAACTTTTTCAACACATTCTTTGTTGTCTCACCCATTCAGATTTCTCCTGGCTTTATGTTTTGAAAGACTTTCACTCCCAGAAAGTGTTTCAGCTCACCAATGTCTTTGACTTCAAACTGACTTGCCAAAATCCCTTCCACTTCATTTATTCACTCATTACTTTGACCAGCAATAATGATGTCAATATAGAGTGCCTCACATGTAGAGGGTTTCATTACGCTTTCAACAAGCCCAATATACACAGGGATTCCTCTGTGTTGTTCCTGTTATTGTTGATCTACAGTTTGCTCACCTGCATTAAAGATTCCCACTTCTGGGTTCCAACAATCATCCGTGTGATTGTTGCCTGACAGAAGACTCGATCACAACATGGACCAGCGGGTTTGGATCTGCGGAGCATCATGGACACCCTTGAGGCGCTAATACTACAACTTTGCATTTCTCTCTCCTCAACTTCATCCACGGACCAAATTCCAAACATCAAACATTCCCAACGAGACCACCGTCAAAATAAAATGGAGTACATTCTCTTGCATTGTTTAAAGGAGGCCTGAAATGAAATACTAAAAATCTTAAATTCCGTTTTGATGAAGAAAGAAACTGAGATACATCTTGGATGGCCTGAGGGAGCATAAATTGCCAGCAATTTACATTTTTTGGGTGAGCTATTCCTTTAATGTTTCACTTCTATCAAGTCTGAAACACAGTAAGTTGACAAAAATAATTTCAAGACAATTCACAGACAAATGTGAAAATAAATCTGTCGGTTGGCGCCATTAAAAAAACTTATAATTTGCTAAGAGAAAGTGCAGTTTAAGAAAAAAATGTAAGTGATTAAATCATAACATAATAAAAAACATGTTCACCTTGAACCTAAAACTGAGTTCTATTTCAATTTATCTAGGCAGCATTAATAAGTGATTTTAGCATTCTGAAGCTTTCACATGACTGAGCTTTTATGCCTAAACCCCACCCTCCAAAAATACATTTGAGACCAAAACGGAGCAAAAGAGCAGCACAATAGTGCCCTCAACTGACAAACATTATGAAGCATAGCCTCAATGTCTACGTTTACACGGAAACTTAAAAGTGGGTTAATATCAGCTAATACTGTTTAGTCTCTCCACAGAGAATAATACTGAAACAAATTTGCCATGTTTGCTTTCAGATATTCGGAGATTTAAATCGTTAGTAGCCTTATGCAAAGGTGTAGACAGAAAATTACTTTTGGGTGGGCCACAATAAAAATGGCAAAAGTTTCACTCAATTTCTTTTTACCAAATTTTCCTTAATAACAGAAAGGCTATGCATACAAAAAGGTCTTTCACGCTTTCAGAATTTATGCATTTTTAAATAACTATTTTATACGTATATATATTTTAAGTCAAAGAATAATCTGTAATTTTTGGGTGGACCCAGGCCCACACTATCCTACGCCACTGGCCTTATTATTTGTAATATCTGTTGAGCTGGAACAAACATTTTCACTAAAAGCACAATCCCAACTCAGTAAACTGTGTATTCATGTCTGAATATTATTTGAAAACTCCTGTTGAAATAAGACGCTAATTCAATTTAGTTTGATTTCCCACAGCACACTGAATTGAAAAACCTCTCAAATGTACAATTCTCAGGATGCTTAGATGATCAAAATAACGAATGTAAACATTGTACACTACTACATGAATGAACTGAAATTACATGATTAACCAACATTGATAATCACGTCAGTTAGCCACCAACGAAGACTATATTTGACCTTGTAAAATCCTTAAATTAGTCAATAAAGGCTGTATACACAACAGTCATATCATTGCCTTCATTGAACTAATTTACAACTAAATGTATTAAATGAGCTCATTTATCAGAAATGAAACATGATATTCTCAGATTTCTGAGGCATCACAAAACCGCCACATAAAAATGACAATAAGTTTTGTTTACGATTATAAAAAGGGCAAAGGAAGAAAAACAACATGCAGAGAAAAAAATCACATCAAAATAATTAACCCGAGCACGTGTCGAACTTCTTCCTGTTGATGTTCTGGCGGGTTGCAAACCGGCTATACCGCCACCTGCTGTGCTGGAGTGGGAAGTGTTTGCGTGTGATTCACTCCAGTCCAGTAGATGACAGAAACGCACCGCGAGTTGTTTTTCCAACCAGCATAAAACACGAGATTAAAGAAGAGCTGCAGACAGTTTGAGCGCGCAGGTACATATTTTATGTGTTTTACATAATTTATGTATTTTTTGTTGTTGTGTATTTTTCTGCACATGCTGTTTTTCTCTCTTTGGTGTTTTAATGACCATAAACGAAGCTTATTATCTCCACATGGAGCATTATTTTGTGATGGACGGATGGAAATGTGTTCACTGTAGGTGTTAATATACTTTACATCAGGGGCACTTCAACAACTTTCTTGTGGGGGCCAAAATGTTTAATGTAGTTTTCTTAGCTAACACTTTCATCACAAGTAACATATTACATGTTAAAAACACCCTTGATGCTGTGCATTTATTCATATTAAAATAGACCCAAGGTATAGTGTATATTTAATTATAATTTTTTTAAGGTCTGGCCATACATTCCTTCATAAAATGCACATATAAGAACAAACATACACTCTTAACTAACAAATAAGTTTTGGTCAACTTTATTTAAAATAAACAAACTAAATATAAAAATAATTCTAATTCTATTTTATGGCTATTGCTTACAAATAATTAGAACTGAGGATAATAATTTAGACCTGCTAAAGCCCTTTCACAATATCAACGAAGAGAGATTAAATGTATTCTTCCATTATCTATATAAAGTACGATCCTATTCAGAGTTGTGCAGATAATCGTTGGCAAACGGAGTTAATGTTGTTAGTGATTGAGAGGGCTGACTCACAGCTTTATATACAACCAAATATTATCAGGATATCTGCAGGTTCAGTTTCACATTATCACTTCTATATGAGAACTACCATCCCTGAACGGATGAGACGCCTGTTTGACATTTCAAGAATCGTGAATAAAAGAAAATTTTCAGCACATTTTCTTTGAACGTTCAGTTTTCATAATCAATGTCTCTTTTGTTGCCTAATGTGCAGATGTGCTGACAACATTTCCGTCACAACTGCAGTGATCATTTTTTACATCTGTAGATTTGACAACACCACATAACTAAGCAATTTTATATATATATATACACACATTTGATTGGAATATTGATGTCGGCTGAATAGGGTTGCAAAGTGGTGGAAAATTTCCAGAAACTTTCCACGGGAATTTAAGCTGGGGAATTTTGGAAATATCGGAATAAAACTTTGGGCATTTGGCTATATGCTGCTGTATCCTTGTGGCATTCTTAACAAAAGGTCTTTGCACAGTATTTGAAAATGTACACAGTCTTTCCTTCTACATTGGCAAAGGTGAAATGTATCCACACATCAGTTGGCGCACGTGGCATTGTTCTGTAGAATAAGATTAGAAAAAGCTTGTAAAAAACACTAATTCAATGCCATGCAAAGATATATATATATATATATTAGTTAGCTAAACAATTGGAATATTCTGGAATGGTAAAAAATATTTTCCAATTGATGCTGGACAAATGAATAGATATTGGCTAGATGAATAGATGAACACTCATCAATCAGCATGCTAAATCAAACTATTACCAATGTTCTTGTATGATAACAGAAAACTGGCTAGCAGAAGAAACAGTATCACAGTTGAGCTAGCTAGCACCATGATAGCATATGTTACCGTATAAACACATTTTGATTTAGTATTTGCTAGTTAAACTTTAATACCATAGATAAAATATATTTACCCTACTATGTTTACCCTAGTAATATCATCAAAACTTACTTGACAAAATGTAGTCCTTGAGCTCAGATGCAGTAGTGTGGCTTCAATAGTCCTGCTGTAGTAAGTTGTGTGCCTGTGATTGAGGAACGCGCAGGGTAGAAATTCAACTGAATTTGCATTAAATCTGGTTATTTTAACCAAGAATATGCTGCAAGATGTTTTTCAACTACATTTAAGTTCCCTGTTCTAGGCTATCCTGCAAATTTCCAGTTTATTCCCATATTTTCCCGTTAATTCCCATGGAATGTTTCCAGCTTTGATTTTGCAACCCTATGGCTGAATGCTGTTGCACGCATCAATGAGCGTTCTTAAACTCATCGCTGATTGCTGTGGCTCGCACCTTTGAACACTAGTTTTGCACAGAGAACGCTCTGGTATTTCAAATGGCGGGACAATTTGATCAAAAATTTGTCAGAGGGCTAGTAGATGATTTTTGGGCCGCCAGTTGACTAGCCTTGCTTTACAGTTTATAGCCTGTTATAATAGCTGATAATATACCTGCTGTCAGGTAAAAAAAAACATACACAACACACTTATTTTTTATATATGCAGTTGAAATCAGAAGTTTACATACACTTAGCTTGAAATCAGTAAAACTAAATTTTAACCACTCCACAGATTTTATAATAGCAAACTATAGTTTGGAGAGCTACACAAAACGTTTGACCCAAGTTAAACAATTTAAAGGCAATGCTACCAAATACTAACAAAGTGTATGTAAACTTCTGACCCGCTGGGAATGTGATGAAAGATATAAAAGCTGAAATAAATTATTCTCTCTATTAATATTCTGAAATTTCACATTCTTAAAGTAGTAATCCTAACTGACCTAAAACAATTCTTCAATTAAATGTCAGAAATTGGGAAAAACGGAATTTAAATGTATTTGGCTAAGGTGTATGTAAACGTCTGACTTTAACTGTTTACATATATACCATCTTAGAAACAGATTTAATAATAGTCTTTTGAGTGTGATGAATGTCAGTCCATTATAATGATGATGTTTTTGTGTTCAGATGTTCATCATGAGAGAGCAGGTGGATGTGATCTGCTGTAAATCAGTAGGAACTGATCTGTCCATGCTGGATATTGATGATTTCATCACAGAAATCTCTCAGCTGAAGAAAGAGGTGACGTCACTGAAGACAAAACTGAAGCAGACAGAACTGTATTCATCCTGCACCTGTTTTGAGCGAGTTAATGTTGAGATTGTAAGTAAGTTTGAAATGATGTGATATGACTGTGACTCTGTGGTGATGAACGGTACAGATGTGATTGTGTTGTGTTTGTCAGGAGCTGGAAAAGGTTTCCTGTCAATCTTCAGTGTGTGTGACTGATGGGACCTCCACAGAATGTCAGGATTCAGTGTGGAGCGGCAGAGATCAGTCCACACCACAGCAGCTGCTGGACAAACTCTCTGAACAGAGATCCAGAGACACACAGGACTCACAGCTCACTTTACTCTGTTCTACTGATGCTCAGGAGAGTGTGTGTGACAGTAATCAGGGTGATCAAACCTCCACAGAGTCTCTGACTTCTGTCTGTAACGCTGGAGAACAGCAGATGCTGCAGACATCAGTGAAGATTGAAGTGATGCAGGAGGAGATAAAAGAAGAAAACACACCAGAGGAACAACAGAGTGATGAAGATGATGATTTTTTTATTCCTTCAGGTATGTTTCTTCCTTTATTGTTTTTTTACATTTTCATGACAGTCGACTGTCATGTAAGAATCTGTTACCAGATGATTTTTTTCACACAAAAGTTGCACTAAAAAGTCCCTCACTGTTTTTTATTGCTGTGTTACAAGTCCTCAGTTGTCTTCACCCACAAATGAAAATTCTCTCATCAATTACTCACCCTCATGCCATCCCAGATGTGTATGACTTCCTTTCTTGTGCAAAACACAAATGAAGATTTGTAGAAGAATATTTCAGCTCTGTAGTTCTAGAACCTCAAAAAGCATATAAAGGCAACATAAAATTAATTCATACGATTCCAGTGGTAAAATCTGTCTTCAGAAGTGATATGATAGGTGTGGGCGAGTAACAGATCAATATTTAAGTCTTTTGTCTATAAAATTACACTTACACAATTGCACCTGTGCATGTTTATGAGAGGTCTTCCTTTTTTTTATTCTGTTCCTTTTTTTTTATCCTCCCTGCCCAGTAGTTGGCAGGGCCGATCACAGATTTTAAGACGACGATTGATCGGTTTAGATGGGCTGCTGATCGATGGGTGCATCCCTAATAGGTATTTATGTAATAGTGTTTATGTTATATAGGTAAATATACATTTTTTTAAATAATATACAGTCACATCCGCTGCACGCTACAGAATGAACAAGAGGTGCCACTCTGTTCTGTCTTCTGCTTCACAAACACACTATAAAAATTTAACTACACATTAAAAATATAAAAGTGATATTCTATAAGTAGCAAGAATACTCATAACAATAAAAAACCACAGGAAAGCAATAATGAAAAAAAATATCTGCTCGCATAGTGTACGTGACATAAAGGTAGTGCCTTGATCGGTGATGATTTCTTTCGGAATTCCCTCCCGGGAGATATTTAAAGAGTGCCTCTACAACACTACGTGCTGAGATGTTGCGCAGGGGCACCACTTCCGGATATCAAGATGCATAATCCACCAGGACTAATACAAAGTGATATCCTTGTGCCGACCACTCTAATGGCCGACGAGATCTATGCCAATTCTTTCGAGAAGGGACCTCGATTAGCGGTAGAGGGTGCAATGGTGCTTTTGGGATGGCCGGCGGATTCACCAACTGACATTCACGGCATGCTGCACACCACCTGCAAACGTCCCGTGAATGCCCGGCCAAAATAAATGGGCAATTATAAGGCACCTGGAAGAGAGTTTCCTCATAGCTCTTTCAGTACTAATAAATGGGTTGTATTCTCTTTTGTTTGAGTGTCCTGTATCACTCGATACAACCAATCTTTAGTAATTGATAAATATGTGTATACGAGCATGGTGTTAGACTGGAGCTGTTGACCATCAATTACTCTCACTTGGTCAAACTGCCTACTACTCTCACTTGGTGTTTGAGGGACTCGTCATGTGACTGCTCTAGAGGGAAGTCCCCTTCAAGGAACTTTCTGAGGGCGGGGGCTCCCTCCCTTACGTCATAGAGAGCGCTGGCACCGCCTCTTCCGCCATAGCATCACACACCAAGACATTATTTCACAGGACCCATCCACACATATTTACCTTCATAAATTCTTAAAATCAGGCCAATTCGTCTGCAAAATCAGTGAATGGTTGAGGTGGGAATTAACCGCGGCCTCTACTCGAAGCTTTATCCCCCTGAATGGTAACCACGGATACATATAATTATCCCGGTGCACACACCGCACTTTCACCCGTCTATTTGTGCCCAATGCCCTGTCTTGTACCAAGCATTGATGGATAGAGGTTACAGATGGAAACATCCAGAATCCACCAAAGCTTGACCGGTATCACCCTGGGACTTACTGGTATCCGATACGCCCCAGCTCAATCGGGGGCGGCCTGTAGAACATTGGGGATCCGGACCAGGGTGCCCACCTCCATCACTGGACACCGGTCCTGGAAATGTACTGGCTTCCTGCAGCTCCAATAGACCAGCCCAGACTTTGCTACCACACCCATGGGGCTGGGTTCGCCAACCTGGGAGGGATAGCGGGGAGAGACAGGGTTAGCATGGGAAAGAGATTTGGGCATTAGACTGCCCTGTTTCCTGGGGCTGGGATGGGATGGAAAAATTATGGGTGGGGGTGGGGTTTGGGGAAAGGAGAGAGAGAGACTCCACTTCATTGTTATCCAGAAACGCCATCATGTCGTCCTCTGCCAGCTGGACTGCATCCTCCAGCAATACCGAATGGTGGTACTGGACCCACTCAGCCATGCTACAAGGAAGCTAGGAGACAAACTGTTCTGGTGTCATCAGATCTATGATGTCCTGGCTGCCATGGGACCCCAGCCAGCAACCATTTACGACAGGTGTCTCTGAGCTACTGCGCGAAGGCGAATGGGCAGCTGTGCCTTCCCAGTCTCAGGAAATTGAAAAGTTGGCAGCTCTCTTCTAGGCTACAACCGACCTGTTGCACGATGCTCTCTTCAGATCGTCGTACACGAGGTTAGTGGCGGGGAGTTGTTGGGCCACTAGTTGTGCTTCTCTGGAGAGCAGTGGCAGCAACCGTGCCGCCCACTAGTCAGAAGGCCATCTCCACACCTCGGCCGACTTCTCGAAGAGATCAAGGTAGGCTTCGGAATCGTAGGCAGGACCCATTTTCACTAGGGTAAACAGTGAAACGGTTGAGATGGGCTCCAGGGTCACAGCAGCAGCAGCCCCCTCATGTGTGATCATGCTCCGGAACGCCTGCCGGTCCAATGCGCTTGGGCCTGGAGCAGGAGTTGAAAACACTGTTGGGATTGATGCTGGTTTTTTGGATGTCGGCGAGGGTCTTGATCACTTCACCCAGTGATGAAGACTCCATGACGACGTAACTCCTTCCAAGCTCCCGGGTATCGGCACCAGTGTGACAAGTTTGGAAGTTCGGACACAGGAGTCGGGAAACAATGAAGCAGTTCACGCAAGTCTTTATTTTACTGTCCCGTTGCACACTGCACACTCTTTATCTTTTGGACTCTTCACTCAAAAATTAAACACTCTCATAACAAACTCTCAGAACATACTCTTAATAACAAAGTCTTAAAAGCGTTGACTCTCAGAACACGTCATCACCACACTCTTGTGTTGCTCTCTCTCCTCTCTGGTGTGTTTTGGCTGCTTTTTGAGGTCTGCCTCCACTATCACTGTAACAAGAAACAGCCGTTAGATATTACGCCAACCAGTTTGATGAGCTTTACCACGCCCCCATCCCACCATAATTTTAAAATAGAGACTTTTTGCTTAATTTGCTGATACAATGATAGATAGATAGTCAGTAAGACAGACAGACAATACTTTAAAAAATCATTATACATATTGAATTGGCATTTTAATATTATATAGAATCAAGAGGGAATTCCCACACCTAATAAATATTATTCTGCCATAAAATTGGGGTTTCATTTGATTTATATTTATATTTGTCCTACCCAAATTGATTTTTGTCAATTTACTCTGTTCATTGTAGAGCTGATGGAAGTAAAAGAGGAAAGTCAAGAGCTTAATGAAGTGGAGGAGAAACATCGTGATTGCACAACTGGAGAAAACATTTTGAATGGCTCAAAGACAAAGAAGAATTTCTCACCAAAAAAGCCTAAAAGAAGAGCAGCTAAGAAATCTTTCACCTGCTATCAGTGTGGAAAATGTTTCTCATATAAAAGCCGTCTTAATATTCACATGAGAGTTCACACTGGAGAGAAGCCTTATACATGTCATCAGTGTGGGAAAAGTTACGCATCTGCTGCCCGATTCAAAAATCATCTCCACGGTCACTCTGGAGAAAAGCCATTTGAATGTGATCAGTGTGGTAAAACATTTTTTTTGAGTTCTGTCCTGAAACAGCATCTGAAAACTCATACAAATGATGAGCCTTACAAGTGTTCTTCTTGTGGAAAGAGTTTTGCACTCCTGTCCTATTTTAAAGAAAACCAAAAAATTCATTTCGGCATGGGGGTTCATATGTGCTTTGAATGTGGGAAGATCTTTACTAAAGCCGGCAACTTGAAACGGCACCAAAGAATTCATACTGGAGAGAAACCTTACAAGTGCTCACTTTGTGGAAAGAGTTTCACTCAGTCAGAACACCTGAAAACACACGAGAGAATTCATACTGGAGTGAAACCTTACAAGTGTTCACACTGTGGAAAGAGTTTCGGTGTGTCAGAACACCTGAAAACACACGAGAGAATTCATACTGGAGAAAAACCTTACAAGTGTTCACACTGTGAAAAGAGTTTCATTAAGTCACAAAACCTGAAAATACACGAGAGAATTCATACTGGAGAAAAACCTTACAAGTGTTCACACTGTGCAAAAAGTTTCACTCAGTCAGAACACCTGAAAAAACATGAGAGAATTCATACTGGAGAGAAACCTTAATAGTGCTCTCAGTGTGGAAAGAGCTTGAGAGAATCCTGGAGAGAAATCAAACCACTGCTCTTGATGTGGGAAAAGTTGCAGCACAGCAAGTAACCTACAGAAACATAAAAATAATTGCCGAAGTAACCACAGTGAGCAAGAATCATTCTAATGTCCAACGACTTTTAAGTTAATAGTTTGAAATTCAGATGAACCCAATGATTTCTCCCAAAAGGGCAGCATCATCTAAAGCCCTATTCCGACAGGACTAGTATTCCCTGAGGAGGTTAGGGAAATTTGTGTTTCACAGACGTACTTTGTGATTTTAATTCCATCCGAATCTGACAGGTCTTTGTTTTAATCGCAAATTTAGTAGCAAATTACCGACTGTTTTTCGAGGGTCCTCTGAGAAATCGAATCGCATCTGAAAGCGAATGACTGTGATTGATGATATACATTTTTGCAACGTTTCGCAAAATATTTTGTGGATGTAGGATAAACTAGGGATGTGCGAGACTTGTTGACTATTAAATGGTTAAGGCTGAAACGATTAGTCAACATTATCGACAACGTCAAAAAAAAAAAAATAGTTGACAAAAATTTCCATTGTCATTTGATCTCATTTAGAGTAACACAAGATCATATGAAACTCTAATGATGGCGCGTGAGAGCAGCACTGCAGCTCGCGCCTCATTAAGGAGAGGAAGAAGTCTAAACTCTAAACTTCCCAAACTGCATAGGCAGGGCAATTGGTAATTCACTTGCATTTTAAATAATTGCAAAAAGCTTAACTGGCCAAAAAAAATTAACTTCATCACAAAAACCCAAATGGCACAAAATGACCAGCTAACATAGTTTCACTAATCATATCAGCAGCACCGGGGAAAGTGTGAATGAGGACTAGTCAGGGGAAGTCACTCTCATTCTGATTGGATTATAAGAGCTATAAAAGGAGGTAAGAAGTGCCTCCAATCATTGTGTTCTTGTTTGCAATGGTTACCTCTAAAGAAAGACGTGCAGCCATCATCGCTTTGCATCAAAATGGCCTCACATGCAAGGAAATTGCTGCAAAGAATATTTGGCCTGACACAGGACTCATGGCAGCGTTCACCATTTCTTCACCGGACTATCGATTTTCCAGATGTCCCAAACAGTCGGGAGGGGGCTTCATCAGAGAAAATAACTTTGCACCAGTCTTCTGCTGTCCAATCCTTGTACATCCTGCAGAATTTCAGTCTGTCCTTGATATCTTTCTTGGAAAGAAGTGGCTTCTTTGCTGCCTTCTTGACACCAGGCCATTGTCCAAAAGTCTTCACCTCTCACCAACCTGCTGCCAATATTGGGCAAGCTCTGCACTGATGGTGATATGATCCATAGCGGACTCCTCAGGAGATGGTCCTGGTGCATGCTGGATAATCTGGGATGTCCTGAAGCCTTCTTCACTGCAGCTGAGCCTCTCTCCTTGAAGTTCTTGATGATCCGGTAAATGGTTCTTTTAGGTGCAATATTCTTTGCAGCAATTTCCTTGCATGTGAGGCCATTTTGATGCAAAGCGATGATGGCTGCACGTCTTTCTAAAGAGGTAACCATTGCTAACAAGAACACAATGATTGGAAGCACGTCTTCCCTCCTTTTATAGCAATCAGTCTGCTCTTATAATCCAATCTACCAGACTACTACTCGTTCACACTTTCCCAGGTGGTGCTGATATGATTAGTGAAATGATGTTAGCTGGTCATTTTGTGCCAGGGCCAAACATTTGAACAAATTTCAAACAGTGAAATTTGTGTTTTTGTGATAAAGTTCATTTTTTTGGCCAATGAAGCTTTTTGCAATTATTTAAAATGCATCTGATCATTCTGCAGAATAATCTAGAAACAATGCGAATCAACACCACAATCTAAATCTGCGAAACACAAAATGTATGTCACTGCCAATACTTTTGGCCATGGATGCACACCTAATAGGGATTAAGAACACAGTGCAGAAAATAAATAAATCATTACTCAAGCCTGTGTGAATTTCTCTCTTCTGAGGAAAACAAAATTAGATTTTTGGCAGAATGTTGGTAACAGTCACTATTCACTCTATCTTTTTTCCCGTAAAATAAAAGTGAATTGAGACTGAATTAACATTCTCACTATCATCTTCTGAGTTCCACAGAAGACGGTTTTCAAACAACAACATAAAGGCGAGTAATGATGACAGAATGTTCGTAACACTTTACAATAAGGTTACATTTATTAACATTAAATAATGCATTAGCTATCATGAACTAGCAATTCATTTGACAGCATTTCTCAATCTTAAAAAATGTTAGATACTAAAAAAAATGCAATTGTTCATTGTTAGTTCATAGGGCATTAACTAATTTAAAAATAAACAACTTTTTATTTTAACCTATGAAAATGTATTAATATTCTGTATCTTGAAATTAACATTAACCAAGATTAATTTATTATATAAAAGTGGTGTTTATTGTTAGTTCATGTTAAATGATGTAGTTAACTATTGCTAACAAATGAAACCTTTTGGTAAAGTGTTCCCAAATTTTATTTTTTTGGGTAAATCATCTCTTTGAAAGTACAAGTCAATTCTCTTCAGTTGCATTAAAAATGGCTCTTTGATATTAACAGAATGCACTGAAAATGTTAACAGATAAAAATCCCATAAGGCATTGGGGGTTGGTGAAGATGATTTCAGTGGAGTTTCTTGCTTGTTTTTTGTGTCAAAATTACGGACAGTGTTTTAAATAATGACGGATTAATCTCGTGCTCACGCAAGATTCTTTGGGGGGAAAAAGCGAGTCAAATTAAAATGTGCGAATCCATAATATGCGTGATAACGGTAAACAGCATGTCAGCGTCTAACTCAACGTGACAAGCAAAATGTCAAAGAAAAAATGAAATGTCACTCTACCAACAACAGACTTTTGTGTTATAATGATAAGTTACCATTTCTCACAGCCATCGATGATAGTGCTCTCTCGCGCACGCGCACATGAGCAAACAGAGCGCGAGGCGAGAGCGAGAGCGAGCACATCCATGACGTGAGAAATGTGAGCGCAGCGTAGTTCTAGCGGGAAGACTAGCAGCTGTACATCATCACACTATTAGCTGGGTAATTCCTAGCCAATCGCAGGTAAGCCATTGCTTTATAAGTCTGCTCACAATCTATCACATTGCTGTTTCAGTGCGCTAAGATGGCAACCTCCACCACCCCAGCACCACCTGTTGAGCCCCATCCTGTACGGGGGTAGGCTCCTCGCCCCTGCCTGCACAATTAATGCAATGCAGGTTATTTTTTTTGTATAATTTGTTATTCTTATTTGTTATTCTTTCTGAGTGCACTGTGTTGCGTTATTTCATTTTAATACCTGGTGGAAACACCTGAACATGTAAGCTATGGAAGTAGTCACTTCAATATTACGGGTGATAGACAGACTCATTTGGCAATGCGTTATACACTGATGCATGATTAACAGTTTAAAATATTTCTGTTAATAATATGAAACCGTATTTTGCATTATTTCTATTAAAAATACAGTTTATCCTCGTGACAATGGGATACATTTTAGCTTATATCTGTGATAAACTCGCATCACATGAGCCAATCTCCATCCAAATATGAAACTGCACTTGTCACAAACACATGAAGATACGTCCACCCAATATCTTGTTGAACTGGTTATGATGGACACATCATGAGTTTGTTTTGGATTTCCTGCATCCTATAAACTTACATCGTACACTTACATCATCAGCGAGCATCAGAATAGCCTATCATTCGATACAATATGAATTTAACCATGTATTATGATTAATGTCATGATTATTAAATTGTTGAATTTAACCCTGTTGATTACTCAAACTCTACTAGCTTTTCTCTCTTGATATAACATGTCTACCTAGGAAGGATATTTATATGAATGAGCAAAGTCAGCTGTGTGCCTTTAAAATAGATTTTAGATTGCATTTGACATGTTTTGAGTGTGCGTTAATTTTTGAGCGAGAGCCAAGGATGTCTGTGGAGAGATTTGCGCCTGCGCAACCGGCACATAGATGCGCTCTCGCGTGATATGCATGCGTTCATGACATTAGCATTATCATATACCATAGAGCTAGGGCTCTCAACAAGCCCCCCATTGGGTATTCAAAGGATGCCAGGGGGCGCTGAGAGCAAATTATTAGAGAGGGGGGCGTAAGGATGCAAATAGGGGTCATTTATCAGTCATGTAAATCAAATCTATTGTCAATTTCCTGTTTGCATTTAAGTGTTTATCTAGACTCCATTATACGGGGTGGTGTGCATTTGCACCATGGTTCATCTGATTTTGAAGTCTAGTGACGCATCTGAAGTACCTGGTTTAGCAGCATCAAATAGACATGCGAAGTCACAACCTCCGGTAATGCACCTGTATGTCTCTGTAGGTGGATACGACTCAATGGACAGAGCAGCGCGATTCAAAGCAGGTGCGTTTTTGCTCACAGACTGGTCTCGAGCTCTTAAACGCACACCTCTGTTCATTGCGAGAAGCACTGCGGAAACCGTTTGGATTCGGCACTGATTTCTACATGACTACCCTTGAATTTACTATAGTATCACTAACTGAACTTTAGGCAGAAAGGTATTCATAATACATATTATCATTTCACTACTTCAGCTCTATTAAATTTGTCATATGTTATATTGGGGGTGTGAGGAAATATACATTTTGTTTAAATATTTATATTTTATATGTATTGTTTTTACATGTTTAGAGTATTCCTACTGTTTGTAATTACAAAAATGCCATCATTTGTTTTACAGAAATCATGTTACATCTCACCCAGGTAGTGAAGAAGATCCATGCTTACTATGGTCTTCTTACAAATACCACTGTTAAAACTATGAAAATAAATAAATGCATTTTAATTTTCATAAGGGCAATTGCAAAATAGATGATTTGTTTTAGATGAAATGGAGATTACTCATTTGAATCAATAAGAACCTGATGAAATAATCACACATACAGTCTGTTACGATCTACAGGTAAGCAGGGTTAAAGTCAGAATGAGCCGGTATGTCTCCCCTCTGCTATTCTGTATGTGAGTGATAGAGCTGGCTGAAGAGAGTGAGACCTCATGCATAACATTAGATTGGTTTGTGACACCCTCTGCCAAAATCAAGTTGTTGTAAACAGGCTAGTGAGATGCCAGCTTTAATATACTGTAATTTTGGACCCATTTGTTGACTGCGCTGTCTAGCACAATGTTGCAGGAATAGAAACCATTCCAAAACCAGAAAGCGTGGGATGGGGACAGGACATTTTTTGTTACCCAAATTTTAAGGTGTCAAACCAGGGAAAGGAGGTGGATAAGCCCAGGACTGAGGTGACTCTGGATCCTGACACAGCTCATACTAAACTCCTGTCTGTTTAATAAAATATGTACCTTCTTTAAAGACAAATGAGAACTTTGTGTGACTCCTTAATGACAAAAAAAAAAAAATACAATTCTTGCAAGAGATCTTAACATGCTTGATTGACATGAAAATGTAAAACAACATTAAAGGAAGAAACATACCTGGAGGAAAAAAGTAATCATCATCATCATCACTGTTGTTCCTGTTTTTATCTCCTCTTGCTTCACTTCAATCTTCACTGATGTCTGCATCATCTGCTGTTCATCTTCATCATCATCATCTCTCTGTATATATATATATATATGATTTTTTTTTTATCACTTCATTACTTTGTTTTTTTTTTATTTAGTTTATAGTGCAATTTGAATTTAGAAATGTCTTTTATGTTTTTCGTGTTTCAATAAATTGAATTTTTAAAGCAAAAATACCCTCGGCAGGAGGGTTGACGATATAATCGTATAATCGCAGTATTTTTTTAAGGCGATTATCGATAAAATATTTTTTACATATCACCAGCCCTATTTTCCGTTCAAGTTATTATTAACAGTAATTGAACTAGGGCTGCAACTAACGATTATTTTGATAATCAATTAATCTTTGAATATTTCTATGATTGATCAGATAAAAACTGAAATTGTATTTCCTGTATTTAATTGAAATATGATTTTTCCAAAAAAAAGTATAAAGGGCTTAATGATTTGGTTTGACTTGCATTACTGAATTCACAAACCTTTGAACAAAGCCTGAATCATGAAGTGTTACGTTTGGCTTTTGTATTATTATCATAAACAGTTCCTTTACTTGTAAAACCATGATCCATACGGCATGGAGTGAGACAAAAATCTGCCCCGGTGAAAAGATACATATCCTTGTACACTGTCACTGATTACATCCATTCAAGTATTTTAATATTATAGTTTTTAAAATAGTATTTTCACTCATTACATGTTTCTAAATTATTCTTTAAAAAAAAAAAAACGTGTATGGCTTATCCAGTAAAATTATGTTTGCCATTGTATACATTTTACTAGTGAAATCAGATATTACATGTGGCATTATCAGGAGGACTTTCAAATATCAGGACCCTTAGGATTATTATACATTATATTCATCTTACATACAGTTTAATATAGTACAACCATCTGTAAACCCTGCAAATTCACTCTCACGCTTGAAAAGACTCATCCCGGTGCTCACTGTATTACATGAGCAGGAGAAAACACTTAACAGCCTAGAGTTTTGCTAGAAAATGATGTGAAACCCATCCTGATCACTCATTCATACAAAACAATAGTCATTTAACTTTTGTAAGACACTTTGAGTGTTAGAAAGGCCATATGTGAGGTGGTGTGAATGATCATGAAGATGGGTGTAATTTACACCTGAGGACACAAAAGACCCTCCCTTGGGCCTATCAATGAGGAATGTGACAGAGAGAATGAATGTGAGGAGACTTAATGATTTAATGTATTGTTTTAGCTTATTCACAAAATCAAGGAAAACATTTTCTTTATGTAAAAACGAAATGTTTTTCATTTTGCATCATTTTGAGCAAAAACTGTATTTTTTCATTAGAAGTTCTGCAGCCTCCTTTACAAAAGGTTACCAGTTAAAAAAATGGGATCAATGCATTTTTCATGCAAAGAATGAACTTTTTGTATGTTTTATGGATAATTAAAAAAATATATAAAATTAAGACTTGAGCAGAATTAAGCAAAAATTATAATCCAATCACCTGCAGAAGTTGGGAATTATAAAAATAAATAGATGTACCTTCTTTAAAGACAACTGAGAACTTCAAAAAATCACATGAAATTTCTCCAAAAAGCAAGATCTTTGTCCCCATGTGCACTTGGAAACTGTTATCACACATTTAAACACACATTTAGCAGAATTATTTTGGGAACACAAGGGAATTTATTCGGCTTTCTTACTATGATTATTATTCTTACACTTATAATTGTCTTTAGTTCTTAATCTGTAGGCTAGTAGTAATTTTCCACATATTGTCATTGACTGATACTTGCGTGATGGCAAACGGAGCAGCTGCAGATGGTAAATGTTCGTATTTGGGGAGGTGGAGATATATATGATTTTTTTTGATCACTTCATTAATTTAAACTAAATTAACAAAAACAAAAAAACGATTAAAGTGCAATTTGAATTTAGAAATGCCTTTTGTTTGTTTTTTGTGTTTCAATAAATACGTTTCATTTTTAAAGCAAAAATACTGATCAAAAAAAGAAATTCACCGACCCTCGGCGGGAGGGTGGACGATATAGTCGCCGTATTTTTTAAGGTGATTATCGATAAAATATTTTTTACATATCACCAGCCCTATTTTCCTTTCAAGTTATTATTAACAGTAATTGAACTAAGGCTGCAACTAACGCTTATTTTGAAAATAAATTAATCTTGGATTATTTATATGATTATCAGATAAAAACTGAAATTTTATTTCCTGTATTTTATTGAAACATGCATTTTTAAGGACACTTAGCATTATATTCAGCTTATACACAGTTTAATTTAGTACAATCATCTGTAAACCCTGTGCAAATTCACGCTTATGCTTGAAAAGACTCACTGTATTACATGCGCTTATACGAGCAGGAGAAAACACTTTAATCCTCTGGGGTCTTATGGTGTTTTTGGGCCCTGGAGAAGTTTTGACATGCCTTGCATTTGTGCTTTTTTTCAGCTGCTTAAACACATTAATGGCTAAAGTCTGATAACACTGTATTCAGCACAAACAGGGCTACAATAATATGTGAGCAACATGTACATACATGTTTGTATTTTTTAGAAAATAACTTAAAATTTAATTCATTGTAATAAAGCCATATAACACATACTAAACATTTGTCCACAAGACTTTTGAGAACTGGATCTTGTAGCCTAGAGTTTTTGCTACAAATTGAACAAACCACCTTATTAATCTAGCTCCACTTGACTTGAAAACCATCCTGATCACTCATACAAAACAATATAGTCATTTAACTTTTGTAAGACACTTTGAGTGTTAAAATGGCCATATGTGAGGTGGTGTGAATGATCATGAAGATGGGTTTAATTTACACCTGAGGACACAAAAGACCCTCCCTTGGGCCTATCAATGAGGAATGTGACAGAGAGAATGAATGTGAGGAGACTTAATGATTTAATGTATTGTTTTATCTTATTCACAAACTCAAGAACAATCTTAAAAGTAGTAATCTGAATAAACATGTTCTTTACATAAAGACTTTAGACCTCCACTACATTTTAAAAGCTTTAGATCGGTTAGATATTCGCTCACATAGTATTACACATAAGCATTGTAAACTTTGAAGAGCACAGTTCACAGCACACAGATTTGAGAAAGGTTATATGCCTGTGTGCCATTTTTGAAAACAGTTCCTGGTCAACTGAAGACACAAGTGAACATCACATGCTTGGCATTTCCATGGTGTGACCTGCCTTTTACCATGCTGTACTTTGCAAAACATACACAAACGGCGACCAACAGAGGCATTATTCTTTGCTTCTGATGCATGCTGAGCTCCTGGAACCGGTACATGGTCACTACTGGTCTTTTTTGGTGCTACTTTCTGTGACACACCACAGAGTCCTGCAATAAGCTGTTCCATGAACTCTTTGTGGGTCATGTTACCACCTAGCTCTTTGTGCAAAATGAAAGCATTGGTGGAAGCAATGTCCAATAAGTGTAGAAAGATCTTTCTGTACCACATCATGGTTTTTTGTTGTGCAACAGATCTATGTAACAGCTGATCAGACATGTCAATGCCCCCCATGTGTTGGTTGTGGGCAGTCAAAGGGTCAGGACACGGAAATGTCTTTGTCTTCCATGTATCTTGCAATTTCACCTTCCTCTGCACGGTCTCGCCTGTATAAGCAGAATGGATAGTAGAACAGACAGATACCTCTTGTGCGTCCATCCACTTCACAAATAAAAGAGGTCCATCCCGTATCCACCTGATGGATCCCCTAGCAGATTTTTTTGAGAATGCATTAGTTGCATCCCGTGGGCAGACATTCCTAGGGTCTCTGTAAGTCCCACAAGCACCAAACTTCATGGCAAACAAGTCTGTCAGGAGCTTTGGACTTGTGAAGAAATTGTCCATGTACACATGGTACCCAGAGCCTAAAAATTTACAGTCCATAAGAGATATCACAGCATCATATAATATTCCATGGACTGTGGGATAGTGTTTTTTTCCTGTGTACACAGAAAAGTCCACAGTGTATCCATTTGATGAATCAGCAAGGACAATGAACTTTAAGCCCCACCTGGTTGGCTTGACTTTCGTGTACGGTGTCTTTCCTGCATTTGCTTTATATGTCATCATTCTTTCATCCAGAGCTAAATTTCTTTTAGGGTGATAGATGGCTTTACAAGCGTGACGGATATTGTCCAAGAGAGGTTTAACCTTGAAAAGATGGTCATGTCCACCTGTGCCCCTTTTTCTGTCATTTTCTTTATCTGCATCTGGGTGACTCATTTGCACATTCCATGAAATGGTGCGGTATCTCTCTCTTGACATGACTGTGGCAGGAAAAGGCACCGAGAAAAGACCGTCTTTCCGCCAGTAGTCTCTGATGGATCTTACCTTTACCATGGCCATGTAAAACAGCAGGCCAAAGTAGCAGTACATCTCACTGACGCTGACATCCATCCATTTATATTTGCGGCCCTTTGCAATTGCCCAGGCAGCTTGAGCATTGGTGTTGTGGCAAAGAGTTAACACTGCATTCTCAGAAAAAAACATTTTGAAGAGACTCTGTGGAGTGTGCGCATCAGCAGGACTCAGCTGTGGTCCAGGTTCCCGTGCAGGCAGAAATCTCAGAGTCTGTGGAACCATGTCAATATCAGTCTCTGTTTTCCATGACCGAATGGGCGGCCTGTTGCTTGCCTGATTGTTTGTCTTGGACCTCTTTGCAACAGGTGACTGATCACTATCACTATCACTATCACTGCTGTAAAACAAACAAACAACTGTGAGCATGTTTTACTACACAAAGAACTATATTATTAGCATTATCAAATCACTAAAAGAAATATTGCCCAGGCATAGCAAAAAAATCAAAATTTTGTAAAGCCACACAGACACATATACACACCGAAAGCATTTACACATTCGCGCACTTCATCGACCGGGCATATTTACAGCACATTTACACCCGAATAGATATTTGCAAGCACAAGCTTCTTTGATGATGAGGCAGCATAAACACTAGTTAAAATAAACATTCCTATTATTTTTATATCATACAGCATACAATTTAAATACCTGCTTTAGCCGAAACATCTAAATGTTACTAAAACTTGCTAATTAGGACATATTTCAAATGTCAATACTCTGAATCCTGGCTGGCAAGTCTGGAAATAGTCCAACTAGTAAAATATGTACATGTTTATATAAAATAGCATGTCAACTAATCTAAGTAAATCTAAATGACTTACTCGTCCGAAATTGTATCCTCGGCTGGATCAAGTCGCTCTTCAAAATGCAAACGTTCGTCTTCGGAGTCCTGCTCTTCATCGGAGGATAATGTGAACTCTTCGTCACTATCCAAGTCCATCTGAAGAGCTTCCTCACCTGTGTAGAGTGAAATTGCTGTTTAAGGCATTGTTGGGGGCATTCACCATTAGCATAGATTGCCTCAGCACATTACCGTATGAATAGCACACTCTGCGCATGGGTGTGATCACATTACAGATAATAATCTCTTTTGTTTCATACAGATTACATTGCAGGAGAATATTTGTTTTAAATTTGAAATGTTTTATTTAAAAGTAGACATTTTAATCTTTCTTTAAACATACGTTTCATGTTTTTCACTATGTTTCAAAATATACTCTTGGAGACAGACGGACCCTGTTTAATTTCTTTCTACAAGTTGTTCTCGCTGTTATTAGGGAAATAATCTAGAAGGAACCACTGGCACGTCCGTTGACCCCAGAGAGTTAAAAACCAACACACCTTTGAGGCTTTTCCACTGGATGGTACAACTTGACCCAACTCGACTCAGCTTGCTTTTTGGGGGTTTTGCACTGTGAATAGTACCTGGTACTTTTTTTTTTAATACCACCTCGGACCAGGTTCCAAGTAAGCTGAGCTGATACTAAATGTGCCGTAAAAATCCTGCAGATCACTGATTGGTCAGAGAGAATCATCACTACCAGCGTCACCAGATTTTTGACATGGAACCGATAGTTTTAAAGTTAGCTACAGCGATAGCAGTATCATCTGTTCACGTGACTTTCAAATTGTAAAAAGAATTGGCTGTGCGCAAAACAATGCCGTGGTCAACAAACAAGGTGCAGATGAAACGAAAAAGTCAGTCAGGAAGTGTCTCAGCTGTTGGCCACACTCAGCTACCACTGGACCTACCAACAGTGTAGGGAAAAGTAAAAAAAAAAAAAAAAAACTAAACAAAACTTGACTACAGAACCATCAAGGAAAGGTGGAAGTGGGAGGGAGAGTGCCCTGGAGTCCACAATGGAGGAAGGTAGGCTAACTACCTTCTACACTCATCTTTAAAGCTTTCTAAAAACTTTATTTAGTTGACCAGCTACTGGAAAGCTTCTAAAACAACCAGATCAATTGTGTAAAATCACCATGCAACAACTGCTTTATGCAGCACAATGAGCTAGTAGCTAACAGCTAGCGGTTGTGTTATTATTTATTGTTGTGTCGCGTTTAAGATGATGTCACTGCACTAGAGCCAGCGCATCTATGACGATCAGCCTATAATCATAGCCACGTTGAGGCGGCACTAAACTGCAGTGGAAAAGCAAACTCAGAAAAGTGAAGCGAGTCGATAGCTTCTGGGATTAACTTTTTAGTTGCAGCTCTTGTCAGAAGTGACATTGCTTCAAAAGCACCAAGATTTAAGTTTAAGCTCTTCTCAGCAACAGCGAGTGTCGCAATATTTTTGTTGTAAACCTTAACAACTTTTTTCAACCCTACCGAGATGCAGGGGTGCACTGACATGTTTTTCTCTCGTAAGTGTGTGCGTACCGCGTATAATGTTTGTGTGTCCGCGTGTGGGAGAGGGGAGTGTGAGGGTTTTCCCCACAGATAATATAGAAACTGTTGTATTAAACAAGTGTATCTTGCTCTGATACAGCTGAAGTCTTTGTTACTAGTTCGAAATGGGGTAGTGTAGTGCTTTTTTCCACAATAGCTATGTGAGGCAGATTAGGGTAAAATACACTGAAACATTAAAAGTTAATTTAGATTATAGAAACGGTTGCGTTCATCAAGTCGCGGGGATGTGACTGATGACATTTGTTAGTCGTGTCTCAATGCGTGTGTGTGCATATGCATGTGTGAGAGCGAGCGTAAATGCGGGTGAGAGCGCAAGGGCTCTTTTTAACATAGGATATTTTAGGCATTGTTTGACATTTTTAACCAATGTCTTTGTTTTAATTGGTTAATGTTGTTGTGGTAGCTTGTAGGGCTCTTTGAAATAACTGAAATAATATGGCGAAGTGATATATGGAACAGCTATGCAGTCACGACCTGGGACTAATTCATAGCCGTGCGTTGACTTGAATAATAATTGCACATCTTAGAACATACGTGAACCAATCAGAATCAAGCATTCAACAGACCCATGGTATAATCAAAACTATACTCAAGTAGAACTCTAATCTTCTATTTTGACTAAGGAAATATCATATGTACCTTTTTAAAAGACAACTGATCATTTCAAAAATGACAATAAAAACAGCTGGGAACTTTTTAACATGATGGTTGATTGTTATGAAAATGTAAAACATTAAAGAATGAAACATACCCGAAGGAATGACATCATCTTCATCACTCTCTTGTTCCTCTGCTGTGGTTTCTCTTCTCATCTTGATCAGGTTCCTGCAGTCCTGCAGCTTCACTGAACACATCTTCACTGGTATCTGCAATATCGGCTGTTCGTCTTCATCATCTTCATCAGTTCTCTGTTGTTCCTCTGCTATGTTTTCTTTTATCTCCTCCTGTTTCACTTCAATCTTCACTGGTGTTTGCGGTTCTTCTGCTGTGATTTCTTCTTTTATCTCCTCCTGTTTCACTTCAATCTTCACTGATAATGGCTCTTCTGCTGTGATTTCTTTTATCTCCTCCTGCTGCTTCACTTCAGTCACGTCTCTCTCCATCAGTTTGGTCTTCATCACCTCTTTTAACACTCTCATGATGAAAATCTGAACATAAACAACAGGAACAGATCTGTAAAACAAAACGGAAACTTGTGTTGCGTCCCAATTCGCATACTATCCGTCCTAAATAGTATTCGAAAATAGAATTAGTACGTCCCAAATCGTAGTATGTTGAAATGAGTGTTCCAAAGATACCCGGATGGTCTACTATTTCCGGTCAGAATCCGAAGTGCAGATCGATGCACACTCTAACGGCTAATATTGCCCACAACCCATTGCGTGCGGGAGGGAGGAGCTTTGAGATGATGCAAACATGGCGGCCGGATGCGGCAGCAGTTTTTAAGTGTAAGAACTTAAACGTTTAGCGCTAATTAAAGTTATATTTTATTGTCTCATAATATTAATGGATTTGTGTTGTGCAAAAAAAGTACCGTGTTTATCTTGTAGGATCCGATGAAGACACTGAGCGCCTCATTAACTGGCGCATTGCCAACGACGCCCTTTTCACAGGGAAGAGAAACGCGGCTATCATAGAACACATTGCAAACAAATTGTGGAAAAATAGATGAAGAAAAAAAAGGTGGGAATAGTAAAGAAAATACGCATGTGCAATAACAATAGTGATGCCTTGCCTTTGTGACGCACCACTAATTATATTGGACATATAAGAATGAAATGTAGAATGTTTAACTGTCGTGGTGTGCGTAACTAGGCAACCACGTTTTCTTCCATGCATGACGTCTTCGTAGTATGTCCCAGAACGTGCATACTCTTTTGCTACACACTCAAAAGTATGTACTTTTTCTTCAAAAAAAAAAAAGTACATACTTTTAGGTCGTAGTACAAGTAGGCGAATTGGGACGCAGCCAAAGACTTCTTTCAGGTATGAGACAAATATACATGTGTACTGTGTGTTTTGTTTTACATAAAGCAGGAATATTGTTGGATATCAGCATATGTGTTAAATAAAGCATGATATAATCATCGAACTCCTTTAAAATCTGCTTCTTGATTTAACGAGCTCATATATCAGATATTAAACATGATATTCAGATAGTTCTGTTTGTTTCTCCTGAAACTGAATATTTTAAAGCGTCCGTCACAAAACCGCCACATAAAACGATAATAAGATTATTTTACGATCATTAAAACAAAGACAGAAAAATACAAACATATGAAAACTAATATAAACACAGATTAAGTTGAAAACGCTGAACATTTACCGACTGAGAGCGCAAATTCTTCTTCTTCTTCTACTTCTTAAATGGCGGTTTTCCGCCTCTTCTTCTTCTTCTTTGTCGTTTTACTGCGGTTGGTAAAGCAGCCTATGTTGCATTTCCGCCTCCAACTGGGTTGGTGTGTGGAGTGTGGAGTAGCGAACTTATACTAAATAATAAAGAGGGGGAGGGGAAGGGGAGGGGTAAAGAAAAAAAACCCCGAAATCCTATTTATTACCATATGAACAGTTATTCCATCCTTTTTTAAGCAATCTTTTCATTGAGATTTGTGCTCTATCCTTTAAATCCATTTCTAAACTAATCTCAATCTTTTGTTATCATAAACTCTACATTCATCTACGATGTGTTTAACAGTTTCTGGATGATCACACTTGATACATCTTCCATTCTCATGTTTACCTATTTTATATTGAGATTGATTTAATTGTGAACGTCCAATTCTAAGTCTAGTTATAATAGTATCTTTTCTTCTATTACCACAGCTGTTTCTTTTAACTCCCACCTTCATTTGTATATTATATAAATACCTCCATTTTTCTTCCTTATCTAATTGTGTAAGGCCTTCTTAGCTATCTTGTCCACTTCCTCGTTTCCTCACACCCCTACATGAGCAGGAACCCAAAAATACTACTTTACATTTGTTTGTACATAATTTGAAGCATTTTACACAAAAAAGCTTTTGATTTTCCACTCTCTATACTATGCAATGCTGATTATGAATCAGAACATACAATTACTACCTCTAGGTCAGGGGTTTTGAAATTGGGTGAAAGTGCGCCTCCCCCTAGATACCCCATCCACAACACATCCACCCCAACCACTACTTACGCTATTATTATAGGTACTACCAGGCTCTATTATTAGTAGTAGTAGTAATACAATTATCCACTCAATTTATTTAATGTATTTTTATTAAGCTATCACCATTTTTAATTTGGTTTCATTTTGAAATAGGTCATATTTTTTCAAAACATTTTAAACACGCTTGTCTTTCTTTTTAAAACATATTGTGAACACATACTTTGCAACACATTTTTACCACATTCATGAGGTTTTCTCAACAGCCCTATAACCAAAGAGCTAACAAAATCAGACAGAGAACGAGCTCTATTATCTGATCACGGAACAGAAAACCCTTGACAGTCAAATAACTAAACTGGAAACATGTTCATTAACAACCACAGGTTACTAACGTTATCTCAATTAAATAAGAGCTATTTTGGAGATTTTAGGCTACTTAAGCCAATTCAACTTTGAAAACATCAACATCAGACATCAAACAGCATCAGCAAGATGGACAGTGCTGTTTTGTCACAGTATCAAATGCATAAAAATCACTTCCATATAGGCCTACGTTAAGCAAAAAAGAAACAAAAAAAATCAGATAGACGATTTTGCCTCTTCATTTTCATCGGCTGTACATCAGTGGGAACAATAAGTCTTTTTGATAAGCACAGGTGATCGATGCACGGTAGAAAGGAATAAACGTAAATCATCCTCCACCAGCAGCCTTGATCGGTTATTTGCTTTTAAGCGGGTCAAAGCTGAAAACCTGCACTCACATAAGTAAGTGGAGGTGAAGGGGATGAGGACTTTCATAGCTTTCATAGAGAGAGAGGTGGGGAAACGCAGTCCTATACGTAAAGCAACGCGATATGATGCTTCAGTCGCCTTCTGGGGTCTGAGGGTGTTTTGACATGCCTTGACATTTGTGCTTTTTTCAGTTGCTTAAAATCATATTATTGGATAAAGTCTGATAATACTGTATTCAGCACAAACTGGGCTACAATAATATGTGAGCAACATGTGTGTACATGTTTGTATTTTTGAGAAAATAACGTTTATGCATGGTTTTTGAAAAAACTAAATTTTTAAGTCACTGAAATAGGGCCATATAACACATACTAAACATTTGTCCACAGGACTTTTGAGAACTGGATCTTGCAGCCTAGAGGTTTTGCTACAAATTGATGTGAAACCCATCCTGATCACTCATTCATACAAAACAATATAGTCATTGAACTTTTGTAAGACACTTTTAGTGTTAGAAAGGTCAAATGCGAGGAGGTGTGAACTATAATGAATATTGATTGTAATTCACACCTGAGGAGACAAAAGACCCCTCCCCTGGGCCCATCAATGAGGAATGTGACAGATAGAGAATGAATGTGAGGAGACTTAATGATCCAAATCAAGTTTTAAGTTAAAAGAAGTAAACTGACTATATATTTTATATATTGCATTGATCGTCTCAGCACATTAGCGGACGAATAGCGCACTCTGCTGGTGGGTGTGATCCCATTATAGATAATTAGATAGACCAACTAAAAACTGAACATCGCTTTGTTTCATACAGATTACATTGCAGGAGAACATTTGTTTTATATTTGAATTGTTTTATTTAAAAGCAGACATTTTAGGCTTTCTTTAGACATATGTTTATGTTTTTGAATATCGGGGAAATGAATGCATAAATGGTCGGTGATATCATGTAGGAATATCCGTCATCCAACTTGAATGGAACGCAGTATAACCATGTACCCTGACGAAACAAACATTTAAATTGCAAATATTATTAGGTATATTTTTCCAGGTATTATAGACCTCCTTGGTAGATTCATATGAAAAATTATGATTTTTGGCATTCATTTCACAAAAGTCATGCATTAAGTGTCGTTTCATGTTCTGGCTTTCGTGTGTGGATGTGCTTTTAAAATGTCAGTTGGTATTATTAGTTGACTGCCACGTAATGTATGATAGGCATAGCATCTTATTCATTGTGAAACTGTGTTTTGTTAATGGCATGAATCACACTGAAGCCTAGAGTTATAATGCACGGCCTGCGGCTGCAGTCCGGGATGTCAATGATTATCAACAGCATTGATTTTGATGCATTATTTTTTTTTTTTTTGTGCAGTGTCAGTTAAAAATATAAAAGAATAAATAAAAACTCACACTCAGTACCTTGGAGGACAAAAAATGTCAGCGTCAAAAAACTGCCATAAAATTATTATATATTAATATTATTTTCCACTTTGAATGAGTTAATGTTTTTAACCAACATCAGTCCTGATCATAACTAACAAATATTCATTCATTTTCAGGATTTTAACTCTTTAAATGCCAGTTTGTTTACATAATGCCACACACACCCACACACACACACACAAACACACACACACACACGTTGGGTTTCCATGTTTTATGGGGACTTTCTATACACATAACATTTACACATTTGGCAGACACTTTTATCCAAAGCGACTTACAGTGCACTTATTACAGGGACAATCCTCCTGGAGCAACCTGGAGTTAAGTGCCTTGCTCAAGGACACAATGGTGGTGGCTGTGGGGATCGAACCAGCAACCTTCTGATTACCAGTTTAGTGATTTAGACCACTACACCACCACCACTCCAACATAACAGTTTTATACTGTACAAACTTTATATTCTATCCCCTAAACCTAAACCCAACCCTCACAAAAAACTTTCTGAGTTTTTACATTTTCAAAAAACATAATTTAGTATGATTTATAAGCTGTTTTCCTCATGGGGACTACAAAATGTCCCCACAAGGTCAAAAAAATATAGGGTTTTACTATACTCATGGGGACATTTGTTCCCCACAAAGTGATAGAGTGTGTGAGCACATCTGGGCAATGTAACAACTGATGGTATCAGATGGTAATACCATTGTACGTTGAGATACAATTACCATATGTATGTACTACTCTGTATTTACATGGTGCTTCAAAGTACTTAAAGGTATACCATAGTGCTATAATGGTAATTTAATATATGACTACCATATTCATATACTGTACAACTGAACTTAAATGGTGCTTCAAGGTAATTCAAAAAATACCACGGTACTATGATACATTATTATATGATTAACTTATTATATACACCATTGTCTTAATGTGGTGCCTCAAGGGTACATGTCCAAAAAACTTGCATTTTGTGTGTTTTCTTGTAGGCTACTAAATGTTTTGATAATCTTTTGGTGGTAAATATCTTTACCCGCAGTGACATTAAACTTAATAAATACCTTCTTCATCAATGGTAGAGAGGATAGTAGTAGAGAGCTTTATTTATCCCCTTGGGGAAACTGGTTTTGCAGTATACACTTGACAGTTCTCAATACTCACACCACACATGACAAGGTTACAATAATACAAAGAATAAAAAAACAACAGCACAAAACAACATAAGAAAAGCTCAATATTACTGCACATTACTGAGTAAAGATATTACACTAGGGATAATTTTCTCAAAGAGATACTGTCCTATCTGTTGGGCCCTATAGCTTAGGAAGACTTAGTTACCCATAGTATAATTCCCGTCAACTGTGTTTCTAGTCTCTTTGCTAAAATGAGCAGTCGGATAGTGTTAAATGCAGAATTCAAATCCACAAGTATATTCACATGTCTTATGCTTATTAAAATAATTTTTTTTATCAATGTTAAAACTGCATCATCAACCCTCCTATTTGCAAATTGCGCCTTATCTAAAAAGGGCAATACAGACTTCAATGTGTGTTGTTTGACTATTTTCTGCAGGCTTTTTATCACTTTTTATGGCCCTTGTGGGGAGCATTTACAATTGCTAATATCCCATCTCATCCATATGGTTTGCAATTCGAAAGCATTGAGGTGATCTGATATGCAGAGTTTAAGCCAAACAGCATTCAGGATATTTTACTGCCAACCATTAATTTGAACTGTGCATGTTGAGATGTTTGTAACTCCACAATATACATTTCCAACATCCCAACCCCCTCTCCGACACACACACATGCTAATTTGGGCAGGCCACAGCTTTTGTTTTGGCTAATGGCCTTGATCTGCTGCTACTGCAGTTGTACTTTTATTTTGTTGTAATTATATAACAGATTTGTACTAGATTTGCACAGGGTATGTGGTACATTGACTCCATTGTGAAAACGGCACATGGTGTATAAGTGTCGTTGTTCTATGTGTGTGTAGTTTACAATAAAGACACGAGAGAGGGTGCATTTTTACCATTTATTGAACTTGAAAAACAACTGTAAAAAAGGAGGCGAAACTTTTAATTGTTCGCACGTTTGTCAACATTCCAAACACACCTTTGGTGACTTCTTGGAGCATGCGCCACAGACAAATCGCTTACATGCCTGGCAGATCTCAAGAGTTTTGTTCCCTGAACATCTGCCGACTTGACATTGTCTCCTTTTGGCAGGCGGGAAAGAGGTTAGAGGAATAAGTCGCTTCTGTGCTACTATAGCCGCTGCCTTTGCCATTTTTTGATGCGCACAAAGCTCCTTTACCAGCTCAAAAATAAATTGTTTTCTGCTGATGGTTATGTTCATGCACTGTTTGTACAGAATGTGAGCATTAATTGCAGCCAGGTTCAAGACGTTGTAAAACACAGCTACAGGCCAGCGACGGGATCCACTCTTTACCGAGTACTGTCGTGTCATCTGGTCCATTACATCAACGCCACCTTTAGTGCTATTATAGTGGGAAACTGTATTGGGCAGTTTCTTTGCGCCATTATCAGTCGAAACTGTCTGATGCCTTGTACTCAGGATGTATAAATTTTTCTTTGGCTTTGCCTGGTAAATAGTGAGTGTGACTTTTCCCGCCCTCATTACCTTGGTGGAAAATCTTTCATACTGTGCCTGTGTACTTGGGGGCATCTCTTGTCTGCTTTTATTCATTGAGCCAACAATGGTGGTTTTGTTCGCCAAAAGATTGTTTGCCAGTTGCAACGAGGTGAAGACATTGCCTGTCGTTACATTTCTTCCCTTTCCCAGGAAAGGCTCGACCAGACGCATGACAATATTGTCCGATAACCGCTTATCACCCGGCCTACTGTCGTCTTTCCCTAGATAGGGATGTGCGTTCAGCATGTATTTTGTTTCAACATCAGCAGCCACCCAGAATTTTATGCCAAATTTGTCCGGTTTATTGGCCATGTACTGTGTGAAACGACAGCGCGCCTTGGTAGGGAACAGTTGTTCATCAACTGTTATGTTCTCACTGGGCGAGTATGAAGCAATGCTGTTTTTCACAAATTTGTCAAATATCTCAGATATCATGGCAAATCTATCTGTCACAAGGCGGGCAGCTCTCGTGTTCTTGTCATCAAAGCGCAGATAGCGCATGATATCTCGGAATTTCTGTCGTGACATTGTCTCTTTGAAAAAAGAGTGTCCAAAATCCTTAGACCAAAAGTCATCCAATCTCATGCTTTTGCCTCCCACAACACCTCTCAAATAAACGAGACCAACAAATGCTTTTAGTTCGTCATCTGTCAGTTTGAACTTTTCAGCATTATTCCGCCCAGCTTCCGCGTCAGTGTACTTTTGTATGTTTTGCCACATTTCTGTGTCAATCAAACACAGTAAGCTGCTCAATGGACTTGTAATTTTGTCCTTGGCATAAGAAGTTGGTCCCGGGGGTTCTCTCATTATATTTGCCTCTTGGGCTCTACCCCGAGGGTTGCCAGGATTTTGTTCAACCCATACTGTGCCATCTCTTGCAACCTCTTGGAATGAGTCCCCAGCACACTCAATTTCAGAGTCCGATTCTGAATCTGAATCAGATTCAATATCAACGCCACCTCCATCGTCTCTCTCCTCCTCTCCATCGAACATCTCACATTCCTCGCCCTCCGATTCCATCTCATTAATATTTTGTAGCAAGTCCAATGCTTGCTGTGCCGTCATACGCAATATGAAACTCTTTCCACACTGAGTGCAGGTGTTAGGATTTTTGGCTGATCTTCTTTGATGAATTTTTGGTGAGAAATTATTTTCAGTCTTTAAGTCATGATGTTCCTGATCCTGAAGTTTCTCCTCTCGACATTCCGTTCTCCCTTTCATTGGCTCTACGATGAACACAGTAAATTGACAAATCAATTCAAGAGGGACAAATGTGCAAAAAATCATATTGAACCATTCCTTTTTTGTCAGAGCACAACAAATGTCCAGCACTGATGTGTGATATTTGCTATGCAAACAGTATTTATTTATACAGTCAATTATGGCTGATAACTGTATTTCATGATTATAGTCATCAGGGCTTGACATTATAATACTTGTCGAAATCAGAGGTGGCGGGTAACTCCGTTACTCTTACTGGTCACATGACAGGTGAAGTTTTCAGGGTTTTTACTGCACTTAAAAGTTCTGTGAAAGTTAGAGCATAGCCAAAGCAATTATAATTGTATTCATCTCATTATAAACACTAAATAATCCACTCATCTCAGAGATTATTTAGCAGAGATGGGCCACTTCTGTTAAAATTAATGGGAAAAATTTAAACGCTCAAACGGAAGCTCTGAGCGCCCAACGGATGTAGAAAGGAAGTCCTGCCTTAAAGTTAAAAGAGCCAATCAACATTTAGATAGACATCAACTGTCAATGAACTCTAGAACGTGTATGCGCATCAGCTGTACAAGACGAAAAAATAGCGTTTTTTAACGTAATGTGAGGTAAAGGATCACAATCTATGATTCCAGTATTTATTGTTGATTTGAAATGTTTTTGATTGTAATCTTGACCAACCATTTTTGAAATTTCTGTGTTTCTCCATTCAAGTAGACAGGAGCTGCCCTGGCATGACTGGATATAGTCTACCGGGAGCATTCCAAAGATGGCCGACAGTGGACTGACTCGCTAGAAAGATTTGCTCATATCAGACAAGCATCTGTGAGGAGCGAATGAAGCTTGGTTCACAAACTAGCACAGCATGCACACCAGCATGCTCTAGAGATAGGATAGCCAGAGTTCTGGCATACTGCAGAGCGAAACGCTCGATATTGCAGCGGAAACCTCTAAACTTATCTGACCCATTATAATTCTACAGAGATGTTCAACAGAAGTCATCTCAAACAGCTAGACAGACTTGCCATTATAAACAGCACTAATGAGGTACAGAGACAAACATCAATTACAAACTGATAACTGATTCATATTAGGGTAAATATATACAATAGATTAGAAACTTTAGCCTTGTATTAAAACTGGTTTTACAGTGAACTATTGACAGGTCACTATACACTCATAAGACAAATTTAAAATAAAACAAGTCAATAAAAGTTTACACTTTACAAAAAAGAATACATATTTATTTAATATTTATTCAGACCTTATTTTTAATACAATGGTAAAATAAAACATATATTTATTTATTATTTATATATAAATGTATGATTATAGTGAATGAACATATATAGTAGTTAGATATTAGGATGTTAGATCAGTTTAAACATTAAAGAATGCAACATACCCAAAGGAATGACATCATTATCTTCATATCTCTGCTGTTTCTCTGTTGTAGTTTCTCTTCTCATCTTTATCAGGTTCCTGCAGTCCAGCAGCTTCACTGAACACATCTTCACTGGTATCTGCAGCATCTGCAGTTCATCATCATCTTCATCAATCCATTGTTCCTCTGTTGTGTTTTCTTCTTTTATCTCCTCTTGCTTCACTTTAATCTTCACTGAACACATCTTTACCTGTTCATCATCATCATCTCTCTGTTGTTCCTCTTCTGTGATTTCTTCTTGTATCTCCTGCTTCACTTCAATCTTCACTGGTGTCTGCAGCATCTGCTGTTCTCCAGCATTACAGACAGAAGTCAGAGACTCTGTGGAGGTTTGATCACCCTGATTACTGTCACACACACTCTCCTGAGCATCAGTAGAACAGAGTAAAGTGAGCTGTGAGTCCTGTGTGTCTCTGGATCTCTGTTCAGAGAGTTTGTCCAGCAGCTGCTGTGGTGTGGACTGATCTCTGCCGCTCCACACTGAATCCTGACATTCTGTGGAGGTCCCATCAGTCACACACACTGAAGATTGACAGGAAACCTTTTCCAGCTCCTGACAAACACAACACAATCACATCTGTACAGTTCATCATCACAGAGTCACAGTCATATCACATCATTTGAAACTTACAATCTCAACTTTAAAAGTCCATTAATATCTAACAAGACTCTGCTCTGGAAAAGACAAATAGACACAGTGATTCAGTTTAAGGATTAAATGAATGTTTAACCTGTAAACTGTCTCTCTCCATCAGTTTTGTCTTCATCACCTCTTTCTTCAACTCTCTCATGATGAAAATCTGAACATAAACAGATCTGTAAAACAAAACAAAAAGTGTTTCTGAGATGGTATAAATATAAATGCGTCCTTTGTGTTCGGTTTTATTTGACTTAAAGCAGGATCAATATTGGATAATAGCATATAACATGCTTTATTTAACATATAATCATTGAACGCATTTAAAATCTGAGCTCATATATCATATATTAAACATGATATTCTCAGATTTCTGCTTGTTTCTCCTGAAACTGAATATTTTAAAGCGTCTGTCACAAAACCGCCACATAAAACGATAATAAGATTATTTTACGATCATTAGAACAAAGACAGAAAAATACAAACATATGAAAACTAATATAAACTCACAGATTAAACACACTGAACATGTACCGGCTGAAAGCGCAAATTCTTCTTTCTTTTTCTTCTTCTTGTTTAATGGCGGTTTTCAAAAAAACTAATGGCGCGTTTCCGCCTCATACTGGACTGGAGTGTGAACGTGTAATATTGATCAATTCTGCTGATTTTGAGAGACGTTTTTATCTAGACTATGTTCTATATTGTGCACCATTCATGTAAATATGTTTCACAAGTTCAGTTTTATATTTGGGTTTATTAAAGGTACTGTTACAATTGCCATAATCAGATTATTTTCATTATTAATAATAAAAAAAGGCTCCTGTTTGGTTAACACCATTGACAAACTATTATATTATTTTTAAATTTCCTGTTTAAAAGGCATTTTAGTTTCTTATATACCCATGGTTTGTTATTTGAGAAAATCTTGCATGACCTAGATGGTACCACTGAGTCAAAACAGAAATGAACATAAACTGAAATAACAGAATTATGCTCATTTATCCACCTCCTGAAAACCTTTAAAACACCCTTGTAAACAAGTAATGCTGTCGTTGATCCAAACTTATACTGTTTTGACTTTTGGTTTCTCTCTCTCAAGAATCCTGCGATATGTTGGTCGAAAATAAATAACACTATGATCAGATTCACCCAGAGGTGGCTTTGGGATGGCAGAAAAAGTGTTTTTTGACAGTCCCATAACACCCCTGATGTTTATATTTTCCTGGTAGCAATGAACATACTGATAATACGTCTGTAAACAGTTTCCCAAAGTTAAAATAGCAGAGAATGAAATTTGGAGCATCAGGGGATTTAAAATCAAGTCTTTGTGTCAATTAAAAAATTACCTCTGAAGCTTTAGTAATATCTGCTTTAGGGTGAATGTATACAACAGTGAAGAATAGTTGTTGGAAGTCAAGTCAACCTTTATTTATAGAGCACATTTAAAAACAACAGAAGTTGTTTGCGAGTGGCGCCCGGAGCCGAGGTACCAGTCTTCAAGCCGCGAAGTCCGTGGGGAGGACGGAGGGTTCCAGTCCAACAGAAGGAAGCAAGCGAGCGTGTCGGGGAGCGGGTGGTTTGTGGGGATTTACCCAGCGAAACCGAGCCATTCGTTATCCCCATATCGCCTTCATCGCCAGCCGGGTTGTCCTCAATCCCGTGGGAAGAAGGAGCAATGCAGGGGTGCATTCACCTTAAGGAAGGGGAGTCGCAACCGCAACGCTGCCATGGTCATGTTCTCACAATGAGTACATGAGCCATCCACGAACGCTGCCTCAGTGTGATCGCTGCCCAGGCATATGAGAAAGCGTCTGTCGCCATCGGTCTTGGAGAGAAATCGACTGCATCCAGGAACTACACAGGGGCAGAAGGGCATCTTGAAAAAGACGCGTCCTGAAAAAGACGTTCAACGCCACTGTGTATTGCTCTTTTACGAGTGGAAAACTCAAACTCTTTTAGAGAAAATAAAATTCTTTTAGGGGGAGAACACTCTTAAGCAGTGAAAAGTGCTGTCGAAGTGCCCAGGGGCGTGGACTGCACAGCGTGCAGAGAGAGAGAACACCAGCTGGAAATGCGGCGTAGATCCAACATCAATGCTTCTCACTGACAGAGGTGAGTGAAACAGTGGTGAACTCAGCTTGCTGTTGCACAACCGTTCGGCTCCGAAGAAAAATTCTGACTTACAGTCGCTGCCCCGCTTCCCTTAATACCCGTATGTCCACGGCAGGGCATGCAAATTCTGTCTGCCAACTTGGCATTGGCCTTTTCTCAAGTTCAGAGGTACGTTTGGCATCCCAGAAAGACCTCTTGTATCACTTCATTCGACACAACGTTGAGTGAGTGACAGAAGAACTTAGTATGTAAATTAATCTTTAACGTTAAGACTGGAAGTTAAGTATGATAATTTTGACTTTTCATCTTGATTAAGATATAAAATAGAGGATTTAGACAAATTTATCTTATAGCCAGAAAATTTCCGGAACCTTTTAATCAGATTGAGTAAAGCTGGAATAGATTGGCTGAGTTCAGTAAGGAATAATAAAGCAACATCTGCATATATGTATATGTAGTGTGTTATTGAGCCGATCTTAATTCCACTTATGTTGCTTTCAGCTCACACTGCAATAGCAAGTGGTTCAATTACAAAGAGAAACAAAAGTGGTGACAGAGGCAGTGGCGCCTCCAGAAATTTTTCATAGGGGTGGCCAGATGGGGCCACTTAAAATCTTGGGGTGGCACACCAAAACTATAAACCATAATTTCAGAATTTTATTCTACTGTTGTAGTAAACCGGCCTGTAGAAAACTATCAGAAAGACTTAAGGAAACTCCTACTGATATACTTTGGTTTATTGTGTTATATTTAATGTTACTAATGATATAATGTGCATAGACTAATTACAGTACAGTTAACATTTTGAGTTGCACAACAATTCTGTTTTATTTTTCAATTATATTTCGCATAAGGTGTACATTTATTGCAAACAAAACAGTTACTGGGGAAAAGCAGATACTGGCAGATACAAATTAAAGCAAGGACAGAAACAATCACATCTTTGCATAATGTAACAGGACTTTCCCAACAGGGATCAATAGTCTGATTCTGATTACCAGGCTATACAGTATCTGTAAGAAACATTTATATCTTTGCTTAATGTAAAACAAAAATAATTATTACTGTTATTACTGTATTACTGTGAGGGGAGACTGAAGTGCCGGCAGGCATAACAGTAGGCAGAGTCTTTACTCTGAGAGTATTCCAGCCATTTATGTGTGTTGTACCAGTCTTTAGAGAAGCATCGTCTTCTGTCCCCTTGATAGGTGCGAGGGAAGATTTTCAGATGTGGCTGCTTGGGCTGCTCTGTTCTTGACTGGGAGATATCTATAATGAAACAAGAGGCAAAATCAGTTATTCTGATATTAAAATAATAATGATAATAATGATAATAATAACAATAATAATAATAAGCCCCTCTCGTAATTATCAATCATAGCTGTAATAATGTAATAATTTTTAAACACTATAAAGAATCATATCTTATCTAATTCCACAACAAGGCTCCAAACAAAAAAAATCAATTAAGGAGCCATTGGCTCCTATAGGGGGAAAAACAGGCGCCAAATATTTTCATTTTTAACTCCTTACATTCCTTTTCGTCCCGCAGCTCGCTAACAGTGTAGTCTGTGGAGCATTCTTCGCAATTATGTGATCACGTGCATTTTTTTATGCTTGTTACTGTCACCGTGTTTTCTCACAGCCTCTTTTTTGAAATGGTTAGTTCCTGCAATGAACTCCGTTTTCCCCGCTATTTCTTTTGATATAAACTTTTGTAATTATTTCGGGAAATGTAATGCAAATTTTAAAATCAAAGGGAGCAAATTTTTACTGTCGCAAATGGCGACCTTGACAGAAATTACACTCGCAAATACATTTATTTGGTCATAAATGCGACCATTTTTAGTCGCAGTTTGGAGCCCTGCACAAGGATGATGATTTATTGACTTTATAGACATTACATTTTTATCGTCTGTTAATGCTGAACTTCTGTAAAGCTGCTTTGAAACGATGTGTGTTGTGAAAGGCGCTATACAAATAAAATTGACTTGACTTGACTTGACTTAATGGCCTATAGGCATTTCTATTCAGACTAATAAAACTCAACTACTAATAAACATGAATCAAAAAGCTTTAAGTGATTATGTCATGATTTGTAATTTAATGCAAACACACTAAATAAAACATACATTTCTCCAGATGATGTTACTATCTAGGCTAGCCATCAATTTCATTATTAGGGCCACGTGATCGTAACTTCACCTGTTGGTCCAGGAACACATCTAACACCTGCTTTTGCCGTGTCCTGCCACGCTTCTGTGACCAATGGTGCTGACTGTCCCTGGGCTGCTGCTGTCTGTTTTTCCTCATCGTGTTCTGTCACTAATGCTGGCTGTGTATCCTTGTCATGCTGCTCTGTCTGTTCCTCTCCTCCATCCTCCTCCTCCTCACTATTACTAAGCCTCTGTTGCTCCCCTGCTATCTCTTTCACTCCTCCTTCTGTACTTTTCTTCTTGTCTGTGGACTTTCTCTTCATTGTCTGAAATTTGACATAACATATACATGCACCAGCTAACGACGTTAGCTAGGTAACTCTTGTCAAAACGTGTCAAAGACACATCAAAAAGCTGCTGTAACAGTATACTGTAACCATTTCGCACTTAAAAAGCACATGTCACGACACATCATTCCCCGTCTTCTTTTACTAAAGAATATTTTTGACTTATTTACTTACTGGTAGTCTTCTTCGTCTTCTTTCTTAACTTCTTTTGAAATTGTTGACTGACAGCAGAGACGACGGGCACGCGCTGAGCTGTTGCTGTCTGAGCGCGCAACAGCGGCATGGACGGAGGGGCGGGGTTCGGGGGAGTACTGGCTACTGTGTGCGATCGAAGGTCTAGAGCGGCTTGCCTGCCTGGCTGTGCATTAGGGATGAAATGCATAACTGAAGCTACTAAAATTTATACTGGCCAGTGGGGTGGCCAGGAGTCGGCCAGGGGTGGCCACGGCCACCCCCTGGTGGCGCCATTGGACAGAGGACATCCCTGCCGGGTGCCTCTATTTACTTTGAAAGGCCTAGAAATTATTCCATTGGTCAGAACCTCTGCCGTAGGGTGTGTATACAATAACTTAACCCATGAGCAAAATACTTCCCCAAAACCAAATCTTTGTAGAACCTCCCAGAGGTAAGGCCACTCTACCCTATCAAAGGCCTTCTCTGCATCTAAAGATAAAATGGCTGTGTCTGGAGAACCCTTTTAATAATGTAAAATGTGAAACAACATCCGGACGTTGTGAAATCCCTGGTGGCCTTTCACAAATCCATTTTGATCACGGTCCACTATATTTGCGAAGACATTTTCTAGTCTTTTGGCCAACATCTTACTAAGTATCTTTGTATCAGAGTTTAGTAATGAAATTGGACGATAGGATTCACACTTTGTTTTTAATTTGTTGGGTTTAATAAGAAGCATATTCAGTGCACCTCTTAAAGATGGTGGGAGTACACCTTGTTGGTATGACTCTTTAAACATATTTAAGATAGGAGAGGCCAAATGTTTCTTAAACTTCTTATAGAAGTCAATAGGAATTCCATCTGGTCCAGGAGTTCGGCCCACTCTCAAATTCTCAATAGCACTTAAAACTTCCTCTTCTGATAAATCTGCTTCAAGATGGGTCTTTTACCTCATTAGAGATCTTAGGAATTTTAACCTCTTTTAAAAAAAAGTTTATTGTTGTTTCCTATCTTCTGTATATACTGAGCTGTATAAAGAACTAAAAAATTCTTTAAACACCATCATAATATCTCCCCCATCTTCCTGAATTGAATTAATAGCATTTTCTGACTGCAACGGTTTGATTCTCCATGCTAAAAGTCTCCCTGCCTTTTCTCCTTCATCATAATAGCTTTGTTTCAGTTTTATCACACTGCTTGCCACTCTAGAGGCAGAAATCTCTTCATATTGGGCTCTAAGAAATAACATTTCCAGATTAATTTTTATATCATTAATTTTGTTTTGAAATTTAATTTTTTTCTAGGTCTTTCAATTTAGAATCCAGAAGATTTAACTTTTGATTTTGTTTTAGTGAAACTAATTATTTGACCTCTAATAAAGGCTTTAAATGCTTCCCACCTAGTACTAGCTGATGTTTCTTAAGTATTTATATCGAAATATAGGTCAATCTGTTGTTCCATATATTCAATAAATGTTGCATTGCACAACCACTTTGGATGTAATCTCCAGTTTGGTGGGTCACTTCTTAAATTATCATCCACATATATCGGAGATATAGAAGCGTGATATGATAGTACCATACTATCATTCCAACAGTCCTGAATTTTTGACAGGAGAGGTGCTGATATAAGAAAGTAGTAAATTCTTGAGTGAGTTTTTTTGCAAACTTGAGTAACATGAGAATTGAATATCTCATAATAGTGGGCTTTTGGTTTCTCCATATGTCAATTCAATTTAGGTAATTTATACAATTATTCAGTACTTTTCTTGTTTGATTGTGTGTCCTATCTACTGCTTGATTGACTAGATCAATCTTTCCTTGGATCTAGGGTGCAATTAACGTCACCTCCCGTTATATAGTGACCATATTGTGAGGAAATAGTTAAGAATAGATTAGTAAAAATGCAGCATTATCTATATTGGGACCATATACATTAATCAAGTTCAGTGATTCTGACAAAAGCGTTCCCTTTACAATAACACATCTTCCCAAATTATCACATTTTTACATTAGACATCTGAAATTGGAAACATGCTTGGCTACTATAAGATGCAGAAAAAAACTTGTCCAGGCCATCTCTTTCTAGCCCTTATTATATCTTCAGATCTTAGATGTGTTTCTTGAAGAAACACCATCTTGCACTGATATTGTTTGAGTCGGAGCATGACCTGCTTGAGTTTTGTTATACTGTTAAGCCCCCTACAGTTCCAGGATTTTATTTTAAGCTTTACTTCTCTAGACATTATTATTAGTTATATGCAATGTACCATTTTTCTCAATTCAACACTTGCATGTTTCCAAAATACAACAGAATAGACAAACTTGTAGACCAACAATAAAAAGCAGACCCTAGTTAAAGAACAATTATAAATAATAAATAAAATGAAAATGAGAAAGAATATATACATATTAAACGAAATAACCAAACTTCCCAGGTCTCTTCGACCACCCTTATTCCCTGAATTTAACTTCACTAGGAACAACATGGGTCTACCGACACACTCCCCGAGGAACCGTCCTTGTTATATCAACTTCTCGCCATCACTTCCATACTTAAGCTCTTTAGAATTTATTTTCAACTATTTACACTGATATGCAAAAAAAAAGAAAAAAAAGAAAGGGAGGATTAAAAATGTGCATTACCCCACACATCACTTTAGATTAAGTCAAAAAAAAAAAGAAAAAAAAAAAGGAAATATTCAATTAGAAGATGACCATATTTACATTTATGCATTTGGCAGACACTTTTATCCAAAGCGATTTACAGAGCCCTTATTACAGGGACAGTCCCCCCAGAGCAACCTAGAGTTAAGTGCCTTGCTCAAGGACACAATGGTGGTGGCCGTGGGGATCGAACCAGCAACCTTCTGATTACCAGTTATGTGCTTTAGCGCACTACGCCACCACCACTCAAGTTGGACAAATAGTTGGCTATTTCTCCAACTGATTTTAGTATTTCGCTTGCACAGATTTACAAACATTCTTAATCATAAATGCCTCAAAGACATCTGCTTAATGTCTTACTGATAACCAAGAGAAAACATCTAACAGACTTATTGCAGACGAACAATATGGAAATATGTCTTTCAGATGTAAACACACATACACTCACCTAAAGGATTATTAGGAACACCATACTAATACTGTGTTTGACGCCCTTTCGCCTTCAGAACTGCCTTAATTCTACGTGGCATTGATTCAACAAGGTGCTGAAAGCATTCTTTAGAAATGTTGGCCCATATTGATAGGATAGCATCTTGCAGTTGATGGAGATTTGTGGGATGCACATCCAGGGCATGAAGCTCCCGTTCCACCACATCCCAAAGATGCTCTATTGGGTTGAGATCTGGTGACTGTGGAGGCCATTTTAGTACAGTGAACTCATTGTCATGTTCAAGAAACCAATTTGAAATGATTCGAGCTTTGTGACATGGTGCATTATCCTGCTGGAAGTAGCCATCAGAGGATGGGTACATGGTGGCCATAAAGGGATGGACATGGTCAGAAACAATGCTCAGGTAGGTCGTGGCATTTAAACGATGCCCAGTTGGCACTAAGGGGCCTAAAGTGTGCCAAGAAAACATCCCCCACACCATTACACCACCACCACCAGCCTGCACAGTGGTAACAATGCATGATGGATCCATGTTCTCATTCTGTTTACGCCAAATTCTGACTCTACCATCTGAATGTCTCAACAGAAATCGAGACTCATCAGACCAGGCTCAGAATCCAATTCTACCATATCAAATGCCTTTTCAGTGTCAAGTGAGATGGCAGCACCCAGAGTCTGATCATTCACTACTGACCACATGATATTGATGAAATGCCTAATGTTATCAGAAGAGCTGTGGCCCCGAATAAACCCCATCTGATCTATATGTATAAGAGATGGCATAACTGTACTGAATCGGTTAGACAAAATTTTTGACAAACTTTTAATGTCTAGCTGGATCAGGAAATTTGGACGGTAACTCTTACACTCACTTGGACCTTTTTAAGAATCACACTGATCCAGGCTTCTGTTGTGGTTGTCGGAAGCTTTCTATTCTTTAATGATTCCATAAAGACTTGTAGCCATTTCTGTAGCATAAGATTTAAACAATTGAGCGGCAAAGTCATCTGGCCCCAGAGCCTTGCCTGTAGACAGGACCTTAATTACCTCGTTTAGCTCCTCCAAGGTTACTCTGAATCAAGAGAATTGTTTAGCTCAATCATCAGTTTAGGGAGATCAAATGAATCCAAAAAGTTTCTAATATCTTCATCAGTAGACGAAGACATGGATCTATAAAGATCAAGATAGAATTCTTTAAAAGCATCATTAACAGAGGTAAAAATTTCACCATAAGCAGAGGGAATGGTAGAAAAAGACACTTCTCTGCTTTATATGTCTAACTTCTCGGTTACTGTCATAACCTCCGTTCCCTAATAGAGAGAACGAGATGTTGTGTCAATTTAGTGACACTAGGGGAGCCCGATCAACCTTAATATCTTTGAGAAAAGGCCAATAAGAAATTGGAGAGTTGAATTTACATGCCACTCCCCCTGACATACGGGTATAAAAGGGAGCCCGGTATGCAGATTCATTCTGGTTTTGCACTGAGGAGATGAGGTCCCGGACATTACAGTGCTGCAGTTCACCCTGTGGGAAGAGGGACACAACGCATCCAGTATGGGAGCAGCAGCTGCAGCCTCTTAATCTTTCTCTACACTTAGAACATTAGATTCGGCTGGGGTCTTTTAATGCTCATAATGTGGCGGGGAAGGCATTCTTTTCCGTTCCTATTCTTTTAGGGGAAAAGACCCCACGGAGGCCACACCCTGGGGAGGGTATGAAAGTGACGAATAGGTCTTGGAAGAGTAATGGAAGAGACATGGAAGAGGTGTGGTGGTAGGTCCGGCCCTTCATAGAGGAGGAGTTTCTGCAAGCACGGCAACTGGGGCAGAGAGGGCTCTGCCAAGGGAGACACGGGTCTACCAAAAAAAGGGAGATCGTATCACGGAAAATACACACAGGAAGTTACCAGGGTAGCCAAGACCTGTGGAGCACTTACCCCAGTACAGGGCCTGTTAGCACACGTACTGGGTTTGACTATGGATTCCTCCGCTGAATTTGTGTGTCAGAGAGGTGATGAACGAGGCATACTCTATGATCTGACCCCTGAGAACTGCCTTAAGTGCCTCCCAAGCCATGCCCACAGAGCATACTGAGGACCAGTTGGTCTCCATATAAACATTGATTTCAGCCTTTAACATTTGATGGAAATCAGGATTTTGCAAAAGAGATACATTAAAGTGCCGATTATATGAATAATTTTTCTCCATAAGTGACAACACCTAAACCCACCAGGGTGTGATCTGAGACTAAGATTTTTCCAACTGAGCAATCAATGACAGAAGAAATGGGGGACTTAGATATATAAAAAAAATCTATTATAGAATAAATCTTATGGACAGATGAAAAAAAATTTAGTCCCTACCAGATGGGTTTAAAAGTCTCCAAATATCTGTAAGACCAAGATTTTTACACATCCTGTGAAGTGTCAATGTTGCTCTAGGGGGCTTGCACACTTTTGCTTCACTATGATCAAGGACTGAGTTAATCAATAGATTAAAATCTTCTCCCAATATCATATCATGACGGGTGCCAGTTGCTTACAACATACCTTCAAATCAATAAAATATTCCTGATCATCAGCATTAGGTAAATAAATATTAGCCAAAATCAGCATTTGCCCCTGAATTTCTGCTAAAAATATAATGACACTTAAGTCATTATAATGATGTAAGACCGAAAAGCACATAATCTAAGCTCTCACAAGAAGGCAAAACATCAAATTGGCATGATCACACATCCCCCAGACAGGCACAAAGCGAGTGAACGTACGTCCGCGAGATACTGACACAATGACTGACATGGATTATTGACGGGAGTGCATTCAGCCAAGATAACACAAGCAATATTTACCCACGTCAATAACAACCGAACTAGATAAGAAGTCAGGACCCAGACACCATACTCCAGACAAGAAATACAACAAACAGAAGAGCGCGGCACAGGGAATATAACAGATGCCATGCGCTAACACAAAGACAGACATGGGTGGATAACGCCATGGCCCTGTCAGACCAAAACCTGACAGAGAGACAGGACGGTGACAATAAATCTGTTTGATAACATAATGTAATGTTAGACTTCATCTTTATTAAACCATTTTGTTCATTATCTTTAAAGTAACAAGAGTTTGGGGCCTGGGTAGCTCAGTGAGTATTGACACTGACTATCATCCCTTGAGTCGTGAGTTCAAATCCAGGGTGTGCTGAGTGACTCCAGCTAGGTTTCCAAAGCAACCAAATTGTCATGGTTCCTAGGGAGGGTAGAGTCACATGGGTTAACCTCCTTGTGGTTGCAATTAGTGGTTCTCTCTCTCTCAATGGGGTGCGTGGTAAGTTGTGCATGGATTGCGGAGAGTAGCTTGAGCCTCCACATGTGAAGTCTCCACGGTGTCATGCACAACGAACCATGTAATAAGATACACGTATTGGCGGCCTCAGAAGCGGATGAAAACTGAGACTTGTCCTCAATGACCAGGAGTGAGGTGAGTAACTGCGCCACCACGAGGACCTACTAAGTAGTGGGAATAGGGCATTCCAAATTGGGTTTAAAGGGGCTACTTTTTTTTTTTAAGTAACAGAGTTTGGTTCACAACATTCAACTTTTTGTTTTGGAAACACATTTTCTCCTCTTTGTTAAATGTAAAAAATGATCAAACTTAAAGATAACTTAAAGATCCAATTAGAAATATATAAAATGCGTTGATGTAACACAACCCTGTTTGGTAAAATAATGTAATGCTAAGTGAATATGTGGATAACTTTGCATCACATCCTTTACTTACCTTTTTAGAAAGATACTTTCTTTTCTTTGTTGTAAACATATAAGACACATTTACATTTACATTTATTCATTTGGCAGACAGTTTTATTCAAAGCGACTTACAAAAGAGGAAAACATTAACGAATCATCTTAAGGAGACATTGGTACGAAAAGTGCCACACTACAAAGTTTCACTAGCATCAGAATAGCATTCAAAACAAATTTATGTGCGACTTAAATTTTTTCATTTATTAAGCAATTTTTTCGTCACTGGTTAAGTGCTCTTGGAAAAGATGTGTTTTTAGCCATTTTTTGAAGACAGAGAGTGAGTCAGCTTCACGGATGGAGTTGGGAAGGTCATTCCACCAACGTGGTATGATGAAACTGAGAGTCCGGGAAAGTGTTTTGGTGCCTCTTTGTGTTGGTACAGCAAGGCAATGTTCCTTAGCCGACCGCAGGCTTCTGGCAGGAGTGTAGATCTGCATAAATTATTTTCGGTATGCTGGAGCAGACCCAATGAGTGTTTTGTATGCCAGCATCAGAGCCATGAGTTTAATATGTGCATCAACCGGCAGCCAGTGAACAGAATCAAAGACTCTCAAAAACATGCACTCTCTTAGGTTCATTAAAGACCAGACGTGCTGCTGCATTCTGGATCATTTGCAGAGGTCTAATTGCACATGCAGGAAGGCCTGCATTGAGAGCGTTACAGTAGTCCAGTCAAGTTATGACAAGTAAGCAGTTCAGAGAGGAAAGGTCTTATTTTCCTGATATTGTAGAGTGTAAATCTACATGATCTTGCAGTCTTTGAGATGTGGTCTGTGAAATTTAGCTTGTTATCGATGGTTACCCTTGGATTTCTGACCGTTTTGGAAGGCGATACTGTAGTTGAACCCAGCTGCACGTGATGTGTTCAACAGCAGGGTTGGCTGGAAAGACAAGGAGTTCGGTTTTGGCTGGGTTGAGTTGCAGGTGGTGTTCCTTCATCCAGGCCGAGATGTCTGCCAGACAGGCAGCGATTCGAGCAGTCACTGTGGTGTCGTTGGGCCGAAAAGACAAGTAGAGTTGCGTGTCGTCAACGTAGCAGTGGTAAGAGAAACCATGTGACTGAATGATGGGTCCCAGTGATGTTGTGTATATGGAGAAGAGAAGTGGCCCAAGCACTGATCCCTGAGGTACACCAGTAAGTAACTGATGTGGCTTGGATACCTCACCTCTCCAGGCTACCTTGAAGGACCTATCTGAAAGACAGGAGGTCAACCAGTCAAGGACAGTTCCTCTGATGCCCAGAGTAGTGAGGGTGGAGAGAAGGATCTGATGGTTGACTGTGTCAAAGGCTGCAGAAAGGTCCAGCAATCAGAATGGATGATCTGGATTCAGCTTTCGCCTGTCTCATCGACTCTGTGACAGACAGCAGGGCAGTCTCAGTGGAATGTCCACTTTTGAAGCCTGATTGATTGTCATCCAGCAGCTTGTTCTGCCCTTTCAAGTGTTTTTATCATGATTGGGATGAGAGAGACTGGTCTGTAGTGTTCTATCTGTGTGGGATTAAGAGCAGGTTTTTTCAGCAGTGGGGTTACTCGAGCCTGCTTAAATGTAGTAAGACACTTTTTTTGTTAGAGCTATAGCTAAAATTAAAGGTGCTGTATGTAAGATTGACAATAAGCGTTTGAAATGGGTACTGCAGTCCAAATTCAAAATATTGGAGAGTTGTCTGCCCCACTCCAATCTTGAAGCTCATGCGGGTTGCCGGAATTAGCCAACTCAGCATCCGTTTCACAGGATGTCGGGTCTTAAAGCTGTCACCATCTTCCAAAAGCATCTCCAATATTTATCCTCGTTTTACGCCTCTGGTCATGGTGGTTTTTAGACGGATGGCGAGGCTTTTTAGGTTGGGTGGAATCTGTTATCTCTGATCCAGTTAGTTTGCTGGCATACATATAGCATCTTTAAGGACAGGATAAACATCACCATGAATTGGAACATACCACAAAACCTTAATATGGTAATATTACTTTTTATTTTTACAATAATAATAATAATAATAATAATAATATTTACCACATATTACTTAGTAATTGTTAAAAAAAAACCATCTTGGTGATTACAACATTGTATTATTTAATCAATCACTATTTTTGAGTTCGAGTTGAGAGTAATTTTTTTTTATACAAAGCATTATTTTGTCACCTCAATTTTCCACTAAGTATTGTACAAACATTAAAGATGCATCATTTAAACACATTTAAATTAAAAGATGGCACAATATGGAGAGGTGGTGTTGGCTACATAACACCTGACCAAACATATTGCATAACCATATCCTGTACAACAGCCGGAGGGAGGAAGAGGAAGTGGAGTTCAAAGGTGTCAAACACCTGTTAGGCCATAAATCATATTTTGTCATTCGGTACATAATATTTACTACTGCTGATGTCCGAATCCAAGTGTGATTGTTCCCGGTGCACCCTGCAGCGTTGGCCTGGTTTCAGACCAACTTGGGATGGGCATGAGTAATCGAGGACTCGGGTACTTGTACGTGGCAGCAATGATCGATCATGAAAACGATGATCATTGGTGATCACGCATGATGTGACTTTTCACTTCATTAAAAATTCAGTGACAATTACCTGACAACTAATCACAAACATGTCAAAAAGGGTGCTTATTTTTAATTGTGAGATTGATTACGTTGTGGTTTTGAGGGGTACATTTATTGTCAGAGACATCTCATAGCAACCAATCTGATATACAGTGCTGCAATGCTTTCATTAAGATAATCAAAATAACGAAAGTGTAATTAACAGAGTTAATTAAGAACACAGTTCTTGCAACTGTGAGTGCAAGAACCATGACTTGTTAATGGATAATATTCAATAAAAGTGAATGTTTGTTACTGAATGTAAACCTCCCTGCCCCAAGTGACAGCACACACCTGCATCTCGATGAAATGGGAGTTGAAGATTTCCACAGGAGTTTCCAATTTAGAAGTCTGACATAAAGTGTCATTCCGTGCACTTTCCCCAGGTGAAATGTGGAAATTCAGACTCTCAGAGTTGAATGGAACGCTTCATGAATTATCACAGCAACAATATGGAGCATTGCAGCTTTCCCATAAGAGCGAACACTTGGACACACACACCAGGCACGTGTGGCAGTGGACTCAGCGCATATAAAGGAGGCGAGTGTTTCAAATAGATAGAGCTCAGCTAAATGGAACAGAATGCAGCGTATTCAAAAATGAAAGAGATATGAAAATAGATGTTTCAGAAATTCACGAAAAAAACTGGTGTGCGCTTACTAAGATTACTACGAAGATGCATGTCATGCCCATTCTTTTATTGAGTTGGGCAGCAAACCTTCACATAATGACAAAATATGATGCATTATATTTTGATTATGCAAAATTTGTACATTTTGTAACAGATTATTTTATAACAGACTATAAAAATGAATAGATGATACACTGGAACAACAAGACGCAATTCAGCAGCCAAAGACATTTGTCAGACATGTTATTATATATATAGTTATGTACTTGTCATTGCCCCTTGAGTACTCAAGTAATTAGTCCGAGAACTCAAGTAGACAAAATGACCAAAATATCCATCCCTATGCCCATCCCCTGTCATCACTCAGACCACCTCCTACAGGTAGTGTTGAGTTCGGTACCATGGTCCACTGCCTGGTCTGCAAAACATCTTTCACATTACAAACTTTTCATTCAAACCGTGCTCTGTTTTGGATTAAACTGCCAGTGTGAAAGCCCCCTGATAAACATCTGCTAAACATCTTTAAAAGATCAGATTTACAAATATTCTAAATCATAAACACCTCAAATACATCTGCTTAATGTCTTATTGACATCCAAGAGGAAACATGTAACAAATATATTGCAGATGAACAAATAACTAAATAAATACTTCTTTGAGATGCAAACACAGATATCAAATAGATATCTAGGTGATGTATGTGTGATATCAGTGTCTTTGGGTTTATCTGAATTTCCAGCTATTTACTTGATCTTGTTGGACCTGAAGATGATTTTTGCACACTGCGACTAATTGGGCAATACTTTTTAACATGTTTCCACAGAGCACTTGCTGCTCTAAAACTCTTTCCACAGAGTGAACACTTGTAAGGTTTTTCTCCAGTATGAATTCTCTCATGATTTTTCAGGTATTGTGACTGAGTGAAACTCTTTTCACAGTATGAGCACTTATAAGGTTTCTCTCCAGTATGGTTTCTCTCATGTGTTTTCAAGCTTTGTAACACAGTGAAACTTTTTCCACAGAGTGAACACTTGTAAGGTTTTTCTCCAGTATGAATTCTCTCGTGATTTTTCAGGTATTGTGACTGAGTGAAACTCTTTTCACAGTGTGAGCACTTGTAAGGTTTCTCTCCAGTATGGTTTCTCTCATGTGTTTTCAAGCTTTGTAACACAATGAAACTCTTTCCACAGAGTGAGCACTTGTAAGGTTTTTCTCCAGTATGAATTCTCTCGTGATTTTTCAGGTATTGTGACTGAGTGAAACTCTTTTCACAGTGTGAGCACTTGTAAGGTTTCTCTCCAGTATGGTTTCTCTCATGTGTTTTCAAGCTTTGTAACACAATGAAACTCTTTCCACAGAGTGAGCACTTGTAAGGTTTTTCTCCAGTATGAATTCTCTCATGATTTTTCAGGTTTTGTGACTTAGTGAAACTCTTTCCACAGTGTGAGCACTTATATGGTTTTTCTCCAGTATGGTTACTCTCATGTGTTTTCAAGCTTTGTAACACAATGAAACTCTTTCCACAGAGTGAGCACTTGTAAGGTTTTTCTCCAGTATGAATTCTCTCATGATTTTTCAGGTTTTGTGACTTAGTAAATCTCTTTCCACAGTGTGAACACTTGTAAGGTTTTTCTCCAGTATGCTTTCTCTCATGTGTTTTCAAGCTTTGTAACACAGTGAAACTCTCTCCACAGAGTGAGCATTGGTAAGGTTTTTCTCCAGTATGAATTCTTTCATGATTTTTCAGGTATTGTGACTTAGTGAAACTTTTTCCACAGTGTGAGCACTTGTAAGGTTTTTCTCCAGTATGGATTCTTTTGTGTGTTTTGAAGCTTTGTAAAACAATGAAACTCTTTCCACAGAGTGAACACTTGTAAGGTTTTTCTCCAGTATGAATTATCTCATGTTTTTTCAGGCATTGTGACTGAGTGAAACTTTTTCCACAGTGTGAGCACTTGTAAGGTTTTTCTCCAGTATGAATTCTCTCATGTATTTTCAAGGTTTGTAACACAGTGAAACTCTTTCCACAGATTGAGCACTTGTGAGGTTTCTCATTTGTGTGCACTTTCAGATGTCGTTTTAGATTCAGTGCCAAAACAAATGTTTTACCACATTTATCACATTCAAATGGTCTTACTCCAGAGTGAGAGTGGAGATGATCCTTGAAAGAGTATACATATGCAAAACTCTTTCCACACTGATGGCACGTGTAAGGCTTCTCTCCAGTATGAACTCTCATGTGCATATTAAGCCAGCTTTTACATTTGAAATTCTTTCCACACTGAGAGCAGGTGAATGTATTTTTGGCTGCTCTTCTTTGATTGTTTTCTGATGAGAAATATTTGTTAGTATTTGAGCCACTCATAGATTCTTCAATAGTTATAAAATCATGATGTTTCTGATCCTTAAGTTTCTCCTCCACTTCATTCAGCTCTTGACTTTCCTCTTTCACTTCAATCAGCTCTACAATGAACACAGTAAATTGACAAATCAATTCAAGAGCGACCAATTTAAATCATCAAATTGAACACAAATGTATTGGCAGAACACAATGAATATCCAGTATATATTTGTGATTTCTGCTGTGCAAAAGTTTTATACTTATACCATAAATTCTGGCTGATAACTGCATTTCATGTTTACAGTCATTTAGACTGAATGTGAACCACAATTACAGAAAGTCAAACATGTCTGGAACAACATGAGGGTTGAGTGCATCAGTGTTTTCTACAGGATTTTCTGTCTTAGCAGCGGGTGGATTCCTCAGCAGACTCCCTCCACAACTGTTTTCGTCCACCTTGTGAAAGGTTCTCAGCCCACTTCTCATCAATATATTGTTAGAACCCAGTCAACTTTAATACTTTAGTCGGCTTGGAAAAGCCAACCTACTGTTCTACTGTTTAAGGTTATTATTATTAGACTCAATCTAGGAACTCATCCCAGAGCAGGGCTCTTCAACAACTTTCTTCCGGGGGACAGATTATACAGATGAAAATTTGGCAGGGGTCAAACTGTTCACTTATGACTCAGTACATTTGACATTGCATGCTAACGCATATGGGGAGTTGTTTTTCCTAGTGATGGGTCGTTCACAAACGAGTTGGCTCTAAGAGCCGGCTCTTGTAGGTGAACGTTGGGAGCCAGTGCCATATAACAGGGATTCCCAAAGTGTGGTGCGCGCACCCCCAGGGGTACGCGAGCTGCCACCAGGGGGTGCGCGAGAGGAAAAATGTAATGGCGGCCTGTTTTTTTTAAGTGGGATTTTTCCATACAATCAAATAAAAAACCATGAACAGTAAATATTTCCTTTGTAATCGCTTTTATTTTAAATTTAAAAAACTATAATTTATTTGTTTTTGATAGAAACGTAGAAGAAGACAGCTGCTGTCTTCTTCTATACACTGCTTTTTTTATGCACTGCAGCCGCTAGCTATATGCGCGCCAACTTGTTTCATTCATTCATTTTATAAATATGCTTAACTGGCTGAAATCAGGGAAACTGTCAAGTGGGACGTCTTATGTTAAAAGTGTTAGTCACGAAGGAGGAGAGGGACCAACAAGAGAGAGTGAGGATTTGGAGACAACAGAGACGGAGATAATAGAGAAAGAAAATGAGCGGGAGTCAGAAGATGCGCCGGAGGAAACCGAAGAGGAGGGAAGGAGATCGCAAAAAAGAGGTGATGAGGGTGAACACCAGACGGGGAAAAAAAGAAGGAAATATGATGACAATTATCTGGGTCTCGGCTTCACTTGGATCGGCGATACAGATTGCCCGAAGCCTCAGTGCGTGTTGTGCAGTGAAGTTCTAGCAAACAGCTGTCTGAAGCCGTCTTATCTCCGTCGTCACCTGCACACGAAACATGGCAATTTAAGCCAAAAGCCCCTTACATATTTTATATAATAATATTTATATCAATATATATATATATATATATATATATATATATATATATATATATATATATATATATATATATATATATATATATATTAAAAAAATCATATTGAAACTGTTAAAAATACACAACAATGTAAGTTTATTAGTATAATATTTTTATTAAGAACTGTAAAGAAGATTGAAAACATTTTTCCTCCTCCCGAGTGCCTCATCTTCTTAATCTCCTCACGTAAATGATTCGATTTCGATGCCTTACGTTTCTTACCCACCGCAGAAACAACCACAGGTTCATCAATGCCGTCAAAATTATTCATTTTTTTGTTTGTTTGTTGATCGAAAAGTACAAAATAGTTAAGAAAAACTAGGAAGCCGGGTGTATTTAAGGCGCTGCCGTTACTGTTTACATTGCGTGGAATGGTGCGTTGTGATTGGTTGAGAGCGGATATATCGCATTCTGCAGAGAAGGAGACTGGCGTTTGTCGCGGTTTGGAAAGAAAGGGAGAAAACATGACAGAATAACACGGCGGATATCGCATTTTACTTAAATTTAAACATTGACTTTTCAATACCAACCAGATACAATACAGATTTTTGCAGTAACTATTTTTTTTTTTTTAATGGCGTTTATCGCATTTTGGAACCAAACTCTTCATTTGATATTATTGCTACACATAGGCCTGGGAATACTAACACATCCTCCTCCCCGTCTCTTATCTCTCTCTCTCTCTCTCTCGCTGCAGGCTGAGCGACTTTTGCGCTGCACTTGAAAAGTTCCAGATGGATCCTCTTTTATCCTCTTAATTTATTTTATGTTTGAGCCTATGCTCTTTGTTACTTATGTTGTGGATCGTGTGAAGGCTAATTTTATTGTCGCACTTGAAAAGTTTCAGATTGATCCTCGTTTTTTATTTTAATTTATTTTATTAAATATTCATTTATTTATTTTATCTATTTCGGATCCTATTCTCTTTAATGTTGTGGATCGTTTGTAACATTGCAATTTAATTAATTGTACCGTCGTTCTAATTTCCATAACCGTTGTGATGTTGTTATTGTCATGTGTTCTGGTTATTTGCACATGATTAAACATGATAAAACAAAGTTGCGTTGCGTTTTTTTTTGTTTTTTTTTGAAGTGGGGATTGGGGGTGCGCCAACCCGGTTGGGACATAGAAGGGGGTGCGCAGGAAAAAAAGTTTGGGAACCGCTGCCATATAAGGAGAGCCGAATCTATTTTTAAAATATATTTAAAAAAAAATTATATGAATAATCAAAAGATTTAAATGAATAGAATGAACTAATTCAAAGAACGAAAAAAGAAATCAAATAATATAGGCCTAAATGCTCAAGTGCACACACATTCATTCTGACTATTGTGTTCTGATGGACACACCATCATGGTGGTACTTTATCTGAACCAAATCCTTTGAACATATCTTTCATGGTCCTTCAACCTGGAAAGGCTATTACGATGTATAAAGAACATGACGTTGTGAGATCTAAATGGATATTATATATGTCTAATGAATCAGCCAGGTGTATTAACCTGAAGTCAAGAACAAATCTCTTCTGATCATGTGCCTCTGGAGATTTCACATGGGGTGGCTATACCTGAGACCCCAGCAGAGGTGAGTTTTCTTGCAGAAGATATACAGCAAATTAAAGGATTGTTGTCAGAACTGAGCCAGACAATGAGAATGCCGACAAGAAGTAGGAGTTTTTCCGTTCTGAACATAGTTCTAACAGAGAATCACCTGTTGCCAAACCACAAGAGGATGACAATGGTAGAGATCGTCTCGCCCTTGAACTGGGTGAATGCCTGAGACAACATGAGGCCATACAACATATTGATTCATCTATATCACCTCCTAAACTCAGCAGACAAAGCCCTCTCCTTCCTCAACTTCAATCTATGCTGCCTACATCATTGCCACAAGATGGAAGAGTATCATTAGAGATATGTTCTCTACCGTTTCCCAATTCACAAAATTATATGGTAAATGGTCTGCACTTAGCAGCCCCTTTTTAACCTTAGCGGTATTCAAAGTGCTTTACACTGCATCTCATTCACCCATTCACACACCAATGACAGCAGAGCTGCCATGCAAGGCGCTAGCCTGCTGTTGGGAGCAACTTGGGGTTCAGTGTCTTGCCCAAGGTCACTTTGGCATGTGGAGTCCTGTGGGCCAGGAATCGAACCACCAATCCTGCGATTAGTGGCCAACCCACTCTAACCCCAGCCAGTTAAGTGACCCTGTTGCTAAAGATCATACTTGGTTAAGGGCACAGTCTTTGGAAAATACTCCTGTAACAAGTATGAATCCAACTCAAATTGGAAATGGCCATTACATCCAGCCTATTCAATAATCAGCAAGGAACATGGAGTTGTGGACCTACTTCGAGTCAGATGCAAGGCAATGCATTCTTACCATGGATGTTTCCAAATTATCCAGTCCCTTTTCCTACTCCTGCATTATAGCTGTAATATATTGTAGCTGGCAATGGCAATGACAAAGAAGATGATGATGAAATGAAAAACCCAAGTGCAGTTTAATAATCAATGTGAAAACCAAAAACCCTAACTATAAACATGAATAAAACAACATAAACTTGAAACTTAAACATGAACTTGGTAGGCAAGGCTTAAACAAACTTGGCATGAACTTGAACATGGCAACTTGACGTAGCAGGACGTGGAGCATGTGATCAAGGCAGAGTCCGGGGGGGACTCCACCAAGGTGGAGTCATAGGGAATGAGGTGGGCCTGAACCATGGAGCAGAGGTGGGCCTGGACCGTGGAGCAAAATTTGCTCATGACATGACATGGCATGGAGCAGTCGGGGTTTGATTGAAACATGGCATGGAGCAGACTGTGGTTCAGCTGTGATATGACATGGAGCAGTCTGGGGCTTGGCTGAGACATGGCATGGAGTAGACTGAGTTTCAGCTATGGCATGGAGCAGTCTGGGGCATGGCTGTGACATGGCATGGAGCAGGCTGAGGCATGGCTGTGACATGGCATGGAGCTGACTCTGGCGTGGCATGGCCTGAAGCTGACTCTGGCTTGGCTGTGACATGGCCTGGAGCTGATTCTGGCGTGGCTGTGACATGGCCTGGAGAACCTCTGGGGTTTAGGGCAAGGACTGAGACTCAGAAATGACCTCTGTGGTCGTTAACATAGGCAGAGACTTGGAAACGACCTCCGTGGTCGTGAACATGGGCAGAGACTTGGAAACGACCTCAGTGGTTGTGGGCATGAACAGCATCTCTGGAATGACCAGTGTGGTTGTGGGCATGGACAGAGTCTCGGGAACATCCTCTGTGGTTATGAACACAGGCTGTCTCAGAGACGAAATCTATTCTCCTCCTCCTCCGTGAGGCCTAAGTTGGCGGTGCAGGCTCTGGGACAGAAGAGGCTGGCAATGTTGGCTCTGGAACGGACAAGGCTTCCAGCTCGTTGGCCATGGCAGGCGTGGGTGTTGGCTCGTTGGCTGCCATGATGTGAAACTCTGGCTTGGTGGTCATGACACAAAACTCTGACTTGGTGGCCATGACATGAAACTCTGGTTTGGCATCGGCCATGTCGTGGAACTCTGGCTCGGTATCTGCCTCTCCCACAGTGAACATGGAACCAATGATCTGCAGGGCGAGGTTGATATATTGGGCCAGATTGAGGGGACTGCGACCACCAGGCATCAAGGAGGAAATGGGCTCATTAAGTCCAACCCTAAAAATATCCTTTAGGGCGAGCTCATTAAAAGCCACCTGACAGGCTAGGGCACAAAAGTCCTCAACATAATCCTCCAGGGTATGATTCCCCTGACAGAGGCTCAGAAGCTGAACTGCTGGGTCCATTGTGAAGGTCTAGTATTCTGTAACGATGCTGGCAAGGGCAATGATGAAGACGATGACATGAAGAACCCAAGTGCATTATGCAGTTTAATAATCAACGTGAAAACCAAAAACCCTAACTATAAACATGATTAAAACATAACAAACTTGAAACTTACTTAAAAACTTGGAATTAACTTGAAAAGTGCTACACAAACTAACATCAATATTAGACAAATGACAATGGTAAACATGAGGGTTTAAATATATGACATGGGGAAACCAATGATCAAACAGAACACTAAGCAAGATAACAAGACTAATGACCTTAAACCAATGACAGACTAGAACTGATAAGACAATAAACCAATGAAAACAAGACACATGAAGATGGAGGGAAACATTAAATCACATGACAAAAGTAACAGGAACTAGAATGCCAAAATAAAAGACATGAAATCAAAAAATTTACAAAAACGCATCTAAACATGACATATCCACCCTATTGTCCATTTATCCATCCACACCCTGTCTTTTTAATGGTGGAATCATCAAGTAGTCAATTTCCCCCAATACCACCAGTTCAGATTAGAACATTAGGACCATTCAGTGGGCCTTCACATGTGGCGGATATTAGTAATGTTCCTGCGGCTGTACCTCAGACAGTGCCAGGTCCCCCATCCATGATTCCTCCTGGGGATTTATCTGTGAGTCAACCAATAGTAGCAGCGGCCTGTGTTCAGCACCCCTTAGCACCTGGGCCTTCAAGATTAGCTGCAATTGAAAGATCTTAATTTCCCTGTTTTAAAAATAATGACCCTTGCAAATTGGCAATGCTAAATATGGCGCTAAGAAACCTATTGCCTTCTGAGGAAACTGAACAATGCAAATATATCATTTAAAGCTGGATGCTGCTCGACATTTAGCCCTAGCATATGCTCGTGACCCCCAGCCTAATACCACTGCACTAAAAGCCCTTAAGTAGTATGGCCAGCCTCATCACTTAGTGTTGCGGGAGATGTCTTCTATTCAGAATTTTCCAGCTATTCGTTCTGGGGATTCAGTCAGTTTGCCTTACAAGTCCAGGCTTTAGTAGGTATGCTTCAATCATGGTGTCAGGATAAAGGGGCGAAGGAATTGGCATGTGCTTCTCATGTTCACCAGCTTTTAAGTAAATTGACAACACATCATGTCTCCAATTTTGCTAGACATGCTCGAGCTGTTCAACCAGATGTTCCTTATAATTTGGTGGATTTTGCAAAATGGCTGGAGGAAGCAGAATGCCAAAGCCTAGTATTTCAAGTATCTGTCCAATCAAAGGGGGCAATAAAGTTTCCAGTGAGAAGGAATATTTATACTCTAAATCTTCCTCTAAATAATCTAAATCTTATACTCTATTTCCTACGGCTACAATCTTGAAGGGTGTATATCAAGAGGAGGACCCTAAGCCACAGGGAAGAAAGTTTCAGTCCAACATCAGTCCAATAAGCAACAAGTAGAGTTCAGACCCTTCTGTGCTGAGCCCATCACCTTCAGGTCAAGCCCATCACCTGAGTCAATGTTCTGAGTTCCAACAGTTTGATGTAGATGCCAAGAGAAAATGGATTCTGGATAATGGTCGCTGTTGGAGATGTAGACGGACACATTGTTCATCTAAGTGTGACTTGAAAAGACATTGTCCATCATGTATAGAGCATCATCTAGGGGTCCTGCGTGAAGTTAATGTCCGTAATCCTGACTCTTGGATATTCTACAAGAGTAGACCAAGTGGTCTTAATTCTGTGCTTCTGAAGGTGGTAAAAGGTATTCCGAGTTATCAATGAAAAACTTTGGAGACCTATGCCATTCTTGATGATGGTTCAGAAAGAACCATGCTTCTTTGCCCTGCTGCAGCGATACTGGGACTGAATGGTGTGGCTGAATCTCTGAGGCTGCGAACAATTCAACAAGGTTCTGAGTAAAAAGAGGGTGCTAATGTTACATTTTCAATCTCTCCAGCATCTTTAAAGCAAAGGAAATATCAGATCAGGGCAACATTCACCACTAAGATGCTGGACATACCTGAACAGACCTATACTGTTCATAATCTCCAGCATTGTTATAAGCATCTCAGAGGTATTCCCCTTAAAGTATTTCATCAGGTTAAGCCTCTGCTATTAGTGGGAGCAGATCATCCCTATTTGTTATGCTCTACTGAACGTGTGGTATTCGGTCCTCCTGGAAGTCCAGCCACATTGCATTCTCGTTTAGGATGGGCACTGCAGAGACCTATTTCCTTGATACAAGACACAAGTTCTACTTCTCAGTGTCACTTCTTAACTGCTTCAAATAAAGATCAATTGCAGATGGATGTAGAAAGATTGTGGCAGGTTGATGTCATTCCTTATTCCTAAACATCAAAGTCTGCTTTCCGGTCAAGGCAAGACCAAGAGGCTTTTGAGTGCCTGAAGCAGAGAACAGAATGCTTAGAGATCAATGGTGTTCCAAGATATGCTACTCCCTTACTTCGAGTTAAACATGCACCCAGATTGAATGCTCTTCAGACGTCAGTGATGCCAGCATTGTGTCGTACAGAACGCCAGCTGGCAAAGAACCCAGTACGTGCAGCAATATATGATCAAGAAATTCAGAAGCTTGTGGAAGCTGGCTATGTGAATAAATTGACTCCGGGAGAAATAGCCCTCACTGATGAATCCTGGTATATCCTGCATCACCTTGTTGAACACAATGGGAAGCATTGTTTAGTCTTTGATTGTTCCTACAAATATAAAGGTGAAAGTTTGAACTCATATCTGTTTCCTGGCTGTCCCTTACTGAGGCTTTGAGATCAGGTAATGGATTAGTAATCATGCTATGGTGGTTGATCACTTATCAGCAGAAGCATGTTCCTCTCAAACAATTAATAGCTGAGTCATGACTGTAATGATCCATGTGAAGGCACTCTTGGATTGAGCTGGCATTGTATGCAAGATATTTTGGGATACAAGCATCATCCTGTGGAATACCAGAGCCTTACCTTGCAGATTCTGTATCAAATCCTTGCTCGACAATATGATCCTTTAGGGTTTATTATTACCTTTACTAGTCATGCTAAGATTCTCCTCCAGCAGTTGTGGACTAAACCTGCATGTAAATTGGATGATCCAGACATTCCTGAAGGTATTAGGAGGAACTGGTCAGCCTGGAAAGAAGAGTAATCGGGCCAAGACAAAATCCAAATTTACGGATGGTATGGACCAGTAGGAGTAAGTGAGGAGACAGTTATGAGGGAACTGCACATATTCTGTGATGCCTCAGGTGTATGGAGCTGTTGCTTATCTTCATCTGTCAGATGATCATGAAGTTCTTACTTCATTTGTCATGGCTTGATCTAGAGTAGCCCAAAAAAAGACCATTTCAATCCCACATTTGGAATTGTGTGCTCCTCTGGCCTGATATCAGTTGGCAAATCTAGTAAAGGAACTGTCTGTGCCCATCCAAAAGACTCTGGTCTGATTCAACTAGAGTTTTGACATGGATTTCCACTACTCCAGAACAATGGAGATATGTGTACACTGGAAACAATCCAGCAGACTATATTACTACAGGAAAGAGATTGGCAGAGCTCTATCTTACTAGCCACTGGTTTCGAGGACACCCTTTTCTTACCTTACCTTCTCATCAATGGCCTAAACATCCAAGTTTAACTTCTGATGAAGGTGCGAGGGAATTGAGAAAACATTTGTTTTGTGGCCAGACACAAGTTTCTGTGAATCTCTCGAAACAAGATCTTTCCGAATTTAACACTTAGTCAGAGCTGGTTGTATATACCATTGAGAACTTTTCACAACACCAGAGAATAAACTTAGTAAGAAACAAGCAGAGCTACTACTTCTTCGCCATGCACAAGAAGATAATTTTCCTGAGGAGTATAAGTTACTCCAACTGGGTTAAGATGTTTCAAAGCAGAGTCGACTTGTTTAATAGGCACCTGAGTATGACCTTGTTACCAGTCTAATAAGATTGGGGGGTTGTCTCCGTTATAGTGAGGACTTTGAGTCAGAGACTATCCATCCCATTGTGTTGGACCCTAAGAATCCAATTACTATGCTGCTGATTGTAGATCTGGATTCAACTCTGTTTCACCCAGGACCACAAAGAGTCTTTGCCCAACTTCAAAGGAAATACTGGGTCCTACGTGGACAACAGGCAGTAATGTCAGTTCAACACTTATGTTGTGAATATCAGAAGTAGAAAGGTTCTCCTTCAGTCCCTAGGATGGCTGATCTTCCTCCCTCTAGGCTCCACCTCTATAAGCCCCCATTTTGGTCAACAGGAATGGACTGTTTTGGCCCTTTCAAAAGTAGTGTTGGTCAAAGACATGAGAAATGGTGGGGTATTCTTTTTAAATGTCAAGCAACCTGATGTGTCCACCTTGAGCTCTTACCCCGGTTTGGATACAGAAAGTTTTTTCCTAGACCACTGTTGCTTTATAGCTCGTAAAGATCGTCCCTACGAACTTATATCGGATCAAAGAACCAATTTCCATGGAGGAGAGAGGGAGCTTAGAGAAGCTTTTCATCAACTTTACCCTGCCCTTCAGGAACTATTGTTCCAGCAGCAGATTTAATTACATTTTAATCCTCCACATTCACCAGATTTTGAAGGTTGCTGGGAGAGAGAAGTCAGATCCATTAGACAGCCTTAAGGGTGATATTGGACTAACATCTTATATCCTGATCCAATAGCTCCAAATATCCTTTTGTTGGGCGGCGAGATGCTTCCCTTCCTCAAGTAATGTATGCTGATTCTGAGCTACTGTCACATAGGAGGTGGAGGCACAGCCAATTTCTTGCTGACAGATTTTGGTCAAGTTTTATCAGAGATTATCTTCCTTGTCTTCAAGGTCATCAGAAATGGAAACAGGGTGGAAATTCGATTGCATGTGGTGATGTAGTTATGGTAGTTGATCCTCAAATTCCACAAGGACTTTGCCCTACAGGTACTGTCACAAAGGATGGCAGGATAACATTTGTGGAAGTTTTTATTGATGGGTGTGTTTACATATTTGGGGGCAGCTGTTGAGAATTCTTACTGACTCAGATAATGTAGTCTGTTTGGGGGAGGAGCTAGGTCTCCACAGCTGCAAGGAATCATTGATTAGCCAACTATGTTTGGTGTGTCTGCGTGTGGCAAGCAGTAGAAGCAAACAATCCTTTCCTTCTCTCTTTGAGAGCTCTTTTATGGAGTTGCTGTGTGCATGACTTTATACCATGCAACTCTGGGATTTGATTGTTCCACTGCTATTGTCAAATAAATGATCATTGGGTGAAAATAGGCTTTATTGTCTTTTGATAGACACACCATCCTGGTGGCACTTTACCTGAACCAAATCCTTTGAACATATCTTCCAGCAAATGTTTTATAGCATTCTTTTTCATAACAAACCAATGCATTTTTAAATACATTGTGGTTAAGGTAGAGTATGATTTCAGTTAATAATTTAATTAGAATTGTTTTAACACCAATTAAAACCAATTAAACCAATTAAAACTCCAATAGTCAAACTATCACAAACTGCTTGACTTACAATACAAAAATATTTTTTTAAAGAGCCGTTTGGGAGCCAAAAGAGCCGGAATGCCCATCACTAGTTCTCCCACACAACCTATTGGAAACCTCTCTACAACAACGCCAAAATTGTAATATTGGCTATGGTGTTTGAGCCCCGGCTGGAATCTTCACGGCAACGAGAACACTCTTCGCTCCCCTGCAGTGCTTCAGCGAACATCATTCCGCCTCACTGGTGAACGGGCCACTTCAGCAGGTGTTGAGCATCCTTATAAAGCAATTGTATACTGTATGTATAAATATAAATATATCGTCACTTTTGGACGGAATCCTTGTATCTTCCACATTTTGTCATTTTTGTTTTTTTCATAAATCAATTCTGTTGGTCACCCTTTACGTCTGTCTGTGATTTTTACAAATATTTAACCAATGCAAAATATTAACAAGAGCTTGTGAATAAATCCCATAACTCCAATGGATCATCAAACTGCCAGGAAAACCTCATAGCTCCACCCTGCTTCCATCTTGAATGAAGTGGCACACACAGCAAACAGTGATCTGTCGTCTGAGGTAAATAGCTCAATATGTTTTCAGATTAGCCCTAGGTGGTTGCAAACTCAGTTAAAACAATGAGGTGTTCCCGTTTATAAAATCTATCTCTGATATTAACATTGTGATTACAGATGGAATTGTTTACTGAGGAGACTAGCGTAGCTAGCTAGCAATGTGACAAGAATTGATCAGACTAATGTTATAGCCTATTGTTCACTTTATCAGTTGCTACTTAAGATTGTCATCAGCAGATGTACCATTATGTAATATCAGTGATGTATATTACAGATTACAGATGTTCCATCAAGTTAGCTAGATAACCAACTTCTTGCCTCAATATGAACATGTTGCTTGGAACTGCACCCAAGACTTTCACCCACTATTCCATTTGTGAATATGGTTGAGTGACAATAAAGAGATTTCATTTGAACTTGAGGATACTGTAATCTATTGAGGCAAACTAAGCTGAAATGACTACCGGGGTATAATTTTTTTATATACATTAGCAATGTCTGTGTCCCTGGAGGAAATGTGTGCAATGGTCAATATGTAATATGAGGAGGCAAGCAAGCTAACTCCAGTTACAGACACAGATACAGACAGTGACAGCACAGATGGAGAGAGTGACAATGAGGAAGAACCAGAAGGAGGGGTATGTGATTCCAGCTCAGAGAGAGAGAGGATGAGGAGACGGCACTGGAGTTCCTTGAGAAGGGGCACACACAGATTGAATTTGACTCAGTCAAGTGTCATCTAGAGGTGTTTGAGAAACCAGGAAATCTATATCCCAGCTGAATACATTGCCCTGATGAAGACACAACCCGTATGAAGTCAGAAATGTGGACCATAACTTCTTCCAAGACCACTGTCCATGATATCAGAGCCATCAGGTAACTATCAAACTAAAATCATGTCTCTATCACCAGCCCAGGTCAAAAGTCATGATGTTTCATATATACTTGCTGTTAAATCTGTAATGGACTTCAAAATCCAGCACTCGGCTAACTGGACTCCTTTTCCAAAGCACCAGCTCCAACACACCACCTCAGCCACACTTGCAGTCACCCCACTCTACAGTACATAGAGTGCCTAAAGATCAAGGCAATGAAATACGGAGAGTCATGTGGCACCATGCATGGGTCGGACGTGTGAATGATGATCTCTTTGTGTTTTGCTAGTTTTTCATTCTTTCTATGTAATAAACCGGTGAGATTCGATACACCCTGCTACATAACAATTCTAAGAATTCCTCGGGTTCTGGATTTATTAAAAGACAGTTACGTGCTCAAGCTGATACCTCAGACAGGCCCACAGACCAGAGACTTGGTTTGGACTGTTCGGTGGGAGAAATCCAGTGGCAAATGTCCAGCATAATGCTGGCTGTAACGCTGGCGAAGGTTGTAGCGGACCTGGAGGTGCTTGCTCTAATACATCGATCAATTACGGCGATGGAAGCAAAATTTTCTGAATTGGTAACAAGAATTGGGGACTTTGAGAACCGGATTGATTATCTGGAGTCATCGGAGAGGGAATTAGCTGCTAATATGCTAGCGACCAAAGCAGATTTGCAGCACGGTTGGGAAAAGCTGGAAGACCTTGAGAATCATAATCGACGAAACAACGTCACAATTGTTGGAATTCCTGAGCATGAAGAAGGTTGAGATATGGTGAAATTCCTATACGATCTGTTCCCGAGTCTGCTTGACATAGCAGGCCATAAGCTTGAAATCGAGCGAGCTCACAGAGTCCTGGTTCGCAGATCCGCTGAGGGAGAAAGGTCCCGATCAATTCTGGCAAAATTTCTGAGATCATCTAATAAAGATCTTGTGTTACACGAGGCAAGGAGCAAAGGAAATATTTCTTGGAAAAACCACAGCATTTTCTTGTTTCCAGACTTTGCAAATTCGACAAGAGAGAAATGTGATAAATTCAAAGAATATAAGAAACTCTTACATCAACGGAAGTCTGCTTTTGCTCTGAAATATTTTGTGGCCATCCTTAGTATCTATTCTCAATTTGGCCGGAAACATCAATGCCCACAGCAAGCATTGTCTTTCATAGAGACAATGGGGTGAGTAAGCCGTTTGGTGTTTCTCATGTGGCCCCCAAGTAAACTTGACTCGCTGAATATACACTTGACTGTCTAAGGAAGTTGGGTGCCATTTTGTTTCTTTTTGTGTTGGATCTGCCTAGCAGCTAGAGGTTGTTTTGTGTAGTAACACTCCTTCAAGAAACTCTTGCATCGATGGAGGATTGCTTTTGCACTGATGTTTCTGGACAAACAGATGCTCCAAACAGGGTTGGGGCACCGTTTGCAAAGGGCACGCAGCTGCCGGTTCCTGGTCAGTCCCACGGCTACATTGGCACATCAATTGCCTAGAGTTGCTGGCTGTATTTCTTGCCCTGCGGAGATTTCTCCCGCTGATCCGAGGCAAGCACATCTTGATCCATTTAGACAGCACTGTGACGTTCCCACGGGAAGCTCAACCTGATCATCAGGTTTCTAAAAGGAGACTGGAGGTTGAACCCTCCCAGGCCATGCCTGTTCCACTCATGGGATCTCTCCGTGGTCCTTACACGCTTTCAGAGAACCACCTTCGAGCCGCTAGAAACAGCTAAGTGACCTCTCCCAGAAGATGGACCTCCTGATTACGCTCGCTTCCATCAAGAGGGTTGGAGACCTGCAAGCGTTCTCTGTCAGCGACACTTACATGGAGTTCGGTCCGGAAGATGCTCATATCATCCTAAGATCTCGACCGGGCTATGTGTCCAAGGTTCCTTGCCCAGCGGGTTGGGCAACACCCAATACCTTTACGAGATTCTACAATCTCCGAGTCGGTTTTGTGGGTATAACGCTTGCGCTAGCGCCTCCCCTCACAGGCAAACACGTGCGCTTTTACTCCCAGGGGAGTCCTCAAACTCGTGCTCCCTGGATATTATTCCTCCCCAGCCCTCTGGCTAGCAAATTCAGTGGAGGAATTCCCGACCAGACCCACTACGGGTACTAGTTACTCTGTACTGGAATAGTTGCTAAATAGGTGCCTGATATCACGGTAACCCCCTGTGATGTATTTTCTGCGGTGCAGTCCCCCAGTCAGGTGGACCCGTGTCTCCCTTGGGCAGTCCCCTCTTCCACGGTCGCTGTGTTTGTAGAGCTCCTCCGTCATTTGGCAGGGCCTTCTACCACACCACTTCCATGAGTGGTGTAACAGGCCCACTTGACGTATTTGCCGCACGTTCACCTCCCCAGCCAGGGCAGGATGTGGTCTCCGAGGGGTCTTTTCCACCTGAAAGAATAGGACTGGAAAAGAACACCTTCCCCGATCTGTGTTATAGCTAGATGGCCCCAGCCGCATCTAACACACTATGATAAGAAACATAGAGAGAGAGAAGAGCCGCGGCTGTGGCGCTATTGAATAAGGACCCCTTGTGTCACTACATTCAACACAACGTCGAGTTAGTGACAGAAGGGGAATGTCTTTACTAGTGTAACCCTGATGGAGGGAATGAGATGTTGTGACCCCTTGCCACAACACTGCTTCTCAGAACCTGACTTAACATATGCACAATCCATGCCTTTTATACCCGTATGTCCGGGGGTGGGACATGCAAATTTGCCAATTTGGCATTGGCCTTTTTCATATTCAGAGGTATCCGAGGCTCCTGAAAGAAGCCCCTTGTGTCATTACAATCAACACAACATCTCGTTCCCTCCATCAGGGAGCAGGGGTTACACTAGTAACCTAGACGTTCTTACAACAGATTCTAACATGACAGTCGACTGACATGAAAATGTTACATTTTAAAGGAAAAATAATACCTGAAGGAATAAAATCATCATCTTCATAACTCTGTTTTTCCTCTGCTGTGGTTTCTCCACTCATCTTCATCAGGTTCCAACAGTCCAGCAGCTTTACTGAACAGACCTTCACTGGTGTCTGCAGAATCTGCTGTTCATCATCATCTCTCTGTTCCTCTGTTGTGATTTCTTCTTTTATCTCCTCATGCTTCACTTCAATCTTTACTGGTGTATGCAGCATCTGATGTTCTCCATCTTCTTCATCACTCTGTTGTTCCTCTGCTGTGATTTCTTCTTTTATCTCTTCCTGCTTCACTTCAATCTTCACTGGTGTCAGCAACATCTGCTGTTCTCCATCATCTTCATCAATCTGTTGTTCCTCTGCTGTGTTTTCTTCTTTTATCTCCTCTTGCTTCACTTCAATCTTCACTAGTGTCTGCAGCATCTGCTGTTCTCCAGCGTTACAGACAGAAGTCAGAGACTCTGTGGAGGTTTGATCACCCTGATTACTGTCACACACACTCTCCTGAGCATCAGTAGAACAGAGTAAAGTGAGCTGTGAGTCCTGTGTGTCTCTGGATCTCTGTTCAGAGAGTTTGTCCAGCAGCTGCTGTGGTGTGGACTGATCTCTGCCGCTCCACACTGAATCCTGACATTCTGTAGAGGTCCCATCAGTCACACACACTGAAAATTGACAGGAAACCTTTTCCAGCTCCTGACAAACACAACACAATCACATCTGTATCGTTCATCATCACATAGTCACAGTCATATCAAATAATTTCAAAGATTACAATCTCACCTTTAACATACTCAAAATAGATGATTTTAAGATTTCAGCCAATGTAAATTAATTAAAATCTAACAAGACTCTGGAAAAGACAAATAAAGATGTGATTCGGGTAAAGGTGACATTAGCTGCACACAAGTGACATTAGCTGCACATTTTGAAGTACATTTGACAAAATGTGACTAAGGAAAATAAGATTTGTTGCACATTTTAATCCAATATCTTGATCTATGCATTACATTATCTTGAGGGAACCGCCTTGACATTATGGATGGAGCAGCTAAATGACCATCTTTCGGGGGAAAGTTTTATTTGCAAGTTTGGAGCAACTGTACCTTTTTTTATTAAATGCCACCTGGTGACGTCGTAGAATAAGTGTAATATCTGATATAAAGAGGGCCGAAATCGGCTGCAATGCCCATACGCGCCACTCTCAGCATACCTGGGATGGCCTGCTCTCAAAACTGTTCTGGCGGATTGTGAGGATCCACTTTGGGTTAAAAATTTCCAGATGTCAAGGGTTTTGTTCAAAGAATTGTGTGTCAAGGTTGGACCTGTCATTGGGTCACATCTATGGTGTAAGATCACTTCCAAAAAGATGTATGCACAACTTTAAGAATTTGTATTCGTATTTTAAACATTTGTGCGTAAATTAACAAAATTATGTTTTCATAAACGTGAGTCAATACAATTACATTTGTGTTTTTTATGTGAGTGTAACTCTAGAAGCTATGAGTGTAAACATTCATGAGTTCAACTCTGATTTCTACGACTATGAATTCTTCACTATGAACACAAATTCAAGATTGTGGGTACGAGTAAAGAACAGTTGAAATGACGTCACTGCCTTCACAGGGCAGGTAATCGAACCTCGATTCCATCTAACGCGCATGCATCAATGGCGAAAGATGGCTAACAACAGACCTGAGGCTGCTAGCCTAGGCTCAGCATCACAGGTAAAGTAAATAACGTGTTTATTCAACATTTTTTATACGATTTCAAAAAAAATCAAATCAAATCAAATCACTTTATTGTCACACTACTGTGTACACGAGTGCAACAGCAGGTGAAATTCTTGTGTGCAGTTCCGTGCAACAATGCAGTAATGACAGTGACGAGACATAAACCACTTTACAATAAACAACATATTTACACAAAACAATTTACATAACAAATGTACACATACCTACACAACAATTTACATAACAAATGTACACAATACACACAATGTAGAATACACATACACTAGATACAGGTATAAATATATATAAACACTAATTGAATGGGAGAATATATTGACAGAATGAGGATTAATAAAGTGCAGTGCTGATTGTAGATCGTGAGGGATCATGTGTTCAAAAGTCTTATTGCTTGTGGGAAGAAGCTGTCATGTAGTCGGGTGGTGCGGGTCCTGATGCTGCGATACCGCCTGCCTGATGGAAGCAGTGAGAGCAGCCCATGACTCGGGTGGCTGGAGTCTTTGATAATCCTCCGAGCTTTCTTCACACACCGTCTGTTATATATATCCTGGAGGGAGGGAAGCTCACCTCAGATGATATTTCTGGCCGTTCGCACCACCCTTTGCAGGTCTTTGCGGTTGTGGGCGGTGCTATTGCCGTACCAGGCGGTGATGCAGCCAGTCAGGATGCTCTCTACGGTGCTGGTGTAGAACCGTGTGAGGATGTGGTCGTACATTCCAAACTTCCTCAGCCGTCTCAGGAAGAAGAGGCGCTGGTGAGCCTTCTTCACAACGGCCTCAGTGTGGACGGACCATGTGAGTTCCTCAGTAATGTGGACACCGAGGAACTTGAAGCTGCTGACTCTCTCCACCGGTGCTCCATTAATGGTGATGGGGCTGTGTTCTCTGTCTTTCTTCCTGAAGTCCACCACAAGCTCCTTGGTTTTACTGACGTTGAGGGAGAGGTTGTGCTCCTGACACCAGCGCGTCAGAGTGTGCACCTCCTCTCTGTAGGCTGTTTCATCATTGTCAGTGATCAGACCTACAACCTTCGTATCGTCAGCAAACTTAATGATGGCATTGGAGCTATGTGTCGCCACACAGTCATGTGTGTAAAGGGAATACAGGAGTGGGCTGAGAACACAGCCCTGCGGGGCTCCAGTGTTGAGGGTCAGTGATGAGGAGATGTTGCTGCCCATTCTAACCACCTGACGTCTGCCTGACAGGAAATCCAGGATCCAGCTGCACAGCGAGCTGTTTAAGCCCAGAGCCCGGAGTTTCTCATCAAGCTTGGAGGGCACTATGGTGTTAAATGCTGAGCTGTAGTCTACAAACAACATTCTCACATATGTGTTCCTTTTTTCCAGGTGGGATAGAGCAGTGTGTATTGTAGATGCAATGGCATCATCAGTGGAGCGGTTGTTGCGGTAGGCAAACTGCAATGGGTCCAAAGAGGTGGGCAGAACAGAGCAGATGTGATCTCTGATCAACCTCTCAAAGCATTTGCTGATGATGGGGGTGAGGGCAACAGGACGCCAGTCATTTAAGCAGGTGATTTTGGCTTGCTTCGGTACAGGCACAATGGTTGATGTTTTGAAGCATGTGGGGACTACAGACAGGGAGAGGGACAGGTTGAAAATGTCCGTAAAAACACCAGCCAGTTGGTTCGCGCATGCTCTGATGACGCGGCCCGAAATGCCGTCTGGATCCGCGGCTTTGCGAATGTTCACCCGTCGAAAGGATCGGGTTACATCCGCAACAGAGACGGAGAGTGAACCATCATCTGTAGTATCGGCCGCGAGTGCTCTCTCCGTGAGGGCGGTGTTGTTGTCCTCGAAACGAGCATAAAATGTATTAAGCTCGTCCGGGAGAGAGGCAGCGGTGATCATGGCGGAGTTTTTATTCTGTTTATAGTCCGTAATGATGTTAATTCCCTTCCACATACTTCTGGAGTCAGTGGTGTTGAACTGACCTTCAATTTTGTGCCTGTACTGGCGTTTGGCTGTGCTGATGGATTTACGGAGGGCATAACTGGCTTGTTTACGCTCCTCCGCGTTCCCGGAATTAAAAGCGGTGGTCCGCGCAGTAAGTGCCGCGCGAACATCGCCGTTAACCCAGGGTTTCTGGTTGGGGAAGATCCGTATTGTTTTGGTTGGAACAACATCCTCTGCACACTTCCTGATGAAACACGTTACGCTATCAGCGTAAACCTCGATGTCGTCATCGGAGGCAGACCGGAACATCTCCCAGTCCGCGTGATCAAAACAGTCCTGTAGCGCAGAGTCTGATTGGTCCGACCAGCACTGGATCATTCTGAGGGCGGGTGATTCCCGTTTCAGTTTCTGCCTGTAAGCGGGCAGAAGCAGAACGGAAGAGTGGTCCGATTTGCCAAATGGTGGGCGGGGGAGGGATTTGTAGCCATCCCGGAAAGGAGAATAGCAATGATCCAAAACCCGGTCCCCTCGTGTGTTGAAGTTGATGTGTTGGTGGAATTTTGGTGCTATTGTTTTAAAATTGGCTTTGTTGAAGTCCCCGGTAACAATGAACGCGGCCTCAGGGTGCGCGGTTTCCTGCTCACTTATACTGCCATACAGTTCCCTGAGTGCCCGGTCTGTGTCGGCTTGTGGGGGGATGTACACAGCTGTGATGATGACCGCTGTGAATTCCCTCGGTAGCCAAAATGGTCGACACAGAAGCATGAGAAATTCCAGATCAGGAGAGCAGAAAGACCTGATAAAATGTACATTCCTCTGATCACACCATGATTTGTTGATCATAAAACATACACCACCTCCTCTGCTTTTACCAGAGAGGTCTTTCGCTCTGTCCGCTCGGTGCACGGAGAAACCCGTGGGTTCGATGGCCGAGTCTGGAATCTCCGCGGACAACCAGGTTTCCGTAAAACAGATAACACAGCAATCTCTCGTCTCTCGTTGGAAAGAGATCCGCGCTCTCAGCTCGCATAGCTTGTTGTCCAGAGACTGAACATTTGCCAGTAGTATACTGGGTAGCGGGGGGCGATTTGCGCGACGTCTTACTCTGATGAGAACGCCGGCTCTTTTTTTCCTCTTTTCCGTCTGCGTCTCCGCGGCCGGGCAGCCCAAACAAAGGGCTCCGCTGGCGTGTTTGTAAACCGCGGGTCGGCATTGAGGAATGTGAAGTCCGGTTTTCGGTGTGTGATTGCCGAACCAATGTCCAAAAGCGTTTGTCTGTCGTACACAATAAGGCAGACAGCATCCAAGACAAAAAAACACAGAACTGTAAACAAAACAAACAATAAACTGCAGTGTTTTGACGGAGCTCGCGACGCAGCAGCCATACTCGGCGCCATCTTGAGAATAGTGATTTTACTATGTTGATAGCACTTATAATGATATACATTTCTGCAACGCAAAGACGTTATTGCTTTAGCTTGCAACCTAACGATATGTATTCGCTGTTAACTAGTGCTTTATACAGACTCACATTTAATCTCTTTTTTTAAGAACAAGATGGTCCAAGCAACAACAATATTGCTCCAGAAAGTTTGACTGTTGGACGAATCATGCAGTGGCTCACTGGGCAGGGACACAAGCCCCTTCTGCCAAGTGAAAAGAAGGACTTTGTCATTAATGTGAGATTCCACCATGGCTTGTGTCCCTGTCCAGTATTGTGTCCAATTAGTTAATACAATCCCTCAATTAAATTTGAGCCGGTTCTTTTAAGTGAATCAAGAACACTTATGAGTGGTGTTGGCATAGTGGGCTAAAGCACATAACTGTTAATCAGAAGGTTGCTGGTTTGATCCCCACAGACACCACCATTGTGTCCTTGAGTAAGACACTTAACTCCAGGTTGCTCCGGGGGGGATTGTCCCTGTAATAATTGCACTGTAAGTCACTTTGGATAAAAGCGTCTGACAAATGCATAAATGTAATTGTTATGAATCTGTTGGAGCTGAATTAATTAATTGATTCACTCCAAGTAAACCAAGAATTGCCACTGTGTTGTGTGTCCTTTAGACTCCTGAGAGTTTTGTTGTAATAACTGAATAATCTGAAAAGACTATCTGGCAATTACATTTTTCATAAACAATGAAACAATACAATTCGTTAAAAATGCAGATCACTTTTAAACATTTGTACATTATTAGTCTCATAAGTTTGTAAAATCCACGTGTGAAATCCAATAAAAAATACATTGTTTATTTGTCTTATATGGCTGTAAGAAATCTGACTGGCTTGGCTAGTGGGCAAAAAAGTTGATTTCGGACCCTGTAAAGGATGAAATTGATGTATAACCTGTAAACTGTCTCTCTCCATCAGTTTTGTCTTCATCACCTCTTTCTTCAACTCTCTCATGATGAAAATCTGAACACAAACAGATCTGTAAAACAAAAAAAACTGTTTCTGAGATGATATAAATATAAATGTGTCCTTTGTGTTTGGTTTTATTTGACTTAAAGCAGGAATATTGTTGGATATTTTTAGGATAGTTATAATGATTTCGAGAGAACAGAAAATAGATTTTACAGATGTACTTTTAGTCTTTAATCATTTATTTTAATTATATATTAATATACTTATATTTATTATATACTCTGCATCTGTTTACTGAGGTACTTCAACTTGGGAATTAACATTCCTTGCATTTGAATATCATATTTTGGAGCAAATTACAGTCATTTTTTTAGACCAATGATGTTCATTTCCATTGAAGCAAAGAATTGTGGGTTGTGAGTGCCCACGAAGGCCCATTCATCCTCCGAATTCCCATGAAAGAAGGTTGCATTCGAAGGCTTCATTCGGAGTGTCCTACTCGCTTTTCTGAAACGAGACAGTCTCGATGACGTATGCGGCCGATAAATGTGACCTCCGGAGGACACGGCCTTTGAAACAAGACACAGCCAAAATAAAAAAAACAACATATTTTTTCGGACTGGTTCAACTAAAGCGCATACGCGTGCACGAGTTGACTGACAGGCGATGTCTGAAACTAAAATGTGATTGGATCTTTTACCTTTAAGGTGGTACTTTCTTTTCAACATCCAGACCGTTGGCCGTTGTGTGTTCAGATTTAAACTGCTGTTGCACTGTTTTAACGCCAAATCTGAATCAAAACCGCACAGTCATGCGTGTCTGTGTGCCTCTTTTTTCTTCCACGAGTGCTGCGATGAAAGCGATGTTTCTATGATAACAAGTGATATTATGCTTGTGTCTTGTCAGTAATTTCTGTAGTCTAAGTACATGAGGAACCACTTTCATTGTTTTAACACTATTGTGGTGCGTTCACATACAACGTGAAAAAAATTTGCCTCGTATTGCTCGCGCGAGTTTGATCGCTAGATTAAATTTGTGTTTAAACTTGCGTTCGCGCGAGTAACGTGAACCTGCGAGTATTCCCCCTACTCTTCCGGAAAAGGACAGTAGGAGGGGCTTCTACGACATCGTATCTTTCCGCCATCAACCATGGCCGATATCACAACGATTGCTGCTCTGTATCAGTTGTGGAAGTCCCAGATACGTTAACGTTGTTTCATACAATTCGGGGTGCCCACACACCGCTACAACCATTTTCTCATCCATTTTTCCTGATTTCTTCTGCTAGTACGTCAGCGACATCTGGACAATCTCAATGCTGATAGGCTTTCGTGACAACGCTTATGGGAATATTTCGCTTGAGTTGAAAAATGTAAACTCGCGCGAACACACGAATGAAGCATTTTCTCTTTTCCGCTTCACGCCATTCAGTTAATTTGCGCCGCCCGCCGCAAATTCAAATCCATTTGCGTTGTTGCATTGACGTTGTATGTAATCGCGCCGCGTGAAATGCTCAATTCGCGTTGTATGAGAACGCACCATTACACTAGGCCAGGGGCATAGCAATCATTTCAAAAGTGAGGAGGACAAAATGTTTAGTGCAAGACGAAAATAAATGTACAACATATATTTTTGGGGCTGTCAATCGATTAAAAATGGTACTCTAATGAATTACCCCATTGACCAGATAATTTTAATTTATGAATTTGCACATTTTGTCATTTGCTGTAAGAAAGGCCAATGAAAAAGTGAACCTTTGGTTTTACTGAATGTGAGGGGGCCATGTCCACTGCATCCCTGCGTATTCTATGCCCATGCACAAGGCCTACCAAACAAATTAAATAGCTAATTTATTGCGGTGTCTGACATATAATGTAGGCGATATGTAATCATATAAGTAACTTTATCTCACATCTCCAGTGATGTTATCTGTATAATTTACAGTGCTTTGTTGTTCAGTTGCTTATCTTATTTTTGGCAGGTTCTGATTAGGGATGCTCAATTTGTTATTCCTGACCAATAGCCGTACTCGTTCACCGACCATTAACCGTTAACTGACCAGAATATAATGTTAAATTAGAATTAAGTGCACGAGTGTCTGTGAGCCATTAAAAAATATTTAAAAAATGAGAAGGGGATTATTTTGTACATGCGCAAATAGCTCACATGAGGATTCACACATCGTCACATCTGCAGTGAACGGAGTAAAACAGACGGAATAAAACAGATACATACACGAAAAATATTTCACTTAAATAACTAACAGATTAACAAAACGAAAACACACAATGAATCATCCGGCGTCGAGTGCGCGGAGTAGAACCGGCATAATAACCGTGTAGGAAAATATTTGATCATTTATAGTCGCATTTTTCAGACCTCACAATAAAATAAAGAGACCAGGCCTACCTCAGCCCTCAGCACAGCGGACAGCTTGTCTACTGGTTTTTATTCAGAAATAGCAACATGTCGACATGCTGTGGGGTCAGTCTGGCGCGCAGTCTGTTATCCGCGAGACCCGCAGCGGAGAATATGGATGCACGTGTGGACACTCCCCCATGAGTTGATTGATCTGCATAGCATATTTTTCTTTTACCAAGCACCAATCTTTTAAAAAAATATATATATATATTTTTTTTTTACTGATTAACTGATAGTATTAATCTGTCAAAATTCTTACTGTCGGTTAACGGTTTGCCAATTAATTATAATCAACCCTATTTCTAATGCAGCATGAAGTGCATTTTTTAAATGTATATATGTTTTAATATGCGTCTATGTAATACACCAGCCAATATTGTGATTGTAATGGTGATTCTTAATGATTAGTGACTTAAAACAAAACAGTTGTTTTTATTTTTAATGAAAATCTTACATTTTCCTTCCCTGCAGGGGCTGTACATTGGGGTCAATGAACTGACTTATGTATGGAGAGTAACTGGACTTCTGATGACAGGAGCCAAATGAGATGACATGCATCAAAGTTTAATATAATGTACAAATGAATGTACTGTATGTGTCCACCAAACAAAATAGATGTCAGCAAGGCAAAACAAATTTAGGAAGAATCTAGAGAAGGATGGATCCCACACCATTAGGTTCTGTTTATATTGACGAATCAAGCGATATATCGGTGTATTCATTAGTAAACATGTCATGTCCCACACATGTAGAATAATATCTTACCTTGACATATCATAAAGCCATACTGTGTAATTTCACATGTTATGTCAGAGTTCTGTAAAGTTCATTTTTTTTAAATGTTGCCTGTGGAAAACAATGGACTGTATGGGATACAGTCCCTTTTTTGTAGATCATTTCAATGAAGCAAGGTTAATGCTACCAGAAGTTGTTGAACACACAGACCCTGGGACAGAGGATTCTCCAATATATGTCAAACGAAGAAGACTGTAAGTTATCTTTATTTTTTCGGTGTGAGAAAATGTATAATATCCAACCAAAATGTTATGAGGTTCTTCAGTAGACCGAAGAACATCCTTTTTCCTGGGGAAGATGAAGTCGAAAATTACTTCTCAAAAGCTAATCAATGTAAAATGTAGGGTCATTCTGTAGCTTTTCTGGGTTACATTTTCTGTAAACAATATATAAACATTGATATTATATTAGTTTATCTCTCTCTCTCTTGCTCTGTATACAGATCATAAGAACTGCCTAGTGCACCAAACATCTTTAACTCATTTGATCACCCTTGAAGTCTGTCTTGGCAAAAATTAAGCCAAAGAAATTGTACATTTCGGTCGTTTTTTACCTTTTTTCTTCCTATAAGCAATTTATGAAATGTCAATTATATTTATCTCTCACTCTCTTCCTGTACAGACCAGAAAACCTGTCTAGTGCACCAAAGATCTCACACACATTGGTTCCTGATTTCCTAAGTTTGCCAGTGCCAAGTTCAATGCCAGTGAGTTCTGCCATGGCCAGCGAAGAGCCCGGATCGCAATCCCATTGAGCACGTCTGGGACCTGTTGGATCGGAGCTAGGACCATTCCCCCTAGAAATGTCCAGGAACTTGCAAGTGCCTTGGTGGAAGAGTGGGGTAACATCCCACAGCAAGAACTCGCAAATCTGGTACAGTTCATGAGGAGGAGATGCACTGCAGTACTTAATGCAGCTGGTGGCCACACCAGATACTGACTTTTACTTTTCATTTTGACCCCCTCGACAGTTTGTTCCATTTCTGTTAGTCACATGTCTGTGAAACTTGTTCAGTTTATGTCTTAGTTGTTGAATCTTTTTATGTTCATACAAATGCCAAAGATTTCAGGCCATAATAAAAATAAATATGATAAATGTTTTTCAGAGAGCTGACGGCATATTCACTGTTCTTACAAAGTTACTCATGTTTAATTATAGGTCAATTTAATATTTACACGACCTCAGCTGCAAGTTTAAAGTTAATAATAACTGAGATTTAAATGTTAAATGTGATAAAGCACTAATGTATTCACAGAAATATCTATAAATATTTTTATTTTTTTTATACGTTTCTGGAGTTAATTCAACTGCTTTAAGCACAGTTGCACAATTAGGATTTTCTTAAGTTATAGCACCCCCTAGGTTCAAAAATGGACAAAACTCACTATGTAACCTTAGAGCTTTCTCTCCTCTATGTGTACAAATTTTTGTTAAGTTTAAAAATTGCGCTCACAAGATACAACCTTTGTAAGCCATGCCCCAAAATATATTTGCTTATATCTTTGGAACGATTCAATGTATCACAATTCTTTTGATAACTTTTTGTCAGGAGGGTCTGTTGATTATGTATGCAAAGTTTCATGTGAATTGGAAAAACGGCCAATGACAAGTTTGAAAAAGTAGGTTTTTCAAAAACTATTTGTGATAAAGTTTTCTAGCAGGAATGGAAATCCATGTCATTGTGGAACACTGGTGGATACAAAGAAGCTTTTTATGGTTGCAGAGTTATGAGCAAAAATGCAAAATAGCTCATTATACTGCCACCATGTGGCCGATTGTCACAAAATTTCATATGTGGCTTCGAATTGACGTCCTGTTTGTGTATAGTAATAGTCATAAACATCACCCATTTATACCCATTACAAGTTATAAGGTGCTACATTTTTGTTAATTTGTTGAATCAATTTTTAAGAATATGTTAGCATTTGAACCAAAGAAGATACATATTTAATTTGAACTTTTCGTCGCTCAAACGGCTGCAAAGTTATGACAGTTTTTTGTTGGAATCGGACCGCCGACCCGCTCTACCACCTGAGCCACAGCCGCCCCTATAAAATATAAAAAAGGTCACCCAGTAATAGATTTTGTTCTTTTTTATTTCAATTTCATGTACAATAAGCACACTATACATTAATGGACTTGTTAGAAAATGCTTTAGGCCTATTTTGCAGTGTTTTAATGTACTCTTTTAAGCAACCACATGGCCAGTCTTGAATATTCATTGATTTTTGGAAATTAAAACAGTAATGAAAAGGATAAATTCTCTTCTATATAATAGACTGACCAAAACGGTATTACAGATACTGATAACTAAGGTGTTGTAAGAAAGCCAATGACATTTAGCCTTGTTAACTACATTTTTTTATACACATCCTTTCTATTCATCCACCAGCTGAATGGTTTTGAATATTTCACCAATGACGTTTTTATTATTATTCACCAGATGAAGTTAGAGACACAATGTGGAAACCAATCACAAATGGTCTGCCAAAATGCATTGCTGTCCGGGGCACATTCAGGATGGATTAGCATTTCACACCTCAAATGAAATGTGGTCACATACATTTTTGATTCCCTCCTTATACGGTTTCAGTGATCTGATCACAAAACGGTTTGAATTCCATTTCTGCCTGTATTTATCGCTTGCCACTAGGGTTGGCCGATATATCGAATATTAACGATATGATCAAGAATTTTGCTGACTATGTCAAATTGACCAATATCGTGAATTTTGCGATGATTTTAATGTGCTTTCATCTGGCCATTAAGTTTCATAAAGAGCGCATCAGTACACCAATTTCAAGATACATTAGGGCTGCACAATTAAACAAAATAACATAAAAAATGGCAAGTTGGTCATATGTGATTATAATCCACAAAAGGCTGTGATTTGGGGCCTGGGTAGCTCAGCGAGTAAAGATGCCAACTACCAACCCTGGAGTCAAGAGTTCGAATCCAGAGTGTGTTGAGTGACTCCAGCCAGGTCTCCTAAACAACAAAATTGACCCGGTTGCTAGGGAGGGTAGAGTCACATGGGGTAACCTCCTCGTGGTCGCAAATAGCAGTTCTCGCTCTCAATGGGGCGTGTGGTGAGTTGTGTGTGGATCGCAGAGAGTAGCATGAGCCTCCACATGCTGAGAGTCTCCGTGGTGTCATGCACAACAAGCCATGTGATAATATGCATGGATTGACGGTCTCAGAAGCGGAGGCAACTGAAACTTGTCCACCACCACCTGGATTGAGGTGAGTAACCGCACCAACACAAGGACCAACTAACTAGATGGAATTGGGCATTCCAAATTGGGAGAAAAGAAAAAAAAAAAAACAATCTGTGTGCCGCTCTCAGATCAGTTCACATGCATTGTGAAATCAAAGTATTGCAGGTTCAAGCATTCGTGCAATTCCAAACATTAGTAAACGCTACAATATATTATACAAATCTACAAACGCGGCACAGAATAACAGAAAAGGAGATTACAACATTTCAGGAAATGCAGAACATTGTGAAATGTCAAATACACATTGCCTTTTTTGTCACAATAAAAGCTCCATGTGAAGATGAAACAGGACAGAAATATATTACTTTTGTATAACACAAATCTAATAATCAGAATAATAATAATGATAATATAGCATTATATTATAATCAACCCACAGTAATAAATTAGTATCATGCAATGTTTAACTGGGGTTTCAAAAATAAGTCAGGGAAGTGGCTATGCACAGTAAAAAGGTAAATAATGCTTTTTATTATGCTACTATGTATACTTTTGTATGAAATATAAAGTGCATATCAATGAAAATGACTGAATTTCATTCTCCATTGTGTTTATTTAATGAAAAAAGTATGATTTGATTTTTAATGTCTTTAAAATATTTAATCTACTTGGCTGCAATGGCTGTTTGGATGAAATGATGGTTCCTCTAACAAAAAAACCCCACTTTTGAGCCATTTAAGAGCAAATACATTATTATCAAGATATATATTGAATATAATTAGGCTGAAAAATATTGAGTAATTCTTTTAAGACATATCGCCCAGCCCTACTTACCACTTGTGATCGGATCACCAAAAACGCATCTTAATACCAGGTGGAAACAAGGCCAAACTTCACCACTACAGGTGATTTTAGCAAATGACACTTCTTAAATGTTGCTGCCCTTTTGGAAGAAAATCCATCTTTGGTATTCTCTGAATTGTCAACTATTTACTTGAAGGATTGTACCTAAAGATGAACTTTTCTCTGTGATTATTTTAAGAAACACCTTTTCATATGAGTAACTACCTGATCTGCTCTGCTGAAACTCTTCCCACATAAAGAGCAGTGGTAAGGTTTCTCTCCAGTATGAATTCTCTCGTGTCTTTTCAAGTGCTCTAACCGAGTGAAACTCTTTTCACAGTGCGAACACTTATAAGGTTTTTCTCCAGTATGGATTCTCTCATGTTTTTTTAAGTTATGCAATGAGGAGAAACTCTTTCCACAGTGTGAGCACTTGAATGGTTTTTCTCCAGTATGAATTCTCTTGTGTATTTGCATGTTGTATGACTGAGCAAAACTCTTTTCACAGATTGAGCACTTGTAAGGTTTTTCTCCAGTATGAATCCTCTCGTGTTTATTCAGGGTTTCTGACTGACTGAAACTCTTTTCGCAGTGTGAACACTTGAATGGATTTTCTCCAGTATGAATTCTCTCGTGTCTTTTCAGGTGTTCTAACCGAGAGAAACTCTTTTCACAGTGTGAACACGTATAATTTTTTTTCCCAGTATGAGTTCTCTCGTGTGTTTTCAGGTTTTGTGATTGAGAGAAACTCTTTCCACAGTGTGAACACTTGTAAGGTTTTTCTCCAGTATGAATTCTTTGGTGCTCTGTCAAGTTCCTGGCTTTAATAAAGATCTTCCCACATTCAAAGCACATATGAGCCCCAACACCGGTATGTATTTTCTGGTGCTCTTTAAAACAGGACTGGCGTTTAAAACTCTTTCCACAAAAAGAACACTTGTAAGGCTTCTCTTTTGTGTGCATTTTCAGATGTTTTTTTAGATACTGTGCCACAACAAATGTTTTCCCACACTTATCACATTCAAATGGTTTTTCTCCAGAGTGACGGTGGAGATGATCTTTGAGATGGCCTGTACATGCAAAACTTTTTCCACACTGATGGCATGTGTAAAGCCTCTCTCCTGAGTGAACTCTCATGTGTATATTAAGCCGGCATTTATATGCAAAACTCTTTCCACACTGAGAGCAGGTGAAAGTATTTTTGGCTGCTCTTCTTTGATACTTTTTTGGTGAGAAATCCTTGTTAGTCTTTGAGACACTCAAAGATTTTTCTCCATTTGTGAAATCTTGATGCTTCTGATACTGAAGTTTCTCCTCCACTTCATTCAGTTTTTGACTTTCCTCGTTCACTTCCATCAGCTCTGCAATGAACAGTAAATTGACAAAAATCAATTAAAGAGGGTCAAAGTAAAAATTAAACTGAACTGTAAAATAATGGCAGAACACAACGTCTACTATATCTTTGTGATATTCCCTGTGCAAAAGGTATATATTTATACCGTCATTTCTGACAGATATCTGCATTTCCTGATTAGACATTTATATTGAATGTGAGCCAGTCACAAAGTATTTTGATGTTTGTTGTACTGTACCATCGCTAATCTCGACAGAAAACTGTGTGATTAACGAGTTAACAAACTGCATTCGATTCACAGCCCTATCAGTCATATTGTTTTTTCCATTTTAACCCTTTAATGTCGCACGTAATTTAAAAATAACAAATTAAGCAGAAATCCTAATTCAGAGTCACTTACACTGCAGAACTGTAATGACTTTGGAAACATTTTAATAAAAAGATGTACCTCTTTAACCCTCCTATTGCGTTCAGAATCCGCACACACCTTTTGCATTCACAGGTCAATTTAGACTCAGTGGAATTCAAGCTTATAAATCATTCATTACCCCATGTTTTTTTTGTATCTAAAACTATATTGTAAGTCATTAATAACTTCTTAACTGTTCATACATGGAAAAGACTGATATTGTTGGCATGTTAACTGACAAATAAAAAGGTTATTAAAGGGGTCATGAAATGCTCTTTTTTATATAGTTTCATTATCTTTCCTTAATCCACATGGGTCCCCTTTCCTGTTCAAGAGTAGTTAGACCACAGACAGTAGGCCTTTTGTACTTCTCTCTGTCTGTTTATGGGCCAAGTGAGCACCAGTGGGCAGGGGTGTGTGTGTGTGATGATTTTAAAACAGGCATTGATTTTGTTGCTGTAGACACCGTTTTGAATTAATGAGTACCCGTACGGTTGTTGTGGAAGTAGAGAATGGGGCTGTAAAGAGATTAATGGAAAGGAGGATGCAAGAACCAGCTTGACGATATAAATAATATTTAATAATAAACAGAAACAAAAAGACACAAACAGGTGTCGGACAGCTGCCCGTAAATCTCTCTCTCTTTCCCACTGCAGTCTCCAGTCGGCCTTTATCCCTCTCGGAGGCTTGATCAGCCTGATTAGGGTGCAGCATCATGACCCGGCCCCACCCTTCACCCTGTGCACCTATGCCCATGGAGCGCCGCCACCTGGAGTGGGCGACTGAAGCTGCCTTCCAAGGCCTGTAGTCTTACGTCATACCTGACGGCCAGGGCCTACGGTGCCGCTGAACAAGCCTGCACACCATAGCTCCCCTGCAATTACAACAAGCCAAGGCGCTGAAAGAACTGCACGAGGGTAGTTCCGCCCTGGGATTGATGCAGGAGCTGCGCTCGGCGACTGACTTCACCCTCCAGGCAACGAAGGTCACGGCCCGGTCTCTCGGGTGGACAATGTCCTCTTTGCTGGTCCAGGAGTACCACCGATGGCTTAACCTGGTCGAGATGCGAGAAATCGACAAGACACACTTCTTGAGTGACCTCATCTCCCAGGCTGGCCTATTCAGTGACACTGTCAAAGACTTTGCCTAGCAGATCTTGGTGGTGAAGCAGCAGATGGAGGTCATCCAGCATATCCTGCCCCGGCACGGCTCAAGATCCCGCACCCTGTTTGCATGTCGCCAAGGGCGTCTCCCTGCAGCGGCTGCATCTCTGTGACCCCGATGTCAAGCCCCACGCAGGAAGCAGACGCCACTCGTCTCACGAGACTTCTTAGCGCCCCTGAGACGGGTGACACGGGGACAAGAAGACCTACTGTCCTGGAGCTGGTACACAGATCACTCCATCCTCCAGAGGGGGGCAAGGAGGAGAATCTTTTTTTTCCCTTTCATTTTGTTTTGCCGCAAGCTCAAGTAGCTGCAGTACCCAAACATTCAACAAAAGAGCAGTATGTTGAACAAACATACAGAGCAAACAACAGTATGTTGTGCAAACATACTCAAACCTGGACGGTTTCGACGTACTGTGTGGAGGAAGCACCTCCTCCCCCCACCTCAACTGATCCGCTGGTGAGTATCAGGAGTCAGGCTAGTGCTTTGATGTCTCTTGACTCAGCACTGCCACAGGGCTCTAGCCCCGTCAATGTGGCCTCCCTGCCTCTGCCCCGCCACGAGGCCCCACCCGCCCGAAAGTCAGACGATATTGTCCCCTTGGTCCCCCTCACCCAGAGCTTGGACGCATGGCTCGCGCTTTCCAACCTGTCGCGATGGCTGACCCGGACCGTCTGACACGGCTACATAATTCAGTTCACCAGGTGCCCGCCCAGGTTCAGCGGCGTCTACTTCACCACAGTGAAGGGCGAGAACGCCGCTACCTTGCACGCGGAAATTGCAACCCTTCTGCGGAAGCATGCAATAGAGCCTGTCCCTCCGGCCGAAATGACGAAGGGGTTTTACAGCCTCTACTTCACTGTACCGAAAAAAGGCGGTGGCTCCCAAACTTACGAGTACTGAACCGGGCTTTACACAGTCTCCCATTAAAGATGCTGATGCAAAGGCGCATTCTGCGTCCAACATCAAGATTGGTTAGCGCCGGTAGATCTGAAGGATGTGTATGTAGTTCCTCATCTCCTGCGGTTTGCATTCGAGGGTCGGGCGTACCAGTACAAAGTCCTCCCTTTCAGCCTGTCCTCGTCTCACGTCTACATGAAGCTCGCAGAGGCTGCCCTTGCCCCGTTATGGGAAGTGGGCATTCACATTCTCAACTACCTCGATGACTGGCTAATCATAGCTCTCTCGAGACGCTTTGTGTGCACATGCGGACCTGGTGCTCTTGCACTTCAACCGGCTAGGGCTTCGGGTCAACTGGGAAAAGAGCAAGCTCCTCTGTTGACCTGTTTGAAGGCGTTCAGACAGAAGACTGCAGTTCCACTGAAACTATTTCAGAGGCTCCTGGGGCATATGGCATCCTCAGTGGTGGCCACACCGCTCAGGTTGATGCACATGAGACTGTTTCAGCACTGGCTCCTGAATTGAGTCCCGAGATTGACATGTCGCCAAGGGACACATTGCGTGGCCATCACACCGATCTGTTGCTGCCTTTTCAGTCCTTGGAATGACCTCGCATTTATACGGGCAAGTGTTCCCCTAGATCAGGTCTTCAGGCACGTCATGGTTATGACCGACACCTCCAAGACGGGTTGGGGTAGTGTATGAAATGGGCACACATCCGCCGGCTCCTGGACAGTTACGTTGGCACATCAACTGCCTTGAGTTTTTGGCAATACTGCTCACCCTGCGGAGGTTCTGGCTGTTGATTCAGGGCAAGCATAAGTTGGTTCAAACAGACAACACGGCTACTGTAGCATATATCAACCGTCAAGGTGGTTTACGTGCCCCTTGCATGTCACAACTCGCCTGCCATCTCCTCCTCTGGAGTCAGCAGCACCTCATGTTGCTGCGAGCCATTCACACTCCAGGTGACCTCAACATCACAGTGGACGTGCTGTCACGGCAAGTCACCCGCAAGGGAGAGTGGAGACTTCACCCTCTGGTGGTCCAGCTGATCTGGAGTCAATACGGGCAGGCACAGGTAGACCCGATCGCCTTCCCAGAATCCTCCAATTGCCCGTTCTGGTACGCCCAGACCGAGGCACCCCTCGGAATAGACGTGCTGGCACACGGCTGGCCGCCTGGACTATGCAAGTATGCGTTCACCCCAGTGAGCCTGCTTGCACAGACCCTGTGCAAGGTCAGGGAGGATGAGGAGCAGGTCGTCCTAGTAGCACCCTACTGGCCCACCCAGACTTGGTTCTCGGACCTCACGCTCCTTGCGTCAGCCCCTCCCAGGCAAATTCCCCTGAGGAAGGTCCTTCTTTCTCAGGGACAGGGCAGCATCTGGCACCCACGACCAGACCTCTGGAATCTCCATGTCTGGCCCCTAGACGGAACGCGGAAGACCTCAGTGGCCAACCACCTGCTGTGGTAGACACCATCCCTCAGGCTAGGCTCCCCTCTACGAGGTGCCTGTATGCCTTGAAGTGGTGTCTGTTCGCTAAGTGGTGTTCTTCCTGAAGCGAAGACCCCCAGAGATGCGCAGTCGGCTCAATGCTTTCCTTTCTGCAAGAGAGGTTGGAGGGATGGCTGTCCCCCTCCGCCTTGAATGTGTAGCTGCTAAAGCTGCACACCATGACACAGTGAACGGTAAGTCCTTAGGGAAGCATGACCTGATCATCAGGTTCCTGAGAGGCGCCAGGAGGTTGAATCCCTCCAGACCGTGCCTCGTTCCCTCGTGGGACCTCTCTGTAGTCCTGCAAGGCCTATGAGGGGCTCCCTTCAAGCCCTTGGAGTCAGCAGAGTTTAAGGCACTCTCCTTGAAGACTTCCCTCCTGAAAGCTATTACCTCCATCAAGAGAGTAGGGGACCTTCAAGCATTCTCTGTCAAAGAAACGTGCCTGGAGTTCGGTCTGGGCTACTCTCACGTGATCTCACGTGATCCTGAGACCCTGACCGGGCTATGTGCCCAAGGTTACCATGACCTCATTCAGGGATCAAGTGGTGAACCAGCAAATGCTGCCCTAGGAGGAGTCCCCATTGGGTAGGACCTACCATGGGACGACTACTACTTCCACATGACATATTTCCGACTAGACTTGGCAAGACTATGTGACGTATCTCCACTTAAAATAAGAGAGAAGAGGCATGACTGGGCTAGCCTGTCCCTATCCTTTGGGCAGTCGACTCATCCCCAAAGGGCTGTTCGACATTCATACTAGCATCAGAGGTGGTTACGTGCTGGCCCGGTGCACTGGCTATGTGGCACACAATATGCCTATCTCACACTCCCGATCCACGTAACACAGTTCAGCTAGTTGTGCCATTTTTGTAGGGGACCCCTAGTGTCACCTCATTGACACAATGTAGAGAGAGTGAGACACCTCTGATCTTGAGAATTAATGAGAATTGGCATGTGGCATTTGCATGCCACTCCCCTGGACATACGGGTATAAAGGAGGGGACGTGCATACTGCTCATTCAGGTTTTGTGCTGAGGAGCCAAGAATAAGGTCCCGAACATTTCAGCGGGTAGTTCAGCGTTGTGGCAGGAGGGACACATGTCTCATTACCTCCATCAGGGAACAGAGGTTAAGGAAGTAACCAAGATGTTCCCTATCTGTCTAAATTCCATAACTTTTCCAGGATTTCCATGACTGTATGAACCCAAATTATTATCCAATTCTCCAGGATCAAAAATGACCCGAATGCATTAGGAGGGTTAAAAGACAACCAAGCAACTTTAAAACATCTATAAAAACAATGAAGGAATTTTTAGCAATGGCGTACTGTATATATTTTGTTTGAATATTTAAAACATTTAAAGTGTCACTGCTTAATTTCCCCAAGCAATTAAGATAAAAATATCCTACATTTCATAACACATTACACAGTTTAAAAAATAATCACAGATAAATACAAATTCACCTCCATAGCATACTCTTAAATATTTGTACACCGTGTCATTTCAAACATTCTTCCCTATCAGAAAAGACACATTTAATTCTGGCTCACTCCCTGTCTTATTTCCATTTCTATGGACACCTTTAACATCTCCATTGAACACATGACTTATCGTAATGTATTATTGTAAGGCATTGGATCGACCTGAGGATGTTTACATTGAAAGCTTTACATGAAAACCACGGGCTAGAATTAAAAGCCACTGCTTTTTGATGCGCCTTTGAATGATAAAACCTCTTTCTTACAACAGATTCAATCATGATGTACGATTGACATGAAAATGAATATTACCTGAAGGAATAAAATCATCATCTTCATCACTCTCTTGTTCCTCTGCTGTGGTTTCACCTCTCATCTTGATCAGGTTCCTGCAGTCCAGCAGCTTCACTGAACACATCCTCACTGGTATCTGCAGCATCTGCTGTTCATCATCATCTTCATCTCTCTGTTGTTCCTCTGTTGTGATTTCTTCTTTTATCTCCTCCTGCTTCACTTCAATCTTCACTGGTGTCTGCAGCATCTTCTGTTCATCATCATCATCTCTCTGTTGTTCCTCTGCTGTGATTTCTTCTTGTATCTCCTCCTGCTTCACTTCAATCTTCACTGGTGTCTGCAACACCTGCTGTTCATCATCATCATCTCTCTGTTGTTCTTCTGCTGTGATTTCTTCTTGTATCTCCTCCTGCTTCACTTCAATCTTCACTGGTGTCTGCAGCATCTGCTGTTCTCCAGCGTTACAGACAGAAGTCAGAGACTCTGTGGAGGTTTGATCACCCTGATTACTGTCACACACACTCTCCTGAGCATCAGTAGAACAGAGTAAAGTGAGCTGTGAGTCCTGTGTGTCTCTGGATCTCTGTTCAGAGAGTTTGTCCAGCAGTCGCTGTGGTGTGGACTGATCTCTGCCGCTCCACACTGAATCCTGACATTCTGTGGAGGTCCCATCAGTCACACACACTGAAGATTGACAGGAAAACTTTTCCAGCTCCTGACAAACACAACACAATCACATCTGTACCGTTCATCACCACAGAGTCACAGTCATATCACATCATTTGAAACTTAAAATCTCAACTTTAAAAGTTCATTAAAATCTAACAAGACTCTGCTCTGGAAAAGACAAATAGACACAGTGATTCAGTTTAAGGATTAAATGAATGTTTAACCTGTAAACTGTCTCTCTCCATCAGTTTTGTCTTCATCACCTCTTTCGTCAACTCTCCTGATGAAAATCTGAACATAAACAAAACGAAACAAGACAGAAAAAAAACCCTCTTTCAGGTATGAGTTATGGTATAAATATAAATGTGTGCTTTGTGTTTAGTTTTATTTGACTTAAAGCAGGAATATTGTTGGATAATAGCTTATACCATGCTTTATTTAACGTCATTGAACGCCTTTAAAATCTGCTTTTGATTTAACGAGCTCATATATCATATATTAAACATGATATTCTCAGATTTCTGCTTGTTTCTCCTGAAACTGAATATTTTAAAGCGTCTGTCACAAAACCGCCACATCAAACGATAATAAGATTATTTTACGATCATTAGAACAAAGACAGAAAAATACAAACATATGAAAACTAATATAAACTCACAGATTAAGTCAAGCACATTGAACATTTACCGACTGAAAGCGCAAATTCTTCTTTTCTTCTTGTTTAATGGCGGTTTCCAAAACAACTAATGGCGCTTTTGCGCCTCATACTGGACTGGAGTGTGAACGTGATATTCTTCTTCTCTTCGTTTATTTTGGAGGATCACAAACCATTTTTTAGGGTGCATACCGCCATCTACTGTACAAGAGTGTGTATCACCATGTCACTTAGGTCATATTATTCTATCTAGAGCATTTTAAAAAGGTAAAAAGTGCCCTCCTGATCTCTCTTACCCCTTCTTCCTCCCCTTCTGCTGTGATTATCGCCCAGCCCTACATCCGACAAAAAGCAATTTTAGACAAGCTTATTTTTGTTCTCTGCCCAATTCCGAGTGCACTCTTAAGTCCTCATGGTGGGGTAGTGACTTGCCTCAATTCGGGTGGTGGAGGACGAATCTCAGTTGCCTCCGCACCTGAGACCATCAATCCGCGCATCTTATCACGTGGCTTGTTGAGCATGTTACAGCAGAGACTTACATGTGTGGAGGCTTACGATATCCTCCACGGTATCCACACACAACTCACCACACGCCCCACTGTGTGTGAGAACCACACATAATAGCAACCAGGAGGTTAACCCAATGTGACTCAACCCACCCTAGCAACCGGGCCAATTGGTTGCTTAGGAAGCCTGACTGAGTCATTCAACACGCCCTGGATTCAAACTTGCGACTCCAGGTGTGGTAGTCCGTGTCTTTATTTGCTGAGCTACCCAGGACCCTTAGACATGCTTATTAAGTATTTGAACTTGAAAGGTGTCACAGAGAAAATTTCCACAGAGCTTTAATTATGTAGCTGATAATTCACAGCGAAATAACATGTCAATAGTAAATGTTAATATAATTTAGATAGTTTTAAACAAGTAGATATTGTTCAAAGCTGCGCTGGTATACGGTGGCCATTCTGTTGGAATATGTCCGAGCATTAACCTGATGAATGGTAACTTCACAAGACTAAAGGGCACAGCCAACAGAGAACAAAATTAAACTATTTTATTTCCAACATGCAGAACAGGGCTGCTTTTTCCAAAAGCATTGCAAGCTTAAGTTGATCATAGAGACCATTGGTGCCAACGGTTTCTATGACCTGAGACATGCATGTAGTACATATATGTACTTCCATAAATCTTTTTTTTGTTGTTGTATCTACATAAGATCACACAGCATTTCTAGTGTTTATCGCTTATTACTTTATTAGTTCTTAGGTTTTATATAGGATGCTTAAAGTTTATACAAATTAGTAGGGAATATGTAATCATTAATTCAGGAAATGTTGAGCCAAACAAATTGCCCAAATCATTGACATGTCAACAGTCATAACTTTCATCAACTAAATGCATAGCCTAATTAAGTCAGAAACAATTAAGATGAAAGTACACAAGAGTTAATAAATGTTACAGTAAATGGGGGGGAAAAAAAATGATAATGTGAATATATACATTCTACATGCACATGCTAATGTTAGATTATGAAGGATGGGCTTTAATTGTGACATAAGACAAAAAAGTTATTAAAAGCATCACAAATTATTTTAAATGAGATGATGAAACAGAGAAATTCATTTGAAATTTAATTGAACAGAGAATAAACTTTAATGAATATGTGGCATGCGTCTCAGGTCAGCAGAGGGAGCACCCCGCCCTGTGCAGCCCCAGAGAATGCTCAATGGCCAATGAAACTTTTGAAGGTTTCATACATGAGTTTCTAGGCATAGGCGAACTAGGTGGTCACACAGGGTAGTACCATACATGAGGGAGCGGCACTGGTGAAAACGATTAAGGTGGACCAAGGACTGGTAAAAGAGGTTTACTCTACAGCATTTTTCAGTAGCATCTAAAAATTTTGCACAGACATGTATAAACATAAACAAGATTTCTGAATTAATGCAAAGACCCTCCTTAAATGAGCATTGTTATTCTCTTAGATGATGCTGCTCTACTGGGAGTAATTTCATCCCCAGGAAGCACACGTTCATCTCCGAGATCTGGAAAGCCTTGCAACCCACGTGATTTTCAAACTGGGCATGTTTGCTGAAGTCTGAACCAGTGTGTAATTTTTCCCGGTGCACACTAAAGCATTGGTCTAGTTTCAGACTGTAACGATGCTGGCACTGGCAATGGCAATGGTGTGAAAATGAAGAACCCAGGTGCAGTTTATTTACAAACGTGAAATCCAAAAACCTTAACTAACAATGTGAACATAAACATGAACTTGACTTAACATAGCACAGACTTTCCATGAATAGACATAACGACATTACCCATTCAACATTACATATCCCCCCTACTAGGGACGGCTCCCGACACCCAAAACATGACAAATCCCAAAGTTCTGTAGGGAGCTGGGGAGGCGAGGGGCAGAGGTGGGCCTGGACCGTGGAGCAGAGGCGGACCTGGACCGTCGAGCAGAGGCAGGCTTATGACATGGCATGGAGCAGTCTGGGGCTTGGCTGTGACATGGCATGGAGCAGTCTGGGGCTTGGCTGTGGCAAGACATGGAGAAGGCTGAGGTGTGGCGGTGACATGGAGTCTGGGGCTTGGCTGTGACATGGCATGGAGCAGTCTGGGGCTTGGCTGTGTCATGACATGGAGCAGGCTGAGGCGTGACTGTGACATGGCATGGAGCCGTCTGGGGCTTAGCTGTGGCATGACATGGAGCAGGCTGAGGCGTGGCTGTGACATGGAGTCTGGGGCTTGGCTGTGACATGGCATGGAGCAGTCTGGCTCTTGGCTGTGACATGGCATGGAACAGTCTGGGGCTTGGCTGTGGCAAGACATGGAGAAGGCTGAGGTGTGGCTGTGACATGGAGTCTGGGGCTTGGCTGTGACATGGCATGGAGCAGTCTGGGGCTTAGCTCTGACATGGCATGGAGCAGGCTGAGGCGTGGCAGTGACATTTATTCTGGGTCTTGGCTGTGTCATGGCATGGAGCAGTCTGGGTCTTGGCTGTGACATGGCATGGAGCAGTCTGGGGCTTGGCTGTGGCAAGACATGGAGAAGGCTGAGGCGTGGCTGTGGCATGGAGTCTGGGGCTTGGCTGTGACATGGCATGGAGCAGTCTGGGGCTTAGCTGTGACATGGCATGGAGCAGGCTGAGGCGTGGCTGTGACATTGAGTCTGGGGCTTGGCTGTGACATGGCATGAAGCAGTCTGGGTCTTGGCTGTGACATGGCATGGAACAGTCTGGGGCTTGGCTGTGGCAAGACATGGAGAAGGCTGAGGCGTGGCTGTGACATGGAGTCTGGGGCTTGGCTGTGACATGGCATGGAGCAGTCTGGGTCTTGGCTGTGACATGGCATGGAGCAGTCTGGGTCTTGGCTGTGACATGGCATGGAGCAGTCTGGGTCTTGGCTGTGACATGGCATGGAGCAGTCTGGGGCTTGGCTGTGACATGGCATGAAGCAGTCTGGGTCTTGGCTGTGACATGGCATGGAGCAGTCTGGGGCTTGGCTGTGACATGGCATGGAACAGTCTGGGGCTTGGCTGTGGCAAGACATGGAGAAGGCTGAGGCGTGGCTGTGACATGGAGTCTGGGGCTTGGCTGTGACATGGCATGGAGCAGTCTGGGTCTTGGCTGTGACATGGCATGGAGCAGTCTGGGTCTTGGCTGTGACATGGCATGGAGCAGTCTGGGTCTTGGCTGTGACATGGCATGGAGCAGTCTGGGGCTTGGCTGTGACATGGCATGAAGCAGTCTGGGTCTTGGCTGTGACATGGCATGGAGCAGTCTGGGGCTTGGCTGTGGCAAGACATGGGAAGGCTGAGGCGTGGCTGTGACATGGAGTCTGGGGCTTGGCTGTGACATGGCATGGAGCAGTCTGGGTCTTGGCTGTGACATGGCATGGAGCAGTCTGGGGCTTGGCTGTGGCAAGACATGGGAAGGCTGAGGCGTGGCTGTGACATGGAGTCTGGGGCTTGGCTGTGATATGGCATGGAGCAGTCAGAGTCTTGGCTGTGACATGGCATGGAGCAGTCTGGGACTTAGCTGTGACATGACATGGAGCAGGCTGAGGAGTGACTGTGACATGCAGTCTGGGGCTTGGCTTTGACATGGCATGGAGCAGTCTGGGGCTTGGCTGTGGCATGGCATTGAGCAGTCTGGTGCTTGGATGTGGAATGGCATGGAGCAGTCTGGGGCTTGGCTATGACATGGCATGGAGCAGTCTGGGGCTTGGCTATGACATGGAGCAGTCTGGGGCTTTCAACATTACCCATTCAACATTACATATCCCCCCCACTAGGGGCGGCTCCCGACACCCCAAAACATGACAAATCCCAAAGTTCTGTAGGGAGCTGGGGGAGGAGTCTTGAGGCGTGGGGCAGAGGTGGGCCTGGACTGTGGAGCAGAGATGGACCTGGACCGGGGAGCAGAGGCAGGCTTATGACATGGAGCAGTCTGGGGCTTGGCTGTGACATGGCATGGAGCAGTCTGGGGCTTGGCTGTGGCATGGCGCAGTCTAGGGCTTGGCTGTGGAATGGCATGGAGCAGTTTGGGGCTTGGTGTGGAATGGCATGGAGCAGTCTGGGCTTGGCTGTGACATGGCATGGAGCAGTCTGGGGCTTGGCTGTGACATGGCATGGAGCAGTCTGGGGCTTGGCTGTAACATGGCATGGAGCAGACTGAGGGGTGGCCGTGACATGGCATGGAGCAGGCTGAGGCATGGCTGTGACATGGCCTGGAGCCGACTCTGGCATGGCTGTGACATGGCCTGGAGCCGACCCTGGCGTGGCAGTTACATGGCCTGGAGCTGACTCTGGTATGGCTGCCATGACTTGGGGCAAATTCATGGAAGGCGGAGCCGTGGGAGGCTCGAAACTAAGAGTCCTGGATGACTGGGAAAAGACCTCAGTGGTCGCAAACATAAACAGAGTCTTGGGAGCAACCTCTGTGGTCGTGGGCATGGACTGAGTCTCGGGAATGACCTCTGGGGTTGTGGGTGTAGACAGAGACTCGGGAATGACCTCTGTGGTCGTGAACATGGGCAGAGACTTGGAAACTACCTCCATGGTCATGTGCATGGGCAGAGACTTGGAAACGATCTCCGTGGTCGCGTTCATGGGCAGAGACTTGGAAACTACCTCCGTGGTCGTGTACATGGGCAGAGACTTGGAAACGACCTCTGTGGTCGTGTACATGGGCAGAGACTTGGAAACGACCTCTGTGGTCGTGTACATGGGCAGAGACTTGGAAAGCAAAGTATTTCTCCTCCTCCTCCTCCTCCGGGAAGCCGAAATTGCCAGCTCTGGCTCTGGAACGAACAAGGCTGGCAAGGCTGGCTATGGGACGGACGAGGCTGGCAACGCTGTCCCTGGGATGGATGAAGCTTCCAGCTTGTTGGCCATGGCAAGCATGGGTGTTGGCTAGTCGACCATGACATGGAACTCTGGCTTAGCTGCCATGTTGTGGATCTCTGGCTCGGTATCTGCCTCCCCCACAGTTAACGTGGAATGAAAGTTCTGCAGGGCGAGGTCAATATATTGAGCGAGGATGAGGGTACTCTTACCGCCTAGCATCAGAGAAGAGATGGGCTCATTAATTCCAAATCGAAAATGGTCGTTGAGGGCCACCTCATTAAATTCCACCTGGCTGGCCAGATCGCAGAAGTCCTCTATGTAATCCTCCAGGGGACGATACCCCTGACGTAGACAGAGGAGCTGAACTGCTGGGTTCATTATGGGCGATGAAGTATTCTGTAACGATGCTGGCACTGGCAATTACGAAGACGAGAAGATGAAGAACCCAAGTGCAGTTTATTTACAAACGTGAAATCCAAAAACCTTAACTAACAACGTGAACATATGCATAACTTGCTTAAACTTGACTTAACATGGCATAGACTTGGCATGAATAGACATAATGGGGAACACAACTTGGGTCACTATATTTGTGTGTTTTTCATTAATTTGCTATTATTATTTGCACCAGATTGAACAAAACATGTGCCTCTGTACGTCCCTTTATTTAATTCAGTCCAGAGGGTGAATATAGCTGATGCTCACAAACGATCTTTGAGGACACAGCTGGTTGCACGCTCATTCACATACATATATAAAAGGCATCTAACCTCTTTTTGGTTACACAATGTTCCCCTGCCACTCATGGTGCACTCATGGTGCACGTGTGTTTGTTTTTGTACAATTGATGATGATATCGTGCTTATATCCACATGTGCAAGTTATTTTACTTCCTGAACAAGTGCAGGCCGAGTACAGGTTTCTTTTTCACTGTGCTACAGTTCCATTGCAAACAAACTCAGATCACCTCTTACAGGTAGTGTCAGGTTGGGTACCATGGTCTGCAAAGCAGCTTTCTCATTACCAACTTCTCATGCAAACCCTGCTCTGTTTTGGATTAAACTGCCCCTCAATAAACATCTTTAAAGATCTGATTTGAAAACATTCTAAATCATAAAGGCCTCAAAGACATCTGCTTAACATCTTATTGACATCCAAGAGGAAACATGTAACGGACATATTGCAGATGAACAAATATATATGTCTTCCAGATGTAAACACACATATCAAATAGATGTCTAGGATATGTACGTTTGATATCAGTGTCTTTGGGTTTATCTGAATTTACAACTAGTTACTTGATCTTGTTGGAACTGAAGATGATTTTAGCTCACTTTGACTACTTGGGCAATCATTTTTTACATGTTTCCATAGAGCATTTCCTGCTCTGAAACTTTTACCACATGAAGAGCAGTGGTATGGTTCCTCTCCAGTATGAATTCTCTCGTGATTTTTCAGGTTTTGTGACTTAGTGAAACTCTTTCCACAGTGTGAACACTTGTAAGGTTTTTCTCCAGTATGAATTCTCTCATGAGTTTTCAGGTTTTGTGACTTAGTGAAAGTCTTTCCACAGAGTGAGCACATGTAAGGTTTTTCTCCAGTATGGATTCTCTCATGTGTTTTCAGGTTTTGTGACTTAGTGAAACTTTTTCCACATTGTGAACACTTGTAAGGTTTTTCTCCAGTGTGGATTCTCTCATGTGTTTTCAAGCTTTGTAACACAATGAAACTCATTTCACAGTGCGAGCACTTATATGGTTTTTCCCCAGTATGGTTTCTCTCGTGTGTTTTCAAATGATTTGACTGATTGAAACACTTTCCACAGTGTGAGCACTTGTAAGGTTTTTCTCCAGTATGAATTCTCTCATGATATTTCAGGTATTGTGACTGAGTGAAAAGCTTTCCACAGTGTGAGCACTTGTATGGTTTTTCTCCAGTATGGTTTCTCTCGTGTGTTTTCAGGCTATCTGAATGTGTGAAACTCTTCCCACAGTGTGAACACTTGTAAGGTTTTTCTCCAGTATGGATTCTCTTGTGTCTTATCAAGGTTTGTGACAGTGTGAAACTCTTTCCACAGTGTGAGCACTCGTATGGTTTCTCTGCAGTATGAATTATTTCATGCCGTTTCAAGTTGCTAGCTGTAGCAAAAATCTTCCCACATTCAAAGCACATATGAGCCCCAACACCAGTATGTATTGTCTGGTGCTCTTTTAAACTAGACAGGTGTGCAAAACTCTTTCCACAAAAAGAACAACTGTAAGGTTTCTCATTTGTGTGCACTTTCAGATGTCGTTTTAGGTACGATGCCAAAACAAATGTTTTACCACATTTATCACATTCAAATGGTCTTTCTCCAGAGTGAGAGTGGAGATGATCCTTGAAAGAGTATACATATGCAAAACTCTTTCCACACTGATGGCACGTGTAAGGTTTCTCTCCAGTGTGAACTATCATGTGTGTATTAAGCCAGCTTTTACATTTGAAATTCTTTCCACACTGAGAGCAGGTGAAAGTGTTTTTGGCTGCTCTTCTTTGATTGTTTTCTGGTGAGATATTCTTGTTAGTTTTTGAGTCACTCAGAGATTCTTCAATAGTTATTGAATCATGATGTTTCTCATACTGCAGTTTCTCCTCCCCTTCATTCAGCTCTACAATGAACACAGTAAATTGACAAATCAATTCAAGAGTGACACATTTAAAAATCATCAAATTGAACACTAGTTTATGGGCAGAACACACCAAATGTTAAGTATTTATTTGTGATATTTGCTGTGCAAAAGGTTTATATTTATACCATAAATTCTGGCTGATAACTGCATTTTATGTTTACAGTATTTAGACTGAATGTGAACCACAATTACAGAAAGTTATACATGTCTGGAACAACATGAAGGCTGAGTACATCAGTGTTTCCTACAGCTTTCTGTTTTGGCAGCAGATGGATTCCTCAGCAGACTCCCTCCACAACTGTTTTTGTCCACTTCTCATCAATATACTGTATTTTTAGAACCCAGTCAACTTGCATACTAATTTAATATAATAAGTTTTAATATATTAATATTGATTAGTGATAATTATTATCATAAAATAGTTATATATTGATGTAGTAAATTCTTAACTTGCACTGGAATTTAAATACAGTCCATAAAAACAAAGAGATCTGAACCAGCTGGTAGAGAAGGGTTTTCCCCAATCTGCTCATTAGAGAACTAGTTTGCTTGTCTTTGGTTACTTTGCAAACTTGTCAAGAGGTTCTTCTTCTCATCCGTCATAGGCTGAGGGCAGACCAGCTCAAAGGAGCGCTGAGTCACCTAACGTACCAGGGTAAAATTGTTTGTGGATTAACGCCACCTATTGTAAGGCGGTGAATGTGCAACCACAAACATTTGCATCACTTTCTATGTTAAAGGTCAATTTGTGGGTATTTCGCCTCTCATAATTGTTTCACCTTTGGAGTGCAAAAGCCATTAAACTTCCAAGTGCTTGATGCATGTGCAGAGCGCTAGATAGTGCTAGAAGAGTGTACTAAAGCTTGAAATCATGATCACCAAAGACAGATTTGGTCACCATTCACTTGCATTGTATGGAGCTACAGAGCTGAGATAGTCTTCTAAAAATCTTTGTTCGTAGTCATACTCATCTAAAATAGCATGAGGGTGAGTAAATGATGAGAGAATTTTAATTTTTAGGTGAACTATCCCTTTAGGTAACTGCTCTGAAAACACTATTATAAGCCTAGCTGATACGACGAGCGTCCACGCAGCTGCGTGTGGCTCTCTCTCTCCCGAACTGCCACATCTGGCTGCATTTATCCCTCTCCTTGGCTGATTAGCCTGATTGGGGGTCGGGGCCTGCCCACCTCATCACAATATAACTGCATTCAATTTGTAACGCCAGGGTGTTTCTTTTAAAGACACTCGACACGCAAGTTCAGTTCAACAGTTCTTCTGTATTTACTTATTTTGTGTTTTTGCATTATAATTCCCTCATACTTTGTGATCTACATCATGTGAAGCTGTTTGGAAAGTTTCAAGTGCATCTGGTCTGTGATCTGTGAAATTCTTCCTCTCCTCAGTCAGGCACGAACTGCAGTGCTGCTCTCGCGTCATCACTAGAGTTTAAACTGATCTCATGTTATGTTAAATGAGATAAAATGACTATTCAACAACGAAAATTTTTATAGACAATTTTTTATTGTCAATGTTGTTGATAATGTCGACAAATCGTTTCAGCCATAATTTGCATTAAGTTAAACTTTTCCCAACTTTGTTGCGTCACTGTCCATGGCCACATCTAGTCGCCAGAGGTCGCTGGCGCTCGTGTCGCCGGAAATCATCAGCTCTCATTGACAACGAATGAGACGAGGTTGCTTTGCCGCTGCATGTGTGTACGCTGCTTTAGAATTAGAGGTAGACCAAAATATCAGTTTTACAGATTAATCTGTGCTGATAGTGGCACTATTATCTGCAAAAATGTATGCCAATAGTTGCAGATAATTTTGTTTTTAATAGGGCTGGGAAATTGAACGTGATAATTTCTGCGATTAATCATTTGAAAATTACGCAATTAATACAGTATCCTTGTGTTTTTTTCCCCTGGGCATTCACGCAATAAAATAATGGCGTTTCGAGTAGTTCCAGGCAGGCTACTCAGCCTTACAGGCACTATTTGGATAGGATTAGAGTGGGGGCGGAGCCCCCAGTGGCTAAAATTGTAATATATACATTTTCAGGAGGTAAACAAGGGTGCATGTCCTGGCCCAGAAACTGATGTTGTGGAGCAGTGCATGCATATTCATTTTGCGTGACACATGTCCAAAAATGGAGAATTCACCCGCAAGCAGGCACGCATTAACACACGGTCTGAAGCCCAGGGGCCCACAACTCCCAGAAGGACCCATTTCGTGAAAGGTCACATTGCGATTTCCATTTTTTCAATTAATTGTAGCCGCTGTACTGACCCTGTCCTTTTATATGTCACCATCAGAACCGGCTTGCTCATCTTAACTCTTGAAGTCAAGAGTTGCCAGCAAAGTCTGACTTTATGATTGTTCTAGAAATCCAACCCACAACAAACTAGAATAATAAAGTGTGCTTTTTTATTATTTGATGACATCCAGACTTTTTCATAAGTCTGACAGCAAGCACACACCAGCACTTTTTTATTTTTTCACTGTGGCAAAGTAGATCCAGAAGTGCCGCAGCTCCGCTGAAAAACAGCGGTGCAGGAAACACTGGAGTACCTGTACATTTTTTTAAAGACATTTGAGCACTAAAATATTTTTTTATGTGACATTTGAGTCACAAAAATATCAATCATCAATGGAAGAGACATACCTAAATAAATAAAATCACCATCACCTTCATCACTCTGTTGTTGCTCTGCTGTCATTTCTTCTTGTATATCCTCCTGCTTCACTTCAATCTTCACTGGTGTCTGCAGCATCTGCTGTTCATCTTCATCACTGTGTTCCTCTTCTTTTATCTCCTGCTTCACTTCAGTCTTCACTGGTGTCTGCAACATCTGCTGTTCTCCAGCATTACAGACAGAAGTCAGAGACTCTGTGGAGGTTTGATCACCCTGATTACTGTCACACACACTCTCCTGAGCATCAGTAGAACAGAGTAAAGTGAGCTGTGAGTCCTGTGTGTCTCTGGATCTCTGTTCAGAGAGTTTGTCCAGCAGCTGCTGTGGTGTGGACTGATCTCTGCCGCTCCACACTGAATCCTGACATTCTGTGGAGGTCCCATCAGTCACACACACTGAAGATTGACAGGAAACCTTTTCCAGCTCCTGACAAACACAACACAATCACATCTGTACCGTTCATCATCACAGAGTCACAGTCATATCACATCATTTCAAAGCTTACAATCTCAACATTAACAAACAAAAAATAGATCAATTTAAGATTTCAGCCAATTTAAATGAATTAAAATCTAACAAGACTCTGCTCTGGAAAAGACAAATAAACACAGTGATTCAGGTAAAGGATCAGGGTTAGAAAATTAACACTCGCCAAGTGCCAAATGCGGGTACATTTTCAGTTTGGCTAGTGAATTTCGATGCGTCACAGGTCACTCTGGCATATGGGATTTGCTTTCTAGTTTGTTAACTTGTAAAATACATTTAAACACATTTTAGTTTTGTCCTCAAGGGGGATCTGTAGGCCTACAGTTCAGTCAATAACACGTGTTTCCATAGAACCGCTCTTATTAGCTTGTAGTCCCGCTGCTCATCAATAGTCTCAAATGCTGTGTGTCCATTGGCGCATGGCGAGCGAAGGTGGATTCAGTGCTTTTATCCAGACTTCAACTGATGATTGCACGCATACATTGTGGCAACTGTAATCACACATATTTTAGATGACATCATTGCTCGTACAATGAAAGCTGATAGTAGAAACTACGCGCTGACTTTGTATATTACAAACTCACCCTGAAGGACAGGTGTCTGCTGTGGTGAGCGGACCTGGGCAGATTTCATCTGTTGTTAACGGTTCTTAAACATGCATTACTCCGGTGATGCGGACAGAAAACCAGAATAAAATACTCAGTGTTTCCTGTATTACTATTAAGTGCGACAGCAACACTGCCACTGAATCTACAGCACGAGACATAACAAGTGATAATAGCTGGGTTTCCATCTAAACATGTATCATTTTGAATCTTGAGGGAACCGCCTTGTCATGATGGATGAAGCAGCTGAATGACCATCTTTCAGGGAAAGTTTTATTTGCAGGTTTGGAGCAACTGTAACTTGTTTTATTAAATGCTTCCAGTTGACGCCATAGAATAAGTGTAATATCTGATATAAAGAGGACTGAAATGCGGCTGCGATGCCCATACGCCGCCACCCTCCGCATACCTGGGATGGCCTGCTCTCAAAACTGTTCTGGCGGATTGTGAGGATCCACTTTGGGTTAAAAATTTCCAGATGTCAAGGGTTTTGTTCAAAGAATTGTGTGCCAAGGTTGGACCTGTCATTGGGTCACATCAAGCTATCGCACACTCATAACAAATGGTCAAAACATGCCATTGTTTGCAAATAAACTGTTTCCATCACCCTAATGTGCATTTTAACTAATGCGAAGCTCTAGGAAAACCACTTCTTCCTATCGCATTCAATTTAAAGCGAATTTTGATTGTTTATTCGCATATCAAGTGTTTCCATTCGAGAATAGTTGAAAAATAGTTGGATGGATTCACAAAGAAATGATTCTTTTGAGCCGGTTCTTTTAAGTGAATCAAGAACACTTATGAGTGGTGGCGGCATAGTGGGCTAAAGCACTAAACTGTTAATCAGAAGGTTGCTGGTTTGATCCCCACAGACACCACCATTGTGTCCTCGAGTAAGACACTTAACTCCAGGTTGCTCCGGGGGGGATTGTCCCTGTAATAATTGCACTGTAAGTCACTTTGGATAAAAGCGTCTGACAAATGCATAAATGTAAATGTTATGAATCCATTGGAGCTGAATTAATTAATTGATTCACTCCAAGTAAACCAAGAATTGCCACTGTGTTGTGTGTCCTTTAGACTCCTGAGAGTTTTGTTGTAATAACTGAATAATCTGAAAGGAATATCTGGCAATTACATTTTTCATAAACAATGAAACAATACGATTCGTTAAAAATGCAGATCACTTTTAAACATTTGTACGTTTATTAGTCTCATAAGTTTGTAAAATCCACGTGTGAAATCCAATAAAAAATACATTGTTTATTTGTCTTATATGGCTGGTAAGAAATCTGACTGGCTTGGCTAGTGGGCAAAAAAGTTGATTTCGGACCCTGTAAAGGATGAAATTGATGTATAACCTGTAAACTGTCTCTCTCCATCAGTTTTGTCTTCATCACCTCTTTCTTCAACTCTCTCATGATGAAAATCTGAACACAAACAGATCTGTAAAACAAAACAAAACCAAAAGTGTTTCTGAGATTATATAAATATAAATGTGTCCTTTGTGTTTGGTTTTATTTGACTTAAAGCAGGAGAAATGTTGGAAAATAGCATATAACATGCTTTATATTAAATATAATCATTGATAATCATTCATATATTAAACATGATATTCTCAGATTTCTGCTTGTTTCTCCTGAAACTGAATATTTTAAAGCGTCTGTCACAAAACCGCCACATAAAACGATAATAAGATTATTTTACGATCATTAGAACAAAGACAGAAAAATACAAACATATGAAAACTAATATAAACTCACAGATTAAGTCAAGCACATTGAACATTTACCGACTGAAAGCGCAAATTCTTCTTTTCTTCTTGTTTAATGGCGGTTTTCAAAACAACTAATGGCGCTTTTCTGCCTCATACTGGACTGGAGTGTGAACGTGTAATATTTTTAGGCAAATATACACAGTTTTCCCGATCAACCACTGGGCCATGATGATTCTAAAGGCCTATTTCCATTTCTGGTCTCGAGACACAATATTAAACTACCCAGCGATTCAGACTGAGACCAACAACCATTTTAAGTGTTATTGAGAGTAAACATTAAAGGGATACTTCACCTCTGGGAAGATGAATGTGTATTTAAAATTGGTCATTTATATAGTATAAATGTGAAATTATTTTTGAATTTGAAGCATTCTAGACTGAGAAAAGGCAGAAAATGTATTTTTTACTCATGTGGTTGAAATACAACAACTCCCAGAATGCACTTGCTTTGCTGCCCTTACAAGGCCACTCCCAAACCACGCCTACCGGTTACAGGCGGCAGTATCTGAAAATATGATACAACTATTCTTGCTTTGATACATCGTGACTCTATAAATCGTGAGTTAGTTGATAAATTGACTGACTACACGGGAAGAACATTCTATAATTCCGGGTGTCCAAACTCTGTAAATGACGTCTTAGTAACAAAAAAGAAAAACAAACAAAATACTCACTTTACACTAAGCCGTCCATTTGTCCCTGCGGGCTTTGGCTGGCGTTTCCAATTTATCTTCGGGATCCTAAAATAAGTTTCCAGGACTCCCCTGTCCATGTGTGGTACAAAACTTGGGTGCTCAGTTATACATGCTAAAGTTAGCGGTGCAGTTTATTCAGCAGATTCAGCGATCTCATCCAGAAGAAAATGGCATCGCTGAAATTCGCGACAGCAATAGGACTCTCTATCTGTTTCCATAGGCGCACAGCGAGAGCACTGACACCACCAGTCCTCCTCAACTCGAGTCTGGCCGGGCTCTTCCTCCTGATCTTGCTCCCCTGCTACAGCAGCTGCTCCGGCTGCCTCTTTTTCCTCCATCTCCCGCAACTGTTCATCGCTGTATTGCGGCTCGTACAGGTAGCCGCGAGCGTCAGATTCTCGCAACAGATCTTCGAAATCCCCTTCTGCCATTTCAACTTCAAAACTACCTTCCGCCATCGTGATTAACCTACTTGTATACAAACTTTCTACACAGAGCAAGAGCCTGTTAGCTTAGCTTCTACAGAAAGATGGCTGACACTATCTTCACATTCTGTGAGTGAGATCCCGCCCCATATGGGCGTGGTGAAAACATGTGGAACTAGCTACTAATACTGGCTGTAGTTTTAAGCCTCTGGCCCAAAAATCCTCAGATGACGCAAAATGACGATTTTTGCGTCATCGGAGGATTTTTTCCAGACTAAAAATAAATAAATCTCTTGTCTCAGGGGGATATGAGGGGGGGGGGGGGGGGGCTCGGTAATTCGAAAATACTACTGGTTTTCTACTGATACAAAGCTTAATGCTAAATCCTGAAGTAACCCTTTAATTTCAGGCTTGACTTGTGCAGTTGTTGGGTGTCATAACAACTCAAAGTAGTTAATGATATCAACGTAACAAATCTCGGACCATCGCATGACAACATACTCAGGTGAGGCCCTGTCAAAAATGGTCATCTCTGACTCTGTAAAGTATCGGCACTTTAAAGCAACATGTTTTTGAAAATGTTTACAAACGTAATACTTAAACATCACATTGCCCGCTAAAAGTATACGCTGATGCTGGCGTAAACATTGCGGAGACCGGAAATTGAAAACCTTTGAATCGTGGAACACTTCCGCGTTCTGGAAAAAGGTGGATACATATCTGCAGGTTTGCCAAGTGTAATATAAATTAAACCAGCTGCAACTACAATCACAATCTGTTCTATACACAAAAACATGTGACCTCCCTTCATCTCCATGGCTTATAAAAGCTTTTAATCGTTATAATTAACTTTTAAAAATTATTTTTAACCCATCTTTCTTCTTGAAACTGGCTAATGCTTGTTATTTTTCTGTAAATTCGTTTGATCTCTTATTTAAAATAAAATAATTATACTCTATGGTGTTTTATTTATTTACTAATTGAACATGCACTGTGCATTTGTTTACATGTACATTTTTACATTTTATTTTTAAAAATTAAAATATCACTTTTTACACATGAAGCTTAAATTTCTTCATGAAGTTTTAAATCATATCTTTTCGGTTTGCATTCTGAAAGCAGTTAGTGAGGCAAAATCATGTATAAAGATATCTGATTCGGTGCAAGTAATGTTCATTAGCCTCAGCCTTTGTGTGTCTGCAGCAGCTCCTTTGGCTTGGATAGGTGACGCTGATGTGTAAAAAAAAACTATGCAAATTAAATGAATAAATAAAATAAATATAGGAAATAATAAAGGAATAAAGTCATACAATAATAAATTCAGGAATAAATTTAATTAAAAACGAATTATATTTGTTTTATCAAGACATTTATTCCTTTATTTATATTTTTATTATTATTATTATTATTATTACATGTATTTATTTATTATTTTTTGCAGGTTTGGGCCTCCATATGGTCTGACAGTAGTGTAGTCTAGGGCATACAATGTATGGCCACCTATCTTTCTTAGGATTTTGCATATGCTCACGTAAAATAAGCAATGACACGTATGGCTGCCAGAACAATGAGTAGTCTATAGACTCTGAACTTTCAATTCTAGTTCTGCATAAGTTCACAATATGCCCACCTCTAACACTGCTACACCACTGGTTTGAAATCAAATCAAGGATTTAAAGTCGCTCGCTTGTGCACATCCAGTGATCATAGAAATCTCATGATTGCATCCAATTGTGAGAGTCCCACGTCATGGCCGCCGACCAGCCAGAGTCCCATGTCATGGCCACCGCCTAGCCAGAGTCCCACATCATGGCCACCGCCCAGCCAGAGACCCACGTCATGGCCACCGCCTAGCCAGAGTCCCACATCATGGCCACCGCCCAGCCAGAGTCCCACGTCATGGCCGCCGCCCAGCCAGAGTCCCATGTCATGGCCACCGCCTAGCCAGAGTCCCACATCATGGCCACTGCCCAGCCAGAGTCCCACATCATGGCCACAACCAAGACAGAGTCCGCTCCAGACCACGTCGCAGCCAAACCAGAGTCAGCTCCATGCCACATCGCAGCCATGCCAGAGTCAGCTCTGTGCCACGTCGCAGCCGAGCCACAGCCTGCTCCGTGCCACGTCGCAGTCAGGCCCCAGACTTCTCCATGCCATGTCACAGCCGAACCAGAGCCTGCTCCATGCCATGTCACAGCCAAACCACAGTGTGCTCCATGCCATGTCACAGCCAGGCCCCAGACTTCTCCATGCCATGTCACAGCCATGCCTCAGCCTGCTCCATGCCATGTCACAGCCAGGCCCCAGACATCTCCATACCATGTCACAGCCGAACCACAGCCTGCTCCATGCCATGCCGCAGCCACGCCTCAGCCTGCTCCGTGCCATGTCACAGCCAAACCACAGCCTGCTCCATGCCATGTCACAGCCACGCCTCAGCCGAACCAGAGCCTGCTCCATGCCATGTCACAGCCACGCTTCAGCCTGCTCCAGGCCATGTCACAGCCAAGCGTTAGCCTGCTCCATGCCATGTCACTGCCACACCTCAGCCTGCTCCATGCCATGTCACAGCTATGCCTCAGCCTGCTCCATGCCATGTCACAGCCAAACCACAGTCTGCTCCATGCCATGTCTTAAGCAAGCTTCTGCACCACGGTCCAGGCCCGCCTCCGCTCCACCTTGATCCACTGCTCCACGCCCTGCCAGACCATGCCTCAAGACCCCCTTCCCCCAGCTCCCTACAGAACTCAGGACTCATATCATGTTTTATGTGTTTTTGTTCATGTGTTGGGGCATTGGGAGCCACCCCTTAGAGGGGGGATATGTCATGTTTATTCTGTTGGTTCCATGTTTTCCATGTCTTTTATTTTGAAATTTTAATTTCCTGTTTCCCCTCCATGCTCATTTCTTGTTTTCATTGGTTTATTGTTTAATTTTATTGTTTAGAGTTCTGTTTGTTCATTGGTTTATGTTCCCCCATGTCATGTATTTAAGCCCTCATGTTTGCCATTGTCCTTTGTCCATTGTTGCTGTACTCCGTTCCATGTTAAGTTCATAGCCAAGTCTAGTTCATGTTTTACTTCATAGTCAAGCCAAGTTATGTTTATGTCTAGTCATAGTTTATAGTCATGTTCATGTTTATATTTCGCATTTATAGTTAGGGTTTTGGATTTCACTTATATAAATAAACTACACTTGGGTTCACTTCATCATCATCATCTGCTCCTGTGTCATTGCCAGCTACAACATTCGTTACAGTGGTGGATTTATCCAGGGCTGGTCCTAGCCTTTTGGGGGGGCCCCGTCATTATGATCATCAGTATTGTCAGTATGGGGGCCCCCTGGCGGATCGGAGGCCCTAAGCAACTTAGTTTGCCTATAGAAAAGACCGGCACTGGATATATCAGCATAGAAATCATAACAAGCATACAGTTAATTAAGAGTTAAGTATGATTTTAATCACAAATCTGCTTCTCAGTCAAAACCTGGCAGCATCAAATCTGTATTAATGCATCATATAACTAACAATAATTCAGTGAAGACTTGGAAACTTTTTACCTCTGATAATGTTTTCCTTGTATCTGGATTAGCTGTGCAGGTACAGTGTATGTAGTAAGCACACATAGTTGTTAAAAAGGTCTTCATTCACAAAATGCGGCATCCACAATGGGCAATTAGGCAAAGAAATATGTGATGCTGCAGCTTCCTTCAGGATCAAAGCACATGCTTAATTTTTTGGGGCAACATGAAGTGTAGTTGAAAAAAAAATGTTCTGTGATAAAACAATCAGCCCTTGGATTCATGAAAAAATGATGGGAATTAAAATAACCATTTATAACCAGTTACCAGAATATAAAAATACAATTTTCACTCTGGAACAATTGGAAATCACTTTGTTCCCATTTTTGGTTACGTTCTGAATTTTTTTTTTTTTGTTCATTTTCGGTTTTCATTCCTTGAACCGTTATTTGTTGCAATGCTGATAATAGGTGTAATTTGTGGATTTTCCAAGCACTAGAATCTAAACTTGTTGCATCAAGCCTGGCTAATTACCAAGTTCATGTTTTTTTGAGGCTCCCTGGCAATTCAGAGGCCCTTGGCAATTGCCTTGTCTGCCTTTAGCTAGCACCGGCCCTGATTGTAGTGTAGGACACAATTTTTCTCACTGGCTACAGTAACTTGTGAATCCCAACTTCTTTCCAACCACTGTATTTTAGAAGGTATTTTTGTGAAATAAATAAACACATGAATTGATACATATAGATTCTCTATAATAAGCAAAGATTCTTTCGTCATGGACATTCAATGATATATAATCTATTCTTATTAAACACAAACACATAGAAACACAACACATGCACACACACACTTGTTGAAGCCAGTTATAATTAAACACAGAGAAAAGTAATAAGCATGGAACATCGTGCAACCACACGCGTCTATCACGGAATGGAACGTTCATATAATCAATATTCCAATAAATCTCCTCACCAAGACAAGTACACATTTACGAAACGTCTGACTCTTAAGCAATCAAGGTAATTATCAATTATTTAAATTGTAACTGTAGTGGAATACGGTTACTTGTATTTTGCATTTTATATACATAATCCCGTTACATGTATTCAGTTACTCCCCAACCCTGGGAGTGAATGACATTGTAAAGACACTGTTTGATGCATAGAAAGCAGAATTCTGGTTCTAGAAGATTTTATTTTATTGCACGCATGATGAGTACAAGGTATTAAAAACATTCAGGGCTTTTCTTAAAACATTTGGGGCTTAAGCCCAGTATTTTCACAATGAATGCATGCAGTCTTCATTTGTTAAGTCTTTTTGGTGTCTCACTTTAGCTTACCCAGCCTCAGAATTTCCACAATGTATTAGTGCAATCATCATTTGAAGATAATTTCAGCATTATCTTCATATGTCGAAGTGCTTATGACAGACATCACTGCATTCAGCTCACAGTGATTGGCTGCCACCTTGCATTTGTGCATTAATCTGAGAAATTCCCAACATTTTGATGCTCTCAGCTTCTCCCCACGCTTGATCTGCTTCACTGTCAATCCCACAATCCATCTCGCGAATGTGGCGCCTGAATTTCGTGGGAAATTTTTTTAAATGCTTGTCACCTTCACTTACACTCCTTGGTGGAAACGAATGGTGATCACCAGCATTAAACGCTGAAGTAACTCAAGGAAGAAATCCTAAAGTTGCAGTGAGAATGTGCAGTTCATTTGCATAAAATGCCTTAAAAAAATGGGTTCACTTAACATGTAAATGATATGGTTGTATCACTGCCTTGCATACCCTTTAAAAATGATCTGATCTTATGTGGATTGTTTTCATAATTTATTTAATATTTTTGCCTTTGCATATAAATCTTACACAAATTCTCTTATATCTCTAATATAATATACACTCATTGAGCACTTTATTGGGAACACTATATTAATACTGGGTAGGGCCTCCATTTCCTCTCAAAGCAGTCTCAATTCTTTGAGGCATGGATACAACAAGATGTTGGCATCTTTCCCTTGAGATTCTGGTCAATGTTGACATGATCACACAATTTCTGCAGATTTGTCAGCTACACGTTCATGTTTGAAATCTCCCGTTCTACCACATCACAAAGGTGGATTGGATTCCAATCTGGTGACTGGGAAGGCCACTGAAGAAAATAACTTATTGTCATGTTCATGAAACCAGTTTGAGATGACTTTTGCTTTGTGACACGTTGCTGGAAATAGCCATAATAAAGGGTACATTGTGGCCATGAAGGGATGTCCATGGTCATCAATAATACTCAAATAGGCTGTGGCATTCAAGGGATGATTGATTGGGCCCAAAGTGTTCCCAGAAAACATTCCCCACATCATTACACCACCACCACAATCCTGAACTGTTGACACAAGGCAGGTTGGGTCCATGGATTCATGCTGTTAACAGCAAATTCAGACCCTACCATCTGTGTGCCTCAGGAGAAATTGAGATTCATCAGACCATGCTATGTATTTCCTGTCTTCAACTGTCCAATTTTGGTGAGCCTGTGCCCACTGAAGCCTCAAACTGTTCTTGGCTGACAGATTTGGAACCCGATGGGATTTTCTGCTGTTTTAGCCCATCTCCCTCAAGGTCCATTCTGAATTAACTCTAGAGACTGTTGTGCATGAAATCTCAGGAAATACTAAAATAACAAAAACCATCCCGTCTAGCACCAACAATCATAAAATCATGGAGATCAAAATTTTCCCCCATTCTGATGGTTGATATGAACATTAACCTCCAGATTTGTGACTTATGGTCCGGGTCCAGTCCGCTTGATGGTGAAGTGTCCCATCAGTTGAACCCGACAGAACCGCTTGTTTTGAAGGGCCCTTCAAAGTAGCTAATTATGAGCCCTTCAGTTTGGAATGACCTTTCAACATGGCAGCCACAGTCAAGTGTCACAGCAAAGGTATTCACATTGAAAGATATTTCAGTTTTTCCTTTATAATACATTTGTTTATCAAAGTCATCAAAAATCTGGGTTTTGCTTTGTCATTATGAGGTATGGAGAGTTTTTTTTTCATATTTAAAGCATTTTAGCACAAGGCTGCAATACAACAAAATGTGAAAGAGGTCTGAATATTTTCTGAATGCACTGTAGCGGATTACATCTTATTATAGCGCATTACATCATAATGTTTCATAGGTAAAATATAAGCAAAGTTTATAAAAAAAATAATCTGTTTAAATGCATCAGCATGAACTTGCTCACGATGAACATTTGCGTCGCTTTCTATGGAAAGTGGCCATTCGCCTCTTATTATCACGCCGCCTTTAGTGTGCAAATGCCTTTGCTCCACAGCTTATTCTGAAGTACCTCAGATGTTATGTACTTTATATACACACACAAGCATGTTTTCTCGAATAATACAAAGACGTTACATAAATGTTTGTGCACCTTTGATGATATTGCTCTATTTGGAGAAATTCCATCTTTGGTTTTATCTGAATTTCCAGCTATTTACTGAAGATGATTTTTTTGTTAAAAACTTTTTTACAAATTTCTATAGAGTACTTGCTTCTTTGCAACTTTTTTCACATGAAGAGCAGTCGTATGGTTTCTCTTTAGTATGGATTATCTCATGTATTTTCAAGCTTACTGACTGAGTGAAAGTCTTTCCACAGTGTGAGCACTTGTAAGGTTTTTCTCCAGTATGGATTCTGTCATGTATTTTCAAGCTTACTGACTGAGTGAAACTCTTTCCACAGTGTGAACATTTGTATGGTTTTTCTCCACTATGAATTCTCTCGTGTGTTTTCAAGCTTTGTGATTGAGTGAAACTCCTTCCACAGTGTGAACACTTGTAAGGTTTTTCTCCACTATGGATTCTCTCGTGTGTTTTCAGGTGATGTGATCGAGTGAAACTCTTTTCACAGTGTGAACACTTGTAACGTTTTTCTCCACTATGGATTCTCTTGTGTGTTTTCAGGTGTTCTGACCAAGTGAAGCTCATTTCACAATGTGAGCACTTGTAAGGTTTTTCTCCAGTATGTATTGTCTGGTGCTCTTTTAAACTGGACAGGTGTGCAAAACTCTCTCCACAAAAAGAACACTTGTAAAGCTTCTCATTTGTGTGAGTTTTCAGGTGATGCTTTAGGCCTGAATCCAAAACAAATGCTTTACCACACTTATCACATTCAAATGGTCTTTCTCCAGAGTGAAAGTGGAGATGTTTTTTAAGAGTGGTTGCATCTGTGAAACATTTCCCACATTGATGGCATGAATAAGGTCTCTCTCCTGTGTGAAATCTCATGTGTACATCAAGGTTTCCTTTAATAGTGAAACTTTTTCCACACTGATGACACGTATAAGGCCGCTCTCCAGTATGAACCCTCATGTGTCTATTAAGCTGGCTTTTAAATGTGAAACGTTTTCCACACTGAGAGCAGCTTAAAGTACTTTTGGCTGCTTTTCTTTGATGTTTTTTTGGTGAGAAATTCTTGTTAGTCTTCAAAACACTCAAAGATTTTTCTCCAGTTGTGAAATCATGATATTTCTTATCCACTTCATTCAGCTCTTGACTTTCTTCTTTCACTTCCATCAGCTCTGCAATTAACACAATAAATGGACAAATATATTCAAGAGTGACAAATTAAAGTAACCAAATTGAACCCTATTTTAATAGCAGAACACAACAAATGTCCAGTATTTGTGATTTTTTTTTTCTGTGAAAAAGGTTTATTTATACCAGGAGTTCTCAAACTTAAGTCAGGCCCCCTCAGATAGCCTCTACTATTTCATCTAATATTTTTATGATGTGGCATTAATGAGGCACCTGAGCCCACAAACTAATATTAGATTATTTTCTCATATTTCATGTTTTTCCTAACGTGAATCTTCACGTTTTGCTTACTCTTATGCAGAATTGCCAAATTCCTGCTTCAATTTAAACCATTTTGATGTATCAAAAACATTCTCAGCAACAATTTTGTACTCTTTTGAATGCAAATACAATGCTGACTCTGACAACTGCTGTTGTGCTTATTCTCAGCCTGGTATGTCCCATTGGTGACTGTAAATTGGACTGTGACAGGTCAACCCTATCTTTGAGTGACTTAAATTTTTTTTTTTATTTGTCATTTGATCTCTATGTGTTCTTTGGGTTGTGCTTAGTGTTTTGCAGTGGTGGCCCCCGTTGTTGCTTGCAGCTATATTTATTATTATTCTTCCAATGGGAGTCTATGGCAGCCCATATAACCGTACATAGAAAAATGGTTAAATATGGCACACTGATGGGGGTGGGCATGAACAGACCCCACACAAAATGTCTCTAGGACAAACTCTATAGCACCACCACCATGTCAAAAATGTACTTTTCTTGTGAACCATTTGTCTTTATTTTTGTGTCCGATTACTCTCCTCTTGATGATTACAATGAACCAATATACATTATAACTCCGCCCATTACAGTAGCCGCCATCTTGGATTGAGGTTTCTAAAAATGTTTCTACTATCCTTTCGAACTAAAACTAAACCAGACAGATTAAATCATTTAGAATTTAGATTTGTTTGACTTTGTTTATAAGTTACAGCTTTGCAAATTTAACGAGGTTGATATAAAACCAGATATGAGGCTATATCTCGGCAACGGTTTGTCATATCAAAACGACACAATACTCTTCATGAGTATACTACTCAACTTAATAGTCATATCATTTGAGTAGCTTAGTGTGTTAAAGTACTAGCTTATAGTTTTAAGGGTCCCGGGTTTGAATCCCCAACTAGGCATGTCATTTGGATTGATTACTGTTGAATTTGAGCTTATTGATTGTGCTTACTGAATAGTTGTAGGGCTTACAACAGATCATTTCTTCTTGTTCTTTATCATCTTATCACTGTTCTTCTGATATATTTTGAAGTGATATGTCTTTTGAAAGGATTGTTGGATTTCAAAGACATACACTCACCTAAAGGATTATTAGGAACACCATACTAATACTGTGTTTGACCCCCTTTCGCCTTCAGAACTGCCTTAATTCTATGTGGCATTGATTCAACAAAGTGCTGAAAGCATTCTTTAGAAATGTTGGCCCATATTGATAGGATAGCATCTTGCAGTTGATGGAGATTTGTGGGATGCACATACAGGGCACAAAGCTCCAGTTCCAACACATCCCAAAGATGCTCTATTGGGTTGAGATCTGGTGACTGTGGGGGCCATTTTAGTACAGTGAACTCATTGTCATGTTCAAGAAACCAATTTGAAATGATTCGAGCTTTGTGACATGGTGCATTATCCTGCTGGAAGTAGCCATCAGAGGATGGGTACATGGTGGCCATAAAGGGATGGACATGGTCAGAAACAATGCTCAGGTAGGCCGTGGCATTTAAACGATGCCCAATTGGCGCTAAGGGGCCTAAAGTGTGCCAAGAAAACATCCCCCACACCATTACACCACCACCACCAGCCTGCACAGTGGTAACAAGGCATGATGGATCCATGTTCTCATTCTGTTTACGCCAAATTCTGACTCTACCATCTGAATGTCTCAACAGAAATCGAGACTCATCAGACCAGGCAACATTTTTCCAGTCTTCAACTGTCCAATTTTGGTGAGCTCTTGCAAATTGTAGCCTCTTTTTCCTATTTGTAGTGGAGATGAGTGGTACCCGGTGGGGTCTTCTGCTGTTGTAGCCCATCCGCCTCAAGGTTGTGCGTGTTGTGGCTTCACAAATGCTTTGCTGCATACCTCGGTTGTAACGGGTGGTTATTTCAGTCAAAGTTGCTCTTCTATCAGCTTGAATCAGTCGGCCCATTCTCATCTGACCTCTAGCATCAACAAGGCATTTTCGCCCACAGGACTGCCGCATACTGGATGTTTTTCCCTTTTCACACCATTCTTTGTAAACCCTAGAAATGGTTGTGCGTGAAAATCCCAGTAACTGAGCAGATTGTGAAATACTCAAGACCGGCCCGTCTGGCACCAACAACCATGCCACGCTCAAAATTGCTTAAATCACCTTTCTTTCCCATTCTGACGTTCAGTTTGGAGTTCAGGAGATTGTTTTGACCAGGACCACACCCCTAAATGCATTGAAGCAACTGCCATGTGATTGGTTGATTAGATAATTGCATTAATGAGAAATTGAACAGGTGTTCCTAATAATCCTTTAGGTGAGTGTATGTTATGCATTATCGACATATTGTCCTGATGATACTTAAGTGTAGGTTATTTTTTTAACTACAGGTGACACTGTCTCCAAACTGCTTGTGTGCTGACTTTAACCTCGGGAAGTCTCTTTGCCAGTCCATGGGAATGTCAGTTGAGTAGCGCAGTGTGTTAAAGCATTAGATTATTGTTTCGAGGGTCTTTGGTTCGAGTCCCAAATGGACCAGTGTTAGAGTTGGTTATATTGTACTGAAAGTCTTTGTATTGTGCTCACTGAATAGTTGCAGTGCTTATCCCAGATCATTTTTGCTTGCAGGTATTCTTATTGTTCTTCTTAATTTTATTTTCATAAATTTATTTAATTTTGTTCTCATATACACAGTTTATTAAAGACATACATTATACATCTTCTGAGTGCATAGTCAGATTTATAAAAAAAAATTAAAAAATGTATCATTGACATCATATTCTGAATATATTCGAGCAGTTTGGAGACAGCATCACCTGTAGTTAAAAGAAAATGGTCTGTTTAGCATGGCTATCATGCTACATGCTGTGATAGCTTAGCATGCTAACTATAGGGTATTCTAGCTCATAAGTTTATATGATTGCAATGCTATGTGTAGGCAACATTAGCTTTGCATGCTAATCTATGTATTTGTAAGGCTACGTGATCACAACGCCATCTGTATGAAATGTGAACTACGCATGTTAATATGTTAGCATGCTAATTGGCATGCTGTCTAATGCTTTTGAGTGCTCACTCTAAACTTGCCATGTCTCTTTGGCCTAAAAATTACTCATGTAATGCACAATGTAGATGTCCTAAACATCTTGCCAAAACTATATTTGCTAATATTAAAACTGTAGAGTGGTTAAAAGATATGAGTTTTAATTACTTCAACCTAAGTGTATGTAAACTTCTGACTTCAACTGTACCTGCTGGCCATGTCCATTGGAGGATGGAGACATACTCTGTGGTTCTGTGCTAAGATTCAAGAATTCTGGTTAAGAGTCCAGAATATTATCTGTGAGGCTCTAGGTACTCAAATTTCATTCTACTCTAGACTATGTATATTGGATGATGCGGCGGTTATTAAAGTAGGTGATAAATATACAAAAACAATGGGTGCCAACTAGTGTAATGATTGTCAGACCTATAATTCTTAGGAGGATAGAAGTCAAAAGATGCTCCATCATTTCAAGATGGGTTCAATGAATTGGGAAGGGTGGCAGCATTTGAAAATATGTCAGATAAATAGATTGGCTGATTAGATTAGATGCATTTGGTAAGAAATGGGACAAATACTTAACCTTTCTGGAAGGCTCTCGATGAGGACTATGTGGAGAGAAACAGGTTTATGTGTAAATTGTAAATTGTATACTTTTATGGAATTTTTATTTTCTCTATTTTTTTTTTATTTTTATTCAAAAATATTTGTTTTGTCTTTTAATGCATGTAACTCAGGCTTTGACCACATCGATATTTGTTGAGGGTTAGGGTGGGGTTGGGGATTTGAAGGGGGATAGGGAATTAATGAAGGTTAAAATGGGATAATGCTTGATTCTGAACATATTTATTGTGCTTTGTTTTGTATTGTATATAGAGTCAATAAAAAGTATGTTAATCATTTTACATTAACAACCACTTTTAGTATATGAATCATATCTCTGACTAATGTTAATTGTGAAATGTTTATTTTTGCATTGTGTTCATTGTTTTTAAGCTCCTCGTTCCAAATCTGGAAACATGCCGTCATCTCCTCTGTGTCAGTGCATTAATTTTGTAGGCTATGTTCATTTAAAAGCCCAAATATTTGGAAATATGTGAATGAGAAAAAACTTTTGTTTAAAAACTTTTTGTTGACTTCTGACCCTGGTTCCGTCTGACCAAATCAGTAATTGAGAAACATAGCCCCTTGTGAGATTTGATGTACCTTCTTAAAGGAGGAAACATACCTGAAGAAATAAAATCTTCATCACTCTGTTGTTCTTCTGCTGTGATTTCTTCTTTTATCTCCTCCAGCTTCACTTCAATCTTCACTGGTGTCCGCAGCATCTGCTGTTCTCCAGCGTTACAGACAGAAGTCAGAGACTCTGTGGAGGTTTGATCACCCTGATTACGGTCACACACACTCTCATGAGCATCAGTAGAACAGAGTAAAGTGAGCTGTGAGTCCTGTGTGTCTCTGGATCTCTGTTCAGAGAGTTTGTCCAGCAGCTGCTGTGGTGTGGACTGATCTCTGCCGCTCCACACTGAATCCTGACATTCTGTGGAGGTCCCATCAGTCACACACACTGAAGATTGACAGGAAACCTTTTCCAGCTCCTGACAAACACAACACAATCACATCTGTACCGTTCATCATCACAGAGTCACAGTCATATTACATCATTTGAAAACTTACTTACAATCTCAACTTTAACTCGCTCAAAACAGGTGCAGGATGAATACAGTTCTGTCTGCTTCAGTTTTGTCTTCAGTGATGTCACCTCTTTCTTCAGCTGAGAGATTTCTGTGATGAAATCATCAATATCCAGCATGGACAGATCAGTTCCTACTGATTTACAGCAGATCACATCCACCTGCTCTCTCATGATGAACATCTGAACACAAAAACATCATCATTATAATGGACTGACATTAATCTCAATAAGATTATTATATGATTATACACAAGAACAAACCTGATTAAAAAAATTACTGTTTCTAAGATGGTAAATAAATATAAATGTGTGCTTTGGTTTACCTTTAGTGAGGACGGAACTATTACCAGTTATTGTAACAGGTTATATGCAATATATAACTGCCTTAACTGAACTCATTTAAAATCTGCTTCTTGATTTAACGAGTTTATCAGAAATTAATCATGATATTCTCAAAATTCTGCTGATTTCTCCTGAAACTTAATATTTTAAAGCCTCCGTCAAGAAACTACCCCATAAGGCGATAATAAGCTTATTTTACGATTATTCAAATGCCAAAGAGAGAAAAACAATAATTTAAAAATAAATATAAATCTCACATATGATGTCAAACACACTGATCATGTACCGGACTGAGCGCTCAAACTGCGAGCTCTTCTTCTGAGGTTTAATGTGGCGGTCGGCAAACAAAGCTTTTGGTGCATTACCGCCACCAACTGGACAGCAGTGTACAGCGCCAATGGGGAACAAATGATATTTATTTATCAGAATCAGCTTTATTGCCAAGTATGCTTATACAAGGAATTTGTCTTGGTGACAGAAGCTTCTAGTGCACAAACAATAAAGCAACAAGACAGAGATAATAATAAAAAAATAGAAAAAATTTAATAGAAAATAAAGAATATATAGAAATACACAATAGGACAATATACACTCACCTAAAGGATTATTAGGAACACCTGTTCAATTTCTCATTAATGCAATTATCTAATCAACCAATCACATGGCAGTTGCTTCAATGCATTTAGGGGTGTGGTCCTGGTCAAGACAATCTCCTGAACTCCAAACTGAATGTCAGAATGGGAAAGAAAGGTGATTTAAGCAATTTTGAGCGTGGCATGGTTGTTGGTGGCAGACGGGCCGGTCTGAGTATTTCACAATCTGCTCAGTTACTGGGATTTTCACGCACAACCATTTCTAGGGTTTATAAAGAATGGTGTGAAAAGGGAAAAACATCCAGTATGCGGCAGTCCTGTGGGCGAAAATGCCTTGTTGATGCTAGAGGTCAGAAGAGAATGGGCCGACTGATTCAAGCTGATAGAAGAGCAACTTTGACTGAAATAACCACTCGTTACAACCGAGGTATGCAGCAAAGCATTTGTGAAGCCACAACACGCACAACCTTGAGGCGGATGGGCTACAACAGCAGAAGACCCCACCGGGTACCACTCATCTCCACTACAAATAGGAAAAAGAGGCTACAATTTGCAAGAGCTCACCAAAATTGGACAGTTTTGGACTAAAAATTGGACTACTGGAAAAATGTTGCCTGGTCTGATGAGTCTCGATTTCTGTTGAGACATTCAGATGGTAGAGTCAGAATTTGGCGTAAACAGAATGAGAACATGGATCCATCATGCCTTGTTACCACTGTGCAGGCTGGTGGTGGTGGTGTAATGGTGTGGGGGATGTTTTCTTGGCACACTTTAGGCCCCTTAGTGCCAATTGGGCATCGTTTAAATGCCACGGCCTACCTGAGCATTGTTTCTGACCATGTCCATCCCTTTATGGCCACCATGTACCCATCCTCTGATGGCTACTTCCAGCAGGATAATGCACCATGTCACAAAGCTTGAATCATTTAAAATTGGTTTCTTGAACATGACAATGAGTTCACTGTACTAAAATGGCCCCCACAGTCACCAGATCTCAACCCAATAGAGCATCTTTGGGATGAGGTGGAACGGGAGCTTTGTGCCCTGGATGTGCATCCCACAAATCTCCATCAACTGCAAGATGCTATCCTATCAATATGGGCCAACATTTCTAAAGAATGCTTTCAGCACCTTGTTGAATCAATGCCACGTAGAATTAAGGCAGTTCTGAAGGCGAAAGGGGGTCAAACACAGTATTAGTATGGTGTTCCTAATAATCCTTTAGGTGAGTGTATGTGTGTATATATATATATATATATATATATATATATATATATATATATATATATATATATATATATACAATATATGTATGCAATACTGTGCACATATGATGTTTCACAAAAACATTTGTATTAAGATGGTTATATATCTTCAGCTTTAGTGTGTCATAAGAAATATACATTTTAAACTCCTGAACATTTTGCAAACAGAATAGAATAGAAGTACAGGGAGCCCTGCAATAGATGTCATGGCCCCCACAGAGCCCCCTACTGAACATAGAGACAAGTCTGGGATTAAATGAAGAGACAGGAGCAGTTGAGGCAGCCTAAATATTTAGAAGAACTGTTGCAAATTCTCCAAGAAGCTCGGAACATCCAATCTGCCAACAACCAAGAAAAACTGTGTCCAGGTGACCTAGGAGAATTTTGAAGACAAAGGTGGTTACACCAAATAATGATGTAGCGTTTTTATGTTTACTGGACTTTGTAAGACGTTAATTGAGAAATGAAAACTATTTATGTCATTATTTTTGAAGACATCCTCACTATGCAACATTTTTCACAAGTGCCTAAAACCTTTACACAGTACTGTATATATGTGTGTATATATATATATATATATATATATATATATATATATATATATATATATAAGAAAGGGAATGTAATGGCATAATGGCATAATCTTGTGCGAACATGATGATGCCGCAGATGGCCACCTCAGTGTGGAGCTCTCCAATTCTTTTGTTATTTTTGTTTGTTTGTCCTGTGTTTCGTAATCTTTTTCCAGTCAGTTTTACCAGGGACGAACTGCTGAACATTCGGCAACACATACCACATACTTTTCCCAGTTTTTGAATATTCTGACATTTTGTTGGACATCTTAGTTGGAGTTGCAACTGTGTTGTTTAAATGCGCCATGAGACGCAGGCGAGGGAGACAAACTGGCACGCTGGTTAAACTCTGTCAGCGCGGCGTTCAAACAGCACTGCCAAGCATTCATCTAGCGAATCTCCACTTCTTTCCCAACAAAACGGACGAACTACATCTCCGCACACGTACAAATAAGGACTTTTCAAACTCTGCTGCACTATGCTTCACAGAAACCAGGCCGATTGAAGCCATTCTGGACAGCGTGTTATATCTGCCGGGCTTTCAGCTGTTCAGAGCGGATCGCATTGCGGAGTTAGCTGGGAAAATGAGAGGGGGTGGAACATGCTTTTACATCAACGAAAGTTGGTGTACAGATGTAAAACCGTTAAAGAGAATGCTGTCCCAATTTGGAAGCGCTCTTTATTAACTGTAAGCCTTTATACTCGCCACAGAGTTTTCCTAGTTTATTCTGGTGTGTGTTTACATCCCTCCAAACATAGCGCTGCAACAACTGACTGATCAAATCACAGACACAGAACAACAATACCCGGACTCGGTTATTATTATTCTTGGGGATTTTAACAAATCAAATCTCACATGTGAACTACCCAAATACAAACAGCACAATACATGCCCCACCAGAGACAGGAATATACTAAATCACTTCTACAAAACAATAAAGGATGCATATCGCTCTGTCCCATGTGCAGCTTTGGGACTCTCTGATCACTGTCTGGTTCATCTTCTTCCAATCTACAGGCAGAAATTTAAATCAGCTAAACCAGTTATAAGGACTGCAACCCCCCTTCTGCTACTCAACCTTCACTCAAGATCTGTGAAGATGACTTGTGCCGCATCTTTCAGAAGCAAAAGATGAGGAAGGCTTCAGGCACTGATGGCGTCTCACCAGCGTGTCTCCGATCCTGTCCTAACCAACTGGCCTCCATCTTCACTCAGATCTTCAACAGATCACTGGATCAGTGTGAAGTCCCATGCTGCTTCAAATGCTCATTTATTTTCCCTGTCCCTAAGAAACCAGAAATCACCAGACTTAATGACTACAGACCTGTCGCCCTGACGTTTGTGGTCATGAAGTCATTTGAGAGACTGGTGTTGGCCCACCTGAAGGATCCCCTTCAATTTGCTTATCATGCAAACAGGTCTGTGGATGATGCAGTCAACATGGGATTGCATCATATCCTGTAACATCTGGACAGATCGGGGATATATGCCAGGATCCTTTTTGTGGACTTCAGTTCGGCTTTCAACACCATCATCCCAGCTATTCTCAAGTTAAACCAACTCCCTGTCCCCATATCTATCAGTCAGTGGATTACCAGCTTTCTGATAGACAGGCAGCAGCTTGTGAGACAGGGGAAATTCACTTCCAGCACCTTTACGTCAGCACTGGTGCCCCAAGGGATGATTGCTCTCCCGACTACTCTTCTCCCTCTACACCAATGACTGCACCATCAAGGACCCCTCTGTCAAGCTCCTGAAGCTTGCAGATGACACTACTGCCATCGGCCTAATCTGAAATGACGATGAGTCTGCATACAGAAAGGAGGTTGAACGGCTGACTCACTGGTGCAATCATAACATCTCGGAGCTGAACACACTCAAAATGGTGGAGATGATTGTGGACTTGTGGTCTAGAAGGAACACCCCAATACTGACCCCCCTCACCATTCTAAACAGCACTGTGGCAGCAGTGGAGTCATTCATGTTCCTGGGCACTACCATCTCACAGGACCTGAAGTGTGAGGAATACATTGACTCCATTGTGAAAAAGGCCCATCAGAGGTTGTACTTCCTTCACCAGCTGAGGAAGTTCAACTTGCCACAGGCACTGCTGATGCAGTTCTACTCAGCAGTCATTGAGTATGTCCTCTGCACTTCAATAATTGTCTGGTTTGGTGCAGCTATGAAATCAGACATCAGAAGACTACAAAGGACAGTTCGGACTGCTGAGCAGATTATTGGTTGCCCCCTGCCCGCCCTTCAAGAAATAAATGGAAGAAACTTCCAGAGTGAGGAAAAAGGCTGTAAAAATCACTCTGGATCCCACTCATCCAGCCCATTCCCTTTTTGAACTGTTGCCTTGTGGCCGATGCTTCAGAGCTCTGAGCACCAGAACCGTCAGGCACAGGAACTGTTTTTTCCCTCAGGCTATCCATCTCATAAACAGTTAAAGCTGCCCCACTGAGCAATAATTATGTGCGATACACAGTTTAATTCTAAATCATCGGCGGGGCCAGTGATTTTACACACCCGGTCCCTTATCAGGCTAATTAAGCCTCCAAGAGGGATAAAGGCCAACTGCGGATGGTGGTGCAATAGAGAGAGAATGTTTATGGGCAGCTGACCATCGTGTGTTGATGTTTGTGTCTTTTGTTTAAGTATTCATTAAAATATGATTTATATTTTCAAGCCGTTTCTCGCCTCCTCCTTACCATTGAACTCCTGTACACTGGTGCCGAAGACCCGGGAAGGAGGAGGGATACAATGTAGTGGAGTTCTCGCTGCTACTATCCATCCCAATGGAGCAGCCACAGCCATCTTCTGGGGGATGGAGGAGCTCAGCCACCTGGAAGCGGAGGAATTGGTCGCCGACCGCGTGGGGAGAAGGGGCTCTTAGCCAACCACCTGGAGCGGTCAGGGCCGCTGCCAGGGGCGAAGGAGACTCCTACCAGCCGCTGAAATGCAGTGGGGTCTGAGACTGCTGACTGATTCCTTCTGTTCCCCGAGAACGCGGCAGGGCGTTCCGTCTGCCAGGGGCCGGAGGACTGCCTCCGATCCGCCCGGGGAGGCGTGGCTGTCATCCTCTAGAAGGTGGAGGAGTGGTCGAGGACCAAGCTACGGCGTATCGGAGAACTGGCAAGTGTTTTTTTTCCTCTCTCTCCTCTGTCTCTTCCACTGCCACTCCACGTTGGCCTTTTCCCTCTCTTTTAAAATTTACTTGAGTTTTTTTTTTTTTTATTGGGGGTACAACTTTGTACCCTATTTTTTTTCCCTCCCCCTGTCCCCTCCCAGATTAAGGAAGGCGGGAATGATCTGCTGGAAGACGGGGCTTTGGGCATGCCCTCTCCCAGGGAAAGAGGAGGATGTACATCATGCCGGGGGCTCCCCAGCCTGAGAGAACAAGGGAAGAATGTGACAGGGTGGAGGGCGGGTCCAGGTCGTGATGCTGCACACCCAGTCTCTTGTCAGGCTAATTAAGCCTCCGAGAGGGATAAAGGCCGACTACAGACGGTGATGCTAGAGAGAGAGAACGTTTACAGGCAGCTGTCCATCCTATGTGTGTGTTTGTGTCTTTTGGTTTATTTCTTCATTAAACTATTAATTACATTGTCAAGCCGTTTCTTGCCTCCTCCTTTCCATTGAACCCTATTACAGCATCCTAAAAATAAAATGAAAACTATCTGTAGCCATTAAAAATTTAAGGTTCATTCTGTTCTGTTTAACACATACTGTTAATGGACACAAATGTACTCCCTCACCCATATTTTATTTTAAAAAAGGAATACCGATATTCATGCTATGATGCCAGGCAAAATAAAGTACTTTCTGACTGTAGCCATGGCAATGTGCGCACCTGAAACTGCAACACGAGCACTGCATTAACTGGAAAACTTAAAAAGCAGTCCTCAATGTAGTCCACATGATAAACATGCGGTAAGTGCTTGCCACGTCCCGAGTGAAAAGGTTTTTAGTCTGAAGAAAGGGAATGAGTAAGAGCAGATGGCATTGCAGGTGTGGCACGGTGGAGGGCGGGACCGGGCGTGCGTAATCACGCGCCGGTCCCGCCCTCCACCATGCCACAGCAGGTTTAACCAATCAGTAGAAATTGGCATCTCGTCCATCCACCTGTGCAATTCAATTAATCATTTTGTACACTTAATTCTGCCACATGCATCTAAAAATATAACCTCAACACAAATGCAACATTTCAAGCAGAATTGTCTGTTATTTTAGTAGATTACCTGTATTAACTGAGCTGCAGATTTTGTGCTTCAGTCATCAGTCCCTGCATGTTGATTTCAGACAACCAGAAGTTTTCGTTTTTGTGTATGAATCTTTTACGATCGAAAGTTAAAACTCTTGTTTTAGCACAGAGGTTGATTGACATGTGAGGGGTGGTGCTTCGCTGCTGCCGGGACGCATACAGGATGGATTATTGTTTATACCTCAAATGAGATGCGTTCATATGAGTTTTTCAACACATTCGGATATGATTTTTGTGATCCGTTCACAAAAGGTTTTAGACCCCATTTAGATCTGTATTTAACACTGACCACATGTGATAGGATCACCAAACTCATATCTTTATACCAGGTGTAAACGGTGCAGTGAGACTTCTCAGATCCAGATGGGATTAAAATCACAAAGTACATCTGTGAAACGTTGTATGCCAGTCTATTACTGTAGTAACACGATGGCAAGTTTCAACAAAACAAACTGTGACCAAATAATTTTAACCACTTATCGCATAAAAAGTTTAAACAAGAAAGACTAAATCTATCATTATATTCGTATATTTTGCTAAACATTTCTATTTTAAAATGAATTCAATCTATTTTGTTATCAGGGAGATGATTTGAAATAGGTTTGTCTTGTGGTGGACAATCAGACCTGATGACATTCCAAGAGACAATTTATGGCAGAGCCCCTCCCTAACTGTCAAGGCAAAGAAGAGTGTCTCCATTTTGATTGGATCGTGGCAGGACCAACACAAACAAATGCCAACCACAGCCATCAGATAAGATTATTGGACAAATACCAGATACTTCAGAAAGGCCCCGGGCCTTACAACACATTGGAAAAGACTTCTCATTGATCCATGAATGGTTTCTTGGCAAACTCTCAAACCCCCCTTCCTAATGTTTGCCCTAAATCCATAGGTGAGAATAAACATTTTTCAAGACCTCTCGAAGTAGCATTAACATACCATGTGGAAAAATCTGAAACAAATAAGCCACAAAAGACAAGTCTTTGTGTAAAGACTTTTAGTCCTAACATAGACCCCAACTGAAACACATCCACTCCATGTTTGTTCACAGAACAATTTATGCAAATTGCAGTTGTTTCATTAACATAATTGTTCGCACAAATCGAACTATTAAAGAGTTAGTTCACACAAAATTAGCCCATAATTTACTTACCCTCAAGTCATCTGCTGCACTTGTGAAACAGCTGACTCACTGAACAGTCATTTGAAAGCCAAAGGAAACTGAACTGCTTTTTTTTTTTTTTTTGTGCTCGTTCCACTAGCGGCTGTTATTTGTTTTGTGGAGGAATACACCTTCAAGACAGTTTTGTGAATGAATATAGAGGTTCTTTGTGTTTATACTGCCTATTGGCTAGTTTGTTTTATAGATTATTTTATGTTATGTAATTCTGTCTCACAAAATTTGTATAGAAGCACTGGACTTGAGCAATACGATGGCAAAGTCGTCGTGGGGACAAGTTCTCTGTCAAGTTCAGGGGGATCCACGTTTAAATCTTCCTGTTTGTCGTCTATTTGGTTTTCCCATCATCTTGGTTTCAGCCGAAGTACTCTAGTGCAGTGATTCAAATGATACCACATTTTGCTACCCTCGACCTGTACTGCTGTTGAGGTTGCCCTATAAGGTCCTTCCTTCGGGGTTCATTCGATTTCCTCCTAAAAACTCTCAGGTATACTTGGTCTCCAGGAACTATGGGACTGGTTACTTCTTACCTGGGTCCCCTGCTCTGTTCCTGTGAATAAATGGCTTCATGTACAGTAGTTAATTGTCTCATATAAGCCATTAATTCCACCAGCAACTGTTCTAGAGGTGGTCCTTTGTAAGGACCTCTTAAATATATTACTGGCATGGATCCGCCTGTTAACATTTAATGTGGTGTTAGATTAGTGATTCTATTGGTTTGCATGTGGTAACTCATTAGCGCAAGAGGCAAAGCATCAACCAATTGAGTTTAGTGTCAGCACAAATTTTATTGAGCTTAGCTTTGGATTCACTCTTTCCACCATTCCCTGTGATTGTGGATGATAGACACACCCTAGTCTTTGTTTTATTCTCAGTTGCTGTTACACTGTTTTCACTGTCCTTTGAACAAATGCTGAGCCATTGTCAGAACTGATTTGAATCTTGGAATTAACTCTGGTCAAAAATGTGATCACACTTGGGCTCCCTGATCTGCTGATGGTACTGGTTCCACCAATCTGCTGAATCTATCTATCTATCTATTATTACCAACATTTTTTCAAGTTCATGTTGGTCAAAATAACTGAGAAGAGTTGTAAAAAATCTATATCAGCAATCACAGTCGACTGGGATTAGACATCTCAGAGAACCCTTGGTATGTAATTAAAACAGTATATAATTTGCTCGAAAATGTTTACAGATGTTGTGTGAGGAAAAAACAGCACTGTAAACCCAAATAAGTTAGCAGAACTCAACAAATTTGAGGGAATCAGTAAAATGTTTTTAAATGAATAAACACACAAGTTAAAGTTAATAGAACATGAGATTTTAATTTTGCACTACACATTAATTGCACCTAAATTTAAACATTGAGTAACATAACTCTTAATTATGTTGGCACTTAACTTTAAATGTAACACTTTTGCTGAATTCAAATTAGCACGTAATATACATTAATTACTTCAGAGAAAACCTAGCTAGCACTACCTTGAATTAGCTAGTGCAGTGAGTGTTAGCATGCTGAATGTATGCTAATTGGAAAGACTATGGTTCGATTAGCAAAAAAATTGCTCAATGAGTAAAGAAAAATAAAACATTCTCAAATTGTACTTGTCCTCAACCTAAGCTCAAGCTCCACTATTCACCATTATGGTAAAAACTCCAACATAACAGAAACTCTTCTAAATAGCACAAAACATTAAACATTAACAAGTCACCCCTTTACATTCATCTTAAATTTCAACTTCATCTTCCCTTAAATGCATCTCCTGTGACTAATTGTGATCAGATTTGGAGGGGAATGACTGTTTCAGGACATCATACATCAATTACAATGTCATTGTGTTATTACATGGCATTAAAGTGCAACAAAGTCACACTATTTCCCCTAGATGCATCTGAAATTGAATTTAAGCACAAAAGCCACATTTCAAGCAGAATTGTCCATTATTTTATAAGTGTCCCTGCATGTTGATTTCAGACACACAGAAGATCTGTGAAGTTCTATTGTTTCTGTGTGTATCCGCTTTTTTAAATTTCCTGATCAAACGTTATTTCCTTTAAAACCGCTCGTAACCAACAAAGTTTAATCTCTTGTTTTAGCACAGCGGTTCATTGACATGTGAGGGGTGGTGCCAAAATAGCATCTTAATACCAGGTGTAAACGGGGTCAGTGAGACTTGTCAGATTCAGATGGAATTAAAATCACAAAGTACATCTGTGAAACAAGAATTTCCCTAACCTCCCGAATAGTGCCTTAGATGATGCAGCTCTTTTGACAGGAATTTCATCCTTGTGTTTATCTGAATTTCAAACTATTTACACTATATTGTTGGACATGAAGATGTTGTCTTTTCACTGTGACTACTTGGGCAAAACCTTTTTCCTTGCTGCACTGAAACTTTTCACACATGAAAAGTACTGGTATGGTATCTATACAGTATGAATTCTCTGGTGTGTTTTCAGGCTGTGTGACTGAGTGAAACTCTTTCCACAGTGTGAGCACTTGTAAGGTTTTTCTCCAGTATGAATTCTCTCATGTGATTTGAGTTGTTGTGACTGAGTAAAACACTTTCCACAGTGTGAGCAATTGTAAGGTTTTTCTCCAGTATGAATTCTCTCATGTGATTTGAGTTGTTGTGACTGAGTAAAACACTTCCCACAGTGTGAACACTTGTAAGGTTTCTCTACAGTATGAATTCTCTTGTGTGATTTCAGGCAGTGTGACTGAATGAAACTCTTTTCACAGTGTGAGCATTTGTAAGGTTTTTCTCCAGTGTGACTTCGCTCGTGTATTTTCAGGTTTTGCGAATGAGTGAAATTCTTTCCACAGAGTGAACACTTGTAAGGTTTTTCTCCAGTATGAATTCTCTCATGTGATTTCAGTTGTTGTGACTGATTAAAGCTCTTTCCACAGTGTGAACACTTGTAAGGTTTTTCTCCAGTATGAATTCTCTCATGTGTTTTCAGTTGTGACTGAGTAAAATACTTTCCACAGTGTGAACACTTGTAAAGATTTTCTCCAGTATGAATTCTCTCATGTTTTTTCAGTTGTTGTGACAGAGTGTAACTCTTTACACAGTATGAACACTTGTAAGGTTTTTCTGCTGTATGAATACTCTTGTGTGTTTTTAAGGTGTTTAAGTGAGCGAAACTCTTTCCACATTGTGAACACTTGTACGGTTTTTCTCCGGTATGTATTCTCTCATGTTTTTTCAGTTTTTGTGACACAGTGAAACTCTTTCCACACTGATGGCACGTGTAAGGCTTTTCTCCGGTATGAACTCTCATGTGTATATTAAGCCGGCTTTTAAATGCGAAATTCTTTCCACATTGAGAGCAGGTTAAAGTATTTTTGGCTGCTCTTCTTTGAGACTTTTTTGGTGAGAAATTCTTCTTAATCTTTGAGCCACTCAAAGATTTTTCTACAGGGATTAAATCATGATGTTTCAGATCCTGAAGTTTCTCTTCCACTTCATTCGGTTCCTCTTGCACTTTCATCAGTTCTACAATGAAAACAGTAAATTGACAAAATCTATTAAAGAGGGACAAATATACAAAGAAATCAAACCCCAGTTTAATGGCAGAACACAAAATGCATCCATCATTTACTAGGGGAGGGAATTGCCTCCTGATTTGCTACAAAGATATTGATATGCCGAATCAATATATATTTAAATTTATTACATTACTGTGAAGTGATATATTGTATTAATTAGTAGTTGACCTAAATGTTTTTTAATGGCTGATGCCAATATCCAGAGAGCAGGGTGGCTGGTAGGCCAATATAATAACATCTCACACATTTTAATATAATGAATATTAACATAAAATTACTAAAAATATATTACTTTTATTTAGCACTATATTTACTAAAATTTTTCAAGAAACAAAAGAAAGATTTTGTGCATTTTAAATTTTTAGAAGACAGCTTCTTCTGCTTTGTTTAGTAATAACATTTTATTAAATTATTTGCCCATTTAAAATAGTTAATATGTTATATATAAGGCAATAACAACAGTAACGGTATGTGTGCATTAGCAATCACATTTTCTCACAAAAGACCAAATCAGACTAATTGTTCATACAGTGCACAATGAATACAACATTAACATATACAGCAGCACACAAATCGCTTCTATTTTGAGGTTGTTTTCAGGTGCTAGTGCGGATCCAGCAAACAGCAATCTTCTGACAGCTTTCAGTTTACACGGCCTGGATCACATGACTGAGTGTCACATGTCATGTTACTGAGGAAATACATCAGATTAAATGACATACCAACATACTTGCAGACAGAATATGATAGACGCTTTCCTGATATTTGCCATTATATCATCAGATATAACAGTTAAAAAATACAGGGAACTGTTCAGGAGAGAGAGAGAGAGAGAGAGAGAGAGAGAGAGAGAGAAACATGAGCTCTTTCAACATCATGAGCTCATGCATGTCTGTTGCGGATCTGATACGCAGGACCGTTTAAATGAGACGCGGTTCACCAGTCTACTATTTTTGTAACACAGTGGCATGTTACAACAAAACAGACTGTGATTGTAAAACAATTTACTAAATAATTATTACCTCATCACATAAAACAAAGTTTGAAACAAGAAAGACTCTGATATAGAGCAGCACAAAGCTGCTTATGTGAATCCCAGATGAGTCATGACACACTCCAATATTTGAGAAAAAGAAAACCTGTTTGTGTGTCTTCTTCCTCTATCATTCTATCCATCTATCTACATATCTTTACAACGATGAGCCAAGGATTAACGTGATGCGAATATAGGCTGCTTATTGGTGAGCTCTGCATCAATTTGCTAAAATTATCTTTTTAATAAATATTAACCAGTGATAACTGAAATAGTTTTGATTGTTAAACTGTGTTGGGCGTGTTGGATGTCCAAAAAATTTAAAATGTCTGCCTGTGGGGACATTAAAAGGCAGTTGCGTTCACACATGCCTGATGTCTCGCAAGACCAAGATGGCAGAGGCCTGGTTGAAAGCGAACTTCATGATGTAGGTCAAGGTACTGCAAACATTTATGCAGCACTAATAAAAATTCCGACGACATGGAGGGCTTCGCAGAAATACGTAGAGCGACCACTTCTGTGGAAGCGAAATATTCCACATTCATCACAAGAATATGCGAGGTTGAAAAGAGAGTCGAGTTTCTTCAAGCAGCCGGTAAAGAGCTGCAGGCTAACCCTATGAGCCAACAAAGCAGATATGGACCAGGTGTGGGATCAAATAGAGGATTTGGAAAACAGAAACTCACCTTTCTTCACAGGAATATGAAAAACTCTGTAGGGTATGGGGAGTGGATGTGTTTTGCAGTACTGGTTTGAGTAAGAGCAGGGGACTCATCACATTGATAAGAAAGCATATACATTTTAAATGTCTCAATCAGATTAAAGATAATTTAGGAAGACTCGTTAATATTGTGGCTGAATATCAGGGGCAAAATCTGATTCTGTTTAATATTTATTCAGAACATTTTTAATAGATTTCGAGGGTAAGCTATAAGCTGCTGGGATCCTTAATAATATAGCTTTTAGTGGAGGCGTCAATCTTTTAATGGATCCAGTCCTTCATCATAGTGATGCAAAGGTCTGTAGACCCTTTACAGCAACACTGACACTACAGAGGATGTGTAAAAATCTTGGTCTTGGAGACATTCTGAGACTTCTGAGCCCATTTGGGAGGGACTACACTCTCATTTGTTGGAATCCATCAAATGTGTTAATCGAGAAAAAGAAAACAAGTTCATATTAATTTTTAAACAACACAATACTAATGCTTAAACTTAGGAAAAGTTCAAAAATCAATATTTAGTGGAATCAACCCTGATTTTCAATCACATCTTTCATGCATCTAGGCATGCTCTCTACAAGTCTTTCACATTGCTGTTGGGTAAGTTTATGCAACACCTGGCACAAAAATTCAAGCAGCTCGGCTTTGTTTGATGGCTTGTGGCCAATCATCTTTCTCTTGATCACATTCCAGAGGTTTTCAATGGGGTTCAGGTCTGAAGATTGGGCTGGCCATGGCAGGGTCTTGATCCGGTGATCCACTGATGGTTGATGTGAACATTGACTGAAGCTCTTGACCCATATCTGCAAGATTTTATGCACTGAACTGCTTCCACATGATAGCGAATTAGAAAATTGTTGATGCCAGATGGGCTGGTTTGAGTATTTCTGTAACTACTGATCTCTTTTTCACAGTCTCAAGAATTTACTCAGAATTGTACCAAAAACCCCAAAAAACCCAGTGAGGGGCAATTGGTATATAAGCACTGCACAGATATAAATTCATAAATACATTAAATTAACCTCCCTGCTATTTATACATGTGTTAAGCAAAGAGTTCAGTGGAGCAGAAGATTTGTTCTGGTCAGCTGTTTAGTTCTGCTGTCTATTTTTGGGCCCTCTGTGTATTGTTTTAAACTTGAATTCCTGTGAGAGGAGACCTTGCTGCCAGGGTTAGGCTGTAATGGAATACATGTAATGGCATTATGTATTCAGAATACAGATACTTTATAACATTTTGTTAGAATCCTTCTTTCATAATGACCACAAAATAAGGCATAAAGAAAGTCAATCAAGAGAGAAACTTTAAGGAAAATTCACTTTTTGTTTTACTATGGGAAGAAAACCATAGAAAACTCAAGAAAAGTGTTCTTTTGTGCTCTCACTTGTGGTCCGCTGGCACAAACATTATAAATGCAGCACTGGCCCGGGCCATTGGGCAGTCCTTATTGTGAATGTCGAGCCCTACCTTAAATTTAAAATAACAAATTAAGACTATAAGCAGAAACTTTACTCCAGAGTCACTGACACCGCAGAACTGTTTCTGACTTAAAAAAAAGATTAAAAGATGCAACGATCGATCGGCTGCCCATCTAAATCGACCACTCTCATCTTAAATCTGTAATCGGCCCTGCCACATACTAGGCAGGAACAAGAAAGAAATGAAAAAGAATAACAAAATTACATTTGCACAATAGCCCAATAGGTGGCAATATGCACGAAGAATGCATATTTCTTGACATTTCGTAGATGCACATAGGAGGTCTAGAATAAAAAGACTAAAATATTGAATTGTTTCTCATCCATACTTGGAGCTTCAAAATTCTGGCCACCATTCACTTGCATTGTATGGATGTACAAAGCTGAGATATTCTTCTAAATATCTTTGTGTTTTGCAGAAGAAAGTCATACACATCTGGGATGGCATGAGGGTGAGTAAATGATGAGATAATTTTCATTTTGAGTGAACAATCCCTTTAAAAGACATCTAAGCACTTCTAACACAACAATAAAAACAACAAGGAACTTTTTAATGCAGAGATTTCTTCAAAATGTAAAACAACATTAAAAGGAAGAAAAATACCTGAGGGAATAAAATCATCATCATCATCACCATCTTGTTCCTCTGCTGTGGCTTCATCTTCATCACTCTCTTGTTCCTCTGCTGTGGTTTCTCCTCTCATCTTCATCGAATTCCTGCAGTCCAGCAGCTTCACTGAACACATCTTCATTGATGTCTGCAGCATCTGCTGTTCATCATCATCATCATCATCTTCATCTCTCTGTTGTTCCTCTCTTCTGTTTTCTTCTTTAATCTCCTGCTTCACTTCAATCTTCACCGGTGTCTGCAGCATCTGCTGTTCATCATCATCTCTCTGTTGTTCCTCTGTGGTGTGTTCTTTTATCTCCTCCTGCATCACTTCAATCTTCACTGATGTCTGCAGCATCTGCTGTTCTCCAGCATTACAGACAGAAGTCAGAGACTCTGTGGAGGTTTGATCACCCTGATTACTGTCACACACACTCTCCTGAGCATCAGTAGAACAGAGTAAAGTGAGCTGTGAGTCCTGTGTGTCTCTGGATCTCTGTTCAGAGAGTTTGTCCAGCAGCTGCTGTGGTGTGGACTGATCTCTGCCGCTCCACACTGAATCCTGACATTCTGTGGAGGTCCCATCAGTCACACACACTGAAGATTGACAGGAAACCTTTTCCAGCTCCTGACAAACACAACACAATCACATCTGTACCGTTCATCATCACAGAGTCACAGTCATATTACATCATTTGAAACTTATTTACAATCTCAACCTTAACTCGCTCAAAACAGGTGCAGGATGAATACAGTTCTGTCTCCTTCAGTTTTGTCTTCAGTGACGTCACCTCTTTCTTCAGCTGAGAGATTTCTGTGATGAAATCATCAATATCCAGCATGGACAGATCAGTTCCTACTGATTTACAGCAGATCACATCCACCTGCTCTCTCATGATGAACATCTGAACACAAAAACATCATCATTATAATGGACTGACATTCATCTAAATAAGATTATATGATTATACACAAGAACAGATCTGTAAAACAAAATAACTGTTTCTAAGATGGTAAATAAATATAAATGTGTGCTTTGTGTTTGGTTTATCTTTAGTGAAGACAGGAATATTACTAGATAATGTAACAGGTTATATACAATATATAACTGCCTTAACTGAAAGTATTTAAATCTGCTTCTTGATTTAACGAGTTTATCAGAAATTAAACATGATATTCTTACATTTCTGCTTGTTTCTCCTTAAACTTAATATTTTAAAGCCACCGTCAAGAAACTACCCCATAAGGCGATAATAAGCTTATTTTACGATTATTAAAATGCCAAAGAGAGAAAAACAATAATTTAAAAATAAATATAAATCTCACATATGATGTCAAACACACTGATCATGTACCGGACTGAGCGCTCAAACTGCGAGCTCTTCTTCTGAGGTTTAATGTGGCGGTCGGCAAACAAAGCTTTTGGTGCATTACCGCCACCAACTGGACAGCAGTGTACAGCGCCAAAGGGAACAAATATTTATAGATATTTATTTACAATATTTTACAAGTCACTATGTGTACAACACAAGTTACTCAAATTACATAATATAAACATGTTACTCTGAACTATTTTAATAATGTGGTACAAAATGTTCCTTGTCCAGGACCCTTTTAAAAAGACTGTCTGTAAAATAATGTTTACATGGAGCAAACTCCACTGGCAGGAAATACATCAGTACATTCATCAAAATCACGTTGTGTTAATCAGCAGCATGAATCTGTCCCTAGATATTTCTATAAACAATTATAGATGTATTCTTGTGATTTGTGTTGACAGTAGTCAAGTCAGGTGGGTTTATATTGTTCCTCTATTTAAGCAATGTCACACAAGCAAGATGCGCAATATGGACCTACATCAGCACTGCTGTGATTTGGCCGCAGGCACGATTGCGTATTTGTGCATGTAACTTTCTTACGAGACAGATCAGAATCTCCCGTTGATGCCAAATGATGCGTCCAAGCCTTCATTAGTAATTCATAAATGTCACTTCAGAAATAGTACCAGGGCTTGTGCGGTTTCTAACAAGTTATTGGATAAACAAGGATGGTATGTGTGTGTGTGTGTGTGTGTGTGTGTGTGTGTGTGTGTGTGTGAGAGAGAGAGAGAGAGAGAGAGAGAGAGAGAGCATGAGGATCAACTGGCTCATATTACACACAAAAATTATCTTTTGCCACCACCTGCTGGCTAACATATATAATGTAAAAAACAATGTAAAAAGAGACACATAGCCTACAGTAGCTCTTAACACATATGCACTGCTCTTACACTTTAGGTTAGAACTGCATAAACACAAACGAGTGATATATACACACAGTGAAGCGTCCGAGTGCTGATAATGTGAGATCATCAGTGCTCATGGAACATCGCATCCAATCAAATTCGAGGACCAGAACTAACTGTTGTTTATATAGCTTATATACATTGGAACGAAATGTCGTTACTCCAGGACCATGGTGCAAATACTCAGAACATAACAATATTTGGACAATATACAGTATACATTGGACAATAAATACACAGAAATTGGCTATAGTCTGTTAACTCTTTTGTAGTGTAGCAGCAGATGTTTAGCATAATTGTTTTTATATGTGTATTTATGTATAACAAAAGTATAGCATAAATGAGTTCCATAATAATAAGTGACTGATGCAGCTTTGTAAAGTGCAGGTGTGCAAAGTTTTTGAGTCGCACTGGGTTAGATGTTTGACTTGGCCAGGTGAGCATTGGGAGGCAGCAGGGTGTTGAGTAATCTGACTGCCTTGGGGAAGAAACTGTTGGAGTCTGCTTGTGGTGGCATGGATGCTCCTGTACCTTCTGCCAGATGGCAGGAGAGTGAAGAGTCCATGAGAGGGGTTGTCTTGGTGACTTTGTGGAAGCAGCGGTTCCACATGATCTTTTCAGCTGTTCTCACAATTCGCTGTAGGGTCTTGCAGTCAGAGGCTGTGCAGTTCTCATACCACACAGACAGCTGGTCAGGACGATCTTTATCATCCGTCTGTAGAAATTGGTGAGGATGGGAGGGGGGAGTTTGGCTGTTTTCAGCCTCAGCATGAACAGGAGTCGCTGCTGGGCCTTCTTGGCAAGACAAGTGGTGTTGAGTGTCCAGGAGAGGTCCTCCGTCATATACACACCAAGAAACTTGGAGCTTTTGACTCTCCACAGTTGATCCGTTGATGTGCAGTGGTGTGTGTGGTCTGGATCTGATATGATCCTCTTCCACTCCTCCATGACGACATCACTGAGTTGGTGATTGTTAGAGACCTTGTGCTCCTCCACCTTCCATTTGAAGATGCCCCACAGATGCTCAATAGGGTTTAGGTCTGGAGACATGCTTGGCCAGTCCATCACCTTTACCCTCAGCTTCTTTACCAAGGCAGTGGTCATCTTGGAGGTGTGTTTGGGGTCGTTATTATGCTGTAATACTGCCCTGTGGGCCAGTCTCCGAAGGGAGGGGATACAAGCTGTACGCTCACTACTTTACATTGTAGCAAAGTGTCATTTCTTCAGTGTTGTCACACAGATATAATCAAATATTTACAAAAATGTGAGGGGTGTACTCACTTTTGTGAGATACTGTATATATACGATATATACAGCTGTAGCCAAAAGTATTGTGTGTTTACATCAACATGGAATGGTGCAAGAACTCTATGCTAGTCTCTAGCTACTGCTCATCACTGGTGGAGTTTGTGAATGTTAGATGCAGACCTTTTTATTTACCACGGGAATTCACCACTGTGATTGCTAAGGAAGCACTCTGTGAACTGTATGGAGCTATTAGTCCCACTGCAGTTTGCGTTTCGTCCCAACCGTACAAAAGACGATGCCATCGCCACCACCCTACATCTGGCCCTCTCCCACCTGGATAAAAAGGACTCATACGTTCGAATGCAGTTCATAGACTTCAGCTCAGCATTCAACACAATCATTCCTCAGCACCTGATTGGAAAGCTGAACCTGCTGGGCCTGGACACCTCCCTCAGCAACTGGATCCAGGACTTCCTGACTGAGAGACCTCAGTCAGTCCGGATCAGGAACAGCATCTCCACCACCACCACACTGAGCACTGGGGCCCCCCAGGGCTGTGTGCACAGTTCACTGCCGTTCACTCTGCTGACTCACAAATGTGCATCAATGCACAGTTCGAACCACATCAAGTTCGCCGATGACACGACCATGTAACAGTAACTACTGTGTAACAGCTTCTTCCTCCCAAGCCATCAGACCCCACGATACTTGGAGACTGGACTGACACACACTCACACCTGTACATGATCCAACTTTTGCACATGTCCAGAGCACTTAAATTCATTGTCACTTCATACCTGGCTGCTACCTCAATGTCCATAGAACACTATTTCATAGTATGTTGTTTACATTCTGCATTTTTAGAAACTGTCATCTTTTTGCACTACTCAGACAGAATGTGTACTGGTCAGCGCTGCACTGTCTCTCACTGTGCCTATTGTCCTTTTCCTTTTTTAGTAATTATTGAACTGTCCTGTACTTTTTGCAAAAGATTGCATGTGCACTTCAAGTAGGAATGTGTAGGTCTTATTTTTTCTGTGTAGTCATCTGTGGTTCTATGTTTGTCCTATGTTGTTTTATGTAGCACCATGGTCCTGGAGGAACGTTGCCTCATTTCGCTGTGTACTGTACTAACTGTATGGTTGAACTACAATAAAAAAGCACTTGAATTGACTTGACTTGTATGGTATACTGGAAATCAATGATAAACATTTCATAAAACATTTCAATATATGCAAAGAGTCAAGAGTTGACCCATGTTCTTCATAACCTCTGCAATTTGCTTTGGCATGCTGGATATCAGCTGTTGGGCCAAATCCTGAATGATGGTGATCCATTCTTGACTTATTAGTACTCTGAGTTGATCACAATTTGTGGGCTTCTGCTTGTCCACTTGCCTTTTGAGGATTGATCACAGGTTTTCTATGAGACTAAGATCTGGGGAGTTGCCTGGTCACGGATCCAAAATGTCAACTTGTCCGTTCATTCGTGCATGTCTGTGAGTGAGAGCGCATGCGCGAACAAGTTTGGTAAGCATGCTTATTTTTTCATTAATTACAAACCCGAACCCTTAATTGAATAACTGACCCGCATCCGCTCAGAATTTGGGTGTTACAGAATGTTATACACATTTAATTGATGTGATAAATGTAACTTTAGACTTTATCTGCTTAAATTTAAAATCATGATTTTAAAAAAAGAACGTAAAAAAAAATGTATATGATTTACATTTGAATGAATGAACGTTACATTTATATAGCGTTTTACACAGTGAACAGGGGACTCATACAACCACCACCTTTGTTAATTAAACAATATAAATTACTTACTATAAAAACCCTATTCAAATACATTTCACAAGTTTATGCAAGTGGTTTCTTATAATAAACCCAACACTTATATAATTATATAGTGCATTATACAATTACATAACATAACTGAGCAGGGAATTTAAGGGGAGTATCTTACCTGACACTGATTTTATAGTGGACAGTCTTAGCAGATTCTGCGATTTGACTTTGCTTGTTGATTTTATTTTCTTATATTTTTTCTGATGGCAAAAAAAATCTACATCCATATTGAAAGACGTGCAGGAGGCATTAGATTGGTGAGCATAAGAGCGATCTTAACTGTATTTCATGTTGGTCAAAATACTTGAGAAGTTTAGTTGTTAAGATTCTTTATCAGCAATCACAGACATTTGCATTCAGACATCTCAGAGGACCCTTGAGTTAGCTGAAAAACAGTAGGTAGTTAGCTAATTTGTTTTTACAGCGGTTGTGTGAGAAAAACAGCACTGTTAACCAGAATAAGTTTGAGGCATTCAGAAACATGTTTTGTTTTAGTTAATAAACTCACAAATTTAAGTTAATAGAACTTTCAGACTTTAATTTTGCACTACACGTTAATGCTAATTTCAACACATTTTAAATTCTGAGCAACATAACGCAAACATTTTGATGGTGCATAACTTTCAATGTAACTATTGAAACCTCCTCATCACTATATACCTCCTCATCACTGACCCTCAACACTGGAGCCCCGCAGGGCTGTGTTCTCAGCCCACTCCTGTATTCCCTTTACACACATGACTGTGTGGCAACACATAGCTCCAATGCCATCATTAAGTTTGCTGATGATACGACGGTTGTAGGTCTGATCACTGACAATGATGAAACGGCCTACAGAGAGGAGGTGCACACTCTGACACGCTGGTGTCAGGAGCACAACCTCTTCCTCAATGTCAGTAAAACCAAGGAGCTTGTGGTGGACTTCAGGAAGAAAGACAGAGAACACAGCCCCATCACCATTAATGGAGCACCGGTGGAGAGAGTCAGCAGCTTCAAGTTCCTCGGTGTCCACATTACTGAGGAACTCACATGGTCCGTCCACTCTGAGGGCATTGTGAAGAAGGCTCACCAGCGCCTCTTCTTCCTGAGACGGCTGAGGAAGTTTGGAATGAACCACCACATCCTCACACGGTTCTACACCAGCACTGTAGAGAGCATCCTGACTGGCTGCATCACCGCCTGGTACGACAGCTTCTTCCCACAAGCAATAAGACTTTTGAACACATGATCTCTCACGATCAACAATCAGCACTGCACTTTATTAATCATCACTCTGTCAATATATTCTCCCAATTCAATTAGTGTTTATATATATTTATACCCGTATCTAGTGTATGTGTATTCTACATTGTGTGTATTGTGTACATTTGATATGTAAATTGTTGTGTAAGTATGTGTACATTTGTTATGTAAATTGTTTTGTGTAAATATGTTGTTTATTGTAAAGTGGTTTATGTCTCGTCACTGTCATGACTGCTATGTTACTCGGGAACTGCACACAAGAATTTCACCTACTGTTGCACTCGTGTACACAGTAGTGTGACAATAAAGTGATTTGATTTGATTTGATTTGATTTGAACTATTTGGCTGACTTTAAAAATGAACATCTAATCTAAATGTAATTTCTTCAAGTAGAGAAAACCGAGCTAGCACTAGCTAGAATTAGCTAGTACAGTGACTGCTAGCATGCTGAATGCAAGCTAATTGGTATGAATGTGCTTCAATTTGCATAACAATTGCTCAATGTGTAAAGCTACATAAAACATTTGTAACTTGTACTTGTCCTCAACCCAAGCTCAAGAATAAGGTGCGCTATTTCCCCCAGATGCAACTGAAATTGAATCCAAGCACAAAAGCAACATTGAGCAGAATTGTCCTGTATTTTGTTGTTTTAATTGGCCCATATTTGTCAAAAACACAACATATCTTACCACTGTTATGCTGATGATAGTCAGCTTTGTCTCCCTCTAAAGCCAAGGGATAATTCTGCTTTATATTCACCTTTTCACTGTTTAAATGATATTAAAAAGTGAATGGCTACAAACTTTAAGCTTAACTAATCAAAAACCGAAGTGGTAGTGTTTGGCCCCCTTGCTCAACTTAACATACACTCACCTAAAGGATTATTAGGAACACCTGTTCAATTTCTCATTAATGCAATTATCTAATCAACCAATCACATGGTAGTTGCTTCAATGCATTTAGGGGTGTGGTCCTGGTCAAAACAATCTCCTGAACTCCAAACTGAATGTCAGAATGGGAAAGAAAGGTGATTTAAGCAATTTTGAGCGTGGCGTGGTTGTTGGTACCAGACAGGCCGGTCTTGGGTATTTCACAATCTGCTCAGTTACTGGGATTTTCACACACAACGATTTCTAGGGTTTACAAAGAATGGTGTGAAAAGGGAAAAACATCCAGTATGCGGCAGTCCTGTGGGCGAAAATGCCTTGTTGATGCTAGAGGTCAGAGGAGAATGGGCCGACTGATTCAAGCTGATAGAAGAGCAACTTTGACTGAAATAACCACTCGTTACAACCGAGGTATGCAGCAAAGCATTTGTGAAGCCACAACACGCACAACCTTGAGGCAGATGGGCTACAACAGCAGAAGACCCCACCGGGTACCACTCATCTCCACTACAAATAGGAAAAAGAGGCTATAATTTGCAAGAGCTCACCAAAATTGGACAGTTGAAGACTGGAAAAATGTTGCCTGGTCTGATGAGTCTCGATTTCTGTTGAGACATTCAGATGGTAGAGTCAGAATTTGGCGTAAACAGAATGAGAACATGGATCCATCATGCCTTGTTACCACTGTGCAGGCTGGTGGTGGTGGTGTAATGGTGTGGGGGATGTTTTCTTGGCACACTTTAGGCCCCTTAGTGCCAATTGGGCATCGTTTAAATGTCACGGCCTACCTGAGCATTGTTTCTGACCATGTCCATCCCTTTATGGCCATCATGTACCCATCCTCTGATGGCTACTTCCAGCAGGATAATGCACCACGTCACAAAGCTCGAATCATTTCAAATTGGTTTCTTGAACATGACAATGAGTTCACTGTACTAAAATGGCCCCCACAGTCACCAGATCTCAACCCAATAGAGCATCTTTGGGATGTGGTGGAACGGGAGCTTCGTGCCCTGGATGTGCATCCCACAAATCTCCATCAACTGCAAGATGCTATCCTATCAATATGGGCCAACATTTCTAAAGAATGCTTTCAGCACCTTGTTGAATCAATGCCACGTAGAATTAAGGCAGTTCTGAAGGCGAAAGGGGGTCAAACACAGTATTAGTATGGTGTTCCTAATAATCCTTTAGGTGAGTGTATAATTAACAGAGGTGGGGGACTCGAGTCACATGACTTGACTCGAGTCTGACTCGAGTCACAATTTTCAGGACTTGTGACTTGCTTGATTAAAGTACGAAAATGACTTGACTTGACTTTGACTTGAGAACAAGTTACTTGAGACTTGACTTGACTTGAAGTGGAAGACTCGACAATGACTTGAACTTATAATAAACAAACAGCAATACAATTAATGAAAAAATATATATATTGTGACGTCAGCATCACTATCGGCATCTGTGCCTTTAACGCTGCTCAATTCAAACCGCGCCAAACATGGCAGACAGTAGTCGAGCTCCACAAATTGTCTCGTTTGGCTATACAGACTTTGAACTGGACCGTGCCTATAAAAAAAGATTTGCCAGTTGCAAAATATGCAAGGCACGAATATCCGACACGACAACCACAACGTCAAATTTCGTTCGACATATCAAGAAGAACCACAAGGAAAGGTAAGAAAGTAATCTCTTTATAGTCAGTTTCACTAAGATCTACGTTATAACGATTACTAATGTAATGAATTAATCTTTTCTGTTTGTCATAATTTGGCCTTGATGGCATATTATGTTTTTTTCTTATTAGAAATGTGACCATGGCATTATCATTATACTGTTACGTCTTGTAAATAGATGTAACTTATTGGGGAATTTGACTATAACAGTGGAGTAGCCTGAATTTAATGTTGATTGGCATCTTAAAATGAGCGCGCAGCTCAATATTACATGTTGGTTATAATGTATGTATTAAATGTGCGCATTTTCAAGTTTGTGGACTGCGTGTGGAAACTATAAAGCATTGCGCATAACGTTACTGCATGACAGGCTAACATGGAGGCGCCGATGTGATCACTAGCACGCACCTAAACATTTCTAAGGGGCTGTTTTAGGGTTGCCAACCGTTCCGTATAATACGGAATCGTTCCGTATTTGACACATAAAAGTCTTGTTCCGTATTGAAATGATACGGAACGCACTTTGTTCCGTATTTTTGAGTATCAATTCAGTGCAAATGAATGGCGGGCTCTGACCCGCCATTCATTTGGCGGGCTCTGACCCGCGCTCGCGCCATTGGATGTGCAGTTGCCGCAGCACAGCCTATGAGCGAGCCAGACGGCATAGATACAGCATATATATATATACACGGCTGTGCAGCTGCAAATGCGTTTTACATATAGGCTTCAGTAAATCGAGGAAAAGGAGTTTCCGAAGACATTTGTTGGCTATGATAAGAAAAACTACTAAATTAAAAAAAAATATTTTTTTGCACTTGAAAGAACATTCTAGAAGTCTAATTCTATTGAATAAGTTCGCACAAGGCTACAGAAAACTTTTGTGGTTGGCAACCCTATGTTTAACGTTACACCTGGCCACTTCATGCGTTTTCTCAGATCGGATAGCTGATTCTGATTTATCAAAACGATTCCATTTACACTTGGTCACATAAATGTGGTTTTGCAAATTGATTTTCCTTAAATTACATTATTTTTAAAAATGTAAAGAATGTTTGTGCATACGAAAATAAATTTGTTTTAATGTTTACAGGTAATGTTAATGTTTACAGTTTTCCCTGATTGTTTTTTTTTTTTTATCCATGCAGATATGATGAATATCTCAAATCCAAGATACACTGCACCGATCTACAGCAGCCATCCATGTCACAGTTCATTGTGCCTCAGACTACTACATATCCAGTCAACCACCCTCGACAAAAAGCCATTACAGAAGCAATAATATCTGATCTGATCATTAATTGCAACATGCCCCTGTCTATCACTGACAACAAGCACTTCATTCATTTTCTCTCCATTATGGACACAAAATACACTGCAGTGAGCCGCAGAACCATCACCTCAAGACTTGACACTGTGGTGTCTGAGAGACAATCAAAACTAATAAGTGAAATGGCCACAGTTGAAAATCTGTCTGTCACTGTGGACATCTGGTCAGACAGAAGAATGAGAGGATTCCTTGGCGTCACCGCTCACTGGATGAACACTGCAGCAGATGCTATAACTTTGAAATCTCATCTACTAGCTTGCAACCGGTTCAAGGGGTCACATACGGGAGAGAGAATTTGTGAAGAATTTGAACAAATATGTGATCAGTATAAAATCAAACAAAAGATTGATCACATAATTTGTGACAATGCAGCAAATATGAAAAAGGCATTCACCACATGTTTTCCCAGTTCAGCTGAAGCAGATGAGGATGATGATGACTGCCTTGATGATGCAGAACTTTGGAATGCTCTTCCAGTGGATGAGGAGGAGAGGCTGAATGAGACATTGACCTCCAAAAGTCAGCATAGACTACAGTGCTTTGCGCACACACTACAATTGGTTGTTGGTGATGGTCTTAAAGAGACCAGGGCTGTCAGTTCGGCTCTGGCCAAAGCGTCGCGTATCAGTTCTCTGCTCCACACAAGTACTACTTTTAAGGAGGAATTTGAGAAAGAATTTGGCCAACGTGGAGTTCCTGCTTCTGTTGTTACTCGATGGAATTCGACTTTCCGACAGCTGAAGTCCTTGCTTAGCTGTGACCACCAAACTTTGTGCAAGGTCTTGGATGTTAGAGGGCACAGAGAGACTATTTTCACTCTAAGAGAGTGGGCTCAGATTAAAAAATTGGTCAGCATTCTGAAGCCCTTTGCTGATGCCACTGAGCTCACTCAGGGAGAGAAAGTTGTAACCATAAGTGCTGTGATTCCCTGTGTTCTCTCCCTTAACAATCACTTGGAAAACCAGAAAGAAGGAACACAATACTTGGTAAACCTAATCCACAGTCTTCAACGATCACTGCAAAGAAGATTCAAAGGCATCTTTGTCAACGTAAAAATGTCTCAGCCAGAGACCAATGAAGGAATCCTGCCATTCTCTGATCCTGTTTATGTCAAAGCAGCTGTTCTTGATCCAGCCTTTGGGGTTATGTGGATAGAGCACGATGTATTGGTTGATGACAAGTTGAAGGAGCAGTTGATCATGGAAGTAAAAAGTAAGTGATAGGCTAATTTTAGAATGAGACCCCATACTTGAAAATATTACATTATTAGTTTATTTTAATTTTATTTCCAGAAACTGGAAGTGCTGCACAATAAACCATTAAAAGTTTGCAACGTTGATTTAAACACCCAAGTAGTCTTATTCCTAAATGACATTGTTTAAAAAGTATGATCACAGCAAACATTAAATTCTGCGTTGCACTGCTGCTGGCCCAGAGAGAGCAGTTATCATGTATAAGTATTAAAATTGAAATATAGATACTGCAGTTGAAAAACTGTTACAATCATTCAAACCATCACAGAAATACTGAGATAAAAGTAGCGATTTACTTAGTTACTTACTCAAGTTACTTAAGGTAATTTGATGCTTCAAATAAAGTTTCTGTCAGTTACAGTGACTGTCACTTAATGACTCATTCAAGAGATTCTTCTAAAACACTGATTCCTCCAGTAATGAAACAAGTTAAGCCTTTATGAGTGAGACATTGAATCATTTATTCAGTTTCTGACAGCTTAAAAAAATCTTTTAATTAAATATTTTTGAATAGACTACAGCAATTAACATTTTGTCAGAACATTTAGTAAATTACATGACATTTTTTTGTAAAGAATTGTTAGATAATTGTCTATTTAGAAATAAATCATGATTCTCAATGTATCCAGAATCATGCAGCTCTAGAATATTGTGTAGGTTTATTTGTAATTTCACATTTTTGTGTTTTAGATCTGATTCTCCAGGAGGCAGAGCAGCATACCAATATGGAACAGACAGGTCATGGAGATGAAGAAGAGCAAACCAAAGGTGATGAAACTGGGCTGTTCTTATACCACAAAAAGCAGAAGAAATCCACTCATTTCAACCCTGTTGCCCAGCTCAACCATTACCTGGACAATTGTGATGGCCAGAACTGCCTTTTGTTTTGGGGAATGAACAAGGAGAAAATGCCTTCACTGTTTCAAATGGCAATGAGGGTATTAGCTGTGCCTGCTTCAAGCGCACCTGTCGAGCGTGTGTTCAGTCATGGGGGGATTATTATGCGGCCCCATCGTTCACAGCTTAGTGCCACTGCCTTGGCAAACCTTGTTTTCTGTAAACGCAACACATTTTAGACCGTTTCAATCTTAGACTCTGAACGTTTTGTGTAAACAACACAATTTTATTTTATTTTCAGATATTAATGTAGCACAGATATGCATATGATTAATATGTAGCAAATGTATAATAAATAAGATACATAATATATGTATACAAGTTCATCTTTTCTGTGCAAAAATAAATATGTATCGAAAAAATTTACCTCTATTTATTTTAGTAGTGTGACTTGACTTTACTTGAAACTTATCAGGACTTGACTTGACTTGCTTGGGGTGAACCCTTGACTTGACTTGACTTGCTTGATTTATCTGAACTGCGACTTGAGACTTGACTCGAGACTTGATGTTAAGACTTGAGACTTGCTTGGACTTGACCATGTGTGACTTGTCCCCACCTCTGATAATTAACCATCTAGGCCCCCTTGCCTCTAATTTTCACAGTCAAGCAAATTATCTTCGTGTGACTTTCCATTCAGATTCAAAGTTTGATAAACATATAAATTCTGTGGTAAGAGGTGGCTTCTTCCAACTAAGGGCCATTGCGAAATTGAAACCTTTTCTATATTTTAAGGATCTGGAGGTTGTTATACTTGCTTTTATTTCTTTCAGACTGGATTACTGTAACTCACTGTACTATGGTATTTCTCATGGCTCACTGTCATGTCTGCAGTTAGTTAAAAATGCTGCTGCTGGGCTTCTGACTGGAACTAGAAAGCATGCTAGTATATCACCTGTGTTGGCATCTCTTCATTGGCTCCCAGTTAAATTCAGAATTCAGTATAAGATTTTATTATTTGTTTTTAAGGATCTGCATGGCTTGGCACCTCCTTACATTGCAGAACTCCTTCAGCAATAAATGTCTTCTAGACCTCTAAAGTCATCACAGTGTCTTTTTTAAATCATTCCCAAGTCTCGTCTAAAATCGCAAGGAGATCGTGCCTTCTCTGTTGTGGCTCCTCGCCTTTGGTATAGTTTGCCTCTCCATATCAGATCCTGTACCACAGTTGATGTTTTTAAATCTAATTTGAAAACTTCTCTTCTCTCTTGCTTTTGACTGTGTATAGTGTGTTTAACTATCTTTATTTGTGTTGCAATAGTATTTATGTTCTCTGAATGTGTTTATGATTCCTTTATGTGAAGCACTTTGGTGAACAGGTGTTATTTTTAAATGTGCTATAGAAATAAATGTGATTGACTGATTGGCATGTGAGGGGTGGTGCTTCACTGCAGCCGGGATGCATATAGGACAGATTAGTGTTTACACCTCAGATGCGATGCAGTCACATGTATTTTTGACCACATTTGTATGTGGTTTTTGTGATCCGATCACAAAACATTTTAGACTCCGTTTAGACCTGTATTTAGTGCTGACCACATGTGATTGGATCACCAAAATCATATCTTAATTCCAGGTGTAAATGGGGTCAGTGAAACTTGTTGGAATTGGATGTGATTCAAATCACAAAGCATGTCTGTGAAACATGAATTTCCCAAACCTCTTCATGGAAAACTTGTCTTGTCCGAATAGGGCTTAAGAGGATGCTGCCCTTTTGGGAGAAATTCCATCTTTGGGTTTATCTGAATTTCAAACTATTTACTCGATATCACTGGACATGAAGTTGTTTTCTTCTTACTGTGAATACTTGGGTAAACATTTTTTACATGACTATATAGTCGACTCTTTTCCCATATGAAGAGCATTGGTATGGTTTCACTCCAGTATGAATTATCTGGTGTGTTCTCAAGTTCTCAAGACTGAGTGAAACACTTTCCACAGTGTGAACATTTGAATGGTTTTTCTCCAGTATGAATTCTCTCATGTATTTTCAGGTGTTGTGAATGAGTGAAACTCTTTCCACAGTGTGCACACTTGTAAGGTTTTTCTCCAGTATGAATTCTTTGGTGCTGTTTCAAGTTGTTAGCTTTAATAAAGGTCTTCCCACATTCAAAGCACATATGAACCCCAGCACCGGTATGTATTTTCTGGTGCTCTTTAAAATATGACAGGCATGAAAAACTTCTTCCACAAAAAAAACACTTGTAAGGCTTCTCATTTGTGTGAGTTTTCACATGTTTTTGTAGGCATGTTGCCAAAACAAAGGTTTTACCGCACTGATCACATTCAAATGGTCTTTCTCCTGAATGACGGCGAAGATGACGTGTGAGATTTTGTGTTTGTGCAAAACTTTTTCCACACCGATGGCACGTGTAAGGCTTTTCTCCGGTATGAACTCTCATGTGTGTATTAAGCTGGTTTTTATATGTGAAACTCTTCCCACATTGAGAGCAGGTGAATGTATTTTTTGCTGCTCTACTTTGAGGCTTTTTTGGTGAGAAATTCTTTTTAGTCTTTGAGTCACTCAAAGATTTTTCTCCAGGTATTAAATCATGACGTTTGTGATCCTGAAGTTCCTCCTCCACTTCATTCAGCTCTAGAGGTTCATATTGCTTGTTCATCAGCTCTACAATGAGCACAAGAAATTGACAAAAATCAATTTAAAAGGGAAATCTATAAAAAGAAATCAAATTAAACCCCAATTTAATGGCAGAACACAACAAATGTCCAGTATTAGGGGTGGGAATTTCCTCCTGTTTGGATGCAGATTCAATATTTATTGAGACTTTTATAAATTATTGTAAATTGATATATTAGCTGTGTTAACTAATCGTCGACCGAAATAGTTTTTTTTATGACCAATGCCGATATCCAGAGAGAAGGTTGGCCCGATAGGAAAATATAATGATTATATCTCAGACATCTTAATATAATAAATAACATTTACATCTAATTGCTAAAAAAAAAAATACTTTTATTTAGTGCTATATTTACTCTCAACTGCATACAATTTGCATGAGATAAAAAAAAAGATTTTTTGTTTTAAATAGTAGACAGCAGTTTGTTCTACTTTGTTTAGTAATGACATTTTATTTGCACATTTAAAAATTGTAATATATTAGGAAGAGGGCTATAACAGCAGTAATTAACAGTAATGGTATATGCGCATTAGCAATCACATTTTCTCACAAAATACAGTATCAAACTAATTGAACATACAGTGCACAATGAATACGACATTAACTTTTACAGTAGCACATGTAAAGTGCCTCTACTCTGAAGTTGCTCTCAAGTGCTAGTGCTGAGCCAGCGAGCAGCAAGCTTTCAGTTTACACAAGCTGGATCACCAGCTTATAGTGTCAGGGACCGATATGCAACATTCATGAGTCACAGAAACTGAGCTGATCCAGGCTAATAAAATACTATACATGCTTAAGAGAAAGACATATGAGCTTTACACTGGGATAAACTACTGGATGTGCTCAAGTTTTGAGATTTGTTACATCATGTTACTGAGGAATTACTTCTGTTTAAAGTACTGTGGAGGTAGGGCCATGGTCGAGCACCGATTTGAGAATGGAAAGCGAGATCGGGAGATTAGAGCAGTAAGGAGTCCCACCTGTCAGCATTATCTCTTCCAGCTGATTTTGTTTTGCAGTGAGAGCGGAGAGGGATAAAAAGGGGCAGTCCAGACCGAGAGGGGAAAGAATGACACATGAACTTGGCTGTGTGCGTGTGTGTGTGTGCCTGTGCTGAAAAGCCATTAGTTAAAAACTTACGTGGATTGTTTAACCGGCACCCAATTTTTCCTTGTCAAGAGAGTTAAGAACATTTTTACATTGGTGCCAAAACCCGGGAGGAGGAAGGATATGCTGCTATGGAGTCCTCGTTGCTGGAAGTAATCTTCAGAACCCTCGCCAACATCCACCAGACCCAACACCAGGCCCTCCTGGAGCTTCAGAATGAGCAGCAACAACACTTTGAGATGCTTCTTCAGACCCAAAAGGAGGACCGGTGGGTCTTGTGGAGCTTGTTACCCTTGGAGGGGGCTTCTGCTGCAACCCTGGCAGAAGCAAACCCCCACGTGAGGCATGCTAAAATAGGGGTTCAGGATGACCCAGAAGCCTACCTGGAGCTGTTTGAGCACATGGCCAAAGCCCTAATATGGCTGCGGGTGCAATGGGCTTTTCAACTCCTGCCGCGGCTGACCTGGGAAGCCCAGCTTGAGGCACAAAAGCTGTCAGTCGCAAACCTCCTGGACTACTCCCATATGAAGAAAGCCATCCTGCAACGGGTTAGCTGCAGCCCAGAAAAGTACCACCAGCAGTTCCACTCCCTGACGCTGAGCAAGGTTGGCTGCCCATTCGCTTTTGCACAACAGCTCCGTGACGCCTGCTGGCAGGTGGTGCTGGCTGTGGAGGAGAGCGGCACCAATGACATCAACCTTGTGATGCTGGAACAGTTCATCTCCCAGCTGCTGAAGGGGATGGTGGAGTGGATCCAGTGCCACCATCCAGCATTGCTGGTAGAGGTGATCCAGTTGGCTGACAACCATCTAGTGGCGTATGCAGGGGCTGGCAACCGTCACCAGTGGAGTTAGCTGTGTGTGTGTGTGTGTGTGTGTGTGTGTGTGTGTGTGTGTGTGTGTGTGTGCCTGTGCTGAAAAGCCATTAATGTGTGAAATAAAAACTTACATGGATTGTTTAACCGGCTCCCGCTTCCTCCTTGTCAAGAGAGTAAGAACATTGTCACAATGATATACCAACATACTTGTTGCTAATGCTAATGATGACACGGGAGAGCAGCACTTCAGCTTGCACTTGATTGAGGGGAAGAAAGAACAGCTCACAGTTCAGACGCCCTCCAAACAGATTAAGGTGATGTAGATTGCAAAGTGAGGGAATTATAATACAGAAATACAAAATAAGTAAATATAGAAGCAGTGTTGCCTTGGCGTGAAATAAAGCGGAGCCTTACCTGGTGAGCAAATCCCTTTAACACACAACTGAGCACTTCTAAAACAACAATAAAACAATGAGGAAGTTGATTGTCTTCAAAATGTAAAACAACATTAAAAGGAAGAAACATACCTGAAGGAATAAAATCATCATTGTCACTCTGTTGTTCCTCAACTGTGGTTTCTCCTCTCATCTTGATCAGGTTCCTGCAGTCCAGCAGCTTCACTGAACACATCTTCACTGGTGTCTGCAGCATCTGCTGTTCATCATCATCATCTCTCTGTGGTTCCTCTGTTGTGTTTTCTTCTTTTATCTCCTCCTGCTTCACTTCAATCTTCACTGGTGTCTGCAGCATCTGCTGTTCTCCAGCATTACAGACAGAAGTCAGAGACTCTGTGGAGGTTTGATCACCCTGATTACTGTCACACACACTCTCCTGAGCATCAGTAGAACAGAGTAAAGTGAGTTGTGAGTCCTGTGTGTCTCTGGATCTCTGTTCAGAGAGTTTGTCCAGCAGCTGCTGTGGTGTGGACTGATCTCTGCCGCTCCACACTGAATCCTGACATTCTGTGGAGGTCCCATCAGTCACACACACTGAAGATTGACAGGAAACCTTTTCCAGCTCCTGACAAACACAACACAATCACATCTGCACTGTTCATCATCACAGAGTCAAAGTCATATATTACATTATTTGAAACCTTACAAACCAGTGTTGGGGAGTAGCTGTCAACAAGTAACCACTCTTCTAACTTAACTACATTTTTCAGTAGATTGACAGTAGCTCAGCATAGAGTTAGCTGTAAAGAGAGTGCACTCAAAATACATGTTCTCTTATTAATACTAGTGCCCGACCAATATATCGGTATCTGCGTATTTGTTTACCGATATGCGAATATATGAAAACGTTTTTGCAGAAAATATTATGCAGAAAACAATGCTTTAGTGTTGGTGTCATAACGTAGTTTGTCCAGCAGAGCGCACTCCGACTCCACTGTTTACAGAGCTGACTGTGGCTCTGCAGACAAACTATTCAACAGACTCAACTGAGTTGCTAACTATTTTGTGAAATACATACTGGAAAGTTAATAAACAATGTCCCCATCATTTTCACTTTTAAATAAAACTAATATAATGTTAACTCTGTCTATGCTTATTGTGTTACAACCTGCCCTAATTGATTGGCAGTATTAAAATAGTAAGCATTTGACTGATAATAAACAGTACTATTGGTGTTTATTTAGCTATATATTGTATTTTAATTTATTCTTTATTTAAATGGTCTACAACTGACTGACACTGAACATACAGTAATTTTCATACAGTTTATTAAGCTATTTTATTTATTCTTTATTTTCTCAGTGTTCATTTCTAGAATAAACTGACAATGTATAATAATAATGTCAAATATTCTTTGATAGAAATATTTGTTTAAGAAAGCAGCCTTCTGCGTACCTTTGCATAGTCATGACAGTGTAAAATTGGTGCACAATCCACATAATAATAATTATAGGTTTAATTTATATAGCGCTTTTCCCAAGCTCAAAACTCTTTACATGCTACAACAAGCATAAATGCATCAAAACAAAACACAAAAACAATCATCCACACAAACACAAATCACTAAAACAATAAATTACACAAAAAACATAATCCAGGAGTAAAAATGTATAGTCCAAAGTGAAAATGTGGTTGTGTACAAGTCTGATCCAACAGTTCACAAGAAATGAGCAGGGGGCGAAAAAAATGACATGACCAGAGATGTCCCTCGTGGAGTGGATGGCACAAAGTAACCCGTGCTAACACGCATCTCCCACGACACAGAGCCAAGACGAATACAAACTCCAGGACACAAAATGGCGAATGGGAACACACAATGATGACAGGCATCCTGCCGCAAAATCCCTCCGCCACAAAGCACAGCATCGCCGACCACAGAAACCATGCTGCAAACACTGCCAGGTAGGCAGGCCGGTGGAATCAGGTAGATCGGGTAAGACACTGCTCTGGGACGGACGTGATGAATAACGCTGGCCCTGGGACCTACGAAGCTTTCAGTTTGTTGGCCGTGGCAGGCTTGGACGTTGACTCGTCGGCCGTGGCAGGAGTTGACTCGTTGGCAGTGGCAGGCGTGGGCAGCGTTAGCTCGTCGACCATGACGTGGGACGCTGGCTCATTGACCATGACATGGGATGCTGGCTCGGCGGCCATGATGGGGACGCTGGCTCGGCAGCCATGACGGGGGACGCTGGCTCGTTATCTGCCACACACACAGTGAAAGTTGAACCACTTATCCGCAGGGCAAAGTCGATATATTGAGCCAGATTGAAGGTACTCCCACTGCCAGGCGTGCAGGCTCATTCAAGACTGCACGAAAAAAGTGTTTGAGGGAGAACTCATTGAAGCCCACCTCGTCTGCCAGGATGCAGAAGTCCATGTTAGTAGATCTGCTGGGTTCATTTTGGTGGGTCAAGTATTCTGTAACACTGGCAATGACGAAGACGATGATGTGAAGATGAAGTGCACTTTATTTACATATGTGAAATCCAAAACCCTAACTATAGAAATTAACTAAACTACACATAAACATGAACTAACATGAACATAAACTTGACTTAAACAAGGATACATTAACAATACTTGTCAAGAGACAATGGCAAACACGAGGGCTTATATACAAGACATTGTGTAAAACAATAACTAGAAACCCAATAAAGAGACAGAACTATAAACAAGATATCAAGACTAATAACCTTAAACCAATGACAAACTAGAACTGATAATGAGTAACAAGACAATAAACCAATGAACACAAGACACATGAACATGGAGGGAAACAGGAATCACATGACTAGGGATACAGGAACTAAACTTTTCAAAATGAAAGACATGAAATACATGAACATTACAATTATATGCATTAAGTGTCCTTTCTGCATAAAAAAAAACAGCAGAATATATTTTAGATGCAATTTAAATCATTATTCATTTTATAATGATGAACATGCCAGAGTTATTATGCATGCCCAGGAATGAATGCGGGTCAGTTAATGAGCATCAGCTATTCATACTTGTGTCTGATATGGGCAACATTTAAAATGTCATGTGAATAATCTAACCAAGTAAAATCTAACCAGATTTGAGCAGAAAATCAGATTTGGGTCAAATTCAGCTGTGATGTGAACATAGCCAGTGATTTGTGGAAAGGATTAAATGAATGTTTAACCTGTAGCCTGTCGTCGCTCTCTTTCAGCTTTGCATTAAGTGACGTAACCTCTTTCTTCAGCTGAGAGATTTCTGTGATGAAATCATCAAGATCCAGCATGGACAGATCAGTTCCTACTGATTTACAGCAGATCACATCCACCTGCTCTCTCATGATGAACATCTGAACACAAAAACGTTATTAGAATGGCCTGACATCAAACTCTTAAATAAATGTATTAAATATTTTAAAAAGATCTATTGAAAAAAATATTTTTTAGAGTTGGTATAAAATTTATGTTGTTTCAACTGTAATGACGAAAAAATCCTGGTGTAAACAGCACCTGCCACACAATGCAGCTATTTGTACCCCCAATAGTCTGGTGGAAATATACAACAAACTGAACTGTAGGTGTTGCGTGTACAGACAAATGTTTAATGTTGTCCTAGCAACAGTGGTTCGATATTCTGTTTCCGCTCTTATTTTTTTCTTCTGTTTTCTCCCCAATTTGGAATCCCAATGCACTCTAAGTCCTCATGGTGGCGTAGTGACTCGCCTCAGTCCGGTTGCCTCCGCATCTGAGATGGTCAATCTGCGCATCTTATCACATGGCTTGTTGTGCTGCATCCATGTACAACTCACCACGCACCCCACCAAGAGTGAGAACCACATTATAGCAACCATGAGGTTTGGTTGCTTAAGAGACCTGGCTGGAGTCACTCAGCACGCCCTGGATTCAAACTCGCGACTCCAGGGGTGGTAGTCAGCGTCTTTACTCACTGAGCTACCCTGGATCAGAGGGTGAGGGCTAATGTCCGGAAACTTGCAAGTGCCTTGATGGAAGATTGGGGTAACATCTCACAACAAGAACTGGCAAATCTGGTACAGTCCATGAGGATTAGATGCACTGCAGTACGTAATGCAACTGGTGGCCACAACACAGAACCGTATCTTGTTCCCAGACTTTGCGAATTCGACAAGAGAGAAAAGTGATCGTTTCAAGTAATGCAAGAAACTCTTACATCAACGAAGGTCACATTTGCACTGATGTTCCCGGCCAAATTGAGAATAGAGGCTAAGAAAATATTTACATGTCCCCAACAACTGTTATCCTTCATAAAGTCAATGGACTGAGTAAGTTATTTTGTGGTACTCATGTTGCAGCCAAGTGGACCGACTCATTTGACCGTCCAAGGAAACTGTGTGCCTTTTTTGTTTCTTTTTGTGTTGGTTCTTCCTAGCGCCTGGAGTTTGTCTTGTGAGGTAACACTCCTTTGGGTGAGTGTTGTGGATGAATCTGCACGTTCTTTGTGCTTATGCCTCATATTGGTTGGAGTTTGCTTTGTGGAGTATTTCTTGCAAGACATTGGAGTGATTAGGCCATTTGTTGCACACATTTAACAGCCGAATGGGCCGGCTCACTGTCTGAGGAAACTCCGTGGCCTTCTTTTTTTCTTCTTCTTTCTGTACTGGTTCCGTTAGCAGCTGGAGTTAGTTTTGTGGAGGAACACACCTACACGACAGTTATGTGGATGAATTTGCACGTTCTTTGTTTATTCCATCTATTGACTGGAGTTTTCTTTATAGATTATCTTCTCTTGTGTTATTCTGTCTCACAAAATTTGCATAGAAACACTGGTCTTGAGCAATCTGAAGGCAAATTTGAAACAGGGGCACTTGTAGGCGTACATGGACTGTTTGAGTGTAGAGGGATGGACGCCAGTTGATTCTGTCATGCATGGGGATAATGCGCATGTTTTTCTTTTTTCTGTTTGTTTGGTTCTGGGGGAAGTTTGGGTTTGATTGTTTAAATAATGTTGGAATGTGGCCTTTATAATTTAATTTTTTACACACAATAAAAAAAATGTTATATGTTAAAATGTCAAATGTTAATATGAGTGGATTGTCTCTCTCCGCATGAAATATGAATGGTTTGGGGCACCCCATAAAAAGAAGGAAGGTTATTTCTCTTCTTAAATTTAAGAAATATGATATAGTGATTCTTCAAGAAATTCATCTTTTCCCGTAGGAAGCTGAACATTTTGGGAAGATATGGGGTGGACATGTTATCTTTAGTGCTGACACATGTAAGAGCAGGGGAGTCATTTCACTGATAAGTAAGCATTTGCAAGTTAAATATCTCAAACAGATTAAAGTTAAATTAGGAAGAGACATTATTGTTTTAGCAGAAATTCAGGGGCAAAGTCTTATTTTGGCTAATATTTACGCACCTAACTTTGATGAGCTTTTTTTAGATCTTGAAGGGATGCTGCATGAGGCGGGTACCCCTCATGATATAAGTGGATATACTGTTTGTGGGAGAAGACTTTAATCTTTTGATGGACTCTTGGTCCTTGATCATAGTGAAGTAAAAGTGTGTAAGCTCCCTAGAGCAACAGTGACACTTCACAAGACAGATATTTGGAGACTTTTTTTTAATTTTGGAGACTAATTTTTTTTTTCATCAGTCCATAAGATTTATTCTAGAATAGAAGTCCCTCTTATCATCTGTTATTGACTGCTCAATTGGAAACATTTAAGTCTCAGATCACGCCCTGGTGAGTTTAGAGGTGTTGCCAAATATGGAGAAAAGGAAATCAATGTTTATATGGAGAACAACTAATCTTCGGTGTCCTCTGTGAGCGTGGCTTGGGAGGCACTTAGGGGCCGGATCATACAGTACACAGATATAATACTACTATGTCACAGAAGTTGGAGTTTTGGCTATTCAGGGCAAGAGAGTCCCACTTTGAGTCGGGGACAAAGCCTCAGCCATTGATATTATGAAGATTCTTGATCTCTATAGTTCCACACCTTCATCTACTGATGAAGATATTGGAATCTTTGTGGAACCATTAGAACTCCCTAAACTGACAAATGAGCAAAAAAATTATCTTGATTCTGAGAATAACTTGGAGGAGCTTGGCGAGGTAATTAAGGCCTTGTCTACAGGGTCCAGTGCCTTGATCTTATGCTACAGAATTGGCTCCACTTTTGCTAAACGTCTATAAAGCATCATTAAATAATGAAAAGCTTCCACCAACCATGACACAAGCCCGGATCAGTTGGATTCTTACAAAGCACAAAGATACAATCAAGTGTAAGGGTTACTGCCCAATTTCCCTGATCCAACTAGTCTTTAAAATATTGTCAAAACATTTTATTAATTAAAGTTATGACATCTCTTATACATATAGATCAGGTGGGCTTTACTCGGGGCCAAAGCTCTTCTGATAACAGTAGGCGTTTCATCAATATCATGTGGTCAGTGGCAAATGATCAGACTCCAGTCGCTGCCATCTCATTTGACACCGAAAAGGCATTTGATATGATAGAATGGGATTATCTTTTTAAGATTGTGGAAATGTACATGTTTGGGAATACATTTATTGGATGGATTAAGTTACTTTATAGACACCCGGTAGCGGCAGTACAAACAAATGGATTAACCCTCTGGGGTCGACGGACCGCTGGATTTTTTCATTACAGTTGAAACAACATAAAATTCTCAGTCATTTTGGAGCATAAAGTGTAAGACATCATTAGAGACTATAAAGGGTCTACTTTTATTTGTGTGCACTCACAATAACAACAAAACCTTGTGCTTTTGTAAAATAAAGAAAATAAAAAGGGTGAGCTGTAAGCAGTCTCTGGGCTTGCGAGCATATATCTGAAACACGTCACAAATGAACTGAAACTCAGCGAATACTTATCACACAAACTTGAAACATATGTCTAAAGAAAGCTTAAAATGTCTACTATTAAATAAAACAATTCAAATTTAAAACAAATATTCTCCTGCAATGTAATCTGTATGAAACAAAGCAATGTACAGTTTTCCTGGCTCAGCTAATTTATCTCTAATGTGATCCCACCCACCAGTAGAGCGCGCTATTCATACACTAATGTGCTGAGATGATCAATGTAAATGGTACATGCCCCTGACTTCGTCTTAAAAACAACAAGTTTGTTCATTTTTCTGTGCGTTTGAAAGACAGCAAGATACACAAGTGAGAAAACTCCTGGATAGTGATGAAGAGTTACAATTTTCCTCATAAGAACAGCGGGACTCTGATGAACATTTGTATTTTGAAGAGAGACTTGATTCAGACGAGGATACAATTTCGGATGAGTAAGTAATTTAGTTTTAATTAGTTGACATGCTATTTTATATAAACATGTACATATTTTACTAGTGGGACTGTTTCCAGACTTGCCAGCCAGGATTCAGAGTATTGACATTTGAAATATGTCCTAATAAGCAAGTTTTAGTTACATGTAAATGTTGTTTCGGCTAAAGCAGGTATTTAAATTGTATGCTGTATGATATAAATATATGTAATATGATATAAAAATAATATGAATGTTTAGATTACATTTTATCTAGTATTTATGCTGCCTCATTATCATCAACAAAGCTTGTGCTTGCAAATATGTGTTCAGGTGTAAATGAGTAAAATGCACTTTAAATATGCCCATATTAGAAAATCACCATCTTATAATGATTTCTGAAGGATCATCTAACACTGAAGTCTGCAGTAATGATGCTGAAAATTCAGCTTTAATCACAATTTGCATTTTACAATATATTCAAATAGAAAACTGTTCTTTTAATTTGTAAAAATAATTCAAAATGTCACTGTTTTACCTGTATTTTGGATCGAATAAATGCAGCCTTGGTGAGCAGAAGAGACTTATTTTAAATGGTAGTGTAGGCCTAAAATTAAGCAAAGTCTTTATGTAAAGAAAATGTATAGTCAGATTACTTCTTTTAACTTAAACTTGATTTTGATCATTAAGTCTCCTCACATTCATTCTCTATCTGTCACATTCCTCATTGATGGGCCCAGGGGAGGGGGCTTTTGTCTCCTCAGGTGTGAATTACAATCAATATTCATGATAGTTCACACCTCCTCGCATATGATCTTTCTAACACTAAAAGTGTCTTCCAAAAGTTAAATGACTATATTGTTTTGTATGAATGAGTGGATGGAATCAGGATGGTTTTCACATCATTTTGTAGCAAAGACTCTAGGCTACAAGATCCAGTTCTCAAAAGGCTTGTGGACAAATGTTTAGTATGTGTTATATGGCCTTATTTCAATTACTTAATTTTGTTTTTTCAAAAACCATGCATAAACGTTATTTTCTCAAAAATACAAACATGTACACGCATGTTACTCACATAGCCCAGTTTGTGCTGAATACAGTGTTATCAGACGTTAGCCATTAATGTGTTTCTAAGCAACTGAAAAAAGCACAAATGTCAAGGCATGTCAAGACATCTCCAGGCCCCAAAACACCCTCAGACCCCTGAGGATTAATTTCAGATTAATTTACTCTGGATAGAGGCACCCGGCAGGGTTGCCCTCTTTCCCCATTATTGTTCTTTCTTGCCCTGGAACCATTAGCAGCCATGATATGAAAAGAGGATGATTTTCCAGGGGTGATGGTGGGAGGTGTGGTGCATAAGATTTTGTTTTATACAGATTATATTTTATTATTCATCTTCAACCCTACTAGATCTATGGCTTGGTGGTCCGTCAACTGTACAAGCAATGGCCTTGATACACAAAAATAACACACTAGAATTATCTATCTTTGTCCAGACGTAAACCTTTTACTTGTGTCGCCTGAGGATGTGGGTACAATGTGTGTTCGTCTATCGTTTGATTTCCAATTGGTCCCTCAAAGTTCAGGGGATGATGGGACATTATCCCATTTAGAATGTATATAATAAATGTTTTTATAAAAATAGATAAGTGGTTAAGTTTCCACTAATAGAAAGAAGTCAGACAGCATAAAGAAATAACGTGGCAAGCTGATATGCACACCCATTAGCTAGGAATAACTAAGTTGAAAAATGTATGGGCTCAATATGGATAACCGAAATGTAAAAAGCTGAAAGCATGGAATGGGGAGGGCAGAACGCACAGCTGGCCTTCTCAGGTTTATTGGTTGTTCAAACCTCTGACATTTGGAACCTCTGACTCTTGAGATATTTCTTGCAAAGAGCGAACAAACTTCAACTTTACTTCATGACAGTATTCTTTAGTATGCTCTGTGGAACACTGAGAAATCTTTGCTTGTCCAGAGAGATGGAGATTGGATGGCCAAAGTTCAGGTATATACGTTACTTCCTTAGGCAAAAAGGCTACACCTAGGAGCAGCAGGGATGCAACTGGACATGGTTTATAACATCTCTGGAAACAAAGCTTAGAAGAATCTCAGAGGTCTTACTGAGGGACATGTTCTGTTGTGCGTTTCATCCAACAGGAGTCGAGAGTTCAGTCCTTCAGAATTTCACACCTGGGTGCAAAGTGAGCAATGCTTGATGGGATCTGTGGTATGTTTTGAACTCCCTTTCAACATTGTGTTGATGAAGTGACACTAGGGGTCGCTCTTGAAAGCCCGATACACTTTCAGATCTTTGAGAAAAGGCCAATGAGAATTGGCGAGTAGAATTTGTATACTGTTGGATATATGGCGCATTCCAGCTGTTTTCTATCCCTCTTCACGCCAGTGCAGACTACGCCCCCTGGGCACTTCGACAGCGCTAAAAGATTTCTTTTAGCTAAGTTAAGAGTAATATTCTCTCTGTTAGAGCAAACACTTTGACGTTGAACGTCTTTTTAAAGATGCATCTTTTTACACTTTGCCTTGTCCCCGTCCCCTCATGTCTTCATGAAGGTCGCAGAGGCAGCTCTTGCCCTGTTAGGGAAGTGGGCATCTGCATACTCAACTACCTCGACGACTGGCTGAGTCTAGTGTGCTCTCGAGTTACTGTGTGCACATAGGGACCTGGTGCTCATGCACCTCAGCTGTTTAGGGCTTCGGGTCAACTGGGAAAAGAGCAAGCTCTCCCCAGATAAGAGCATCTCATTTCTCAGCCTCACAAATGAACGCACACAGTCAGTGCTGGACAGCCTGAACTTATCCAGGCAGCAAATGTCGGTCCCACTGAAATACTTTCAGAGGCTGCTGGGGCATATGGCATCCTCAGCCGCGGTCACGCCACTCGGGTTGATGCATATGAGACCGCTACAGCACTGGCTCCAGACCAGTATGGCGCAGCGGGCAAGCACATGGTGGTCCGGAAGGACAACACCACGACGGTAGCCTATATAACCCGCCAAGGCGGTTTACACTCCTGTCTCATGTCGCAAATTGCCTGTCGCCTCCTCCTCTGGAGTCGTTGCGCCACTCATATCCCGGGCAACCTCAACACCACAACAGATACTCTGTCACGGCAGGTGATGCTCAGGGGTAGTCCAGCTTTGGAGTCGATTCGGCCAGGTACAGGTAGACCTGTTCGCCTCCCAGGAATCCTCCCACTGCCCGTTCTGGTATGCCCTGACCGGAGCTCCTCTCGATACAGACACACTGGCACAAAGCTGGCCCCGGGGGCTGCGCATTTATGCGTTCCCCCAGTGAGCCTACTCGCACAGTTTCTGTGGAACGTCAGGGCGGACGAGGAGCAGGTCATTCTCGTGGCTCAGTATTGGCACACCCAGACCTGTTCTCAGACCTTAAGCACCTCATGACAGCACCTCCCTGGCAGATTCCCCTGAGAAGGGACCTTCTTTCTCAGGGATGGGGCACCATCCGGCACCCATGCCCAGACCTCAGGAATTTCCATGTCTGGTCCCTGGACGGGATGTGGAAGACCTAAGTTGTCTACCACATGCAGTGGTTTACATGATCATTCAGGCTAGGGCTCCTTCTACAAGGTAACTGTAGTCCCTGAAGTGACGTATGTTTGCTAAGTGGTGTTCTTCCCATAAGCGAAGACCCACAGAAGTGCGCAGTCGGGTCAGTGCTTCCCTTCCTGCAAGTCAATTGGAGGTGCCGCTGTCGCCCTCCACTCTCAAGGTCTTGTAGTTGCTATAGCAACACATCACGATAATGTTGAAGGTAAGTTTCTTGGTAAGCACGACCAGTTCATCAGATTCCCGAGAGGCGACAGGAGGTTGAACCCTCCTAGGCCACGCCTCTTCCCTCGTGGGACCTGTCCGTGGTATTTCTAGGCCTACGGAGAGCCCCACTCGAGCCCCCAGAGTCAGTTGAGTTAAAGGCCCTCTCATTAAAGACTGCCCTCCTGATTGTGCACACTTCCATCAGAGGATCGGGGACCTGCGAGCGTACTCTGCCAGCAAACGTGCCTGGAGTTTGGTCCGGAAGACTCTCACGTAGTCCTGAGACCCCGACCAGACAATGTGCCCAAGGTTCCCAAGCCCCTTTTGGGGGCCAGGTGGTAAGCCTGCAACGAAGCTGCCCCAGGAGGAGGAAGACCCAGCTTTCTTGTTGCTGTGTCCGGTGCATGCCCTCCGCATTTGGATCACACACAGAGCTCTAGATGCTCTGTCAGGTCTTTTTCCTGCTTTGGTCAACAGCGGAAAGGGAACGCTGTCTCCAAACAGAGGCTTGCCCACTGGATCGTGGACACCATCGCATTGGCCTACCAGACCCAGTCCGTGCCTGCCCTCTTGCAGGTTCGAACACACTCTACAAGGAAAGTAGCATCCTCGTGGGCACAGGCCAATGGCACCTCTCTAGCAGGCATCTGCAGAGCAGTGGACTGGGCAACACCCAATACCTCATCAAGATTTTACAATCTTCCGGTTGAGCCGGTTTTTGTCCCGTGTTCCTTCAGGTATGAACAGGTAAGTATTGTTACACGGGGCAGCTGGCCGGGTGTGCCACTTGTGTATAGCACCTTTGCCCTCCAGGTAGGTGAAGCCGTGCATTCTCTCTCTCATGCGTGTTCATGACCTGTGATCCCTGGATATTCTTCCTCCTAGCAATCCGACTCACAAATTCTGTGGAGGAATTCGTAGTCAGACCCAGTACGTGTGCTAATGGGCCCTGTGCTGGGGTAAGTGCTCCACAGGTCTCGGTTACCCTGGTAACCTCTCGTGATACAGGTCCGTAATACGGTCTCCCTTTTTCAGTAGACCCATGTCTCCCTTGGCAGAGCCCTCTCTGCCCCGGTCACAGTGTTTGTAGAAACTCCTCCCCATGAAGGGCAGGACATACCACCGCACCTCTTCCATGTGCGGCCTTTTGGCCCATGTGATGTATTCGCCTTTTTTATACCCTCCCCTTCAGGGCAGGGTGTGGCCTCTATGGGGTCTTTTCCCCCTGAAAGAATAGGAACAGAAAAGAATGCCTTCCATTTACCCCCCCCCCCCCCCCCCCCATGAATCACATGATGTTTTAGGGCGTCTGGGAATGCATCTGTACCTACGCTCATAGTAGCTTGCCTACACCTTTATCAGTAGTTCACGTCACCAGTTCAGTCATTGAATCAATTCATCGACACAATGATGAGTGAGTGACAGAAGGGAAACATCTAGGTTACTGTCGTAACCTCCATTCCCTGATGGAGGGAATGAGACAATGTGTCCCTCTTGCCACAGGCTGAGCTACAATGCTGTAATGGGGAGACCTTGTCTCGGCTCCTCAGTGCAAAAACCTGAATAAATCTGCATTCCGTCCTCCCCTTTACACCCTTATGTCGGGGGGAGTGACATGCAAATTCTATTCGCCAATTCTCATTGGTCTTTTCTAAAAGATCTGAAGGGGTCAAGAGCGACCCCTAGTGTCACTTATCGACACAACGTCTCATTCCCTCTATCAGGGAATGGTTACGACAGTAACCAAGACATATTTGTGACACAGTGAAACGCTTTTCACAGTGTGAGCACTTGTATGGTTTTTCTCCAGTATGAATTATCTCGTGTGTTTTCATGTTTTCTAACTGATTGAAACTCTTACAACAGTGTTGGGGATAAACAGTTGGTCCCAAATATGAATTCTGCAAAATAAAAACTCAAGACACATGTTTGAAATTGAGAGAGTTTACTTATTGTTCTCTGCATTCCAACTCCATCACAAGTCAATGAAATAAACTGGTACAACAATACAGAAGAAAAAGAGGAAGCAGAATAAGCAAGAATAAGCCACCCATTCAAAAAAAGTCACAAGCAATTATAGTCATATGCAAATTTTGATTTAGAGGCATCACAGTACAACATTTTCTGAGAGTTTGATAGGCCATTGACTTTAAACATTTTAGCATTTTACAAATATGGGCTACTTCCACCTTTGAGCACACATTAACTTTGAAGCCATAATAAAGCAAGTTCCCAAACAATTTTACAAAACATATGAGCAGCTGTCAAGTTACAACAATGAGTTATGGCTACTACTTCGATAAAATACTAATTTATTGAGGGTTTTGACTTCAGCAATCACATGTCATAAGTCACTATAAACAAAGTCCAAACATTGATGTTATATTTTGTGGAATTCAGGGCCTCTGCCAGCTATGGAATCTTAGGACAGTGAGCAAGGAGAGAGAAAACACAGAAAACATACACAAGGCCAAACAAAACATAGTACAATATCACATTAAAGAACCTAAAATCACATCTCTCACTCATACAATTAATAATGATTGAATAAAATAGAATCACGTGGTTTTAGAATAGTTGATTACTTACGTAATAATTATAACCGATACATACGTTTGTAAACAAAGGCAGTACAATATAAAAACATATTCTACCGGGAGTCAGGCTAAATAAATAATCCCTTTTATTGAATTTTTGGCATCCAAATCAGACATTCCTGTCACCCCTCAAATATATGTTACTTGCATCTTATAGTAAAAGAAAATGTATTAAAATAATAAATATATATATATATATATGAGGATGATAAAAGATAGGATAGAACTTGCAAATATAGGTTTCGAAAATCCACCCCTTCAACAGTTTGAACACTTTAATGTTTTTTCTCCAGCATGATTTCTCTCGTGTGTCTTCAGGTTTTCTAACTGAGTGAAACTCTTTCCACAGAGTGAACAATTGAAATGTTTTTTCTAGTATGAATTCTCTCATGTCTTTTCAGGTTTTCTGACTGAGTGAAACTCTTTCCACAGAGTGAACACTTAAATGGTTTTTCTCCAGTATGGATTCTTTCATGTGTTTTCAGGTGTTTTATCTGAGTGAAACTCTTTCCACAGTGTGAACACTTGTATGGTTTCACTCCAGTATGGATTCTCACGTGTGTTTTCAGGTTTTGTAACTCAGTGAAACTCTTTTCACAGTATGAGCACTTGTAAGGTTTTTCTCCAGTATGAATTCTCTCATGTGTTTTCAGGTGTTTTATCTGAGTAAAACTCTTTCCACAGTGTGAACACTTGTATGGTTTCTCTCCAGTATGAATTCTCTCATGTGTTTTCAAGCTGTATGACTGAGTGAAACTCTTTCCACAGTGTGAGCAGATGTAAGGTTTTTCTCCAGTATGAATTCTCTCGTGTATTTTCAGGTCTTCTATCCGAGTGAAACTCTTTCCACAGTGTGAACAGTTGTAAGGTTTTTCTCCCGTATGGATTCTCTCGTGTCTTTTCAGGTTTTGTGACACAGTGAAACTCTTTCCACAGTGTGAACACTTGTAAGGTTTCTCTCCAGTATGAATTCTCTCGTGTCTTTTCAGGTTTTCTGACTGAGTGAAACTCTTTTCACAGTGTGAGCACTTGTATAGTTTGTCTCCAGAATGTATTTTCTCATGTATTTTCAGTTGTTTTGAATGAGTGAAATTCTCCCCACAGTGTGAACACTTGTAAGGTTTTTCTCCAGTATGAATTCTCTCATGCGTTTTCAGGTTGCATGACTGAGTGAAACTCTTTCCACAGTGTGAGCACTTGTAAGGTTTTTCTCCAGTATGAATTATTTGGTGCTGTTTCAAGTTGCTGGCATTAGTAAAGATCTTCCCACATTCAAAGCACATATGAACCCCAGCACCGGTATGTATTTTCTGGTGCTCTTTTAAATTGGACAAGCATGAAAAATGTTTTCCACAAAAAAAACACTTGTAAGGCTTTTCATTTGTGTGAGTTTTCAGATGATTTTTTAGGTACTGTTCCAAAACAAATGTTTTACAGCATGTGTCACATTGAAATGGTCTTTCTTCAGAGTGACGACGAAGATGACATCTGAGATTTCGTGTATGTGCAAAACTTTTTCCACACTGATAGCACATGTAAGGCTTTTCTCCAGTATGAACTTTCATGTGTGTATTAAGCTTGCATTGATATGTGAAACTCTTTCCACATTGAGAGCAGGTGGAATTATTTTTGGCTGCTCTTCTTTGAGGTTTTTTTGGTGAGAAATTCTTCTTCGTCTTTGAGCCACTCAAAGATTTTTCTCCAATTATTAAATCATGATGTTTCATATCCTGAAGTTCCTCCTCCACTTCATTCAGCTCTAGAGGTTCATCTTGCTCTGTTGTCAGCTCTACAATGAAAACAGTAAATTGACAAATATCAGTTAAAAGGGGAAAATATCAAAATAAATCAAATTTAATCCCAATTTATTCGTTTATTAGCTGTGTTAATAGTGGTAAATTTTTTTTATGGCCAATGCCGATATCCAGAGAGCAGGGTGGCCTGATAGGCTGATATAATAATGATATATCACATCTTAATATAATAAATAACATTTACACAAATACTACTTTTTTTCCACAAAATGTACAAAAAATTGCTAAACATTTTCATGAGATAAAATTTTGTGTTTTAAATTGTAGACTAGTTTGTTCTACTTCATTAATAAAATTTTATTTGGACAAAAAATAATCACATTTTCTCACAAAAGACAGAATCTATAGCATAACCATTTACAATAGCACATGTAAAGTGCTTCTACTTGTAGTTGCTCTCAAGCGCTTGTGCGAATCTATTGAGCAGCAATCTCCTGACAGCTTTCAGTTTACACGGCTCGTATCGCATGCTTATAGTGTCACAGACTATACAGGTGCTGGTCATATAATTAGAATATCATCAAAAAGTTGATTTATTTCAGTAATTCCATTCAAAAAGTGAAACTTGGATATTATATTCATTCATTACACACAGACTGATATATTTCAAATGTTTATTTCATTTAATTGTGATGATCAAAACTGACAACTCATGAAAATCCCAAATTCAGTATCTCCGAAAATTAGAATATTACTTAAGACCAATACAAAAAAAGGATTTTTAGAAATGTTGGCCAACTGAAAAGTATGAACATGAAAAGTATGAGCATGTACAGCACTCAATACTTAGTTGGGGCTCCTTTTGCCTGAATTACTGCAGCAATGCGGCGTGGCATGGAGTCGATCAGTCTGTGGCACTGCTCAGGTGTTATGAGAGCCCAGGTTGCTCTGATAGTGGCCTTCAGCTCTTCTGCATTGTTGGGTCTGGCGTATCGCATCTTCCTCTTCACAATACCCCATAGATTTTCTATAGGGTTAAGGTTAGCCTTATAAAACCCTATAAGGTTTTCTATAGGGTTAAGGTTCTATAGGGTTAGGGTTAAGGTCAGGCGAGTTTACTGGCCAATTAAGAACATGGTCCTTAAACCAGGTACTGGTAGCTTTGGCACTGTTTGCAGGTGCGAAGTCCTGTTGGAAAATGAAATCTGCATCTCCGTAAAATTGGTCAGCAGCAGGAAGCATGAAGTGCTCTAAAACTTCCTGGTAGACGGCTGCGTTGACCTTGGACCTCAGAAAACACAGTGGACCAACACCAGCAGATGACATGGCACCCCAAACCATCACTGACTGTGGTAACTTTACACTGGACTTCAAGCAACGTGGATTCTGTGCCTCTCCTCTCTTCCTCCAGACTCTGGGACCTTGATTTCCAAAGGAAATGCAAAATTTACTTTCATCAGAGAACATAACTTTGGACCACTCAGCAGCAGTCCAGTCCTTTTTGTCTTCAGCCCAGGTGACACTGAGACACTGATTTTGGGGTTTTCATTAGTTGTCAGTTATAATCATCAAAATTAAAAGGAATGAACACTTGAAATATATCAGTCTGTGTGGAATGAATGTATACATTATACAAGTTTAACTTTTTTGAATGGAATTACTGAAATAAATCAACTTTTTGATGATATTCTAATTATATGACCAGCACCTGTATATGCTACATTCATGAGTCAAAGAAACAGAGTTTTGATCCAGGCTGATAAAATACATGCTATAGAGAAAGATACATGAGTTCTACACCGGAAGAAAATGCTGGATTTGCTCAAGTTTTGAGATTCATGTTACTGAGTAATTACATCCATCTAAATGACATACCAACATACTTATGGACAGTATGTGATAGATGTTTTATTGATATTAGCCATTATATCATCAGACAAGACTATTAAAAGTAACAGGGAACTGTTGAGGAGAGAGATAGAGAATGAAACACGTGAGCACTTTAAACATCACGAGATCATGCGCATCTGTCGTCATTCTGATCCACGTGACTGTTTAAATGAGACGTTATTCGACGGTGTATTATTGTTGTAACATGAAGGCATCACAGAGTTGTCCCGTAGAGACTCCTTTGTTATCTTGGCTGTGTGCTTAAGGTCATTGTCCTGTTGGAAGATGAACCTTCGCCCCAGTCTGAGGTCCAGAGCACTCTGGAGCAGGTTTTCATCAAGGATGTCTCTGTACATTGCTGCATTGATCTTTCCCTCGATCCTGACTAGTCTCCCAGTTCCTGCCACTGAAAAACATCCCCACAGCATGATGCTGCCACCACCATGCTTCACTGTAGGGATGGTATTGGCCAGGATATGAGGTCCAGACAAGACGCTTGCCATTCAGGCCAAAGAGTTCAATCTTTGTTTCATCAGACCAGAGAATTTTGTTTCTCATGGACCGAGAGTCCTTCAGGTGGCTTTAGGCAAAGTCCAGGTGGGCTGTCATGTGCCTTTTATTGAGGAGTGGCTTCCGTCTGGCCACTCTACCATACAGGCCTGATTTGTGGAGTGCTGCAGAGATGGTTGTTCTTCTGGAAGTTTCTCCTCTCTCCACAGAGAAATGCTGGAACTATGTCAGAGTGACCATCAGGTTCTTGGTCACCTAACTGACTAAGACCCTTCTACCCCGATTGCTCAGTTTGGCGGCCAGCTCTAGGAAGAGTCCAGGTGGTTCCAACCTTCTTCCATTTATGGATGATGGAGGCCACTGTGCTCATTGGAACCTTCAATGCTGCAGAAATATTTATGTATCCTTCCCCAGATCTGTGCCTCGAAACAATCCTTTCTCAGAGGTCTACAGACAATTCCTTGGAATTCATGGCTCGGTTTGTTCTCTGACATGCACTGTTAACTGTGGGACCTTATATAAACAGGTGTGTGTCTTTCCTAATCATGTCCAATCAACTGAATTTAAAGGATTATCAGTGGAAACAGGATGCACCTGAGCTCAATTTTGAGTGTCATGTCAAAGGCTGTGAATACTTCTGTACGTGTGATTTTTTTGTTTGTTTTTTATTTTTAATAAATTTGCAAAGATTTCAAACAAACTTCTTTCATGTTGTCATTATGGGGTATTTTTTGTAGGAATTTTGAGGAAAATAATGAATATAATCCATTTTGTAATAAGGATGTAACATATCAAACTGTGGAAGTGAAGCGCTGTGAATACTTTCCGGATGCACTGTATGTACATATTAGTACACTATTATTAAAAGGGGAAGAAGGGAACTGAATATATTCTAAAACTGTTATATGTAATGCAAAATGTCCTGTGTTCTGAACTCCATGTATTCTGATAAAGTGTTATGAGTGTGCGCTAACCAGACCAAGAATTTAGCAAATGCACCACATACACTGACTATATAAGAAGCAATCAGTGGCTGAGCGAGCACTCGAACTTCGGAAGAAGCAGAGACACAGCTCTTTAAGAGATCCTGCCAACAGCTTACAAGCAATCTACACTTTGCATTAGACACAAACACCTATACAGATGGAGGGTAAGCTTATGTTATTTTAGAGGTCTGGTATGTGGTAATATCAGTATTATACTGCTATAGAGGTATAGCATATTCAACTTTTTGCTCACAGAAGATTCTGGAATCCTCTATCTCTAATAATTTTATCCCAAGCCTCTTCTTAATTTTTACTCTGAAGCAAGAATTAATCAGGGGTATTCCCATAAGATCGTAAGGGAGATCTTTATATAAGTATCCTGACACACTTAACAAAAGTAGGTCAAAGTTGCCTCCTAATAGCAATCAGACATGATCAGTGGGAGTGCACGTGAGCCCTAGACAGACTTCTACGAAAACAGAGTCTGCTCTGGTGCACTGAATGGGAGGCTAACCCACCTCACCCAGGTAGGCAGTGTGTGTAGGCCCTGAGAACATAGTATAACTGGGTAAGAAACATTTTAAGTTCATCTGATTCCTCCGCAAAAAATGGTAGACCCAAAAGGAGTTGAGTGAATACAGTACATAGCCCACAAATATAAAGTAGGATTCTCCGCAAGGTGATGCAGCACACTGTATACTTAAATATTTTATTTATTTCCATCCATATGTATAACTGGGGTTTAACAAAGTTTATTACTTTTCATTCAATGCTTCATCTGTAAAGGTGAATGTAGTGAGGGCGTGGTTGAGTGTCCGTCCAGGGAGAGGGGAAGCGGTAAGGATTCATCCCTGTGTGACAATTAGGTCCAACAGCTGTTTCTTGTTGCAGTAATCTGGGAAGAGCGATAAGAGGAGCCCACACCAGAGCCAAGGGGGAGAGGGAGAGAGAGAGAGAGAGAGAGAGAGCCATACAGCAGTGCAAACGTGTTAGAGTGTTAAACATATACCTTTGGGTGTTTTTTGTGAATAAAAGGTGTGAAGATCCCCGAACTATGCTTCCTCATTCCCTCACCGACCAATCCTATAACAGTGTCGCCAAAACCCGGGAACCTTAGAACCAGTGAAGATAATACACTGTCATGAAGTCCTCAACGCTGGCCAAAGTCAACAAGTCCCTCGTCAGCATGCACCAGGTGCAACATCAGGCCCTGCTTGAGCTGTATTGAAACCAAGACCAGTGCTTCCAGGCGATTCTCCGCACTCAAGCAGAGGACCAGCAGGCACTCTGGAGCTTCATACACCAGGAGCAAGTTTCCCAGGAAACGGGAGACGTTTACTCCCAAACTGGCTAACCGGTCAAAGGGGTCTGTCCAGACGGTGGTTCCCCCAGTCTCTTCATGCTCTTTCCCAAGGATGGTGAATACGCTGCTGTGGGTATTGGCATAACGTTTGTGCTAGGTTGTTGGAGTTGTGGGGAGCCGGGGCACTTACAGGACCAATGCCCTGTGATGGAACTCGGTGTACTAGTCCAGGTCCACAACACCCCACGGGCCACCCCGATCGAGCTGGAATGTACCGCAAACCTGTGAGTATCAGGGGAATTACATATAAAGCCTTGGTGGATACTGGTTGAAATCAAACCACTTATCCACCCATGTTTGGTTAAAGACAAACTTTCGGCATGGGACGGAAGGTGAAGGTAAGTTGTGTGCACAGGGATATTTAAATTTGCCCTATAGTGAAAGTCACTATTCGATTTCAGGGACAAAAGCATAGTGTCGAGGCTGCAGTTAATTCATGCCTCACCTATCCTCTAATTTTGGGAACAAATTGGCCAGCATTTACTTCTTTATTGAGGGGAATGTGTGTGGATGGGTCCTGTGACAAAGCGCATCGGTGTTTGATTCACTGGCTGGGGAGGCAGAGCCAGGGCTATGTCAGCGCCATGTCAGGATGATGTAAGGGATGGGGAAGTCTCGGCATCCCCAGCCCTTAATGGATTCCCTGCTGGCTATTTTACTCTGGAGCAGTCGCGATATGAGACCCTTAAGCACACCTTTGATCAAGTGAAAATTATTGATAGTTAAGGTCTCCAGCCAGATGTGGTACTCTTTTATCCTTTTATCCGTATTAAAGATAGGTTGTATCGAGTGACACAGGTTGTATCGAGTGACACAGGATGCACAGACAAAAAAAAAGATACAACCCAGTTGTTGATACCGAAGCCCAGTCAGGAAATGCTATTCCAGACAGCTCATCATAATCCAATAGTGGGTCACTTAGGGCGAAAAATACACTAAACCCTCTAATGGCCCGTTTCTTTTGGCCGGGCATTCTCAGGGATGTTCGCAGGTGGTGTGCAGCACGCCGTGAATGTCAGCTGGAGAATCCACTGGACACCACAAGAGTGCCCTCTGTCATTAATTGAGGACCCCTTTGAGAGAATTGCCATGGATCTTGTCAGGCCATTAGAACGGAGAGTACGTGGACATTGCTTTGTGTTCGTTCAGGTGGATTACGCAACGCAATACATCGGAAGCAGTACCTTTGCGCAACATTTCAGCAGGCAGTGTTGCGGAGGCACTCTTCAGAATTATCTCCCGAGTGTGGATTCCGAAGGAAATCCTCACCGATCAAGGCACTACATTCATGTCACATACACTATGTGAACTGTAAGAATTATTGGGTATTAAATCAAATTGCACCAGTGTTTACCACCCACAAACACATGGTATTGTGGAACGATTTAACCCTGTTCATGAAAGAGGACACTATGAATTGGGATAAGTGGCACAAACCTCTATTATTTGCCGTTTCCACAAGCCTCCACAAGGTTTTCCCCGTTTGAGCTACTATATGGGCATCGACTTGTATAACAGGGGAGCTCAGCTATGGGAATTTGCACCAGGAGACAAAGTGCTTGTATTACTCCCAACCTCGAGCTCCAAATTACTTGCCAGGTGGCAAGGGCTGTTTGAGGTCACACAACAAGTGAGAGATCTCGATTATGAGGTAAATCGAACAGATAGAAGTGACAAACGACAAATATAGAAACTCAACCTCCTGAAATTATGGAGGGAGGTGGTCCATGTGATGTTGGTGACGGTAGTTCCAGAGAGGGCAGAGCTCAGGCTGGAGGTGAACTTAAAAGCCATATCATCTCACACCGGTCACTTGTGGAGACCACCTCTCACAGTCTCAACTCACAGATGTTGCTAAGATGCAGAATGAATTAGCAGACATGTTCTCGCCTCGTACAAACCTCATACACCACCACATCAATACTACGCCCAGAGTAAAGGTATGTACTTATCCTTCCCGAGCACAAGAAAAAAGTGGTACGGGAAGAATTGGATGCAATGCTTGAGATGGGAGTAATAGAAGAATCACACAGTCCTTATTGTCGAGCCCCAAATACCTTAAATTTTAAATACAAAATTAAGACTTTAAGCAGAAACTTTAATCCAGAGTCACTGACACCGCAGAACCGTTATGACTCTGGAAAATTTTTTTACAAAATATAATGGATGCAACGATCAATTGGCTGCCCATCTAAATCGACCGATCTTCATCTTAAATCTGTGATCGGCAATGGGAAGAGAGGAGAAAGAAAAGAGTTAATAAATAATATTTGCACAACAGCCAAGTAGGTGGATATATGCACGAATAACATGAATCAGCAAAAAACAAAAGAAGACCTCTCGTGAACGAGCGTAGGAGGTCTAGCATATTTTAATAGTAAAAAAGGAATTAAATATTGATCTGTTTCTCATCCACACCTATCATTTCGCTCATGAAGACATCGATTGCATCACTGCAGTCTTATGGATAACTTTTAAGCTGCATGTATGTGATTTTTGGAGCTTAAAATTCTGGCCTCCATTCACACCACTATATATTTACAGAGCTCAAATATTCTTCTAAAAATCTTTGTGCCCTGAGAAAAAAGAAAGTCATACAAATCTGGGATGGATTGAGGGTGAGTAAAAGATTAGATAATTTTCATTTTTGGGTGAAATATCCATTTAACACACAAATGAGCAGTTCTAAAACAACAATAAAACAACAGTTGATTGTCCTCAAAATGTAAAACAACATTAAAGGAAGAAACATACCTGAAGGAATAAAATCATCTTCACCACTGTGATGTTCCTCTGCTGTCATTTCACCATAATTTTCATCACTCTGTTGTTCCTCTGATGTGGTTTCATTATCATCTTCATCATTCTCTTGTTCTTCTTCTGTGGTTTCTCCTCTCATCTTCATCAAGTTCCTGCAGTCCAGCAGCTTCACTGAACACATCTTCACTGGTGTCAGCAGCATCTGCTGTTCATCATCATCTTCATCTCTCTGTTGTTCATCTGTTGTGTTTTCTTCTTTTATCTCATTTTGCATCATTTCAATCTTCACTGGTGTCTGCAGCATCTGCTGTTCAACATCATCTTCTTCTCTCTGTTGTTCCTCTGTTGTGTTTTCTTCTTTTATCTCCTCCTGCTTCACTTCAATCTTCACTGGTGTCTGCAGCATCTGCTGTTCTCCAACATTACAGACAGAAGTCAGAGACTCTGTGGAGGTTTGATCACCCTGATTACTGTCACACACACTCTCCTGAGTATCAGTAGAACAGAGTAAAGTGAGCTGCGAGTCCTGTGTGGCTCTGGATCTCTGTTCAGAGAGTTTGTCCAGCAGCTGCTGTGGTGTGGACTGATCTCTGCCGCTCCACACTGAATCCTGACATTCTGTGGAGGTCCCATCAGTCACACACACTGAAGGAAACATTTTCCAGCTCCTGACAAACACAACATGGAGTCATATATCACATTATTTGAAACCTCGCAAACCAATGTTGTGGAGTAGCTGACAACAAGTAGCCACGCTTTTAACTTAACTACATTTTTCAGAAGCTCAGATTAGGGGTAGCTGTAAAGAGAGCGTGCACTCTTTCAAAATAATTGTTAACATGTTGTCTCTCTCTTACTCACTTGCCTGCCCGCTGTTTCTCTGCACATTGTATGTATTTGTGGGAAAGAAATTGGCAGAAGTGCTCTGCTGCTCTCAGCAGGACACATCAATAACGAAAGTACACTTTTAAAAGTATGTTCTCCAACTCTGCAAATTATTAAATAGACAAGGTTGGGAGGGTTATTTTTAAAATGTATTCCACTACAGATTACAGAATACATGCTGTAAAATGTAATTTGTAACGTATTCCATTAGATTACTCAAGATTTGTAACATATTCTAAATACTTTGGATTACTTCAGCACTGGTAGACTTTTTCACTTGTTTTGACTATAAAAACTCAAAATACCCTTGTTAAAAATACATTCGCTGAAAAACCTAAATATCGTACGAAGTGTTGTTTTTAAAACAAGATCAATCAAACTGATCTTGTTTTAAGGATTGTTTTTATATTTTTACAGTAAAACAATACAAAAATGATCAAGAATATGACTTTTACAATAATATCAAAAGGTATAAAAAATGTATTATGATCCAATGTGATTTTTCTTGATAAAAAAATATGAACGTGTCTGGTAACTTGCGCATGTAAAATGGTTAAAAATAGCATTTTAGCTTAGCATAAACTGACAATTTACACAAGGTTTATTTCTATTTCTTCAAACTTCTCTGTCTGCTCGTATGAATATAACACATTCACTGCTATTCAAATGCACTTTGGATCACATAATTTATATGGATAAATATTTTCTATCTGAAAGCACTAAATATTAAATGAAACAAATGACAAAGTAATTTCTTCATTAATCAAAATACTTTTAGAATGTAACTATTCTAATCACCAACTATTTATATTGTAACTGTAGTGGAATACTGTTACTTATATTTGGTATTTTTTAAATATGTAATTATTACATGTATTCTGTTACTCCCCAATCCTGTGAATAGAACACCTGTTCCCCGTCTGTCGCTCACTTCGACGTTGGGTCGAAGAAGCGACACTAGGGGTCTCTCTTGAGAGCCTTTTGCATCTCTGAACTTTGAGAAAAGGCCAATGAGAAATTGGCAGACAGAACTTGCATGTCCCGCCCCCAGACATACGGGTATAAATGGAGGGAATTGCGTCTGTTTCATTCAGAAATTTTTTTCGAAGCCAACCGGTTGTGTGAGCAGCGAGCTGCGAGTCTCAATTGGTTTTCCTCTCATCTCTGATCAGCGTATGCTGTTGGATCGATCAGCGGCTTTCTCTGCACGGTACTGCAGCTTTGTCCCTGGGAGCTAAAAAAAAGAAATTTTCCCTAAAAGAGCAATACACAGCAGCATTAAATGTCCTTTTGAGGACGCATCTTTATAAAGATGCCTTTACGCCCCTGTATAGTTCCTGGATGCGGTCGAGTGCTCTCCGCTCCTGACAGTCACAGGCGCTGCCTCCTGTATCTGGGCCGTGATCACACCGAGGCAGCCTTTGTGGATGGTTCGTGTTCTCACTGCGAGGATGTTACCATGGCAACGTTGCAGTTGCGGCTTTCCTTCCTATAAAGGAATGCCACTTCAGCCACCCCCCCACGTCGCTCCTTCTTCCCAGGTGATTGAGGACGACCTGGCTGGCGATGGAGGCGATGTGGGGATTGCAGTGGGCTTGGTTTCGCCAGGTACGTACCCACGAACCACCTGCCCCCGACACGCTCGCCGACCTCCGTCCGGACTCAAGGCAACAGCGTCTCGCCTCACGGCCAGCCTGCCTATCCTCTTGAGCCCCCCGAGCTGGATGAGCTCGCCACTGCATCAGAGTGTGGTCCGGCTAACGCCCAGATGTCCGACATGCTTGCCCGGGCCACCGTCAGCATGGGGCTGGACTGGAACCCTCCGTCCTCCCCATAGCCTTCGCTGCTGGATGATTGATTCCTCGGGTCTGCGCCGCTCGCTGCCGTGCCCCCCCCAGTTCCTTTCTTCCCGGAAGTGCATAATGAAGTTCGTGCATCGTGTCTCTCATCGTGCCCGTCATCGTGTCTCTCACTCATCCGCTCTCACTACCCTCGACGGCGGAGAGGCCCATGGGTACACGACAGTCCCCCAGGTGGACAGAGCGGTTGCGATCCACCTATGTCCCGAGAACGCCGCCACCTGGTGGGATCGCCCTGTGCTCACCTCCAGGGCCTGTAGGATGATGTGTTCACTGACCTCCAAAGCCTACAGTGTCACTGGACAGGCCGCTTCCTCCCTGCATGCCTTGGCCCTCCTGCAAGTCCACCAGGCCAAGGCACTTAAAGATCTGCACTTGGGTAGTCCTGATCCCGACGTACTGCAGGAACTGTGCTCAGTGACCGACCTCGGCCTCAGGACCACGAAAGTCACAGCGCGGTCACGGGCAGGCGAAGGCCACTCTTGTGGTTCAGGAACGACATCTGTGGCTGAACCTTGTCGAGATGCACGAAGCAGACAAACCACACTTCCTCAATACACCTGTCTCCCAGTTCGGCCTTTTTGGCGACACAGTCGAGGACTTCACCCAACAGTTCTCAGCGGTGAAAAAGCAGACGGAGGCCATATCTCACATCATGCCCCATCGCACCTCCAGCATGGGCCGTGCTCCGTCAGCCTGCCAAGGGCGTCCTCCTGCGGCGTCCAAGAAACGTGCAGCTCAGCCTCAACCCGGGCCCAGCTCTCAGCTCCAGTGTTGAGCACCCTGCAGGAATCGCATGCCCCCCTCGCACGAACCCCTTCGAGGACCCGGAAGGCTCCACGAGACCTCCTCCTCAGTCACTAACCCACCCCCTGCCGGGTGTGCGGAGCAAGGTATGTGCTTCCAGTCTTCTCTCAGCACCAGAGCCTCTGGACGCATTTTTGCCAGCCATTCATCGTACCAAAGAAATGCGGCGGCATACGACCAATCTTGGACTTGCGAGTTTTCAACCGGGCCTTGCACAAACTCCCGTTCAAAATGCTCACGTAAAGACACATTCTAACTTGCGTCCACCATCTATATTAGTTCGCAGAGGTAGACCTGAAGGACTTCCACGTCTCAATATTGCCTCAACATCGACCCTTTCTACGGTTCGTGTTCGACGGCCAGGTGTATCAGTACAAGGTCCTCCCCTTCGGCATGTCCCTGTCCCCTCGCGTCTTCATGTACGTCGCAGAGGCAGCCCTTGCCCTGCTTTGGGAAGCAGGTGTCCACATTTTCAACTACCTCGATGACTGGCTCATCCTGGCCCACTCCCGAGAGTTACAATGCGCCCACAGATCATATGCTAGTGTTACTGGGGGAGGACCATCATGCATCAGTTGCAGCTAAATTCATGTTTGAGATGCACACCCGTGATTCGATTCCCAGCCCAAACAACTCCACATGCCGAAGTGTCCTTGGGCAAGACACTGAACCCCAAGTTGCTCCCAATGGCAAGCTCTGCCGCCATTGGTGTATGAATGTGTGTGTGAATGTGTGTGTGGATGGGTGATTGGGACACAGTGTAAAGCGCTTTGGTAATCTCTAAGGTTAAAACATTTGCCATTTACAGTGTATATTGTTATTATAGTTTTTATTTTATTAATTACCTGGCACCTTATTTTAATTCTATCTTTATATTTTTATATTTTTTATTATATTTATTATTTGTCATGTCATTATCTGTTTTGTGTATTAATGCTTTGGCAATATTGTATGTAAACACAATCATGCCAATAAAGTACTTTAAATTTGAAAATTGATAGAGAGAGAGAGAGAGTGAGAGAGAGAGAGAGAGAGAGAGAGAGGCTGTGTTATTCTACAGTTCACCTCTGCAATTACAACATTTGGGTTTCACATCTTATCCACATTTTCCACACTCGTGTTCTCCACTGCACCTCGCACAACGCTGCCCTTACAAACAGCTGCACATGTCAGTACTTTTGACACTTATAGTATCTAAGCGGAGGGGAACATATGTCTAACAGCATAGCCTTATGAACCCAAGAAATACTCTTTCTGGTATCTTTTCTTCCTCAAACTGCACCATTTTAGAAAGGCTATCCAGCCTTTATTTTTCTTTTATATATTCGAGTCGTTTGACTTCTGTTAAACTTCTCTTGATTGTGTCTTCCGAGACATCAGTTGAGACCTGCAATGACTCCCTTCATCCATTTCTTTTCTTCCAACAGTGTACACGAAATTGTTTGTCCTACTAATATCTTTAAACCTAGTACCTGTCTTTGTTAACTACTATCTTTACTTCCGTTCCGTAATATTTTCGCATTTATAATTTATCAAATCGCTTCTTTGAGTGCTTTAGTTATTTTCAATGGGTTCAATGCATTCGTATGATCTGACATGACGTTTATCATTACCTTATACTCTTCTTCCTTTTGTCCTGCTGTTTTCCCTTTCAATATCCGATCCAGAAAGTTTACCGAACTGATTTCTCGGATTATCCGCTTTTCTTTCATCTTGTTTTAATGGCGGTTATAAAAGCAACTCACTGCTCTTCCGCCATCTACTGGACTGGCGTGAAACACAAACTGATTTATCCTGGAAAAACTCGCAGTTAATCGTTGTAATTCAGTTGTTTTTAGTCCAAACTCTTTTAGATACCTATAATGCAATATTTAAAAATCATGCTCTGCAGTCACACAATAATAGAAATACCAAAGCTTTGTTGTCATTTGTGGGGAAAATGCTTATGATGCCTCATACTGTATATTATTTATATATATTGTATTATATTATATTATATTATATATTATAGATCAGTGCTTCTGATGCTCAAACGCTTTTATTTTGGGTTTCCTAAAACACTGTACCTCAGCACCAGACATTAATATGCCGATATTGAAAAGTAAATTCTTATGTATTCTACCAAATAATAATCACTTCAACACAATTGAGTGTTTTAAATCAGACAATTATTGACAGATATGAAACATTGAATAAACATTTAATTAACATTAACCAGAACAAAATAAAAATACATTTCTTACCACTTAATTTTAGCGGAAGCATCTTTGCTTCTCTTCATTTGTTGTCAAAATACAAAAAAATAACTTTTCTGTTACACTTTCTACATGTTCTTTTCATTCGTATATGAGTCAAATCTTTATCAAACATATTTATATTTAATATAACAGCTACAAATAACTGTTTATGGAGAAAATCAATAAATTAAAGTCTGTCAGTGAGTCGATCCACTGGAATGACCATTACTTTATACATTTCTGTGGAGAAATAAAGCGTGTGTGGCGTGCGATTGTTGTTTTGAGGGATGAAGGCTGTACAATGCTTGAAATTGCCAAAAAACTGAAGATTTCATTCAAAGGTGTAACTACAGTCTTCAAAGACAAAGCACAACTGGCTCTAACAAGGACAGGAAGAGATGTGGAAGACCAGATGTACAACTAAACAAGAGAAGTACATCAGAGTCTCTAGTTTGAGAAATAGACGCCTCACATGTCCTCCGCTGACAGCTTCATTGAATTCTACCCGCTCAACACCAGTTTCATGTACAACAGTAAAGAGAAGACTCAGGGGTGCAGGCCTAATGAAGAAACCCATTTTGGCCATTTGTACTCGCGAGCTAGTTCCTTCGGTCATGCCTAAAATGGAAAAAAATGCGACAGCAATATATTACTTCTGTATAGTAAAATGTTAAATTAAATGTAGTAATGCAATTCAATGTAATGTAGCAATATCTCACAAGCAGGGATATTTTGTGATATATATATATATATATATATATATATAAAATCACACACACACACATATACATACGCAAGTATATATGGTCTTTACTGTACTTATATAACCAAGTGAAAAATTAGCTTATATAAAAAATACACTTATATTTAAGATACATTTTTCAAAGCAAGTCTAAATATTTTATATGCTGTTTTTCAAGAAAATGTATCTTGTTTTAAAGATTTTTAGACCATTTTAAATGGAAAACAAGACTTGATAACAATAGTATTTTTACAGTGGATTTCTTTACTGAATTAACCTTTAATTTAAAGATGATTTTGTCCTCTTTATTGTTAGTAAGCATGTTTATTACAATGCTAATAATACAATTTAATACATGTCACTGCACAGGCGGAATAATAGGTGAAGAGCTAATGATTAATCATTGCAATAATCGCAGAATAGTCAAATAATCGTTCAAATAATCATTAGATTAATCGATTATCAAAATAATCATTAGTTGCAGCCCTAGTGTGAATGGCTTTAGCTTCAGATGGCACATGAGTGAATGGTCACTTGAAAGTATTTGATTTAGATTTGATTCCTTTTGTAGACTAATTTAACAACAACAACTACAAAAATAGCATGACATGGTTCTGGAAAATATCTCTTAAGCGAACGATCGTACAGTTGAACTTTTCCACCAGCTCTCTAATAATGCTACATGCTGATGTGTTCATGCTGACTGATTTTGACTGAACGACATAAACAAAATTAGCCACCGGCAGCAAAGTTGATAAAGAGTAACAATTTGAGAATGCAGAAGTGATGTGTGCATGGGGCAACCGATACTTCAAAACAATGAATAGTTCCAACACTGAACTCCATTAATTTCAGTGTTTCTTGAGCACACTCAATGATAAGTTGCTGAAATGACTGCATTTTAATGCATTAGCTGACCTCTTATGAATCTAGTCAATAGTGGTATTTTATGTAGCCAGCTCTAGTTAATGTTCATTATTAGATAATAGTTTGATTCTAATAGTTAGGCTCTATCACCAAGTTATCTGCTCGCCAAATGTGTGTGCGGGTATATTTGTGAGGGATTGTGTGTGTGCTGTTAGTACGAGAGGTAGAGAGAACAGAATGATGGCATTGAAGCTGGTTTTAGCAATCATGTGAGAGAATGCAACCATTAGTTTTATCATTCAGAGACGCGGTGAACGGATCCGCCATGGTCGTTGGTTCTTTAATGGATAAACTCAGTGTGCCGGTCTCACCTGCGATGGCGGAAATGCACAAACAGCCCAACGTGGTTGGTAGACAACACAGCAAATCTTATTCGTGGTAACAGTAAGTTACAATAATACTTGAGTATTATAAGCAGCAATGAGCGGACTTGGTGGTCCGTCAACTGTACAAGCAATAGCCTTGAAACACAAAAATAACACACAATTATCTATCTTTGTCCAGACATAAACGTTTTACTTGTGTCGCCTGAGGATGTGGGTAGAATGTGTGTTCGTCCATCATTTGATTTCGACTTGGTCCCTCAAAGTTCAGGGTATGACAAGAGACCGTTTCCTCGCTATGTCGGCAGGCAGTACGGCAACTGGTTCTCGGGGGGTTGGCAGAGATATCAGGGAAGTTGACTTGGTTGAAGAAAGAAAATACATTTTCTTTCTTTACTTCTGCAGGGTAAATGGGTGAGATGCGGATTGCTCAGTGGTCTCCTTTGTATTATGGCATATTTTCAAAAGTTTTAACAAACATTATTTCAGTAAAAGACTTGCACATGTGACATAACCACTGTAATGAGAAAAACAGGTTTTTGTCACATGTTCAGCCAACAAGCAGATGTGTTTCACATGTTCAGTCAACATATAGAGCAAGAAACAGATGCCCATTGAGTACATATTGATGGCCATTGTGTGCATATAGAGATGTAAATAGATGCTCAGTTTGTGCAGAACAGTCATTGGGACTAATTACATGAAGACTTACTATATTGTAATTACATTATCCTATTTAGAATATATATAATAAATGTTTTTTTTTAAAAAATAGATAAGTGGTTAAGTTTCCACCAATAGAAAGAAGTCAGCCTAAAGAAATAACGTGGCGAGCTAAGATGCACACCCATTGGCTAGGAATAACTAAGTTGAAAGATTTATGGCCTCAGTATGGATATCAGTAATGTAAAAAGCTGAAAGCATGGAATGGGGAGGGCAGAATGCACAGCTGGCCTTCTCAGGTTTATTGGTTGTTCAAACCTCTGACATTTGGAACCTCTGACTCTTGAGATATTTCTTGCAAAGAGCGAACAAACTTCAACTTTTCTCCATGACAGTATTCTTTAGTATGCTCTGTGCAACACGGAGAAATCTTTGCTTGTCCAGAGAGATGGAGATTGGATGGCCAAAGTTCAGGAATATATATATATGTTACTTCCTTGGGCAAAAAGGCTACACCTAGGAGCAGCAGGGATGCAACTGGACGTGGCTTATACTGTCTCTGGAAACAAAGCTTAGAAGAATCTCAGAGGTCTTACTGAGGGGCACGTTCTGTTGTGCGTTTCATCCAACAGGAGTCGAGAGTTCGATCCTTCAGAATTTCACGCCTGGGTGTAAAGTGAGCAATGCTTGATGGGATCTGTGGTATGTTTGAAGTGACACTAGGGGTCGCGCTTGAGAGCCCGATACACCTTCAGATCTTTGAGAAAAGGCCAATGAGAATTGGCGAGTAGAATTTGCATGCCACTCCCCCGATATACGGATATGTGTATACTGTTGGATATATGGCGCATTCCAGCTGTTTTCCCTCCCTCTGCACACCAGTGAAGACTACACCCCCTGGGCACTTCAACAGCGCTAAAAGTTTTCTCTAAAAGAGTAATATTTTCTCTATTAGAGCAAGCATATTGATGTACAACATCTTTTTAAAGATGCGTCTTTTTACACTTCGGCTTGTTCCCATCCCCTCATGTCTTCACGAAGGTCACAGAGGCAGCCCTTGCCTTGTTACGGGAAGTGGGCATCTGCATACTCAACTACCTCGATGACTGGCTGATTCTAGCGCGCTCTCGAGAGTTACTGTTTGCACATAGGGACCTGGTGCTCATGCACCTCAGCCGTTTAGGTCTTCGGGTCAACTGGAAAAAGAGCAAGCTCTCCCCATTTAAGAGCATCTCTTTTCTCAACATGGAGTTTGACTCTGTGTCAATGATAGCGTGCCTCACAAATGAACTGCCTGAACTAATCCAGGTGGCAAATGTCGGTCCCACTGAAATACTTTGAGGCTGCAGGGGCATATGGCATCCTCAGCCGTGGTCACGCCACTCGAGTTGATGCATATGAGACCACTACAGCACTGGCTACAGACCCGAGTCCTGAGGTACGTATGACGCAGCGGGCAAGCACATGTTGGTCCGGAAGGACACCACCACGACGGTAGCCTATATAAACTGCCAAGGCGGTTTACACTCCTGTCTCATGTCGCAAATCACCTGTAGCCTCCTCCTCTGGAGTCAGCAGTGACTCGGGTCGTTGCACGCCACTCATATCCCAGGCAACCTCAACAGTCCCCTGTAGTCCCTGACGTGACATATGTTCGCTAAGTGGTGTTCTTCCCATAAGCAAAGACCCACAGAGGTGCGCAGTCGGGTCAGTGCTTCTCTTCCTGCAAGACAATTGGAGGGGCGGCTGTCCCCCTCCACTCTCAAGGTCTTTAGTTGCAATAGCAACACATCACAATGCTGTTGAAGGAGAGTTTCTTGGTAAGCACGACCTGTTTATCAGATTCCCGAGATGCGACAGGAGGTTGAACCCTCCAAGGCTGCGCCTCTTCCCTCATGGGACCTCTCCATGGTCTTTTAGGCCTATGGAGAGCCCGGCTCGAACCCCCAGAGTCAGCTGAGTTAAAGGCCCTCTCATTAAAGACTGCTCTCCTGATCGCGCACACTTCCATCAGAGGGTCGGGGGACCTGCGAGTGATCTCTGCCAGCGAACTTGCCTGGAGTTTGGTCCGGAAGAATCTCACGTAGTCCTGAGACCCCGACCAGACAATGCAACGAAGCTGCCCCAGGAGGAGGCAGACCCAGCCTTCTTGTTGCTGTGTCCGGTGCATGCCCTCCGCATTTGGATCGCACGCAGAGCTCTAGATGCTCAGTCAGGTCTTTGTCTGCTTTGGTCAATAGCAGAAAGGGAATGCTGTCTCCAAACAGAGGCTTGCCCACTAGATCGTGGACACCATTGCATTGGCCTACCAGACCCAATCCGTGCCCACCCTCTTGCAAATTCGAACACACTCTACAAGGAAAGTGGCATCCTCGTGGGCACAGCAAATGGCATCTCTCTAGCAGGCATCTACAGAGCAGTGGGCTGGGCAACACCCAAACCTCCTCTAGATTTTACAATCTTCCGGTTGAGCCGGTTTTCGTCTCGTGTTCCTTCAGGTACGAACAGGTTTCGTTACACGGGGCAGCTGGCCGGGTGTCCCGCTTGTGTATAGCACCTTTGACCTCCAGGTAGGTGAAGCCGTGCATTCTCTCTCCCATGCATGTTCATGACCTGTGATCCCTGGATGTTCTTCCTCCTAGCCCTCCGACTCACAAATTCGTAGTCAGACCCAGTAGGTGTGCTAGCGGGCCCTGTGCTGGGGTAAGTGCTCCACAGGTCTCTGTTACCTTGGTAACCTCTTGTGATGTATCTTCCGTAATATGGTCTCCCTTTTTCGGTAGACCTACGTCTCCCTTGGCAGAGCCCTCTCTGCCCCGGTCACAGTGTTTGTAGAAACTCCTCCCCTACGAATGGCAGGACCTACCACCGCACCCCTTCCATGTGCGGCCTTTCGGCCCATGTGATGTATATTTTTTATACCCTCCCCTTCAGGGCAGGGTGTGGCCTCTGCGGGGTCTTTTCCCCCTGAAAGAATAGGAATGGAAAAGAACGCTTTCCCTTTGAACTCCCCCCCCCTCCCCCCAAGATCTAAAGGGGTGAAGAAAGACCCCTAGTGTCACTCATCGACACAAAGCCTCGTTCCCTCCATCAGGGAATGTTATGACAGTAACAGAGACATATTGTGACACAGTGAAACGCTTTCCACAGTGTGAGCACTTGTATGATTTTTCTCCAGTATGAATTCTCTTGTGTGTTTTCATGTTTTCTAACTGATTGAAACTCTTACAACAGTGTTGGGGATAAACAGTTGGTCCCAAATATGAATTCTGCAAAATAAAAACTCAAGACACATGTTTGAAATTGAGAGTTTACTTATTGTTCTCTGCATTCCAACTCCATCACAAGTCAATTAAATAAACTGGTACAACAATACAGAAGAAAAAGTGGAAGCTGAATAAGCCGCAAGCACACAAGCAATGACAGTCATATGCAAATTGAATTTAGAGGCATCGCAGTACATTTTCTGAGAGTTTGATAGGCCATTGACTTTAAACATTTTAGCATTTAAAAATATGGGCTACTTCCACCTTCGAGCACACTTGAACTTTGAAGCCATAATAAAGCAAGTTCCCAAACAGTTTTACAAAACATATGAGCAGCTGTCAAGTTACAGCAATGAGTTATGGCTACTCTTCGATAAAATACAAATTTCTTGAGGGTTTTGACTACAGCAAAAATTTGACAAATATATGGAGGATGATAAAAGATAGGATAAAACTTGCAAATATAAAAGGTTTCGAAAATCCACCCCTTCAACAGTTTGAACACTTTAATGGTTTTTATCCAGTATGAATTCTCTCGTGCATCTTCAGGTTTTCTAACCGAGTGAAACTCTTTCCACAGTGTGAACACTTGTAAGGTTTTACTCCAGTATGGATTTTCTCGTGTCTTTCCAGGTTTTGTGACACAGCGAAACTCTTTCCACAGTGTGAACACTTGTAAGGTTTTTCTCCAGTATGGATTCTCTCATGTATTTTCAGGTTTTTTGACACAGTGAAACTCTTTCCACAGTGTGAACACTTGAATGGTTTTTCTCCAGTATGAATTCTCTCGTGACTTTTCAGGTTTTCTGACACAGTGAAACTCTTTCCACAGTGTGAACACTTGAATGGTTTTTCTCCAGTATGAATTCTCTCGTGTCTTTTCAGGTTTTCTGACTGAGTGAAACTCTTTCCACAGAGTGAGCACTTGTAAGGTTTCTCTCCAGTATGAATTCTCTCGTGTCTTTTCAGGTTTTCTGACTGAGTGAAACTCTTTTCACAGTGTGAGCACTTGTAAGGTTTTTCTCCAGTATTAATTATTTTGTGCTGTTTCAAGTTGCTGGCATTAGTAAAGATCTTCCCACATTCAAAGCACATATGAACCCCTGCACCAGTATGTATTTTCTGGTGCTCTTTTAAATTGGACAAGCATGAAAAACTTTTTCCACAAAAAAAACACTTGTAAGGCTTCTCATTTGTGTGAGTTTTCAGATGATTTTTTAAGTAATGTGCCAAAACAAATGTTTTACAGCACTTGTCACATTCAAATGGTCTTTCTTCAGAGTGACGACGAAGATGACATCTGAGATTTCGTGTATGTGCAAAACTTTTTCCACACCGATGGCACGTGTAAGGCTTTTCTCCGGTATGAACTTTCATGTGTGTATTAAGCTTGCATTGATATGTGAAACTCTTTCCACATTGAGTGCAGGTGAAAGTATTTTTGGCTGCACTTCTTTGAGGCTTTTTTGGTGAGAAATTCTTCTTAGTCTTCGAGCCAATCAAAGATTTTTCTCCATGTATTAAATCATGATGTTTCTGATCCTGAAGTTCCTCCCCCACTTCATTCAGCTCTAGAGGTTCATCTTGATCTTTCATCAGCTCTACAATGAAAACAGTAAATCGACAAAAAAAAATTATTAAATAAATCAAATGAAACCCAAATTTATTAGTTTATTAGCTGTATTATTAGTGGTCGAATTCTTTTATGGCCAATGCCGATATCTAGAGAGCAGGGTGTCCCGATATGCTGATATAATGATGATATCTCACACATCTTCATATAATAAATAACATTAACACAAATACTACTTTTATTTACAAAATGTACTAAAAATTGCATAACATTTTCATGAGATAAAATGTTGTGTTTTAAATGGTAGACAGTAGTTTGTTCTACTTCATTAATAAAATTATATTTGCACATTAAAAAAAAAAAATAAATATTAGGAAAAGTTGTAATAACAACCGTAACGGTATGTGCGCATTAGCAATCACATTTTCTCACAAAAGACAGAATCTATAGCATAATGAATATGACATCACCATTTACAATAGCACATGTGCTTCTACTTGTAGTTGCTCTCAAGCACTTGTGCGAAACTATTGAGCAGCAATCTCCTGACAGCTTTCAGCTTACTCGGCTCGTAACATTCACGAGTCAAAGAAACTGAGTTTTGATCCAGGTTGATAAAATACATGCTACAGACACAACAAGAGTGCCCTCTGTCATTAATCTAGGACCCCTTCCAGAGAATTGCCATTGATCTCGTCAGGCCATTAGAATGGACAGCACGTGGACATCGCTTTGTGTTAGTTTTGGTGGATTATGCAACGCAATACCCAGAACGATTTAATAAAACCGTGTTCATGCACGAGAACGCTACGAATTGGGATAAGTGGCTCGAACCTCTATTATTTGCAGTTCGAGGGGTTCCACAAGCCTCCACAAGGTTTTCCCTGTTTAAGCTACTATATGGGCATAGACCTGTATAACAGGGGAGCTCAGCTATGGGAATTTGCACCGGGAGACAAAGTGCTTGTATTACTCCCAACCTTGATAAGATCAAATTACCTGCCAAGTGGCAAGGGCCGTTTGAGGTCACCCGACAATTGGGAGATCTCGATTATGAGGTAAAACGAACAGATAGAAGTGACAAATGACAAATATAAAATCTCAACCTCCTGAAATTATGGAGGGAGGCGGTCCACCTGATGTTGGAGGCGGTGGTTCCAGAGAGGGCAGAGTTCAGGCCGGAGGTGAACTTAAAAGCCATATCATCTCACACCGGTCACTTGTGGAGACCACCTCTCACCGTCTCAACTCACAGATGTTGCTAAGTTGCAGAATGAATTAGCAGACATGTTCTCGCCTCGTACAAACCTCATACAGCACCACATCATGACTACACCCAGAGTTAAGGTACGTACTCATCCTTCCCGAGCACAAGAAAAAAGTGTTACGAGAAGAATTGGATGCAATGCTTGAGATGGGAGTAATAGAAGAATCACACAGTCCTTATTGGTAAAACAACATTAAAGGAAGAAACATACCTGAAGGAATAAAATCATCTTCATCACTCTGATGATCGTCTGCTGTGATTTCTTCTTTTATCTCCTCCTGCTTCACTTCAATCTTCACTGGTGTCTGCAGTTTGTCCAGCAGCCTCTGTGGTGTGGGCTGATCTCTGCCGCTCCACACTGATTCCTGATATTCTGTGGAGGTCCCATCAGTCACACACACTGAAGGAAACATTTTCCAGATCCTGTCAAACACAACACAATCACATCTGTACCGTTCATCATCACAGAGTCATATATCACATTATTTGAAACCTTGCAAACCAATGTTGATGAGTAGTTGAAAACAAGTAGCCACGCTTCTAACTTAACTACATTTTTCAGAAGCTCAGCTTAGGGTTAGGGGTAGCTGTAAAGAGAGCGTGCACTCTTTCAAAATAATTTTGTACATGTTGTCTCTCTCTTGCTCACTCGCCTGCCCGCTGATTCTCTGCACATTGTATGTATTTGTGGGAAAGAAATTGGCAGAAGTGCTCTGCCGCTCTCAGCAGGACACATCAATAATGAAAGTATGTTCTCCAACTCTGCAAATTATTAAATAGACATGGTTGGGAGGGTTACTTTTGAACTATATTACACTACAGATTACATGCTGTAAAATGTCATTTGTAACGTATTCCATTAGATTACTCAAGGTCTGTAATGTATTCTAAATACTTTGCATTACTTCTTCAGCACTGGTAGATTTTTTTCACTTGTTTTGACTCTAAAACTCAAAATACACATGTTAAAAATACATTCTCTGAAAAACCGAAAGGGAGTCTGTGCTCACTTTGACACGGGTGAGGTCTAGACAGAGACACACTTTCTCCTTCACTGCGAGAAATTCACAGAGGTGAGAGAGAAATACCTCCACAAACTCTCAAACCTCATGCCACAGTTTCCCAGTTCAGCAGAAACAGACCAGATGCTGGTGTTACTGGGGGAGGACCATCATGCATCAGTTGCAGCTAAATTCATTTTTGAGATGCACACCCTCAGAAACCAATTACTGCCTTAATGTACTTCAGTCATAGTCCAGCAGTAATGCAGGAGGCCTTGTTAAAACTCTTCAATCTAGTTCTGCAATCTGGCTATTTTCCTGACACCTGGAGTATGGTCTTAATACACCCATTATATAAGAGTGGAGACAAATTTGATCCAAATAACTACCGAGGCATTTGTGTGAGCAGCAATCTGGGGAAGACTTTCAATTGTATCATGAATGCCCGGATACAGGCCTTCCTTACCAAGCACAATGTCTTGAGTAAGAGTCAGATTGGATTCCTACCAAACCACCGCACCACCAACCACATTCACACACTACACAAGATAGTCAACCAGCACGTGCATCAAAAAAGCAAAAGGCACGATTTATGCATGCGTTGTTGATTTTAAAAAAGCATTTGATTCCATTTGGCACGATGGTCTATATTATAAAATTCTACAATCCGGCATTGGGGGTAAAATGTATGACACTATCAAATCTATGTATTCAGACAACAGGTGCGCAGTTAAAATTGGCAATAAAAGAACAGAATTTTTCACTCAAGGGTGAGGAGTGAGACAGGGCTGCAGTTTGAGTCCAACTCTGTTCAACATTTACATGAATGAGTTAGCAGTGCTACTGGAACAATCTGCAACACCCGGTCTTACTCTAAATAATTCTGAAGTTAAATTCCTTCTCGATGCAGATGATCTGGTGCTGCTGTCAGCTACTGCACAAGGGCTACAGCAGCACCTGGACCTGCTGGAGAACTACTGTCAGAACTGGGCCCTGACAGTCAATCTGAAAAAACTAAAATTAAGATTTTCCAGAAAAGAACCAGATTACAGGAAACCAGATACACATTCTCTCTGGGGAACACTGCAACAGAACTCACCCGACACTACGACTACCTCGGTCTAAAGATCAGTGCTTCAGGGGGTTTTGGTCTGGCAGTGAATGCACTAAAAGAGAAAGCTAGAAGAGCATTCTATGCTATTAAGGGCAAATTTACCCAAGTTGACTTTCCTGTAACAATCTGGTGTAAGATCTTTGACAGTATTGTAATGCCTATTGCTCTGTGTGGATGTGAGGTTTGGGGTCTGTCTGGCAGATTACTCGAGATGGGACAAACACCCCATAGAATCCCTGCATGCAGAATTCTGTAGAAACATTCTAATAGTTCAGAGACGAACACCCACTAATGCATGCCGGGCCCAACTAGGCAGATACCCCCTTATTATACATATTGAAAAATGATCCCTCAAATTTTGGACACCTAAATTCAAGTTCCCCTAACACACTGCAACATGAAGCCCATAAAACCAGTCCCACTTGTCAGCTGGCTCTGAAACTCACAAACCCACTAATAACTAACAAACACCAGTTTCAGACCAGCATGGCTGAACAAAACCAGATCAGAATAAACCAAATCATAAAAGAATGCAAAAATTCATATTTGGACCAATGGGAAAATGAAAGTAAAAACCAAAGCAAATTAGAATGTTATCGGGCCCTAAACAGAACATATAATCTGTCAGAATATCTGCACACTGTAAGAGATCCAAAACAGAGACGGATCCTCCCCAAATACAGACTCAGTGATCACAGTCTGGCCATAGAAAAAGGCCGACACCGACAAACATGGCTTCCAAAGGAAGAACGTATCTGTGCTCACTGTGACACGGGTGAGGTCGAGACAGAGACACACTTTCTCCTTCACTGTGAGAAATTTACAGATTTACCTCCACAAACTCTCAAACCTCATGGCAAAGTTTCCCAGTTCAGCAGAAACAGATCAGATGCTGGTGTTACTGGGGGAGGACCATCATGCATCAGTTGCAGCAAAATTCATTTTTGAGATGCACACCCTCAGAAACCAATCACTGCCTTAATGTACTTCATTCACAGTACTTTTATTCTCTTATGTTCATAATGTCCTGTTAAATCCTTGTTTTATTTTATAGTGTATATTGTTATTCTAGGTTTTATTTAATGCATTACCTGGCACCTTATTTTAATTATATTTTAGTATTATTATTTGTCTTGTCATTATCTGTTTTGTGCATTAATGCTTTGGCAATATTGTATGTAAACACAATCATGCCAATAAAGTACTTTAAAATTGAAAATTTAAATTTTCAATTTTAGAGAGAGAGAGAGTGTAGTTGAGAGGCCGTGTTATTCTACAGTTATCCTCTGCAATTACAACATTTGGGTTTCACATACTATCCAGTTCCCACATTGTATTCTCCACTCACCTCGCACAACAATGCCCTTACAAACAGCTGCACATGTCAGTACTTTTGACACATACCATGCGTTCAGACCAGAGGCGTCGAGAGCGTCAAATCGACCGGAAGTCATTCATTTTCTATGACAGCCAGCGTCTCTCGGTGGCGATTCTGACGGTGTGGGCGCAACATTATGGTAATGAGCTTTGACGCGGTTCGGCGGCAATCTATTGGAATATAGAAGTGCCCCGCTTTAGCGAAGTCTAGAGAACACAACAGTGTAAACTTTGGTTCCCACTAAACATTAGTTCCCGAAGACAAAATGGAGGAGAAACTGATTATTGCCTGGCGGGTTTTGCCGTAATATTTTATCTGTTTGCTTTCAGGGATATAAATAAAATGTAAAAAAAAAAAAAAAAAAAAACGATTCTTAGTGTGCCAGGTGAGTTGATGAAGTGGATATTGGTTTCTATAATATTACATAATAATATATTAAAATATTTAATGAGGATATACGCTACTTGTGATATGTTGTCAAAAAGATACCGATCGACATGTCTGGATGTTTTGTGGCCCCTTGAAATAGAGTAAAACCAAACATTCTCCAACGAACGTTGCCGCCTATTTCATGGGAAAATAGCGTCCACGAATTTTCAATAGCGTCGTTGGCAGGATTTTGACGCCTCTGGTCTGTATCTAAGCGGAGGGGGAACATATGTCTAACAACATAGCTTATGAACCCAAGAAATACTCTTTCTGGTAGCTTTTCTTCCTCAAACTGCACCATTATAGAAAGGCTATCCAGCCTTTATTTTTCTTTTATATATTCCATTAGTTTGACTTCTGTTAAACTTCTCTTGATTGTGTCTTCCGAGACATCAGTTGAGACCTGCAATGACTCCCTTCATCCATTTCTTTTCTTCCAACAGTGTACACGAAATTGTTTGTCCTACTAATGTCTTTAAAGCTAGTACCTGTATTTGTTAACTACTATCTTTACTTCCGTTCCGTAATATTTTCGCATTTATAATTTATCCAATCGCTTCTTTGAGTGCTTTAGTTATTTTCAATGGGTTCAATGCATTCGTATGATCTGACATGACGTTTATCATTACCTTATACTCTTCTTCCTTTTGTCCTGCTGTTTTCCCTTTCAATATCCGATCCAGAAAGTTTACCGAACTGATTTCTCGGATTATCCGCTTTTCTTTCATCTTGTTTTAATGGCGGTTATAAAAGCAACTCACTGCTCTTCCGCCATCTACTGGACTGGAGTGAAACACAAACTGATTTATCCTGGAAAAACTCGCAGTTAATCGTTGTAATTCAGTTGTTTTTAGTCTAGACAATTTTAGATATGAAACATTGAATAAACATTTAATTAATCTTAACCAGACCAACATAAAAATACATTTCTTACCACTTAATTTTAGCGGAAACATCTTTGCTTCTCCATTTGTTGTCAAAATAAAAAAATAAAAAATTTCTGTTACACTTTTACACCATGATCTTTTAATTCGTATATGAGTCAAATCTTTATCAAACATATTTATATTTAATATAACACCTACAAATAACTGTTTATGGAGAAAATCAATAAATTAAAGTCTGTCAGTGAGTCGATCCACTGGAATGACCATTAATTTGTACATTTCTGTGGAGAAATAAAGTGTGTGTGGTGTGCATAATATACATATATATATATATATATATATATAAATAGAGAGAGAGAAACTGTACATTTGAGGTATGAAGGCTGTACAATGCTTGAAATTGCCAAAAACTGAAGATTTCATTCAAAGGTGTAACTACAGTCTTCAAAGATAAAGCACAACTGTCTCTAACAAGGACAGAAAGAGATGTGGGAGACCAGATGTGCAACTAAACAAGAGGATAAGCACATCAGAGTCTCTAGTTTGAGAAATAGACGCCTCACATGTCCTCCGCTGACAGCTTCATTGAATTCTACCCGCTCAACACCAGTTTCATGTACAACAGTAAAGAGAAGACTCAGGAGGCCTTATGGGAAGAATTGCAAAGAAAAAGACACTTTTGAAACAGAAAAACAAAAAGAAAAGGTTTGAGTGGACAAAGAAACACAAACATTGGGCAACAGATAATTGGAAAAGAGTGTTACGGATCTTAACCCCATTGAGCTTTTGTGGGATCAGCTAGACTGTAAGGTGCGTGAGAAGTGCCTGACAAGACAGGCATGTTTGCATTGTTTGGTCGTTTGCATGGTTTTATTTAACTTTTTTTTTTTTTTACGGTATGCAACTTTATTTGGAATGTAAAATTATCTATTTGTTGATTGACAACCTTATCAGGTTTTATGTACCAAGTGTCGAGGTATGTGCATGCTAATTTAAAAAAAACAAAAAACTTTTTTTCCCCCTCACAGAAGTGTTCATTTGAAGAGTAAAAATGTGATGTTATTGGATTAAGACAGCAAGCACATCACTATCCATGAAATATATGGTTATACAAATGTTAAGACGTGATGTCGAGATGCTCAGACTTTTCAACAGTTCAAAACCACATAAAGGAAGCAGTTGTCAAAGAATCAAGTTGACAGGGTTAAAAAAACTAAGTTAACAATATTTAATTGTTAAAAATGTCAAATTAATATTTAATGTGTACAACTAATATGTAAAAGCAGGTTGACATTTTAGATTCAGTTAATTACTTAATATAAAGTACATAAATTCAACTTTTAAAAAAAAATCAATGATATCCTCATTTCTCTACGTTTTCATTATAATCAACTATTTTTTGACTATATTTTCGTGAAGTATTTTGCAAAGAACATGGCGTACCATTTCTAGTGCAATACTTCAAAAACAAAATATTTTGATAGCTGTGTTAATTTTAGCTTGTAAAAAGATATATGTGGTCTAAATAGTTTAAAAACGTAATTCTACCTATTGGGGGACAAAATAGGCATACTTGGTTAAACGTAATAACCGCATATCTAATTACAGATTCACTTCCACAATTTGGTACAACTGCTTTCATATCGGCAGCAAACTGCACCAAAGTTCACATGAACCGTAACCCGGAGACAGGTGCGGATTGTGGGTGTGCACCACCCAAACGAGCCAAACTCAGATATCACTCGAAATCAGGTGTGCACCAAATGTGCTAGTGTGAAAAAACCCTTAGTGAAAAAAAGCTGAGTGACTAGATCAGACAGTTGTTGTGTTGGGTTCACTCCCACTTCTCCACTCAGTAGCTGTTCACCCCCACTTTTGCTGGCATCTTTTGAAAATGTGTTGAGAACTCAACTGTGCCGAAACAGGGTTTCATGGGTTTTCCTTTAATGAAAATCAGTTTTATTGTAGTCCCAAAGTGTATAGTGATAGGGGGGCAGAATGATATATTCTGAATATAATGGAGTAACAATTATTTATATTTACATTTGCAAACATGGACCAAGGATGTCTTAATTGATATTTATTTGCATCACTTTCAGCATTTTAAAACATCTTAACTATATTACACCAATTTCTCATTTATTCTGCTTACAATTTAAAGTAAAATTTTAGTACATGCCTATATTATCAATAAATCTCTGTTGCCTTTTACAGCAGGCAAATTGGGCTCACTCCGCATGTCCATGTCAACAAATCCATTCCTTCCCACAAATGTCAAACAATTTGTTGCAGTGTTACAGGGCTTTAAAAAGGTACTGTAATAGTTATTTCTGCCATCTGTTTTAGGAGAAAATAACATCCATTAGATAGTTTACCATTGAGGGGCATTTAGCCCCATTGTACCCCATCATATATAATCATATAGGTAAACAAATTTACTAACATATGATGTGTGCACAAACTGTGTTTGAGGGGAAAGTATACAATTTGTGGGAAAGATGCCCAGTGGAGCAGATGGGGGCATGTGGCTTCTAGAGAACACTATGGGGCTAGGGGTTAAATTTGCAAAAATGTGAAATATTTTTAATTCAAATTTGATTCATAGATGTACAAAAAAAACTATTTAAAGCTGCATAACATACATACAAAGTACAAAGGTGATAGGTCAAAACAGGTTTTTCCCCATACAAGACAAAACTGACCCATTAAGACAATGAAAGGAACACAAACAATTTGTTTTCTCTTAAAATAAATAAACAATTGCATTAGCTTGTTTTGATGGTCCTGATCAAGTCACAACATTTGGTTCTAGTACCATCCTACCAACTATCCTGTATTGATAATGTATTCATTAACTGTCCTCAAAACAAACAAAAAACCCTAAAACAATAGGAGGGATACATGCCCTCTTTTATTCTCTTAAATGATGCTCTATTGTGAGAACTTTCATCACCAGATAGAACATGTACATCTCTGAGATGCCCGTTTTAGATCTTTTGATCTGGAAAGCATCACAATCAAATTAACATCTGCTAAACATCTTAAAAAGATCTGATTAAAAAAAACTTTCTAAATCATGAATGCCTCAAAGAAATCTGCTGAATGTGTTATTGACGTCTGAGAGGAAACAACTTAGACATATTGCAGATGAAGAAATTATGTCTCCCAGATGTAAACACATACACATCTAGGTGATGTACATGTGCTATCAGACTCTTTGGATTTATTTGCATTACCAACTATTTACTTGATCTTGTTGGACCCGATGATGATATTTGCTCACTGTGACTACCTGGGCAGCTGTTATTTACATGTCTATGTAGACTACTTGCTGCGACGAAACCTTTCCCACACGAAGAGCAGTGGTATGGTTTCTCTCCTGTATGAATTCTCTCATGTTTTTTCATGTTTTCTGACTGATTGAAAGTCTTTCCACAGTGTGAGCACTTGTAAGATTTATCTCCAGTATGAATTCTTTCGTGTTTTTTCAGGTTTTCTGACTGATTGAAACTCTTTCCACAGTGTGAGCACTTGTAAGATTTCTCTCCAGTATGAATTCTCTCGTGTTTTTTCAGGTTTTCTGACTGACTGAAACTCTTTCCACAGTGTGAGCACTTGTAAGGTTTTTCTCCAGTGTGGATTCTCTCGTGTTTTTTCAGGTTTTCTGACTGATTGAAACTCTTTCCACAGTGTGAACACTTGTAAGATTTTTCTCCAGTATGAATTCTCTCGTGTTTTTTCAGGTTTTCTGACTGAGTGAAACTCTTTCCACAGTGTGAGCACTTGTAAGGTTTTTCTCCAGTATGAATTCTTAAGTGCTCTTTTAAGACACTGGCTGTAACAAAGATCTTTCCACATTCAAAGCACATATGAACCCCCACACCCGTATGCATTGTCTGGTGATCTTGAAAATAGTTCAAGTGTGCAAAACTCTTTCCACAAAAAGAACACTTGTAAGGCTTCTCATTTGTGTGAGTTTTCAGGTGTTTTTTTAGGACTGTATTCAAAGCAAATGTTTTACCACATATATCACATTCAAATGGCTTTTCTCCAGAGTGATACTGGAGGTGATTCTTGAGATGGTGTACATATGTAAAACTTTTTCCACACTGATGGCACATGTAAGGCTTCTCTCCAGTGTGAATTCTTGTGTGGGTATTAAGACGATGTTTACGTTTAAAAGCTTTCCCACACTGAGGACACTTGTAAGGCCGCTCTCCAGTATGAACACTTGTGTGGTCATTAAGATTGCTTTTACGTGCAAAACTCTTCCCACATTGTGAGCAGGTGAAAGATTTATTTGCTGCACTTTTTTTAGGCTTTTTTGGTGAGAAATTCTTCTCGTTTAAGCCACTCAAAGATTCTTCTCCAGTTGTGAAATCAGGTTTCTGATTCTGAACTTTCTCATCCACTTCCATCAGCTCTTGACAGTCTTCTTTCACTTTCATCACCTCTACAATGAACATAGTAAATTGACAAAAATCAATTCAAGAGGGAAGAATGTTTAAAAAAAAAAAAAAAAAACAATTTAATGGCAGAAAACAACAAACACCGTGGCACCATTGGTTATCCAGGCGACGTAAACATATAAACCTACATCTAATTGTGCAATTAGACCTCTGCAAGTGCAATTAGACCTTTGCAAATGATCCAGAATGCAGCGGCATGTCTGGTCTTTAATGAACCAAAGAGAGCACGTTACACCACTCTTTCTCTCTCTCCACTGGCTGCCGGTTGATGCACGTGTCAAATTCAAGATTCTGTTGCTGGCATACAGAACAGTCACTGGGTCTGCACAACACGGCCACCAGAAGCCTGCGGTCAGCTAAGGAATGTCGCCTGGTCGTACCAACCCAAAGAAGCACCAAAACACTTTCCCGGACTTTCAGTTTCATCATACCACGTTGATGGAATGACCTTCCCAACTCCATCTGTGAAGCTGACTCACCCTCTGTCTTCAAAAAATGACTTAAAACATCTTTTCCATGACCACTGAAACAATCACTAAAAAATAACAAATAAATTAAAATGCTTATTGCACTTTAATCTGTTTTGAATACTATTCTGATGCTAGTAAAACTTTGTAATATGGCACTTTTGTACCACTGTCTCCCCTTAAGATGATTCGCTTATGTTTTCCTCTTTTGTAATCCGTTTTGGATAGAAGCGTCTGCCAAATGAATAAATGTAAATGCATAAAAGACCTTGAGAAAACTTTAAATAAATTCCTGATATAATTTCATTTAAAGAGTAAAGTATAAGATCCTTAGTAACTAGGGCCTTATGATTTCAGCGTTGTGGAAAAAAAGGACGGAATTGCCGAATCCAGTCTTAAAAACAGAATTAACAACAGAACGCAGAATGTCATGAAAATTGACAAATTTGGGATAAAATGAATGTATAAATGCACAATTAATCAAATTAAAATTATGATATGTCTTAGTGTGATGATTATACCACAAAAGGCTGAAATTTAAGTAAACAAATACCCTATACAGTCTTATATACTGTACAGCTATATGGCTGATCAGCGAGCTTCAGCAGTAAGTGAATGTGAGCTGCATCATTAACATTAAGTTCGCACTGTGAAGTGCAACACATGCAGAGTATATATTTACCCTGATAGCATACATACATCACAGAGACGTCTATTTGATGCGTGTATTTTCATCTGGAAGATTATATTTTTTAGGTTGTTTGCTCATCTGCAACATAAGATGTTTAATCTCGGATATCAATTAGACATTCAGCAGATGTCTTTGAGCTGTTTATGGTTTAGAATTTTTAAATGAAAATCTGATATTTTTAAGACGTTTAGCAGATGTTAATTAGATTGTGATGCTTTCCAGGTGAAAAGATCTAAAATTGACACTCAGAGATGTATGTGTGCTATTTGGGTATATAATTAAATCAAAGCCTTTTGTGGTTTAATAAGCGCATTAGCCCATAGGGCGAACTGCTTTTACAAAGGGAAGAAATCTGGTGAAGTAATCTAAAACATCCAGTTCTTCACTAAAATGTCAAAATAAAAGTCCCTTTTATCCATCCATCCATCTTCAACCGCTAATCCAAGTCGGGTCGTGGGGGCAGCAGCTCCAGCAGGGGGCCCCAAACTTCCCTATCCCGAGCCACATTAACCAGCTCTGACTGGGGGACCCATAGGCATTCCCAGGCCAGTGTGGAGATGTAATCGCTCCACATAGACCTGGGTCTTCCCCGAGGCCTTCTCCCAGCTGGACGTGTCTGAAATGCCCATGGGGTATCCTTGTAATCGCTCCACCTAGTTGTACCGGCGCGGTAGCACGCAGCGGCCACTCCAGATCCAAAACGGTGCTATTTTTGTCACGTAGCCTGACTTTTACGGCACACAGACATCGGAGCAACCGGTGTTCATGTCTCCCATTGCCAGACACTGTTAAAATATAAGATTCATGCAACAAAGCTGTATGATGATCTGCAGGAGTTGCTACGCGAACTCTGCTTGTGCGGAGACCGGGCCTCCAGTCCTCGGCATCGCCTGATGACAGTGCCTGGGTGAGGGGACGTCGTAAGCGGTGTGTGAGGAAGCGAAAGTGCGGCAAGAGGGCGGGGGTCCATGCTAGGCTAAAAACAAACCCTAGCTGGCCAGCTCTCCCGTCTATCCTGCTCTCAAATGTTTGCTCCCTGGACAATAAACTGGACTACATCCGACTCCAGCAGACTACGCAGCGTAAGCTTAGAGACTGCTGCGTCTTTGTTTTCACAGGAGACTTGGCTTAGCGATAGAGTTCTGGACACCGACATTCAGCTAGACGGTCTCGCCTCGTTTCATGCCGACAGAAATGCAGCTCTGTGGGGTAAGACTCGCGGTGGTGGCTTGTGTGTTTACATCAACACGGAATGGTGCAAGAACTCTATGCTAGTCTCTAGTTACTGCTTCTCGCTGGTGGCGCTTGTGACTATTAGATGCAGATCTTTTTATTTACCACGGGAAGCGCTAACGCTAAGGAAGTGCTCTGTGAACTGTATGGGGCTATAAGCGAACTGCAGAACGCTCACCCTGATGGACTGTTTATTGTCGCCAGAGATTTCAACCATCGAATCTCAAAACAGTGCTCCCTAAATTCCATCAGTATGTGGACTTTGCAACGAGAGGGGCGAACACGCTTGATCACGTTTATACATCCCAGGCACGTACTGGGCGGAGCCCCGCCCCCACCTCGGCTACTCAGACCACATCTCTGTTATGCTAATTTCAGCATACAGATCGCTCGTCAGATGCACAAAAACGCTCCAGAAGCAGGTGAAAACCTGGCCAGCAGGAGACATCTCTGCTCTTCAGAACTGTTTTGAGTGTACTGACTGGCACATGTTCAGGGAGGCTGCAACATATGGCAACTCTACAAACTTGGAAGAATACACAGCATTAGTAACCAGCTACATCATCAAGTGCATTAATGATGTCACCTTCTCCAAGACCATCAGCTCACGCTCCAACCAGAAGCCGTGGATAACTGCAAAGGTGCATGCGCTGCTGAGGACCCGAGACTCCGCATTCAGAGCAGGCGACAAGGCTGCCCTAAGAACAGCGAGGGCCAAACTGTCCCGGGCCATCAGAGGCAAAGCACGCACATGGCCAGAGAATCCAGTCACTTCCAGGACAGCGGCGACAAGCGGCGCATGTGGCAGGGCATCCGGGCCATCACCAACTACAGGACAACATCAGTTGCCTGTGACAAAGATGCCTCCCTTCCAGATGTGCTGAACGACTGAACCGTCCCGTCCCACTCACACCCATCATCATGAAGTGCTTCGAGAGGCTCATCATGAGGCACATTAAGACCCAGCTGCCCCCCTCACTAGACCCACTGCAGTTTGCGTATCATCCAAACCGTTCAACAGAAGATGCCAATGCCACCACCCTCCATCTGTCCCCACCTAGATAAAAAGGACTCATACGTTCAAATGCTGTTCATAGACTTCAGCTCAGCACTCAACACAATAATTCCTCAGTACCTGATTGGAAAGCTGAACCTGCTGGGCCTGGACACCTCCCTCTGCATCTGGATCCTGGACTTCCTGACTGGGAGACCTCAGTCAGTCCGGATCAGGAAAAGCATCTCCACCACAACCACACTGAGCACTGGGGCCCCCCAGGGGTGTGTGCTCAGTCCACTGCTGTTCACTCTGCTGACTCATGACTGTGCAGCAATGCACAGCTCGAACCACATCATCAAGTTCGCCGATGACACAACCGTGGTGGGTCTCATCAGCAAGAACGACAAGTCAGCATACAGAGAGGAGGTGCACCAGCTAACGGACTGGTTTAGAGCCAACAACCTGTCTCTGAATGTGGACAAAACAAAAGAGATGGTTGTTGACTTTAGGAAAGCACAGAATGACCGCGACGGCTCCTCTGTGGAGATCGTCGAGAGCACCAAATTCCTTGGTGTTCACCTAGCGGAGAACCTCACCTGGTCCATCAACACCAGCTCTAGAAAGCCCAGCAGCGTCTCTACTTTCTTTGAAGGCTGAGGAAAGCACATCTCCCACCCCCCCCCCCATCCTAACTACATTCTATAGACGGACTATACACATACACACACATACATATATATACACACATACATACATACATACATACATACAGGTCCTTCTCAAAAAATTAGCATATTGTGATAAAGTTCATTATTTTCCATAATGTAATGATAAAAATTAAACTTTCATATATTTTAGATTCATTGCACACCAACTGAAATATTTCAGGTCTTTTATTGTATTAATACTGATGATTTTGGCATACAGCTCATGAAAACCCAAAATTCCTATCTCAAAAAATTAGCATATTTCATCCGACCAATAAAAGAAGTGTTTTTAATACAAAAAAAGTCAACCTTCAAATAATTATGTTCAGTTATGCACTCAATACTTGGGTCGGGAATCCGTTTGCAGAAATGACTGCTTCAATGCGGCGTGGCATGGAGGCAATCAGCCTGTGGCAATGCTGAGGTGTTATGGAGGCCCAGGATGCTTCGATAGTGGCCTTAAGCTCATCCAGAGTGTTGGGTCTTGCGTCTCTCAACTTTCTCTTCACAATATCCCACAGATTCTCTATGGGGTTCAGGTCAGGAGAGTTGGCAGGCCAATTGAGCACAGTAATACCATGGTCAGTAAACCATTTACCAGTGGTTTTGGCACTGTGAGCAGGTGCCAGGTCGTGCTGAAAAATGAAATCTTCATCTCCATAAAGCTTTTCAGCAGATGGAAGCATGAAGTGCTCCAAAATCTCCTGATAGCTAGCTGCATTGACCCTGCCCTTGATAAAACACAGTGGACCAACACCAGCAGCTGACATGGCACCTCAGACCATCACTGACTGTGGGTACTTGACACTGGACTTCAGGCATTTTGGCATTTCCTTCTCCCCAGTCTTCCTCCAGACTCTGGCACCTTGATTTCCGAATGACATGCAAAATTTGCTTTCATCCGAAAAAAGTACTTTGGACCACTGAGCAACAGTCCAGTGCTGCTTCTCTGTAGCCCAGGTCAGGCGCTTCTGCTGCTGTTTCTGGTTCAAAAGTGGCTTGACCTGGGGAATGCGGCACCTGTAGCCCATTACCTGCACACGCCTGTGCACGGTGGCTCTGGATGTTTCTACTCCAGACTCAGTCCACTGCTTCCGCAGGTCATACAAGGTCTGGAATCGGTCCTTCTCCACAATCTTCCTCAGGGTCCGGTCACCTCTTGTCGTTGTGCAGCGTTTTTTGCCACACTTTTTCCTTCCCACAGACTTCCCACTGAGGTGCCTTGATACAGCACTCTGGGAACAGCCTATTTGTTCAGAAATTTCTTTCTGTGTCTTACCCTCTTGCTTGAGGGTGTCAATGATGGCCTTCTGGACAGCAGTCAGGTCGGCAGTCTTACCCATGATTGCGGTTTTGAGTAATGAAACAGGCTGGGAGTTTTTAAAAGCCTCAGGAATCTTTTGCAGGTGTTTAGAGTTAATTAGTTGATTCAGATGATTAGGTTAATAGCTCGTTTAGAGACCCTTTTCATGATATGCTAATTTTTTGAGATAGGAATTTTGGGTTTTCATGAGCTGTATGCCAAAATCATCAGTATTAAAACAATAAAAGACCTGAAATATTTCAGTTGGTGTGCAATGAATCTAAAATATATGAAAGTTTAATTTTTATCATTACATTATGGAAAATAATGAACTTTATCACAATATGCTAATTTTTTGAGAAGGACCTGTACATACATACATACATACAATACACACACACACACACCAGAGCAAAATACATTTAAACTAAATTTTTCATAATTCCTGACATTTAATTGTAGAAAACATTCCTTGTCAGTTAGGATCACTACTTTTAGAATGTGAAATGTGGGAATTTTAGTAGAGAGAATGATTTATTTCAGATATTAATTCTTTCATCACATTCCCAGTGGGTCAGAAGTTTAAATACACTTTGTTAGTATTTAGAAGCATTGCATTTAAATTGTTTAACTTGGGTCAAATGTTTTGGGTAGCCATCCAAGTTGCTTGAATTTTGGCCCATTCCTCCCAACAAAACTGGTGTAACAGAGTCAGGTTTGAACAAAGCACATGCTTTTTCAGTCCTGCCCACACATTTTCTATCAGATTGAGGTCAGGGCTTTGTGATGGTCACTCCAATACCTTGACTTTGTTGTTCTTGAGCCATTTTGCCACAACTTTGGAGGTATACTTGGGGTCATTGTCCATTTGGAAGATCCATTTGCAACCAAATTTGTTTGATCAAACAAGAGGAAATTTCTCCAAAAAGTAAGATCTTTGTCCCCAAGTGCACTTTCAAACTGCAGTATGGCTTTTTATGGTGGTTTTGTAGCAGTGGATTCTTCCTTGCTGAGCAGCCTTACAGGTTATGTTGATATAGGATTCGTTTTACTGTGGATCTAGATACTTTCTACCCGCTTCCTCCAGCATCTTCACAAGGTCCTTTGCTGTTGTTCTGGGATTGATTTGCACTTTTTGCACCAAACTTCATTAATCTCTAGAAAACAGAATGGGTCTGTCCTGAGCGTTATGATGGCTGCGTGGTCCCATGTTGTTTATACTGGTGTACTATTGTTTGTACAGATGAATGTGGAACCTTCAGGCATTTGGAAATTGCTCCTTTGTATGCACCAGTCTTGTGGAGGTCCAAAATTATTTTCTGAGGTCTTGGCTGATTTCTTTTGATTTGCCCATGATGTCAAGTAAAGAGGCACTGAGTTTGAAGGTAGGGCTTAAAATACATCCACAGGTACACCTCCAATTCAATACACCACCTGTCAGAAACGAATTGCCTAAATGCTTAACATAATTTTCTGGAATTTTCCAAGCTACTTAAAGGCATAGTTAACTTAGTGTATGTAAACTTCTGACCCAATGGAAATGTGATATAGTCAATTAAAAGTGAAACAATCGGTCTGTAAACAATTGTTGGAAAAATGTCTTGGGTCAACACAAGCATGTCATGTATGACCTAAAGGATGTCCTAAACAACTTGCCAAAACTATAGTTTGCAAACATTAAATCTATGGTGGTTAAAAAATTTGATTTAATGACTTGAACTTAAGTGTATTTAAACGTCTGACTTCAAATGTATAACTTCTATATACATATTTTGTATCAGTCAGTTTTCCCAGTGCATAGCATGTTTAGAGTCCATATATTACCAAGAAAAAGACATTCAACTCTGATTGGATAAGACTTTTGCCTTAGTTCTGTTGAATAATAAGAAAATGTGCAAAATAACATTAAAAAAAAAGAAACAAACCTGAAGGAATAAAATCATCATCACTCTCTTGTTCCTCTGCTGTGGTTTCATCATCATCAAACTGTTGTTCCTCTGCTGTGGCTTCATCATCATCAATCTGTTGTTCCTCTGTTGAGGTTTCTCCTCTCATTTTTATAAGGTTCCTGCAGTCCAGCAGCTTCACTGAACACATCTTCACTGATGTCTGCAACATCTGCTGGCCATCATCATCATCATCATCATCATCATCTTCATCTCTCTGTTGTTCCTCAGCAATGATTTCTTCTTGTATCTCCTCCTGCTTCACTTCAATCTTCACAGGTGTCTGCAGCATCTGCTGTTCTCCAGTGTTACAGACAGTCTGAGACTCTGTGGAGGTTTGATCACCCTGATTACTGTCACACACACTCTCCTGAGCATCAGTAGAACAGAGTAAAGTGAGCTGTGAGTCCTGTGTGTCTCTGGATCTCTGTTCAGAGAGTTTGTCCAGCAGCTGCTGTGGTGTGGACTGATCTCTGCCGCTCCACACTGAATCCTGACATTCTGTGGAGGTCCCATCAGTCACACACACTGAAGATTGACAGGAAACCTTTTCCAGCTCCTGACAAACACAACACAATCACATCTGTACCGTTCATCACCACAGAGTCACAGTCACATCACATCATTTGAAAGCTTACTTACAATCTCAACCTTAACTGGCTCTAGACAAATGGAGGGTGAAACGAATTCTCTCTCCATCATCTTTGTCTTCAGTGACGTCACCTCTTTCTTCAGATGAGAGATTTCTGTGATGAAATCATAATTAAAGTCTGGACCTCAAAGAATTATGGACATATTATGAACAAAGTTGTCCTCCACAGTTATTACTGTTCCGTTCTAATGATGTTTGCCTTTTCTATATTCTAGAGATTACGTAAATCATCAAATCAACTAAAGAAAATAATTACTGTAATATCTGTTCTAAGTAGGAACAAATAAACATTTTTCACTCAAATCACAATCTCAACTCAGTGAGGTGTGTATTCATATACAGTCAGAATATTACAACAAACGAAGAAACAATATGCTAATGAAATTTACCTCAGTTTGAAGGATGACCTTTAATAGTGACATCAAAACATTTTGACACAGCAGTCAAGAAAAGTTGACACAGAACTAATCAAAGTTGAGCAAAATATTTTATTATTTATCCAATTACCACTATCTGGGCAATTTGTAGATATAATTTTGATAAAAAATACAAGTATTAAGTTGCATTTAAGGAAGGGATTCTTTCTCTGCCTAGAACCCAAACAAGAAATTTTGGGTTTACCTGTGACCTATACCAAAAATAAAAATCATTTAATATTCTGTACAGATAGTTCAGCTACAAATGAAAATTCTCTCATCGTTTACTCACTCTCAGGTCATCCCAGATGTGTATGACTTTATTTCTTCAGCAGAACACAAATATTTTTTTATAACATCTCATCTCTGTAGGTCTATACAATGCAAGAAAATGGTGACCAAAACATTGTAGCTCCAAGAATCACAAAGGAATCAGAGAAGTGATCTATAAGATTTCAGACCTTGCAACATAACAATAACATTATTTCCATTTTTAGTTTAATTTAGTTTAATTGTTTCTTAAACCAACGAAACGATTTGCTTCAGAACATTAATTGATCGACTGGAGTTGTGCAGATTAATTTTATGCTTTCTGAATATGCCTTTTGGACCATCAAATAGGAAAAGCCTGATAGCACCCGCTTATAAATATTTCACTTCAGTTCTGCTGAAGATGGAAAGTCATACACATTTGAGATGGATTAAAAGTCATGAGATATTTTTCATATTTGGGTGAACAAACCCTTTAATTTCAACAGCGATTTTTTTCTATTTTTATCAAATATATCAAATCTGTATATGTTAACATTAGATGATGCACTAGAAACAAACATGAACTAACAATAAAATATATCATATTTATTAACAAACATTAATAAATGCTTATATTGTTTATTCATGATACCTAATGTTAACAAATTAAACCCTATTGCAAAGTGTTACCAATAATTCTTGACAAACAAATAGCTATTGTTGATGAGCACAAACCACCCAAACAGAAGTTATGAAATCTATAGCCAACATTTAGAAAGCGATCATTTAGACAAGCTTCACGAGTTGAATTTTAAATATGATAAACATTGGATCATCTTATATTGATGGCGTCATCTCGGTGATCCACCCACAGCCGCTAGAGGGTACCATTAGCTTGTGCTAACTGAGGCAGTCGATGCAGACTGTTTTAAATGCAGATTTGTCATTGAAGACTATTTTGCGATTCCAATATTAATTAAATCCAGAATGCAGCATTGCTGGATATCTTAAAAAAGGAACGTTTTAAAAAAAGGATAAAATAACTTATAAAATAAAGTATAATTGCATTCTTTTCTAACACACTTGATAGTGTTGCCCCCCTTCGATAAAAAACAAACAAAAAAAAACTCATGCTCTCAAGAGAGCAGTTCGGAAAATGGAGAGTGGAAGAATAAAAAATATAAAAGGTATTTCATGGTGCGTAGAACAATAGTGGCTGTAGCTACAGACAGGCACTAAAAATTGCCAGGTCAACATATTTTAGTAAACTCATAGAAAATAACCACAATAATCCTAGGTGTTTATTCAGTACTGTGGCTAAACTGGTTTAGAATAAAACCTCAACAGAACCAGATATTCCGTCGCAGCACAAGAGTTATGACTTCATGAATATCTTTACTGATAAAATTTTAATAATCAGAAATAAAATTGGAAATATGCAATCAACTGTCATAGCACCTCGGAAAACGGTGTCTCGTAATTTTCCTCATGAGCAACTTCAATCCTTCGGTCATGAAGAGCTAGGTCATGGCTAATTACAGACCGATTTCAAATCTACAATTTATGTCAAAAATACTAGAAAAAGTAGTGTCCTCCCAATTATGTTAATTTCTACAGAGAAATGGAATATATGAACAGTTTCAGTCAAGATTTAGGCCCCATCACATTACAGAGACTGCACTTATCAGAGTTACAAATAACTTGCTCTTATCTGATCGCAGATGCATTTCTATTCTAGTGCTTTTAGATCTTAGTGCTGCATTCGACACAATAGATCACAACATTCTCTAGAATAGGCTGGAGAATTACGGACTTGCATTGGTTTAGGTCCTATTTAACAGACCGCTACCACTTTTTATGTGTAAATGAGGAATTTTCAAATCAAACAAAAGTTATGTATGGAGTGCCACAGGGATCAGTTTTAGGACCTCTACTTTTCTCCTTATACATGCTTCCCCTGGGAGATATTATCAGGAATCATGGAATAAATTTCCACTATTATGCAGATGATACCCCACTTTATATTTCTTCTAAAACCAACAAAATTCACAATTCTCCAAATTGTGTATCAATGAAATCAAAGACTGGATAGCCAGAAATGTCCTTCTACTCAATTCTGATAAAACGGTGATACTAATTATTGGATCAAAAATAAGCCGCTAAAATATCATTTGACTCTCGATGGATGTACAGTTACTTCTTCTTCTACAGCAAGGAACTTTGGTGTTATTTGATACCAATCTGTCATTTGAAATTCAAATTTCCAATGTTAATTATGACACATTCTCTGTTGCTGATGCCAAAAAATGTATTAATGTTTTCATGACCTCAAGACTATAATATTGTAATGGATTACTGGGAGGATGTACTGCAAGTTCAACAAAGTAACTTCAAATAGTTCAAAACGCAGCTGCCAGAGTGCTTACTAGAACCAAGAAACATGAAAATGAGTCCAATTTTATCATCGTTACATCGGCTACCTTTTAAATGTTTTACTAATTTTAAAATTCCATTAACTACATTCAAAGCTTTGGAATCATGAAATTCTGGCTTATAATTCCAAGAATATCAAAATCCACAAAAGGAGGCAGATCCGTTTCATATTTGGCTCATAAACTATAGAATAGTCTCCCTAACACTGTTCGGGATGCAGACTGTAAAGGATTTAAGGGAAAGGAGGAGAGAACCGGCTGGACAATATAAATAGTATTTTAATGATAAACTTAAGACACAAACACACACATGACGGACATGTCTGCAAATGATCTCTCTCTCTCACACCACCGTCTGCCATCGGCCTTTATACCTCTTGGAGGCTTGATTAGCCCGATACGGGACCGGGTGTGTAGCATCACAACCTGGCCCCAACCTCCGCCCTGCCACATTCCTCCCTACTTCTTTCAGGCTGGGGAGCCCCCGGCCTGACGTACACCCCCCCCCCCCCCCCTTCCCTGGGGAGGGGCGCCCCTTCCGCGCCGTCTGCCGGCAGGTCATCCCCGTCTACCTGGATGAGGGAGGGGACAAGGGGAGGGAAACAGAAATAATTAAAATGGGACAATTTAAAAGAGAGGGAAAAGGCCAACGCAGAGCGGCAGTGAGAGAGAGAATTTTTTTTTTTTTAAAACCTACTCGCCGGTTCTCTGATACGCCGTAGCTTGTTCCTCGGCCAATCCTCCACCCTCTAACGGAGGACAGCCGCACCTATCCGGGAGGATCGGAGGAAGTCCTCCAGCCCCTGGCGGACGGAACGCCCTGCCAGATGATTTATGCTTTATATAATCCCAATTGTCAGATAAAAATTCATAAAGATATTAATATTTACACACGTGTTTTTAAGTGAAGAGTTCAGTGGAGCTGATGGGTTTTTGGCTACCCGGGTTGTGGAAAATCTTTGAAGAATCTCGAAGATGCAAGAAAACTCTGAGTCCAGGGTTTCAAAAGCTGCTTTGAAACGAGGTGTGTTGTGAAAAGCGATATACAAATAAATATGACCTGACACGTGTAATATACAGTAGGGAGATTTTAGGCCTAATCTATCATTAAGAATGTGGATATAAACATGAAATTAGACAACCTAAACAAGACCAAATCTGATTGATACACAAAGCTCAAATTCAAAAATACACGAATAGTCCAGAAATGCGAAATGTAACAGGTGTGCTATGAGGATGATATGAAGTAGACCGTTTTAAATAGTCATCTTCATCCTGCAGCAGAACAGCTCTGGAAATAACTCGATACCACAGGTGGATAAGGCGATCACGGCACACTCGGTATCTGCACGCTCTTGTTCCTTGCAGCGTCCAATATATTATGTGCTCACGTGTCTTTGCAAGCTAAAAAGAATCAAGTTCGCTTGTCTCCGTTTTCTGCTTGTTAAGACTTTGTTCTCTCATTTGTGGTCCGCTGGCACAAACATTATAAATGCTGCACTGGCCCGGGCCATTGGGCAGTGCTTATTGTCAATGTCGAGCCCTACCTTAAAATTAAAATAACAAATTAAGACTATAAGCAGAAACTTTACTCCAGAGTCACTGACACCACAGAAAATTTAATGACTTTGGAAAAATTACAATAAAAAGATTAAGGATGCACCGATCGATGAGCTGCCCACCTAAATCGACCAATCTCATCTTAAATCTGTAAACGGATGAGAAAGAAAAGGAAAATGATAGTAAATATTTGCACAACAGCCCAGTAGGTGGCAATATGTGTGAAGATTGTGAATTGGCAAAAAACAACAGACCTCTCGTGAATGCACATAGGAGGTCTAGAATAAATGTATTTTTAAGAGTATAAAGGACTTAAATATTGAGCTGTTCCTCATCCACACCAATCATATCCCTCATGAAGATGTAGATTTGACCACTCGAGTCTTATGGATTACTTTTATGCTGCCTTTGTGAGATATTCTTCTAAAAATCTTTGTGTTCTGCAGAAAAAAAAAAAAAGTCATGCACATCTGGGATGGCATGAGGGTGAGTAAATGATGAGAATTTTCACTTGAGTGAACAATCCCTTTAAAATACAACTAAGCACTTCTAAAACAACAATAAAAACAACAAGGAACATTTCAATGCAGAGATTTCTTCAAAATGTAAAACAACATTAAAAAGGAAGAAAAATACCTGAGGGAATAAAATCATCATCATCATCACCATCTTGTTCCTCTGCTGTGGTTTCATCTTCATCACTCTCTTGATCCTCTGTTGTGGTTTCTACCATCATCTTCATCAAATTCCTGCAGTCCAGCAGCTTCACTGAACACATCTTCATTGATGTCTGCAGCATCTGCTGGCCATCATCATCTTCATCACTCTGTTGTTGCACTGCTGTGATTTCTTCTTTTATCTCCTGCTGCTTCACTTCAATCTTCACTGGTGTCTGCAGCATCTGCTGTTCTCCAGCGTTACAGACAGAAGTCAGAGACTCTGTGGAGGTTTGATCACCCTGATTACTGTCACACACACTCTCCTGAGCATCAGTAGAACAGAGTAAAGTGAGCTGTGAGTCCTGTGTGTCTCTGGATCTCTGTTCAGAGAGTTTGTCCAGCAGCTGCTGTGGTGTGGACTGATCTCTGCCGCTCCACACTGAATCCTGACATTCTGTGGAGGTCCCATCAGTCACACACACTGAAGATTGACAGGAAACCTTTTCCAGCTCCTGACAAACACAACACAATCACATCTGTACCGTTCATCATCACAGAGTCACAGTCATATCACATCATTTCAAACTTACTTACAATCTCAACCTTAACTCGCTCAAAACAGGTGCAGGATGAATACAGTTCTGTCTTCATCAGTTTTGTCTTCAGTGACGTCACCTCTTTCTTCAGCTGAGAGATTTCTGTGATGAAATCATCAATATCCAGCATGGACAGATCAGTTCCTACTGATTTACAGCAGATCACATCCACCTGCTCTCTCATGATGAACATCTGAACACAAAAACATCATCATTATAATGGACTGACATTCATCACATGCAAAAACATTATTAAACACAAGAACAGCTGTTAAACAAAACAAGTAATTCTGAGATTATATGAATATAAATGTGTGCTTTGTGTTCGGTTATCACTTTCCTGAAATATTGTCAGATATTAGACCATAGCTAGCTTTATTCAACATATAATAGCCTTCATTGAAATAATTTACAAACAGTCGGATTTAACGAGCTCATTTGTCAGTAAAGTAACATAATTTACCTCAGTTTGATTTCCACAACACATTACAACATAAAAACACTCAAATTCACAATGCTCCAGATGATTAGCTGATATATCTAATAACTTGTTTATCCTGTCACATACGGCGATAAAAAAAAAAACTTATTTTACGACCATTAAAACACCAAAGAGAGAAAAAGTATACGCACACAAAACACACACACTTGAAACTATAAATCTCACAAATAACATAAAACAAATTGAACACGTACCGATTGAGAGCTCAAACTGTTCTTTCTTCGTGATAAATGGCGGTTTGCAAAACAACTTTTGATGATTTTCTCGCCTCCTACTGGACTGGAGTGTTGATGCGTTTGGCGGGAAATAGTTACTGTATAGTCAAACTTTTATCCTGGCCTCACATTTCCATCAAATGTGTTAAAAGGGAACCTGTCAAGCTCCAAAATGTCGAATAGAGCACCATAGAAGTTACATAACTTATTCACTTCAATTTCCCTCAGCCAAAGCTCTTAAATGGCCCACAATAATTAAATGAACTCTAATGATGGTGTCACTGTTCCTCACACAAAGGTGGCCTGTTATCGCCCCATCCTAATTCTCCTGCCACATCCTTATTAGTTTTTGCTTTCCTCAATGGGAAGTTTGTCAATGACAGTGTGTCTAGTATTTCCGGCAAATATTAAAATGTTGAATAAATGTAGATTTTTGGAACCCTTCCAACATTAGTTAACATAAACAAACAATTAACAAACGTTTTTAACACTGATAGGTATAATGTTTAAATATAGTAATAGATTTTTCTAAAAAAAAAAAAAAAAAAAACATTAAAAAAGACTTTAAAATGCTGTGAAATTTTACATTTGTTAATCAATTATGCTTTTACTAATGGTAACAAATAGATAATTACTGTAAACAGAGTATTGCCTTTTTTCTTGTAAAAATTAGTGGCATGTAACTGTCATAGCAGACAAATGCTTCTAAATTCATCATATTATTTTGTAGATATTAAGAATCTTGCAAAAGAGCACATGATTGAGTTTTTCAATCATTCTCTCCAAATGATCAACAGTTGAAGTAATTTAGTATTTGGTAGCAATGCCTTTAAATTGTTTAACTTGGGTCAAACATTTTGGGTAGCCTTCCACAAGCTTCTCACAATAAGTTGCTGGAATTTTGGCCCATTCCTCCAGACAGAACTGGTGAAACAGTGTCAGGTTTGTAGGCCTGCTCGCACACACTATACAGATCTACCCACAGATTTTCTATCGGATTGAGGTCAGGGCAGTATTTAGATGACCGCTCCAATACCTTGACTTTGATCTCCTTAAGCCATTTTTCCACAACTGGAGGAATGCTTGGGGTCATTGTCCATTTGGAAGACCCATTTGCAACCAAACTTTAACTTCCTGGCTGATGTCTTGAGATGTTGCTTCAATATATCCACATAATTTTCCTTCCTCATATGCCATCTATTTTGTGAAGTGCACCAGTCCCTCCTGCAGAAAAGCACCCCCACAACATGATGCTGCCACCACCATACTTTACGATTGGGATAGTGTTCGCAAGACTAACCCTTTTTCATAACGATGTTAGTATGTTCAATTTTTGTTTCATCAGACCAGAGGATATTTCTCCAACTCATCCCACATCGTTTTTCATAGATCCACAAGTGAGGTGTCAAACTGACCAATCTATTTACAACACCTGTGCTATGACTTTTCTAAGGGATGTGGTGTACAGTGCACCCCAGGGGGCAAACAACATCCTGAAAAATCCAATAGACTTTGCATTGCGACAACATTTTACAGATCATATCTACGGATCAGAATTTCGTAGAGACATATGGGTGGACTCATTTCATACAGTCTAGCAAGCTGTTTTAACAGCATGAGATTGGGGGTAATATCTACCCCTGGGAGTTAAAACCGGCCCAAAAATGCCCCATAGGCATACTATGGCAAGGGTCTCGCCCATGAAAACAATTGTTTTTTTCCTACTTTGACAAGACACTGAAATTTGTGGGATCATAAATCCCAATCAGAATGTCATAAATAGACATGGGGGCAAGCTCATTTAATTCGGGCTACCAATCAGTCTTTATATATCATCTTGGAAATGGTGTAGCCACACCCTAGCAACCATTTATGGCACCCTAGCAACCGCCCCCATAGACTTCCATTCACAATGGCTCAGAAGGATTTCATCAGAACAGAATGTCATAGACAATTGGGGATTGGATCTTTTGAGTAAGGTTAGTAATCAGCCAATTAGAATCTCTCTGGTCACTGGCTAGCCATGCCCTAGCAACCATTTAGAGCACCCTACCAACCAGCCCAATTGACTTCCATTAAAAATGGCTCAGAGTGTTAATTTCGTATCAAAATGTCCTAGAGACATGAGGGTCAGCTTGATTCACTTGGGTGAGCAATCAGTCTTCAAGTATCATCATGGAAACTACTTAGCTATGCACTAGCAACCATTTAAGGCACCCTAACGACTGCCCCCATTGACTTTCATTCACATGAGCTTAGATGGATATCTCTGGAACAGAATATCATAAAAGACTTCATTGTTGCCTTGTATGACTCAGGCCAGCAAGCATCCTTGTTAGTATCACCCTGGAAACTGCCTAGCAGCCAGATAACAACCAAGTAACAAATCATATATCTCTGCACCAGAACATCTTAGAGACTTCTGTTTTTTTTTTTATTTGACTCAGGGTAGCAAGGATCCTTTTGAGTATCACCTTTATAAATGCCAAGCAACCAGATGGGGTTAAACTAGCAACCAAGTAAAAATCACATATCTCTGCACCAGAACATCATAGAGACTTCTAGTTTCGTTCATTTGACTCAGGGTAGAATTAAGCCTTTTGAGTATCACCGTGGTAACTGCCTAGCAACAATATGGGGTTACCCTATCAAGCAAATAACAAATCATATATCTCTGCACCAGAACATCATAGAGATATAGTCCTTTGTAGTCTTCCGATATATTTTGTAGCTGAACCAAACCAGACAGTTATTGAAGTGAAGAGGACAGACTCAATGAAGTCCAAGGAGAACTGATTCAGCAGCACCTGTGGCATGTTGAAATTCCACAACTGGAGTAGGAAGTACAACCTCTGCAGGGCCTTTTTCACAATGGAGTCAATATGGATCTCCCACTTCAGGTCCTGTGAGATGGTAGAGCCCAGGAACCTGAACGACTCCACTGCTGCCACAGTGCTGTTCAGAATGATGAGGGGGACAGTAATGGGGGGGGGGGGGAGTTCCTCCTTCCTGAGCATGTTCAGCTCAAGCATGTTTTGAATGCAAGACAGCCAGCTGTTTAACCTCGCTTCTGTATGCAGACTCATCGTCATCTCGGATGAGGCCGATGAAAGTGGTGTCGTCTGCAAACCTCAGGAGCTTGAGAGATGGGTTCTTGGCGATGCAGCCATTGGTGTAGAGGGAGACGAGTATTGGGGAGAGCACACATCCCTGGGGGGCACAAGTGCTAATTGTACAGGTGCTGGAAGTGAATTTCTCCTCACAAGCTGCTGCCTGTCCATCAGAAAGCTGGTAAGATGTTAGGGCGTCTGTATTCATGTAGTCATTAAGTCCTGTGATATTTGGTTTCTTTGGGACAGGGATGATGATTGAGTGTTAGAAGCAGTATGGGACTTCACTGCTCCAGTGATCTGTTGACGATCAGTGTGAATATGGGGGCCAGCTGGTTAGTACACGATCTAAGACACATAGGTGAAACACCATCCGGGCTTTGTGCTGTCCTTATCTTTTGCTTTGAAAGACAAGGGACACCTCTTCTTCACAGATCTTAAGTGCAGGTTCAGTAACTGGAGGGGGGTTGCAGGAGGTGTTGGAGTTTGTGTGAAGTGAAGGTCAGAGCGGGTGTGGGATTGGGCCTTTCAAATCTACAGTAGAACTCATTCAGGTCATCAGCTAATTGTTGGTCCACCACAACTAGCTGGGACAGGAGTCTTGTAATTCGTAAGTTGTTTCATGACACGCCACACTGATCCAGGGTCATTAGCTGAAATTTTTTTTAGTCAGTTAGCCTCTCAGAGTATCTTCTTTTAGCCATTCTTATTTCCTTATTCAGTGTGTTCCTGGTCTGATTATACAAGACTTTATCCCCACCTCTGTAAGCATCCTCATTGGCCTGACGAAGCTGCCTAAGCTCTGCTGTAAACCATGTTTTGTTATTGTTAAATGTTAATTAAGGCCTATTAGGAATGCATATTTCCTCACAGAAACTGATATATGATGTAACATTATATGTGAGCTCATCCAGATTGGTGTCTGCAGCCTCAAAAACACTCCAATCAGTTCTAGTCATAGCAGGCTTGTAGTTCCAGCTCTTCTTAATTGGTCCATCTCTTTACAGACCTTATTACAGGATTAGCAAATTTTATTTTCTGTCTGTATTTTGGAAGAAGATGAACCAGACAGTGATCCAATAGTCCCAAAGCTACTCTAGGGACAGAGCGATATGCATCCTTTATTAGCAGTAGCAGTGATTAGTATATTCCTGTCTCTGGTGGGGCATGTAATGTGCTGTTTGCATTTTGGCAGTTTGTGTATGAGGTTTGCTTTGTTAAAATCCCCAAGATTAATAATAACTGAGTCCAGGTATTGTTGTTCCAGAGCATCTTTGGGATTCTCTGATCACTGTCTGGTTCATCATCTTCCGATCTACAGGCAGAAACTAAAATCAGCTTAACCTGTAATACGTTGGACCAATGAATCCGAGCTGGAACTACAAGCCTGTTTTGACTGCACTGACTGGAGTGTATTTTAGGCTGCAGCTACTGACCTGGTTGAGCTCACAGATCCTGTTACATTATACATAAGATTCTGAGAGGATATTTGCATTCCTACAAGGACTTTTATAACATGAAGTACAACAATGACAAATCATGGTTTACAGCTACATTCAGGCAGCTTCATCAAATCATTTACAATCAAGTCAAAAACAGAATGACAAAAGGAGAGAGTGACTGAAAGAAGCTATTCTGAAATGTTGAGAAACAAATTCTCAACTAGCGGCCCCGTGTCAGTGTGGAGAGGCCTGAAGGACATTACCAACTACAAGACACCATCCCCCAAACTCTGTAGAGAATCAACAACTGGCTGATGATCTGAATATATTTTACTGTAGATTTGAAAAGCCTGAAGGACATAACTGAACCATTTCTGGATCCCCCGCTGTGTGTTTATTGAGCTTACAGGTCTGTGGATGATGCAGTCATTATGGGACTGTATTACATACTTCAATATCTAGACAGATCAGGCAGTTACTGTATGCAAGGATACTATTTGACTTCAGTTTGGCTTTTAACACCATCAACCCCGCTCTCCTATGGACTAAACTGTAATCTGTCAGTGGATCACCAGCTTTATGACAGAAAGGCAGCAGTTAGTAGGAATGGGAAAAATCACCTACAGCACATGTACAATCAGCAATGGTGACCCCCAGGGATGTGTACTCTTCTCACTATCTCCCTCTACAAACCATCTCCACTGCCAAGGACCCCTCTGTTAAGCTCCTGAAGATCACAGATGACACTACAGTCATCGGCCTCATCCAAGATGATGATGATTCTGCATACAGAAGGGAGGTTAAACAGCTGGCCATCTTGTACAGTCAAAACAACCCGAAGCTGAACACACTGATGATAGTGGACTTTAGGAGGAACACCACAGTATTAACCCTGCTCACCATTCTGAACAGTACTGTGGCTGAAGTGGAGACATTCAGGTTCCTGGGCACTATCATCTCACAGGACCTTAAGTGGGAGACTCACATGAACTCTATTTTGAAAAAGGCCCAGCAGAGGTTGTTCTTCCCTCGCCAGCTGAAGTTGTTCACACTGCAACATGCACTGCCGATACAGTTTTTTTTTTTTTTTTTTACAATGTTTATTATAAGTTTTATTTTATATACATATGTGTATGCTTAAACAAAAACAAACAAATCGTAGGCTGCCTCAGCAACCAAGACATCCACTGGGGTACAAATGAATAGTATGTTACAAAGAACAACTCAGACTTAGATCGATCTATTACACATATAATTGAAATAGAGAGAGAGAGAGAGAAAATAAAACACATGGTAAAATTTTAATATTTATTTAAACTTCACAAAATTGGGGGGCGCTAGCGAGCAGGCCATGGAGTAGGTTGTGGTTTCGACGTGCTCTGCTGAAATTCGGTTTAAAAGTATTATTTAGGCACCTTATACCCACAAAAGGCTACAAATTATTGTTTTAAGTTTGTTTCTTTCAATTTTAGTCTCGATATTTGTGTGACAAAGGCCAATAACAAGTACAAATTTGCGGGAGGAACTGCTACTACTGGGCCTAAAGCTGCACCAGGAGTGATAATGACAGCCTACAGAGAGGAGGTGCACACTCTGACACGCTGGTGTCAGGAGCACAACCTCTCCATCTTCTTCCTGAAACAGCTGAGGAAGTTCGGAATGAACCACCACATCCTCACACGGTTCTACACCAGCACTGTAGAGAGCATCCTGACTGGCTGCATCACCGCCTGGTACGGCAATAGCACCGCCCACAACCGCAAAGACCTGCAAAGGGTGGTGCAAACTGCCCGACACATCATTGGAGGTGAGCTTCCCTCCCTCCAGGACATATATAACAGGCGGTGTGTGAAAAAAGCTCGGAGGATCATCAGAGACTCCAGCCACCCGAGTCATGGTTTGCTCTCACTGCTTCCATCAGGCAGGCGGTATCGCAGCATCAGGACCGCACCAGCCGACTACATGACAGATTCTTCCCCCAAGCAATAAGACTTTTGAACACATGATCTCTAACGATCAACAATCAGCACTGCACTTTATTAATCATCATCTTATATCACACACTGGACTGTCAATATATTCTCCCCAATTCAACTAGTGTATATATATTTTTATATACCCTTATCTAGTGTATGTGTATTCTATATTGTTTGTATTGTTTACTGTACATTGTATATTAGTACTATGTTGTGTAATTATGTGTACATTTGATATGTAAATTGTGTTGTGTAAATATGTTGTTCATTGTAAATTGGTATATGTCTCGTCACTGTCATGACTGCTATGTTGCTCAGAACTGCACACAAGACTTTCACTTACTGTTGCACTCGTGTACACAGTAGTGTGACAATGAAGTGATTTGATTTGACACCTCCTTCCCCAAGCTAGACAAACAAATTGAGGCAGCGGACATGAAAGTCGAAATTCTTGCTTTGCTGAAAGAGGATATCGAAGCTCTGCTTCGGTCAGAGCTTAAGACTGTGTTACCGGAGGAATTCGAGGCGATTAAATCTGAATTGCATGCAGTTAAAACAGAACTGGCGAATAACACTGCATGAACATTGTCTATTGATATCAAAGGAAGCAAGATAATTATAGAGAGCATTGATTAGGCTATTTGGCAGCACTTAATTTTTTTTAAAGGTTTTTATTTGAATATGTATATATATTATTAGGTTTAAGATATAATTATGCCAAAAGTGATAATAATGATGTAACTGAATATTTTTGACCTTCACATCTGAATAGTATTAACATTAAATACGCTGCTTATAAGGCAGTTAGATTTAGAGGAAGGAAGATATTCTCCCTTTGAAACATTTAAAAATGTACTCATTTTAAGGTAATGATAGACTGCTGGTTTAATCTTGACATATATCTCCTCAGTAAGTACTTAGTAAATTACTACTAATCTGGGGGTTTTGTTTGATTGAGATATTACATGTGGTTTTTTTTTTCCCTTGATGGGAGGTTTAGTTTTTGTATGCAAGACTATATACCATTGGGTTGAAAACAAGTCCCCTTGTTCTGATAGGTGATTAGGGTTGGGAACTTACTGTACCAGGTTTACATGATTTTTGTATTTCTTAATTTTTTCAATTTGTTTTCACTAAGGGATTTTGTCAGTGCTATAGCAAACACAAAATTGTTAAATCTCAATATGCCTTAATTATTTTTTTTCCCTTAAAACAAGACCATGGCTAACTTAAGCTCTTCAAGCGGTTCAACCAACTGCGATGTAAACTTTCTGAGCTGGAATATTAAGTCACTAAATCACCTTACGTAAGAAGGTTCTTTCGCATCTGAAAACACTTAACATAGGGATAGCATTACTTCAGGAAACACATCTGCAAACTTTTGATCATTTCCGAATCAGGGGAGGATGGGTAGGCCAAGTAAACCATTCCAATTTTCACTCTAAGTCCAAAGGGGTAGCATCAGGGCATTACATAATTGTAATAGATAGGCTATATAACACACCAGTTATCCTGGCTAATGCTTATGCGCCACACCAGTTAATTTTTCACAAATCAGCTCTTGCAATCCAGGTATTTCTTATTACAAATGGAATATCTGATGCGTGGCATTTCCGGAATCATACATCTAGAAGTTATTGATGACTCTAGGTATACCAATCTTTCATGCCAAATATTGTCCTTGATGTTTCAATTCGCTATTACACTCTGATGAAAGTTTCGTTTTTTTATTTTTCTAATTTTATTTAAACTGAAATTACTTCTTTCTCAAACATAACCAGACCCCAGATATGTCCCCCCTCAATAGTGTGGGAATCAATGAAGGCATATCTTAGGGGACAAATTATATCGCATAATGCAAGACTCAGGAAGTGTCACAATGCAAGGCTTGAACAATTAATGAAAGATATTAAGAAATTAAGAAATGTATTAAACAATTTTACCCTATTTTGCTCTCTATGAAGAATCGTTTATTCATGGGTCTTTTCCTCTGACCATGCGACAGGAGGTCATATCACTTATCCCTAATAAATATAAGAATCCTCTAGAGTGTATCGCCTATCACCCTATCTCACTCCTAAATGTAGATAGTAAAATTATTTCTAAAACGTTAGCCCGCCATTTGGAAGCTGTCTTACCCACAATTGTGTCTGATGATCTGACAGGCTTTATTAAAAATCGCCACTCCTTCTTCAATGCGCAACGCCTGTTTAATATCCTTTATGATCCCACTTCCATCGAGACCCCAGAAAAAAATAATATCGCTCAATGCCGGAAAAGCATATGATCGGGTGGAGTGGTATCATTTTGTTTTTATGAAATTTGTCTCGTGGATAAGGGTGCGCTATTCCTCATCATTGGTGGCTGTCCGAACAAACAGCAATCTCTCCTCCTATTTCCCACTCAGTCGCAGCATTAGGCAGGATTGCCCCCTGTCACCTCTTTTATTTGCTATTGCTGCCAAACCATTGGTGATTGCACTGCGTGGGGAGGCAAGCGTTAAGGAAATACAGAGAAAAGGTTCGGAGCATAAAGTATCCCTTTACGCTGATGACATGCTTTTATACCTATCTAACCCCCTAAATATTCTACAAAAACACTTAGCATATTAGAGGATTTTGGCAAAACATCAGGATGTAAGGTTAATTTACAAAAAAGTGAGATTATGCCAGTGAACACTAGAGCCAGGCTGATAGCATTTAATGCATTCCCACTTAAAATAAGTGCATATAAAATAAAATACTTGGGAATCAGGGTCACAAAAGATATTAAAGACCTCTTTAAAATCAACTTCGCCCCGCAGATACATTGCAGCCTGAAACAAGACCTGGAACATTGGAACCTGCTACCTTTATCATTAGGAGGAAGAATTAATCCAATCAAAATGAATGCGCTACCTAAATTTGAATATGTATTCCAAAGCACTCCGGTGTTTTTATCAAAATAATTTTTTATGTCCATAGACAAATTAATAGCTGGATTTATTTGGAATAAGAAAAAACCTTGTATACGCAAAGGGATGTTATAGCTGTACTAACAACATGGAGGATTATCTCTCCCTAATTTCCAATTTTATTTCTGGGCTGCTAATCTAAGGACCATGTAACACAAGAAGGAGTCCCCATCCTATGACATAACTCCAAAATGGTTACAATTAGAGAACTTATCCTGTGGCCCCGCTTCCTTACATTCCTTACTCTGTTCAAAACTCCCTCTGCCTGAGCCTATATCTATGTATACCTCAAACCCGGTTGTTAAGCATTCCTTTAGCATCTGGACAAAATTCGGCCGTTTTCTTTTTTTCTCCCTCAAGGACCTTTCTGTCTATGCTCCTACAGTGAGACATCACTTATTTACACCATCAGATACAGGTAGAGCTTTTGATGCATGGGTTAGAGGAGGTATCAACACAAAAGGAGAGCTCTTTATTGATAATTCTGTCTTATCTTTTGATCAGCTAATGTTAAAGTTTAATTTCCCCCGCTCTCACTTTTTCAGATTCTTACAACTCTGAAACGTTATATCAGAACACTCCACTCATTTCCCATATCAATCACCCAACTCTCTTCTACACCCAATTTTGAGTCTTAAGCCTTGTTCCAAGGGCTCTATTGGGACAATTTACTCCCCATTAAATTCCCATAATTTGGAACCCTTGACCATGTTAAGGAATCAGTAGGAGGAGGAGCTGGGGATGCAGTTTCCGATGGAATTTAGAGAGAAGCTTTAGATAGGGTACATTCCTTTTCAATTTGTTTATGACATACAGTTATCCAATTCCAGGTTTTACAACGTCTTCACTGGTCTAAAACTAAACTTGCCAAGTTTAAGCCTAGTGTCGACCCTATGTGTGACTGATGCAGGCAAGCACCAGCCACACTTTCACATCCAAAATTAAATAATCTCTGGCAATCAATATTTAAAGTTTTTTCAGACGTTTTAGAGATACCTATAGAGCTTTCTGCTATTATTGCAATATTTGGATTAGTCCCACAAGATACATACTTTAGTCGCAAAGCACAAACATATGATTTAGCCTTTGGGTCTCTTCTGGCTAGGTGACTTATACTCCTTAAATGGAAAGAAAACTCCCCCCAACCTTCAAGTTATGGATTGGAGATCTTCTGCATCTGATGATGTTTGTCCTTTTAACAATGGGATTACTTAACTGTTTTATGCTACTAAAAAAGTACTTAGAAAGTGGGAGGCACATATACAAACTGTTGTAATTCCTACACCGTTCACCTGATTTTGATGTAAATACCCTCAAATTAAAGCTCATAGTCTGCAGTTAAAGCACATCTTGTTCGTTTCATTTAAACTCCATTGTGGTGGTGTATAGAGCCAAAAAGATTAGAATTGTGTTGACGTCCCAATATTTATGGACCTGACTGTATATAGATTACTTGCTGCACTGAAACTTTTCCCACATCAAAAGCAGTGGTATGGTTTCTCTACAGTATTGTAAGGAAAAAAATGAATTAATGTTTTCATGACCTCAAGACTATATTATTGTAATGCATTACTGGGAGGATGTACTGCAAGATCAATAAATAAACTTCAAATAGTTCAAAATGCAGCTGCCAGAGTGCTTACTAGAACCAAGAAATATGAAAATATGAGTCCAATTTTATCATCGTTATATTGGCTACCTTTTAAATGTTTTACTAATTTTAAAATTCCATTAACTACATTGAAAGCTTTGAATGGTCAAGCTCCACAGTACTTAAGTGACCTTCTGACACTCTATATTCCGTCACATTCATTACAATCATGAAATTCTGGCTTATAATTCCAAGAATATCAAAATCCATAAAAGGAGGTAGATCCTTTTCATATTTGGCTCATAAACTATGGAGTAGTCTCCCTAACACTGTCCGGGATGCAGACCCACTCACTCAGTTTAAGTCTAGACTAAAGACTCATCTATTTGCAGTGTCAATTCAAGTGGATTTTATTGTCATTCAACCATATACAGTTAGTACAGTACACAGCGAAACGAGACAACGTTCCTCCAGGACCATGGTGCTACAAAAAACAACATAGGACAAACAGAGAACCACAGTGGAGTGCAGAGTAGAGAGAAAGCCGCTGGAATGTGCCACACATCCAATAGCACACGCTTCTGAAGAGGTGAATGTATCAGTAGTAGTATTCAGCCCGCAGAAATACAACCGCTTGGATCCAAAGAACAAATCAGAAAAAATTAACTTCCAGACTCCCTTTTATACCCCTATGTCGGGGGAATGGCATGCAAATACTACTCACTAATTCTCATTGACCTTTTCTCAAAGATCTGAAGGTGTCTCTGGCTGTCAAGTTCGACCCCTGATGTCACTACATCGACACAAAATCAAGTCAGTGACAGAAGGGGAACTCTTTCCACAGTGTGAGCAATTGTAAGGTTTTTCGCCAGTATGAATTCTCAAGACACCATCCCCCACCTCTGTAGGGAATCAACAACTGTCTGGTGATCTGAATGTGATTTAGATGATGCAGCTCTTTTGGAAGAAATGTAATCTTTGGGTTTATCTGAATTTCAAACTATTTACTCGATATCGTTGGACATGAAGATGTTGTCTTCTAACCGACTACTCGGGCAAAACGTTTATACATGTGTATATAGATTACTTGCTGCACTGAAACTTTTCCCACATCAAAAGCAGTGGTATGGTTTCTAACCAGTATGAATTCTCTCATGTGTTTTCAGGTGTTGTGACTGAGTGAAACTCTTTCCACAGTGTGAACACTTGTAAGGTTTTTCTCCAGTATGAATTCTCTCATGTATTTTCAGGTTTTGTGAATGAGTGAAACTCTTTCCACAGTGTGAGCACTTGTAAGGCTTTTCTCCAGTATGAATTCTCTCATGTATTTTCAGGTTTTCTGACTGAGTGAAAATCTTTCCACAATGTGAACACTTGTAAGGTTGTTCTCCAGTATGAATTCTTTCATGTATTTTCAGGCTTTGTGACTGAGTGTAACTCTTTCCACAGTGTGAGCACTTGTAAGGTTGTTCTCCAGTATGAATTCTTTCATGTATTTTCAGGTGTTGTGACTGAGTGTAACTCTTTCCACAGTGTGAACACTTGTAAGGTTTCTCTCCAGTATGAGTTCTCTCGTGTCTTTTCAGTTGTTGTGACTCAAGGAAACTCTTTCCACAGTGAGAACACTTGTAAGGTTTCTCTCCAGTATGAATTCTCTCATGTCTTTTCAGTTGTTGTGACTCAAGGAAACTCTTTCCACAGTGAGAACACTTGTAAGGTTTCTCTCCAGTATGAATTCTCTCGTGTATTTTCAGTTGTTTTGCCCAAGGGAAACTCTTTCCACAGTGTGAACACTTGTAAGGTTTTTCTCCAGAATGAATTCGCTCATGTATTTTCAGTTGTTGTGCCCAAGGGAAACTCTTTCCACAGTGTGAGCACTTGAATGGTTTTTCTCCAGTATGAATTCTCTCGTGTATTTTCAGTTGTTGTGAATGAGTGAAACTCTTTCCACAGTGTGAACACTTGTAAGGTTTTTCTCCAGTATGAATTCTTTGGTGCTGTTTCAAGTCTTTGGCTGTAATAAAGATCTTCCCACATTCAAAGCACATATGAACCCCAGCACCGGTATGTATTTTCTGGTGTTCTTTACAGTAGGACTGGCATGAAAAATGTTTTCCACAATAGAAGCATTTGTAAGGCTTCTCATTTGTATGCGTTTTCAGATGTTTTTGTAGGTGCTGTGAAAAAACAAATGTTTTACCGCACTTATCACATTCAAATGGTCTTTCTCCAGAGTGACAGCGAAGATGACGTGTGAGATTATGTGTTTGTGCAAAACTTTTTCCACACTGATGGCACGTGTAAGGCCTCTCTCCGGTATGAACTCTCATGTGTGTATTAAGCTGGCTTTTATATATGAAACTCTTTCCACACTGAGAGCAGGTGAAAGTATTTTTGGCAGCTCTTCTTTGATGCTTTTTTGGTGAGAAATTCTTCTTAATCTTTGAGTCACTCAAAGATTTTTCTCCAGGTATTAAATCATGACGTTTGTGATCCTGAAGTTCCTCCTCCACTTCATTCAGCTCTAGAGGTTCATCTTGCTCGTTCATCAGCTCTACAATGAGCACAAGAAATTGACAAAAATCTATTAAATAAATCAAATTAAACCCCAATTTAAGGGTAGAATACAACAAACAACCAGTATTTATAAGGGGTGGGAATTGCCTCCTGATTCATTATAAAGATATCGAAATGCAGATTCAATATTATGATTTTTTAAAATGAGTATAAATTTATATATTAGCGGTGTTTGGTGGTCGACAGAAATTATTTTTTATGGCCAATGCTGATATCTAGAGAGCAGGGTGTCCCGATAGGCTAATATAATGATGATAATCACACATCTTATTATAATAAAAAACATTTACATCAAATTGCTGAAAACTTCTGTCTTTTATTTAGCACTATATTTACTCAAAATTGCATAAAATATTCATGATAAAAATATTTTGTGTTTTAAATGGTAGACAGCAGTTTATTGTTCTTTTAGTAATAAAATTGTATTTGCACATTTAAAAATGTTAATACAATAGAAAGAGGACAATAATGGTAATTAACTGTAACGGTACATTAACAATCACATTTATTCACAAAAGACAGAATCAAACTAATTAAACATACTGTACACAATGAATACGACATTAACATTTACAGCAGCACATGTAAAGCTCTTCTACTTTGAAGTTGCTCTCTAGCACTTGTGCGGATCCATCGAGAAGAAATCTCCTGACAGCTTTCAGTTTACACGGCTTGTATCACCTGCTTACAGTGTTACAGACTGATATATGCAACATTCATGAGTCACAGAAACTGATAAAATACATGCTTCTGCGAATGACACGAGCGCTCCACTAGAAGAAAACGCTGGATTTGTTCAAGTTTTGAGATTCGTGTTACTGAGGAATTACTTACATCTAAATGACATACCAACATACTTATGGACAGCATGTGATCGATGTTTTATTGATATTAGCCATTATATCATCAGAAAAGACTATTAAAAGTAACAGGGAACTGTTGAGGAGAGAGATATGACTGTGTGGCGACACATAGCTCCAATGCCATCATTAAGTTTGCTGACGATACGACGGTTGTAGGTCTGATCACTGGCAGGCGGTATCGCAGCATCAGGACTCGCACCACCCGACTACATGACAGCTTTTTCCCACAAGCAATAAGACTTTTGAACACATGATCTCTCACGATCAACAATCAGCACTGCACTTTATTAATCATCACTCTGTCAATATATTCTCGCTCCCAATTCAGTCAGTATATATATATATATATATATATATATATATATATATATATATATATTTATACCCTTCTCTAGTGTGTGTATTCTACATTGTGTGTATTGTGTACATTTGTTATGTAAATTGTTGTGTAAGTTTGTTATGTAAATTGTTTTGTGTAATATGTTGTTTATTGTAAAGTGGTTTATGTCTCGTCACTGTCATGACTGCAATGTTGCAGTAGTGTGACAATAAAAGTGATTTGATTTGAGATAGAGAATGAAACACATGAGCACTTTAAACATCACGAGATCATGCTCGTCTGTCGCGGCTCTGACGCACATGACCGTTTAAATGAGTTGCACGCCAGTCTATTATTGTGGTAACACGATGGCATGTTACAACAAAAACTGTGATTTTAAATAAAATAATTATAATAGCCTATTTAGCAAGAAGTATCTATTTCAAAATTAATTCAAACTCATTTTTTAAATCAAGAAGACCATTCAAAAATCCTTCGCCTCAAGAATCACGACTTATAAGAGCTGATTTAACCTAATTCCTGGTACTAATTGTGATTTTTGCTGTACAAAAGCTATATTTTATACCATTAATTATGACTTATAGTTTCTTTTGATGAATATAAACATTTTGATTGAATGTGAGTCAAAGAAAAATGTCTGAAAGAACAAAAGTTTGGAAGAACATGAGGATGAGTACATGATGAGAATTACATTTTTGGCAGAATAATTCCTTTAATTCAGTGTTTAATGCAAATGATTAATTTCATTCTGGTTTAACAAAAATGAAAAATAGCTTTTTTTTACCATCATAGCTTTAAAAAATATATTTAGTTTTGAAGATAATTTCTCATAATCACATTTATGATTTGCAAGATATGATTTATGCTTTATATAATCCCAATTTACAGATAAAAATTCATAAACATATTAATATTTAGTGAATTAATATGATAGTGAACTATCCTTTTAAAATACAACTAAGCACTTCTAAAACAACAATAAAAAATAACAAGAAACTTTTCAATGCAGAGATTTCTTCAAAATGTAAAACAACATTAAAAGGAAGAAAAATACCTGAGGGAATAAAATCATCATCATCTTCATCACCATCTTGTTCCTCTGCTGTGGTTTCATCTTCATCACTCTCTTGTTCCTCTGCTGTGGTTTCTACTATCATCTTCATCAAATTCCTGCAGTCCAGCAGCTTCACTGAACACATCTTCACTGATGTCTGCAACGTCTGCTGTTCATCATCATCATCATCATCTTCATCATCTTCATCACTCTGTTGTTCTTCTGCTGTCTTTTCTTCTTTTATCTCCACCTGTTTCACTTCAATCTTCACTGGTGTCTGCAGCATCTGCTGTTCTCCAGCGTTACAGACAGAAGTCAGAGACTCTGTGGAGGTTTGATCACCCTGATTACTGTCACACACACTCTCCTGAGCATCAGTAGAACAGAGTAAAGTGAGCTGTGAGTCCTGTGTGTCTCTGGATCTCTGTTCAGAGAGTTTGTCCAGCAGCTGCTGTGGTGTGGACTGATCTCTGCCGCTCCACACTGAATCCTGACATTCTGTGGAGGTCCCATCAGTCACACACACTGAAGATTGACAGGAAACCTTTTCCAGCTCCTGACAAACACAACACAATCACATCTGTACCGTTCATCATCACAGAGTCACAGTCATATCACATCATTTCAAACTTACTTACAATCTCAACATTAACTCGCTCAAAACAGGTGCAGGATGAATACAGTTCTGTCTGCTTCAGTTTTGTCTTCAGTGACGTCACCTCTTTCTTCAGCTGAGAGATTTCTGTGATGAAATCATCAATATCCAGCATGGACAGATCAGTTCCTACTGATTTACAGCAGATCACATCCACCTGCTCTCTCATGATGAACATCTGAACACAAAAACATCATCATTATAATGGACTGACATTCATCAAACTCTTAAACATTATTAAAAATCTAATAGAAATGTGTGCTTTGTGTTCGGGTTTCATTTTCCTGAAATATTGTCAGATATTAGCCCATAGCTAGCTTTATTCAACATATAATAGCCTTCATTGAAATAATTTACAAACAGTCGGATTTAACGAGCTCATTTGTCAGTAATGAAACATAATTTACCTCAGTTTGATTTCCACAACACATTACAACATAAAAACACTCAAATTCACAATGCTCCAGATGATTAGATGATATATCTAATAACTTGTTTATCCAGTCACATACGGCGATAAAAAGCTTATTTTACGATCATTAAAACACCAAAGAGAGAAAATGTGTACGTACACAAAACACACACACTTGAAACTATAAATCTCACAAATAATATAAAACAAATTGAACACGTACCGATTGAGAGCTCAAACTGTTTTTTCTTCGTGATAAATGGCGGTTTGTAAAACAACTTCTAGTGATTTTCTCGCATTCTTCTTCTTCTGTTGATGTTTTATGGCGGTTGGCAATCCAACTTATATGGTGCATTCCCTCCACCTACTGGATTGGAGTGTGGAGCGCTAAATGGTTGGAAAGTTGGAGAGAGGGGAAGGAAAAAAAACAAAACAAAAAACACTATCTTATATTCTATTGATCAATCTTGTATCTTTTAAGAAATGAAATAATTCTTGATAAATTCTTGATTGCTTTGGGCCATTTCCTAACAAAACTTGAAGTGATACTTCATTCACTCCCAGAGATCTTAAAGCTCGAGTTAGATGTAATCTTGATCTTTCATTTGCATCACATTTTATAATAACATGTTCTACAGATTCTTCTAGACCACATTTATCACATTTACCATTCTCATGTTTCCCTATTCTGTACAAACACTTATTTAATGCACAATGTCCAGTACGCATTCTAGAAACTGAAACATCCTCTTTCCTGTTTCCAAATTTTCTTCTTTCTAGACCAACTATTTTTTGAATGTGATGCAAGTGTCTACCTTTAATTCCACTGTCCCACTCTTTCTACCATAACTTTCTTATTTCACTCGCTATAAATCCTTTGACTTCTGTTTTACTTAATGATACTTTTTATGTCAATTTGAGAATGCTTCAAAGCCTGTTTAGCCAGATGGTCTGCCTCCTCGTTTCCTTTTACACCCACATGTGATGGTACCCACAAAAAGTTTACAATAAGCCCAGATTGTTTTATTCTAAATAGACTCTGCATCACTTCATATATCAAAACTTGTCTTGCTACCGATATTCCACTTGACAAGCTATTGATAGTGAATCTGTGCATATCACTGACCTTGTAGGTTGTATTTCCTTAAGCCATTGAAGTAAGTGCTGGGAATATTGCTATTAATTCAGTACAACTGTATGTCCACTAGAGGCATAGGGAAAAGCCAAGGAGGTATTGCTGACATAGCCACAGAAGGGGCAATGTTGATATCACTTATTCCTATGCTTTGTGCCTCCTTATTAGCTGTTCATCCAAAATTTGTTGAAGTTTGTTTAACCCCAGCAAGCGCTTTCTTTAGTTCAAACAGGGTAAACTCTAAATCTACTGTACATCCTGATGGTCCTTTTTCCTACAGAATTTGGGGGTTCTTACTCAAGCTCATATCCCTATATCTCCTCATTTCTACTGTTATATTTGAATTACTATGCACATTAGCAAATGTTTCTGCTAACACCTCTGCTTTTTCAGTGTCTGATATAACTGATCTATTGTTATAAACGAAGATAGGAATGTTACTCTTTCTTTGTTTTCCTCCCATCTTTCTTATCATACTCCATACTTCATTAATTTCAATTTCTTCTCCAATCTTACTACAAAATTCCCTCCAATGATCTTCTAACTCTCTTAAGCGCTTTATTCCTATTTTTAATTGCTTCATTGCAATCCTCATTCCACCATGTGACAGCTTTACTCCTGCATCCCGACCTCTTCTTACCAATTACTTCTTCAGCTGTACTCCGAAGAACATCACTTACCTTATAATTAAAATCTTCTACATCCTCTATAGAATTACTTATTTCTGCCATTTTGTTTTGACATAACTCCTTATATTCATCCCAGTGTGGCGCGGTGGAGGGCAGTCCCGTATTAGGCTAATCAAGCCACCGAGAGGGATAAAGGCCGACTGCAGTGGGCGGTCCGAGAGAGAAAGTTCCTTACGGACATGTCCGTCGTCCTATGTGTTTGTCTTTTGAGTTTCTTATTAAACCTTTAGTTTGTATGTCAAGCCGGTTTCTCGCCTCTTCCTTCCCGGGCGTTCAGCACCAGTGTAAAGAAGTTCGCCCTCACGGGCAAGGAAGGGGCTAGAAACCGGCTGTATGTCTGTCCGTAAGGAACTTTCTCTCTCGCACCGCCCACTGCAGTCGGCCTTTATCCCTCTCGGTGGCTTGATTAGTCTCTCGCCCTCCACCGTGCCACACCCAGTCAGCTGTTTTCAATTTCCAGCTTGGTAACCTTTCCACCACTTTTTGAGTTATGTCCATGTAACGGGAGCCAGCTGGTAGATAGCTTTGCAGTGTGTAAACCTCACTCTCCTGACCTCAAGAGGTGCACTAGCGACTGACATTAGAGGCTGTAGCATTTAGCCTCCTCGTTAGCACACCCGCCTCCCACGCCGGAGATGTCGATTCGAGTCCCGTTCGGAGCGGGGGCGAGTAGGACCGGCTACATTTGGTGCCGTGACCCAGATGGGAGTGAGGTTTAGGGGGGTGAGTGTAAAGGGAGCCAGCTGGTAGATAGCTGTGCAGTGTGTAAACCTCACTCTCCTGACCTCAAGAGGTGCACTAGCGACTGACGCTAGAGGCTGTAGCCTTTAGCCTCCTCGTTAGCACACCCGCCTCCCACGCCGGAGACGTCGGTTCGAGTCCCGTACGGAGCGGGGGCGAGTAGGACCGGCTACATCCACACCGATTATACTACTGATAGGAAAATGATCAATACCTATTGAACTATGATTTAAAACTTTCCAATCACATTTTCCTGCTAAATTTTCAGAAACAAGGGTCAAGTCTAATATTGAATATTTTTCATCATTAATGCATACTAACCCTCTCCATTCAAGCATGTCTTCTATTATCTGTCCGTTACGATCTGTTATTGTACTACCCCATAATGTACTGTGTGCATTAGTCACCACATCACACTACTTTATAATTTCCATTCCCTCCAATATTTTCTAAAGTATCCTTACTTAACCTGTCACATGGATTATAAAAATGTATTATTCTAATACTCCGTGATCCTTCCCAAATTTTCACCACCACTACCTCTTGCTCCCCATCTACCTCAACTATTCTATACCCAATACCTTGTTTAATAAATGTTGCTACCCCACCACCTTTTCCTTTATGTCTATCCCTTATAATATTATTGTATCCATGCATTAAAAAATGTAATTGTGGTTTTAGCCATGTTACTTGCACGCAAATAAAATCAGGATCATTTTCTTGATTTGTTATAAATTTCTTAAATTCTTGTCTGTTAGCAATTAAACTTCCTGCGTTCCATTGCAAGATTGTAAATACCATTATGAACCACCACATGCTGCCTGACTATTTACTGTCTGACTGTTTGCTGTTTGCATCTTAAGCCTTTCGTTTTTCATATCTACATTAACATCCTCTAATTCCAAGTACTTTTCAGCTGCTCTGATAATAATTTTAACTCTTTCTGTCCTACTTTCGGTTTGGGCAGAACAATTCACCACTTCTGCCATAAATGCTATGAATGACACTTTATCTACAATCACTTCTTTCTCTTTACTTTGCTCTTGCAGCTTAACTTTTTGTTGTGGATTTGTTGCCTTAGCTTCTATTACTTTGCTTGTCTGTTTTACCTTCTTGAGAGCTTCAGCGTATGAAATTCCTTCTTCCACTCATTTTGACATTTTGAACTTTCACTGCATTTTTCCTCACTAAACTGTCAGGAGTCTGGTTTTATTTCTCTGCTTGTTTCGCTCTCTTTCTCGTGCGCTCTTGCACAGCTGAACCCATTCGCAATCAGCATTCACTCTCCTGCTCTTCTCACACCTGTTTCCCTTTTGCCCTGATTTTCTGGCTATTTAGAACTCATGTTCTTTTCCCTTCTTGTCGGTTTATTGTTTGTTCGTTCATGTCTGTTATTGATGCCAGTGTATCATTGCTACTGATTTTTGTCCTGTGTGTACTCATATGTCAGATGAGTTACTGCTCCGGCGATCCTGTGTCGAGTCTCAGTCTCTGTGCTGCGGTTACTGCCTGGTGGAGTCTGGTTTCAGTCTGGGATCGTTTCCCTGTTCTGCATTTGCCAAGACGACCTGTGATCGGCAGACAGCCTGTGTTGCATTTATTCTCTTTCTGTTCATTAAATCATTAACCAGCGTTCGCTTGTGGGTCTATTTGTGAACTGTCACAGAATAAACCGACCATGACGGACCCAGCGAACGATACAACCATCCGCTCGGCTGTTGAACTGCAGGGAGCATTGCTGGGCAGACATTCCGAGGAATTATCCGCCGCCAAGCACGCCGTGGATTCTCTCGTTGCCCAGGTGTCGGATCTGACTGGTCAGCTTCATCACCTGCGCCAGGACCAGTTCTCTTCTGGGTCGCGACACACCTCCGAGACTCGTATCAATAATCCTCCCTGCTACTCTGGTGAGCCTACTGAGTGCCGTGCATTTCTTACCCAGTGTGAGGTGATCTATTTTCTCTTCAGCCTGTCACGTATGCCTCCGACCGGGCCAAGGTTGCATTTGTGGTTTCCCTTCTCACTAGTCGAGCCCGGGAATGGGGAACGGCTGTCTGGGAGTCAAGAGCTGTTTGCTGCGACCAGTTTGATTCATTCAAGAAGGAGATGTTGAAGGTTTTCGACCGTTCTGTCTTCGGGCGCGAGGCTTCTCGTCAGTTGGCTGCACTTCGTCAAGGAAGACGCTCCGCTGCTGATTTCGCCATTGAATTTAAGACTTTATCTGCTACCTGCGAATGGAATGAGGCAGCGCTCACGGCACGCTTTCTGGAGGGCTTGAAAGATGAGCTAAAGGATGAAATTTTTGCTTGAGAGTTTCCCTCAAGTCTGGATGAGTTGGTTGAATTGGTCATCCGTTTAGACAACCGTTTCGATTTACGCCGCCGTGCTCGTTCTGACGTCACGGGATTCCCGGGAGCCCCATTCACTCAGACTGCATCACCCGAACCTCATCCTGAATCTGAGCCTATGCAGCTAGGAAGAATACACCTCTCCTCTACTGAACGCCAGCGCCGTATTCGAGAGAGGTTATGCCTTTATTGCGGTGGCACGGGTCACTTTGCTGCCACATGTCTGGTAAAAGAGAGAGCTCGCCAGTAGTTAGGGGAATATTGGCCAGCGCTACCCCACTATCCCCATCCTTCAGTTCCCACTCCATGATTTCAGCCGTCCTTCGCTGGGGCACCACTTCTGTTGTCTGCTCTGCTCTCATTGACTCTGGGGCTGAGGGGAATTTTGTTGATGAGAGGTGGGCTATTGAACATGGTTTGCCCCTTCATGAATTAAAGGACACACCCACAGCCCTCGCCCTGGATGGCCGCGTTCTTTCCAATATTCACCTGGCTACTGCCCTGGTGAGTCTCACCACGTCTGGCAACCACCAAGAGAGGATTTCTTTTTTTTGTTTTTCAGTCTCCTATGGCCCCCATTGTCCTAGGACACCCATGGCTAACTAAGCACAATCCACGTGTTAACTGGTCTGATAGTTCTATTGTTTCTTGGAGCTTGCCTTGTCATACCAATTGTCTTGTCTCTGCTGTTCCCACTGTTTCTTCTTTGTCTGTTTTTCATGAGGAGTCGATTGTTTTATCCGGGGTTCCGGAGGAATATCACGATCTGCGAGCGGTGTTCAGTCGATCCCGGGCCGCTTCTCTCCCTCCCCATCATCCTTATGATTGTAGTATCGACCTTCTCCCTGGCACCACATCCCCCCCCCCCCCCGCAGGCGTTTGTATTCTATATCCGCTCCTGAATGTGAGGCGCTCGAGAAGTACCTCGATACTTCACTCATGGCCGGTACCATCGTTCCTTCCTCCTCCCCCGCCGGTGCGAGATTTTTCTTCGTGAAAAAGAAGGACGGTTCTTTGCGCCCCTGCATCGATTATCGTGGGCTGAATGACATCATCATTAAGAACCGGTATCCTTTACCATTGATGTCATCGGCTTTCGAGATCCTGCAGGGGGCAAAGATTTCACGAAGTTAGATCTCCGTAACGCGTACCACTTAGTGCGCATCAAGGAGGGGGATGAGTGGAAGACGGCATTTAATACTCCGTTGGGGCACTTTGAATATCGGGTTTTACCGTTCAGGCTGGTAAACGCCCCAGCCATTTTTCAAGTGCTCATAAATGATGTATTAAGAGACATGCTCAACATTTTCGTCTTTGTGTACCTGGATGATATTCTCATTTTCTCTCCATCTCTCCAGGTACACACCCAACATATGCACCGCGTATTACTGCGGTTATTAGAGAATCGCCTCTATGTTAAGGCCGAGAAATGCGCGTTTCATGTCCAGTCAGTTACTTTCCTTGGTTCGGTCGTATCAGCGGAGGGCATAAGCATGGACCCCTCCAAGGTTCAGGCGGTCACTGACTGGCCTGTTCCCGAATCTCGCTCGGCGCTTCAGCGTTTTTTGGGGTTTGCAAACTTTTATCGCCGTTTTATTCGAAATTTCAGTCAGGTTGCCGCTCCTTTGACTGCGCTCACGTCCGCAAAGTGTCGATTTGCCTGGTCCGAGGCTGCTCAATGTGCGTTTGAGCGACTTAAGGGTTTGTTCACATCCGCTCCCATTCTGATTTCACCTGATCCTAAGAACCAATTCATCGTTGAGGTGGACGCATCTGACATCGGGGTGGGAGCGGTTCTCTCGCAGCGCTCTGCTCTTGATCAGAAGGTTCACCCATGCGCATTTTACTCGCATCGACTCTCGTCTGCCGAACGTAATTATGATGTGGGTAACCGGGAACTTCTAGCCATTCGACTGGCCCTGGAGGAGTGGCGCCATAGATTGGAGGGATCCTCCTGTCCGTTTATTGTCTGGACCGACACCGTAATATAGAGTATATCCGCTCCGCTAAGAGGCTTAACTCTAGACAGGCTCGTTGGGCTCTTTTTTTTGGGCGTTTCAGTGTCACCATCTCTTACCGTCCCGGGTCAAGGAACGTTAAGCCTGACGCTCTTTCTCGCCAGTTTTCCTCCTCCGAGGCTCCTCCTTCCACTGAGAACATCCTGCCTGAGGGATGTGTGGTTGGGTCCGTCACCTGGGGGGTGGAACAGCTGGTGCGAAAGGCTCTTTCTCACACTGTCGTTCCCCGTGGGTGTCCTGAGGGGAAGCTATTTGCCTCCAAGTCCACTCGTCTGGCTGTCCTTCGTTGGGGTCATTCATCTAGACTGGTCGCTCATCCGGGGGTGGGTCGTACTTTGGCAGCTGTCCACCAGCGATTCTGGTGGCCTGCCATGGAACGTGAGGTACGCCGATTTGTTGCGTCATGTTCTGTCTGTGCTCAGCAGAAGTCCAGTAATTCGCCTCCCGATGGTCTGCTTCGCCCCCTCTCTATTCCCTCCCGGCCTTGGTCCCATATTGCCCTGGACTTCGTCACGGGGCTTTCCCCCTCCAGCGGCAATACGGTGATTCTCACTGTTGTTGATCGGTTCTCTAAAGCAGTTCACTTTGTTCCACTCCCCAAGCTTCCGTCGGCTAAAGAGACTGCGCGGGCAGTTGTGGACCATGTCTTTAGAATTCACGGTCTTCCTTCTGATGTCGTTTCGGACAGGGGACCCCAGTTTGTCTCTAACTTTTGGAGGGAATTCTGCAGACAGATTGGCACTACCGCCAGTTTGTCTTCAGGGTTTCACCCACAGAGTAATGGGCAAGCTGAGCGCGCTAATCAGGACCTCGGTTGGATGCTTCGCTGTTTGGCGGCTCGTAACCCCACCTCCTGGTGTGAACAATTGACATGGGCGGAATATGCTCATAATTCTCTGCCGTCGTCGTCCACTGGCCTTTCCCCGTTTTCTTGTTGTCTGGGCTACCAGCCACCTCTGTTTCCCTCTCAGGAACCAGAGGTCGCCGTCCCCTCGGTCCAGGCCTTTATTCAGCGCTGTCACCGCACTTGGCGGAGGGTGAGGTCAGCTCTGTGCCGAACCAGAGCACGCACTTGTCGTTTTGCCAATCGTCGCCGTTCCAAGACTCCCAGGTATGTGTGTGGGCAAAGAGTTTGGCTTTCCACACGTAATTTACCCTTCAGGCACCCGCTCGGAAACTGGCTCCCCGTTTCATCGGACCTTATGCCATCACTAAGGTCATCAGTCCGGCGGCTGTACGGCTCAGGTTACCACACTCTCTCAGACGTGTCCATCCTGTTTTTCATGTCTCGTGTATTAAACCTGCGCTCCGCCTCCGTTCTGCTCCCCCCCCCTCCCCCCCTTGCTCTTGCTGCTAACCCTCCTGTCTTTAAGGTTAAGAGACTGCTGGACGTCCGACCCCGGGGACGGGGTTTTCAATATCTCGTCGATTGGGAGGGATACTGCCCAGAGGAGAGAAGCTGGGTACCGGGAAGGGATGTGTTGGAACGCTCGCTTTTCAGTCCTCCTCGGGGGCGCCCGTTAGGGAGGGGGTACTGTCAGGAGTCTGGTTTTATTTCTCTGCTTGTTTCTCTCTCTTTCTCGTGCGCTCTTGCACAGCTGAACCCATTCGCAATCAGCATTCACTCTCCTGCTCTTCTAACACCTGTTTCCCTTTTGCCCTGATTTTCTGGCTATTTAGAACTCATGTTCTTTTCCCTTCTTGTCGGTTTATTGTTTGTTCGTTCATGTCTGTTATTGATGCCAGTGTATCATTGCTACTGATTTTTGTCCTGTGTGTACTCATATGTCAGATGAGTTACTGCTCCGGCGATCCTGTGTCGAGTCTCAGTATCTGTGCTGCGGTTACTGCCTGGTGGAGTCTGCGCCTGCCTATTTCTGCGAGTCCTACCTGACCGCTTACCTGCAACGATCACCTGCCAGGTTTCAGTCTGGGATCGTTTCCCTGTTCTGCGTTCGCCAAGATGACCTGTGATCGGCAGACAGCCTGTGTTGCATTTATTCTCTTTCTGTTCATTAAATCATTAACCAGCTTTCGCTTGTGGGTCTATTTGTGAACTGTCACATAAACAACCTCCATATCCCGTGCTATGATCACCTCCGCAATTACAGCACTTAGGGTTTGTACCTTGCTCACATTTGCCATATTCATGCTCACCTCCACATCTCGCACATCTCTGTTTGCCTCTGCACACAGCTGCTACATGTCCAAATGTTTGACATTTATAACACCTTAATGGTGGTGGAACGTATGGTCTAACCATGTAGCTCACAAATCCTACTTATACCTTCTCAGGTAACTTACACACATCAAAGTTTAATACCACTGAGAGACTGTCTGTTTTTACATTGTTTCTAATGCACTTCAGCCGTCTGACATCATTTACTGAAGCTCCAGTTATGTTTCTTTTTATCTTTTCAACTGAAACATCAGTTGGAATCCCCATTATCACACCTTTAACCCAGATCTTTTCTTCATGAATTAAACAAACTACTTTATGCCCGACCAGTGATTTAATTCAAAGGGCCATTTTTTGTTGCCTACTGTCTTTACAAAACAGCAAAATTTTACCATCCCTTAAGGTCTTTCCTTAAGGGATGGTAAAATCGTCCCTAATATTTCTTTCAGTGCTTTTGTTAATTTCAAAGGGTTGATGATATTTACAGATTCTGTAATATACTTCGACAACACCTTATATTCCTCCTTCTTACCTGATGATAACCCTTCTCACTATCCGTTTCTGATATTTGCCCCCAATTTTTCTTTCTTTTCCTAGCTCTACCACCTTCCATTCATTACTTGCATTTCCTTCTTTATCCACATCCACCATTTCATCCTCCATTTCCGGATCGCTTCCGAAGTCTACGCTACTTCCTAACATCAGCGCTCCAGTCACAATCCAGCCATCACCAACCGCCTCCTTTCTCGCATACTACTGGACTGGAGTGTTGATGCGTTTGGCGGGAAATAGTTACAGTATACGTCAAACTTTTATCCTAGCCTCACATTTCCATCAAATGTGCTAAAAGGGAACCTGTCAAGCTCCAAAATGTCAAATAAAGCACCGTAGAAGTTAAATAACTTATTCACTTCAATTCCCCTCAGCCAAAGCTCTTAAATGGACCACAATAATTAAATGAACTCTAAGAATGGTGTCAACACTGTACCTCACACAAAGGTGGCCTGTTATCTCCCCATCCTAAATCTCCTGCCACATCCTTATTAGTTTTTGCTTTCCTCAATGGGAAGTTTGTCAATGACAGTGTGTCTAGAATTTCCAATGAATATTAAAATGTTGAATAAATTTAGATTTTTGGAACCCTTCCAACATTAGTTAACATAAAATAACAATTATCAAAATGTTTTTAACACTGATAGGTATAATGTTTAAATATAGCAATAGATTTTTCTAAATAAACATTAACAAAGACTTAAAAATGCTGTGAAATATATTGTTCAAATTTGTTAATCCATTATGCTTTTACTAATGGTAACAAATAGATAATTACTATAAACAAAGTATTGCCTAATTTCTTGTCAATATTAGTACACCCCCCCCCCCCCTTAAAACTTGTTAAAAAAATGCAATAAAATTAAAATTAGTTGCATGTATGTCACAGATCTCCCTGTCTTTCCTTGCTTTTATGCTTCACGCTCCCTTTTCAATAATCACTAATCACCTGCACCTGTCTCTTGTTTCCGTTTCACTCGTTAAATACTCTGTTCTCCCTTCACTCTGGGTCTGGTCTCGTTAAACGTTAAGCGTTTATCGTTAATAGTTTATTGTATACAGACTCACTCCTTCGTTCCTGTGATTTTCCTGTCTCCACGCTCCTTTGTCGATCCTCCTATCTCCACGCTCCTTCGTTCCTGTGATCTTCCTGTCTCCACGCTCCTTCATTCCTGTTATCTTCCTGTCTCCACGCTCCTTAGTCGATCCTCCCATCTCCACGTTCCACTCTCATTCATTCCAGTGACGTCAACTTAAGCTCCACACTCGTCCAAGCTCTGCGCTCGCTCTCCAGTTCCACGCTCATTCACTCCAGTGACGTCACCCCTTGCTCCACGCTCGTCCAAGCTCTGCGCTCATTCTCCAGCTCCACGCTCATTCACTCCAGTGATGTCACGCCAAGCTCCGCGCTCATTCTCCAGCTCCACGCTCATTCACTCCAGTGACGTCACGCCAAGCTCCGCGCTCATTCTCCAGCTCCACGGTCTTTCACTCCAGTGATGTCAGCCTAAGCTCCATGCTCGTCCAAGCTCCGCGCTCATTCACTCCAGTGACGTCACGCCAAGCTCCGCGCTCATTCTCCAACTCCATGCTCATTCACTCCAGTGACGTCAGCCTAAGTTCCACGCTCAAGCTCTACACTCATTCTCCAGCTCCACGCGCATTCACTCCAGTGAAGTCAGCCCAAGCTCCACCACTTATGATATTCATCTCCTTCCCTTAACACTCTTATTTGAATAAACACAACCTCCGGGTTTAACACTACTCCTGTGTCTGAGCGTATATGTTACAGAAGACCAGACCAAATACAAAAACTTCGAATATGGACCCAACAAGTTCATTCATTGAGCTCTTCAGACAGGATCTGCCCATTCTGGAGTATTCAACCAAATTCCTTCGCCTCGCAGCCATCACTGGATTTTCTGATTTCCGCCTCAAACCCATCTTCGGTATGGGGTTAAATTTCCATCGGCCCATGATGCTTCCTGATGTAGGGAACCTCTCCTTGGTTGAATATGTTGCTACCACCCTTATCCTCCATTTACCCTCTCTGCCCTTTTTCCCGGACATGGTTAAGTTACCAGTCTTCGCTCCGCTCCTAGAGGGTATTAGCGGATGCTCCAGGCCTTCTAATGCCCTTAATAATTTTTTGAGTGAGGCTCTCCCTATCCTGTTACCCGTGGTAGTTTCATTACTGCAGTCCTCAGTAGCGACCACGGCCAGCGAGCCAGAGCCCATGCCTGCCACGGTCAGCGAGCCAGAGCCCATGCCTGCCACGGTCAGCGAGCCAGAGCCCATGCCTGCCATGGTCAGCGAGCCAGAGCCCATGCCTGCCACGGTCAGCGAGCCAGAGCCCATGCCTGCCACGGTCAGCGAGCCAGCGCCTGTAGCCTCGACCGTCCAAGAGCCAGAGCCAGCGCCTGTAGCCTCGACCGTCCAAGAGCCAGAGCCAGCGCTTGTAGCCTCAACCCCTGTTGGAAAGAGAAAACGAAGGAAGCGGACATCTTCCACAGCTCCGCCTCCAGAGCCTTCCACAGCTCTGCCTCCAGAGCCTTCCACAGCTCCACCTCCAGAGCCTTCCACAGCTCCGCCTCCAGAGCTTTCCACAGCTCCGCCTCTCGAGCCTCCCATGGCTCCTCTCAGAGCTCCACCTCCAGAGCCTTCCACGGTTCCTCCGCCTCTCGAGCCTCCCTTGGCTCCTCCTTTCAGAGCTCCGCCTCTCAAGACTCCTACGGCTCCACCTCCCGACCCTTCCACGGCTCCTCCTCCCAGCGCTCCGCCTCTCAAGCCACTGAGACCACAGACCCCAGAGCCTTCCACGCCTCGGTCACCAGAGCCTTCCACGCCTCTGAAGACTGCTTTGGCTCCACCTCCCACGGCTCTGCCTGCGCCTACTCCGCCTCCCACGGCTCTGCCTGCGCCTACTCCGCCTCCAGACCCTTCCATGGCTCCACCTTCTCCGGCTCCGTCCCCAGAGTTCTCCATGGCTCCACCCCTGGAACCTTATTTGGCTCTGCCTTCCACGACACCTCCCTGGCCATCTGACCCGATCCCTGTCCTGCGGCCACCTCCCAGGCCTCCTGATTCCTTCTCTGCCCTTAGGCCGCCTCCCTGACCTCCTGACCCTGTCCTGCGGCCACCTCCCAGGCCTCCTGATTCCTTCTCTGCCCTTAGGCCGCCTCCCTGGCCTCCTGACCCTGTCCTGCGGCCACCTCCCAGGCCTCCTGATTCCTTCTCTGCCCTTAGGCCGCCTCCCTGGCCTCCTGACCCTGTCCTGCGGCCACCTCCCAGGCCTCCTGATTCCTTCTCTGAACCTTAGGCCGCCTCCCTGGCCTCCTGACCCTGTCCTGCGGCCACCTCCCAGGCCTCCTGATTCCTTCTCTGCCCTTAGGCCGCCTCCCTGGCCTCCTGACCCTGTCCTGCGGCCACCTCCCAGGCCTCCTGAACCTTTCCCTGCCTTTAAACCCGCCTCTTTATCTAACCTTTTCTCTTGGGGTCTTTCCTTCTCTGTTTTTCCTCCCATTCTTTTCTTTGGGTGCCAGGAGTCGCCCATTTAAAAGGGGGGGGGGGGGGGGGTAATGTCACAGATCTCCCTGTCTTTCCTTGCTTTTATGCTTCACGCTCCCTTTTCAATAATCACTAATGACATGCACCTGTCTCTTGTTTCCATTTCACTCGTTAAATACTCTGTTCTCCCTTCACTCTGGGTCTGGTCTCGTTAAACGTTAAGCGTTTATCGTTAATAGTTTATCGTATACAGACTCACTCCTTCGTTCCTGTGATTTTCCTGTCTCCACGCTCCTTTGTCGATCCTCCTATCTCCACGCTCCTTCGTTCCTGTGATCTTCCTGTCTCCACGCTCCTTCGTTCCTGTTATCTTCCTGTCTCCACGCTCCTTAGTCGATCCTCCCATCTCCACGTTCCTGTGCTTACAACCCAAGCTCTTCACTCCTTTACTCCAGCGGAGATCTCGGAAGCACAACGATCTCGGAAGCTCAACGATCTCCCAAGCTCCATGCTCATTCACTCCAGTGACGTAACGCCAAGCTCCGCGCTCATTCTCCAGTTCCACTCTCATTCATTCCAGTGACGTCAACTTAAGCTCCACACTCGTCCAAGCTCTGCGCTCGCTCTCCAGTTCCACGCTCATTCACTCCAGTGACGTCACCCCTTGCTCCATGCTCGTCCAAGCTCTGCGCTCATTCTCCAGCTCCACGCTCATTCACTCCAGTGACGTCACGCCAAGCTCCGCGCTCATTCTCCAGCTCCACGCTCATTCACTCCAGTGACGTCACGCCAAGCTCCGCGCTCATTCTCCAGCTCCACGCTCATTCACTCCAGTGATGTCAGCCTAAGCTCCATGCTCGTCCAAGCTCCACGCTCATTCACTCCAGTGACGTCACGCCAAGCTCCACCACTTATGATATTCATCTCCTTCCCTTAACACTCTTATTTGAATAAACACAACCTCCGGGTTTAACACTACTCCTGTGTCTGAGCGTATATGTTACAATGTAACTGTAATAGACGACAAATGCTTCTAAATTCATCATATTATTTTGTAGATAATAAGAATCTTGCACAAGAGCACATAATTGAGGTTTTCAATCATTCTCTCCAAATGATCAACAGTTGAAGTCATTTAGTATTTGGTAGCATTGCCTTTAAATTGTTTAACTTGGGTCAAACATTTTGAGTAGCCTTCCACAAGGAATAAGGCCCTCCTGTCTTTAGATGCAGAAAAAGCTTCTGATCGGATAGAGTGGCATCCTGATTTGGATGTGGGAATACCTTCTTAAAATGGTTTCAGTTACTATATTTAAACTCAACAGCAGAAATTCTAACAAACAGGAATATATCAAAACCAATTTAATTCAAAAAAGGATCCCGTTAGGGATGCCCCTTATCCCTGCTGTTATTTACTTTGGCAATTGAACCATTCGCTATAGCTGTACGGACGCAGGCAGCAATCGCTGGAATAACAATTGGACAAGTTGAACATAAGCTCTCATTATATGCGGATGATGTTATTGTATTTATCTCACACCTCTGTAGAACTATTCCTAAGCTGCTGGAGTTAATAAAAGCATTTGGCAACATCTCAGGATATGCAATCAATAACACCAAGTCCTCTACTTTATTGCTTGATGAAAAGGAAAGGGAGAATCCACCTAGGGAATTCTGCCACCTTAAAGTGGTATACCAGTTAACATATTTGGGAATACAAATTTTGTTAAATCTGGATATGATCATTAAAGTCTACAAGGAACCTCTAATGGAGGAAATAGTGGAATCCACTAATAGACGGATCTCTACCCTACCTCAGTCCTTGATTGGCAGAATTAACATTCTAAAAATGAACACACTCCCTACGGTATATATTTCAGAATATCCCAATACCCCTGCCTGATGACTTCTTTCAGAAACTTAGAAAATTATCTATTGGATTTATTTGGAAAAAAAAATAGGTAATAGAATCAGACTGTCCCTACTACATTTACAATATAGCAAAGGAGGTTTTCAAATGTCAAAATATAATCTGGTACTATTGGGCAGTACAACTTGGGTCTATTAAGTTTATTTTGCAACAAAGGATATTCCACAGTGGAAAGAAATGGAATCGGAAAGCTTACGTTTGCCTTTACCCCTATATTTATATTCAGATAAACTGCCAAATTTGATGAAACAAACTACCAATCCAATTGTCAAAAATATAGTCAAGGTGTGGTTTGAAGTGAGAAAGTTTATTAAAGAACCTAACTTTTTATCACAGTACAGTCCCATATGGGGAAATCAGTGTTTTACTCCAGGAAGAGCAGATGCTGTATTTAGAACATGGGCAACAAAAGCTTTAGAAGAAAAATAAAATCTGTACATACCTAACAGACTATATGATGTCATTTGAAGGAATTAGACACAAATATTAAAACTTTTAAGTACCTTTGTAACGTAGTTCAATGGAAAGGAGGAGGTGAGAACCGGCTTGACAATATAAATAATATTTTAATTAAAAACTTAAAACAAAAGACAAACACACACACACACACACACACACACATGTCCGTAAATGATCTCTCTCTCCCGCACCATCCTCTGCAGTTGGAATTTATCCCTCTCTGAGACTTGATTAGCCTAATACGGGACCGTATGGCTAATGAGAACATATCTCACCCCAGCTAAATTAAATAAATGTAATAGCAATATTCGAAGAGGCAAAGGGGACGCTATTTCATTGTTCTTGGTAATGCAGTAAGATAAAGTCCTTTTGGGAGGAGGTTAAAAAGGCAATTTAAAAAAATCTCTCAAAAGACATTCCAATGGACCCTGGGCTTTTTATTTTAGGGCTTTAAATGTGACCCAAAAGTGAACGAATAATGATAGAAATGTGTTGCCAAAACATGCCAAAAGTTAATGCTAATAACGCTCCCCTTAGGATGAGTGACATTTATAAGAAAAGGGAAACAAAATATGTTTGAAAAGATCTGGGGACAATTCACTGCTTTTGTGGACCGTATGGAGCTTTTAGAAATTGAAGAGGCGGATTGAACACTGATGTCAATAACCTTGCAACATGGTTAACCCAAGCTCAATTTTGTGAAGTTTTTTTGCTCAAAGCCTTTTTATTGATATTTCAAAGTTTTAAAAAATGTAACAAATGACAATACAATTAGATGAGCATTTTAGAGCCCCACCCTTTCTCTCTGCTCCAAGAGAGCCCCATCCCCATTAAACTATTACTGTACCATTATTGATCAAATATAATTGCTTAAGGAATTACTTATATATACACACATACACACAAACATACACCATATACAAATATAAACACATACATAGACAATGTGACCGAGATAAATAAAATTCTGAAAAAAAGGAATTCCTACATGTAACATGGGGTCAGCAGTACTAGACTGTACTCTCAACACCATCCATTTTGCTAAATACATAAGAAATGGTTGCCACGTAATAGAACATTTCTGAATACATCCTGTTGAATAGTGAATTTTCTCCATTGTCAAATGATGCGGAAGATCTCCAATCCATAACTTGAAGGTTGGGGGGAGTTTTTCTTTCCATTTAAGGAGTATAAGTCACCTAGCTAGAAGAGACCCAAAGGCTAAATAATATTTTTTTGCTTGTGACTAAAGTATGTATCTTGTGGGACTAATCCAAATATTGCAATAATAGCAGAAAGCTCTATAGGTATCTCTAAAACATCTGAAAAAAACTTTAAATATTGATTGCCAGAGATTATTTAATTTTGGATGTGAAAGTGTGGCTGGTGCTTGCGTGCATCAGTCACACATAGGGTCGACACTAGGCTTAAACTTGGCAAGTTTAGTTTTAGACCAGTGAAGACGATGTAAAACCTAGAATTGGATAACTGTATGTCATAAACAAATTGAAAAGGAATGTACCCTATCTAAAGCTTCTCTCTAAGTTCCATCGGAAAATGCATGCCCAGCTCCTCCTCCCACTGATTCCTTAACCTGGTCAAGGGTTCCAAATTAAGGGAATTTAATAGGGAGTAAATTGCCCCGATAGAGCCCTTGGAACAAGGCTTAAGACTCAAAAGTTATTGGACTTTGTCACACAAATATCGAGACTAAAATTGAAAGAAACAAACTTAAAACAATAATTTGTACCTTTTGTGGGTATAAGGTGCCTAAATAATACTTCTTAAACCGGTTCGCTAGCGCCCCCCCCAATTTTGTGAAGTTTAAATAAATATTTTAATTTTACCATGTGTATTTTTTCCTCTCTCTCTCAATTATATGTATAATAATAGATCGATCTAAGTCTGACTTGTTCTTTGTATCATACTATTCATTTGTACCCCAGTGGATGTCTTGGTTGCTGAGGCAGCCTACAGTTTGTTTGTTTTTATTTAAGCATACACATATGTATATAAAAGAAATATTCTAATAAACATTGCAAAAAAATAAATAAAAAAAAAGAACTGTATCGGCAGTGTCTGTGGCAGGGCAAACTTCCTCAGCTGGTTTAGGAAGAACAACCTCTGCTGGGCCTTTTTCAAAATTGAGTTCATGTGAGTCTCCCACTTCATGTCCTGTGAGATGATAGTGCCCAGGAACCTGAATCTCTCCACTTCAGCCACAGTACTGTTCAGAATGGTGAGCAGGGTTAATACTGTGGTGTTCCTCCTAAAGTCCACTATCATCAGTGTGTTCAGCTTCAGGTTGTTTTAACTGTACAAGATGGCCAGCTGTTTAACTTTCCTTCTGTATGCAGAATCATCATCATCTTGGGTGAGGCTGATGACTGTAGTGTCATCTGTGAACTTCAGGAGCTTAACAGAGGGGTCCTTGGGAGTGCAGATGTTTGTGTGGGACATAGTGAGGAGAGTACACATCCCTAGGGGGCACCATTGCTGATTGTACATGTGCTGGAGGTGAATTTCCCCATTCCCACTAACTGCTGATCCACTGGTGATCCACTGACAGATTACAATTTAGTCCATAGGAGAGCGGGGTTCATGGTGTTAAAAGCCTAACTGAAGTTAACAAATAGTATCCTTGCATACAGTAAGTGCCTGATCTGTCTAGATATTGAAGTATGTAATACAGTCCCATAATGACAGCATCATCCACAGACCTGTAAGCTCAATAAGCACACTGCAGGGGATCCAGAAATGGTTCAGTTATGTCCTTCAGGCTTTTCAAATCTACAGTAAAACATATTCAGATAATCAGCCAGTTGTTGATTCTCTACAGAGTTTGGAGGATGGTGTCTTGTAGTTGGTAATGTCCTTCAGGCCTCTCCACACTGATGCAGGGTCGCTAGTTGAGAATTTGTTTCTCAACTTTTCAGAATAGCTTCTTTTAGCCACCGTCTCCTTTTGTCAGTCTGTTTTTGACTTGATTGTACATGATGTTATCACCACTTCTGTAAGCATCCTCTTTGGCTTGATGAAGCTGCCTGAATGTAGCTGTAAACCATGATTTGTCATTGCTGTACTTCATGTTAAATAAGTCTGTGTAGGAATGCAAATATCCTCACAGAAACTTATGTATAATGTAACAGGATCTGTGAGCTCAACCAGGTCAGTAGCTGCAGCCTAAAATACACTCCAGTCATTGCAGTCAAAACAGGCTTGTAGTTCCAGCTCGGATTCATTGCTCCAGTTCTTTACAGTCCTTATTACAGGTTTAGCTGATTTTAGTTTCTGCCTGTAGATCGGAAGATGATGAACCAGACAGTGATCAGAGAGTCTCAAAGCTGCTCTAGGGACAGAGTGATATGCATCCTTTATTGTTGTGTAGCACTGATCCACTCTATACCTGTCTTTGGTGGGGCATGTAACGTGCTGTCTGTATTTGAGTATTTCGCTTGCGAGATTTGTCTCCAATCTCTAAGAATAATAAGTGAGTCTGGGTGCTATTGTACCATGACTGTGTTCTGAACAGCCAGCTGTTGCAGCACTGTACTCACCCACGGTTGTGGAGAATGTAAACACTCACAAGAATACACAAGGAAAACTCCCGTTGTTACACTGTACACCAACATTCGCTGATGTAAAAACACATTCCAATGTCTCTCGTTTTCTCCATTTTCTCCATAACAGCTGAAAGCTGATAGAGGTAATGCGCTCTCCGGAATTGATTCACTCAGCCAGGTTTCTGTGAAGCACAATTTATTATAAAAACTTATTTTTGTGGGTGAGGAGAGGTAATATGTCTGTTTTGTTAAGAAGAGGGCAGAGATCCACTAGATGGATGCTTGGTAGGGTGGTTCAAAAGCAGCACTGTTGGAGCTTCCCATATTGAATCTCCACTCTCTTCCTAACAAAATGGGTTAACTACATCTCCTCACCAATACAATCAAGGACTTTTCAACCTCTGCTGCCTTATGTTTCACAGAAACCTGGCTGAGTGAAGCCATTCTGGACAGCGCATTACATCTACCGTGCTTTCAGCTGTTCAGAGCGGATCGCATTGTGGAATCAACGGGGAAAACGAGAGGTGGTGGAACATGCTTTTACATCAATGAAAGTTGGTGTACAGGTGTAACAATGTTAAAGAAGATGTGCTGTCCTAATTTGGATGCACTCTTTATTAAATGTAAGCCATTCTACTTGCCTTGGGTGTTTTCTTTGTTTATTCTGGTGAGTGTTTATATCGCGCCAAACGTGTGTGCAAACGCAGCACTGCAACTGCTGGCTGACCAAAATCACAGACATGGAACAACAATACCTGGAGTTATTATTATTCTTGGGGATTTTAACAAAGCAAACCTCACAAGTGATCTGCCCAAATGCAAACAGCAAATTACATGCCCCAACAGAGACAGGAGTATACTAAATCACTGCTACACAACAATAAAGGATGCATATCGCACTGTCCCTAGAGTAGCTTTGGGACTATCGGATCACTGTCTGGTTCATCTTCTTCCAAAATACAGGCAGAAACTAAAATTTGCTAAGCCTGTATTAAGGACTGTAAAGAGATGGACTAATTAAGAAGAGCTCAAACTACAAGCCTGCTTTGACTGTTTGAGTGTTTTTGAGGCTGCAGACACCGATCTGGATGAGCTCACATATAATGTTGCATCATATATCAGTTTCTGTGAGGATATGAGCATCCCTACTAGGAATTGTTAATTAACATTTAACAATGACAAACCATGGTTTGCAGCAGAGCTCAGGCAGCTTCGTCAGGCCAAAGAGGATGCTTATAGAGGTGGGGATAAAGTCTTGTATAATCAGGCCAGGAACACACTGAATAAGGAAATCAGAATGGCTAAAAGAAGATACTCTGATATGCTAACAGACTAAAAAAAATAGTTTTCAGCTAATGACCCTGAATCAGTGTGGAGTGCCATGAAAGAACTTACGAATTACAAGACTCCTGTCCCCAACCCTGTGGTGGACCAACACCCGCTCTGACCTTAACTTCACTTCACACAAACTCCAACACCTCCTGCAACCCCCCTCCTGTTACTCATCCTGCACTTAAGATCTGTGAAGAAGAGGTGTCCCATATCTTTCAAAACAAAATATAAGTACAGCACAAAGCCCGGATGGTGTTTCACCTATGTGTCTTAGATCCTGTGCTAACCAGCTGGCCCCCATCTTCACACTGACCTTCAACAAATCACTGGAGCAGTGTGAAGTCCCATACTGCTTCTAACACTCAATCATCATCCCTGTCCCAAAGAAACCAAATATCACATGACTTAATAACTACATGAATACAGACGCCCTGATGTTTTACCAGCTTTCTGACGGACAGGCAGCAGCTTGTGAGGGGAAATTCACTTCCAGCACCTGTACAATCAGCACTGGTGCCCCCCAGGGATGTGTGCTCTCCCCACTTCTTCGTCTCCTTCTACTCCAACGACTGCATCGCCAAGAACCCCTCTGTCAAGCTCCTGAGGTTTGCAGACGACACCACTGTCATCGGCCTCATCCGAGATGATGACGAGTCTGCATACAGAATCGAGGTTAAACAGCTGGCTGTCTGGTGCATTCAAAACATCCTTGAGCTGAAAATGCTCAGGAAGGAGGAACCCCCCCCCCAATACTGTCCCCCTCATCATTCTGAACAGCACTGTGGCAGCAGTGGAGTCATTCAGGTTCCTGGGCTCTACCATCTCACAGGACCTGAAGTAGGAGATCCACATTGACTCCATTGTGAAAAGGCCCTGCAGAGGTTGTACTTCCTACTACAGTTGTGGAAGTTCAACCTGCCACAGGTGCTGCTGATTCAATTCTCCTTGGACTTCATTGAGTCTGTCCTCTTCACTTCAATAACTGTCTGGTTTGGTTCAGCTACAAAATCAGATATCAGAAGACTACAAAGGACTGTATCTCTATGATGCTCTGGTCCAGAGATATAGGATTTGTTATTTGCTTGATAGGGTAACCCCATATTGTTGCTAGGAAGTTACCAAGGTGATACTCAAAAGGCTTCATTCTACCCTGAGTCAAATGAATGAAACCAGAAGTCTCTACGATGTTCTGGTGCAGAGATATGTGATTTGTTACTTGGTTTCTAGGGTAACCCCATCTGAATGCTTGGCATTTATAAAGGTGATACCCAAAAGGCTCCTTGCTACCCTGAGTCAAATAAACAAAACCAAATGTCTCAATGATTTTCTGGTCCAGAGATATGTGATTTTTACTTGGTTGCTAGTGTAACCCCATTTGGTTGTCATTTGGTTTCCAGGGTGATACTAACAAGGTTGCTTGCTGACCTGAGTCATACGAGCCAACAATGAAGTCTCTATGATATTCTGTTCCAGAGATATCCATCTAAGCTCATTTGAATGAAAGTCAATGGGGACAGTTGTTAGGGTGCCGTAAATGGTTGCTAGTGCATAGCTAAGTAGTTTCCATGATGATACTTGAAGACTGATTGTTCACCCAAATGAATCAAGCCAACCCTCATGTCTCTAGGACATTTTGATACGAAGTTAACACTCTGAGCCATTTTTCAACCAGTCAATTGGGCTGGTTGCTAGGGTGCTCTAAATGGTTGCTAGGGCATGGCTAGCCGGTGACCAGAGAGATTCTAATTGGCTGATTACTAACCTTACTCAAAAGTTCCAATCCCCAATTGTCAAAAACATTCTGTTCTGAAGAAATCCTTCTGAGCCATTTTGAATGGATGTCTATCGGGCGGTTGCTAGGGTGCCATAAATGGTTGCTAGGGTGTGGCTACACCATTTCCAATATGATATATAAAGACTGATTTGTAGCCTGAATGAAATGAGCTTGCCCCCATGTCTATTTATGGCAATCTGATTGGGAGATATGATCCTACAAATTTCAGTGTCTTGTCGAAGTAGGAAAAAAACAATTGATTTCATGGGCGAGACCCTTGCCATAGTATGCCTATGGGGCATTTTGGGGACGGTTTTACCTCCCAGGGGTAGATCTTACCCCCAATCTCATGTTATGCTCTAAAGCTTACTAGGCTGTATGAAATGAGTCCACCCATATGTCTCTACGAACTTCTGATCCGTAGATATGATCTGTAAAATGTTGTCGCAATGCAAAGTCTATGGGATTTTCCAGGATGTTGTTTGACCCCTGGGGTGCACTGTACCCCCCATCCCTTAGAAAAGTCATAGCACAGGTGTCGTAAATAGATCGGTCAGTTTGACACCTCATTTGTGGGTCTATGAAAAAACGATGTGGGATGAGTTGGAGAAATATCCTCTGGTCTGATGAAACAAAAATTGAACATACTAACATCGTTATGTTTGGAGGAAAAAGGGTTAGGCTTGCGAACACTATCCCAATCGTAAAGTATGGTGGTGGCAGCATCATGTTGTGGGGATGCTTTGGAGGGACTGCTGCACTTCACAAAATAGATGGTATACGAGGAAGGAAAATTATTTGGATATATTGAAGCAACATCTCAAGACATCAGCCAAGAAGTTAAAGTTCGGTCGCAAATGGGTCTTCCAATTGGACAATGACCATAAGCATACCTCCAAAGTTGTGTTTATGGCCTAACAGGAGTTATTTGACCTTTGCTTCCTCTCCCCCCTCCCCTCCCTCCGGCAGTTGCACAGGATGAGGTATGACGTTTTTGGTCAGTTGGTCTGTACAGGATGTGGTATGAAGTGTTTGGTCAGCTGTTCTGATATCCCTGCGCTGTAGCTGAGACCATCTGTGTTTTTAAAAGGGTAGAAAGATTATTATTCTTTAATGATGTACAATGTTTAACAGTTTTACTTCAACAAACAACATTTTAATTGAAATAATATGCATTATAAAATGTATCTTTAGCACAAAGAATCTTACATTTGTCCGTTCAAAGTCCTTTCACAAGCTCATCCAAACGATAATGGAGTAAGAAAGACAAAGTTTAACATTAGCTTAGCAAACAGGATGCATTACTAAAACAAAATATTTCATTTTAGCTGTAGTCATTTTGTCATTTTCACAATCCTTAGGGCATGTCCCAAGAAACTTTAAAATGGCAGTTATAAAACCGCTTATTAAGAGGTCACCACTTGATCCTGGAGAATTGGCTAATTACAGACTGATTTCAAATCTACAATTTATGTCAAAAATACTAAAAAAATAGTGTCCTCCCAATTATGTTAATTTCTACAGAGAAATGGAATATATGAACAGTTTCAGTCAAGATTTAGGCCCCATTACATTACAGAGACTGCACTTATTGGAGTTACAAATATCTTGCTCTTATCTGATCGCAGCTGCATTTCTCTTCTAGTGCTTTTAGATCTTAGTGCTGCATTCTACACGATAGATCACGACATTATCTAGAATAGGATGGAGAATTATGGACTTGCATTAGCATGGTTTAGGTCCTTTTTAGCAGACCGCTACCACTTTTTATGTATAAACGAGGAATTGTCGAATCAAACAAAAGTTATGTATGGAGTGCCACAGGGATCAGTTTTAGGACCTCTACTTTTCTCCTTATACATGCTTCCCCTGGGAGATATTATCAGGAATCATTGAATACATTTCCACTGTTATGCAGATGATACCCCACTTTATATTTCTTCTAAAACCAACAAAATTCACAATTTTCCAAATTGTGTATCAATGAAATCAAAGACTGCATAGCCAGAAATGTCCTTCTACTCAATTCTGATAAAACAGTGATACAAATTATTGGACTAAAAAACCTCTAAAAATAAGACGCTAAAATATTATTTGACTCTCAATGGATGTACGGTTACCTCTTCTTCTACAGCAAGGAACTTCGGTGTTATTTGATACCAATCTGTCATTTGAAATTCCAAAAATGTATTGAATTAATGTTTTCATGACTTCAAGACTATATTATTGTAATGCATTACTGGGAAGATGTACTGCAAGTTCAATAAATAAACTTTATATAGTTCAAAACGCAGCTGCCAGAGTGCTTACTAGAACCAAGAAATATGAGTCCAATTTTATCATCGTTACATCGGCTACCTTATAAATGTTTTATTAATTTTAAATTTCCATTAACTACATTCAAAGCTTTGAATGGTCAAGCTCCACAGTACTTAAGTGACATTCTGACACTCTATATTCTGTCACATTCATTACAAACATGAAATTCTGGCTTATAATTTCAAGAATATCAAAATCCATAAAAGGAGGCATATCCTTTTCATATTTGGCTCATAAACTATGGAGTAGTCTCCCTAACACTGTTCGGGATGCAGACCCACTCACTCAGTTTAAGTCTAGACTAAAGACTCATCTATTTGCAGTGTCAAGTCAAGTGGATTTTATTGTCGTTCAACCATATACAGTTAGTACAGTACACAGCGAAACGAGACAACGTTCCTCCAGGACCATGGTGCTACATAAAACATAGGACAAACACAGAACCACAGTGGAGTGCAGAGTAGAGAGAAAGCCACTGGAATGTGCCACACATCCAATAGCTCACGCTTCTGAAGAGGTGAATGTATCAGTAGTAGTATTTAGCCCGCAGAAATACAACCGCTTGGGTCAAAAGAAAAAATCTGAATGAATTTGCATTCCAGACTCCCTTTTATACCCCTATGTCGGGGGGAATGGCATGCAAATTGTACTTGCCAATTCTCATTGGCCTTTTTTCAAAGATCTGAAGGTGTCTCTGGCTCTCAAGTTCGACCCCTTGTGTCACTACATCGACACAACGTCAAGTGAGTGACAGAAGGGAAACTCTTTCCACAGTGTGAGCAATTGTAAGGTTTTTATCAAGTATGAATTCTCAAGACACCATCCCCCACCTCTGCAGGGAATCAACAACTGCCTGGTGATCTGAATGTGATTTAGAAGATGCAGCTCTTTTAGAAGAAATGTAATCTTTGAGTTTATCTGAATATCAAACTATTTACTCGATATCGTTGGTCATGAAGATGTTGTCTTCTCACTGTGACTACTTGGGCAAAACGTTTATACATGTGTATATAGATTACTTGCCACACGGAAACTTTTCACACATCAAAAGCAGTAGTATGGTTTCTAACCAGTATGAATTCTCTTGTGTGTTTTCAGGTTTTGTGACTGAGGGAAACTCTTTCCACACTGTGAGCACTTGTAAGGTTTTTCTCCAGTATGAATTCTCTCATGTGTTTTCAGGCTTTCTGAGTGAGTGAAACTCTTTCCACAGTGTGAACACTTGTAAGGATTTTCTCCAGTATGAATTCTCTCATGTGTTTTCAGGCTGTGTGAATGAGTGAAACTCTTTCCACAGTGTGAACACTTGTAAGGTTTTTCTCCAGTATGAATTCTCTCGTGTGTTTTCAGGCTGTGTGAATGAGTGAAACTCTTTCCACAGTGTGAACACTTGTAAGGTTTTTCTCCAGTATGAATTCTCTCATGTCTTTTCAGGTGTTGTGACCGAGAGAAACTCTTTCCACAGTGTGAGCACTTGTAAGGTTTTTCTCCAGTATGAATTCTCTCGTGTATTTTCAGTTGTTGTGACCGAGGGAAACTCTTTCCACAGTGAGAACACTTGTAAGGTTTTTCTCCAGTATGAATTCTTTGGTGCTGTTTTAAGTCTTTGGCTGTAATAAAGATCTTCCCACATTCAAAGCACATATGAACCCCAGCACCGGTATGTATTTTCTGGTGTACTTTACAATAGGACTGCCATGAAAAACATTTTCCACAAAAAAAGCATTTGTAAGGCTTCTCATTTGTATGCGTTTTCAGATGTTGTTGTAGGTGCTGTGAAAAAACAAATGTTTTACCGCACTTATCACATTCAAATGGTCTTTCTCCTGAGTGAGAGCGAAGATGACATGTGAGATTTTGTGTATGTGCAAAACTTTTTCCACACTGATGGCACGTGTAAGGCCTCTCTCCGGTATGAATTCTCACGTGTGTATTAAGCTGGCTTTTATATATGAAACTCTTTCCACACTGAGAGCAGGTGAAAGTATTTTTGGCTGCTCTTCTTTGATGCTTCTTTGGTGAGAAATTCTTCTTAATCTTTGAATCACTCAAAGATTTTTCTCCAGGTATTAAATCATGACGTTTGTGATCCTGAAGTTCCTCCTCCACTTCATTCAGCTGTAGAGGTTCATCTTGCTCGTTCATCAGCTCTACAATGAGCACAAGAAATTGACAAAATGACAAAAAAACACGATGGCATTTTACAACAAAACAAACTGTGATTGTAGATAAAATAATTATATTAGCATATTTAGCAAAAAGTATCTATTTCAAAATTAATTCAAACTAAATTTTCAAACCATTCAAAAATTGTTTGCCTCAAGAATCACGATTTGTAAGAGCTGATTTTTCCTAATTCCTGGTATTAATTGTGATTTTTGCTGTACAAAAGCTATATTTTATATAGTTTGGAAGATCATGAGGATGAGTACATGACGACAATAACATTTTTGGCAGAATAATTCCTTTAATTCATTGACTAATGCTAATGATGTTTTTCTAAAGGTCTGGTTTAACAAAATTGAAAAATAGCTTTTTTTAACCATCAAGGCTTTAAAGAAAATGTGTTAAGTTCTGAAGATGATTTCTCATAATCACATTTATGATTTGCGAGATATGATTTATGCTTTATATAATCCCAGTTTACAGATAGAAATTCATAGAGATATTCATATTTACACGTGTTTTTAAGTGAAGAGTTCAGTGGCGCTGGTGGATTTTTGGTCACCTGTTTAGTCATACTGTCAACTCTTGGGCTCTGAGTAATATTTTCACAAGCAGGATCAAAGATTTTGTCACAAAGTAACAGATTGATTATTGGCTGAATGTAATAAACATAAAAATTCATGAGAGGAGATCTTGCTAAGAAATCGGGTACACAATGATGACTAAGATTTATATATATTAGTTTCATTTACTGTTAATTATGATTTATGTAAAGCTGCTTTGAAACGAGGTGTGTTGTGAAAAGCGATATACAAATAAATATGACCTGACACGTGTAATATACAGTAGGGAGATTTTAGGCCTAATCTATCATTAAGAATGTGGATATAAACATGAAATTAGACAACCCAAACAAGACCAAATCTGATTGATACACAAAGCTCAAATTCAAAAATACACGAATAGTCCAGAAATGCGAAATGTAACAGGTGTGCTATGAGGATGATATGAAGTAGACCGTTTTAAATAGTCATCTTCATCCTGCAGCAGAACAGCTCTGGAAATAACTCGATACCACAGGTGGATAAGGCGATCACGGCACACTCGGTATCTGCACGCTCTTGTTCCTTGCAGCGTCCAATATATTATGTGCTCGCGTGTCTTTGCAAGCTAAAAAGAATCAAGTTCGCTTGTCTCCGAGTGCTTGTTAAGACTTTGTTCGCTTTTTGTTCTCTCACTTGTGGTCCGCTGGCACAAACATTATAAATGCAGCACTGGCCCGGGCCATTGGGCAGTCCTTATTGTCAATGTTGAGCCCTATCTTAAATTTAAAATAACAAATTAAGACTATAAGCAGAAACTTTACTCCAGAGTCACTGACACTACAGAAAATTTAATGACTTTGGAAAAATTACAATAAAAAGGTTAAGGCTGCACCGATCGATCGGCTGCCCACCTAAATCGACCAATCTCATCTTAAATCTGTAAACGGATGAGAAAGAAAAGGAAAATGATAGTAAATATTTGCACAACAGCCCAGTAGGTGGCAATATGTGTGAAGATTGTGAATTGGCAAAAAACAACAGACCTCTCGTGAATGCACATAGGAGGTCTAGAATAAATGTATTTTTAAGAGTATAAAGGACTTAAATATTGAGCTGTTCCTCATCCACACCAATCATATCCCTCATGAAGATGTAGATTTGACCACTCGAGTCTTATGGATTACTTTTATGCTGCCTTTGTGAGATATTCTTCTAAAAATCTTTGTGTTCTGCAGAAAAAAAAAAAGTCATCCACATCTGGGATGGCATGAGGGTGAGTAAATGATGAGAATTTTCACTTGAGTGAACTATCCCTTTAAAATACAACTAAGCACTTCTAAAACAACAATAAAAACAACAAGGAACATTTCAATGCAGAGATTTCTTCAAAATGTAAAACAACATTAAAAAGGAAGAAAAATACCTGAGGGAATAAAATCATCATCATCATCATCACCATCTTGTTTTTCTGCTGTGGTTTCATCTTCATCACTCTCTTGATCCTCTGTTGTGGTTTCTACCATCATCTTCATCAAATTCCTGCAGTCCAGCAGCTTCACTGAACACATCTTCATTGATGTCTGCAGCATCTGCTGGCCATCATCATCTTCCTCATCATCCTCATCTCTCTGTTGTTCCTCTTCTGTGTTTTCTTCTTGTATCTCCTGCTGCTTCACTTCAATCTTCACTGGTGTCTGCAGCATCTGCTGTTCTCCAGCGTTACAGACAGAAGTCAGAGACTCTGTGGAGGTTTGATCACCCTGATTACTGTCACACACACTCTCCTGAGCATCAGTAGAACAGAGTAAAGTGAGCTGTGAGTCCTGTGTGTCTCTGGATCTCTGTTCAGAGAGTTTGTCCAGCAGCTGCTGTGGTGTGGACTGATCTCTGCCGCTCCACACTGAATCCTGACATTCTGTGGAGGTCCCATCAGTCACACACACTGAAGATTGACAGGAAACCTTTTCCAGCTCCTGACAAACACAACACAATCACATCTGTACCGTTCATCATCACAGAGTCACAGTCATATCACATCATTTGAAACTTACTTACAATCTCAACTTTAACTCGCTCAAAACAGGTGCAGGATGAATACAGTTCTGTCTCCTTCAGTTTTGTCTTCAGTGACGTCACCTCTTTCTTCAGCTGAGAGATTTCTGTGATGAAATCATCAATATCCAGCATGGACAGATCAGTTCCTACTGATTTACAGCAGATCACATCCACCTGCTCTCTCATGATGAACATCTGAACACAAAAACATCATCATTATAACGGACTGACATTCATCACACGCAAAAACATTATTAAACACAAGAACAGCTGTTAAACAAAATAAGTAATTCTGAGATTATATAAATATAAATGTGTGCTTTGTGTTCGGGTTTCATTTTCCTGAAATAATGTCTGATATTAGCCCATAGCTAGCTTTCCCACTAAACATTGGACGTCGGATAGACGTGCAGATCACGTCTATATTGGGTCCGTCGGTCCATGACCAATTCTGGACATCTATTCGACGTCCAAACTAGGTCCACTATTTGGACGTCCAACCATGACCCAACTTGGACGTCATTTTGACGTTCAACATTTGACCTTTAACTGGGTAATTTTTTTGGACGTCATTTGGACGTCTATGACAGTTGCAGGAAATTTACATGATTAATATGTAATATTTGTTTTATTTACAAATAGGGCATATCAATTTGATTAATACATATGAAAACAGATTATTTATAAAAAAAAATAAAAAAAACACGATTTATTATCTGTATGACTATTTATTTATTCATGTTTTTTCTTCTTTTGTTTTTTTTACACTTTCCTGTTTTTCTTTAACAGTTTTTCCTTTATTTTAAGTAGCCTAATCAAGTTATTTATTTATGCATACATGTATTTTTGCATTTATCTATGTATTTATTTATAAATGCAATTTGTGGGAAATTATACTTAAGAAAATAATTTCATGGTAGCCTATATTAGGCCTATCCACCTTATTCCTATCTTAAAAAGAACCAACAGCAGCAAAAAAGTCAAGGACAGACAAAGACAGCTCTTTATCAAGGCAAAGAGTATAGTACAATATAAGTTCTTTCATCAAGGTCTTTGGATTTCAACCAAAGAGTCAAAAACCAGTCAACATCACTCTGATTGGCCGAGGCAGCACGACAGGCATTTGGCGCGAATCAGAGTCAGAGCCGTGTTCAAACATTGCTACCTGACGACAGCTTTTCAGACGTTACATCGCTGGTGAACCCATCGTTTCTTCGTCTAAATTGAAGGTAAGTTCGGTCAGCCTAATGAATTCAATGTCCGTGTGTTCGTATAGTTTAGTGTATAGTGTATGTTTACAGTGTATTTGGCGATATTGTCTTAAACTTCACAATACAGCCGCGAATGGTCAAGGGCGTTAGCATTCACGGCACATATTTTTTTGTTTTACGTTAGCTTGCTGCTCATGGTTCATGTTCAGTTTCGATATTATTTTAGCTGTACACGAGAGAACATGTCAATTTGAACAATTTGGGACACTAAACTGCACGTATATCGATAGCAGCATGGCATGGATTTCTGACTGACTAGCTCTTTGCTAACTAGCTTGCGTCCGTATACGGGGTTTACAGATGATGTTACCGTCCCTTCGTCACTTTCATCGTTCATGAAATTACATACAACGCAAAGAAAATTTACACCTCACATTGATCACGCGAGTTTGACCGTTGGATTATAAATGTGTTTAAATTTGCGTTCGCACGAGTAATGGCGCGCTCACATACAACGCAAAGAAAATTTTTGCCTCACGCGAGTTTGACCGTTGGATTATAAATGTGTGTTTAAACTTTATTTTATTTAAAATACTTCATTGTGATGGTCCTCCAACAGACACTCTACTGACTATAAGTAATTTTGCAACTACATGTCAACTTAATCTAACCCTAACCCTACCAGTCTATTAATACTCAACTAACACTCTAATGAGAGTTAGTAGACATGTAGGAGCAACATTACTTGTAGTCAACAGAATGTGTTAAAGGGACCATCAAAATAAACTGAAACCATTATTTCTTTTATTGGCTTAATGACATGTTTCAGACTTGTCTGGCTTAGAGGAGCGGAGTGTGCCAGTTCTTACCTTTTTGTTTAATTTCAATAATTGTACATCTTTGAATATTCTTTGTTTTCTTCGCCCTCAAGATGCTAGTACAGCACCTCGGAGCAGAGACCTGTCGACACCCAGTGAGTATTCATCTCATCACACTTTAAACAGTCACTTTTGTATTTTGTCAGGTCTTGTGAAATGTAAGAATATTCTGTGTTTTTCAGGATCTCGTCATGCAGCAAGAGGTCATGCGAGGGATGGCTATCGCTCCAGGTAAAGAAGCAGGACAGGGCACAGTGTCAGTAGTGGCTGGCTTCTGGCATTTATTTATTAATTTCGAATGGTAAAAAAGTCAGTTTCACCAGAACTCCTTTACTAGGTGTCCTCTATCACTTTTTAATGGACACCCTACAGCCAATCAGAATCGAGTATTCACCCAGACCATGGTATAAAAGTGGTTAGTTAATGATTAAATAATAATTTACAATACATGACTATGCGTTCATAAATGTTTAATAAATGTTACTTGTTGTATGTTTTGCTCACATCAGGTGCACAGTGGTTAAAGACTCCATGTGTTTCAGAGAAGACAGCGGTCTATACCCTCACCAGTCAGCACTTACACTGCAGTACACACTACAGTGTTCAACACCTGTTATAGATGTGTAAACGTGTGAATTAATCATTTACAACACTTTCTGCATCCCCTAATCTAAAGTGTAAACTATTCATCACTTGTAAATGTCTTACACTTCATATGTAGATAACCACTTCAAGAATCAATAAGATAAAAAATAAGATCTACAAATGAAGTGTAACACAAGTGATGAATAGTTTACACTTTAGGGGATGCAGAAAGTGTTGTAAATTATTTATTCATGCGTTTACACATCATTGTTGAACACTGTTACTTACCTGTTACAAATGATCTGTACATGTATACAAGGCATTTACAACACTTTCGGCACCCTCTAATTGCTACATGCATACATAAAAAAACAACTTAACTTATTTTTAAACATTTATGAAACGTATAGTCATGTTTTGTAAATAATTAGTTAATCATTTACTAATCACTTGTAAGTGACTTATAACGGAATTTAAAAAACACATAAAATATTAGTATATCACTTGCTAATCATTTATGAATGTTTGTAAATGATTAGTTCATCAACTAACCACTTATAAATGACTTACAACTGAACTTTATTAGGAAGTGTTACATCACAGTTAACATTCTAATGCACACATTAAGGATCTAAGCTTTCTAATAAAGTACAGTCTGCTTAGTCCCTTCTTGTAGACAGCCTAAGTGTTACAGTTAACAGTTGCTGAGATGGCTTTGTATTAATCCAGTATTGGTAGTGGATGAACAGGAAAAATATTTTTGCTTACAAATGTGGGGACTTTGGTGAATGATTGCAGATTGCCTTTGCATATATCTAAATCATTTCTGTTTCTGCTTGTGTAGAAGGGATCATGAAATACGATTCCGCCGCCACTGAGGAGTACATAAAGATAAGCGTTTCTGAGCACCTCAAGCACGCGCCGCAAAGACATGGAGGTGGAGGATTCACTACGCCCTGATGAGCCAACACTACAGGACTTGAATTAAAAGTTCAATTAAATTAAATTACTATCTAATTATTTGTTCATAATTGTGCTTGATATGTCTGGTGCCCTTCTGATGCCATTCAGGGCAATGTATTTTTGTATTTTTGAATAAAGATGAAAATGGTGACATTGAATTGTGATTTATTTGTATGTGTATAACTGTAGTGTTGTATGTATGTATGTATGTATGTAGTCCCATGTTTCCGGAGAAACATGGGACTACAGTTATATAAGTTATAAAAACGACGTCTAAAATAAGTCTAAATTTACGTTAAAAAGACGTCCACAAATGACCACATTTGGACTATAAATAGCCCTTATACGGCGGTCCCACAGACGTCAAAATTAGACGTGTGATAGACGTCGAAAAAAAGACGTCGCCTGGCGTTACAAAACAACCCCTTCAGTGGACTGAAATTGGACGTCCAAAAATGACGTGAAAAAGACGTCACGTTGCGCAGTGGGTTATTCAACATATAATAGCCTTCATTGAAATAATTTACAAACAGTCGGATTTAACGAGCTCATTTGTCAGTAATGAAACATAATTTACCTCCGTTTGATTTCCACAACACATTACAAAATAAAAACACTCAAATTCACAATGCTCCAGATGATTAGATGATATATCAAATAACTTGTTTATCCTGTCACATGCGGTGATAAAAAGCTTATTTCACGATCATTAAAACACCAAAGAGAGAAAAAGTACAGGCACATAAAACACACACACACCCTTGAAACTATAAATCTCACAAAACAAATGTAACACGTACCGATTGAGAGCTCAAACTGTTCTTTCTTCGTGATAAATGGCGGTTTGCAAAACAACTTCTGGTGATTTTCTCGCCTCACTGGACTGGAGTGTTGATGCGTTTGGCGGGAAATAGCTACAGTATAGGCCTACGTCAAATTTCCATAAAATGTGTTCCTTTCATGCTCTAAAATGTCAAATAAAGAACAATGGCCTGATATCTCTCCATCCTAAATCTCCTGCCACCTCCTTATTAGTTTCAGGAGATTTAGGATGTGGAGATAACAGGCCACCTTTGTGTGAGGTACAGTTTGATACCGTCATTAGAGTTCATTTAATTATTGTGGTCCATTTAAGAGCTTTGGCTGAGGGGAATTGAAGTGAATAAGTTATGTAACTTCTATTATTTGATATTTCAGAGCTTGACAGGTTCCCTTTTAACACATTTGATGTAAATGTGAGGATAGGATAAAAGTTTGACGTATACTGTAACTATTTCCCGCCCCTGGGGTTGATAGAGTTAGTTATATAATGATTAAACATTTGTCAGATAACATATTATTAAAGATCCTTGGGTTATATAACAAAATATGGATGGAAGGTATTATTCCAAAAATATGGATGAAAGCTGTAGTAATCCCTATTGTGAAGCCAGGTAAAAATTCAGCAAACCCAGGAAGTTATCGTCCAATTGCTCTAACTTCAAACTTATGTAAATTAATGGAAAAAAACATTTGTAGTTCAAGTGGGAGGGTGTCAGTCATTAAATTTTAAGGCAGAAAATGGCATTCCTCAAGGGAGTGTTATAAGTCCAATCCTTTTTAATATTATGATTAATGATATTTTTGACAATTTAGGATATGGTGTAGGATGTGCATTGTATGCTGATGATGGAGCTATTTGGAAGAGAGGGAGAAATACTAAGCAGGTGATTTCAGGTATACAAACAGCTATTAAAAAGGTGGAAGATTGGAGTATAGAATGGAGTTTCAAAATGTCAACTAGTAAATCATGTTATATGATTTTTAGTAGGAAAAAAGTTCTTAAAGATATTGATTTAGTATTATATGGGAAACCTTTAGAACAAGTTAAAACATTTAAATATTTAGGTTTATGGTTAGACGAGAGATATACTTGGAAAAAACATATTGAGGAAATTGATAAAAAATGCAGGAAGATCTTAAATGTGATGAGGGCAATAGCTGGGAAAGAATGGGGAGCAGAAAGAGATTCAATGCTAACAATATATCAAGCCTTGATCAGGTCATCTGTTGATTATGGTTGCATGATTTATGGATCAGCTTCAGAATCACTATTAAGAAATATAGATAGAATACTATATAGAGCCCTTAGAACATGTTTAGGAGCAATTAAAACAACACCGGTTAATGCCTTATTAGTAGAAGCGAATGAAATGCCATTGAATTTAAGGAGAGAGAAACTGTCTTTGGTTTTTTGGACTTCGTTAAAGAGTTACACTGGAGGAAATATAGCTAAAGATGTCTTAAATAATTGTTGGGAATACTTAAGTAGCAACAAGAGAGGATATGGATGCAAGATAAATCAGTTAGCAGAGAAATATCAGATTGCAAATATTGAGTGTAGTGTGTCACCTGTATGGGGAGAGGTTCCGAAATGGATTATTCCTGAGGTTAAAATTGATTGAGGAATATTAGATAAGAAACGGGAATGGGAGGAGTTGGGTATGATTAAGTACCAAGTTAATATATACAGGAAAGATTTTATGCAAGTATGCAAATATATACTGATGGATCTAAAGATCCAAGAACAGGGATTACAGGTATAGGAGTGGATATCCCAGAGTTGAATATTTCAATATCTAAACGATTAACATATAATTGTCAATATATACTGTTGAAATGGTCGCTATTATAATAGGATTAGCTTGGGTAGAGGAGGTAATGCCAGACAGAATAGTAATATGCTCTGATTCTGCTTCTGTATTAACATCACTTTCTACTCATTGTACTTCTAGAGAAGATTTAATGTGCGAAATATTTTCGTTATTATGGCGAATACAAAAGAAAGGAGTAGAAGTAGGATTCTGTTGGGTGCCAGCTCATGTAGGTGTAGCTGGTAATGAGTCTGCTGATAAAATAGCAAAAATAGCGTTAAAAAGGGATGAAATAGATTTTAATATCACATTAGGTAAAAATGAAATTAAATCTATTATTAAGGAAAATATTATTAAGGAGTGGCAGGAGAAATGGAATACAGATAAAAAGGGACGACATTTATATAATATTAAAAAAATGGTCGACACTAAAAAAAGCATAAATGGTAGAAATAGGAAAGAAGAGGTTATAATGACTAGGATGAGACTTGGACATTCAGGATTGAACGCATCACTCTTTTTATTAGGAGTTCATGAGACTGGCTTATGTGGAAATTGTGGAGAGAAAGAAACAGTGGAGCATGTGATATTTAATTGTAAAAGGAATGATGAGGAAAGGAAGGAATTACTATTATATTTAAATAAAATAGGGAAGGTTAATAAGGATTTGGCATATTTGTTAGGTAAAGATAGAGTAGGATATATAATATTAATAGAATACATATATAATACTAGATTAAGTGAGAGGATTTAATACAAAATAAAGTGTTTTGGTCTATTCCTGATTTTATAGTTCAGTCTGGAGGAGCTGAACACGCAGCGACAGGTGGGCTATAGAAGATGGAATGAGATGAAACATCAAATAAATAAGGACGGATATGTGAGAAAGAAGTAAAGAAATAATAATAAGGAAATCAGATTGGTAGAAATCATGACTGCATAACAGCTAAGGTAGGTGGCGATATGCACTAAGAATGCAACGCGCCAATAAACGAAAGAAGAAGAAGAAGAAGAAGAAGCACTATTTCCCGCCAAACGCATCAACACTCCAGTCCAGTAGGACGCGAGAAAATCACCAGAAGTTGTTTTGCAAACCGCCATTTATCACGAAGAAAAAACAGTTTGAGCTCTCAATCGGTACGTGTTCAATTTGTTTTATGTTATTTGTGAGATTTATAGTTTCAAGTGTGTGTGTGTTTTGTGTGCGTATACTTTTTCTCTCTTTGGTGTTTTAATGATTGTAAAATAAGCTTTTTATCACCGTATGTGACAGGATAAACAAGTTATTAGATATATCATCTAATCATCTGGAGCATTGTGAATTTGAGTGTTTTTCTTTTGTAATGTGTTGTGGAAATCAAACTGAGGTAAATTATTTTACATTACTGACAAATGAGCTCGTTAAATCCGACTGTTTGTAAATTATTTCAATGAAGGCTATTATATGTTGAATAAAGCTAGCTATGGGCTAATATCTGACAATATTTCAGGAAAATGAAACCCGAACACAAAGCACACATTTATATTTATATAATCTCAGAATTACTTATTTTGTTTAACAGCTGTTCTTGTGTTTAATAATGTTTTTGAGATAGATGAATGTGTCGTGTTCTTTTTTTGAGGAGATGAAGTGAAAGTTTAAAGGTAAAAATTGTATTTATTAACAAGAAAGAATAAGTACAAAAAAAATAATTCAGCCAGCTGGGGATCTAGTCTGCTTCACCCGTAAGACCCCGTTTCTCCTGTGTCCCCTCCTTTTTTACTTTTCTGACCCGCGGTGTGTCCCTTTGTTCTCATTTTGTTTTTACTCTTTTGATTGGCTTATTTTTGCCACAGGGGCATCTCCAATATTTTAAGAGATAAGTTTCAATCATCCCGTTGGTTCGTTTTTGCTACAGTGGGATTACTGGTTTTGCCTTCTATTGGTTGGTTCATATTAGTTCCCTGCCTAAAGAATTTCCTATATAGACCTGTTTCTAGGTTCCCCTCATTTCCTGTGTCAGAAATGTAGCTATAGTTTATCACACTTCACATTTAGTGTTTTTAGTTTTAACATATATTTTCTAGTTAGTTACACACATCATTCATCATTTGTTAGCAGGCATACATTGTTTAATATTTGTCACACACATATATACTGATTAAGATAGTAATACACAACAAATGTCCTTGTGTTTAATAATGTTTTTGCGTGTGATGAATGTCAGTCCATTATAATGATGATGTTTTTGTGTTCAGATGTTCATCATGAGAGAGCAGGTGGATGTGATCTGCTGTAAATCAGTAGGAACTGATCTGTCCATGCTGGATATTGATGATTTCATCACAGAAATCTCTCAGCTGAAGAAAGAGGTGACGTCACTGAAGACAAAACTGATGAAGACAGAACTGTATTCATCCTGCACCTGTTTTGAGCGAGTTAAAGTTGAGATTGTAAGTAAGATTTCAAATGATGTGATATGACTGTGACTCTGTGATGATGAACGGTACTGATGTGATTGTGTTTGTCAGGAGCTGGAAAAGGTTTCCTGTCAATCTTCAGTGTGTGTGACTGATGGGACCTCCACAGAATGTCAGGATTCAGTGTGGAGCGGCAGAGATCAGTCCACACCACAGCAGCTGCTGGACAAACTCTCTGAACAGAGATCCAGAGACACACAGGACTCACAGCTCACTTTACTCTGTTCTACTGATGCTCAGGAGAGTGTGTGTGACAGTAATCAGGGTGATCAAACCTCCACAGAGTCTCTGACTTCTGCCTGTAACGCTGGAGAACAGCAGATGCTGCAGACACCAGTGAAGATTGAAGTGAAGCAGCAGGAGGAGATACAAGAAGAAATCACAGCAGTGGAACAACAGAGTGATGAAGATGATGATGGCCAGCAGATGCTGCAGACATCAGTGAAGATGTGTTCAGTGAAGCTGCTGGACTGCAGGAATTTGATGAAGATGATAGTAGAAACCACAGCAGAGGATCAAGAGAGTGATGAAGATGAAGCCACGGCAGAGGAACAAGATGGTGATGGTGATGATGATGATTTTATTCCCTCAGGTATTTTTCTTCTTTTTAATGTTGTTTTACATTTTGAAGAAATCTCTGCATAAAAGTAATCCATAAGACTCGAGTGGTCAAATCTACATCTTCATGAGGGATATGATTGGTGTGGATGAGGAACAGCTCAATATTTAAGTCCTTTATACTCTTAAAAATACATTTATTCTAGACCTCCTATGTGCATTCACGAGAGGTCTGTTGTTTTTTGCCAATTCACAATCTTCACACATATTGCCACCTACTGGGCTGTTGTGCAAATATTTACTATCATTTTCCTTTTCTTTCTCATCTGTTTACAGATTTAAGATGAGATTGGTCGATTTAGGTGGGCAGCCGATTGATCGGTGCATCCTTAATCTTTATATTGTAATTTTTCCAAAGTCATTAAATTTTCTGTGGTGTCAGTGACTCTGGAGTAAAGTTTCTGCTTATAGTCTTAATTTGTTGTTTTAAATTTAAGATAGGGCTCGACATTGACAATAAGGACTGCCCAATGGCCTGGGCTGCATTTATAATGTTTGTGCCAGCGGACCACAAGTGAGAGAACAAAAAGCGAACAAAGTCTTAACAAGCACTCGGAGACAAGCGAACTTGATTTCTTTTTAGCTTGCAAAGACACGTGAGCACATAATATATTGGACGCTGCAAGGAACAAGAGCGTGCAGATACCGCGTGTGCCATGATCACCTTATCCACCTGTGGTATCGAGTTATTTCCGGAGCTGTTCTGCTGCAGGATGAAGATGACTATTTAAAACAGTCTACTTCATATCATCCTCATAGCACACCTGTTACATTTCACATTTCTGGATGTTACGTTTCCTCCCCGTCTAGGGGTCGGGAAGAAAACTAACAAGTTATAAGGAACTTAAGAAGAAAAAAAAAGAAACATGTTTGGAGGTCTTCACTCCTGTCAGGTTACAAAACAGTTAACAAGTTTATTTTCCTCTTCTAAATACAAAAAAAAAGGTTAAGCATAAAGTCTTTCAAGAGGGGACCAGGCCAAAATAACAAACAAAAATGAGTCTAACTGAAAGGGAGGCACAAACTACTTACCCTTACAACAAAGAAATAGAAAATGAACAACATAAATCTTGCCTCACTCCTTATTTACAGTGAGGAAAATAAGTATTTGAACACCCTGCTATTTTGCAAGTTCTCCCACTTGGAAATCATGGAGGGGTCTGAAATTGTCATCGTAGGTGCATGTCCACTGTGAGAGACATAATCTAAAAAAAAAAAATCCAGAAATCACAATGTATGATTTTTTAACTATTTATTTGTATGATACAGCTGCAAATAAGTATTTGAACACCTGTCTATCAGCTAGAATTCTGACCCTCAAAGACCTGTTAGTCTGCCTTTAAAATGTCCACCTCCACTCCATTTATTATCCTAAATTAGATGCACCTGTTTGAGGTCGTTAGCTGCATAAAGACACCTGTCCACCCCATACAATCAGTAAGAATCCAACTACTAACATGGCCAAGACCAAAGAGCTGTCCAAAGACACTAGAGACAAAATTGTACACCTCCACAAGGCTGGAAAGGGCTACGGGGAAATTGCCAAGCAGCTTGGTGAAAAAAGGTCCACTGTTGGAGCAATCATTAGAAAATGGAAGAAGCTAGACATGACTGTCAATCTCCCTCGGACTGGGGCTCCATGCACGATCTCACCTCGTGGGGTCTCAATGATCCTAAGAAAGGTGAGAAATCAGCCCAGAACTACACGGGAGGAGCTGGTCAATGACCTGAAAAGAGCTGGGACCACCGTTTCCAAGGTTACTGTTGGTAATACACTAAGACGTCATGGTTTGAAATCATGCATGGCACGGAAGGTTCCCCTGCTTAAACCAGCACATGTCAAGGCCCGTCTTAAGTTTGCCAATGACCATTTGGATGATCCAGAGGAGTCATGGGAGAAAGTCATGTGGTCAGATGAGACCAAAATAGAACTTTTTGGTCATAATTCCACTAACCGTTTTTGGAGGAAGAAGAATGATGAGTACCATCCCAAGAACACCATCCTTACTGTGAAGCATGGGGGTGGTAGCATCATGCTTTGGGGGTGTTTTTCTGCACATGGGACAGGGCAACTGCACTGTATTAAGGAGAGGATGACCGGGGCCATGTATTGCGAGATTTTGGGGAACAACCTCCTTCCCTCAGTTACAGCATTGAAGATGGGTCGAGGCTGGGTCTTCCAACATGACAATGACCCGAAGCACACAGCCAGGATAACCAAGGAGTGGCTCTGTAAGAAGCATATCAAGGTTCTGGCGTGGCCTAGCCAGTCTCCAGACCTAAACCCAATAGAGAATCTTTGGAGGGAGCTCAAACTCCGTGTTTCTCAGCGACACCCCAGAAACCTGACTGATCTAGAGAAGATCTGTGTGGAGGAGTGGGCCATAATCCCTCCTGCAGTGTGTGCAAACCTGGTGAAAAACTACAGGAAACGTTTGACCTCTGTAATTGCAAACAAAGGCTACTGTACCAAATATTAACATTGATTTTCTCAGGTGTTCAAATACTTATTTGCAGCTGTATCATACAAAGAAATAGTTAAAAAATCATACATTGTGATTTCTGGATTTTGTTTTTTAGATTATGTCTCTCACAGTGGACATGCACCTACGATGACAATTTCAGACCCCTCCATGATTTCCAAGTGGGAGAACTTGCAAAATAGCAGGGTGTTCAAATACTTATTTTCCTCACTGTAGCTATAAACAGGAGAAAACAAGTTAAATAGCAAAGAAAAAGGCGGCCACCTCTCTACCGCTTCCGTTGACCAACGGGTGGAAATGGTCGCACACCCAACATAAAAATACAACTGGTGGTTTCCAATTATTAACAGCACTAAAACACACAAAGTCTCTCAACGCTGGGGCAGGAGGAAAGAGTCTCTCCTAGCAGACTTTCCACCTCAGCTTTATTCTAATGTTCTTCTGGTAGTGCACCAATCAGTGGGGCTCAGCACTTGATCTTAATTACTCACAGCTGATGCAAATTAACCTGGTTGGCAGAGAACACAAGGGAGACAACAGAAAACATACAAAAAATGTATAAGCAATATACATTCAACTTCTACATCCACAGATGTAACAAGGAAATAAAAGAAAGATACGCCCTAGGACGTAACACTGGACTCTTCGTGTATTTTTGAATTTGAGCTTCGTGTATCAGTCAGATTTGGTCTTGTTTGGGTTGTCTAATTTCATGTTTATATCCACATTCTTAATGATAGATTAGGCCTAAAATCTCCCTACTGTATATTACACGTGTTAAGTCATATTTATTTGTATATCGCTTTTCACAACATACCTCGTTTCAAAGCAGCTTTACAGAAATCATAATTAGGCCTAACAGTAAATGAAACTAATATATATAAATCTTAGTCATCATTGTGTACCTGATTTCTTAGCAAGATCTCCTCTCATGAATTTTTATGTTTTTTACATTCAGCCAATAGTCCATCTGTTACTTTGTGACAAAATCTTTGATCCTGTTTGTGTAAACATTACATAAATCATATCTTGCAAATCATAAATGTGATTATGAGAAATTATCTTCAAAACTAAAATAATTTTTTTTTATAGCCATGATTTTTCAGCAATTTTTCATTTTTGTTAAACCAGACCTGGCCAGTAGAAAAAATCATTAGCATTAAGCACTGAATAAAGGAATAATTTTGCCAAAAATGTCATTCTCGTCATGTACTCATCTTCATGTTCTTTCAGACATTTTTCTGTGACTCACATTAAGTCAAAATATGTGTGTATATTCATCAAAAGCAACTAGAAGTCATAATTAATGGTATAAAATATAGCTTTTGTACAGCAAAAATCACAATTAATACCAGGAATTAGGACAAATCAGCTCTTACAAATCGTGATTCTTGAGGCGAATGATTTTTGAATGGTCTCCATGATTAATTTTTTTTTTGTAATTAATTTTGAAATAGATACTTTTTGCTAAATATGATAATGTAATGATTTGATATAAATTCACAGTTTATTTTGTTGTAACATGCCATTGTGTTACCACAATAATAGACTGGCGTACAACTCATTTAAATGGTCACGTGCATCAGAGCCGCGACAGACGCACATGATCTCGTGATGCTTAAAGTGCTCATGTGTTTCATTCTCTATCTCTCTCCTCAACAGTTCCCTGTTACTTTTAATAGTCTTGTCTGATGATATAATGGCTAATATCAATAAAACATCTATCACATGCTGTCCATAAGTATGTTGGTGTGTAATTTATTCCTCAGTAACACGAATCTCAAAACTTGAACAAATCCAGCGTTTTCTTCTGGTGGAGCGCTCGTGTCATTCGCAGAAGCATGTATTTTATCAGTTTCTGTGACTCACGAATGTTGCATATATCAGTCTGTAACACTGTAAGCAGGTGATACAAGCCGTGTAAACTGAAAGCTGTCAGGAGATTTCTTCTCGATGGATCCGCACAAGCGCTTGAGAGCAACTTCAAAGTAGAAGAGCTTTACATGTGCTGCAGTAAATGATAATGTCGTATTCATTGTCACTGGATGTTTAATTAGTTTGATTCTGTCTTGTGAGAAAATGTGATTGTAATGGTACATTAACAGTTAATTACCTTTGTTATTGTCCTCTCTATTATATTAACATTTTTAAATGTGCAAATACAATTTTATTACTAAAAGTAGACTAAACTGCTGTCTACCAAAATATTCAAAATATTTTTATCTCATGAATATTTTATGCAATTTTGAGTAAATATAGTGCTAAATAAAAGACATAAGTTTTCAGCAATTTGATGTAAATGTTTTTTATTATAATTAGATGTGTGAGATCATCATTATATTAGCCTATCAGGACACCCTGCTCTCTAGATATCAGCATTGGCCATAAAAAACATTTCTGTCGACCACCAAACACCGCTAATATATCAATTTACAATAATTACAAAAATCGTAATAAATATTGAATCGGCATTTTGATATCTTTATAACGAATCAGGAGGCAATTCCCATCCCTTATAAGTACTGGAAGTTTGTTGTGTTCTGCCCTTAAATTGGGGTTTAATTTGATGTATTTAATAGATTTTTCCCATTTTTAATTGATTTGTCAATTTACTGTATTCATTGTAGAGCTGATGAACGAGCAAGATGAACCTCTAGAGCTGAATGAAGTGGAGGAGGAACTTCAGGATCACAAACGTCATGATTTAATACCTGGAGAAAAATCTTTGAGTGACTCAAAGATTAAGAAGAATTTCTCAACAAAAAAGCCTCTAAAAAGAGCAGCCAAAAATACTTTCACCTGCTCTCAGTGTGGAAAGAGTTTCATATATAAAAGCCAGCTTAATAAACACATGAGAGTTCATACCGGAGAGCGGCCTTACACGTGCCATCAGTGTGGAAAAAGTTTTGCACAAACACAAAATCTCACACGTCATCTTCGCTGTCACTCTGGAGAAAGACCATTTGAATGTGATAAGTGCGGTAAAACATTTGTTTTGGATTCAGCCCTAAAAAAACATCTGAAAACTCACACAAATGAGAAGCCTTACAAGTGCTTTTTTTGTGGAAAGAGTTTTTCATGCCAGTCCTATTGTAAAGTACACCAGAAAATGCATACCGGTGCTGGGGTTCATATGTGCTTTGAATGTGGGAAGATTTTTACTACAGCCAAAGACTTGAAACAGCACCAAAGAATTCATACTGGAGAAAAACCTTACAAGTGTTCACACTGTGGAAAGAGATTCACTCAGTCACAAAACCTGAAAATACACGAGAGAATTCATACTGGAGAAAAACCTTACAAGTGCTCAAACTGTGGAAAGAGATTCACTTGGTCACAACACCTGAAAATACATGAGAGAACTCATACTGGAGAAAAACCTTACAAGTGTTCACACTGTGGAAAGAGATTCCCTTGGTCACGACAACTTAAAATACACGAGAGAACTCATACTGGAGAAAAACCTTACAAGTGCTCACTCTGTGGAAAGAGTTTCCCTCGGTCAGAACACCTGAAAATACACGAGAGAACTCATACTGGAGAAAAACCTTACAAGTGCTCACACTGTGAAAAGAGTTTCCCTTGGTCACAAAAACTGAAAATACATGAGAGAATCCATACTGGAGAAAAACCTTACAAGTGTGAGCACTGTGGAAAGAGTTTCCCTCGGTCACATGACCTGAAAACACACAAGAGAATTCATACTGGAGAAAAACCTTACAAGTGTCCACACTGTGGAAAGAGTTTCCCTCGGTCACAATACCTGAAAACACACGAGAGAATTCATACTGGTTAGAAACCATACCACTGCTTTTGATGATGGAAAAGTTTCAGTGCGGCAAGTAATCTATATACACATGTAAAAACGTTTTGCCCAAGTAGTCACAGTGAATTCAGATAAACCCAAAGATTACATTTCTTCCAAAAGAGCTGCATCATCTAAATCACATTCAGATCACCAGACAGTTGTTGATTCCCTAGAGAGGTGGGGGATGGTGTCTTGAGAATTCATACTTGATAAAAACCTTACAGTTGCTCACACTGTGGAAAGAGTTCCCCTTCTGTCACTCACTTGACTTTGTGTCAATGTAGTGACACTAGGGGTCGAACTTGAGAGCCAGAGACACCTTCAGATCTTTGAGAAAAGGCCAATGAGAATTGGCGAGTAGAATTTGCATGCCACTCCCCCCGACATAAGGGTATAAAAGGGAGGCTGGAATGCAAATTCATTCAGATTTTTTTCTTTTGACCCAAGCGGTTGTATTTCTGCGGGCTGAATACTACTACTGATACATTCACCTCTTCAGAAGCGTGTGCTATTGGATGTGTGGCACATTCCAGCGGCTTTCTCTCTACTCTGCACTCCACTGTGGTTCTGTGTTTGTCCTATGTTGTTTTATGTACCACCATGGTCCTGGAGGAACGTTGTCTCGTTCGCTGTGTTCTGTACTAACTGTATATGGTTGAACGACAATAAAATCCACTTGACTTGATACTGCAAATAGATGAGTCTTTAGTCTAGACTTAAACTGATTGAGTGGGTCTGCATCCCGGACAGTGTTAGGGAGACTATTCCATAGTTTATGGCCAAATATAAAAAGGATCTACCTCCTTTTGGGGATTTTGATATTCTTGGAATTATAAGCCAGAATTTCATGATTGTAATGAATGTGATGGAATATAGAGTGTTAGAAGTTCACTTAAGTACTGTGGAGTAGCCTGCAGAAAGCCCTACTTAGTGTTAATTTTGTCACCTATTTTTAATTTAGTCTTAGTCTTGTGCCAAATGTCCTTTGTTAGTTTTAGTCATATTTAGTCATTCACATATCTTTTTTTGTTAGTCAAGTTTTAGTCGACTAAAAGTCTCGTCATTTTAGTCTAGTTTTAGTCAAAAGAAAACTCAATATATCTTAGTCAAGTTTCAAAACATATTAATTCTGAGATAACCATTTCAGTCAAATAATGGTTCACACATCTCAAATATTGGTTAAATGTCATAATTACCTGACAAAATACACTTGTTGAATGATTTGTTGAATTCACTTTGTTAAACGTGTCTGGTTTTCTGATTTAAGAGACACATTCACAAATGATGAACATGTTCTGAAGAGTATTTTATTAAGCAAATAAATTACATAAAATATATATAACCTGCATAATGTATGTGCCACAACACCATAGCTAACTGCTTAATTTACAGCGTAGATGCCTAAAATCAGCATTAGCTTATGAGACGTTAATTTAAGTTAACTTCCCTGAATGTGTGGGTGGTTAGCCTTTAGATGTCGCTTCAGGTTGGTGGTGTTTTTCCCGGTATTGTTTACCCGCAGTGCTTCCTGTCAGTTATAATGACACATTCTGACTTTTTGTCAATATCATTGTACCTAAAATGCGACCAAATATCGAGCCTCTTCCTTCTACCTAGCATGTCGTCGGCGCTCGTCGCGTGATCGCCACTGTCTATGATTGTTGTGTTCTTGCTCCATGTAGTTTCGTGTTGCAGCCACAGGAGTATGAGACCTGTAACCGTTACTTGGGCAACATCGCGAAGTCATTCGGAATATTTTGAAGGCGTAACAGCTGAATATTCAATCTCATGATGAAAAAGTAGAGACGATTGTATACGAAAATGAAGAGAGATTTTATCTTAGTTTTTATTTTATGCAAAACATTTTAGTCTCGTCTTTTTTCGTCAACAATATGCATGTTAATTTAGTCTTAGTCAGCGTTTTTGGACATTGGTGCAGTCTCGTCATCGTCTCGTCTTAGTCATGGAAAAAAAGGTCGTTGATGAACATATTTAGTCTTGTCTCGTCTGACGAAATTTACACTGCTGTGGAGCTTGACCATTCAAAGCTTTGAATGTAGTTAATGGAATTTTAAAATTAATAAAACATTTATAAGGTAGCCGATGTAACGATGATAAAATTGGACTCATATTTTCATATTTCTTCGTTCTAGTAAGCACTCTGGGAGCTGCGTTTTGAACTATTTGAAGTTACTTTATTGAAATTGCAGTACATCCTCCCAGTAATGCATTACAATAATATAGTCTTGAAGCTATGAAAACATGAATTCAATAAATATTTGGAATTTCAAATGACAGATTGGTGTCAAATAACACAGAAGTTCCTTGCTTTAGAAGAAGATGTAACAGTACATCCATCGAGAGTCAAATTATATTTTAGCATCTTATTTTTAGAGGTTTTTGGTCCAATAACTAGTATCCTGATAATATCTCCCAGGGGAAGCATGTATAAGGAGAAAAGTAGAGGTCCTAAAACTGATCCCTGTGGCACTCCATACATAACTTTTGTTTGATTCGACAATTCCTTGTTTACACATACAAAGTGGTAGCGTTCTGATAAATAGGACCTAAACCATGCTAATGCAAGTCCATAATTCTCCAGCCTATTCTAGAGAATGTGGTGATCTATCATGTCGAATGCAGCACTAAGATCTAAAAGCACTAGAAGAGAAATGTTGCCACGATCAGATAAGAGCATAGGCATAGGCCCCATAGGCATACTATGGAAAGGGGTCTCGTCCATGAAATCAATTGTTTTTTTCCTACTTTAACAAGATACTGAAATTTGTGGGAATCATATCTCCCAATCAGAATGTCATAAATAGACATGGGGGCTACCAATCAGTCTTTATATATCATCTTGGAAATGGTGTAGCCACACCCTAGCAACCATTTATGGCACCCTAGCAACCGTCCCCTTAGACTTCAATTCAAAATGGCTCAGAGTGTTAACTTCGTATCAAAATGTCTTACAGACATGCGGGTCAGCTTGATTCACTTGGGTGAGCAATCAGTCTTCAAGTATCATCATGGAAACTACTTGGCTATGCACTAGCAAACATTTATGGCAACCTAACAACCATGGGTGAGTGCAGTGCTGCAACAGCTGGCTGATCAGAACACAGACATGGTACAATAGCACCCAAACTCACTTATTATTCTTAGAGATTGGAGACAAATCTCACATGTGAACTGCTCAAATACAGACAGCACATTATCCGGATCCGGATACTGAACGTACCAGAAACCCCTGGATCAAGTAACCCAACAGCAGTTTCCAAACTATTTAAAGAAGTTTTGAAGATGTTATGATTGATAGATCACACAGGGGTAGCCAAGCATGGAAACCAGATGGTAGACCACGTGTCATTGTGGTGAAAGTACATTACTATCAAGACTGTGTGGATGGCCTTTTATTAGGCTTTTTGGCTGCACTTTATTATTTACATTTTTTTTAATATGTATGTATATAAATAGGTTTAGGATATATTTATGCTAAAAGAGATAATAATGATGTAACTGAATATTTCACTCTGCCATTTCTTTTTTTGACCTTCACATCTGAATTGTATTAACATTAAATATGCTGCTTATAAGGCAGTTAAATTTAGAGGAAGGAAGATATTCTCCCTTCCCTTTCATTTAAAAATGTACGCATTTTAACATTAAAGTAATGATAGACTGCCGGTTTATTCTTGACATATATCTCCCTAGTAAGTACTTAGTAAATTACTACTAATCTGGGGGTGATTTTCGTTTGATTGAGTTATTACATGATGTGGGTTTTTTTTTCCTTGATGGGAGGTTTAGTTTTTGTATGCAAGACTATATAACTTTGGGTTGAAAACAAGTCCCCTTGTTCTGATTAGGGCTGGGAACTTACTGTACCAGGTTTACATGATTTTTGTATTTCTTAATTTTTTTAAATTGTTTTCACTTAGGGGTTTTTTCAGTGCTATAGCAAACACAAAATTGTTAAATCTCAATATGCCTTTAGTTATTTTTTCCCCTTAAAACAAGACCATGGCAACTTAAGCTCTTCAAGTGGTTCAACCAACTGCTATGTAACCTTTGTGAGCTGGAATGTTAAGTCACTAAATCACCTTACATAAGAAGGTTCTTTCGCGTCTGAAAACACTTGACGTAGGGATAGCATTTCTTCAGGAAATACATCTGCAAACTTTTGATCATTTCCGAATCGGGAAGGATGGGTAGGCCAAGTAAACCATTCCAATTTTCACTCTAAGTCCAAAGGGGTAGTAATTCTTATCAATATAAATATCCCAATTGTTATGTCAAAGGTAGAAACGGACTCATCAGGGCATTACATAATTGTAATAGGTAGGCTATATAACACACCAGTTATCCTGGCTAATGCTTATGTGCCACACCAGTTAATTTTACACAAATCTATTTGCCCAGTTCCGAGATATGAAAACACATTTTCTTATTCTTGGTGGGGAAATGAACTTTGCACGATCACCGATCCTAGACCATAGCTCACCTAAAACCGTTACCTCATCCAAATCAGCTCTTGCAATCCAGGCATTTCTTATTACAAATGGAATATCTGACGTGTGGCGTTTCCGGAATCCTACATTAAGAAGTTATTGATGACTCTAGGTATACCAACCTCTCATGCCAAATATTATCCTTGGTGTCTCAATTCGCTATTACCCTCTTTTTTTTTTTCTAATTTTATTTAAACTGAAATGACTTTCTCGAACATAACCAGACCCCAGATATGTCCCCCTCAATAGTGTGGGAATCAATGAAGGCATATCTTAGGGGACAAATTATATCGTATAGTGCAAGACTCAGTAAGTGTCACAATGCAAGGCTTGAACAATTAATGAACGATATTTTACGGCTAGATAGAACAATTGCCACTGCCCCATCTAATGATTTATTTAATCAATGACTAGTTCTTTAAACCGAGTTCAACCCCCAATCAACCAAACACACTGAAAACCTCATTAATAAAATACTGAGTAGGGCATATGAATTTGGTGAAAAAGCTGGGAAAATTCTCGCTCAACAACTCCGTCAAAAGAATGCTGAACGAATTTTAGCTGAGATAATTGATGATATAGGCACTAAGCACATAGATCATTCAGAAAATAATTATTGTTTCTACAAATTCTACACAAAAGTTGTATATGAAAGAATCGCTTAGGAATGATTCTTTGTTTGACTCCTTTTTTGGGAAATTAGATATTCTCATGTAAGGTGCCAGCGAGTCTGGGCTACCCCTCGGGAGAACAAAAGGCTCTCATGAGAATCAACATTTGAACTGTCTCTTGCACATGTAACAGCAACATCCGAGACGCAGCCAGCAGGGGCTCGCACCTCACTTCTACCGTCTGATTATCTTCCCCTACTCCCCCCTCTCCTCCTCACTTAGAACTCACTAAAAACCTATACAATGTCAAGTGTGTACAAAAAAGTAACTATAACATGTTTGGTATCATTTAAAGTGTCTCAGTGCGCCTGGTAAACTGGTCTCATCCTTCCAGCCATAATGAAAAGCAAAAAGAAGTTATAAGATATGAGAGATGTGGTGTGCATCTTAAAGGTGTGCCCTCCCCCAGATATATGTAAATGTACAGGAACCTACTCAATAGGGGACCCAAATCTAATTAGAAGGACAGACACCACCATTTGGTTAGCTTATTGAATTATCTGTGTATTTAAGGAGATGTGGCACATTGTTCGTGGTTCTCTGTAGTCAGACGATCCCGCACAGTTTACTGTGTGTAGTTTGTATCAGGCAACTGCCATGAACTTGTTATGTTACCTGTCAATAAACTGTGAACATTTGATTTTATTCTGACTGACTCTGAAATTGTTTTTTCCCAAACAGATTGAGCGATTCGTATGTTACCGCAAGTCTGCGTCAGATTAGTGACGACTAATATTTGGCATCAGTTCAAGTGTACTTGGTTTGCAAAGACAGAAAGTGTGTTTCCGTTTAGAACGGCTTAATGCTGCATGACCAATCTAAATTCGGGTGTGTCTTACCTCTGTTTTAATTTGATGTTTCTCCAGATAAGTGTACACGGGAAACCACGACATGGCCAATCCAAAGCTATTATAAGAGAAGTTATGTTGGTCAACATATATCTGTAATAGTGGCCGTGACCTCTACTGAAGAAAACGTTAAGTTAAATTCAAGTGTATGCAATTCCATGGGGGTTATACTGAAGTATCTTTGATTATGTATACGTGAACGTGACCGATCTCAGGTATATAGCCATTACCTCTGTTTGATGAGCCAATACTGACTGCTTGTGATCGTGAGACCCGCGGTGTAGAGAAAACACGCGAGGACCTCAAAGAGACATAGTTTCCTAATCTGAACGGGTTAGGTATAATTAAAGGAGTTAAAAGAATAATCAAACATTCGCTCACTTTTAATGATGCTCAGATATCATTAAAAACCTTTTTCATTTATGGAGTCAGATGAAATAACGAGGTAATACATGAGAGAAAATGTATTTCATTTAATCTGGTTGTGTTGCGTAAAAGAAAGACAGTAACGCGCAGAGACCTTCACCCGTATTATTGGAGACCGCCATTGGACCGATAAACGGGCTTACACTCACAATTAACAAAGAAACTGCAATTGGTCTAGAAGAACGCTTTTCTACGGAGGAGCTTATAAACGCAGTCAACTTAATGCAAAATTTTAAATCTCCAGGACCTGATGAGTTCCCATGTTAATTCTTTAAGAACTGTATTAAACAACTTTCACTTATTTAGCTGTCTGTCTATGAAGAATCATTTATTCATGGCTCTCTTCCTCTGACCATGCGACAGGCGGTCATATCACTTATCCCAATAAAGATAAGAATCCTCTAGAGTGTAGCTCCTATCGCCCTATCTCACTACTAAATGTGGATAGTAAAATTCTCTCTAAAAAGTTAGCCCACCATTTGGAAGCTGTCTTACCCACAATTGTATCTGATGTTCAGACAGGCTTTATTAAAAATCGCCACTCCTTCAATGTGCAACGCCTGTTTAATATCCTTTATGATCCCACTTCCCCTGAGACCCCAGAAATACTAATATCGCTCAATGCAGAAAATAATTTTTCTTTTTACTCTCAAACTATTTGGTTTTGTCTCGTGGATAAGGGTGCTCTATTCCTCATCATTGGTGGCTGTCCAAACAAACAGCAATCTCTCCTCCTATTTCCCACTCAGTCACAGCATTAGGCAGGGTTGCCCCTTGTCACTTCTTTTATTTGCTATTGCTGCCGAACCGTTGGCGATTGCACTGCGTGTGGAGGCAAGCATTAAGGAAATACATAGAAAAGGTTCGGAGCATAAAGTATCCCTTTACGCTGATGACATGCTTTTATACTTATCTAACCCCCTAAATATTCTACAAAAACACTTAGCATATTAGAGGATTTCGGCAAAATATCAGGATGTAAGGTTAATTTACAAAAAAGTGAGATTATGCCAGTGAACGCTACAGCCAAGCTGACAGCATTTAATGCATTCTCACTTAAAATAAGTGCATATAAAATAAAATACTTGTGAATCTGGGTCACAAATGATATTAAAAACCTCTTTAAAGTCAACTTCCCCCCCCAGCTACATTGCAGCCTGAAACAAGACCTGGAAGATTGGAACCTGCTACCTTTATCATTAGGAGGAAGAATTAATACAATCAAAATGCTACCTACATTTTTATATGTATTCCAATGCACTCCTGTGTTTTTATCAAAATCATTTTTTATGTCCATAGACAAATTAATAGCTGGATTTATTTGGAATAAGAAAAAACCTTGTATACGCAAAGTGATATTATAGCTGTACTAACAACATGGAGGATTATCTCTCCCTAATTTCCAATTGTATTACTTGCCTGCTAATCTAAGGTCCATGTAATACAGGAAGGAGTCCCCATCCTATGACATCACTCCCAAATAGTTACAATTAGAGAACTTATCCTGTGGAACTGCTTCCTTACATGCCTTACTCTGTTCAAAACTCCCTCTGCTTGAGCCTATATCTATGTATACCTCAAACCCGGTTGTTAAGCAGGGGTAGGATCTGGACAAAATTCTGCCTTTTCTGTCTAAGGGAGAAATCACTTATTTACACCATCAGATACAGGTAGAGCTTTTGATGCATGGGTTAGAGGAGGCAAAGATAATTCTTTCTTATCTTTTGACCAGCTAATGTTAAAGTTTAATTTCCCCCACTCTCACTTTTTCAGATTCTTACAACTCTGAAACTTTATATCAGAACACTCCACTCATTTCCCATTTCAATCGCCCAGCTCTCTTCTAGACTCAATTTTGAGTCTTATGCCTTGTTCCAAGGGCTCTATTGGGGCAATTTACTCCCTATTAAATTTCCATAATTTGGAACCCTTGACCAGGTTAAGGAATCAGTGGGAGGAGGAGCTGGGGATGCAGTTTCTGATGGAACTTAGAGAGAAGCTTTAGATAGGATACATTCCTCTTCAATTTGTTTATGACATACAGTTATCCAATTCAAGATTTTACATCGTCTTCACTGGTCTAAAACTAAACTTGCCAAGTTTAAGCCTAGTGTCGATCCTACGTGTGACCGATGCAGGCAAGCACCAGCCACACTTTCACATCCAAAATTAAATAATCTCTGGCAATCCATATTAAAAAAAATTTCAGATGTTTTAGAGATACCTATAGAGCTTTCTTCTATTATTCCAATAATTGGATTAGTCACACAAGATACATACACTCACCTAAAGGATTATTAGGAACACCATACTAATACTGTGTTTGACCCCCTTTTGCCTTAAGAACTGCCTTAATTCTACGTGGCATTGATTCAACAAGGTGCTGAAAGCATTCTTTAGAAATGTTGGCCCATATTGATAGGATAGCATCTTGCAGTTGATGGAGATTTGTGGGATGCACATCCAGGGCACGAAGCTCCCATTCCACCACATCCCAAAGATGCTCTATTGGGTTGAGATCTGGTGACTGTGGGGGCCATTTTAGTACAGTGAACTCATTGTCATGTTCAAGAAACCAATTTGAAATGATTCGAGCTTTGTGACATGGTGCATTATCCTGCTGGAAGTAGCCATCAGAGGATGGGTACATGGTGGCCATAAAGGGATGGACATGGTCAGAAACAATGCTCAGGTAGGCCGTGGCATTTAAACGATGCCCGATTGGTACTAAGGGGCCTAAAGTGTGCCAAGAAAACATCCCCCACACCATTACACCACCACCAGCAGCCTGCACAGTGGTAACAAGGCATGATGGATCCATGTTCTCATTCTGTTTACGCCAAATTCTGACTCTACCATCTGAATGTCTCAACAGAAATCGAGACTCATCAGACCAGGCAACATTTTTCCAGTCTTCAACTGTCCAATTTTGGTGAGCTCTTGCAAATTGTAGCCTCTTTTTCCTATTTGTAGTGGAGATGAGTGGTACCTGGTGGGGTCTTCTGCTGTTGTAGCCCATCTGCCTCAAGGTTGTGCGTGTTGTGGCTTCACAAATGCTTTGCTGCATACCTCGGTTGTAACGAGTGGTTATTTCAGTCAAAGTTGCTCTTCTATCAGCTTGAATCAGTCAGCCCATTCTCCTCTGACCTCTAGCATCAACAAGGCATTTTTGCCCACAGGACTGCCGCATACTGGATGTTTTTCCCTTTTCACACCATTCTTTGTAAACCCTAGAAATGGTTGTGCGTGAAAATCCCAGTAACTGAGCAGATTGTGAAATACTCAGACCGGCCCGTCTGGCACCAACAACCATGCCACGCTCAAAATTGCTTAAATCACCTTTCTTTCCCATTCTGACATTCAGTTTGGAGTTCAGGAGATTGTCTTGACCAGGACCACACCCATAAATGCATTGAAGCAACTGCCATGTAATTGGTTGATTAGATAATTGCATTAATGAGAAATTGAACAGGTGTTCCTAATAATCCTTTAGGTGAGTGTACACATGTATAAAAGTTTTGTCCAAATAGTCACAGTGAGAAGACAAAGTTTAATGTTAAACTTTGTCATTTGTACTCCATTATCGTTTGGATGAGCTTGTGAAAGGACTTTGAACGGACAAATGTAAGATTCTTTGTGCTAAAGATACATTTTATAATGCATACTATTTCAATTAAAATGTTGTTTGTTGAAATAAAAATGTTAAACACATTTATGTTAAAGTTTTTTTTATAATTTTTAAAGTAAAATATCACTTTGTCTTTGTTAACCATTTATTCATCATTTTAAAGTGAACTTTGGTTTCTGCTGAACCGTTTGCTTCAGCAGAAACACATTTTCACCGTTTTGTTAAAAGTAAAAAGTCTTATACCAAGCATTATTTTACCACAAAACTGTGGTGTCAAAATAATGCTTGGTATAAGACTTTTCAACAGTTTTGTCACCATGGGGGGGTACAGTGCACCCCAGGGGGCTAACAACATTCTCAAAAATCCCATAGACTTTGCATTGCGACAAAATGGTACGGATCATATCTACGAATCAGAATTTCGTAGAGACATATGGGTGGACTCATTTCATACAGCCTAGTAAGCTGTTTTAGAGCATAACATGAGATTGGGGGTAAGATCTACCCCTGGGAGGTAAAACCGGCCCAAAATTGCCCCATAGGCATACTATGGCAAGGGTCTCGTCCATGAAATCAATTGTTTTTTTCCTAATTTAACAAGATACTGAAATTTGTGGGAATCATATCTCCCAATCAGAATGTCATAAATAGACATGGGGGCTACCAATCAGTCTTTATATATCATCTTGGAAATGGTGTAGCCACACCCTATCAACCATTTATGGCACTCTAGCAACCGTCCCCTTAGACTTCCACTCAAAATGGCTCAGAGTGTTAACTTCGTATCAAAATGTCCTAGAGACATGAGGGTCAGCTTGATTCACTTGGGTGAGCAATCAGTCTTCAAGTATCATCATGGAAACTACTTAGCTATGCACTAGTAACCATTTATGGCAACCTAACAACTGTCCCCTTTGACTTTCATTCAAATAATCTTAGATGGATATCTCTGGAACAGAATATCATAGAGACTGCATTGTTAGCTTGTATGACTCAGGCCAGCAAGCATCCTTGTTAGTATCACCCTGGAAACTGCCTAGCAACCAGATGGGGTTACACTAGAAACCAAATAACAAATCATATATCTCTGCACCAGAACATCATAGAGACTTCTGGTTTTGTTCATTTGACTCAGGGTAGCAAGGAGCCTTTTGAGTGTCACCTTTATAAATGCCAAGCATTCAGATGGGGTTACCCTAGCAACCGAGTAACAAATCACATATCTTTGCACCAGAACATCGTAGAGACTTCTGGTTTTGTTCATTTGACTCAGGGTAGAATGACGCCTTTTGAGTATCACCTTGGTAACTGCCTAGCAACAATATGGGGTTACCCTATCAAGCAAATAACAAATCGTATATCTCTGCAACAGAACATCATAGAGATATAGTCATTTGTAGTCTTCTGATATCTGATTTTGTAGCTGAACTAAACCAGACAGTTATTGAAGTGAAGAGAACAGACTCAATTAAGTCCAAGGAGAACTGAATCGACAGCACCTGTGGCCGGTTGAACTTCTACAACTGGAGTAGGGAGTACAACCTCTGCAGGGCCTTTTTCACAATGGAGTCAATGCGGATCTCCCACTTCAGGTCCTGTGAGATGGTAGAGCCCAGGAATGATCAGTGACTTCACTGCTGCCACAGTGCTGTTCAGAATGATGAGGGAGACAGTATTGGGGGGGGGGGGGGGGTGCCTCCTTCCTGAGCATGTTCAGCTCAAGGATGTCTTGAATGCACCATACAGCCAGCTGTTTAACCTTGCTTCTGTATGCAGACTCATCGTCATCTCGGATGAGGCCGATGACAGTGGTGTCATCTGCAAACCTCAGGAGCTTGACAGAGGGGTTCTTGGCGATGCAGTCGTTGGTGTAGAGGGAGAAGAGCAGTGGGGGGAGCACATATCCCTGGGGGGCACCAGTGCTGATTGTACAGGTGCTGGAAGTGAATTTCCCCTCACAAGCTGCTGCCTGTCCGTCAGAAAGCTGGTAAGACATCAGGGCGTCTGAAGTCATGTAGTTATTAAGTCCTGTGATATTTGGTTTCTTTGGGACAGGGATGATGATTGAGTGTTTGAAGCAGTATGGGACTTCACACTGCTCCAGTGATCTGTTGAGGATCAGTGTGAAGATGGGGGGCAGCTGGTTAGCACAGGATCTAAGACACATGGGTGAAACACCATCCGGGCTTTGTGCTGTCCTTATCTTTTGTTTTGAAAGACATGGGACAACTCTTCTTCACAGATCTTAAGTGCAGGTTGAGTAACAGGAGGGGGGGGGGGGGGGGTTGTAGGAGGTGTTGGAGTTTGTGTGAAGTGACGGTCAGAGCGGGTGTGGGATTGGGCCTTTCAAATCTACAGTAGAACTCATTCAGGTCATCAGCTAGTTGTTGGTCCACCACAGGGTTGGGGACAGGAGTCTTGTAATTCATAAGTTGCTTCATGGCACTCCACACTGATGCAGGGTCATTAGCTGAAAACTATTTTTTTTTGGTCAGTTAGCTTCTCAGAGTATCTTCTTTTAGCCATTCTGATTTCCTTATTCAGTGTGTTCCTGGCCTGATTATACAAGACTTTATCCCCACCTCTGTAAGCATCCTCTTTGGCCTGACAAAGCTGCCTGATCTCTGCTGTAAACCATGGTTTGTCATTGTTAAATGTTAATGAAGTCCTAGTAGGAATGCACATATCCTCACAGAAACTGATATATGATGCAACAGTATATGTGAGCTCATCCAGATTGGTGTCTGCAGCCTCAAAAACACTCCAATCAGTGCAGTCAAAGCAGGCTTGTAGTTTGAGCTCTTCTTAATTGGTCCAGCTCTTTACAGTCCTTACTACAGGCTTAGCAAATTTTAGTTTCTGCCTGTATTTTGGAAAAAGATGAACCAGTCAGTGATCCGATAGTCCCAAAGCTGCTCTAGGGACAGAGCGATATGCATCCTTTATTGTTGTGTAGCAGTGATTTAGTATATTCCTGTCTCTGGTGGGGCATGTAATGTGCTGTTTACATTTGGGCAGTTCGTGTGTGAGGTTTGCTTTGTTAAAATCCCCAAGAATAATAACTGAGGCGAGAAACATGAAATCTACATGATGTTCTGCTCTGTATATGTGTGTGTGTCTCTGGCCTTCTCTGTGTGTGTAACCAGTTGACCCCCAGATGTCAGTTGCAGGCCTTGGGTGTGTGCGTATGGTATTACTCAATATATTCTGCAAATATACTCTGCAAATTGCTGACCATTCTGGTCTCTTCCTCTTTATGATGTTCCACATTTCCTGGCAGCATGCTTATTTCTGTAAGGTGAATAAGTCACACTTGTCCTCGTGAGGTGGACAGGGTCAGTCACATGGCATAACGTCTGAAGGCATCTGAATGACCCTGTTCCAGTATTATTCCACAATACCCAATTTCTCCCCCTTGCCCATGAGCCTAAAGCTGTCACTTTTCTATTGGCTGTTCATTGTCTCATGAAGAATATAAATACCCTGCTTGCTGTAATAAATCTTCGAGTAGATTGAATACAACCACTGTGTGTTGTTGTTCTTTCTTCTCCCTTCGTGAAGTCTACAGAGACTCAGACTCACGACTGCACTTCACTGGGCACAGAGATAGAAAGACGGGACCGGGGAATTGGGGATCGTGACTAGATCCAAAACATTCCTAACAGTTTGGGGGCTCGTCCGGGATACCTCACAAACAAGGTATGGTCAAACATTTGATGACTGTTTGTTGGGGTATCTCTGAACCGTATAGTGTGTGCATTGGTGGACTCCCTATAAGGGAAGCTGATAGCTCTGCTGGACTGCAGAAAGGGAACTGATCATTCCGACTTGAACCAAGTGCACGTCAATTGGAGATAAATCGTCGTTTTATCTTTTTATTGGGACAAAAAAGAGATATACAATACGGATAGAAAATATAATACATATATAACAAACCGTACTCTTATGTGCCCAGTCCATCAGGCGTTAGAACTGTGTGTTTGGAGAATTATATGTTGTTTGTTATGTGTCTCCCATTGTTTGGCATTTGTTGTGAAGAGTATATGTGTTTGTAAATGTGATTACATTTGAGAGTGAATGCCCTGTAAATACAGGGACAAGTGTGAAAAGTTTGTGTTGTCTAATAAAGAAAAAGTGTCTTTCATGTATTGAATGAATGTTGGGAATGAAAGCTGTCCTGTGAAGGAATTTTCCTGATATAATAATAATAACTTTCAGGGGTATCGGTTTTTACAACTGTGTGTTTAAAGAAATATGGATAAAATAAACAAAAAGGGTTCTAAACAAAGTAAACAAGAATGGGGGACAAATTAAGTCGACCCCTTCCAGGGGAAACACCAAAGGCTTTCATGTTCAGGAATAATCAAGGGTATAATACAGAACCATACCTTAGAATGTTATACCTTATTTTACTAACACGGTAATATTGTGGTGTTTCAGTTCACTATACGTGATTCAAACTTTTAGAAAAGGGTTTTTCTGCGTCAGTGTGCCCCTGCAAAGGGAGCTCTAGCTCTGTGAGATACAGAAAGGAAGTAGAATACCTCAGATTTACTGTTGCAGTTTAACATATCCTCACTAAGGTGGGAAGGGGATGGGATAAATTCCTTTTTAGATTACAATATGTATGTAAGCTCTGATACATAAATGGGATATGTGTATGGTTACAGTCACACCTCGATGGTTCAAATTGATAAGATGCAAGTACAACTTGGCATTCAAGTAATAACATTTCCATTAGATAAATAGAACCATAAATAGGCATGTTTGCAGATCAGAGAGCCCCTGGTTTTCAACACAATGCCAATACGCAATGAAGAACATGATAAAAGGATAGACGATCTAAAAGGAATAAACACCTATTGACCCATTACAATTAATACCCAATACAAAATACCATCGACTGTGACTCAGCCATAAAATTACAGAAGTGGAATTACTTTTGAATTAACACTATTATAGCATAGGCATAATAGTACTGTACATGACCATAAAATTGTGATTGCGATCATGACATTCCTATTGAAATGATGTTTAATACTGCATACCACTGATGAAAATGTTAACTGTAATAATCGTCCCACTAAATATGACAGAGGCACTAGCAATATGCGAAAAATAATTACCCGACCCAGTTAAGTACATTCTACAATACGTGAATGTTTTAAAGAAACTTACGACTTACAGTCAATTGACTGGACGTGATTATAGATTCATATTGTATGAAACCTTACCTCCAGGAATAACTGAATTGATATTAATTGATAAAGTGCCTTTGTTGGATAAAGAAGTTTGATCAGCCATAGAAAGGAAAAATGAAGAAAAAAATGAATTAGATCAATTCATGTGTAAATCCAAATCTATGGTTAAAAAGGGTGATTCTGAGAGAAGCCACACTCTCAGGGGCTGAAGAACCCATTAAGTGGACAGCTGAGATGGACATGGCTTTTAAGCATCTCCGGAGCGGCCTTAGCTCCCCACCAGCTCTGGGCTTACCCAACGATGGTGAAACATTCCACCTTTACGTGCACGAGGCGGCAGGAACAGCAGCACGATCCTTGCACAATCCCATGGCGGCACCTACAGACCAGTTGTGTACCTCTTAAAGACCCTTGATTCGGTCACCAAAGGCTTCCCTGTGTGTCTGCGAGCCGTGGCTGCTGCAGCATTGATGGTGCAAGATGCAAAGCGTATTGTTCTGCTCATTGTGCACACATCTCACCAGGTAGGTGCCATAAAGCATAACATTACCACCCAACACATGACCGCTCAATGTCGCTCAGGCTAGGAAGCAATTTTATTGGCAAAGGCTAATCTAACCATTAAGCCAACCTCCGTGATACACGTTCGAAAATCTTCTTACACAAATTGCTTACCAAATGTGTTTTTTCTAATGAATCTCATGACAGTCTAGACCATATAGACTTCCTGCAGGCCAGATGTTTCATCATCTGCCCTGGAGGAGGGGGACCATCAGTATATCGGTACATGTGTCCTGTTTGAAGATAAATGATTCCGTATACTGGTGCGGGGCTACGCTGTAACTAAATTTCCTAATCGAATCATTGAGGCCTACTCCCTCCCATAAAAAAATCTGCACAGGCCGCTGAACTATTTGCATTAAAGCATGACAATTGGCGAAAGGAATACCCATTAACATGTACACAGACTCAAAATATGCATATGTGGTGAAGAGAGGTATTTCATGACAGCAGAAGGAAAGCCCATATCACACCAAAGACCTAGTTGCAGAATTACTCAGAGTAGCACAACTGCCAACGAAATTAGCTGTCATAAAGGTTGCAGGCCACATGACAGGGGAGATGAGAGGAAACAGATTGGCTGATTAAGTAGCAAAGATGGCTTCAAAGGAAGTCGTGATAAGACCAGATCTAAATCAAGCTGAAGAAACTGTTTCTATGATGCAGAAAACTTTAGTAAAATATATTGACGTAAAACTTTTACAGGCAAACACATCCGACTCTGATATTCAACATTGGGCCTTGAATGAAATGAAACCGGATCAGAGTAATTTGTTGAGAGACAAGCAGGGTCATCTGGCCCTGCCCAAAACCGAATGACACCATCAAGTGTACCTAAACTTTTCCTTTTGAGATACTAATGGGTAGGCCTATCCCGACCCCCTGGGTCAAAGGTCGCACTGGTTTCTTTCTCTCCACAGGTGACATGGAGTTGGTGATCGAGGAATATGTGGACTCCTTAGTGAAAAACATTGAACGGTCCTCGTTCTCAGGTTGAAACCAACCAAGGCTGGGGAGCCCAGATACCAGGGTCCGACAATGGTCACCGCAGTAACCAGAACCGCAGTACTGACCAACTTGCAGCCCCAGTGGATACACGCGTCGTGGGTTAAGCCAGCACCCGAGGAGGGACTGGGAGTGGGACTGAAAGGTGACTGTTGAGTGTGACCCCACTGGAGGAGCTGAACACGCAGCGTCAGTGGCAAGCACAACGCAGAAACCCAAGGTCCTGAAGAACCACAATATATGTGGGACATATTGATAACCCAAGCAAGAAGGCATAGAAACAGACCCAAAACACTCCTGTGTCGCATAGTGGGACATTCGACAAGCTGTGAAAAGTGTGACCCAGCACGGGAGAAGCAACCTTTAATCACACCACAAGATGAAAGAAGTCCTGATGATATTGGCCATTCTCGAGGCCGTTACAGCCATAAAACAAATAAGTGATCTCGAGCACTCCGATCCACCCCACACTTAGGCCACAAACTTGTGGTGACATTTAGCTAACCACACGGCCCGCTCAGCGCACCCCGATGAATCATGTTATGTTTGTTCCCTATTTCCACATAGCTCAACGCATGCGGGAACACGAGTTGCTGAACCGAGTTATCATGAACCCCTGCACTGGACAGAGCAATACAGTGACAACACTCTGGCAGACCAAGCACTGTGGGTAATACAGTACTTTCGCCCAATAAATGGTTCTGGGGCATTACCCAGAGTTAATGGACTGCTGGGAATTGTATCATTTATACCTTATAACTTAACTTGCCATGAACGAAGAGAAGGGAATAACTCAGTGGGCAGCATCCCCATCAAACACTGTAAGAATACATATCGAAGTACGCCTTGGGGAAACCGGTCAATCTGCTGCCAATGGTGCTTGAGGAAACGCGATGGGTACCCTGATGGGATCATTCGTCGGAATGATCGGTTTCTGATCAACCTACCTGCTCTCAGCTCGAGCGCGAAAAAAGCATATCATCATACACCAGGAAGACCTGCGCGAATGTAGTGCCAGATTGGGACTCGCATCGGCAGCAGGCATATACATGGATAAGGGCCTCACGGGCAGCTCGAGAACTTTGCTCAGATATGTGCCTCAATGGTGCACACCCACTAACACCCACAGCTGATGGAACCAGGTCCATGAGGGGGGTACAGTGGATCTGTGGACATATATTGTACTCCTCTTTACCAAGCAACTGGAAAGGACGATGCGCTTTGGTCAACAGCTCTGGATTGGTAATGATCATCAGGACGTGACCAGGTAGCACTACCAAACTCAGTCGAATGAAGAGGTCACCATCATCCACCCTGACCCAGCCGAACTACACTCCAGAGGACCAAAGGGTCTGGAACAGAGTGGACAAGTTTTTCAATCATTCTTTGCCCCCATTGGCGTAGCAAATGTCATGAATCAGGTAGAAATAAACAGGTTTGATTTAGTTACATTTATGAATGTTACAGAACATGTGTTAGAGGGAATAAAGAAAGAGCTCCAGAACCGGATGGTATTAGACCAGCTCTCTGCAGCGTAGGGAGGGGTCTGTGTAATGTTAGGTGAAGCATGTTGTACGTATATCCCAGAAAAGGATGGAACAGTTGGAATCATAGAGCAAGGTAAAAAATCTCTGAAATAGTAATGAGGTCACAAGACCGCGCCAATGGGGATGTTGATTTCTTGATGTTGAACATTACTAAATGGTCATATTCTGCATTTTGCTTGTATTTTTCATCATCGCCTGCTTATGGCCTTGTTTTATGGCTTAGTTAAAAGAATGATCTCCAGCTCCATCACTACCATGGTCCGTTCACCTGACCACGTGTACCAAGCTATGAGGGCTCCGGTGTCTGGGTCTTATCAGAACCTCAGGAGAGATGGAGCAGAGACACGTGTCTAGAGCAGAACCCTGATTGTGATCATTTTATGATCAAAGGAGGCATTGTCAGAAACATGAAATGTACATGATGTTCTGCTCTGTATACACTCACCTAAAGGATTATTAGGAACACTTGTTCAATTTCTCATTAATGCAATTATCTAATCAACCAATCACATGGCAGTTGCTTCAATGCATTTAGGGGTGTGGTCCTGGTCAAAACAATCTCCTGAACTCCAAATTGAATGTCAGAATAGGAAAAAAAGGTGATTTAAGCTATTTTGAGCGTGGCATGGTTGTTGGTGCCAGACGGGCCGGTCTGAGTATTTCACAATCTGCTCAGTTACTGGGATTTTCACGCACAACCATTTCTAGGGTTTACAAAGAATGGTGTGAAAAGGGAAAAACATCCAGTATGCGGCAGTCCTGTGGGCAAAAATGCCTTGTTGATGCTAGAGGTCAGAGGAGAATGGGCCGACTGATTTAAGCTGATAGAAGAGCAACTTTGACTGAAATAACCACTCGTTACAACCGAGGTATGCAGCAAAGCATTTGTGAAGCCACAACATGCACAACCTTGAGACGGATGGGCTACAACAGCAGAAGACCCCACCGGGTACCACTCATCTCCACTACAAATAGGAAAAAGAGGCTACAATTTGCAAGAGCTCACCAAAATTGGACAGTTGAAGACTGGAAAAATGTTGCCTGGTCTGATGAGTCTCGATTTCTGTTGAGACATTCAGATGGTAGAGTCAGAATTTGCCGTAAACAGAATGAGAACATGGATCCATCATGACTTGTTACCACTGTGCAGGCTGGTGGTGGTGGTGTAATGGTGTGGGGGATGTTTTCTTGGCACACTTTAGGCCCCTTAGTGCCAATTGGGCATCGTTTAAATGCCACGGCCTACCTGAGCATTGTTTCTGACCATGTCCATCCCTTTATGGCCACCATGTACCCATCCTCTGATGGCTACTTCCAGCAGGATAATGCACCATGTCACAAAGCTCGAATCATTTCAAATTGGTTTCTTGAACATGACAATGAGTTCACTGTACTAAAATGGCCCCCACGGTCACCAGATCTCAACCCAATAGAGCATCTTTGGGATGTGGTGGAACGGGAGCTTCGTGCCCTGGATGTGCATCCCACAAATCTCCATCAACTGCAAGATGCTATCCTATCAATATGGGCCAACATTTCTAAAGAATGCTTTCAGCACCTTGTAGAATCAATGCCAGGTAGAATTATGGCAGTCTTAATGGAAAAAAACATTTGTAGTTCAAGTGGGAGGGTGTCAGTCATTAAATTTTAAGGCAGAAAATGGTATTCCTCAAGGGAGTGTTATAAGTCCAATCCTTTTTAATATTATGATTATTGATATTTTTGACAATTTAGGATATGGTGTAGGATGTGCATTGTATGCTGATGATGGAGCTATTTGGAAGAGAGGGAGAAATACTAAGCAGGTGATTTCAGGTATACAAACAGCTATTAAAAAGGTGGAAGATTGGAGTATAGAATGGAGTTTCAAAATGTCAACTAGTAAATCATGTTATATGATTTTTAGTAGGAAAAAAGTTCTTAAAGATATTGATTTAGTATTATATGTGAAACCTTTAGAATAAGTTAAAACATTTAATTATTTAGGTTTATGGTTAGACGAGAGATATACTTGTAAAAAACATATTGAGGAAATTGATAAAAAATGCAGGAAGATCTTAAATGTGATGAGGGCAATAGCTGGGAAAGAATGGGGAGCAGAAAGAGATTCAATGCTAACAATATATCAAGCCTTGATCAGGTCATCTGTTGATTATGGTTGCATGATTTATGGATCAGCTTCAGAATCACTATTAAGAAATATAGATAGAATACTATATAGAGCCCTTAGAACATGTTTAGGAGCAATTAAAACAACACCGGTTAATGCCTTATTAGTAGAAGCGAATGAAATGCCATTGAATTTAAGGAGAGAGAAACTGTCTTTGGTTTTTTGGACTTCGTTCAAGAGTTACACTGGAGGTAATATAGCTAAAGATGTCTTAAATAATTGTTGGGAATACTTAAGTAGCAACAAGAGAGGATATGGATGCAAGATAAATCAGTTAGCAGAGAAATATCAGATTGCAAATATTGAGTGTAGTGTGTCACCTGTATGGGGAGAGGTTCCGAAATGGATTATTCCTGAGGTTAAAATTGATTGAGGAATATTAGATAAGAAACGGGAATGGGAGGAGTTGGGTATGATTAAGTACCAAGTTAATATATACAGGAAAGATTTTATGCAAGTATGCAAATATATACTGATGGATCTAAAGATCCAAGAACAGGGATTACAGGTATAGGAGTGGATATCCCAGAGTTTAATATTTCAATATCTAAACGATTAACATCTAAATTGTCAATATATACTGTTGAAATGGTCGCTATTATAATAGGATTAGCTTGGGTAGAGGAGGTAAGGCCAGACAGAATAGTAATATGCTCTGATTCTGCTTCTGTATTAACATCACTTTCTACTCATTGTACTTCTAGAGAAGATTTAATGTGCGAAATATTTTCGTTATTATGGCGAATACAAAAGAAAGGAGTAGAAGTAGGATTCTGTTGGGTGCCAGCTCATGTAGGTGTAACTGGTAATGAGTCTGCTGATAAAATAGCAAAAATAGCGTTAAAAAGGGATGAAATAGATTTTAATATCACATTAGGTAAAAATGAAATTAAATCTATTATTAAGGAAAATATTATTAAGGAGTGGCAGGAGAAATGGAATACAGATAAAATGGGACGACATTTATATAATATTAAAAAAATGGTCGACACTAAAAAAAGCATAAATGGTAGAAATAGGAAAGAAGAGGTTATAATGACTAGGATGAGACTTGGACATTCAGGATTGAACGCATCGCTCTTTTTATTAGGAGTTCATGAGACTGGCTTATGTGGAAATTGTGGAGAGAAAGAAACAGTGGAGCATGTGATATTTAATTGTAAAAGGAATGATGAGGAAAGGAAGGAATTACTATTATATTTAAATAAAATAGGGAAGGTTAATAAGGATTTGGCATATTTGTTAGGTAAAGATAGAGTAGGATATATAATATTAATAGAATACATATATAATACTAGATTAAGTGAGAGGATTTAATACAAAATAAAGTGTTTTGGTCTATTCCTGATTTTATAGTTCAGTCTGGAGGAGCTGAACACGCAGCGACAGGTGGGCTATAGAAGATGGAATGAGATGAAACATCAAATAAATAAGGACGGATATGTGAGAAAGAAGTAAAGAAATAATAATAAGGAAATCAGATTGGTAGAAATCATGACTGCATAACAGCTAAGGTAGGTGGCGATATGCACTAAGAATGCAACGCGCCAATAAACGAAAGAAGAAGAAGAAGCACTATTTCCCGCCAAACGCATCAACACTCCAGTCCAGTAGGACGCGAGAAAATCACCAGAAGTTGTTTTGCAAACCGCCATTTATCACGAAGAAAAAAACAGTTTGAGCTCTCAATCGGTACGTGTTCAATTTGTTTTATGTTATTTGTGAGATTTATAGTTTCAAGTGTGTGTTTTGTGTGCGTATACTTTTTCTCTCTTTGGTGTTTTAATGATTGTAAAATAAGCTTTTTATCACCGTATGTGACAGGATAAACAAGTTATTAGATATATCATGTAATCATCTGGAGCATTGTGAATTTGAGTGTTTTTATTTTGTAATGTGTTGTGGAAATCAAACTGAGTTAAATTATGTTTCATTACTGACAAATGAGCTCGTTAAATCCGACTGTTTGTAAATTATTTCAATGAAGGCTATTATATGTTGAATAAAGCTTGCTATGGGCTAATATCTGACAATATTTCAGGAAAATGAAACCCGAACACAAAGCACACATTTATATTTATATAATCTCAGAATTACTTATTTTGTTTAACAGCTGTTCTTGTGTTTAATAATGTTTTTGAGATAGATGAATGTGTCGTGTTCTTTTTTTGAGGAGATGAAGTGAAAGTTTAAAGGTAAAAATTGTATTTATTAACAAGAAAGAATAAGTCCAAAAAATCATTCAGCCAGCTGGGGATCTAGTCTGCTTCACCCGTAAGACCCCGTTTCTCCTGTGTCCCCTCCTTTTCTACTTTTCTGACCCAGGGTTTGTCCCTTTGTTCTCATTTTGTTTTTACTCTTTTGATTGGCTTATTTTTGCCACAGGGGCATCTCCAATATTTTAAGAGATAAGTTTCAATCATCCCGTTGGTTCGTTTTTGCTACAGTGGGATTACTGGTTTTGCCTTCTATTGGTTGGTTCATATTAGTTCCCTGCCTAAAGAATTTCCTATATAGACCTGTTTCTAGGTTCCCCTCATTTCCTGTGTCAGAAATGTAGCTATAGTTTATCACACTTCACATTTAGTGTTTTTAGTTTTAACATATATTTTCTAGTTAGTTACATCATTCATCATTTGTTAGCAGGCATACATTGTTTAAGATTTGTCACACACATATATATACTGATTAAGATAGTAATACACAACAAATGTCCTTGTGTTTAATAATGTTTTAGAGTGTGATGAATGTCAGTCCATTATAATGATGAAGTTTTTGTGTTCAGATGTTCATCATGAGAGAGCAGGTGGATGTGATCTGCTGTAAATCAGTAGGAACTGATCTGTCCATGCTGGATATTGATGATTTCATCACAGAAATCTCTCAGCTGAAGAAAGAGGTGACGTCACTGAAGGCAAAACTGAAGCAGACAGAACTGTATTCATCCTGCACCTGTTTTGAGCGAGTTAAAGTTGAGATTGTAAGTTTCAGATGATGTGATATGACTGTGACTCTGTGATGATGAACGGTACAGATGTGATTGTGTTGTGTTTGTCAGGAGCTGGAAAAGGTTTCCTGTCAATCTTCAGTGTGTGTGACTGATGGGACCTCCACAGAATGTCAGGATTCAGTGTGGAGCGGCAGAGATCAGTCCACACCACAGCAGCTGCTGGACAAACTCTCTGAACAGAGATCCAGAGACACACAGGACTCACAGCTCACTTTACTCTGTTCTACTGATGCTCAGGAGAGTGTGTGTGACAGTAATCAGGGTGATCAAACCTCCACAGAGTCTCTGACTTCTGTCTGTAATGCTGGAGAACAGCAGATGCTGCAGACACCAGTGAAGATTGAAGTGAAGCTGGAGGAGATAAAAGAAGAAATCACAGCAGTGGAACAACGGAGAGATGATGATGATGGCCAGCAGATGCTGCAGACATCAGTGAAGATGTGTTCAGTGAAGCTGCTGGACTGCAGGAATTTGATGAAGATGATGGTAGAAACCACAACAGAGGATCAACAGAGTGATGAAGATGATGATGGCCAGCAGATGCTGCAGACATCAGTGAAGATGTGTTCAGTGAAGCTGCTGGACTGCAGGAATTTGATGAAGATGATAGTAGAAACCACAACAGAGGAACAAGAGAGTGATGAAGATGAAGCCACGGCAGAGGAACAAGATGGTGATGGTGATGATGATGATTTTATTCCCTCAGGTATTTTTCTTCCTTTTAATGTTGTTTTACATTTTGAAGAAATGTCTGCATTAAAAAGTTCCTTGTTGTTTTTATTGTTGTTTTAGAAGTGCTTAGTTGTATTTTAAAGGGATAGTTCACTCAAAAATGAAAATTCTCATCATTTACTCACCCTCATGCCATCCCAGATGTGGATGACTTTTTTTTTTGCTGCAGAACACAAAGATTTTTAGAAGAATATCTCACAAAGGCAGCATAAAAGTAATCCATAAGACTCGAGTGGTCAAATCTACATCTTCATGAGTGATATGATTGGTGTGGATGAGGAACAGCTCAATATTTAAGTCCTTTATACTCTTAAAAATACATTTATTCTAGACCTCCTATGTGCATTCACGAGAGGTCTGTTGTTTTTTGCCAATTCACAATCTTCACACATATTGCCACCTACTGGGCTGTTGTGCAAATATTTACTATCATTTTCCTTTTCTTTCTCATCCGTTTACAGATTTAAGATGAGATTGGTCGATTTAGGTGGGCAGCCGATCGATCGGTGCATCCTTAATCTTTTTATTGTAATTTTTCCAAAGTCATTACATTTTCTGTGGTGTCAGTGACTCTGGAGTAAAGTTTCTTCTTATAGTCTTAATTTGTTATTTTAAATTTAAGATGGGGCTCAACATTGACAATAAAGACTGCCCCATGGCCCGGGCCAGTGCTGCATTTATAATGTTTGTGCCAGCGGACCACAAGTGAGAGAACAAAAAGCGAACAAAGTCTTAACAAGCACTCGGAGACAAGCGAACTTGATTCTTTTTAGCTTGCAATGACACGTGAGCACATAATATATTGGACGCTGCAAGGAACAAGAGCGTGCAGATACCGCGTGTGCCATGATCACCTTATCCACCTGTGGTATCGAGTTATTTCCGGAGCTGTTCTGCTGCAGGATGAAGATGACTATTTAAAACGGTCTACTTCATATCATCCTCATAGCACACCTGTTACATTTCGCATTTCTGGATGTTACGTTTCCTCCCCGTCTAGGGGTCGGGAAGAAAACTAACAAGTTATAAGGAACTTAAGGAAAAAAAAAAAGAAACATGTTTGGAGGTCTTCACTCCTTTCAGGTTACAAAACAGTTAACAAGTTTATTTTCCTCTTCTAAATACAAAAAAAAAAGGTTAAGCATAAAGTCTTTCAAGAGGGGACCAGGCCAAAATAACAAACAAAAATGAGTCTAACTGAAAGGGAGGCACAAACTACTTACCCTTACAACAAAGAAATACAAAATGAACAACATAAATCTTGCATCACTCCTTATCTAGCTATAAACAGGAGAAAACAAGTTAAATAGCAAAGAAAAAGGCGGCCACCTCTCTACCGCTTCCGTTGACCAAAGGGTCGCACACCCAACATAAAAATACAACTGGTGGTTTCCAATTATTAACAGCACTAAAACACACAAAGTCTCTCAACGCTGGGGCAGGAGGAAAGAGTCTCTCCTAGCAGACTTTCCACCTCAGCTTTATTCTAATGTTCTTCTGGTAGTGCACCAATCAGTGGGGCTCAGCACTTGATCTTAATTACTCACAGCTGATGCAAATTAACCTGGTCGGCAGAGAACACAAGGGAGACAACAGAAAACATACAAACAATGTATAAGCAATATACATTCAACTTCTACATCCACAGATGTAACAAGGAAATAAAAGAAAGATACGCCCTAGGACGTAACACTGGACTCTTTGTGTATCAATCAGATTTGGTCTCGTTTGGGTTGTCTAATTTCATGTTTATATCCACATTCTTAATGATAGATTAGGCCTAAAATCTCCCTACTGTATATTACACGTGTCAAGTCATTTATTTGTATATCGCTTTTCACAGCACACCTCGTTTCAAAGCAGCTTTACAGAAATCATAATTAACAGTAAATGAAACTAATGTATATAAATCTTTGACATCATTGTGTACCCGATTTCTTAGCAAGATCTCCTCTCATGAATTTTTGTTTATTACATTCAGCAAATAATCAAACTGTTACTTTGTGACAAACTCTTTGATCCTGCTTGTGTAAACATTACATAAATCATATCTTGCAAATCATAAATGTGATTATGAGAAATTCTTCAAAACTAAATACATTTTTTTAAAGCCATGATTTTTCAGCAATTTTTCATTGTTGTTAAACCAGACCTGGCCAGCAGAAAAAATGATTAGCATTAAGCACTGAATTAAAGGAATAATTCTGCCAAAAATGTCATTCTCGTCATGTACTCATCCTCATGTTCTTTCAGACATTTTTCTGTGACTCACATTCAATCAAAATGTCTATATTCATCAAAAGCAACTAGAAGTCATAATTAATGGTATAAAATATAGCTTTTGTACAGCAAAAATCACAATTAATACCAGGAATTAGGACAAATCAGCTCTTACAAATCGTGATTCTTGAGGCGAATGATTTTTGAATGGTCTCCCTGATTAAAAATTTTTTTGTAATTAATTTTGAAATAGATACTTTTTGCTAAATATGATAATGTAATGATTTGATATAAATTCACAGTTTGTTTTGTTGTAACATGCCATCGTGTTACCACAATAATAGACTGGCGTACAACTCATGGCGTACACGCATGATCTCGTCTCCTCAACAGTTCCCTGTTACTTTTAATAGTCTTGTCTGATGATATAATGGCTAATATCAATAAAACATCTATCACATGCTGTCCATAAGTATGTTGGTGTGTAATTTATTCCTCAGTAACACGAATCTCAAAACTTGAGCAAATCCAGCATTTTCTTCTGGTGGAGCGCTCGTGTCATTCACAGAAGCATGTATTTTATCAGTTTCTGTGACTCACGAATGTTGCATATATCAGTCTGTGACACTGTAAGCAGGTGATACAAGCTGTGTAAACTGAAAGCTGTCAGGAGATTTCTTCTCGATGGATCCGCACAAGCGCTTGAGAGCAACTTTGAGAGCTTTACATGTGCTGCTGTAAACGTTAATGTCGTATTCATTGTGCACTGTATGTTTAATTAGTTTGATTCTGTCTTGTGAGAAAATCTGATTGTAATGGTACATTAACAGTTAATTACCGTTGTTATTATCCTCTTTCTATTATATTAACATTTTTAAATGTGCAAATACAATTTTATTACTAAAAGTAGACTAAACTGCTGTCTACCAAAATATTCAAAATATTTTTATCTCATGAATATTTTATGCAATTTTGAGTAAATATAGTGCTAAATAAGAGAAGTTTTCAGCAATTTGATGTAAATGTTTTTTATTATAATTAGATGTGTGAGATCATCATTATATTAGCCTATTGGGACACCCTGCTCTCTAGATATCAGCATTGGCCATAAAAAAAAATTTCTGTCGACCACCAAACACCGCTAATATATCAATTTACAATAACTAAAAAAATCGTAATAAATATTGAATCTGCATTTTGATATCTTTAAAACGAATCAGGAGGCAATTCCCACCGCTAATAAATACTGGATGTTTGTTGTGTTCTGCCCATAAATTGGGGTTTCATTTGATTTATTTTTATATTTTTCCCATTTTTAATTGATTTGTCAATTTACTGTATTCATTGTAGAGCTGATGAACGAGCAAGATGAACCTCTAGAGCTGAATGAAGTGGAGAAGGAACTTCAGGATCACAAACGTCATGATTTAATACCTGGAGAAAAATCTTTGAGTGACTCAAAGACTAAGAAGAATTTCTCAACAAAAAAGCCTCTAAAAAGAGCAGCCAAAAATAATTTAACTTGCTCTCAGTGTGGAAAGAGTTTCACATGTGAAAGCCGGCTTAATAAACACATGAGAGTTCATACCGGAGAGAGGCCTTACACGTGCCATCAGTGTGGAAAAAGTTTTGCACAAACACAAATTCTCACACGTCATCTTCGCTGTCACTCTGGAGAAAGACCATTTGAATGTGATAAGTGCAGTAAAACATTTGTTTTGGATTCAGCCCTAAAAAAACATCTGAAAGCTCACACAAATGAGAAGCCTTACAAATGCTTTTTTTGTGGAAAGAGTTTTTCATGCCAGTCCTATTGTAAAGTACACCAGAAAATACATGCCGGTGCTGGGGTTCATATGTGCTTTGAATGTGAGAAGATCTTTACTACAGCCAAAGACTTGAAACAGCACCAAAGAATTCATACTGGAGAAAAACCTTACAAGTGTTCACACTGTGGAAAGAGTTTCACTCAGTCAAAAAACCTGAAAACACATGAGAGAATTCATACTGGAGAAAAACCTTACAAGTGTTCACACTGTGGAAAGAGATTCACACAGTCACATAACCTGAAAATACACGAGAGAATTCATACTGGAGAAAAACCTTACAAGTGCTCACACTGTGGAAAGAGTTTCCCTGGGTCACAACAACTGAAAATACACGAGAGAATTCATACTGGAGAAAAACCTTACAAGTGCTCACACTGTGGAAAGAGATTCACTTGGTCACAACAACTGAAAATACATGAGAGAACTCATACTGGAGAAAAACCTTACAAGTGTTCACACTGTGGAAAGAGTTTCCCTGGGTCAGAACAACTGAAAATACACGAGAGAATTCATACTGGAGAAAAACCTTACAAGTGCTCACACTGTGAAAAGAGTTTCACTCAGTCAGAAAACCTGAAAACACACGAGAGAATTCATACTGGAGAAAAACCTTACAAGTGTTCACACTGTGGAAAGAGATTCACACAGTCACAAAACCTGAAAATACACGAGAGAAATCATACTGGAGAAAAACCTTACAAGTGCTCACACTGTGGAAAGAGTTTCCCTGGGTCACAACAACTGAAAATACATGAGAGAATTCATACTGGAGAAAAACCTTACAAGTGCTCACACTGTGGAAAGAGTTTCCCTGGGTCACAACAACTGAAAATACACGAGATAATTCATACTGGAGAAAAACCTTACAAGTGCTCACACTGTGAAAAGAGTTTCCCTCGGTCACATCACCTGAAAACACATGAGAGAACTCATACTGGTTAGAAACCATAGCACTGCTTTTGATGTGGGAAAAGTTTCAGTGCAGCAAGTAATCTATATACACATGTATAAAAGTTTTGCCCAAGTAGTCACAGTGTGAAGACAACATCTTCATGTCCAACAATATCGAGTAAATAGCTTGAAATTCAGATAAACCCAAAGATTACATTTCTTCCAAAAGAGCTGCATCTAAATCACATTCAGATCACCAGACAGTTGTTGATTCCCTACAGAGGTGGGGGATGGTGTCTTGAGAATTCATACTTGATAAAAACCTTAAAATTGCTCACACTGTGGAAAGAGTTCCCCTTCTGTCATTCACTTGACTTTGTGTCAATGTAGTGACACTAGGGGTCGAACTTGAGAGCCAGAGACACCTTCAGATCTTTGAGAAAAGGCCAATGAGAATTGGCGAGTAGAATTTGCATGCCACTCCCCCCGACATAAGGGTATAAAAGGGAGGCTGGAATGCAAATTCATTCAGATTTTTTCTTTGGATCCAAGCGGTTGTATTTCAGCGGCCTGAATACTACTACTGAGACATTCACCTCTTCATAAGCGTGTGCTATTGGATATATGGCACATTCCAGTGGCTTTCTCTCTACTCTGCACTCCACTGTGGTTCTGTGTTTGTCCTATGTTGTTTTATGTAGCACCATGGTCCTGGAGGAACATTGTCTCGTTTCGCTGTGTACTGTACTAAGTGTATATGGTTGAATGACAATAAAATCCACTTGACTTGACACTGCAAATAGATGAGTCTTTAGTCTAGACTTAAACTGAGTGAGTGGGTCTGCATCCCGAACAGTGTTAGGGAGACTATTCCATAGTTTATGGCCCAATATGAAAAGGATCTACCTCCTTTTATGGATTTTGTTATTCTTGGAATTATAAGCCAGAATTTCATGATTGTAATGAATGTGATGGAATATAGAGTGTTAGAAGGTCACTTAAGTACTGTGAAGCTTGACCATTCAAAGCTTTGAATGTAGTTAATGGAATTTTAAAATTAATAAAACATTTAAAAGGTAGCCGATGTAACGATGATAAAATTGGACTCATATTTTCATATTTCTTGGTTCTAGTAAGCACTCTGGCAGCTGCGTTTTGAACTATTTTAAGTTACTTTATTGAAATTGCAGTACATCCTCCCAGTAATGCATTACAATAATATAGTCTTGAAGCTATGAAAACATGAATTCAATAAATATTTGGAATTTCAAATGACAGATTGGTGTCAAATAACACTGAAGTTCCTTGCTGTAGAAGAAGATGTAACAGTACATCCATCGAGAGTCAAATGATATTTTAGCATCTTATTTTGAGGTTTTTGGTCCAATAACTAGTATCCTGATAATATCTCCCAGGGGAAGCATGTATAAGGAGAAAAGTAGAGGTCCTAAAACTGATCCCTGTGACACTCCATACATAACTTTTTTTTGATTCGACAATTCCTTGTTTACACATACAAAGTGGTAGCGTTCTGATAAATAGGACCTAAACCATGCTAATGCAAGTCCATAATTCTCCAGCCTATTCTAGAGAATGTGGTGATCTATCGTGTCGAATGCAGCACTAAGATCTAAAAGCACTAGAAGAGAAATGTAGCCACGATCAGATAAGAGCATAGGCATAGGCCCCATAGGCATACTATGGCAAGGGGTCTCGTCCATGAAATCAATTGTTTTTTTCCTACTTTAACAAGATACTGAAATTTGTGGGAATCATATCTCCCAATCAGAATGTCATAAATAGACATGGGGGCTACCAATCAGTCTTTATATATCATCTTGGAAATGGTGTAGCCACACCCTAGCAACCATTTATGGCACCCTAGCAACCGTCCCCTTAGACTTCAATTCAAAATGGCTCAGAGTGTTAACTTCGTATCAAAATGTCTTACAGACATGTGGGTCAGCTTGATTCACTTGCGTGAGCAATCAGTCTTCAAGTATCATCATGGAAACTACTTAGCTATGCACTAGCAAACATTTATGGCAACCTAACAACCGTGGGTGAGTGCAGTGCTGCAACAGCTGGCTGATCAGAACACAGACATGGTACAATAGCACCCAAACTCACTTATTATTCTTAGAGATTGGAGACAAATCTCACATGTGAACTGCTCAAATACAGACAGCACATTACATGCCCCACCAGAGACAGGTATACAGTGGATCAGTGCTACACAACAATAAAGGATGCATATCACTCTGTCCCTAGAGCAGCTTTGGGACTCTCCGATCACTGTCTGGTTCATCATCTTCCGATCTACAGGCAGAAACTAAAATCAGCTAAACCTGTAATAAGGACTGTAAAGCGATGGACCAATGAATCCGAGCTGGAACTACAAGCCTGTTTTGACTGCACTGACTGGAGTGTATTTTAGGCTGCAGCTACTGACCTGGTTGAGCTCACAGATCCTGTTACATTATACATAATTTTCTGTGAGGATATTTGCATTCCTACAAGGACTTGTATAACATGAAGTACAACAATGACAAATCATGGTTTACAGCTACATTCAGGCAGCTTCATTAAGCCAAAGAGGATGCTTACAGAAGTGGTGATAACATCATGTACAGTCAAGTCAAAAACAGACTGACAAAAGGAGAGAGTGGCTAAAAGAAGCTATTCTGAAAAGCTGAGAAACAAATTCTCACCTACTGACCCGCGTCAGTTTGGAGAGGCCTGAAGGACATTACCAACTACAAGACACCATCCCCCAAACTCTAGAGAAACAACAACTGGTTGATGATCTGAATATGTTTTACTGTAGATTTGAAAAGCCTGAAGGACATAACTGAACCATTTCTGGATCCCTGCAGTGTGCTTATTGTGCTTACAGGTCTGTGGATGATGCAGTCATTATGGGACTGTATTACATACTTCAATATCTAGACAGATCAGGCACTTACTGTATGCAAGGATACTATTTGTTGACTTCAGTTTGGCTTTTAACACATCAGCCCCACTCTCCTATGGACTAAATTGTAATCTGTCAGTGGATCACCAGCTTTCTGACAGAAAGGCAGCAGTTAGTGGGAATGGGGAAATTCACCTCCAGCATAACATCTTGTACAGTCAAAACAACCTGAAGTTGAACACACTTAAAACAGTGGAGATGATAGTGGACTTTTGGAGGAATACCACAGTATTAACCCTGCTCACCATTCTGAACAGTGCTGTGGCTGAAGTGGAGACATTCAGGTTCCTGGGCACTATCATCACACATGACCTGAAGTGGGAGACTCACATGAACTCAATTTTGAAAAAGGCCCAGCAGAGGTTGTTCTTCCTTCGCCAGCTGAGGTAGTTCGACCTGCCACAGGCACTGCCGATACAGTTCTTTTTTTTTTTTCAATGTTTATTAGAAGTTTTCTTTTATATACATATGTGTATGCTTAAAAGCAAACAAACAAACAGTAAGCTGCCTCAGCAACCAAGACATCCACTGGGGTACAAATTAATAGTATGTTACAAATAACAACTCAGACTTAGATCAATCTATTACACATATAATTGAAAGAGAAAAAAACACATGGTAAAATTAAAATATTTATTTAAACTTCACAAAATGGGTAGTGCAAGCGAGCAGGCGATGGAGTAGGTTGTGGTTTCGACGTGCTCTGCTGAAATTCGGTTTTAAAGTATTAATTAGGCACCTTAGACCCACAAAAGGCTATAAATTATTGTTTTAATTTGTTTATTTAAATTTTAGTCTCAATATTTGTGTGACAAAGGCCAATAACTTGTGAAAGTACAAATTTGCGGGAGGAACTGCTACTATTGGGAGGAACTGCTACCCCTCCTTCCACAAGCTAGACAAACAAATTGAGACAGTGGACAAGAAAGTCAAAATTCTTGCTTTGCTGAACGAGGATATCGTGGCTCTGCTTCGGTCAGAGCTTAAGACTGTTAACAGAGGAATTCGAAGCGGTTAAATCTGAATTGCATGCAGTTAAAACAGAACTGGCGAATAACACTGCAGCTATCTGCTCCGAAGGTGGACATGATGAAAACAACCATATCCGATTTGGAACACAGATTATCATTTACATTTATGCATTTGGCAGACACTTTTTATCCAAAGCAACTTACAGAGCCCTTATTACAGGGACAATCCCCCCAGAGCAACCTGGAGTTAAGTGCCTTGCTCAAGGGCACAATGATGGTGGCCGTGGGGTCCGAACCAGCGACCTTCTGATTAGCAGTCCTCTGCTCTAGCCACTACACCACCTCCATCATGCTCAGATGACGTGACTTTGCTGCAAACTAAGGTGGAAAATCTCGAGACCGAGGTAATTAGCCTATGAGAAAAAACCTTGACATGGAGGGAATGATGAGGCGCTCCAACATCCGGATACTGAACGTACCAGAAACCCCTGGATCAAGTAACCCAACAGCAGTTTCCAAACTATTTAAAGAAGTTTTGAAGATGCTATGATTGATAGATCACACAGGGGTATCCAAGCAAGGAAACCAGATGGTAGACCACGTGTCATTGTGGTGAAAGTACATTACTATCAAGACTGTGTGGATGGCCTTTTATTAGGCTTTTTGGCTGCACTTTATTATTAAATTTTTTTTTTTTTTTTAATATGTATGTTTATAAATAGTTTTAGGATATATTTATGCTAAAAGAGATAATAATGATGTAACTGAATATTTCACTCTGCCATTTCTTTTTTTGACCTTCACATCTGAATAGTATTAACATTAAATACGCTGCTTATAAGGCAGTTAGATTTAGAGGAAGGAAGATTTTCTCCCTTCCCTTTCATTTAAAAATTTACTCATTTTAACATTAAAGTAATGATAGACTGCCGGTTTATTCTTGACATATATCTCCCCAGTAAGTACTTAGTAAATTACTACTAATCTGGTGGTTTTCATTTGCTTGAGTTATTACATGATGTGTGTTTTTTTTTCCTTGATGGGAGGTTTAGTTTTTGTATGCAAGACTGTATAACTTTGGGTTGAAAACAAGTCCCCTTGTTCTGATTAGGGCTGGGAACTTACTGTACCAGGTTTACATGATTTTTGTATTTCTTAATTTTTTAAAATTGTTTTCACTAAGGGGTTTTGTCAGTGCTATAGCAAACACAAAATTGTTAAATCTCAATATGCCTTTAGTTATTTTTTCCCCTTAAAACAAGACCATGGCTAACTTAAGCTCTTCAAGTGGTTCAACCAACTGCTATATAACCTTTGTGAGCTGGAATGTTAAGTCACTAAATCACCTTCTTTCGCGTTTGAAAACACTTGACGTAGGGATAGCATTTCTTCAGGAAACACATCTGCAAACTTTTGATCATTTCCGAATCGGGAAGGATGGGTAGGCCAAGTAAACCATTCCAATTTTCACTCTAAGTCCAAAGGGGTAGCAATCCTTATCAATATAAATATCCCAATTGTTATGTCAAAGGTAGAAACGGACTTATCAGGGCGTTACATAATTGTAATAGGTAGGCTATATAACACACCAGTTATCCTGGCTAATGCTTATGCGCCACACCAGTTAATTTTACACAAATCTATTTGCCCAGCTCCCAGATATGAACACACATTATCTTATTCTTGGTGGGGAAATGAACTGTGCACTATCACCGATCCTAGACCATAGCTCACCTAAAACCGTTACCTCATCCAAATCAGCTCTTGCAATCCAGGCATTTCTTATTACAAATGGAATATCTGACGTGTGGCGTTTCTGGAATCCTACATTAAGAAGTTATTGATGACTCTAGGTATACCAACCTCTCATGCCAAATATTATCCTTGGTGTCTCAATTCGCTATTACACTCTTTTTTTTTTTTTTTTAATTTTATTTAAACTGAAATGACTTTCTCGAACATAACCAGACCCCATATATGTCCCCTTCAATAGTGTGGGAATCAATGAAGGCATATCTTAGGGGACAAATTATATCGTATAGTGCAAGACTCAGTAAGTGTCACAATGCGAGGCTTGAACAATTAATGAACGATATTTTACGGCTAGATAGAACAATTGCCACTGCCCCATCTAATGATTTATTTAATCAATGACTAGTTCTTTAAACCAAGTTCAACCCCCAATCAACCAAACACACTGAAAACCTCATTAATAAAATACTGAGTAGGGCATATGAATTTGGTGAAAAAGCTGGGAAAATTCTCGCTCAACAACTCCGTCAAAAGAATGCTGAACAAATTTTAGCTGAGATAATTGATGATATAGGCACTAAGCACATAGATCATTCAGAAAATAATTATTGTTTCTACAAATTCTACACAAAAGTTGTATACTAAAGAATCGCTTAGGAATGATTCTTTGTTTGACTCCTTTTTTGGGAAATTAGATATTCTCACAATTAACAAAGAAACTGCAATTGGTCTAGAAGAACGCTTTTCTACGGAGGAGCTTATAAACGCAGTCAACTTAATGCAAAATTTTAAATCTCCAGGACCTGATGAGTTCCCAAGTGAATTCTTTAAGAACTGTATTAAACAACTTTCACCTATTTAGCTGTCTGTCTATGAAGAATCATTTATTCATGGCTCTCTTCCTCTGACCATGCGACAGGCGGTCATATCACTTATCCCAATAAAGATAAGAATCCTCTAGAGTGTAGCTCCTATCGCCCTATCTCACTCCTAAATGTGGATAGTAAAATTCTCTCTAAAATGTTAGCCCACCGTTTGGAAGCTGTCTTACCCACAATTGTATCTGATGTTCAGACAGGCTTTATTAAAAATCGGCACTCCTTCAATGTGCAACGCCTGTTTAATATCCTTTATGATCCCACTTCCCCTGAGACCCCAGAAATACTAATATCGCTCAATGCAGAAAAATAATTTTTCTTTTTACTCTCAAACTATTTGGTTTTGTTTCGTGGATAAGGGTGCTCTATTCCTCATCATTGGTGGCTGTCCAAACAAACAGCAATCTCTCCTCCTATATCCCACTCCCACACTTGTCACCTCTTTTATTTGCTATTGCTGCCGAACCGTTGGCGATTGCACTGCGTGTGGAGGCAAGCATTAAGGAAATATATAGAAAAGGTTCGGAGCATAAAGTATCCCTTTACGCTGATGACATGCTTTTATACTTATCTAACCCCCTAAATGTTCTACAAAAACACTTAGCATATTAGAGGATTTCGGCAAAATATCAGGATGTAAGGTTAATTTACAAAAAAGTGAGATTATGCCAGTGAACGCTACAGCCAAGCTGACAGCATTTAATGCATTCTCACTTAAAATAAGTGCATATAAAATAAAATACTTGGGAATCTGGGTCACAAATGATATTAACAACCTCTTTAAAGTCAACTTCCCCCCACAGCTACATTGCAGCCTGAAACAAGACCTGGAACATTGGAACCTGCTACCTTTATCATTAGGAGGAAGAATTAATACAATCAAAATGAATGTGCTACCTACATTTTTATATGTATTCCAATGCACTCCTGTGTTTTTATCAAAATCATTTTTTATGTCCATAGACATATTAATAGCTGGATTTATTTGGAATAAGAAAAAACCTTGTATACGCAAAGGGATATTATAGCTGTACTAACAACATGGAGGATTATCTCTCCCTAATTTCCAATTGTATTACTTGCCTGCTAATCTAAGGTCCATGTAATACAGGAAGGAGACCCCATCCTATGACATCACTCCCAAATAGTTACAATTAGAGAACTTATCCTGTGGAACTGCTTCCTTACATGCCTTACTCTGTTCAAAACTCCCTCTGCTTGAGCCTATATCTATGTATACCTCAAACCCGGTTGTTAAGCAGGGGTAGGATCTGGACAAAATTCTGCCTTTTCTGTCTAAGAGAGAAATCACTTATTTACACCATCAGATACAGGTAGAGCTTTTGATGCATGGGTTAGAGGAGGTATCGACATAATAGGAGATCTCTTTATTGATAATTCTTTCTTATCTTTTGACCAGCTAATGTTAAAGTTTAATTTCCCCCACTCTCACTTTTTCAGATTCTTACAACTCTGAAACTTTATATCAGAACACTCCACTCATTTCCCATTTCAATCGCCCAGCTCTCTTCTAGACTCAATTTTGAGTCTTAAGCCTTGTTCCAAGGGCTCTATTGGGGCAATTTACTCCCTATTAAATTTCCATAATTTGGAACCCTTGACGAGGTTAAGGAATCAGTGGGAGGAGGAGCTGGGGATGCAGTTTCTGATGGAACTTAGAGAGAAGCTTTAGATAGGATACATTCCTCTTCAATTTGTTTATGACATACAGTTATCCAATTCAAGATTTTACATCGTCTTCACTGGTCTAAAACTAAACTTGCCAAGTTTAAGCCTAGTGTCGATCCTACGTGTGACCGATGCAGGCAAGCACCAGCCACACTTTCACATCCAAAATTAAATAATCTCTGGCAATCCATATTAAAAATTTTTTCAGATGTTTTAGAGATACCTATAGAGCTTTCTTCTATTATTCCAATAATTGGATTAGTCACACAAGATACATACACTCGCCTAAAGGATTATTAGGAACACCATACTAATACTGTGTTTGACCCCCTTTTCCTTAAGAACTGCCTTAATTCTACGTGGCATTGATTCAACAAGGTGCTGAAAGCATTCTTTAGAAATGTTGGCCCATATTGATAGGATAGCATCTTGCAGTTGATGGAGATTTGTGGGATGCACATCCAGGGCACGAAGCTCCCGTTACACCACATCCCAAAGATGCTCTATTGGGTTGAGATCTGGTGACTGTGGGGGCCATTTTAGTACAGTGAACTCATTGTCATGTTCAAGAAACCAATTTGAAATGATTCGAGCTTTGTGACATGGTGCATTATCCTGCTGGAAGTAGCCATCAGAGGATGGGTACATGGTGGCCATAAAGGGGTGGACATGGTCAGAAACAATGCTCAGGTAGGCCGTGGCATTTAAACGATGCCCAATTGGCACTAAGGGGCCTAAAGTGTGCCAAGAAAACATCCCCCACACCATTACACCACCACCATCAGCCTGCACAGTGGTAACAAGTCATGATGGATCCATGTTCTCATTCTGTTTACGCCAAATTCTGACTCTACCATCTGAATGTCTCAACAGAAATCGAGACTCATCAGACCAGGCAACATTTTTCCAGTCTTCAACTGTCCAATTTTGGTGAGCTCTTGCAAATTGTAGCCTCTTTTTCCTATTTGTAGTGGAGATGAGTGGTACCCGGTGGGGTCTTCTGCTGTTGTAGCCCATCTGCCTCAAGGTTGTGTGTGTTGTGGCTTCACAAATGCTTTGCTGCATACCTCGGTTGTAACGAGTGGTTATTTCAGTCAAAGTTGCTCTTCTATCAGCTTGAATCATTCGGCCCATTCTCCTCTGACCTCTAGCATCAACAAGGCATTTTTGCCCACAGGACTGCCGCATACTGGATGTTTTTCCCTTTTCACACCATTCTTTGTAAACCCTAGAAATGGTTGTGCGTGAAAATCCCAGTAACTGAGCAGATTGTGAAATACTCAGACCGGCCCGTCTGGCACCAACAACCATGCCACGCTCAAAATTGCTTAAATCACCTTTCTTTCCCATTCTGACATTCAGTTTGGAGTTCAGGAGATTGTCTTGACCAGGACCACACCCATAAATGCATTGAAGCAACTGCCATGTGATTGGTTGATTAGATAATTGCATTAATGAGAAATTGAACATGTGTTCCTAATAATCCTTTAGGTGAGTGTACACATGTATAAAAGTTTTGCCCAAATAGTCAGAGTGAGAAGACAAAGTTTAATGTTAAACTTTGTCATTTGTACTCCATTATCGTTTGGATGAGCTTGTGAAAGGACTTTGAACGGACAAATGTAAGATTCTTTGTGCTAAAGATACATTTTATAATGCATACTATTTCAATTAAAATGTTGTTTGTTGAAATAAAAATGTTAAACACATTTATGTTAAAGTTTTTTTTATAATTTTTAAAGTAAAATATCACTTTGTCTTTGTTAACCATTTATTCATCATTTTAAAGTGAACATTGGTTTCTGCTGAACCGTTTGCTTCAGCAGAAACACATTTTCACCGTTTTGTTAAAAGTAAAAAGTCTTATACCAAGCATTATTTTACCACAAAACTGTGGTGTCAAAATAATGCTTGGTATAAGACTTTTCAACAGTTTTGTCACCAAGCATTGCACCCCATTAAAGACACATCATTTAAACACATTTTAAACGTAATACTACTTTTTATGTCTTACAATAACAATAAAAAATAAAATGACCCACACACATTACTTTATCATGTTTTTGAAAAACATCTCAATGATTACATCAATTAATTATTTAATCAATCACTATTTTTCAGTTTGAGTTGAAAGAAAACAACTCTCATACCATACATTATTTTGTCATCTCAGTTTTCCAAAAAGATTGTACATCATTAAAGATTAATAATTTTTCTACCCTTTTAAAAACACAGATGGTCTCGGCTACAGCGAGGGGATATCAGAACTGCTGACCAAACACTTCATACCACATCCTGTACAGACTTGCTGACCAAACACGTCATACCACATCCTGTCCAACTGCCGGAGGGGGGAGAGTATAGGTCAAAAAAGGTCAAATAACACCTGTTAGGCCATAAATAATTTTTGTCACACCATACATTATATTTACTACTCATTTTTCCACAACTTTGGAGGTATGCTTGTGATCATTGTCCATTTAACTGTCCATTTAACAGAACTTTAACTTCCTGGTTGATGACTTGAGATGTTGCTTCAATATATCCACATAATTTTCCTTCCTCCTGTGCCATCTATTTTGTGAAGTGCACCAGTCCCTCCTGCAGCAAAGCATCCCCACAACATGATGCTTCCACCACCATACTTTATGATTGGGATAGTGTTTGCAACCCTAACCCTTTTCCCTCCAAACATAACGATGTTAGTGTGTTCAATTTTTATTTCATCAGACCAGAGAATATTTCTCCAACTCATCCCACATCGTTTTTCTTAGACCCACAAATGAGGTGTCAAACTGACCAATCTATTTATGACACCTGTGCTATGACTTTTCTAAGGGATGGGGGATGGGGGGGGGTAACAACATTCTGAAAAATCCAATAGACTTTGCATTGCGACAAAATGGTACGGATCATATTTACGAATCAGAATTTCGTAGAGACATATGGGTGGACTCATTTCATACAGCCTAGTAAGCTGTTTTAGAGCATAACAAGAGATTGGGGGTAAGATCTACCCCTGGGAGGTAAAACCGGCCCAAAAATGCCCCATAGGCATACTATGGCAAGGGTCTCGTCCATGAAATCAATTGTTTTTTTCCTAATTTAACAAGATACTGAAATTTGTGGGAATCATATCTCCCAATCAGAATGTCATAAATAGACATGGGGGCTACCAATCAGTCTTTATATATCATCTTGGAAATGGTGTAGCCACACCCTATCAACCATTTATGGCACCCTAGCAACCGTCCCCTTAGACTTCCACTCAAAATGGCTCAGAGTGTTAACTTCGTATCAAAATGTCCTAGAGACATGAGGGTCAGCTTGATTCACTTGGGTGAGCAATCAGTCTTCAAGTGTCATCATGGAAACTACTTAGCTATGCACTAGTAACCATTTATGGCAACCTAACAACTGTCCCCTTTGACTTTCATTCAAATAATCTTAGATGGATATCTCTGGAACAGAATATCATAGAGACTGCATTGTTAGCTTGTATGACTCAGGCCAGCAAGCATCCTTGTTAGTATCACCCTGGAAACTGCCTAGCAACCAGATGGGGTTACACTAGAAACCAAATAACAAATCATATATCTCTGCACCAGAACATCATAGAGACTTCTGGTTTTGTTCATTTGACTCAGGGTAGCAAGGAGCCTTTTGAGTGTCACCTTTATAAATGCCAAGCATTCAGATGGGGTTACCCTAGCAACCGAGTAACAAATCACATATCTTTGCACCAGAACATCGTAGAGACTTCTGGTTTTGTTCATTTGACTCAGGGTAGAATGACGCCTTTTGAGTAACACCTTGGTAACTGCCTAGCAACAATATGGGGTTACCCTATCAAGCAAATAACAAATCGTATATCTCTGCAACAGAACATCATAGAGATATAGTCATTTGTAGTCTTCTGATATCTGATTTTGTAGCTGAACTAAACCAGACAGTTATTGAAGTGAAGAGAACAGACTCAATTAAGTCCAAGGAGAACTGAATCGACAGCACCTGTGGCAGGTTGAACTTCTACAACTGGAGTAGGGAGTACAACCTCTGCAGGGCCTTTTTCACAATGGAGTCAATGCGGATCTCCCACTTCAGGTCCTGTGAGATGGTAGAGCCCAGGAATGATCAGTGACTTCACTGCTGCCACAGTGCTGTTCAGAATGATGAGGGGGACAGTATTGGGGGGGGGGGGTGCCTCCTTCCTGAGCATGTTCAGCTCAAGGATGTCTTGAATGCACCATACAGCCAGCTGTTTAACCTTGCTTCTGTATGCAGACTCATCGTCATCTCGGATGAGGCCGATGACAGTGGTGTCATCTGCAAACCTCAGGAGCTTGACAGAGGGGTTCTTGGCGATGCAGTCGTTGGTGTAGAGGGAGAAGAGTAGTGGGGGGAGCACATATCCCTGGGGGGCACCAGTGCTGATTGTACAGGTGCTGGAAGTGAATTTCCCCTCACAAGCTGCTGCCTGTCCGTCAGAAAGCTGGTAAGACATCAGGGCGTCTGTAGTCATGTAGTCATTAAGTCCTGTGATATTTGGTTTCTTTGGGACAGGGATGATGATTGAGTGTTTGAAGCAGTATGGGACTTCACACTGCTCCAGTGATCTGTTGAGGATCAGTGTGAAGATGGGGGGCAGCTGGTTAGCACAGGATCTAAGACACATGGGTGAAACACCATCCGGGCTTTGTGCAGGTTGAGTAACAGGAGGGGGGGGGGGGGGGGGGGGGTTGTAGGAGGTGTTGGAGTTTGTGTGAAGTGACGGTCAGAGCGGGTGTGGGATTGGGCCTTTCAAATCTACAGTAGAACTCATTCAGGTCATCAGCTAGTTGTTGGTCCACCACAGGGTTGGGGACAGGAGTCTTGTAATTCATAAGTTGCTTCATGGCACTCCACACTGATGCAGGGTCATTAGCTGAAAACTATTTTTTTTAGTCAGTTAGCTTCTCAGAGTATCTTCTTTTAGCCATTCTGATTTCCTTATTCAGTGTGTTCCTGGCCTGATTATACAAGACTTTATCCCCACCTCTGTAAGCATCCTCTTTGGCCTGACAAAGCTGCCTGATCTCTGCTGTAAACCATGGTTTGTCATTGTTAAATGTTAATGAAGTCCTAGTAGGAATGCACATATCCTCACAGAAACTGATATATGATGCAACAGTATATGTGAGCTCATCCAGATTGGTGTCTGCAGCCTCAAAAACACTCCAATCAGTGCAGTCAAAGCAGGCTTGTAGTTTGAGCTCTTCTTAATTGGTCCATCTCTTTACAGTCCTTACTACAGGCTTAGCAAATTATAGTTTCTGCCTGTATTTTGGAAAAAGATGAACCAGTCAGTGGTTGGGATCCGATAGTCCCAAAGCTGCTCTAGGGACAGAGCGATATGCATCCTTTATTGTTGTGTAGCAGTGATTTAGTATATTCCTGTCTCTGGTGGGGCATGTAATGTGCTGTTTACATTTGGGCAGTTCGTGTGTGAGGTTTGCTTTGTTAAAATCCCCAAGAATAATAACTGAGGCGAGAAACATGAAATCTACATGATGTTCTGCTCTGTATATGTGTGTGTGTCTCTGGCCTTCTCTGTGTGTGTAACCAGTTGACCCCCAGATGTCAGTTGCAGGCCTTGGGTGTGTGCGTATGGTATTACTCAATATATTCTGCAAATATACTCTGCAAATTGCTGACCATTCTGGTCTCTTCCTCTTTATGATGTTCCACATTTCCTGGCAGCATGCTTATTTCTGTAAGGTGAATAAGTCACACTTGTCCTCGTGAGGTGGACAGGGTCAGTCACATGGCATAACGTCTGAAGGCATCTGAATGACCCTGTTCCAGTATTATTCCACAATACCCAATTTCTCCCCCTTGCCCATGAGCCTAAAGCTGTCACTTTTCTATTGGCTGTTCATTGTCTCATGAAGAATATAAATACCCTGCTTGCTGTAATAAATCTTTGAGTAGATTGAATACAACCACTGTGTGGTGTTGTTCTTTCTTCTCCCTTCGTGAAGTCTACAGAGACTCAGACTCACGACTGCACTTCACTGGGCACAGAGATAGAAAGACGGGACCGGGGAATTGGGGATCGTGCCTAGATCCAAAACATTCCTAACAGTTTGGGGGCTCGTCCGGGATACCTCACAAACAAGGTATGGTCAAACATTTGATGACTGTTTGTTGGGGTATCTCTGAACCGTATAGTGTGTGCATTGGTGGACTCCCTATAAGGGAAGCTGATAGCTCTGCTGGACTGCAGAAAGGGAACTGATCATTCCGACTTGAACCAAGTGCACGTCAATTGGAGATAAATCGTCGTTTTATCTTTTTATTGGGAAAAAAAAGAGATATACAATACGGATAGAAAATATAATACATATATAACAAACCGTACTCTTATGTGCCCAGTCCATCAGGCGTTAGAACTGTGTGTTTGGAGAATTATATGTTGTTTGTTATGTGTCTCCCATTGTTTGGCATTTGTTGTGAAGAGTATATGTGTTTGTAAATGTGATTACATTTGAGAGTGAATGCCCTGTAAATACAGGGACAAGTGTGAAAAGTTTGTGTTGTCTAATAAAGAAAAAGTGTCTTTCATGTATTGAATGAATGTTGGGAATGAAAGCTGTCCTGTGAAGGAATTTTCCTGATATAAAAATAATAACTTTCAGGGGTATCGGTTTTTACAACTGTGTGTTTACAGAAATATGGATAAAATAAACAAAAAGGGTTCTAAACAAAGTAAACAAGAATGGGGGACAAATTAAGTCGACCCCTTCCAGGGGAAACACCAAAGGCTTTCATGTTCAGGAATAATCAAGGGTATAATACAGAACCATACCTTAGAATGTTATACCTTATTTTACTAACACGGTAATATTGTGGTGTTTCAGTTCACTATACGTGATTCAAACTTTTAGAAAAGGGTTTCTCTGCATCAGTGTGCCCCTGCAAAGGGAGCTCTAGCTCTGTGAGATACAGAAAGGAGGTAGAATACCTCAGATTTACTGTTGCAGTTTAACATATCCTCACTAAGGTGGGAAGGGGACGGGATAAATTCCTTTTTAGATTACAATATATATGTAAGCTCTGATACATAAATGGGATATGTGTATGGTTACAGTCACACCTCCATGGTTCAAATTGATAAGATGCAAGTACAACTTGGCATTCAAGTAATAACATTTCCATTAGATAAATAGAACCATAAATAGGCATGTTTGCAGATCAGAGAGCCCCTGGTTTTCAACACAATGCCAATACGCAATGAAGAACATGATAAAAGGATAGACGGTCTGAAAGGAATAAACACCTATTGACCCATTACAATTAATACCCAATACAAAATACCATTGACTGTGACTCAGCCATAAAATTACAGAAGTGGAATTACTTTTGAATTAACACTATTATAGCATAGGCATAATAGTACTGTACATGACCATAAAATTGTGATTGCGATCATGACATTCCTATTGAAATGATGTTTAATACTGCATACCACTGATGAAAATGTTAACTGTAATAATCGTCCCACTAAATATGACAGAGGCACTAGCAATATGCGAAAAATAATTACCCGACCCAGTTAAGTACATTCTACAATACGTGAATGTTTTAAAGAAACTTACGACTTACAGTCAATTGACTGGACGTGATTATAGATTCATATTGTATGAAACCTTACCTCCAGGAATAACTGAATTGATATTAATTGATGAATTAATTGAAAAAATGAATTAGATCAATTCATGTGTAAATCCAAATCTATGGTTAAAAAGGGTGATTCTGAGAGAAGCCACACTCTCAGGGGCTGAAGAACCCATTAAGTGGACAGCTGAGATGGACATGGCTTTTAAGCATCTCCGGAGCGGCCTTAGCTCCCCACCAGCTCTGGGCTTACCCAACGATGGTGAAACATTCCACCTCTACGTGCACGAGGCGGCAGGAACAGCAGCAGCGATCCTTGCACAATCCCATGGCGGCACCTACAGACCAGTTGCGTACCTCTCAAAGACCCTTGATTCGGTCACCAAAGGCTTCCCTGTGTGTCTGCGAGCCGTGGCTGCTGCAGCATTGATGGTGCAAGATGCAAAGTGTATTGTTCCGCTCATTGTGCACACATCTCACCAGGTAGGTGCCATAAAGCATAACATTACCACCCAACACATGACCGCTCAATGTCGCTCAGGCTAGGAAGCAATTTTATTGGCAAAGGCTAATCTAACCATTAAGCCAACCTCCGTGATACACGTTCGAAAATCTTCTTACACAAATTGCTTACCAAATGTGTTTTTTCTAATGAATCTCATGACAGTCTAGACCATATAGACTTCCTGCAGGCCAGATGTTTCATCATCTGCCCTGGAGGAGGGGGACCATCAGTATATCGGTACATGGGTCCTGTTTGAAGATAAATGATTCCGTATACTGGTGCGGGGCTACGCTGTAACTAAATTTCCTAATCGAATCATTGAGGCCTACTCCCTCCCATAAAAAAATCTGCACAGGCCGCTGAACTATTTGCATTAAAGCATGACAATTGGCGAAAGGAATACCCATTAACATGTACACAGACTCAAAATATGCATATGTGATGAAGAGAGGTATTTCATGACAGCAGAAGGAAAGCCCATATCACACCAAAGACCTAGTTGCAGAATTACTCAGAGTAGCACAACTGCCAACGAAATTAGCTGTCATAAAGGTCGCAGGCCACATGACAGGGGAGGTGAGAGGAAACAGATTGGCTGATTAAGTAGCAAAGATGGCTTCAAAGGAAGTCGTGATAAGACCAGATCTAAATCAAGCTGAAGAAACTGTTTCTATGATGCAGAAAACTTTAGTAAAATATATTGACGTAAAACTTTTACAGGCAAACACATCCGAATCTGATATTCAACATTGGGCCTTGAATGAAGTGAAACCGGATCAGAGTAATTTGTTAAGAGACAAGCAGGGTCATCTGGCCCTGCCCAAAACCGAATGACACCATCAAGTGTACCTAAACTTTTCCTTTTGAGATACTAATGGGTAGGCCTATCCCGACCCCCTGGGTCAAAGGTCGCACTGGTTTCTTTCTCTCCACAGGTGACATGGAGTTGGTGATCGAGGAATATGTGGACTCCTTAGTGAAAAACATTGAACGGTCCTCGTTCTCAGGTTGAAACCAACCAAGGCTGGGGAGCCCAGGTACCAGGGTCCGACAATGGTCACCGCAGTAACCAGAACCGCAGTACTGACCAACTTGCAGCCCCAATGGATTCACGCATCGTGGGTTAAGCCAGCACCCGAGGAGGGACTGGGAGTGGGACTGAAAGGTGACTGTTGAGTGTGACCCCACTGGAGGAGCTGAACACGCAGCGTCAGTGGTAAGCACAACGCAGAAACCCAAGGTCCTGAAGAACCACAATATATGTGGGACATATTGATAACCCAAGCAAGAAGGCATAGAAACAGACCCAAAACACTCCTGTGTCGCGTAGTGGGACATTCGACAAGCTGTGAAAAGTGTGACCCAGCACGGGAGAAGCAACCTTTAATCACACCACAAGATGAAAGAAGTCCTGATGATATTGGCCATTCTCGAGGCCGTTACAGCCATAAAACAAATAAGTGATCTCGAGCACTCCGATCCACCCCACACTTAGGCCACAAACTTGTGGTGACATTTAGCTAACCACACGGCCCGCTCAGCGCACCCCGATGAATCATGTTATGTTTGTTCCCTATTTCCACATAGCTCAACGCATGCGGGAACACGAGTTGCTGAACCGAGTTATCATGAACCCCTGCACTGGACAGAGCAATACAGTGACAACACTCTGGCAGACCAAGCACTGTGGGTAATACAGTACTTTCGCCCAATAAATGGTTCTGGGGCATTACCCAGAGTTAATGGACTGCTGGGAATTGTATCATTTATACCTTATAACTTAACTTGCCATGAACGAAGAGAAGGGAATAACTCAGTGGGCAGCATCCCCATCAAACACTGTAAGAATACATATCGAAGTACGCCTTGGGGAAACCGGTCAATCTGCTGCCAATGGTGCTTGAGGAAACGCGATGGGTACCCTGATGGGATCATTCGTCGGAATGATCGGTTTCTGATCAACCTACCTGCTCTCAGCTCGAGCGCGAAAAAAGCATATCATCATACACCAGGAAGACCTGCGCGAATGTAGTGCCAGATTGGGACTCGCATCGGCAGCAGGCATATACATGGATAAGGGCCTCACGGGCAGCTCGAGAACTTTGCTCAGATATGTGCCTCAATGGTGCACACCCACTAACACCCACAGCTGATGGAACCAGGTCCATGAGGGGGGTACAGTGGATCTGTGGACATATATTGTACGCCTCTTTACCAAGCAACTGGAAAGGACGATGCGCTTTGGTCAACAGCTCTGGATTGGTAATGATCATCAGGACGTGACCAGGTAGCACTACCAAACTCAGTCGAATGAAGAGGTCACCATCATCCACCCTGACCCAGCCGAACTACACTCCAGAGGACCAGAGGGTCTGGAACAGAGTGGACAAGTTTTTCAATCATTCTTTGCCCCGATTGGCGTAGCAAATGTTATGAATCAGGTAGAAATAAACAGGTTTGATTTAATTACATTTATGAATGTTACAGATCAAGTGTTAGAGGGAATAAAGAAAGAGCTCCAGAACCGGATGGTATTAGACCAGCTCTCTGCAGCGCAGGGAGGGGTCTGTGTAATGGTAGGTGAAGCATGTTGTACGTATATCCCAGAAAAGGATGGAACAGTTGGAATCATAGAGCAAGGTAAAAAATCTCTGAAATAGTAATGAGGTCACAAGACCGCGCCAATGGGGATGTTGATTTCTTGATGTTGAACATTACTAAATGGTCATATTCTGCATTTTGCTTGTATTTTTCATCATCGCCTGCTTATGGCCTTGTTTTATGGCTTAGTTAAAAGAATGATCTCCAGCTCCATCACTACCATGGTCCGTTCACCTAACCACGTGTACCAAGCTATGAGGGCTCCGGTGTCTGGGTCTTATCAGAACCTCAGGAGAGATGGAGCAGAGACACGTGTCTAGAGCAGAACCCTGATTGTGATCATTTTATGATCAAAGGAGGCATTGTCAGAAACATGAAATGTACATGATGTTCTGCTCTGTATACACTCACCTAAAGGATTATTAGGAACACCTGTTCAATTTCTCATTAATGCAATTATCTAATCAACCAATCACATGGCAGTTGCTTCAATGCATTTAGGGGTGTGGTCCTGGTCAAAACAATCTCCTGAACTCCAAACTGAATGTCAGAATAGGAAAGAAAGGTGATTTAAGCAATTTTGAGCGTGGCATGGTTGTTGGTGCCAGACGGGCCGGTCTGAGTATTTCACAATCTGCTCAGTTACTGGGATTTTCACGCACAACCATTTCTAGGGTTTACAAAGAATGGTGTGAAAAGGGAAAAACATCCAGTATGCGGCAGTCCTGTGGGCAAAAATGCCTTGTTGATGCTAGAGGTCAGAGGAGAATGGGCTGACTGATTTAAGCTGATAGAAGAGCAACTTTGACTGAAATAACCACTCGTTACAACCGAGGTATGCAGCAAAGCATTTGTGAAGCCACAACATGCACAACCTTGAGACGGATGAGCTACAACAGCAGAAGACCCCACCGGGTACCACTCATCTCCACTACAAATAGGAAAAAGAGGCTACAATTTGCAAGAGCTCACCAAAATTGGACAGTTGAAGACTGGAAAAATGTTGCCTGGTCTGATGAGTCTCGATTTCTGTTGAGACATTCAGATGGTAGAGTCAGAATTTGCCGTAAACAGAATGAGAACATGGATCCATCATGACTTGTTACCACTGTGCAGGCTGGTGGTGGTGGTGTAATGGTGTGGGGGATGTTTTCTTGGCACACTTTAGGCCCCTTAGTGCCAATTGGGCATCGTTTAAATGCCACGGCCTACCTGAGCATTGTTTCTGACCATGTCCATCCCTTTATGGCCACCATGTACCCATCCTCTGATGGCTACTTCCAGCAGGATAATGCACCATGTCACAAAGCTCGAATCATTTCAAATTGGTTTCTTGAACATGACAATGAGTTCACTGTACTAAAATGGCCCCTACAGTCACCAGATCTCAACCCAATAGAGCATCTTTGGGATGTGGTGGAATGGGAGCTTCGTGCCCTGGATGTGCATCCCACAAATCTCCATCAACTGCAAGATGCTATCCTATCAATATGGGCCAACATTTCTAAAGAATGCTTTCAGCACCTTGTTGAATCAATGCCACGTAGAATTATGGCAGTTCTGAAGGCGAAAGGGGGTCAAACACAGTATTATTATGGTGTTCCTAATAATCCTTTAGGTGAGTGTATGTGTGTGTGTCTCTGGTCTTCTCTGTGTGTGTAACTAGTTGACCCCCAGATGTCAGTTGCAGGCCTTAGTGTGCAGTGTAACAACGGGAGTTTTCCTTGTGTATTCTTGTGAGTGTTTACATTCTCCACAACCATGGGTGAGTGCAGTGCTGCAACAGCTGGCTGATCAGAACACAGACATGGTACAATAGCACCCAGACTCACTTATTATTCTTAGAGATTGGAGACAAATCTCACATGTGAACTGCTCAAATACAGACAGCACATTACATGCCCCACCAGAGACAGCAGTGGCGGCTGCTGGTCTTTCAAAGAGGGGAAGCTTATTTTCGGCCTACATTATAAACTTGTCCATTTATTTAAAAGTAAATTCTGCCCTACGTTCCTTTTCGAGAAAATGCACTGTGACCATGTCGTACCAACTAGGCGTCTTTTCCAGTCACTTGACCAGTGTCTTCTCAATGGCCAGCAGAGCAATAAATAATCTCTTACATTGATCATCATGCATTTTATTTAAACATAGTTGTGACACATTAACTCGAGCGAATCAAACGACAAATTCTCAAAGTGCAAAAGTATAACCAAGAAGCGTGTTCTTCAGTGCAAAATGAATGCAACATAAAAGCATCAATGATTATGTATTCATAAACAGAGTAAATTATATTAATAAACCAAGAAAGAAGGATGTGTTCAACCAAACAATGTTAGAATCTCAAATAACCACTTGGATGTTCCTCTAAGCTCAGATGTCGTTTAGTTGCATTTAATTCGGTGTGACAATTAATGTAAAAATGAACGAACAAACAGTATACATGATGATTTGTTTCAATGTTGTTTTTGTACATGAATTTCAAATAAATGTTTTCCCCTAAACTACATCGTTCATAAATCAATTTTTACGTAAAAAATTTATAAACAAGAGAAATTCGTTCTGCTTGCATTTCATGAATGAATGAACGAACGATCTAAAAAAATATATTAAACTTGGTAAAACTGAAACAAGGAATGTGGTGTATAATTGTGTGAAATGTATTATGCAAATTGACTAGCAATTTCGCCAAACAAATATCAAGAAATAGGTTGCAGCAGTTTATCTTTCGACTACACTTGAGAAATCCGCGATGGGACTGAGCGCGAATAGCTTCAGTGACTTCTTATAGTACAGATTCGCTGTCAGTCAAAAGGAGAGGCAGTCTTTCGACAGATCCTCCAATCATTACGCGGAAGCCCGGAGTCCGGGCCATTCACCCCCAGAGACGCTGTCCGTGGGCGGGACATATTCGCAGCATTTATCCAATGACCGTCTAGTTTCGGAGCACTGAAAAAAACTGTTCAAAGCAGCCCCATTGAAGTCAATGGACGCTCAGCTTCAACAGGGAAATGCACTGTGATGCTACGGGAATGTATGAGAATGAAATCGAGTCAGCCGACCTGCTATATGTAGCTGATTCTGAACGAACTCGTTTTCGAGATGAACATGTTCTAACGCATTTTTAGTCAATAAATTGTTTACAAAATAGTACATATTTGACCATTATTTTTTTGACATTATAGGGGAAGCCGAGCTTCCCTTGCAGTCTTAAAGAAATCCCCACTGAGAGACAGGTATACAGTGGATCAGTGCTACACAACAATAACGGATGCATATCACTCTGTCCCTAGAGCAGCTTTGGGACTCTCTGATCACTGTCTGGTTCATCATCTTCTGATCTACAGGCAGAAACTAAAATCAGCTAAACCTGTAATAAGGACTGTAAAGAGAGGACCAATGAAGCTGAGCTGGAACTACAAGCCTGTTTTGACTGCACTGACTGGAGTGTATTTTAGGCTGCAGCTACTGACCAGGTTGAGCTCACAGATCCTGTTACATTATACATAAGTTTCTGTGAGGATATTTGCATTCCTACAAGGACTTGTATAACATGAAGTACAACAATGACAAATCAGGGTTTACAGCTACATTCAGGCAGCTTCATCAAGCTAAAGAGAATGCTTACAGAAGTGGTGACATCATGTACAATCCAGTCAAAAACAGACTGACAAAAGGAGAGAGTGGCTAAAAGAAGCTATTCTGAAAAGCTGAGAAACAAATTCTAAAATAGCAACCCCGCGTCAGTGTGGAGAGGCCCGAAGGACATTACCAACTACAAGAGACCATCCCCCAAACTCTGTAGAGAATCAACAACTGGCTGATGATCTGAATATGTTTAACTGTAGATTTGAAAAGCCTGAAGGACATAACTGAACCATTTCTGGATCCCCTGCAGTGTGTTTATTGAGCTTACAGGTCTGTGGATGATGCAGTCATTATGGGACTGTATTACATCAATATCTAGTCAGATCAGGCACTTACTGTATGCAAGGATACTATTTGTTGACTTCAGTTTGGCTTTTAACACCATCAACCCCACTCTCCTATGGACTAAATTGTAATTTGTCAGTGGATCACCAGCAGTTAGTGGGAATGGGGAAATTCACCCCCAGCACATGTACAATCAGCAATGGTGCCCTCCTGGGATGTGTACTCTCCTCACTATTTTCCTCTACAAACCATCTGCACTGCCAAGGACCCCTCTGTTAAGCTCCTGAAGTTCACAGATGATACTACAGTCATCTGCCTCATCCAAGATGATGATGATTCTACATACAGAAGGGAGGTTAAACAGCTGGCCATCTTGTACAGTCAAAACAACCTGAAGCTGAACACACTGATGATAGTGGACTTTAGGAGGAACACCACAGTATTAACCCTGCTCACCATTCTGAACAGTACTGTGGCTGAAGTGGAGACATTCAGGTTCCTGGGCACTATCAGCTCACAGGACCTGTAGTGGGAGACTCACATGAACTCAATTTTGAAAAAGGCCCAGCAGAGGTTGTTCTTCCTTCACCAGCTGAAAAAGTTCGCCCTGCCACAGGCACTGTCGATACAGTTCTTTTTTTTTTTTACAATGTTTATTATAAGTTCTTTTATATACATATGTGTATGCTTAAACAAAAGCAAGCAAACAAACAAACAGTAGACTGCCTCAGCAACCAAGACATCCACTGGGGTACAAATTAATAGTATGTTACAAAGAACAACTCAGACTTAGATCGATCTATTACACATATAATTGAAAGAGAAAAAAAAACACATGGTAAAATAAGAATATTTATTTAAACTTAACCAAATTGGGGGGCACTAGCGAGCAAGCGATGGAGTAGGTTGTGGTTTTGACGTGCTCTGCTGAAATTCGGTTTAAAAGTATTATTTGGGTACCTTATACCCACAAAAGGCTACAAATGAATGTTTTAAGTTTGTTTCTTTCAATTTTAGTCTCGATATTTGTGTGACAAAGGCCAATAACTTGTGAAAGTACAAATTTGCAGGAGGAACTGCTACTACTGGGCCTAAAGCTGCACCAGGAGTGATAATGACAGCCTACAGAGAGGAGGTGCACACTCTGACCCGCTGGTGTCAAGAGCACAACCTCTCCCTCAACGTCAGTAAAACCAAGGAGCTTGTAGTAGACTTCAGGAAGAAAGACAGAGAGAACACAGCCCCATCACCATTAATGGAGCACCGATGGAGAGAGTCAGCAGTTTCAAGTTCCTCGGTGTCCACATTACTGAGGAACTCACATGGTCCGTCCACACTGAGGCCATTGTGAAGAAGGCTCACCAGCACCTCTTCTTCCTGAAATGGCTGAGGAAGTTCAGAATGAACCACCACATCCTCACACGGTTCTACACCTGCACTGTAGAGAGCATCCTGACTGGCTGTATCACCGCCTGGTACAGCAATAGCTCCGCCCACAACCGAAAAGACCTGCAAAGGGTGGTGCGAACTGCCCGACACAGCATTGGAGGTGAGCTTCCCTGCCTCCAGGACATATATAACAGGTGGTGTGTGAAAAAAGCTCGGAGGATCATCAGAGACTGATGCTCAGGCCACCCGAGCCATGGACTGCTGTCACTGCTACCATCAGGCAGGCAGTATCGCAGCATCAGGACCCGCACCAGCCGACTACATGGCAGCTTCTTCCCCCAAGCAATAAGACTTTTGAACACATGATCTCTAACGATCAACAATCAGCACTGCACTTTATTAATCATCATCTTATATAACACACTGCACTGTCAATATATTCTCCCCAATCAAACTAGTGTATATATATTTTTATATACCCTTATCCTTGTGTATGTGTATTCTAAATTGTGTGTATTGTTTACTGTACATTTGTATATTAGTACTATGTTGTGTAATTGTGTTGTGTAAATATGTTGTGCATTGTTTACTGTACATTGTATATTAGTACTATGTTGTGTAATTATGTGTACATTTGTTATGTAAATTGGTATATGTCTCGTCACTGTCATGACTGCTATGTTGCTCAGAACTGCACACAAGACTTTCACCTACTGTTGCACTCGTGTACACAGTAGTGTGACAATAAAGTGACCACCTTTCCCCAAGCTAGACAAACAAATTGAGGCAGCGGACATGAAAGTGGAAATTCTTGCTTTGCTGAAAGAGGATATCGAAGCTCTGCTTTGGTCAGAGCTTAAGACTGTGTTAACTGAGGCATTCGAGGCGATTAAATCTGAATTGCATGCAGTTAAAACAGAACTGGCGAATAACACTGCAGCATTCTGCTCCGAAGGTGGACATGATGAAAACAACCATATCCGATTTGGAACACGGATTATCATCATGCTCAGATGACGTGACTTTGCTGCAAACTAAGGAGGAAAAACTCGAGACCGAGGTAAATAGCCTACTGGAAAATACCTTGACATGGAGGGAAGGATGAGGCGCTCCAAAATCCGGATATTGAATGTAACAGAGACCCCTGGCTCAAGTAACCCAACAGCAGTTTCCAAACTATTGAAAGAAGTTTTGAAGATGTTATGATTGATAGATCACACAGGGGACTCGATGGTAGACCATGTGTCATTGTGGTCAAAGTACATTACTATCAAGATTGTGTGGATGTCCTTCGCCGTGCCAGGGAGTTTGGCCCTCTTCAGTTTAAAGGAACCACTATTTCCATATTCCCTGATTACCCCCCGAGTGTGGCACAAGCTAGGTCTGCATTCAGTGAGGTTCATCGACTACTCCGAGGCCGAGACAGCATCCGTTATGGCATCTCCTACCCAGCACGATTCTGTATCACACACAATAGTACTGAGAGCTGGTTTCAAAACACAGGAAATGGCAAAAGACTGACCATGACCTGCATAAGGGAAGCATTTTCGAACGGGGGTCATTCGGACGCTGTGGAATGGGGAACCGTACGTGGGTTCTTCCCGTTCGTTCGGGAGTCCCTAGGGTGAGGTCTGCGAGGCCGGTGCCCACACAGGGTGCCACGGACCCCCACCACGGGCGATTAAAGATGCCCCCCTGAATTTGACTTTCAAATGCAGATCAGCATTCACCAGAGGGGTGCCAGCCTCACGTCCACCTTCTGGCTTAAATGAATGGGAGCCTTCACCATTTCGATGGCAAGTGGGCACCTCTCGAGGGCAGTGCTGTCCCACTTTCAATTTGTTTCATTGTGTTCTTTTAATGGGCGAGTGGGACGCAGTGCCAAGTGAAGACCCCATAGACCCCTGGTTGTCCACGGACCCATTATCATCCCCCTGACCACTTATTTTTCCCAAATGGACCAGGGAGACCCCCCTGCCCACCCTGGGGGGGCAGGGCTGTCCACGGACCCGCTATCATGCCCCTGACCACTTATTTTTCCCAAATTGACCATTAGACCCCCAGACCACCCAGATGGGGCAGGGCTGTCCACGGACCCGCTATCTGCCCCCTGACCAACTGTTTTTCTAAAATTTGCCCAAATAGTCCCCCAGACCACCCAGAGGGGGTGGGGCTGTCCACAGACCCGCTATCTGCCAGCTAACCATATATTTTGCACAATTTGTCAGAATAACTGTAGTGGGTAGTCCCACTTCCAATCAATTTAATGGGCCAAAGGACTCTCTGTCCAATAGCCAGTGATTGTATTGCTGTATGTACAGTTACTGGAGTGGGTAGTCCCACTTCCAATCAATTTAATGGGCCAAATGACTCTCTGTACATGCAGCAATACAATCACTGGATAATGGACAGAGTTACTGGAGTGGGTAGTCCCACTTCCAATCAATTTAATGGGCCAAAAGACTCTCTGTCCATTAGCCAGTAATTGTATTGTTGTATGTACATTATATATGTAGTGGGTAGTCCCACTTCCAATCAATTTAAAGTGGGCCAAAGGACTCTCTGTCCATTAGCCAGTGAATGTATTGCTGTATTGCAGTGATTGTATTGGTGTATTTCCTCTGTGTACACCAACACATGGACAGTGGGATTTTAATCTTTTGAAGGGTGCACTATGATCAGGGGGAGTCCTACAGTCACCTAAATGTGATTATACACTCACCTAAAGGATTATTAGGAACACCATACTAATACTGTGTTTGACCCCCTTTTGCCTTCAGAACTGCCTTAATTCTACGTGGCATTGATTCAACAAGGTACTGAAAGTATTCTTTAGAAATGTTGGCCCATATTGATAGGATAGCATCTTGCAGTTGATGGAGATTTGTGGGATGCACATCCAGGGCACGAAGCTCCCATTCCACCACATCCCAAAGATGCTCTATTGGGTTGAGATCTGGTGACTGTGGGGGCCATTTTAGTACAGTGAACTCATTGTCATGTTCAAGAAACCAATTTGAAATGATTCAAGCTTCGTGACATGGTGCATTATCCTGCTGAAAGTAGCCATCAGAGGATGGGTACATGGTGGCCATAAAGGGATGGACATGGTCAGAAACAATGCTCAGGTAGGCCGTGGCATTTAAACGATGCCCAATTGGCACTAAGGGGCCTAAAGTGTGCCAAGAAAACATCCCCCACACCATTACACCACCACCACCAGCCTGCACAGTGGTAACAAGGCATGATGGATCCATGTTCTCATTCTGTTTATGCCAAATTCTGACTCTACCATCTGAATGTCTCAACAGAAATCGAGACCAGGCAACATTTTTCCAGTCTTCAACTGTCCAATTTTGGTGAGCTCTTGCAAATTGTAGCCTCTTTTTCCGATTTGTAGTGGAGATGAGTGGTACCCAGTGGGGTCTTCTGCTGTTGTAGCCCATCCGCCTCAAGGTTGTGCGTGTTGTGGCTTCACAAATGCTTTGCTGCATACCTCGGTTGTAACGAGTGGTTATTTCAGTCAAAGTTGCTCTTCTATCAGCTTGAATCAGTCGGCCCATTCTCCTCTGACCTCTAACATCAACAAGGCATTTTCGCCCACAGGACTGCCGCATACTGGATGTTTTTCCCTTTTCACACCATTCTTTGTAAACCCTAGAAATGGTTGTGCGTGAAAATCCCAGTAACTGAGCAGATTGTGAAATACTCAGACCGGCCCATCTGGCACCAACAACCATGCCACGCTCAAAATTGCTTAAATCACCTTTCTTTCCCATTCTGACATTCAGTTTGGAGTTCAGGAGATTGTCTTGACCAGGACCACACCCCTAAATGCATTGAAGCAACTGCCATGTGATTGGTTGATTAGATAATTGCATTAATGAGAAATTGAACATGTGTTCCTAATAATCCTTTAGGTGAGTGTATGTCATAAATGTTATCCTGGAGTTATAAAAATGATGTCCACCAAGTGATGATTTTTGGCCCATTAAAATGATTGGAAGTGGGACTTCCCACATACCCACATGCAATTTGTTTGCATTGGCTGAAATCATCACTTGGTGGACATCATTTTTATAACTCTAGGATCACATTTATGACATATAATCACATTTAGGTGACTGTAGGACTCCCCCTGATCATAGTGCACCCTTCAAAAGATTAAAATTCCACTGTCCATGAAACCTTTATTTCTATGAAAGGGGACAAATTGCACGTGGGATGTCCAGATTTCAGCTCTGGACAGACTTAGGAAGCTGAAACCTCTGTTTCTGATCTTCTCCAAGCCTCCTCTTTCTATGGTATAAAATTCAAGAAGATCAGAGGAAATTGAAAATGTCACGCAAAAAATCTTAAAGGGGCAGGCACAACATTTTCGACATCCTCAGATCTTTTTGAAACTCACAATATAGAAAGTGGAGGTTGATATTACAACAGAAACAGTGGTTTCAGCTTCCTAAGTCAATCCAGAGCTGAGATCTGGACATCCCATTTTTATGTTTTGAAGGGTGCATGGTGTTCAGGGGGCTTCACTGAGTCACACAAATGTGATTAAATGTCATAAATTTGATCCTGGAGCTATAAAAATGAAGTCCACCAAGTGATGATTTCAGACAATGCAAATAAATTAGAAGTGGATAGTCCCACTTCCAATCAATTTAATGGGCCAAAGGACTCTCTGTCCATTAGCCAGTGATTCTATTGCTGCATGTACAGTTACTGGAGTGGGTAGTCCCACTTCCAATCAATTTAATGGGCCAAAGGACTCTCTGTCCAAAAGCCAGTGATTGTATTGCTGTATGTACAGAGTAACTGGAGTGGGTAGTCCCACTTCCAATCAATTTAATGGGCCAACTGTCCATTAGCCAGTGATTGTATTGCTGTATGTACAGAGTAACTGGACTGGGTAGTCCCACTTCCAATCAATTTAATGGGCCAATGGACTCTCTGTCCATTAGCCAGTGATTGTATTGCTGCATGTACAGAGTTACTGGAGTGGGTAGTCCCACTTCCAATCAATTTAATGGGCCAACTGTCCATTAGCCAGTGATTGTATTGCTGTATGTACAGAGTAACTGGAGTGGGTAGTCCCACTTCCAATCAATTTAATGGGCCAATGGACTCTCTGTCCATTAGCCAGTGATTGTATTGCTGCATGTACAGAGTTACTGGAGTGGGTAGTCCTACTTCCAATCAATTTAATGGGCCAAAGGACTCTCTGTCCATTAGCCAGTGATTGTATTGCTTTATGTACAGAATAACTGGAGTGGGTAGTCCCACTTCCAATCAATTTAATGGGCCAAAGGGCCATTGTATTGGTGTATTTCCCCTGTGTACACCAACACATGGACAGTGGGTTTTTAATGTTTTAAAGGGTGCACTATGTTCAGGGGGAGTCCTACAGTCACCCAAATGTCATATGTCATAAATGTTATCCTGCAGTTATAAAAATGATGTCCACCAAGTGATGATGGACACTTTCATTTTTTATGCTAATTATGCATGTTTATGAGTTGTAAGTTGCATAAACATGTTGTATTGTGTATTCTATACAGGAGAACAGGTTTTAGCTTCCTAAGTCTATCCAGAGCTGAGATCTGGGCATACCACATACAATCTGGTGATGATTTCTGGCCCATTGAATTGACTGGAAGTGGGACTACCCGCTTGCAATTTATTTGCATTGGCTGAAATCATCACTTGGTGGACTTCATTTTTATAGCTCCAGGATTACATTTATGACATATAATCACATTTAGGGGACTGTAGGACTACCCCTGAACACAATGCACTCTTCAAAACATAAAAATTTAACTGACCACGAACCCTTCATTTTTGTGAATGGGACAAATTGTACGTGGGATGTCCAGATCTCAGCTCTGGATTGACTTAGGAAGTTGAAACTACTGTTTCTGTTCTTCTCCAAGCCTCCTCTTTCTATGTTGTGAATTTCAAAAAGATCTGAGGAAGTCAAAATTTTCGCGCAAAAAACTAACCCTTTTGTTTGGAATCTCTACAGTATGAATTCTCGTTTTTTTTAAGCTGTTTGAATTGAATTAATGTTTTCATGACCTCAAGACTATATTATTGTAATGCATTACTGGGAGGATGTACTGCAAGTTCAATAAATAAACTTCAAATAGTTCAAAATGCAGCTGCCAGAGTGCTTACTAGAACCAAGAAATATGAAAACATGAGTCCAATTTTATCATCGTTATATTGGCTACCTTTTAAATGTTTTATTCATTTTTAAATTCCATTAACTACATTGAAAGCTTTGAATGGTCAAGCTCCACAGTACTTAAGTGACCTTCTGACACTCTATATTCCGTCATATTCATTACAATCATGAAATTCTGGCTTATAATTCCAAGAATATCAAAATCCCCAAAAGGAGGTAGATCCGTTTCATATTTGGCTCATAAACTATGGAATAGTCTCCCTAACACTGTTCGGGATGCAGACCCACTCACTCAGTTTAAGTCTAGACTAAAGACTCATCTATTTGCAGTACCAAGACAAGTGGATTTTTTTGTCTTTCAACCATATACAGTTAGTACAGAACACAGCGAAACGAGACAACGTTCCTCCAGGACCATGGTGCTACAAAAAACAACATAGGACAAACACAGAACCACAGTGGAGTGCAGAGTAGAGAGAAAGCCGCTGGAATGTGCCACACATCCAATAGCACATGCTTATGAAGAGGTGAATGTATCAGTAGTAGTATTCAGCCCGCAGAAATACAACCACTTGGTCCAAAGAACAAATCTGAAAAATTTAGCTTTCCAGACTCCCTTTTATACCCCTATGTCGGGGGGAATGGCATGCAAATACTACTCACTAATTCTCATTGACCTTTTTTCAAAGATCTGAAGGTGTCTCTGGCTCTCAAGTTCGACCCCTAGTGTCACTACATCGACACAAAGTCAAGTGAATGACAGAAGGGGAACTCTTTCCACAGTGTGAGCAATTGTAAGGATTTTCTCCAGTATGAATTCTCAAGACAACATCCCCCACCTCTCTAGGGAATCAACAACTGTCTGGTGATCTGAATGTGCTTTAGATGATGCAGCTCTTTTGGAAGAAATTAGAAATTTTATAAAATTGGGTTTATCTGAATTGCAAACTATTTACTCGATATCGTTGGACATGAAGATGTTGTCTTCTCACTGTGACTACGTTTATACATGTGTATATAGATTACTTGCTGCACTGAAACTTTTCCCACACCAAAAGCAGTAGTATGGTTTCTAACCAGTATGAGTTCTCTCGTGTGTTTTCAGGTGTTGTGAACAAGGGAAACTCTTTCCACAGAGTGAACGCTTGTAAGGTTTTTCTCCAGTATGAATTCTCTCATGTATTTTCAGGTGATGTGACTGAGTGAAACTCTTTCCACAGTGTGAGCACTTGTAAGGTTTCTCTCCAGTATGAATTCTCTCATGTATTTTCAGGTGTTGTGACTGAGTGAAACTCTTTCCACAGTGTGAGCACTTGTAAGATTTATCTCCAGTATGAATTCTCTCGTGTTTTTTCAGGTTTTCTGACTGATTGAAACTCTTTCCACAGTGTGAACACTTGTAAGGTTTCTCTCCGATATGAATTCTCTCATGTATTTTCAGGTGATGTGACTGAGGGAAACTCTTTTCACAGTGTGAACACTTGTAAGGTTTCTCTCCGATATGAATTCTCTCATGTGTTTTCAGGTGTTGTGACTGAGAGAAACTCTTTTCACAGTGTGAACACTTGTAAGGATTTTCTCCAGTATGAATTCTCTCATGTATTTTCAGTTGTTGTGACCAAGGGAAACTCTTTCCACAGTGAGAACACTTGTAAGGTTTTTCTCCAGTATGAATTCTTTGGTGCTGTTTCAAGTCACTGGCTTTAATAAAGATCTTCCCACATTCAAAGCACATATGAACCCCAGCACCGGTATGTATTTTCTGGTGTTCTTTACAATAGGACTGGCATGAAAAATGTTTTCCACAATAAAAGCATTTGTAAGGCTTCTCATTTGTATGCGTTTTCAGATGTTGTTGTAGGTGCTGTGAAAAAACAAATGCGAAGATGATGTGTGAGATTTTGTGTTTGTGCACAACTTTTTCCACACTGATGGCACTTGTAAGGCCTCTTTCCGGTATGAATTCTCATGTGTGTATTAAGCCGGCTTTCACATGTGAAACTCTTTCCACATTGAGAGCAAGTTAAATTATTTTTGGCTGCTCTTCTTTGATGCTTTTTTGGTGAGAAATTCTTCTTAATCTTTGAGTCACTCAAATATTTTTCTCCAGGTATTAAATCATGACGTTTGTGATCCTGAAGTTCCTCCTCCACTTCATTCAGCTCTAGAGGTTCATCTTGCTCGTTCATCAGCTCTACAATGAAAACAGTAAATTGACAAAAATCTATTAAATAAATCAAAATAAACCCCAAATTTAAGGGCAGAATACAACAAACATCCAGTATTTATAAGGGGTGGGAATTGCCTCCTGATTCGTTATAAAGATATCGAAATGCTGATTCAATATTTATTATGATTTAATTATAATAAATTTATATATTAGCAGTGTTTGGTGTTTTTGGTCACCTGTTTAGTCATACTGTCAACTTTTGGGCTCTGTGTAATTTTTTCACAAGCAGGATCAAAGATTTTGTCACAAAGTAATAGATTGATTATAGGCTGAATGTAATAAACATACAAATTCATGAGAGGAGATCTTGCTAAGAAATCGGGTACACAATGATGACTGATGATTTATATATATTAGTTTCATTTACTGTTAATTATGATTTCTGTAAAGCTGCTTTGAAACGAGGTGTTGTGAAAAGTGATATACAAATAAATATGACTTGACACGTGTAATATACAGTAGGGAGATTTTAGGCCTAATCTATCATTAAGAATGTGGATATAAACATGAAATTAGACAACCCAAACAAGACCAAATCTGATTGATACACAAAGCTCAAATTCAAAAATACACGAAGAGTCCAGAAATGTGAAATGTAACAGGTGTGCTATGAGGATGATATGAAGTAGACCGTTTTAAATAGTCATCTTCATCCTGCAGCAGAACAGCTCTGGAAATAACTCGATACCACAGGTGGATAAGGCGATCACGGCACACTCGGTATCTGCACGCTCTTGTTCCTTGCAGCGTCCAATATATTATGTGCTCACGTGTCACTGCAAGCTAAAAAGAATCAAGTTCGCTTGTCTCCGAGTGCTTGTTAAGACTTTGTTCGCTTTTTGTTCTCTCACTTGTGGTCCGCTGGCACAAACATTATAAATGCAGCACTGGCCCGGGCCATTGGGCAGTCCTTATTGTCAATGTTGAGCCCTATCTTAAATTTAAAATAACAAATTAAGACTATAAGCAGAAACTTTACTCCAGAGTCACTGACACCACAGAAAATTTAATGACTTTGGAAAAATTACAATAAAAAGATTAAGGATGCACCGATCGATCGGCTGCCCACCTAAATCGACCAATCTCATCTTAAATCTGTAAACGGATGAGAAAGAAAAGGAAAATGATAGTAAATATTTGCACAACAGCCCAGTAGGTGGCAATATGTGTGAAGATTGTGAATTGGCAAAAAACAACAGACCTCTCGTGAATGCACATAGGAGGTCTAGAATAAATGTATTTTTAAGAGTATAAAGGACTTAAATATTGAGCCGTTCCTCATCCACACCAATCATATCACTCATGAAGATGTAGATTTGACCACTCGAGTCTTATGGATTACTTTTATGCTGCCTTTATCTGAGATATTCTTCTAAAAATATTTGTGTTCTGCAGCAAAAAAAAAGTCATCCACATCTGGGATGGCATGAGGGTGAGTAAAATATGATCATTTTAATTTTTGAGTGAACAATCCCTTTAAAATACAACTAAGCACTTCTAAAACAACAATAAAAACAACAAGGAACTTTTTAATGCAGAGATTTCTTCAAAATGTAAAACAACATTAAAAGGAAGAAAAATACCTGAGGGAATAAAATCATCATCATCATCATCATCATCTTGTTCCTCTGCTGTGGCTTCATCTTCATCACTCTCTTGATCCTCTGCTGTGGTTTCTACTATCATCTTCATCAAATTCCTGCAGTCCAGCAGCTTCACTGAACACATCTTCACTGATGTCTGCAGCATCTGCTGTTCATCATCATCTTCATCACTCTGTTGTTCCACTGCTGTGATTTCTTCTTTTATCTCCTGCTGCTTCACTTCAATCTTCACTGGTGTCTGCAGCATCTGCTGTTCTCCAGCGTTACAGACAGAAGTCAGAGACTCTGTGGAGGTTTGATCACCCTGATTACTGTCACACACACTCTCCTGAGCATCAGTAGAACAGAGTAAAGTGAGCTGTGAGTCCTGTGTGTCTCTGGATCTCTGTTCAGAGAGTTTGTCCAGCAGCTGCTGTGGTGTGGACTGATCTCTGCCGCTCCACACTGAATCCTGACATTCTGTGGAGGTCCCATCAGTCACACACACTGAAGATTGACAGGAAACCTTTTCCAGCTCCTGACAAACACAACACAATCACATCTGTACCGTTCATCATCACAGAGTCACAGTCATATCACATCATCTGAAAACTTATTTACAATCTCAACTTTAACTCGCTCAAAACAGGTGCAGGATGAATACAGTTCTGTCTGCTTCAGTTTTGTCTTCAGTGACGTCACCTCTTTCTTCAGCTGAGAGATTTCTGTGATGAAATCATCAATATCCAGCATGGACAGATCAGTTCCTACTGATTTACAGCAGATCACATCCACCTGCTCTCTCATGATGAACATCTGAACACAAAAACATCATCATTATAATGGACTGACATTCATCACACTCAAAAACATTATTAAACACAAGAACAGCTGTTAAACAAAACAAGTAATTCTGAGATTATATAAATATAAATGTGTGCTTTGTGTTCGGGTTTCATTTTCCTGAAATATTATCAGATATTAGCCCATAGCTAGCTTTATTCAACATATAATAGCCTTCATTGAAATAATTTACAAACAGTCGGATTTAACGAGCTCATTTGTCAGTAATGAAACATAATTTACCTCAGTTTGATTTCCACAACACATTACAAAAGAAAAACACTCAAATTCACAATGCTCCAGATGATTAGCTGATACATCTAATAACTTATTTATCCTGTCACATACGGTGATAAAAAGCTTATTTTACGATCATTAAAACACCAAAGAGAGAAAAAGTATACGCACACAAAACACACACACACACTTGAAACTATAAATTTCACAAATAACATAAAACAAATGTATCACGTACCGATTGAGAGCTCAAACTGTTCTTTCTTTGTGATAAATGGCGGTTTGCAAAACAACTTCTGGTGATTTTCTCGCCTCACTGGACTGGAGTTTTGATGCGTTTGGCGGGAAATAGCTACAGTATTGGCCTACGTCAAATTTCCATAAAATGTGTTCCTTTCATGCTCTAAAATGTCAAATAAAGAACAATGGCCTGATATCTCGCCATCCTAAATCTCCTGCCACCTCCTTATTAGTTTCAGGAGATTTAGGATGGGGAGATAACAGTCCACCTTTGTGTGAGGTACAGTTTGATACCATCATTCGAGTTCATTTAATTATTGTGGTCCACACAAGAGCTTTGGCTGAGGGGAATTGAAGTGAATAAGTTATGTAACTTCTATTATTTGACATTTCAGAGCTTGACAAGTTCCCTTTTAACACATTTGATGTAAATGTGAGGCTAGGATAAAAGTTTGACGTATACTGTAACTATTTCCCGCCCCTGGGGTTGATAGAGTTAGTTATATAATGATTAAACATTTGTCAGATAACATATTATTAAAGATCCTTGGGTTATATAACAAAATATGGATGGAAGGTATTATTCCAAAAATATGGATGAAAGCTGTAGTAATCCCTATTGTGAAGCCAGGTAAAAATTCAGCAAACCCAGGAAGTTATCGTCCAATTGCTCTAACTTCAAACTTATGTAAATTAATGGAAAAAAACATTTGTAGTTCAAGTGGAAGGGTGTCAGTCATTAAATTTTAAGGCAGAAAATGGTATTCCTCAAGGGAGTGTTATAAGTCCAATCCTTTTTAATATTATGATTATTGATATTTTTGACAATTTAGGATATGGTGTAGGATGTGCATTGTATGCTGATGATGGAGCTATTTGGAAGAGAGGGAGAAATACTAAGCAGGTGATTTCAGGTATACAAACAGCTATTAAAAAGGTGGAAGATTGGAGTATAGAATGGAGTTTCAAAATGTCAACTAGTAAATCATGTTATATGATTTTTAGTAGGAAAAAAGTTCTTAAAGATATTGATTTAGTATTATATGGGAAACCTTTAGAACAAGTTAAAACATTTAAATATTTAGGTTTATGGTTAGACGAGAGATATACTTGGAAAAAACATATTGAGGAAATTGATAAAAAATGCAGGAAGATCTTAAATGTGATGAGGGCAATAGCTGGGAAAGAATGGGGAGCAGAAAGAGATTCAATGCTAACAATATATCAAGCCTTGATCAGGTCATCTGTTGATTATGGTTGCATGATTTATGGATCAGCTTCAGAATCACTATTAAGAAATATAGATAGAATACTATATAGAGCCCTTAGAACATGTTTAGGAGCAATTAAAACAACACCGGTTAAAGCCTTATTAGTAGAAGCGAATGAAATGCCATTGAATTTAAGGAGAGAGAAACTGTCTTTGGTTTTTTGGACTTCGTTAAAGAGTTACACTGGAGGAAATATAGCTAAAGATGTCTTAAATAATTGTTGGGAATACTTAAGTAGCTACAAGAGAGGATATGGATGCAAGATAAATCAGTTAGCAGAGAAATATCAGATTGCAAATATTGAGTGTAGTGTGTCACCTGTATGGGGAGAGGTTCCGAAATGGATTATTCCTGAGGTTAAAATTGATTGAGGAATATTAGATAAGAAACGGGAATGGGAGGAGTTGGGTATGATTAAGTACCAAGTTAATATATACAGGAAAGATTTTATGCAAGTATGCAAATATATACTGATGGATCTAAAGATCCAAGAACAGGGATTACAGGTATAGGAGTGGATATCCCAAAGTTTAATATTTCAATATCTAAACGATTAACATCTAAATTGTCAATATATACTGTTGAAATGGTCGCTATTATAATAGGATTAGCTTGGGTAGAGGAGGTAAGGCCAGACAAAATAGTAATATGCTCTGATTCTGCTTCTGTATTAACATCACTTTCTACTCATTGTACTTCTAGAGAAGATTTAATGTGCAAAATATTTTCGTTATTATGGCGAATACAAAAGAAAGGAGTAGAAGTAGGATTCTGTTGGGTGCCAGCTCATGTAGGTGTAGCTGGTAATGAGTCTGCTGATAAAATAGCAAAAATAGCGTTAAAAAGGGATGAAATAGATTTTAATATCACATTAGGTAAAAATGAAATTAAATCTATTATTAAGGAAAATATTATTAAGGAGTGGCAGGAGAAATGGAATACAGATAAAAAGGGACGACATTTATATAATATTAAAAAAATGGTCGACACTAAAAAAAGCATAAATGGTAGAAATAGGAAAGAAGAGGTTATTATGACTAGGATGAGACTTGGACATTCAGGATTGAAAGCATCACTCTTTTTATTAGGAGTTCATGAGACTGGCTTATGTGGAAATTGTGGAGAGAAAGAAACAGTGGAGCATGTGATATTTAATTGTAAAAGGAATGATGAGGAAAGGAAGGAATTACTATTATATTTAAATAAAATAGGGAAGGTTAATAAGGATTTGGCATATTTGTGAGGTAAAGATAGAGTAGGATATAGAATATTAATAGAATACATATATAATACTAGATTAAGTGAGAGGATTTAATACAAAATAAAGTGTTTTGGTCTATTCCTGATTTTATAGTTCAGTCTGGAGGAGCTGAACACGCAGCGACAGGTGGGCTATAGAAGATGGAATGAGATGAAACATCAAATAAATAAGGACGGATATGTGAGAAAGAAGTAAAGAAATAATAATAAGGAAATCATCCATCCATCCATCCATCGTCAACTGCTTATCCTGTACAGGGTTGCGGGGATAAGGAAATCAGATTAGTAGAAATCATGACTGCATAACAGCTAAGGTAGGTGGCGATATGCACTAAGAATGCAACGCGCCAATAAACGAAAGAAGAAGAAGAAGAAGCACTATTTCCCGCCAAACGCATCAACACTCCAGTCCAGTAGGACGCGAGAAAATCACCAGAAGGTGGGTTTTGGCGGTTGGCGACAGCTGGATTGTGACTGGAGCGATGATGGAAGGAAGTAGCGTAGATTCCGGAAGTGATCCGGAAATGGAGGATGTGGATAGAGGAGGTGGTAAGAATGAAAGTGGTAAGTGGAGTGTAGTGGAAAATCGGAAAAGAAAGAAGAATTGGGGACAATCTTCAGATTCGGGCAGTGAGAAAGGAAATCTCCAGGCTAAAAGTAGGAAAGAGGAGTATAAGGTACTGTTGAAGTTTGTTGATTCGGTAAAAGCGATTAATCCGTTGAAGCTGAAGAAAACATTGAAAGAAATGATAGGGACGGTTGAAAGCATTAGGACTTTGAGGGATGGCAATTTGATGTTGTTTTGTAAAGACAGCAGGCAGCAAAAATCAGCTCTTGGTGTAAAATTGATGATTGGACATAAGGTGATATGCTCGATACCAGAAGAACAGAATTGGGTTAGAGGAGTTGTATCTGGGATTTCGACAGATGTCACGGAGGAGAAGATTAAGAAGAATATCACGGGAGCAGCGGTAAAGTTTGTTAGACGGCTCAAGTGTGTTAGAAATAATGAAAAGACAGACAGCCTCTCAGTAATGATTAACTTTGCTGAAAATAAAATGCCAGAGAAAGTTTATTTAGGATGTGTAAGGTATGCGGTAAGACCATACGTTCCTCCACCGCTAAGATGTTATAAATGTCAAAAATTCGGTCACGTAGCGGCAGTATGCAGAGGTAAACAGAAATGTGCGAGGTGTGGAGGTGAGCATGAATATGGCAAGTGTGGGCAAGGTGTAAATCCTAAATGCTGCAATTGTGGTGGAGACCATAGTGCAGGATATGGTGGTTGTCAGGTGCGAAAAAATGCAGTCAAGGTTCAAAATGTTAAAAGGACAAAAGGGATAACATACGCTGAGGCACTGAAGAAAGTAAACCAGACTCCTAAAACAAATGAAACTAGGAATGAAGAAATTAATTCAAAATAACAGAGGAAAGAGCGAAGAGATGAAAGGGTAGTAGTGAATGATAAAGTGGCATTTGTAGCATTTATAGCTGAAGTAGTGAACTGTTCAGCACAAACTGAAAGCAGGACTGAAAGAATCAAAATCATTATCAGAGCTGCAGAAAAGTACTTGGATCTGGGGAATGTTACTGTGGACATGATAAATGAAAGGCTTAAGATTCCAACATTAAATAGTCAAGCAGAAAATTGTCAGACAACATGTGGTGGATCTGGTGTTATATATCTTACAATGGAATGCAAGAAGTTTGATTGCAAATGGACAGGAGTTTAAGAAATGTATAGAAAACCAAGAGAAAAGCCCAGATATTATATGTATACAGGAAACTTGGCTTAAATCACAATATAACTTTATAATACATGGCTATATTACTATTCGGAGGGATAGACATCAAGGGAATGGAGGTGGAGTAGCTACTTTTATAAAACAAGGAATTGGGTATAAAACAGTTGAGGTAGATAGGGAAATAGAAGTTGTGGTGGTGGAAATATGGGAAGGAACGGTGTATTAGAATAATACATTTTTACAATCCATGTGATAAGTTAAGAAAGGATGTTCTAGTAAGTATAGGAGGGAATGGAAGTCATAAAACGGTGTGGTGTGGTGATTTTAATGCTCATAGTTCAATATGGGGAAGCGCAAAAACAGATTATAATGGTGAGATCATTGAAGATATGCTAGACTGGGGAAGATTAGTGTGCATTAATGATGGAAGTCATACTAGAATTGATTTGTATAAGGGAAGGCATTCAGCATTAGACTTGACAATAGTCTCTGAAAGCTTAGCGAGTAAATGTAAATGGAAAGTACTAAAACAAAGTACAATAGGAAGTGATCATTTTCCTATTTGCAGTCAAGTTGGAGTAGATATAGAACAAAGAGTGGGGGAAAAAATGCTTAGGTGGAGGTTCAATTCAGCGGATTGGGATAAGTATAAGGAGTTATGTGAAAGCAAAATGAAGGATATAAGTAAATGTATAGAAGATGTTGATGTTTTTAATAAGGAAATATGCAAGGTTCTTCAGAGTACAGCTGAAGAAGTAATAGGTAAGAGGAAGGCAGGCAGCAGGAGGAAAGCTATGCCATGGTGGAATGGGGAATGTAGTGAGGCAATAAAAAGGAGAAATTGTCATGTTCTCTGTTGTCTTTTGTTTTTGTGCTTTTATGTTGAAGTTTCCTGTTTAGTTCCTGTTTCCTGTTTGGTTTTTGTAGTCCTTTGTAGTTCTGTTTTTTGATTGGTTTTCCCCTGATTGTCTCCCATGCCCTGATTGTTTCCCCAGGTGTTACTAGTTTTCCCTTGTGTATTTAAGCCCTTGTTTCCCTCCTGTCCATTTGTCTGTTATTTCATGTTTTTGTTTTGCATTACTTTCCCTGTGGATTTTGTTATTCCTAGTGTTCTTGTTTTTGGCTTCAATAAAAGCTGCACATAGATCCTCTCCCGTTTCTGATCTTTACAGAAATAAAGAACTCAAGAGGGTAAGAAGGTCACTTAATTTTAACGATTTAGTTAGCTATAAAAGGGCACAAGCTATAGTGAGAAGAGTTATTCGGACGTCTAAAAGAAATTATTGGAGGGAATTTTGTAATAGAATAGGGGAAGACATTGAAATAAGTGAGTTGTGGGATACAAAGAGATTACAACATACCTGTATTAGAATATAATAATAATAATAATAATAATAGACAATTTATCTGAAAGTGGTAAAGCAGAGGTGTTTGCAGAAACATTTGTTAAAGTTCATAGTAATTCAAATTTATCAGAGGATGTTAGGAAAACTAGGGACAAGATATTAAGTAAATATCCTAATTTATTGGAGGAAAAAGGACCTTCGGGTAGTATGTTGGATTCAGAATTTACCTTGTATGAATTGGAAAAAAGCACTTACAGGGGTTAAGCAAACATCTCCAGGCAGAGATGATATTTGTTGTGAGATGGTAAAACAATTATCAGAGATAGCATTAGAGACAATTTTGAGTTTTTTTTTTTAATAATGTTTGGGAGTCAGGAAAGTTACCAAATGACTGGAAACATGGGGTCATAGTGCCTATTCCAAAACCAGGCAAGGATAATACACAGACAAATAATTCTAGACCCATAGCTTTAACATCTAATTTATGCAAAATAATGGAGCGTATGGTTATGAGTAGATTGGTATATGTCATTGAAATGGATGATATCTTATCACCTTACCAAAGTGGATTTAGGAAAGGACGAAAATACAATGGACTCAGTACTGTGTCTGGAATCTGAAATAAGAAAGGCTCAGGTAAATAAAGAAGCTTTAGTTGGGGTATTTTTTGATGTCGAAAAGGCATATGACATGATGTGGAAAGAGGAACTTTTAATTAAGTTAGAAAAAATGGAAATTAAAGGAAGAATGTATAACTGGATCAGGGATTTCCTGTTTAACAGAACTATACAAGTAAGAGTAAGTCATGCTTTTTCTCAGATACACGCAATAGAGAATGGAACACCTCAGGGAAGCGTAAGCAGTCCAATTCTGTTTAATATTATGATTAACAACATCTTTAAAAAGGTTGATTAGGGGCATTGGAAGATCTTTATATGCAGATGATGGAGCGCTGTGGAAAAGAGGGCGTAATGTAAAGTATGTGGAAAGATGTTTGCAGAATGCTGTTAAAATGGTAGAAAACTGGGCAAATGAATGGGGATTTCGGTTTTCAGTAGATAAGACTCAGGTAATTTGTTTTGCAAAAAGGAAAAGTAACCTTACTATTAATATTAAATTGTATGGACAAAAAGTGAAGCAAACAACAGTTGTGAGGTTTCTAGGTATATGGATGGATATGAAACTGAATTTTAGTATACATATCCAGAAACTGGTTGACAAATGCAAAAAAGCATTAAATATCATGAGGTGTCTAGCAGGAGTTGATTGGGGAGCATGTCGCCAGTCACTTAAAATAATATATTGTGCTCTAATAAGATCAGCAATAGATTATGGCAGTATGGTATATTGCACTGCAGCTAAAACACAACTTGTAAAACTAGAGGCAATTGTCACAAGCTATGCGAATTTGTTGTGGAGCATTTAGATCTTCCCCAATATCAGCAGTGCAAGTAGAGATGGGTGTAATGCCTCTAGTAATTCGTAGCCTCAAGTTAAAGATGAGGTATTTTATAAGCATAAAGGGACCTTCGGATAGTCACCCAGTTAAAATGGTGTTGGAGGACTGTTGGGAATATGGATATAAAAAGTTATCAAGTTTTGGATGGAAGGCTAGTGAGGAAGCCCGGAGAATGGGATTAAGTGATTACAATGTTGCCCCTACTGTGGCTAGGTCAGCAATTCCCCCTTGGTTGTTCCCAATGCCTTTGATATACAATTGCTTAAAGATAGAAATGGATTAGAAAATCTAGGTATACAGCAATACATAGATCAAACTTACTATAGTGCAGTGCAAATATATACTGATGGTTCAAAAGACCCAGAATTTGGGAAAACAGCAGTAGCGGTATATATTCCACTTTTTAACATTAGAATGGCCAAAAGAACATCAGATCGTATTTCGGTATTCACTGTAGAAATAATAGCAATATGTCTAGCACTTCAGTGGATAGAAGAAATACAACCAACAAGGGCAGTGATTTGTACAGATTCTCTATCAGCTCTAAATAGTTTGGAAAGTGGAACATCATCAGCAAGGCAAGATATGATAATTGAAGTAATGCAGAGTCTTTACAGAACAAAACAGTATGGAATTCTGGAAAATCTCGTATGGGTTCCATCGCATATGGGTGTGAAAGGAAATGAGGAGGCTGACAATCTGGCTAAACGGGCATTAAATTATTCACAAATTGACATTGAAGTGGCATTAAGTAAAACAGAAATTAAAGTGATAATAGCAAAACAAATACAGGAAATTTGGCAGAAGGAATGGAATGAAGGAACAAAAGGTAGACATTTTTACTGCATTCAAGGAAAAGTAGGTTCAGAGAGAAGAAGATTCGGAAACAGGAAAGAGGACGTATCAATAACAAGAATGCGTATTGGACATTTGTTTATTAAATCAATGCTTACAAAGAATTGGTAAACATGAGAATGGAAATTGTGATAAGTGTGGATTAGCTGAGACTGTAGAACATGTGCTTATAGAATGCGAAGCTTATGAAAGGGAGCGGTTCCAGCTAAAACATGCTTTAAGAAATATTGAAATCAATGAGCTGACACTTCAGGTTCTCCTAGGAGAAGGTACTAAGCAATCAAGAATTTATCTTGAGTTATTTATATTTTTAAAGGAACCAGGATTATATAATAGGATGTAAAAATCCCTTCTATGTATTGTGTGTGGGGTTTTTTTTTTTTTTTTTTTGAAAGAGTAGATTTAGTCTAAACTTCCTTTCCAATATGCGCTTCACACTCCATTTCAGTAGGTGGCAGGAATGCACCTTTTAAGTTGGATTGCCAACCGCCATTTATCACGAAGAAAGAACAGTTTGAGCTCTCAATCGGTACGTGTTACATTTGTTTATATTATTTGTGAGATTTATAGTTTCAAGTGTGTGTGTTTTATGTGCCTGTACTTTTTCTCTCTTTGGTGTTTTAATGATAGTAAAATAAGCTTTTTATCACCGTATGTGACAGGATAAACAAGTTATTAGATATATCATCTAATCATCTGGAGCATTGTGAATTTGAGTTTTTTATTTTGTAATGTGTTGTGGAAATCAAACTGAGGTAAATTATGTTTCATTACTGACAAATGAGCTCGTTAAATCCGACTGTTTGTAAATTATTTCAATGAAGGTTATTATATGTTGAATAAAGCTAGCTATGGGCTAATATCTGACAATATTTCAGGAAAATGAAACCCGAACACAAAGCACACATTTATATTTATATAATCTCAGAATTACTTGTTTTGTTTAACAGCTGTTCTTGTGTTTAATAATGTTTTTGAGATAGATGAATGTGTCGTGTCCTTTTTTGAGGAGATGAAGTGAAAGTTTAAAGGTAAAAATTGTATTTATTAACAAGAAAGAATAAGTACAAAAAAATCATTCAGCCAGCTGGGGATCTAGTCTGCTTCACCCGTAAGACCCCGTTTCTCCTGTGTCCCCTCCTTTTTTACTTTTCTGACCCGGGGTGTGTCCCTTTGTTCTCATTTTGTTTTTACTCTTTTGATTGGCTTATTTTTTGCCACACGGGCATCTCCAATATTTTAAGAGAAGTTTCAATCATCCCGTTGGTTCGTTTTTGCCACAGTGGGATTACTGGTTTTGCCTTCTATTGGTTGGTTCATATTAGTTCCCTGCCTAAAGAATTTCCTATATAGACCTGTTTCTAGGTTCCCCTCATTTCCTGTGTCAGAAATGTAGCTATAGTTTATCACACTTCACATTTAGTGTTTTTAGTTTTAACATATATTTTCTAGTTAGTTACACACATCATTCATCATTTGTTAGCAGGCATACATTGTTTAAGATTTGTCACACACACTAATATATATATATATATATATATATATATATATATATATATATATATACACTGATTAAGATAGTAATACACAAATGTCCTTGTGTTTAATAATGTTTTTGCGTGTGATGAATGTCAGTCCATTATAATGATGATGTTTTTGTGTTCAGATGTTCATCATGAGAGAGCAGGTGGATGTGATCTGCTGTAAATCAGTAGGAACTGATCTGTCCATGCTGGATATTGATGATTTCATCACAGAAATCTCTCAGCTGAAGAAAGAGGTGACGTCACTGAAGACAGAACTGTATTCATCCTGCACCTGTTTTGAGCGAGTTAAAGTTGAGATTGTAAGTTTCAAATGATGTGATATGACTGTGACTCTGTGGTGATGAACGGTACAGATGTGATTGTGTTGTGTTTGTCAGGAGCTGGAAAAGGTTTCCTGTCAATCTTCAGTGTGTGTGACTGATGGGACCTCCACAGAATGTCAGGATTCAGTGTGGAGTGGCAGAGATCAGTCCACACCACAGCAGCTGCTGGACAAACTCTCTGAACAGAGATCCAGAGACACACAGGACTCACAGCTCACTTTACTCTGTTCTACTGATGCTCAGGAGAGTGTGTGTGACAGTAATCAGGGTGATCAAACCTCCACAGAGTCTCTGACTTCTGTCAGTAACGCTGGAGAACAGCAGATGCTGCAGACATCAGTTAAGATGTGTTCAGTGAAGCTGCTGGACTGCAGGAATTTGATGAAGATGATGGTAGAAACCACAACAGAGGATCAAGAGAGTGATGAATATGAAACAACGGCAGAGGAACAAGATGATGATGATGATGATTTTATTCCCTCAGGTATTTTTCTTCCTTTTAATGCTGTTTTACATTTTGAAGAAATCTCTGCATTGAAATGTTCCTTGTTTTTATTGTTGTTTTAGAAGTGCTTAGTTGTATTTTAAAGGGATAGTTCACTCAAATGAAAATTATCTCATAATTTACTCACCCTCATGCCATCCCAGATGTGGATGACTTTTATACCTTTATACATGAAATTAGACAACCCAAACAAGACCAAATCTGACTGATACACGAAGCTCAAATTCAAAAATACACGAAGAGTCCAGTGTTACGTCCTAGGGCGTATCTATCTTTTATTTCCTTGTTACATCTGTGGATGTAGAAGTTGAATGTATATTGCTTATACATTGTTTGTTTTCTGTTGTCTCCCTTGTGTTCTCAGCCGACCAGGTTAATTTGCATCAGCTGTGAGTAATTAAGATCAAGTGCTGAGCCCCACTGATTGGTGCACTACCAGAAGAACATTAGAATAAAGCTGAGGTGGAAAGTCTGCTAGGAGAGACTCTTTCCTCCTGCCCCAGCGTTGAGACTTTGTGTGTTTTAGTGCTGTTAATAATTGGAAACCACCAATTGTATTTTTATGTTGGGTGTGCGACCATTTCCACCCGTTGGTCAACGGAAGCGGTAGAGAGGTGGCCGCCTTTTGTCCTTTATACTCTTAAAAATACATTTATTCTAGACCTCCTATGTGCATTCACGAGAGGTCTGTTGTTTTTTGCCAATTCACAATCTTCACACATATTGCCACCTACTGGGCTGTTGTGCAAATATTTACTATCATTTTCCTTTTCTTTCTCATCCGTTTACAGATTTAAGATGAGATTGGTCGATTTAGGTGGGCAGCCAATCGATCGGTGCAGCCTTAATCTTTATATTGTAATTTTTCCAAAGTCATTAAATTTTCTGTGGTGTCAGTGACTCTGGAGTAAAGTTTCTGCTTATCGTCTTAATTTGTTATTTTAAATTTAAGATAGGGCTCAACATTGACAATAAGGACTGCCCAATGGCCCGGGCCAGTGCTGCATTTATAATGTTTGTGCCAGCGGACCACAAGTGAGAGAACAAAAAGTGAACAAAGTCTTAACAAGCACTCGGAGACAAGCGAACTTGATTCTTTTTAGCTTGCAAAGACACGTGAGCACATAATATATTGGACGCTGCAAGGAACAAGAGCGTGCAGATACCGAGTGTGCCGTGATCACCTTATCCACCTGTGGTATCGAGTTATTTCCAGAGCTGTTCTGCTGCAGGATGAAGATGACTATTTAAAACAGTCTACTTCATATCATCCTCATAGCACACCTGTTACATTTCGCATTTCTGGATGTTACGTTTTTTTCCCCGTCTAGGGGTCGGGAAGAAAACTAACAAGTTATAAGGAACTTAAGAAAAAAAAAAAGAAACATGTTTGGAGGTCTTCACTCCTGTCAGGTTACAAAACAGTTAACAAGTTTATTTTCCTCTTCTAAATACAAAAAAAAAAGGTTAAGCATAAAGTCTTTCAAGAGGGGACCAGGCCAAAATAACAAACAAAAATGAGTCTAACTGAAAGGGAGGCACAAACTACTTACCCTTACAACATAGAAATAGAAAATGAACAACATAAATCTTGCCTCACTCCTCATCTAGCTATAAACAGGAGAAAACAAGTTAAATAGCAAAGAAAAAGTCGGCCACCTCTCTACAGCTTCCGTTGACCAAAGGGTCGCACACCCAACATAAAAATACAACTGGTGGCTTCCAATTATTAACAGCACTAAAACACACAAAGTCTCAACGCTGGGGCAGGAGGAAAGAGTCTCTCCTAGCAGACTTTCCACCTCAGCTTTATTCTAATGTTCTTCTGGTAGTGCACCAATCAGTGGGGCTCAGCACTTGATCTTAATTACTCACAGCTGATGCAAATTAACCTGGTCGGCTGAGAACACAAGGGAGACAACAGAAAACAAACAATGTATAAGCAATATACATTCAACTTCTACATCCACAGATGTAACAAGGAAATAAAAGAAAGATACGCCCTAGGACGTAACACTGGACTCTTCGTGTATTTTTGAATTTGAGCTTCGTGTATCAGTCAGATTTGGTCTTGTTTGGGTTGTCTAATTTCATGTTTATATCCACATTCTTAATGATAGATTAGGCCTAAAATCTCCCTACTGTATATTACACGTGTTAAGTCATATTTATTTGTATATCGCTTTTCACAACACACCTCGTTTCAAAGCAGCTTTACAGAAATCATAATTAACAGTAAATGAAACTAATATATATAAATCTTAGTCATCATTGTGTACCCGATTTCTTAGCAAGATCTCCTCTCATGAATTTTTATGTTTATTACATTCAGCCAATAATCAAACTGTTACTTTGTGACAAAATCTTTGATCCTGCTTGTGTAAACATTACATAAATCATATCTTGCAAAACATAAATGTGATTATGAGAAATTATCTTCAAAACTAAATACATTTTTTTAAAGCCATGATTTTTCAGCAAATTTTCATTGTTGTTAAACCAGACCAGGCCAGTAGAAAAAATCATTAGCATTAAGCACTGAATAAAGGAATAATTCTGCCAAAAATGTCATTCTCGTCATGTACTCATCCTCATGTTCTTTCAGACATTTTTCTGTGACTCGCATTCAATCAAAATGTCTATATTCATCAAAAGCAACTAGAAGTCATAATTAATGGTATAAAATATAGCTTTTGTACAGTAAAAATCACAATTAATACCAGGAATTAGGACAAATCAGCTCTTATAAATCGTGATTCTTGAGGCGAATGATTTTTGAATGGTCTCCCTGATTAATTTTTTTTGTAATTAATTTTGAAAGATACTTTTTGCTAAATATGATAATGTAATGATTTGATATAAAATCACAGTTTGTTTTGTTGTAACATGCCATCGTGTTACCACAATAATAGACTGGCGTACAACTCATTTAAACGGTCACGTGCATCAGAGCCGCGACAGACGCACATGATCTCGTGATGTTTAAAGTGCTCATGTGTTTCATTCTCTATCTCTCTCCTCAACAGTTCCCTGTTACTTTTAATAGTCTTGTCTGATGATATAATGGCTAATATCAATAAAACATCTATCACATGCTGTCCATAAGTATGTCATTTAGATGGAAGTAATTCCTCAGTAACACGAATCTCAAAACTTGAACAAATCCAGCGTTTTCTTCTAGTGGAGCGCTCGTGTCATTCGCAGAAGCATGTATTTTATCAGTTTCTGTGACTCATGAATGTTGCATATATCAGTCTGTGACACTGTAAGCAGGTGATACAAGCCGTGTAAACTGAAAGCTGTCAGGAGATTTCTTCTCGATGGATCTGCACAAGCGCTTGAGAGCAACTTCAAAGTAGAAGAGCTTTACATGTGCTGCTGTAAATGTTAATGTCGTATTCATTGTGCACAGTATGTTTAATTAGTTTGATTCTGTCTTTTGTGAATAAATGTGATTGTTAATGTACCATTACTGTTCATTACCGTTATTGTCCTCTTTCTATTATATTAACATTTTTAAATGTGCAAATACAATTTTATTACTAAAAGTAGACTAAACTGCTGTCTACCAAAATATTCAAAATATTTTTATCTCATGAATATTTTATGCAATTTTGAGTAAATATAGTGCTAAATAAAAGACATACGTTTTCAGCAATTTGATGTAAATGTTTTTTATTATAATTAGATGTGTGATATCATCATTATATTAGCCTATTGGGACACCCTGTTCTCTAGATATACGCATTGGCCATTAAAAAACATTTCTGTCGACCACCAAACACCGCTAATATATCAATTTACAATAATTACAAAAATCGCAATAAATATTGAATCTGCATTTTGATATCTTTAAAACGAATCAGGAGGCAATTCCCACCGCTAATAAATACTGGAAGTTTGTTGTGTTCTGCCCTTAAATTGGGGTTATATTTGATTTATTTTTCCCATTTTTAATTGATTTGTCAATTTACAACTTACTGTATTCATTGTAGAGCTGATGAACGAGCAAGATGAACCTCTAGAGCTGAATGAAGTGGAGGAGGAACTTCAGGATCACAAACGTCATGATTTAATACCTGGAGAAAAATATTTGAGTGACTCAAAGATTAAGAAGAATTTCTCACCAAAAAAGCATCAAAGAAGAGCAGCCAAAAATACTTTCACCTGCTCTCAGTGTGGAACGAGTTTCACATGTGAAAGCCGGCTTAATACACACATGAGAATTCATACCGGAGAGCGGCCTTACATGTGCCATCAGTGTGGAAAAAGTTTTGCACAAACACAAATTCTCACACGTCATCTTCGCTCTCACTCAGGAGAAAGACCATTTGAATGTGATAAGTGCGGTAAAACATTTGTTTTGGATTCAGCCCTAAAAAAACATCTGAAAACTCACACAAATGAGAAGCCTTACAAATGCTTTTTTTGTGGAAAGAGTTTTTCATGCCAGTCCTACTGTAAAGTACACCAGAAAATACATACCGGTGCTGGGGTTCATATGTGCTTTGAATGTGGGAAGATCTTTGTTACAGCCAAATACTTGAAACAGCACCAAAGAATTCATACTGGAGAAAAACCTTACAAGTGTTCACGCTGTGGAAAGAGATTCACACAGTCACAAAACCTGAAAATACACGAGAGAATTCATACTGGAGAAAAACCTTACAAGTGCTCACTCTGTGGAAAGAGATTCACACAGTCACAGAACCTGAAAATACATGAGAGAATTCATACTGGAGAAAAACCTTACAAGTGCTCACACTGTGGAAAGAGTTTCACTCTGTCACAAAAACTGAAAATACACAAGAGAATTCATACTGGAGAACAACCTTACAAGTGCTCACTCTGTGGAAAGAGTTTCACTCGGTCACAACAACTGAAACTACATGAGAGAATTCATACTGGAGAAAAACCTTACAAGTGTGAGCACTGTGGAAAGAGTTTCACTCGGTCACATGACCTGAAAACACACAAGAGAATTCATACTGGTTAGAAACCATACCACTGCTTTTGATGATGGAAAAGTTTCAGTGCAGCAAGTAATCTATATACACATGTAAAAACGTTTTGCCCAAGTAGTCACAGTGAGAGGACAACATCTTCATGTCCAACAATATCGAGTAAATAGCTTGAAATTCAGATAAACCCAAAGATTACATTTATTCCAAAAGAGCTGCATCTTCTAAATCACATTCAGATCACCAGGCAGTTGTTGATTCCCTACAGAAGTGGGGGATGGTGTGTTGAGAATTCATACTTGATAAAAACCTTACAATTGCTCACACTGTGGAAAGAGTTCCCCTTCTGTCACTCACTTGACTTTGTGTCAATGTAGTGACACTAGGGGTCGAACTTGAGAGCCAGAGACACCTTCAGATCGTTGAGAAAAGAATTTGCATGCCACTCCCCCTGACATAAGGGTATAAAAGGGAGGCTGGAATGCAAATTCATTCAGATTTTTTCTTATTCAAGCGGTTGTATTTCAGTGGCCTGAATACTGCTACTGAGACATTCACCTCTTCATAAGCGTGTGCTATTGGATATATGGCACATTCCAGTGGCTTTCTCTCTACTCTGCACTCCACTGTGGTTCTGTGTTTGTCCTATGTTTTATGTACCACCATGGTCCTGGAGGAACGTTGTCTCGTTTCGCTGTGTACTGTACTGAGTGTATATGGTTGAATGACAATAAAATCCACTTGACTTGACACTGCAAATAGATGAGTCTTTAGTCTAGACTTAAACTGATTGAGTGGGTCTGCATCCCGGACAGTGTTAGGGAGACTATTCCATAGTTTAATGCCAAATATGAAAAGGATCTACCTCCTTTTATGGTTTTGATATTCTTGGAATTATAAGCCAGAATTTCATGATTGTAATGAATGTGATGGAATATAGAGTGTTAGAAGGTCACTTAAGTACTGTGGAGCTTGACCATTCAAAGCTTTGAATGTAGTTAATGGAATTTTAAAATTAATAAAACATTTATAAGGTAGCGATGAATAAAATATTTTCATATTACTTGGTTCTAGTAAGCACTCTGGCAGCTGCGTTTTGAACTATTTGAAGTTACTTTATTGAAATTGCAGTACATCCTCACAGTAATGCATTACAATAATATAGTCTTGAAGCTATGAAAACATCAATTCAATAAATATTTGGTATTTCAAATGACCGATTGGTGTCAAATAACACCGAAGTTCCTTGCTGTAGAAGAAGATGTAACAGTACATCCATCGAGAGTCAAATGATATTTTAGCACCTTATTTTTACAGGTTTTTGGTCCAATAACTAGTATCACTGTTTTATCAGAATTAAGTAGAAGGACATTTCTGGCTATCCAGTCTTTGATTTCATTGATACACAATTTGGAGAATTGTGAATTTTTTTGGTTTTTGAAGAAATATAAAGTGGGGTATCATCTGCATAACAGTGGAAATGTATTCCTTGATTCCTGATAATATCTCCCAGGGGAAGCATGTATAAGGAGAAAAGTAGAGGTCCAAAACTGATCCCTGTGGCACTCCATACATAACTTTTGTTTGATTCAACAATTCCTTGTTTACACATACAAAGTGGTAGCGTTCTGATAAATAGGACCTAAACCATGCTAATGCAAGTCCATAATTCTCCAGCCTATTCTAGAGAATGTGGTGATCTATCGTGTCGAATGCAGCACTAAGATCTAAAAGCACTAGAAGAGAAATGTAGCCACGATCAGATAAGAGCATAGGCATAGGCCCCATAGGCATACTATGGCAAGGGGTCTCGTCCATGAAACCAATTGTTTGTTTCCTACTTTAACAAGATACTGAAATTTGTGGGAATCATATCTCCCAATCAGAATGTCATAAATAGACATGGGGGCTACCAATCAGTCTTGGAAATGGTGTAGCCACACCCTAGCAACCATTTATGACACCCTAGTAACCATCCCCTTAGACTTCAATTCAAAATGGCTCAGAGTGTTAACTTCGTATCAAAATGTCTTACAGACATGCGGGTCAGCTTGATTCACTTGGGTGAGCAATCAGTCTTCAAGTATCATCATGGAAACTACTTAGCTATGCACTAGCAAACATTTATGGCAACCTAACAACCGTGGGTGAGTGCAGTGCTGCAACAGCTGGCTGATCAGAACACAGACATGGTACAATAGCACCCAAACTCACTTATTATTCTTAGAGATTGGAGATAAATCTCACATGTGAACTGCTCAAATACAGACAGCACATTACATGCCCCACCAGAGACAGGTATACAGTGGATCAGTGCTACACAACAATAAAGGATGCATATCACTCTGTCCCTAGAGCAGCTTTGGGACTCTCTGATCACTGTCTGGTTCATCATCTTCCGATCTACAGGCAGAAACTAAAATCAGCTAAACCTGTAATAAGGACTGTAAAGCGATGGACCAATGAATCCGAGCTGGAACAACAAGCCTGTTTTGACTGCACTGACTGGAGTGTATTTAAGGCTGCAGCTACTGACCTGGTTGAGCTCTGTGAGGATATTTGCATTCCTACAAGGACTTGTATAACATGAAGTACAACAATGACAAATCATGGTTTACAGCTACATTCAGGCAGCTTCATCAAGCCAAAGAGGATGCTTACAGAAGTGGTGATAACATCATGTACAATCAAGTCAAAAACAGACTGACAAAAGGAGAGAGTGGCTAAAAGAAGCTATTCTGAAAAGCTGAGAAACAAATTCTCAACTAGCGACCCCGCATCAGTGTGGAGAGGCCTGAAGGACATTACCAACTACAAGACACCATCCCCCAAACTCTAGAGAATCAACAACTGGTTGATAATCTGAATATGTTTTACTGTAGATTTGAAAAGCCTGAAGGACATAACTGAACCATTTCTGGATCCCTGCAGTGTGCTTTTTGTGCTTACAGGTCTGTGGATGATGCAGTCATTATGGGACTGTATTACATACTTCAATATCTAGACAGATCAGGCAGTTACTGTATGCAAGGATACTATTTGTTGACTTCAGTTTGGCTTTTAACACCATCAGCCCCACTCTCCTATGGACTAAATTGTAATCTGTCAGTGGATCACCAGCTTTCTGACAGAAAGGCAGCAGTTAGTGGGAATGGGGAAATTCACCTCAAGCACAACATCTTGTACAGTCAAAACAACCTGAAGTTGTACACACTTAAAACAGTGGAGATGATAGTGGACTTTAGGAGAACACCACAGTATTAACCCTGCTCACCATTCTGAACAGTGCTGTGGCTGAAGTGGAGACATTCAGGTTCCTGGGCACTATCATCACACATGACCTGAAGTGGGAGACTCACATGAACTCAACTTTGAAAATGGCCCTCAGAGGTTGTTCTTCCTTCGCCAGCTGAGGTAGTTCGACCTGCCACAGGCACTGCCGATAAAGTCCTTTTTTTTTTTTTCCAATGTTTATTAGAAGTTTTCTTTTATATACATATGTGTATGCTTAAACAAAAGCAAACAAACAAACAGTAAGCTGCCTCAGCAACCAAGACATCCACTGGGGTACAAATTAATAGTATGTTACAAATAACAACTCAGACTTAGATCAATCTATTACACATATAATTGAAAGAGAAAAAAAACACATGGTAAAATTAAAATATTTAAACTTCACAAAATGGGGAGTGCAAGCGAGCAGGCGATGGAGTAGTTTGTGGTTTCGACGTGCTCTGCTGAAATTCGGTTTTAAAGTATTAATTAGGCACCTTAGACCCACTAAAGGCTATAAATTATTGTTTTAATTTGTTTATTTCAAGTTTAATCTCAATATTTGTGTGACAAAGGCCAATAACATGTGAAAGTACAAATTTGCGAGAGGAACTGCTACTATTGGGCCTAAAGCTGCACCAGGAGTGATGGTGACCCCTCCTTCCACAAGCTAGACAAACAAATTGAGACAGTGGACAAGAAAGTCAAAATTCTTGCTTTGCTGAACGAGGATATCGTGGCTCTGCTTCGGTCAGAGCTTAAGACTGTGTTAACAGAGGAATTCGAAGCGGTTAAATCTGAATTGCATGCAGTTAAAACAGAACTGGCGAATAACACTGCAGCAATCTGCTCCGAAGGTGGACATGATGAAAACAACCATATCCGATTTGGAACACAGATTATTATTTACATTTATGCATTTGGCAGACGCTTTTTATCCAAAGCAACTTACAGAGCCCTTATTACAGGGACAATCCCCCCAGAGCAACCTGAATTTAAGTGCCTTGCTTAAGGGCACAATGGTGGTGGCCGTGGGGTTCGAACCAGCGACCTTCTGATTAGCAGTCCTCTGCTCTAGCCACTACACCAAACCCCCTCCATCATGCTCAGATGACGTGACTTTCCTGCAAACTAAGGTGGAAAATCTCGAGACTGAGGTAATTAGCCCATGAGAAAAAACCTTGACATGGAGGGAATGATGAGGCGCTCCAACATCCGGACACTGAACGTACCAGAAACCCCTGGATCAAGTAACCCAACAGCAGTTTCCAAACTATTTAAAGAAGTTTTGAAGATGTTATGATTGATAGATCACACAGGGGTATCCAAGCAAGGAAACCAGATGGTAGACCACGTGTCATTGTGGTGAAAGTACATTACTATCAAGACTGTGTGGATGGCCTTTTATTAGGCTTTTTGGCTGCACTTTATTATTTACATTTTTTTTTTCAAATATGTATGTATATAAATAGGTTTAGGATATATTTATGCTAAAAGAGATAATGATGTAACTGAATATTTCACTCTGCCATTTCTTTTTTTGACCTTCACATCTGAATAGTATTAACATTAAATACGCTGCTTATAAGGCAGTTAGATTTAGAGGAAGGAAGATATTCTCCCTTCCCTTTCATTTAAAAATTTACTCATTTTAACATTAAAGTAATGATAGACTGCCGGTTTATTCTTGACATATATCCCCCCATTAAGTACTTAGTAAATTACTACTAATCTGGGGGTGTTTTCATTTGATTGAGTTATTACATGATGTGGGTTTTTTTTTTCCTTGATGGGAGGTTTAGTTTTTGTATGCAAGACTATATAACTTTGGGTTGAAAACAAGTCCCCTTGTTCTGATTAGGGCTGGGAACTTACCAGGTTTACATGATTTTTGTATTTCTTAATTTTTTAAATTGTTTTCACTAAGGGGTTTTGTCAGTGCTATAGCAAACACAAAATTGTTAAATCTCAATATGCCTTTAGTTATTTTTTCCCCTTAAAACAAGACCATGGCTAACTTAAGCTCTTCAAGTGGTTCAACCAACTGCTATGTAACCTTTGTGAGCTGGAATGTTAAGTCACTAAATCACCTTCTTTCGCGTCTGAAAACACTTGACGTAGGGATAGCATTTCTTCAGGAAACACATCTGCAAACTTTTGATCATTTCCGAATCGGGAAGGATGGGTAGGCCAAGTAAACCATTCCAATTTTCACTCTAAGTCCAAAGGGGTAGCAATCCTTATCAATATAAATATCCCAATTGTTATGTCAAAGGTAGAAACGGACTCATCAGGGCGTTACATAATTGTAATAGGTAGGCTATATAACACACCAGTTATCCTGGCTAATGCTTATGCGCCACACCAGTTAATTTTACACAAATCTATTTGCCCAGTTCCCAGATATGAACACACATTTTCTTATTCTTGGTGGGGAAATGAACTGTGCACAATCACCGATCCTAGACCATAGCTCACCTAAAACCATTACCTCATCCAAATCAGCTCTTGCAATCCAGGCATTTCTTATTACAAATGGAATATCTGACGTGTGGCGTTTCTGGAATCCTACATTAAGAAGTTATTGATGACTCTAGGTATACCAACCTCTCATGCCAAATATTATCCTTGGTGTCTCAATTCGCTATTACACTCTTTTTTTTTTTTCGAATTTTATTTAAACTGAAATGACTTTCTCGAACATAACCAGACCCCAGATATGTCCCCCTCAATAGTGTGGGAATCAATGAAGGCATATCTTAGGGGACAAATTATATTGTATAGTGCAAGACTCAGTAAGTGTCACAATGCAAGGCTTGAACAATTAATGAACGATATTTTACGGCTAGATAGAACAATTGCCACTGCCCCATCTAATAATTTATTTAATCAATGACTAGTTCTTTAAACCGAGTTCAACCCCCAATCAACCAAACACACTGAAAACCTCATTAATAAAATACTGAGTAGGGCATATGAATTTGGTGAAAAGCTGGGAAAATTCTCGCTCAACAACTCCGTCAAAAGAATGCTGATCGAATTTTAGCTGAGATAATTGATGATATAGGCACTAAGCACATAGATCATTCAGAAAATAATTATTGTTTCTACAAATTCTACACAAAAGTTGTATACTAAAGAATCGCTTAGGAATGATTCTTTGTTTGACTCCTTTTTTGGGAAATTAGATATTCTCACAATTAACAAAGAAACTGCAATTGGTCTAGAAGAACGCTTTTCTATGGAGGAGCTTATAAACGCAGTCAACTTAATGCAAAATTTTAAATCTCCAGGACCTGATGAGTTCCCAAGTGAATTCTTTAAGAACTGTATTAAACAACTTTCACCTATTTAGCTGTCTGTCTATGAAGAATCATTTATTCATGGCTCTCTTCCTCTGACCATGCGACAGGCGGTCATATCACTTATCCCAATAAAGATAAGAATCCTCTAGAGTGTAGCTCCTATTGCCCTATTTCACTACTAAATGTGGATAGTATAATTCTCTCTAAAAAGTTAGCCCACCGTTGAATCTGATGTTCAGACAGGCTTTATTAAAAATCGCCACTCCTTCAATGTGCAACGCCTGTTTAATATCCTTTATGATCCCACTTCCTCTGAGACCCCAGAATTTCTAATATCGCTCAATGCAGAAATTTTTTTTTAACTTTTTACTCTCAAACTATTTGGTTTTGTCTCGTGGAGAAGGGTGCTCTATTCCTCATCATTGGCGGCTGTCCAAACAAACAGCAATCTCTCCTCCTATTTCCCACTCAGTCGCAGCATTAGGCAGGGTTGCCCCTTGTCACCTCTTTTATTTGCTATTGCTGCCGAACCGTTGGCGATTGCACTGCGTGTGGAGGCAAGCATTAAGGAAATACATAGAAAAGGTTCGGAGCATAAAGTATCCCTTTTCGCTGATGACATGCTTTTATACTTATGTAACCCATACATTCAACATGATAGATCACGATAGAACATTCTCTAGAATAGGCTGGAGAATTATGGACTTGCATTAGCATGGTTTAGGTCCTATTTATCAGACCGCTACCACTTTGTATGTGTAAACAAGGAATTTTCAAATCAAACAAAAGTTATGTATGGAGTGCCACAGGGATCAGTTTTAGGACCTCTACTTTTCTCCTTATACATGCTTCCCCTGGGAGGTATTATCAGGAATAATGGAATAAATTTCCACTATTATGCAGATGATACCCCACTTTATATTTCTTCTAAAACCAACAAAATTCACAATTCTCCAAATTGTGTATCAATGAAATCAAAGACTGGATAGCCAGAAATGTCCTACTCAATTCTGATAAAACCGTGATACTACATGTGATGGTACCCACAAAAAGTTTACAATAAGCCCAGATTGTTTTATTCTAAATAGACTCTGCATCACTTCATATATCAAAACTTGTCTTGCTACCGATATTCCACTTGACAAGCTATTGATAGTGAATCTGTGCATATCACTGACCTTGTAGGTTGTATTTCCTTAAGCCATTGAAGTAAGTGCTGGGAATATTGCTATTAATTCAGTACAACTGTATGTCCACTAGAGGCATAGGGAAAAGCCAAGGAGGTATTGCTGACATAGCCACAGAAGGGGGTCTGCGTGAAGTTGGCCCCCCACCCAACGCAAAACGTCGGCAAAATAGTCGCAATCGTTTGTGCTTCGTTTGTGCTGGTTTGTGCTGTAAACATTTTCGTTTGTGCTGCTTCGGTTTTTTTAGATATTAAAAGAATATTTATAGGTCAATATGAGGTCAGTCAGCCCCCCACATGCTCCAAATTCTCCCCAAATTGTCTCGTTTGTTTGTGCTTCGTTTGTGCTGGTTTGTGCCGGTAAAAGTTTCGTTTGTGCTGCTTCTGATTTTTGAATATTAGACATTGAATTATTGGTGATGACGTCACGCAGCCCCCCACATGCTCCAAATTCATCCAAAATAGTCTCGTTTGTTTGTGCTTCGTTTGTGCTGTAAAAATTTTCGTTTGTGCTGCTGCAGATTTTTAGATATTAAAATAATATTTATAGGTCAATCTGAGGTCAGTCAGCCCCCCACATGCTCCAAATTCACCCCAAATAGTCTCGATCGTTTGTGCTTGTTTGTGCCGGTAAAGTTTTCGTTTGTGCTGCTTTGGTTTTTAAAATATTAGACATTGAATTACAGGCGAATTATAAATGCTTTTATTTATTGAATACAATACTGACAAAATAGATCACTTAATGGTCACAAAAATCAAATATAGTTTAGTAGCAGTCTCGCTCATTCTAATTACTATATTAGACTAATATATTATATATTTCTAAAATAGATCTATCTTGTTTTTTGTGTAGACAGTACGATTTATGAGCAGTGAGCATTTTATTTTGGGTTTGTCATTTAAATCTCTTGCCAAAATGTTGGATGAAGATGTTTTAATACAACAACAACTCCTTATCAATGTTTTTGTAGTCGCTATGGTGTTTATTAAAAACGTATTGGTGTTCAGACAGCAGCAGCAGCTCAATATTCATCTGGTGTCTGTCGGACCCTTTCTGTCTCTCACTTTCAGCTCTGGACACGAGAACAAAAGCGCAAATCTCCTCGATGTGAACACACTTTTAGAGTCGAATTGTCGAAGAATTTCTGTCAAGACTAATCACATAAACAATTATCTTTACTTCATTCACTGGTGTTTCCTGATTGAACCTTTTATTTATTTACACGGAGTATCATCTGATACACTTCACTGCCACCACAAGGGTCAAATCTGGACTCATGTGATAAATAATCACATATTGCAAGAAGTGAAATGCCCCTTCACATTTGCCTTTAAAAGAGCCAAGGTCTATCCATCAGCCACAGAGAAATACATCGAAATCAGAGGCAACTGTAAGGAATGTCGAGGCCACATTCACAGAAAGTGTGACAGAGAGCCTGAAATGAACAGCCCAACAGTGCTCAAGTGTTTAATTAAAAACACTGATGACTCCCTGCACACTGGCTGTTCCAAGCGTGCGATGTCTGGTAACTTGCGTGTGCAGATAGCCAAAGAACTGTGTGAGAGTAGAATGGATCCCCATGTATGGAGGCTTCAGAGGCAACAAAGCTGATGGATTTTGGAGATCCTGAGCCAAGTCATCTGCCTAATTTGGCCACCCTGCACAAAGCAAAGCAAGAGAGAAATTATTTAGAATTAGGCGACAAGGTTCCTATTGTTTCACTGCAGATGTTAAAATACAGTACACTGCACAGTGGTCGCATTAAAGACATTGGACTGGACAAGTTTTTCTGTCACTATTGGAGACAAACACAAATGTATATGTACAAGTAATTCTCAAACATCTACTAACCCCACTGTGAGTTTTGATGCAACTGGCTCAGTTGTGAGGAAACTACAGAGACCAAATGGCATGTCTGGCCATATATTTTTATATCAGGGCATTCTGGCAGGGGATGAGTGCTCAAGTGTCCCAGAGGTGCAAATGCTGTCAGATAGACACAATGTTAATGCAATAACACATTGGCTGACAGAATGGATATATGCAAATGCACCAACTCCAAAAGAGTTTGTGAGTGACTTTTCTCTGGCTTTGCTGGGAGCTCTGGTCAAGGCTTTTACTCCTCATCATCCTCACTCGGTAAACAGTCAGCAAAAGTACCACCTTGTTTGATCTGCCAGTGGGACTGCTTGAAGAAAAGGGTAATGACAGTTCTGGAGCCCCCCACCCCCCCCCCCCCCCAGAATTGCAGAAGAGAGTGTCATCATTCCAGATGAGGACCTGGAAGTGGATCCATGTGACCAAACACAGACAGACCTAGGACAGTGGGTAACAGACATATGTGAGGAGAACAGGTCACTTGCCGTAGGTAATGGGGATCATGATAATATGCACTTCCTCCCTGAGATTATTCCCAATATAATCTGGCTTCCAAGTTACATACCACTCTGGACAGGGGTAATGATCCCTCACTTTCGAAGCACCAACATCACCGCAAGTTCTGCCAATGTTGAAGCAGAGTTCAAAAACATCAAAGTGGCCTTTTCCAAGCATGAAAACTTGCCTATTCTGGTGGATAGATTCATTGCAACATGCCAATTTGTTCTGCTAAACAAAAAGGTGATGAAAAAAATGAAGAGGATGCAGCTGTTGCAACAGTGATCATCACAGGAGCCAATCCACTACCCAACACAACTTGCAGTGTAGATGGAAAACCATAAATGGATGCTTCCAGTTCTGGGACATATGAAGACGCTGTTGAAAACTGGAGAGAACTAGCTGTTCCACCCATAAGAGGAAGAGGAATTCATACCTCTCTCCTTGTCCTGAATGGCTCCATGCAGATCCATCTGTGAGGGGAACATGCACGTGTTTCCTTAACAAAACCGTGCTACTCACAGTATTGTGGTCTCAGCACACAAGTCACCCAGGAAGTTCCATTTGTTTGTACTTCTGTTGCTGTACTGCAGGCTTCTGGCATGGCTCATCTTCAGGCCACAGTGGAAGAAGGCCTTACCCTTCTGGAGTCCCCCTGCCTCAGACCAATACAAAGTCTGTCACAGTGTCCCTCTGCATTCAAGACAGATACCTCAGGAAAAGTGCTCAGTTACAGTCTGGGATAACTTCTGACCTGGTGTCTGATTGGCACTGACCTGGGAAGCAATTCCACAGAATTTCCTTTGTGTGAATGTCCCTCCAATCTGATGCTCCAAGGAGAGAGATTTGCTTAAGGACAATCATTGCCTTCAAAAGAGCCTTAACTCAGGATGCTCTTGGACATTATGTGGCCTACTGCAGGAGGTCTCCATGTGTCTGGGAGATGTATGACAACCTGAGAAGTGGAGTGACACAGTAATTCAATTTCAAAAGTAAAATCATTTTGGCTACTTAATTCATTGAGTCACAAGTTTCCACATACACACACACACAAACACACACACACACACACACACATATACATATATACACACACACACACATATATATATATATATATTTATATAAGTAGTCAAAAGTTTGAAAACATTCAGATTTTTTTATGTTTCTAAAAAAATAAGGCTGCATTAATTTGATTTAAAATTCAGTAAAACATTAATAGTGTGAAATATGATTCCAAGTAAAACAGTTGTTTTCTATCTGAATATGTTATTTGTCTTTAATTTATTCCTGTGATCAAAGCTGAATTTTCAGCATCATTACTTCAGTGTCACATGATCTTTCAGAAATCATTCTAATATGCTGCTCAAGAAAAATTCATTATTATTATCAGTTGAAAACAGTTGTGCTATATATATATATTTTATTCAGCAAGGACAAATTAAATGGATCAAAGGAGAAAGTATAAGACATTTATATCGGTAAAAAGATTTCTATTTCAAATAAATGCTGTTCTTTTTACCTTTCTATTCATCAGAGTTTTCACAAAAATATTAAGCATGCAAACATTTTTTTAACATTGATAAAAAAAAAAAAACATTCTTAATAACTGAGCACCAATAATAATGATAATAGCTCAAAATCAACATTTTTCTATGATTTCTGAAGGATCATGTGAGATTGAAGACTGGATGTTTTTTTTTAATTATGCCAATCATATTGTATCCAAACATATAAACCTGAGCATATATAGACTACAAATAGGAAAGACAAAACACAAACAAACCATTGAAGACTGGAGTAATGATGCTGAAAATTCAGCTTTGACATCACAGAAATAAAATTACACTTTAAATTACATTAAAACTAAAGCTATTTTAATGTGTATTGTTTCACAATATTACTGTTTTTACTTTATTTATTTTTTATCAAATAAATACAGCCTTGGTGAGATTGCCAGACTTCTTTGAAAAACATTTAAAAATCTTAATGTTTCCAGCTACAGCAAACAGATTAAGGTGCCTATATTTATGCAGAGCCGGACAGTAACGGAGTACATTTACTTGAGTACAGTACTTAAGTACAATTTTGAGGGATCTGTACTTTACTCGAGTATAATTTTTGGGGAGTACTCATGACTTTACTCAAGTACATTTGAGAGGTATATATTGTACTCTTTACTCCGCTACATTTCTATCCATAACCGTGAGTAAAAAAAAAAAAAAAAAAAATGTTCTTCTAAACAAATTAAATCAAATAAAAAATCTCGGAAACCCTAATTTGTTGTTTCCCTCTCAAACGTGATTGGATTGTGCAGGTGCCACTGATTGGGACAGCCTATCAGCAATCACCTTCAGCTTTCCGCCAAAATCAACTCCATGGTCAGATTTAGATTAGACAAGAGACGAACAATGGATGAAGACGCAGCAGGTCCATCCCGGGAATGTGTCAACCCGTGGCCCCACCTCGCCCGACTATTTCAATTTTCAGAACAATTGAATGATAGTTTTCGCTTCAAGTGTTTGCTGTGTTTGCCCAAACAGAACTTTATCACTGCCTACAAAAATTCATCCTCCAACTTGCGGAAGCATGTCAAGGTAAGTTACATTAAAATAAACTTCCTTACATTTCTAAGCTAGATTCTACTAGCTACAGAAAAGTGCACTAAATGATTGGCTAGGTGCAATAATGCAGCTTTTTACATTCTCGGTTACGTTTGAGAAGTCGAAGCCACATGCACCCGCCAATTTGCCAGCTGTAGCTAATACGTTAGACATTCAGATGGCTAACTTTGGCCTGACAATAGCATAAGCCGAGGCAAGCTAATCGTGTAACATAGATAATCAACTGAGGTGTTTCAGATTCATGTTTTGATGCCCCTGACAAATAGAGAGAGCATATTTTATTTAAATAAATTGTTTTAATTATATATTTCCTAGTCTGAGCTCGAGTACGAAACGTCTTTTTTTACCATACAGAGCGAATAACTAGAGCAACCCTACAGGGGCTATTATTATTATTTTAAATAACAGTTCAGCTGGCCTAGACAGGATTACAATAGTGTTTGTAGAACTGTACGTCTTAAATGCCTATTCAAGTGGGGGAACGCTCTTGAGTGTACTTATACCTGTCTTGTTGTTATACCATACAAAATCGCCTGTAACGTTAGCCTACAATTGTATTTAAATACATGAGAGATATGCTATCCAAAGTCTTGTATTTGCCTGACCTAATATTGCAGCAACCTAAATACTTTGCTGGTCCATGTAAATTAAAGTTCGTTGCACCAGTAAAAACAATTAAAAAAGTTAGTCTGGAGCCATTGGAATATTATGAACAACCAGCACTTCATAATTAACCCTCTGGTCCTCTACGGTCAAAAATACACACGCACGCACACACACAAATAATTATTGTGTTTGGTATTATTTTAGCCTAATAGGTGTTCCTGATATCTGTTGCGATGCAACACTACATAAAAATAATTACAGTTTATATGTATATAGTTAAAATAATATTTATTATTAATATTACATTTATCTTTTTTAACCTTCAGTTTGATAATGATTGTTTGCTGTTATGTTATTTTATTATGTTTTTACTGTTAGATCATAATTGCTGTTCCCTTCTGAACTTGAAGTTTTATTACCATTTATAGAATTAAACTGAATAAAATACCAATTAATTGCAAAATGTCTGTATAAAGTATTTTGTATTATCACTATCATCCCTTATTTTGTTAGATTTTTTTAATAATCAAATACTGACTAACAAAAATGCTTGCGTTCCCTTTCTAACCAAATGTAATCGTTGGTTGTAATCACAATGCAAAACCTGATACTTATCTAACAGAAATATCTAAAAATATCAAAAAGTAGTCTTTTAGAATGTCTAAATATATATCAAAAAAACAAACAAAAAAAAAAACATGTCTAAAAAAAAAGGCGAATTAAAAAGCCTCTCTATGTGAGCTTTTTCTCACTTAAATGTTTTATTATAAAGGCCTGCACTCTATTTTTATATGAAATTTTGCATTTATAAAAAAAAAAAAATTAAAGTAAAAAATATATATCAATTCTAATGAATAAAATTGCTCATAAAAATGTTATAATTATTGCCTAGTAACATAGAAATCTTAAATTCTAAATAAGAATAAAAAAATATTATTGAACAAGAATGTATATTACATTGGTTTTCCTGAAAAAAAAAAAAAAAAGGCTTCGGTCACTTTAGAACGGGAAGAAGCCATGTGTGACCCCTAAACGAAGAGGACCAGAGGGTTAATAATACTGCTATGTAGACTACATGAGAGAACAGCCTGGGTATCTTTTCTAATATTTATTAGTTTATTATAGTGTAAACTGAAATATTATACTGTGTTTTACAGAGAAGGCATGAGCCACATCTGGAGGAATACTGTCAACTGACTTCAACAGCCTGTAAGAGGCCATCAGAAGGTGGAACAGGCTTCAAGGCGAAGCAACTGAAGCTGCTGGAGACCAAGCAGTTGTCTCAGAAGACGGTTGATCGGGCTATCCTCCACTTCATCGTTGAAGGTCTCCAGCCCTTCTCCCTGGTTGAGAAACCATCCTTCCAAAACCTTATTGTAGAATTACAACCGAGTAGTGCCGTCATGTCCCGCACAACTGTGCGGCGCAAGATTGATTCAGCTACATCTAAAATGAAAGAACGTCTCAAGAACAAAATGAAAATGGTACCATACATTGCCACCACTACTGATTGTTGGACAGCCAGGAGAAGGAGTTTTATAGGTGTAACAGCCCACTGGCTCGATCCTTGCAGTTTTGAACGCCATTCAGTTGCCCTTGCTTGCCGTCAACTTAGGGGCTCCCACACATTCGATGCCTTGGCAGCTGTTTTGACCGACATTCATGCAGAGTGTGAAATAAGTCTAAAGGTGGTTAGAACTACAACAGACAACGGGTCAAATTTCGTCAAAGCGTTCCGTGTCTTTGGTCAGCAGGATGAAAATAACAATGAAGAGTTAGTTGCAGAAGGCACAATCGAAGAAGTAGTAGAAGGAGAAGATTGTGATGCATCTGATGGTGAAGAGGAGGTGGAATTCATCGATGTGGAAGCCATTCTGGAGGAAGATGATGGTCTTCAGTATCAGCTGCCGAAACATCATCGGTGTGCATGCCACTCACTAAATTTAGTTTCCACAGTCGATGTTGATCGGGCTAATAAGACAGAAGCTTACAAGAAATTGTCCAGATCAGCCTTTTCTAAGTGCCAGGCACTCTGGAATAAAGCATCAAGGTCTCCTCAAAATGCAGAGCTTATAGAGGAACACTGTAAGCTTCACTTGGTACAGCCTAATTCAACTCGATGGAACTCCTCTTTCATGGCCGTGGAACGCGTGGTCAGAATCATTAGAGACCAAGGAGAGGGGTCTGTGAGAACGGTCTGTGCTGCACTCAATGTTCCAATGTAAGTAGCTTATGTTAATGTATAATTGTGTTCTTATTTTGTTAGAGTAATGCTTACCACATTATCTGCTGTAGGTACATAAACAAATAAATAAATGTCCAGCATTGTACAGTGGTTCTGTTTACATTTTTTTGAAATATGTGTTTATTTTCTTCTGTTTCTATTAGGTACAGTCCGGCTGACATAGCCTTTTTAGGGGAATATGTTACCACCATGAGTCCAGTTGCGAAGTCCTTGAACATACTACAAGGAGAAGTCAACGTTCAGATGGGCTGGCTGCTCCCGACAATCACCACCCTCACAACCAAGCTTGAAAAGTCCAGACCGTCACTCAGATTTTGCAAGCCACTTGTTGATGCTCTTCTTGAAGGTTTGAGGAAGCGGTTTGAGAGCATGATGTCAGAGCCAGAGCTAATTGCAGCAGCCATTCTCGTTCCAAGGTTCAAAACCTCCTGGACCAGCAATGACACAGTCCTACAGCTTGGTATGGAAAATGTTTTTTTTTGTTTGTTTGTTTGCTTGTTTTTTTCAAGAACCTTTACATCCAACAGTGATTCTATGCAGTTGTTTACTTAGAATCACACCAACAAACTCATATTTTTGTTATTATTACTCTGTGTTTCTAATCAAGGTCTTAGTTACATCAAGGAACATCTGCCAGAACACGATGAAGGTCTTCGGTCTCCTGATACCACATCCTCTTCTGATGAAGATGACTTCTTCACCAATGTCAAGCAGACGCATTCCCATGAGATAAGTAAGCAACTTGATGGATACCTATCCGCTACAGCTGAAGGAGTGAATACACTGGCCCCCTATCCAGCTGTGCGTAACCTCTCACTAAAGCTCAACACAGCCCTTCCAGCTTCAGCAGCGTGTGAAAGGCTTTTTAGCATAGCAGGTTTTCTTTTCACCCCAAGAAGGGGATCAATTCATTCACAGAATTTTGAGAACCAACTTCTCAAGTTGAACAAGGACTTCATGACATTTGATTGAATTGAAGTCCAACACACACACACACACACACACACACACACACACACACACACACACACAAACACACACGCACAGATTGTGTGTGTGAGAATGGTGTTATTCATCTGAAAGTATTTTCTCCTGCCTTTGCCTGTATGTCAATGTGAGAGGAAGGGGCTTAATACTGTCACTCAAATGAGCTGAAATTTATGTTTCCTTCTTTGTACACTGACCTAAACACAGCTGATTACCTGATTTTCTTTAATCATTATTATTTTATCTTCTTTGCTCTATGCTGCGTGTATAACACGGTCAGGTTCAGAGGTGTGTCACTAAGGACATTGCTATATTGCATTCTTTGCTGGTTTAGGTTTATTGATTTGATTGATGAAACTCACATGTACACACAATTGTTAGCTGAAAGTTCTTTTCTGATATTACACATTAATGTAAGCCGAGCATTTGGTTTGATGTTTTCTTTAGTATGCGGTGTGTTTAACACAGTCAGGTTCAAATGTGGGTGCAAAAAATCCATTCAAACTCTAACAGAGGTTTGTCAGAGCGTTGCCATTTTGCTACTGCCTTGTGAGAAATGTTAAATAAAGCAACATGGTAAAAAGATGAAAATGACTTGATTTTACTTTCAATTCCTTTTACATTCTCCAAGGTATTAACATTAACATTTTTCATAACTCCACGTGTAGGACATTTCTGTACATAAATGTAAGCACTGTGGCAGTAGTAATGCAATATTTAGAAAATGTACTCTTGTACTCTTGATACTCAAGTACATTTAAAAACAAGTACTTTAGTACTTTTACTTAAGTAGACATCTGACTGTAGTACTTGTACTTGAGTAAAATTTAGCAAGGGGTATCTGTACTTTTACTCAAGTAATGAAGCTGTGTACTCTGTCCGCCTCTGTATTTATGACAATGTTAATATTACAATTGTTATTCACATAACTACATAGTTGTTGTTGTACAAGTTAAAACACTTACCTTGGAGTTTGTGTTACATTCCAATCATCCTGTGATCCGCTGTGTCCCGTTACAAGTTGAAAACGAACAGTGGATCGGTAACAGTTAAGTGAATTCAACTATTTATGTGATTTGGTTTGCCATTTGGATTTTACCTTTTTTCTTGAACTGTGTTGTTAAAAAAATACATTCGCAAAACGAAACTTTTACCGGCACAAACCAGCACAAACGAAGCACAAACGATCGAGACTATTTGGGGAGAATTTGGAGCATGTGGGGGGTTGGTGACGTCATCACCAATAATTCAATGTCTAATATTTAAAAATCCGAAGCAGCACAAACGAAACTTTTACCGGCACAAACCAGCACAAACGAAGCACAAACGATTGAGACTATTTGGGGAGAATTTGGAGCATGTGGGGGGCTGACTGACCTCAGATTGACCTATAAATATTATTTTAATATCTAAAAAACCGAAGCAGCACAAACGAAAATGTTTTACAGCACAAACCAGCACAAACGAAGCACAAACGATTGCGACTATTTTGCCGACGTTTTGCGTTGGGTGGGGGGCCAACTTCACTCAGGTCAGAAGGGGCAATGTTGATATCACTTATTCCTATGCTTTGTGTCTCCTTATTAGCTGTCCATCCAAAACTTGTTGATTTTTTTATACTCGTATTCCCAGCAATTTTTAAAGACTTTCTTAACTGAATGACTATCCGAATGACCTTTTATATTAATCCAATATCTCATCTTTAATTTGAGCCTTCTAATTTCTAGAGGCATTTCATTCATCTCTACTTGTATTGCTGTTATTGGAGATGATCTTATTGCTCCACTACATATTCTCAATGCTTGTGATTGCAATGCCTCAACTTTTAAAAGTAATGTTTTAGATGCAGAACTGTACACCATACATCCATAATCAATAGCAGCTCTTATTAGTGCACAGTATATACTTTTAAGAGACTGACGGCATGCTCCCCATTCAATTCCTGCCAAAAACCTCATTACATTTATTGCTTTTTTACATTTGTCTATCATTTTCTGAATATGTACTTTAAAATTCAATTTAGAGTCCATCCACATTCCCAAGAATCTAACTACTGAAGATTGCTCCAATTGATGTCCATGCAAATTAATATTTATAGTCGGGTTAATCCTTCTGTTTGTAAAACAGGTCACAGATCAGAGTTTTTGCCACTGAAAAACGAAAACCCAATTCAAAAGCCCAATTCTCTACCTTTCTTACAGCAGTTTCAATACACCTCTTCACATGCTCAACATTGCGTCCTCTCTTCCACTGTGCCCCGTCATCTGCATATAAAGACCTCCCTATCCCTGAATCTTCATCAATCAATCGTCATTGATCGTTATATTAAACAGGATTGGACAGCTGGTAAATAGCTGTGCAGTGTGTAAACCTCACTCTCCTGACCTCAAGAGGTGCACTAGCGACTGACGCTAGAGGCTGCAGTGTTTAGCCTCCTCGTTAGCACACCCGCCTCCCACGCCGGAGATGTAGGTTCAAGTCCCGTTCAGAGCGGGGGCAAGTAGGACTGGCTACATCCACACCGATTATACTAATGATAGGAAAATGATCAATACCTATTGAACTATGATTTAAAACTTTCCAATCACATTTTCAAGTCTAATATTGAATATTTTTCATCATTAATGCATACTAACCCTCTCCATTCAGCATGTCTTCTATTATCTCTCCGTTACGATCTGTTATTGTACTACCCCATAATGTACTGTGTGCATTAGTCACCACATCACACTACTTTATAATTTCCATTCCCTCCAATATTTTCTAAAGTATCCTTACTCAACCTCAAATCAAATCAAATCAAATCACTTTATTGTCACACTACTGTGTACACAAGTGCAACAGCAGGTGAAATTCTTGTGTGCAGTTCCGATCAACATTGCAGTAATGACAGTGACGAGACATAAACCACTTTACAATAACAACATATATACACAGAACAATTTACATAACAAATGTACACATACCTACACAACAATTAACATATCAAATGTACACAATACACAATGTAGAACCTGTCACATGGATTATAAAAATGTATTATTCTAATACTCCGTGATCCTTCCCAAATTTCCACCACCACTACCTCTTGCTCCCCATCTACCTCAACTATTCTATACCCAATACCTTGTTTAATAAATGTTGCTACCCCACCACCTTTTCCTTTATGTCTATCCCTTATAATATTATTGTATCCATGCATTAAAAAATTTAATTGTGGTTTTAGCCATGTTACTTGCACGCAAATAAAATCAGGATCATTTTCTTGATTTGTTATAAATTTCTTAAATTCTTGTCTGTTAGCAATTAAACTTCTTGCGTTCCATTGCAAGACTGTAAATGCCATTATGAACCACCACATGCTGCCTGACTATTTACTGTCTGACTGTTTGCTGTTTGCATCTTAAGCCTTTCGTTTTTCATATCTACATTAACATCCTCTAATTCCAAGTACTTTTCAGCAGCTCTGATAATAATTTTAATTCTTTCTGTCCTACTTTCGGTTTGGGCAGAACAATTCACCACTTCTGCCATAAATGCTATGAATGACACTTTATCTACAATCACTTCTTTCTCTTTACTTTGCTCTTGCAGCTGTGGTAGCAAACAATTTTACATCACTGAATAAGAGACAAACATGTACCAATTGTCTTTAAAGGTTATTTATTTTCTTGCAAGAAAAGGTCAACAGTCATACAGTCATACAAAGTGCCTGCAGAGTGTGACTACGATTTGGGGCAGCCTTCCTTCTTTATAGTTGTTCCTCCCCCAAGGTTGTTTCTTGAGGCTAAATGAAGATATGTCTTAGCCATAACTGACATATTGTTTAGATTGTTTTATCCTACTACCCTTGAGTGGAGACCCTCTGTCTCCATCATAAACTTAGTCAAATTAACAAGACATGCACATATATCGACACTACATTAATCTTATTTAATTCATCATATTTCTAAGATACTAAATATAATCAAATGCCAACATAAAGAACATATAAAATTTCTTCCACACAGCTTAACTTTTTGTTGTGGATTTGTTGCCTTAGCTTCTATTACTTTGCTTGTCTGTTTTACCTTCTTGAGAGCTTCAGCGTATGAAATTCCTTCTTCCACTCTGACATTTTGAACTTTCACTGCATTTTTCCTCACTAAACAACCTCCATATCCCGCGCTATGATCACCTCCGCAATTACAGCACTTAGGGTTTGCACCTTGCTCACATTTGCCATATTCATGCTCACCTCCACATCTCGCACATCTCTATTTGCCTCTGCACACAGCTGCTACATGTCCAAATGTTTGACATTTATAACACCTTAATGGTGGTGGAACGTATGGTCTAACCATGTAGCTCACAAATCCTACTTATACACTCTCAGGAAACTTACACACATCAAAGTTTAATACCATTGAGAGACTGTCTGTTTTTACATTGTTTCTAATGCACTTCAGCCGTCTGACATCATTTACTGAAGCTCCAGTTATGTTTCTTTTTATCTTTTCAACTGAAACATCAGTTGGAATCCCCATTATCACACCTTTAACCCAGATCTTTTCTTCAGGAATTAAACAAACTACTTTATGCCCGACCAGTGATTTAATTCAAAGGGCCATTTTTTGTTGCCTACTATCTTTACAAAACAGCAAAATTTTACCATCCCTTAAGGTCTTAACACTTTCAATCGTCCCTAATATTTCTTTCAGTGCTTTTGTTAATTTCAAAGGGTTGATGATATTTACAGATTATGAAATATACTTCGACAACACCTTATATTCCTCTTTCCTCCTTCTTACCTGATGATAACAATTCTCACTATCCGTTTCTGATATTTGCCCCCAATTTTTCTTACTTTTCCTAGCTCTACCACCTTCCATTCATTACTTGCATTTCCTTCTTTATCCACATCCACCATTTCATCCTCCATTTCCGGATCGTTTCCGAAGTCTCCGCTACTTCCTAACATCAGCGCTCCAGTCACAATCAGCCATCACCAACCGCCTCCTTTCTCACCTCCTACTGGACTGGAGTGTTGATGCGTTTGGCGGGAAATAGTTACAGTACACGTCAAACTTTTATCCTAGCCTCACATTTCCATCAAATGTGTTAAAAGGGAACCTGTCAAGCTCCAAAATGTCAAATAAAGCACAGTAGAAGTTAAATAACTTATTCACTTCATTTCCCCTCAGCCAAAGCTCTTAAATGGACCACAATAATTAAATGAACTCTAATGATGGTGTCAACACTGTACCTCACACAAAGGTGGCCTGTTATCTCCCCATCCTAAATCTCCTGCCACATCCTTATTAGTTTTTGCTTTCCTCAATGGGAAGTTTGTCAATGACAGTGTGTCTAGAATTTCCAATGAATATTGAAATGTTGAATAAATTTAGATTTTTGGAACACTTCCAACATTAGTTAACATAAAATAACAATTATCAAAACGTTTTTAACACTGATAGGTATAATGTTTAAATATAGCAATAGATTTTTCTAAATAAACATTAACAAAGACTTAAAAATGCTGTGAAATATATTGTTAAAATTTGTTAATCCATTATGCTTTTACTAATGGTAACAAATAGATAATTACTATAAACAAAGTATTGCCTAATTTCTTGTAAATATTAGTACCCCCCCCCCCCCCCCCCCCCCCCCCTTAAAACTTGTTAAAAAAATGCAATAAAATTAAAATTAGTGGCATGTAACTGTACTAGACGACAAATGCTTCTAAATTCATCATATTATTTTGTAGATAATAAGAATCTTGCACAAGAGCACATAATTGAGGTTTTCAATCATTCTCTCCAAATGATCAACAGTTGAAGTCATTTAGTATTTGGTAGCATTGCCTTTAAATTGTTTAACTTGGGTCAAACATTTTGAGTAGCCTTCAACAAGGAATAAGGCCCTCCTGTCTTTAGATGCTAAGGATATTCCACAGTGGAAAGAAATGGAACCGAAAGGCTTCCGTTTGCCTTTACCCCTATATTTATATTCAGATAAATTGCCAAATTTGATGAAACAAACTACCAATCCAATTGTCAAAAATATGGTCAAGGTGTGGTTTGAAGTGAGAAAGTTTATTAAAGAACCTAACTTTTTATCACAGTACAGTCCCATATGGGGAAATCAGTGTTTTACTCCAGGAAGAGCAGATGCTGTATTTAGAACATGGGCAACAAAAGATTTAGAAGAAAAATAAAATCTGTACATACCTAACAGACTATATGATGTCATTTGAAGGAATTAGACACAAATATAAAAATGTTTAAGTACCTTTGTAACATAGTTCAATGGAAAGGAGGAGGTGAAAACCGGCTTGACAATATAAATAATATTTTAATTAAAAACTTAAACAAAAGACAAACACACACACATGACAGACATGTCCGTAAATGATCTCTCTCTCCCGCACCATCCTCTGCAGTTGGAATTTATCCCTCTCTGAGACCTGATTAGCCTAACACGGGACCGGGTGTGTAGGATCACGACCCGGCCCCGCCCTGCCACATTCCTGCCTCGTTCTCTCAGGCTGGGGACCCCCTTTCTCTGGGGGAGGGCGTGCCCTATGCCCCGTCTGCCGGCAGGTCACCCCGTCTAACTGGATGAGGGAGGGGACAAGGGTAGGGAAACAGAAATAATAAAAATGGGGGGGGGGGGGGGGGGGTTACTTCCTGTAACAGTGTAATACCCCCCCCAAAAAAACACTGTCAAATTTAAAAAAGAGAGGGAAAAGGCCAATGCAGAGCGGCAGTGAGAGAGAGAGGAGAGAGAAATTAAAAAAAAAAAACTTGCCAGCTCTCCGATACGCCGTAGCTTGTTCCTCGGCCACTCCTCCTCCCTCTAACGGATGACAGCCCCACCTCTCCGGGCGGATCGGAGGCAGTCCTCAGCCCCTGCCGGACGGAACGCCCCGCCGCATTCTCAGGGAGCCGAAGGGGTCTCCCCCGACCCTGGCAGCGGTTCTCCTGCTCCAGGCGGTCGACCTCCGAGCCCCTCCCCGCTCGCAGTCAGCGGTCTCAGACCCCGCCGTGTTTCAGCGGCTGGAAGGGGACTCCTCCGCCCCTGGCAGCGGCCATGACCGCTCCAGGCGGTCGGGTAGGAGCCCCTTCTCCACTTGCGTCGGCGGCCGTTCCTCCGCTTCCAGGCAGCTGGGCTCCTCGTCCCCCGGCAGATGACCGCGGCTGCTCCGTTGAGGTGGACGGTAGTGGCGAGAACTCTACTACGGCATATCCCTCCTCCTTCCCGGGTTTCGGCACCAGTATAACGTAGTTAAATGGAAAGGAGTAGGCAAGAACCGGCTTGACAATATAAATAATATTTTAATTAAAAACTTAAACAAAAGACAAACACACACTTATGACGGACATGTCCGTAAATGATCTCTCTCACCCGCACCATCCTCTGCAGTCTGCCTTTATCCCTCTCAGAGGCTTGATTAGCCTAATACGGGACCGGGTGTGTAGGTTCACGACCTGGCCCCACCCTCTGCCCTGCCACAACCTTCATCTTAGAAGCTTTATTAGAACGAGACAAAAAATGCCCTAAACAAACCCTCAAAATCTAACTTAGAAAAAATTATCTAAGAGTCTATGAGTAGGAAAGGTGTTATATCAGAGTTATACAATTTATTACTGTCCAATTCACCTGAGAATTGTAATTACAAACTGAATGCGTGGAGGAAAGACCTAGAAACAGATATATAATTAGAAAACTGGGAATCTGCATGTACTGCAGCTCACATTCAATCAGTTAATACTCGACTAAGATTGCTACAGTATAAATGGTTAATGAGAACATATCTCACCCCAGCTAAATTAAATAAATGTGATAGCAATATTCGAAGAGGCAAAGGGGATGCTATTTCATTGTTCTTGGCAATGCAGTAAGATAAAGTCCTTTTGGGAGGAGGTTAAAAAGGCAATTTAAAAAAATCTCTCAAAAGACATTCCAATGGACCCTGGGCTTTTTATTTTAGGGCTTTAAAAAGTGACCCAAAAGTGAACGAATAATGATAGAAATGTGTTGCCAAAACATGCCAAAAGTTAATGCTAATAACGCTCCACTTAGGATGAGTGACATTTATAAGAAAAGGGAAACAAAATATGCTTGAAAAGATCTGGGGACCATTCACTGCTTTTGTGGACTGTATGGAGCTTTTAGAAATTGAAGAGGCGGATTGAACACTGATGTCAATAACCTTGCAACATGGTTAACCCGAGCTCAATTTTGTGAAGTTTTTTTGCTCAAAGCCTTTTTATTGATATTTCAAAGTTTTACAAAATGTAACAAATGACAATACAATTAGATGAGCATTTTAGAGCCCCACCCTTTCTCTCTGCTCCAAGAGAGCCCCATCCCCATTAAACTATTACTGTACCATTATTGATCATATATAATATAATTATATATGTTGGACATATATAAATATAATATAATTGCTTAAGGAATTACTTATATATACACAAATATATATGCATACACATACATACACCATATACAAATATAAACACATACATAGACAATGTGACCGAGATTACAAATAAAATTCAGAAAAAAAGGAAATCCTACATGTAACATGGGGTCAGCAGTACTAGACTGTACTCTCAACACCATCCATTTTTTCTAAATACATAAGAAATGGTTGCCACGTAATAGAACATTTCTGAATACATCCTCCTGTTGAATAGTGAATTTTCTCCATTGTCAAATGATGCGGAAGATCTCCAATCCATAACTTGAAGGTTGGGGGGAGTTTTTCTTTCCATTTAAGGAGTATAAGTCACCTAGCTAGAAGAGACCCAAAGGCTAAATCATATTTTTTTGCTTGGCGACTAAAGTATGTATCTTGTGGGACTAATCCAAATATTGCAATAATAGCAGAAAGCTCTATAGGTATCTCTAAAACATCTGAAAAAATGTTAAATATTGATTGCCAGAGATTATTTAATTTTGGATGTGAAAGTGTGGCTGGTACTTGCCTGCATCAGTCACACATAGGGTCGACACTAGGCTTAAACTTGGCAAGTTTAGTTTTAGACCAGTGAAGACGATGTAAAACCTAGAATTGGATAACTGTATGTCATAAACAAATTGAAAAGGAATGTACCCTATCTAAAGCTTCTCTCTAAATTCCATCGGAAAATGCATGCCCAGCTCCTCCTCCCACTGATTCCTTAACCTGGTCAAGGATTCCAAATTAAGGGCATTTAATAGGGAGTAAATTGCCCCAATAGAGCCCCTGGAACAAGGCTTAATACTCAAAAGTTATTGGCCTTTGTCACACAAATATCGAGACTAAAACTGAAAGAAACAAACTTAAAACAATAATTTGTAGCCTTTTGTGGGTATAAGGTGCCTAAATAATACTTCTTAAACCGAATTTCAGCAGAGCACGTCGAAACCACAACCTACTCCATCGCCTGCTCGCTAGCGCCCCCCCCCCCCCCCCCCCAATTTTGTGAAGTTTAAATAAATATTTTAATTTTACCATGTGTATTTTTTCCTCTCTCTCTGAATTATATGTATAATAGATCGATCTAATTCTGAGTTGTTCTTTGTATCATACTATTCATTTGTACACCAGTGGATGTCTTGGTTGCTGAGGCAGCCTACTGTTTGTTTTTATTTAAGCATACACATATGTATATAAAATAAATATTCTAAAAAACATTGCAAAAAAAAAATTTAAAAGAAAGAACTGTATCGGCAGTGTCTGTGGCAGGGCGAACTTCCTCAGCTGGTGAAGGAAGAACAACCTCTGCTGGCCCTTTTTCAAAACTGAGTTCATGTGAGTCTCCCACTTCAGGTCCTGTGAGATGATAGTGCCCAGGAACCTGAATGTCTCCACTTCAGCCACAGTACTGTTCAGAATGGTGAGCAGGGTTAATACTGTGGTATTCCTCCTAAAGTCCACTATCATCAGTGTGTTCAGCTTCAGGTTGTTTTGACTGTACAAGATGGCCAGCTGTTTAACTTTCCTTCTGTATGCAGAATCATCATCATCTTGGGTGAGGCTGATGACTGTAGTATCATCTGTGAACTTCAGGAGCTTAACAGAGGGGTCCTTGGGAGTGCAGATGTTTCTGTGGGACATAGTCAGGAGAGTACACATCCCTAGGGGGCACCATTGCTGATTGTACATGTGCTGGAGGTGAATTTCCCCATTCCCACTAACTGCTGATCCACTGGTGATCCACTGACAGATTACAATTTAGTCCATAGTAGAGCGGGATTGATGGTGTTAAAAGCCAAACTGAAGTCAACAAATAGTATCCTTGTATATAGTAAGTGCCTGATCTGTCTAGATATTGAAGTATGTAATACAGTCCCATAATGACTGCATCATCCACAGAACTGTAAGCTCAATAAGCACACTGCAGGGGATCCAGAAATGGTTCAGTTATGCGCTTCTGGCTTTTCAAATCTACAGTAAAACATATTCAGATAATCAGCCAGTTGTTGATTCTCTACAGAGTTTGGAGGATGGTGTCTTGTAGTTGGTAATGTCCTTCAGGCCTCTCCACACTGATGCAGGGTCGCTAGTTGAGAATTTGTTTCTCAACTTTTCAGAATAGCTTCTTTTAGCCACTGTCTCCTTTTGTCAGTCTGTTTTTGACTTGATTGTACATGATGTTATCACCACTTCTGTAAGCATCCTCTTTGGCTCGATGAAGCTGCCTGAATGTAGCTGTAAACCATGATTTGTCATTGTTGTACTTCATGTTTAATACTTAAACTTATGTATAATGTAACAGGATCTGTGAGCTCAACCAGGTCAGTAGCTGCAGCCTAAAATACACTCCAGTCATTGCTCCAATTCTTTACAGTCCTTATTACAGGTTTAGCTGATTTTAGTTTCTGCCTGTAGATCGGAAGATGATGAACCAGACAGTGATCAGAGAGTCTCAAAGCTGCTCTAGGGACAGAGTGATATTTATTGTTGTGTAGTACTGAGCCACTCTATATCTGTCTTTGGTGGGGCATGTAATGTGCTGTCTGTATTTGAGTAGTTCGCATGTGAGATTTGTCTCCAAACTCTAAGAATAATAAGTGAGTCTGGGTGCTATTGTACCATGTCTGTGTTCTGAAAAGCCAGCTGTTGCAGCACTGTACTCACCCACGGTTGTGGAGAATGTAAACACTCACAAGAATACACAAGGAAAACTCCCGTTGTTACACTGTACACCAACATTCGCTGATGTACAAACACATTCCAATGTCTCTCGTTTTCTCCATTTTCTCCATAACAGCTGGAAGCTGATAGAGGTAATGCGCTCTCCAGAATTGATTCACTCAGCCAGGTTTCTGTGAAGCACAATGTAGCAGAATGGACTAAGACCTTATTTTTGTGGGTGAGGAGAGGTAATATGTCTGTTTTGTTAAGAAAAGGGCAGAGATCCGCTAGATGGATGCTTGGTAGCGTGGTTCAAAAGCAGCACTGATGGAGTTTCCCATATTGAATCTCCACACTCTTCCTAACAAAATGGATTAACTACATCTCCTCACCCATACAATCAAGGACTTTTCAAGCTCTGCTGCCTTATGTTTCACAGAAACCTGGCTGAGTGAAGCCATTCTGGACAGCGCATTACATCTACCAGGCTTTCAGCTGTTCAGAGCTGATCGCATTGTGGAATTAACGGGGAAAACGAGAGGTGGTGGAACATGCTTTTACATCAATGAAAGTTGGTGTACAGGTGTAACAACGTTAAAAAAAGATGTGTTGTCCTAATTTGGATGCACTCTTTATTAAATGTAAGGCATTCTACTTGCCTTGGGTGTTTTCTTTTTTTATTCTGGTGAGTGTTTATATCGCGCCAAACGTGTGTGCAAATGCAGCACTGCAACTGCTGGCTGACCAAAATCACAGACATGGAACAACAATACCTGGAGTTATTATTATTCTTGGGGATTTTAACAAAGCAAACCTCACAAGTGATCTGCCCAAATGCAAACAGCACATTACATGCCCCAACAGAGACAGGAGTACACTAAATCACTGCTACACAACAATAAATGATGCATATCGCTCTGTCCCTAGAGTAGCTTTGGGACTATCGGATCACTGTCTGGTTCATCTTCTTCCAAAATACAGGCAGAAACTAAAATTTGCTAAGCCTGTATTAAGGACTGTAAAGAGATGGACTAATTAAGAAGAGCTCAAACTACAAGCCTGCTTTGACTGTTTGAGTGTTTTTGAGGCTGCAGACACCGATCTGGATGAGCTCACATATAATGTTGCATCATATATCAGTTTCTGTGAGGATATGTGCATCCCTACTAGAAATTGTTAATTAACATTTAACAATGACAAACCATGGTTTACAGCAGAGCTCAGGCAGCTTCGTCAGGCCAAAGAGGATGCTTATAGAGGTGGGGATAAAGTCTTGTATAATCAGGCCAGGAACACACTGAATAAGGAAATCAGAATGGCTAAAAGAAGATACTCTGATATGCTAACGGACTAAAAAAAAATAGTTTTCAGCTAATGACCCTGCATCAGTGTGGAGTGCCATGAAACAACTTACGAATTACAAGACTCCTGTCCCCAACCCTGTGGTGGACCAACAACTAGCTGACGACCTGAATGAGTTCTACTGTAGATTTGAAAGGCCCAATCCCACACCCGCTCTGACCTTCACTTCACACAAACTCCAACACCTCCTGCAACCCCCCTCCTCCCCCCTCCTGTTACTCATCCTGCACTTAAGATCTGTGAAGAAGAGGTGTCCCATATCTTTCAAAACAAAATATAAGTACAGCACAGAGCCCGGATGGTGTTTCACCTATGTGTTTTAGATCCTGTGCTAACCAGCTGGCCCCCATCTTCACACTGATCTTCAACAGATCACTGGAGCAGTGTGAATTCCCATACTGCTTCTAACACTCAATCATCATCCCTGTCCCAAAGAAACCAAATATCACATGACTTAATAACTACATGACTACAGACGCCCTGATGTCTTACCAGCTTTCTGATGGACAGGGACCTGTACAATCAGCACTGGTGCCCGCCAGGGATGTGTGCTCTCCCCACTTCTTCGTCTCCTTCTACTCCAACGACTGCATCGCCAAGAACCCCTCTGTCAAGCTCCTGAGGTTTGCAGACGACACCACTGTCATCGGCCTCATCCGAGATGACGACGAGTCTGCATACAGAAGCGAGGTTAAACAGCTGGCTGTCAGGTGCATTCAAAACATCCTTGAGCTGAACATGCTCAGGAAGGAGGAACCCCCCAATACTGTCCCTCTCATCATTCTGAACAGCACTGTGGCAGCAGTGGAGTCATTCAGGTTCCTGGGCTCTACCATCTCACAGGACCTGAAGTAGGAGATCTACATTGACTCCATTGTGAAAATGTGTACTTCCTACTCCAGTTGTGGAAGTTCAACCTGCCACAGGTGCTGCTGATTCAATTCTCCGTGGACTTCAATGAGTCTGTCCTCTTCACTTCAATAACTGTCTTGTTTGGTTCTGCTACAAAATCAGATATCAGAAGACTACAAAGGACTGTATCTCTATGATGCTCTGGTCCAGAGATATAGGATTTGTTATTTGCTTGATAGGGTAACCCCATATTGTTGCTAGGAAGTTACCAAGGTGATACACAAAAGGCTTCATTCTACCCTGAGTCAAATTAATGAAACCAGAAGTCTCTACGATGTTCTGGTGCAGAGATATGTGATTTGTTACTTGGTTGCTAGGGTAACCCCATCTAAATGCTTGGCATTTATAAAGGTGAAACTCAAAAGGCTCCTTGCTACACTGAATCAAATAAACAAAACCAAATATCTCAATGATTTTCTGGTCCAGAGATATATGTGATTTTTACTTGGTTGCTAGTGTAACCCCATTTGGTTGTCATTTGGTTTCCAGGGTGATACTAACAAGGCTGCTTGCTGGCCTGAGTCATACAAGCCAACAATGAAGTCTCTATGATATTCTGTTCCAGAGATATCCATCTAAGCTCATTTGAATGAAAGTCAATGGGGACAGTTGTTAGGGTGCCGTAAATGGTTGCTAGTGCATAGCTAAGTAGTTTCCATGATGATACTTGAAGACTGATTGTTCACCCATATGAATCAAGCCAACCCTCATGTCTCTAGGACATTTTGATACGAAGTTAACACTCTGAGCCATTTTTCAAACAGTCAATTGGGCTGGTTGCTAGGGTGATCTAAATGGTTGCTAGGGCATGGCTAGCCGGTGACCAGAGAGATTCTAATTGGCTGATTACTAACCTTACTCAAAAGATCCAATCCCCAATTGTCAAAGACATTCTGTTCTGAAGAAATCCTTCTGAGCCATTTTGAATGGAAGTCTATGGGGCGGTTGCTAGGGTGCCATAAATGGTTGCTAGGGTGTGGCTACACCATTTCCAAGATGATATATAAAGACTGATTGGTAGCCTGAATGAAATGAGCTTGCCCCCATGTCTATTTATGACAATCTGATTGGGAGATATGATCCCACAAATTTCAGTGTCTTGTCGAAGTAGGAAAAAAACAATTGATTTCATGGGCGAGACCTTTGCCATAGTATGCCTATGGGGCATTTTTGGGCCGGTTTTACCTCCCAGGGGTAGATCATACCCCCAATCTCATGTTATGCTCTAAAGCTTACTAGGCTGTATGAAATGAGTCCACCCATATGTCTCTACGAACTTCTGATCCGTAGATAGGATCTGTAAAATGTTGTCGCAATGCAAAGTCTATGGGATTTTTCAGGATGTTGTTCGACCCCTGGGGTGCACTGTACCCCCCATCCCTTAGAAAAGTCATAGCACAGGTGTGGTAAATATATCTGTCAGTTTGACACCTCATTTGTGGGTCTATGAAAAACGATGTGGGATGAGTTGGAGAAATATCCTCTGGTCTGATGAAACAAAAATTGAACATACTAACATCGTTATGTTTGGAGGAAAAAGGGTTAGGCTTGCGAACACTATCCCAATCGTAAAGTATGGTGGTGGCAGCATCATGTTGTGGGGATGCTTTGGAGGGACTGGTGCACTTCACAAAATAGATGGCATACGAGGAAGGAAAATTATTTGGATATATTGAAGCAACATCTCAAGACATCAGCCAAGAAGTTAAAGTTCGGTCACAAATGGGTCTTCCGATTGGATAATGACCATAAGCATACCTCCAAAGTTGTGGAAAAATGAGTAGTAAATATAAAGTACGGTGTGACAAAAATTATTTATGGCCTGACAGGAGTTATTTGACCATTGCTTCCTCTCCCCCCTCCAATCCCTCCGGCAGTTGCACAGGATGAGGTATGACGTGTTTGGTCATTTGGTCTGTACAGGATGCGGTATGAAGTGTTTGGTCAGCTGTTCTGATATCCCTGCGCTGTAGCTGAGACCATCTGTGTTTTTAAAAGGGTAGAAAGATTATTATTCTTTAATGATGTACAATGTTTAACAGTTTTACTTCAACAAACAACATTTTAATTGAAATAGTATGCATTATAAAATGTATCTTTAGCACAAAGAATCTTACATTTGTCCGTTCAAAGTCCTTTCACAAGCTCATCCAAACGATAATGGAGTAAGAAAGACAAAGCTTAACATTAGCTTAGCAAACAGGATGCGTTACTAAAACATAATAGTTAATTTTAGCAGTAGTCATTTTGTCATTTTCACAATCCTTAGGGCATGTCCCAAGAAACTTTAAAATGGCTGTTATAAAACTGCTTATTAAGAGCAACTTGATCCTGGAGAATTGGCTAATTACAGACTGATTTCAAATCTACAATTTATGTCAAAAATACTAAAAAAAGTAGTGTCCTCCCAATTATGTTAATTTCTACAGAGAAATGGAATAATGGAATGGTCAAGATTTAGGCCCCATCACATTACAGAGACTGCACTTATCAGAGTTACAAATATCTTGCGCTTATCTGATCGCAGCTGCATTTCTCTTCTAGTGCTTTTAGATCTTAGTGCTGCATTCGACACGATAGATCATGACATTCTCTAGAATAGGATGGAGAATTATGGACTTGCATTAGCATGGTTTAGGTCCTATTTAGCAGACCGCTACCACTTTTTATGTGTAAACGAGGAATTGTCGAATCAAACAAAAGTTATGTATGGAGTGCCACAGGGAGCAGTTTTAGGACCTCTGCTTTTCTCCTTATACATGCTTCCCCTGGGAGATATTATCAGGAAACATTGAATACATTTCCACTGTTATGCAGATGATACCCCACTTTCTATTTCTTCCCTTTTAACACATTTGATGGAAATGTGAGGCTAGGATAAAAGTTTGATGTATACTGTAACTATTTCCCGCCAAACGCATCAACACTCCAGTCCAGTAGGAGGCGAGAAAATCACCAGAAGTTGTTTTACAAACCGCCATTTATCACGAAGAAAGAACAGTTTGAGCTCTCAATCGGTACGTGTTACATTTGTTTATGTTATTTGTGAGAATTATAGTTTCAAGTGTGTGTTTGATTTATGTGCGTGTACACTTTTTTCTCTCATTGGTGTTTTAATTATCGTAAAATAAGCTTTTTATCGCCGTATGTGACTGGATAAACAAGTTATTAGATATATCACCTAATCATCTGGAGCATTGTGAATTTGAGTGTTTTTCTTTTGTAATGTGTTGTGGAAATCAAACTGAGGTAAATTATGTTACATTACTGACAAGTGAGCTCGTTAAATCCGACTGTTTGTAAATTATTTCAATGAAGGCTATTATATGTTGAATAAAGCTAGCTATGGGCTAATATCAATATTTCAGGAAAATGAAACCCGAACACAAAGCACGCATTTATATTCATATAATCTCAGAATTACTTATTTTGTTTAACAGCTGTTCTTGTGTTTAATAATGTTTTTGCGTGTGATGAATGTCAGTCCATTATAATGATGATGTTTTTATGTTCAGATGTTCATCATGAGAGAGCAGGTGGATGTGATCTGCTGTAAATCAGTAGGAACTGATCTGTCCATGCTGGATATTGATGATTTCATCACAGAAATCTCTCAGCTGAAGAAAGAGGTGACGTCACTGAAGGCAAAACTGAAGGAGACAGAACTGTATTCATCCTGCACCTGTTTTGAGCTAGTTAAAGTTGAGATTGTAAGTAAGATTTCAAATGATGTGATATGACTGTGACTCTGTGATGATGAATGGTACAGATGTGATTGTGTTGTGTTTGTCAGGAGCTGGAAAAGGTTTCCTGTCAATCTTCAGTGTGTGTGACTGATGGGACCTCCACAGAATGTCAGGATTCAGTGTGGAGCGGCAGAGATCAGTCCACACCACAGCAGCTGCTGGACAAACTCTCTGAACAGAGATCCAGAGACACACAGGGCTCACAGCTCACTTTACTCTGTTCTACTGATGCTCAGGAGAGTGTGTGTGACAGTAATCAGGGTGATCAAACCTCCACAGAGTCTCTGACTTCTGTCTGTAACGCTGGAGAACAGCAGATGCTGCAGACACCAGTGAAGCAGCAGGAGGAGATAAAAGGAGAAATCACAGCAGAGGAACATCAGAGAGATGATGATGATGATGATGATGAACAGCAGACGTTGCAGACATCAGTGAAGATGTGTTCAGTGAAGCTGCTGGACTGCAGGAATTTGATGAAGATGATAGTAGAAACCACAACAGAGGAACAAGATGGTGATGAAGATGAAGCCACAACAGAGGAACAAGATGGTGATGAAGATGATGATGATTTTATTCCTTCAGGTATTTTTCTTCCTTTTAATGGTGTTTTACATTTTGAAGAAATGTCTGCATTAAAAAGTTATTTCCAGAGCTGTTCTGCTGCAGGAAGACTATTTAAAACGGTCTACTTCATATCATCCTTAAAACACACGTGTAAATATGAATGTTTACGAATTTTTATCTGTAAATTGGGATTATATAAAGCATAAATCATATCTTGCAAATCATAAATGTGATTATGATAAATTATCTTCAAAACTAAACAAATTTTTTTTTAAAGCCATGATGGTTAAAAAAAGCTATTTTTCATTTTTGTTAAACCAGACCGGGCCAGTAGAAAAAATCTTTAGCATTAAACACTGAATTAAAGGAATAATTCTGCCAAAAATGTCATTCTCGTCATGTACTCATCCTCATGTTCTTCCAAACTTTTGTTCTTTCAGAGATTTTTCTGTGACTCACATTCAATCAAAATGTTTATATTCATCAAAAGAAACTATAAATCATAATTAATGGTATAAAATATAGCTTTTGTACAGCAAAAATCACAATTAATACCAGGAATTAGGACAAATCAGCTCTTACAAATCGTGATTCTTGAGGCAAATGATTTTTGAATGGTCTCCCTGATTAAAAAAAATTAGTTTGAATTCATTTTGAAATAGATATTTTTTGCTAAATATGCTATTATAATTATTTTATTTACAGTCACAGTTTGTTTTGTTGTAACATGCCTTCGTGTTACCACAATAATAGACTGGCGTGCAACTCATTTAAACGGTCACGTGCATCAGAGCCGCGACAGACGCACATGATGTTGTGATGTTTAAAGTGCTCATGTGTTTCATTCTCTAGCTCTCTCCTCAACAGTTCCCTGTTACTTTTAATAGTCTTGTCTGATGATATAATGGCTAATATCAATAAAACATCTATCACATGCTGTCCATAAGTATGTTGGTATGTCATTTAGATGGAAGTAATTCCTCAGTAACACGAATCTCAAAACTTGAACAAATCCAGCATTTTCTTCTGGTGGAGCGCTCGTGTCATTCGCAGAAGCATGTATTTTATCAGTTTCTCTGACTCGAATGTTGCATATATCAGTCTGTGACACTGTAAGCAGGTGATACAAGCCGTGTAAACTGAAAGCTGTCAGGAGATTTCTTCTCGATGGATCCGCACAAGCGCTTGAGAGCAACTTCAAAGTAGAAGAGCTTTACATGTGCTGCTGTAAATGTTAATGTTGTATTCATTGTGCACAGTATGTTTAATTAGTTTCATTCTGTCTTTTGTGAGAAAATGTGATTGTTAATGTACCGTTACTATTAATTACCATTATTGTCCTCTTTCTATTATATTAACATTTTTAAATGTGCAAATACAATTTTATTACTAAAAGTAGACTAAACTTCTGTCTACCAAAATATTCAAAATATTTTTATCTCATGAATAATTTATGCAATTTTGAGTAAATATAGTTCTAAATAAAAGACATACGTTTTCAGCAATTTGATGTAAATGTTTTTTATTATAATAAAATGTGTGAGATATCATCATTATATTAGCCTATTGGGACACCCTGCTCTCTAGATATCAGCATTGGCCATAAAAAATTATTTCTGTCAACCGCTAATATATCAATTTACAATAATTAAAGAAATCTTAATAAATATTGAATTTAATTGATTTGTCAATTTACTATTTTCATTGTAGAGCTGATGAACGAGCAAGATGAATCTCTAGAGCTGAATGAAGTGGAGGAGGAACTTCAGGATCACAAACGTCATGATTTAATACCTGGAGAAAAATATTTGAGTGACTCAAAGATTAAGAAGAATTTCTCACCAAAAAATCCTCAAAGAAAAGCTGCCAAAAATAATTTAACTTGCTCTCAGTGTGGAAAGAGTTTCACATGTGAAAGCCGGCTTAAAACACACATGAGAGTTCTTACCGGAGAGCGGGCTTACACGTGCCATCTGTGTGGAAAAAGTTTTGCACAAACACAAAATCTCACACGTCATCTTCGCTGTCACTCAGGAGAAAGACCATTTGAATGTGATAAGTGCGGTAAAACATTTGTTTTGCCAAAATACCTACAAAAACATCTGAAAACGCATACAAATGAGAAGCCTTACAAATGCTTTTTTTGTGGAAAGAGTTTTTCATGCCAGTCCTATTGTAAAGAACACCAGAAAATACATACCGGTGCTGGGGTTCATATGTGCTTTGAATGTGGGAAGATCTTTATTACAGCCAGCCACTTAAAACAGCACCAAAGAATTCATACTGGAGAAAAACCTTACAAGTGCTCACACTGTGAAAAGAGTTTCACTCAGTCACAAAACCTGAAAATACACGAGAGAATTCATACTGGTTAGAAACCATACCACTGCTTTTGATGTGGGAAACGTTTCAGTGCAGCAAGTAATCTATATACACATGTATAAAAGTTTTGCCTGAGTAGTCAGTGAGAAGACAAAGTTTAATGTTAAACTTTGTCATTTTTACTCCATTATCGTTTGGATGAGCTTGTGAAAGGACTTTGAACGGACAAATGTAAGATTCTTTGTGCTAAAAATACATTTTATAATGCATTCTATTTCAATTAAAATGTTGTTTGTTGAAATAAAACTGTTAAACACATTTATGTTTTTTATAATTTTTAAAGTAAAATAACACTTTGTCTTTGTTAACCATTTATTCATCATTTTAAAGTGAACATCTGAATGAGTTTGCTTCAGCAGAAACACATTTTCACCGTTTTGTTAAAAGTAAAATTCTTATACCAAGCATTATTTTACCACAAAACTGTGGCGTCAAAATAATGCTTGGTATAAGACTTTGCAACAGTTTTGTCACCAAGCATTGCACCCCATTAAAGACACATCATTTAAACACATTTTAAACGTAATACTACTTTTTATGTCTTACAATAATAATAAAAAATAAAATGACCCACACACATTACTTTATCATGTTTTTGAAAAACATCTCAATGATTACATCAATGAATTATTTAATCAATCACTATTTTTTAGTTTGAGTTGAAAGAAAACAACTCTTATACCATACATTATTTTGTCATCTCAGTTTTCCATAAACATTGTACATCATTAATGTACAATCATTAATGTGATTAATAATTTTTCTACCCTTTTAAAAACACAGATGGTCTCGGGTACAGCGCGGGGATATCAGAACAGCTGACCAAACACGTCATACCACATCCTGTACAGACTAGCTGACCAAACACGTCATACCACATCCTGTACAACTGCCGGAGGGGGAGAGTATAGGTCAAAAAAGGTCAAATAACACCTGTTAGGCCATAAATAATTTTTGTCACACCATACATTATATTTACAACTCATTTTTCCACAACTTTGGAGGTATGCTTGTGATCATTGTCCATTTAAATGTCCATTTAACAGAACGTTAACTTCCTGGTTGATGTCTTGAGATGTTGCTTCAATATATCCACATAATTTTCCTTCCTCCTGTGCCATCTATTTTGTGAAGTGCACCGGTCCCTCCTGTAGCAAAGCAACCCCACAACATGATGCTGCCACCACCATACTTTACGATTGGGATAGTGTTTGCAAGCCTAACCCTTTTTCCTCCAAACATGACGATGTTAGTATGTTCAATTTTTGTTTCATCAGACCAGAGGATATTTCTCCAACTCATCCCACATCGTTTTTCATAGACCCACTAATGAGGTGTCAAACTGACCGATCTATTTACGACACCTGTGCTATGACTTTTCTAAAGGGGGGCGGTGGGGGGGTACAGTGCACCCCAGGGGGCTAACAACATTCTGAAAAATCCCATAGACTTTGCATTGCGACAAAATTGTACGGATCATATCTACGGATCAGAATTTCATAGAGACATATGGGTGGACTCATTTCATACAGCCTAGTAAGCTGTTTTAGAGCATAACATTAGATTGGGGGTAAGATCTACCACTGGGAGGTAAAACCGGCCCAAAAATGCCCCATAGGCATACTATGGCCTTGGTCTCGTCATTGAAATCAATTGTTTTTTTCCTACTTTGACAAGATACTGAAATTTGTGGGAATCGTATCTCCCAATCAGAATGTCATAAATAGACATGGAGGATACCAATCAGTCTTTATATATCATCTTGGAAATGGTGTAGCCACACCCTAGCAACCATTTATGGCACCCTAGCAACCGTCCCCTTAGACTTCCATTCAAAATGGCTCAGAGTGTTAACAACATATCAAAATGTCCTAGAGACATGAGGGTCAGCTTGATTCACTTGGGTGAGCAATCAGTCTTCAAGTATCATCATGAAAACTACTTATCTATGCACTAGCAACCATTTATGGCAACCTAACAACTGTCCCCATTGACTTTCATTCAAATGAGCTTAGATGGATATCTCTGGAACAGAATATCATAGAGACTGCATTGATAGCTTGTATGACTCAGGCCAGCAAGCATCCTTGTTAGTATCACCCTGGAAACTGCCTAGCAACCAGATGGGGTTACACTAGAAACCAAATAACAAATCATATATATCTGCACCAGAACATCATAGAGACTTTTGTTTCATTTATTTGACTCAGGGTAGCAAGGAGCCTTTTGAGTGTCACCTTTATAAATGCCAAGCATTCAGATGGGGTTACCCTAGCAACCAAGTAACAAATCACATATCTCTGCACCAGAACATCGTAGAGACTTCTGGTTTTGTTCATTTCACTCAGGGTAGAATGACGCCTTTTGAGTAACACCTTGGTAACTGCCTAGCAACAATATGGGGTTACCCTATCAAGCAAATAACAAATCATATATCTCTGCACAGAACATCATAGAGAGATAGTCATTTGTAGTCTTCTGTTATCTGATTTTGTAGCTGAACTAAACCAGACAGTTATTGAAGTGAAGAGGACAGACTCAATGAAGTCCAAGGAGAACTGAATCGGCAGCACCTGTGGCAGGTTGAACTTCTACAACTGGAATAGGAAGTACAACCTCTGCAGGGCCTTTTTCACAATGGAGTCAATGCGGATCTCCCACTTCTGGTCCTGTGAGATGGTAGAGCCCAGGAATGATCAGTGACTTCACTACTGCCACAGTGCTGTTCAGAATGATGAGGGGGACAGTATTGGGGGGGTAACTCCTTCCTGAGCATGTTCATCTCAAGGATGTCTTGAATGCACCATACACCCAGCTGTTTAACCTTGCTTCTGTATGCAGACTCATCGTCATCTCGGATGAGGCCATGACAGTGGTGTCATCTGCAAACCTCAGGAGCTTGACAGAGGGGTTCTAAGCGATGCAGTCGTTGGTGTAGAGGGAGAAGAGTAGTGGGGAGAGCACACATCCCTGGGGGGCACCAGTGCTGATTGTACAGGTGCTGGAAGTGAATTTCCCCTCTGTCCATCAGAAAGCTGGTAAGACATCAGGGCTTCTGTAGTCATTAAGTCCTGTGATATTTGGTTTCTTTGGGACAGGGATGATGACTGAGTGTTTGAAGCAGTATGGGACTTCACACTGCTCCAGTGATCTGTTGAGGATCAGTGTGAAGATGGGGGGCAGCTGGTTAGCACAGGATCTATAAACATGGGTGAAACAATATCCGGGCTTTGTGCTGTCCTTATCTTTTGTTTTGAAAGACATGGGACAACTCTTCTTCACAGATCTTAAGTGCAGGTTCAGTAACAGGAGGGGGGGGGGGGGGGGTTGTAGCAAGCAAGCAAGCAACTTTATTTATATAGCACATTTTTTAAACAACAGACGTTGCCCCAAAGTGCTTTACAGAATAATAACATGAAAGTCATACATCAAAACAGACATACTTTATTCAAAGGCTAAAGAAAATAAATACGTTTTTAAATAAGACTTAAAAGTTGTAATCGATGGAGCTGACCTCACATGAAATGGGAGACTATTCCAAAGTTTGGGACCTACCACGGAGAAAGCACGATCTCCTTTTGATTTAAAATTACAACGAGGTACCTTTAAAAGTCGCTGATCGGAGGACCTGAGAACTCTAAAAGGAGAGTAAGGAACTATAAGATCGCTGATGTACTGGGGGCAAGGCCTGACAAAGCCTTGTAAACAAACAATAAAACTTTAAAATCAATCCTAAATTTGACCGGAAGCCATTGTAGGAGGTGTTGGAGTTTGTGTGAAGTGCCGGTCAGAGCGGGTGTGGGATTGGGCCTTTCAAATCTACAGTAGAACTCATTCAGGTCGTCAGCTAGTTGTTGGTCCACCACAGGGTTGGGGACAGGAGTCTTGTAATTCATAAGTTGCTTCATGGCACTCCACACTGATGCAGGGTCATTAGCTGAAAACTATTTTTTTTAGTCAGTTAGCTTCTCAGAGTATCTTCTTTTAGCCATTCTGATTTCCTTATTCAGTGTGTTCCTGGCCTGATTATACAAGACTTTATCCCCACCTCTGTAAGCACCCTCTTTGGCCTGACAAAGCTGCCTGATCTCTGCTGTAAACCATGGTTTGTCATTGTTAAATGTTAATGAAGTCCTAGTAGGAATGCACATATCCTCACAGAAACTGATATATGATGCAACAGTATATGTGAGCTCATCCAGATTGGTGTCTGCAGCCTCAAAAACACTCCAATCAGTGCAGTCAAAGCAGGCTTGTAGTTTGAGCTCTTCTTAATTGGTCCAGCTCTTTACCGTCCTTACTACAGGCTTAGCAAATTTTAGTTTCTGCCTGTATTTTGGAAAAAGATGAACCAGTCAGTGATCCGATAGTCCCAAAGCTGCTCTAGGGACAGAGCGATATGCATCCTTTATTGTTGTGTAGCAGTGATTTAGTATATTCCTGTCTCTGGAGGGGCATGTAATGTGCTGTTTACATTTGGGCAGTTCGTGTGTGAGGTTTGCTTTGTTAAAATCTCCAAGAATAATAACTGAGGCGAGAAACATGAAATGTACATGATGTTCTGCTCTGTATATGTGTGTGTCTCTGGCCTTCTCTGTGTGTGTAACCAGTTGACCCCCAGATGTCAGTTGCAGGCCTTGGGTGTGTGCGTATGTTATTCCTCAATATATTCTGCAAATATACTCTGCAAATTGCTGACCATTCTGGTCTCTTCCTCTTTATGATGTTCCACATTTCCTGGCAGCATGCTTATTTCTGTAAGGTGAATAAGTCACACTTGTCCTCGTGAGGTGGACAGGGTCAGTCACATGGCACAACGTCTGAAGGCATCTGAATGACCCTGTTCCAGTATTATTCCACAATACCCAATTTCTCCCCCCTTGCCCATGAGCCTAAAGCGGTCACTTTTCTATTGGCTGTTCATTGTCTCATGAAGAATATAAATACCCTGCTTGCTGTAATAAATCTTTGAGTAGATTGAATACAACCAATGTGTGTTGTTGTTTCAAAGTCTACAGAGACTCAAACTCACGACTGCACTTCACTGGGCACAGAGATAGAAAGACGAGACCGGGGAATTGGGGATCGTGACTAGATGCAAAACATTCCTAACAGTTATTATTACGTATGTCCACAGACATATGAATGTGATTTGATCAGCCAGCAATTGCAGTGCTGCGTTTGCACACACGTTTGGCACGATATAAAAACTCACCAGAATAAACGAAGAAAACTCTCACGGCAAGTAGAATGGCTTACATTTAATAAAGAGTGCATCCAAATTAGGACAGGATATCTTCTTTAACGTTGTTACACCTGTACACCAACTTTCATTGATGTAAAAACATGTTCCACCACCTCTCGTTTACCCCGTTAATTCCACAATGTGATTCGCTCTGAACAGCTGAAAGCCTGGCACATGTAATGCACTGTCCAGAATGGCTTCACTCAGCCAGGTTTCTGTGAAGCATAAGGCAGCAGAGGTTGAAAAGTCCTTGATTGTATGGGTGAGGAGGTGTAGTTCATCCGTTTTGTTAGGAAGAGAGTGGAGATTCAATATGGGAAGCTCCGACAGTGCTGCTTTTGAACCACGCTACCAAGCATCCATCTAGTGGATCTCTGCCCTCTTCTTAACAAAACAGACATATTACTTCTCCTCACCCACAAAAATAAGGATTTAGCCAATTCTGCTACATTGTGCTTCACAGAAACCTGGCTGAGTGAAGCGCATAATTTCCTTCAGCTTCCAGCTGTTATGGAGAAAATGGAGAGAAAGAGAGCCTTTGGAATGTGTTTTTACATCAGCGAATGTTGGTGTGCAGTGTAACAATGGGATTTTTCCTTGTGTATACTTGTGAGTGTTTACATTCTCCACAACCATGGGTGAGTGCAGTGCTGCAACAGCTGATCAGAACACAGACATGGTACAATAGCACCCAGACTCACTTATTATTCTTAGAGATTGGAGACAAATCTCACATGCAAACTACTCAAATACAGACAGCACATTACATGCCCCACCAAAGACAGATATAGAGTGGCTCAGTGCTACACAACAATAAATATCACTCTGTCCCTAGAGCAGCTTTGAGACTCTCTGATCACTGTCTGGTTCATCATCTTCCGATCTACAAGCAGAAACTAAAATCAGCTAAACCTGTAATAAGGACTGTAAAGAATTGGAGCAATGACTGGAGTGTATTTTAGGCTGCAGCTACTGACCTGGTTGAGCTCACAGATCCTGTTACATTATACATAAGTTTCTGTGAGGATATTTGCATTCCTACTTGTATAACATGAAGTACAACAATGACAAATCAGGGTTTACAGCTACATTCAGGCAGCTTCATCAAGCCAAAGAGAATGCTTACAGAAGTGGTGACATCATGTACAATCCAGTCAAAAACAGACTGACAAAAGGAGAGAGTGGCTAAAAGAAGCTATTCTGAAAAGCTGAGAAACAAATTCTAAAATAGCAGTCAGTGTGGAGAGGCCCGAAGGACATTACCAACTACAAGACACCATCCCCCAAACTCTGTAGAGAGTCAACAACTGGCTGATGATCTGAATATGTTTTACTGTAGATTTGAAAAGCCTTAAGGACATAACTGAACCATTTCTGGATCCCCTGCAGTGTGCTTATTGAGCTTACAGGTCTGTGGATGATGCAGTCATTATGGGACTGTATTACATCAATATCTAGACAGATCAGGCACTTACTGTATGCAAGGATACTATTTGTTGACTTCAGTTTGGCTTTTAACACCATCAACCCCACTCTCCTATGGACTAAATTGTAATTTGTCAGTGGATCACCAGCAGTTAGTGGGAATGGGGAAATTCATCTCCAGCACATGTACAATCAGCAATGGTGCCCTCCAGGGATGTGTACTCTTCTCACTATTTTCCTCTACAAACCATCTGCACTGCCAAGGACCCCTCTGTTAAGCTCCTGAAGTTCACAGATGATACTACAGTCATCTGCCTCATCCAAGATGATGATGATTCTACATACAGAAGGGAGGTTAAACAGCTGGCCATCTTGTATAAACAACCTGAAGCTGAACACACTGATGATAGTGGACTTTAGGAGGAACACCACATTATTAACCCTGCTCACCATTCTGAACAGTACTGTGGCTGAAGTGGAGACATTCAGGTTCCTAGGCACTATCAGCTCACAGGACCTGTAGTGGGAGACTCGCATGATCTCAATTTTGAAAAAAGGCCCAGCAGTGGTTGTTCTTCCTTCACCAACTGAAAAAGTTCGCCCTGCCACAGGCACTGTCGATACAGTTCTTATTTTTTTTTACAGTGTTTATTATAAGTTATTTTATATACATATGTGTATGCTTAAATAAAAGCAAGCAAACAAACAAACAGTAGACTGCCTCAGCAACCAAGACATCCACTGGGGTACAAATTAATAGTATGTTACAAAGAACAACTCAGATCTATTACACATATAATTAAAGAGAAAAAAAACACATGGTAAAATTAAAATATGTATTTAAACTTCACAAAATTGAGGGGCGCTAGCGAGCAAGCGATGGAGTAGGTTGTGGTTTTGACGTGCTCTGCTGAAATTTGGTTTAAAAGTATTATTTGGGTACCTTATACCCACAAAAGGCTACAAATGAATGTTTTAAGTTTGTTTCTTTCAATTTTAGTCTCGATATTTGTGTGACAAAGGCCAATAACTTGTGAAAGTACAAATTTGTGGGAGGAACTGCTACTACTGGGCCTAAAGCTGCACCAGGAGTGATAATGACAGCCTACAGAGAGGAGATGCACACTCTGACCCACTGGTGTCAGGAGCACAACCTCTCCCTCAATGTCAGTAAAACCAAGGAGCTTGTAGAGGACTTCAGGAAGAAAGACAGAGAACACAGCCCCATCACCATTAATGGAGCACCGGTGGAGAGAGTCAGCAGTTTCAAGTTCCTCGGTGTCCACATTACTGAGGAACTCATATGGTCCGTCCACACTGAGGCCGTTGTGAAGAAGGCTCACCAGCGCCTCTTCTTCCTGAAACGGCTGAGGAAGTTCAGAATGAACCACCACATCCTCACACGGTTCTACACCTGCACTGTAGAGAGCATCCTGACTGGCTGTATCACCGCCTGGTACGGCAATAGCACCGCCCACAACCGCAAAGACCTGCAAAGGGTGGTGCGAACTGCCCGACACATCATTGGAGGTGAGCTTCCCTCCCTCCAGGACATATATAACAGGTGGTGTGTGAAAAAAGCTCGGAGGATCATCAGAGACATGGACTGCTGTCACTGCTACCATCAGGCAGGCGGTATCGCAGCATCAGGACCCACACCAGCCGACTACATGACAGCTTCTTCCCTCAAGCAATAAGACTTTTGAACATATGATCTCTCACGATCAACAATCTGCACTGCACATTATTAATCATCATCTTATATAACACACTGGACTGTCAATATATTCTCCCCAATCAAACTAGTGTATATATATATTTTGATATACCCTTATCCTAGTGTATGTGTATTCAAAATTGTGTGTATTGTTTACTGTACATTTGTATATTAGTACTATGTTGTGTAATTGTGTTGTGTAAATATGTTGTACATTGTTTACTGTACATTGTATATTAGTATTATATTGTGTAATTATGTGTACATTTGTTATGTAAATTGGTATATGTCTCGTCACTGTCATGACTGCTATGTTGCTCGGAACTGTACACAAGACTTTCACCTACTGTTGCACTTGTGTACACAGTAGTGTGACAATAAAGTGACCACCTTCCCCAAGCTAGACAAACAAATTGAGGCAGCGGACATGAAAGTGGAAATTCTTGCTTTGCTGAAAGAGGATATCAAAGCTCTGCTTTGGTCAGAGCTTAAGGCTGTGTTAACTGAGGCATTCGAGGCGATTAAATCTGAATTGCATGCAGTTAAAACAGAACTGGCGAATAACACTGCAGCAATCTGCTCCAAAGGTGGACATGATGAAAACAACCATATCCGATTTGGAACACGGATTATCATCATGCTCAGATGACGTGACATTGCTGCAAACTAATGAGGAAAAACTCGAGACCGAGGCCTACTGGAAAATACCTTGACATGGAGGGAAGGATGAGGTGCTCCAAAATCTGGATATTGAAATGTACCAGAGACCCCTGGTTCAAGTAACCCAACAGCAGTTTCCAAACTATTAAAAGAAGTTTTGAAGATGTTATGATTGATGGATCACACAGGGGACTCCATGCAAGGAAACCAGATGGTAGACCATTTGTCATTGTGGTCAAAGTACATTACTATCAAGACTGTGTGGATGTCCTTCGCCATGTCAGGAAGTTTGGCCCTCTTCAGTTTAAAGGAACCACTATTTCCATATTCCCTGATTACCCCCCGAGTGTGGCACAAGCTAGGTCTGCATTCAGTGAGGTTCATCAACTACTCCGAGGCCGAGACGGCATCCGTTATGTCATCTCCTACCCAGCACGATTCTGTATCACACACAATAGTACTGAGAGACGGATTCAAAACCCAGGAAATGGCAAAAGACTGACCTGCATAAGGGAAGCATTTTCGAACAGGGGTCATTCGGACGCTGTGGAATGGGGAACCGTACGTGGGTTCTTGTACGCTGCGCGCCGGCCCCCCAAAAATTTTCATGGCCTGGGGGCCGGTGCCCATTCGTTCGGGAGTCCCTAGGGTGATGCGAGGCCGGTGTCCACCCAGGGCGCCACGGACCCCCGCCACGGGCGTTTAAAGATGCCCCCCTGAATTTGACTTTCAAATGCAGTTCAGCATTCACCAGAGGGGTGCCAGCCTCACATCCACCTTCTGGCTTAAATGAATGGGAGCCTTCACCATTTCGATGGCAAGTGGGCACCTCTCGAGGGCAGTGCTGTCCCACTTTCAATTTGTTTAATTGTGTTCTTTTAATGGGCGAGTGGGACGCAGTGCCAAGTGAAGACCCCCATAGACCCCTGGTTGTCCACAGACCCATTATCTTCCCCCTGACCACTTATTTTTCCCAAATGGACCAGGGAGACCCCTGCCCACCCTGGGGGGGCACGGCTGTCCACGGACCCGCTATCATGCCCCTGACCACTTATTTTTCCCAAATTGACCATTAAGACCCACAGACCACCCAGATGGGGCGAGGCTGTCCACGGATCCGCTATCTGCCCCCTGACCAACTGTTTTTCCAGAATTTGCCCAAATAGTCCCCCAGACCACCCAGAGGGGGCGGGGCTGTCCAGAGACACGCTATCTGAACCCAAACCAACTATTTTGCCCACTTTGACCTGAAACACATAGGTGTGTAAACACAAACTGATTATACAGCTCTGTATAAAGAATAACTGTTGTGGGTAGTCCCACTTCCAATCAATTTAATGGGCCAAAGGACTCTGTCCATTAGCCAGTGATTCTATTGCTGCATGTACAGAATAACTGGAGTGGGTAGTCCCACTTCCAATCAATTTAATGGGCCAAAGGACTCTCTGTCCATTAGCCAGTGATTATATTGCTGCATGTACAGAATAACTGGAGTGGGTAGTCCCACTTCCATTCAATTTAATGGGCAAAAGGACTCTGTCCAATAGCCAGTGATTGTATTGCTGTATGTACAGAATAACTGGAGTGGGTAGTCCCACTTCCATTCAATTTAATGGGCCAAAGGACTCTCTGTCCATTAGCCAGTGATTCTATTGCTGTATGTACAGAATAACTGGAGTGGGTAGTCTCGCTTCCAATCAATTTAATGGGCCAAAGGACTCTCTGTCCATTAGCCAGTGATTGTATTGCTGCATGTACAGAGTTACTGGAGTGGGTAGTCCCACTTCCAATCAATTTAATGGGCCAAAGGAAGGACTCTCTGTACATGCAGCAATACAATCACTGGCTAATGGAAAGAGTTACTGGAGTGGGTAGTCCCACTTCCAATCAATTTAATGGGCCAAAGGACTCTCTGTCCAATAGCCAGTGATTGTATTGCTGTGTGTACATTATATCTGTAGTGGGTAGTCCCACTTCCAATCAATTTAATGGGCCAAAAGACTCTCTGTCCATTAGCCAGTGATTGTTTTGTTGTATGTACATTATATATGTAGTGGGTAGTCCCTCTTCCAATCAATTTAATGGGCCAAAGGACTCTCTGTCCATTAGCCAGTGATTGTATTGCTGTATTGCAGTGATTGTATTGGTGTATTTCCCCTGTGTACACCAACACATGGACAGTGGGATTTTAATCTTTTGAAGGGTGCACTATGATCAGGGGGGAGTCCTACAGTCACCTAAATGTGATTATATGTCAGAAATGTTATCCTGGAGTTATAAAAATGATGTCCACCAAGTGATGATTTTTTGCCCATTAAAATGATTGGAAGTGGGACTTCCCACATACCCACATGCAATTTGTTTGCGTTGGCTGAAATCATCACTTGGTGGACATCATTTTTATAACTCTAGGATCACATTTATGACATATAATCACATTTAGGTGACTTTAGGACTCCCCCTGATCATAGTGCACCCTTCAAAAGATTAAAATTCCACTGTCCACGAAACCTTTATTTCTATGAATGGGGACAAATTGTACGTGGGATATCCAGATCTCAGCTCTGGACAGACTTAGGAAGCTGAAACCTCTGTTTCTGATCTTCTCCAAGCCTCCTCTTTCTATGGTATAAAATTCAAGAAGATCAGAGGAAGTTGAAAATGTCACGCAAAAAATCTTAAAGGGGCAGGCACAACATTTTCGACATCCTCAGATCTTTTTGAAACTCACAATATAGAAAGTGGAGGTTGATATTAGAACAGAAACAGTGGTTTCAGCTTCCTAAGTCAGTCCAGAGCTGAGATCTGGACATCCCATTTTTATGTTTTGAAGGGTGCATGGTGTTCAGGGGGCTTCACTGTGTCACACAAATGTGATTAAATGTCGTAAATTTGATCCTGGAGCTATAAAAATGAAGTCCACCAAGTGATGATTTCAGACAATGCAAATAAATTAGAAGTGGATAGTCCCACTTCCAATCAATTTAATGAGCCAAAGGACTCTGTCCATTAGCCAGTGATTGTATTTCTGTATGTACATTATATCTGTAGTAGGTAGTCCCACTTCCAATCAATTTAATGGGCCAAAGGACTCTCTGTCCATTAGCCAGTGATTGTATTGCTGTATGTACATTATATCTGTAGTAGGTAGTCCCACTTCCAATCAATTTAATGGGCCAAAGGACTCTCTGTCCATTAGCCAGTGATTGTATTGCTGTATGTACATTATATCTATAGTGGATAGTCCCACTTGCAATCAATTTAATGGGCCAAAGGACTCTCTGTCCATTAGCCAGTGATTCTATTGCTGCATGTACAGTTACTGGAGTGGGTAGTCCCACTTCCAATCAATTTAATGGGCCAATGGACTCTCTGTCCATTAGCCAGTGATTGTATTGCTGCATGTACAGAGTTACTGGAGTGGGTAGTCCCACTTCCAATCATTTTAATGGGCCAAAGGACTCTCTGTCCAATAGTCAGTGATTGTATTGCTGTATGTACAGAGTTACTGGAGTGGGTAGTCCCACTTCCAATCAATTTAATGGGCCAAAGGAAGGACTCTCTGTACATGCAGCAATACAATCACTGGCTAATGTACAGAGTTACTGGAGTGGGTAGTTCCACTTCCAATCATTTTAATGGGCCAAAGGACTCTCTGTCCAATAGCCAGTGATTGTATTGCTGTATGTACATTATATCTGTAGTAGGTAGTCCCACTTCCAATAAATTTAATGGGCCAAAGGACTCTCTCCATTAGCCAGTGATTGTATTGCTGTATGTACACTATATATGTAGTGGGTAGTCCCACTTCCAATCAATTTAATGGGCCAAAGGACTCTCTGTCCATTAGCCAGTGATTGTATTGGTGTATTTCCCCTGTGTACACCAACACATGGACAGTGGGATTTTTGTTTTAAAGGGTGCACCATGTTCCCCCCTGAACATAAGTCCTACAGTCACCCAAATGTCATTATATGTCATAAATGTTATCCTGCAGTTATAAAAATGATGTCCACCAAGTGAATGCAAATTATGCATTTTTATGAGTTGTAAGTTGCATAAACATGTTGTTTTGTGTATTCTATACAGGAGAACAGATTTCAGCTTCCTAAGTCTATCCAGAGCTGAGATCTGGGCATACCACATACAATCTGGTGATGATTTCTGGCCCATTGAATTGACTGGAAGTGGGACTACCCACTTGCAATTTATTTGCATTGGCTGAAATCATCACTAGGTGGACTTCATTTTTATAGCTCCAGGATTACATTTATGACATATAATCACATTTAGGGGACTGTAGGACTCCCCCTGAACACAATGCACCCTTCAAAACATAAAAATTTAACTGACCACGAACCCTTCATTTTTGTGAATTGGACAAATTGTACGTGGGATGTCCAGATCTTCTCCAAGCCTCCTCTTTCTATGTTGTGAATTTCAAAAAGATCTGAGGAAGTTAAAATTTTCGCGCAAAAAAACTATAATAACCCTTTTGTTTTTTGGAGCGAAATTTTCGACTTCCTCAGATCTTCTTGAAATTCACAATCTTGAAATAGGAGGCTGAGATTAGAACAGAAACAGTGGTTTCAGCTTCCTAAGTCAATCCAGAGCTGAGATCTGGACATCCCACGTACAATTTGTCCCATTCACAAAAATGAAGGGTTCGTGGTCAAATATTATAGGAAAATAAATGTCACTTTTCAATCATTAGTCTTTGCACACTGACTAGGGGGCCCCTGAGAAGCCACAGATTTCAAATCGGAGACGTTTGGACCTTTCGGAGCCATGTCCACGGACTCACTGTGAAAATGAATGGTGCAAATTGAAAGTGGGATGTGCTCTAACTTTGTCCCCTGAGGTCCGACGGACCCCAAGTTTCACACAGGGACACGTCAAGGGCCCCTTATCGACATACTAAGAGGACTAGGATGCAAAAAAGTATTTTTCATTGTTTTCAACAGATCTCTCTGCCTGTCATAGAAATCAATGAGACAGGCTGCATTTTAGGCCTTGCGTGCAACAGTGCATTCATCAGAGGCTTTAATACTTAGCAAGCCCCCAGGGCCTCCAAAATCTAGGACCTGACTCGGGGGCCCCCGATGATCGGATATCTCAAATTTCAAGGTTCTGCGCCCTTCGGAACCCCCTTTTCTAGACGTCCGTCTTGCCCATTGAACCAATGCAATTCCACAGCGGTTTTGTGGACATGGTTTAGTTTGGTGCTAAGACCTGGGGGCTTCGAATGCTTCATTGTTGGGCCCTCAGAAACAACATATTAAAAAGGTGTGTCCCTCAGAGTTAAGGAAAATATTATAGGAAAACAAATGTCACTTTTCACACATTAGTCAGCCAACAAAGCACTTAGCAAAGTCGTTGGGACTTGAAACTTTGCACACTGACTAGGAAGCCCCTGAGAAGCCGCAGATTTCGAGTCGTTTGGACCTTTCTGAGCCATGTGCACGGACCCGCTGTGAAAATGAATGGTACAAATGGAAAGTGGGACGTGCTCTAACTTTGCTCCCTGAGCTCCAACGCAGCCGAAATTTCGCTCGGTTGCCCATCTGGTGCCCCTCTATCACATACTAAGAGGGCATACTCCTACTGTGATTTTTTTTTTTCACCTTCAAAATGTGCCTTTATGAGGGTGCGGGCAGGCACCGCGGCCACCAAACGTGTGGCCCGTGAAATCCCAGGGCGTGAAAACGTTATTTGGGAAAAACAGTTGGTTAGGGGCATGATAACATGTCCGTCGACAGCCCCGCCCCCCCAGGGCAGTAAGGGGGTCTCATTGGTCCATTTTGGAAAAATAGTGGGTCAGGGGGATGATAACGGGTCCGTGGACAGCCCCGCCTCCTCTGGGTGGCAAGGAGGTCTACCCTGGTCAAAACAATTGGGCTGGGGGAGGATAGCGTGTCTGTGCACAGCCCTGAACCTCTCAGTGTGGTCATTGTGCATAATAAGTGATTAGGTGGCAGATAGTTGTTCCGTGGGATTCTGGGGGCCTGGGGGGCCTCTGGGAGCAGTGGAGAGGCCACCAAAGCTTACTGTCGCTCCTTATCAGCGTCCGTTTGCCCATGTAAACGGGACCCCTCGAGATTTGTACGGACGGACCCTCGGAAAACGAAAAGGTCCGTTCGGTCAATGAGCTAACAGACTTGACGGTGGTACACTTACCTGCTCTCGTTCCTCGCCTCAGTGATGCAAACACTGGCAGCTTAAATGAATGGGAAAAATCCCACAAACCCTCTAAGGTCCCTTACTCTGTTCAAAACTCCCTCTGCCTGAGCCTATATCTATTTCTACCTCAATCCCGGTTGTTAAGCATTCCTTTAGGATCTGGACAAAATTCAGCCGTTTTCTTTTTTTCTCGCTCAAGGACCTTTCTGTCTATGCTCCTATAGTGAGAAATCACTTATTTACACCATCAGATACAGGTGGAGCTTTTGATGCATGGGTTAGAGGAGGCATCAACACAATAGGAGATCTCTTTATTGATTATTCTTTCTTATCTTTTGACCAGCTAATGTTAAAGTTTAATTTCCCCCGCTCTCACTTTTTCAGATTCTTACAACTCTGAAACTTTATATCAGAACACTCCACTCATTTCCCATTTCAATCACCCAACTCTCTTCTAGACCCAATTTGGAGTCTTAAGCCTTGTTCCAAGGGCTCTATTGGGGCAATTTACTCCCTATTAAATTTCCATAATTTGGAACCCTTGACCAGGTTAAGGAATCAGTGGGAGGAGGAGCTGGGGATGCAGTTTCCGATGGAATTTTGAGAGAAGCTTTAGATAGGATACAATCCTCTTCAATTTGTTTATGACATACAGTTATCAAGGTTTTACATAGTCTTCACTGGTCTAAAACTAAACTTGCCAAGTTTAAGCCTAGCGTCGATCCTATGTGTGACCGATGCAGGCAAGCACCAGCCACACTTTCACATCCAAAATTAAATAATCTCTGGCAATCCATATTTAAAGTTTTTTCAGATGTTTTAGAGATACATATAGAGCTTTCTGCTATTATTGAAATATTTGGATTAGTCCCACAAGATACATACTTTAGTTGCAAAGCAAAAAAATATGATTTAGCCTTTGTGCCTCTTCTGGCTAGGTGACTTATACTCCTTAAATGGAAAGAAAAACTCCCCCCAACCTTCAAGTTATGGATTGGAGATCTTCCACATCTGATGATGTTTGTCCTTTTAACAATGGGATTACTTAACTATTTTAGGCTACATTTGTGATAAATTTGCATCACACAGAATTCTCAAGACACCATCCCCCACCTCTGCAGGGAATCAACAACTGGCTGGTGATCTGAATGTGCTTTAGATGATGCAGCTCTTTTGGAAGAAAATTAATCTTTGGGTTTATCTGAATTTCAAACTATTTACTCGATATCGTTGGACATGAAGATGTTTTCTTCTCAATGTGACTACTTGGACAAATGTTTTTACATGTGTATATAGATTACTTGCTGCACTGAAACTTTTCCCACATCAAAAGCAGTGGTATGGTTTCTAACCAGTATGAATTCTCGTTTTTTTTTCAAGCTGTTTGACCGAGGGAATCTCTTTCCACAGTGTGAGCACTTGTAAGGAAAAAAATTGAATTAATGTTTTCATGACCTCAAGACTATATTATTGTAATGCATTACTGGGAGGATGTATTGCAAGATCAATAAATAAACTTCAAATAGTTCAAAATACAGCTGCCAGAGTGCTTACTAAAACCAAGAGTCCAATTTTATCATCGTTATATTGGCTACCTTTTAAATGTTTTATACATTTTTAAATTCCTTTAACTACATTGAAAGCTTTGAATGGTCAAGCTCCACAGCACTTAAGTGACCTTCTGACACTCTATATTCCGTCACATTCATTACAATCATGAAATTCTGGCTTATAATTCCAAGAATATCAAAATCCATAAAAGGAGGTAGATCCGTTTCATATTTGGCTCATAAACTATGGAATAGTCTCCCTAACACTGTTCGGGATGCAGACCCACTCACTCAGTTTAAGTCCAGACTAAAGACTCATCTATTTGCAGTATCAAGTCAAGTGGATTTTATTGTCGTTCAACCATATACAGTTAGTACAGTACACAGTGAAACGAGACAACGTTCCTCCAGGACCATGGTGCTACATAAAACAACATAGGACAAACAGAGAACCACAGTGGAGTGCAGAGTAGAGAGAAAGCCACTGGAATGTGCCACACAACAAATAGCACACGCTTCTGAAGAGGTGAATGTATCAGTAGTAGTATTCAGGCCGCTGAAATACAACCGCTTGGGTCCAAAGAACAAATCTGAAAAAATTAGCTTCCAGACTCCCTTTTATACCCCTATGTCGGGGGGAGTGGCATGCAAATACAACTCACTAATTATCATTGGCCTTTTCTCAAAGATCTGAAGGTGTCTCTGCCTGTCAAGTTCGACCCCTAGTGTCACTACATCAACACAAAGTCAAGTGAGTGACAGAAGGGGAACTCTTTCCACAGTGTGAGCAATTGTAAGGTTTTTCTCCATATGAATTCTCAAGACACCATCCCCCACCTCTGTAGGGAATCAACAACTGTCTGGTGATCTGAATGTGCTTTAGATGATGCAGCTCTTTTGGAAGAAATTTGAAATTTTATAAAATTGGGTTTATCTGAATTGCAAACTATTTACTCGATATCGTTGGACATGAAGATGTTGTCTTCTCACTGTGACTACTTGGGCAAAACGTTTTTACATGTGTATACAGATTACTTGCTGCACTGAAACTTTTCCCACATCAAAAGCAGTAGTATGGTTTCTAACCAGTATGAATTCTCTCATGTGTTTTCAGGTGTTGTGACTGAGTGTAACTCTTTCCACAGAGTGAACACTTGTAAGGTTTTTCTCCAGTATGAATTCTTTGGTGTATTTTCAGGTTTTGTGACTGAGTGAAACTCTTTCCACAGTGTGAACACTTGTAAGGTTTTTCTCCAGTATGAATTCTTTGGTGTGTTTTCAGGTTTTGTGACTGAGTGTAACTCTTTCCACAGAGTGAACACTTGTAAGGTTTTTCTCCAGTATGAATTCTCTCATGTGTTTTCAGGTGTTGTGACTGAGTGTAACTCTTTCCACAGTGTGAACACTTGTAAGGTTTTTCTCCAGTATGAATTCTCTCATGTTTTTTCAGGTTTTGTGACTGAGAGAAACTCTTTTCACAGTGTGAACACTTGTAAGGATTTTCTCCAGTATGAATTCTCTCATGTATTTTCAGGTGTTGTGAACAAGGGAAACTCTTTCCACAGTGTGAACACTTGTAAGGTTTCTCTCCAGTATGAATTCTCTCATGTATTTTCAGTTGTTGTGACCGAGGGAAACTCTTTCCACAGTGAGAACACTTGTAAGGTTTTTCTCCAGTATGAATTCTCTCGTGTAGTTTCAGGTGTTGTGACCAAGGGAAACTCATTCCACAGCGTGAACACTTGTAAGGTTTCTCTCCAGTATGAGTTCTCTCATGTATTTTCAGTTGTTGTGACCCAGGGAAACTCTTTCCACAGCGTGAACACTTGTAAGGTTTTTCTCCAGTATGAATTCTTTGGTGCTGTTTCAAGTCACTGGCTTTAATAAAGATCTTCCCACATTCAAAGCACATATGAACCCCAGCACCGGTATGTATTTTCTGGTGTTCTTTACAATAGGACTGGCATGAAAAATGTTTTCCACAATAAAAGCATTTGTAAGGCTTCTCATTTGTATGCGTTTTCAGATGTTTTTGTAGGTGCTGTGAAAAAACAAATGTTTTACTGCACTTATCACATTCAAATGATCTTTCTCCAGAGTGACAGCGAAGATGACGTGTGAGATTTTGTGTTTGTGCAAAACTTTTTCCACACTGATGGCACTTGTAAGGCCTCTCTCCGGTATGAATTCTCATGTGTGTATTAAGCCGGCTTTCACGTGTGAAACTCTTTCCACACTGAGAGCAGGTGAAAGTATTTTTGGCTGCTCTTCTTTGATGCTTTTTTGGTGAGAAATTCTTCTTAGTCTTTGAGTCACTCAAATATTTTTCTCCAGGTATTAAATCATGACGTTTGTGATCCTGAAGTTCCTCCTCCACTTCATTCAGCTCTAGAGGTTCATCTTGCTCGTTCATCAGCTCTACAATGAAAACAGTAAATTGACAAAAATCTATTAAATAAATCAAAATAAACCCCAAATTTAAGGGCAGAATACAACAAACATCCAGTATTTATAAGGGGTGGGAATTGCCTCCTGATTCATTATAAAGATATCGAAATGCTGATTCAATATTTATTATGATTTATTTAATTATTATAAATTTATATATTAGCGGTGTTTGGTGTTTTTGGTCACCTGTTTAGTCATACTGTCAACTTTTGGGCTCTGTGTAATTTTTTCACAAGCAGGATCAAAGATTTTGTCACAAAGTAACAGATTGATTATAGGCTGAATGTAATAAACATACAAATTCATGAGAGGAGATCTTGCCAAGAAATCGGGTACACAATGATGACTAAGATTTATATATATTAGTTTCATTTACTGTTAATTATGATTTATGTAAAGCTGCTTTGAAACGAGGTGTGTTGTGAAAAGCGATATACAAATAAATATGAACTGACACGTGTAATATACAGTAGGGAGATTTTAGGCCTAATCTATCATTAAGAATGTGGATATAAACATGAAATTAGACAACCCAAACAAGACCAAATCTGATTGATACACGAAGCTCAAATTCAAAAATACACAAATAGTCCAGAAATGCGAAATGTAACAGGTGTGCTATGAGGATGATATGAAGTAGACCGTTTTAAATAGTCATCTTCATCCTGCAGCAGAACAGCTCTGGAAATAACTCGATACCACAGGTGGATAAGGTGATCATGGCACACTTGGTATCTGCACGCTCTTGTTCCTTGCAGCGTCCAATATATTATGTGCTCGCGTGTCTTTGCAAGCTAAAAAGAATCAAGTTCGCTTGTCTCCGAGTGCTTGTTAAGACATTGTTCGCTTTTTGTTCTCTCACCTGTGGTCCGCTGGCACAAACATTATAAATGCAGCACTGGCCCGGGCCATTGGGCAGTCCTTATTGTCAATGTCGAGCCCTATCTTAAATTTAAAATAACAAATTAAGACTATAAGAAGAAACTTTACTGCAGAGTCACTGACACTACAGAAAATTTAATGACTTTGGAAAAATTACAATATAAAGATTAAGGATGCACCGATCGATCGGCTGGCCACCTAAATCGACCAATCTCATCTTAAATCTGTAAACAGATGAGAAAGAAAAGGAAAATTATAGTAAATATTTGCACAACAGCCCAGTAGGTGGCAATATGTGTGAAGTTTGTGAATTGGTATAAAACAACAGACCTCTCGTGAATGCACATAGGAGGTCTATAATAAATGTATTTTTAAGAGTATAAAGGACTTAAATATTGAGCTGTTCCTCATCCACACCAATCATATCACTCATGAAGATGTAGATTTGACCAATCGAGTCTTATGGATTACTTTTATGCTGCCTTTATCTGAGATATTCTTCTAAAAATCTTTGTGTTCTGCAGCAAAAAAAAAAGTCATCCACATCTGGGATGGCATGAGGGTGAGTAAATTATGAGAATTTTCATTTTTGAGTGAACAATCCCTTTAAAATACAACTAAGCACTTCTAAAACAACAATAAAAACAACAAGGAACATTTCAATGCAGAGATTTCTTCAAAATGTAAAACAACATTAAAATGAAGAAAAATACCTGAGGGAATAAAATCATCATCATCATCACCATCTTGTTCCTCTGCTCTGGTTTCTACTATCATCTTCATCAAATTCCTGCAGTCCAGCAGCTTCACTGAACACATCTTCACTGATGTCTGCAGCATCTGCTGTTCATCATCATCTTCATCTCTCTGTTGTTCCTCTGTTTTGTTTTCTTCTTTTATCTCCTCCTGCTGCTTCACTTCAATCTTCACTGATGTCTGCAGCATCTGCTGTTCTCCAGCGTTACAGACAGAAGTCAGAGACTCTGTGGAGGTTTGATCACCCTGATTACTGTCACACACACTCTCCTGAGCATCAGTAGAACAGAGTAAAGTGAGCTGTGAGTCCTGTGTGTCTCTGGATCTCTGTTCAGAGAGTTTGTCCAGCAGCTGCTGTGGTGTGGACTGATCTCTGCCGCTCCACACTGAATCCTGACATTCTGTGGAGGTCCCATCAGTCACACACACTGAAGATTGACAGGAAACCTTTTCCAGCTCCTGACAAACACAACACAATCACATCTGTACCGTTCATCACCACAGAGTCACAGTCATATCACATCATTTGAAAACTTATTTACAATCTCAACTTTAACTCGCTCAAAACAGGTGCAGGATGAATACAGTTCTGTCTCCTTCAGTTTTGTCTTCAGTGACGTCACCTCTTTCTTCAGCTGAGAGATTTCTGTGATGAAATCATCAATATCCAGCATGGACAGATCAGTTCCTACTGATTTACAGCAGATCACATCCACCTGCTCTCTCATGATGAACATCTGAACACAAAAACATCATCATTATAATGGACTGACATTCATCAAACTCAAAAACATTATTAAACACAAGAACGGCTGTTAAACAAAACAAGTAATTCTGAGATTATATAAATATAAATGTGTGCTTTGTGTTCGGGTTTCATTTTCCTGAAATATTGTCAGATATTAGCCCATAGCTAGCTTTATTCAACATATAATAGCCTTCATTGAAATAATTTACAAACAGTCGGATTTAACGAGCTCATTTGTCAGTAATGAAACATAATTTACCTCAGTTTGATTTCCACAACACATTACAACATAAAAACACTCAAATTCACAATGCTCCAGATGATTAGATGATATATCTAATAACTTGTTTATCCTGTCACATGCGGTGATAAAAAGCTTATTTGACTATCATTAAAACACCAAAGAGAGAAAAAGTACAGGCACATAAAACACACACACACCCTTGAAACTATAAATCTCACAAATAACATAAAACAAATTGAACAAGTACCGATTGAGAGCTCAAACTGTTCTTTCTTCGTGATAAATGGCGGTTTGCAAAACAACTTTTGGTGATTTTCTCGCGTCCTACTGGACTGGAGTGTTTATGCGTTTGGCGGGAAATAGTGCTTCTTCTTCTTCTTCTTTCGTTTATTGGCGCGTTGCATTCTTAGTGCATATCGCCACCCAGGGGCGGATCTACGGGGTGGCAAAGGGTGGCAGCTGCCACCCCTGGGATACAGTCTTGCCACCCCTGCTGCCACCCCAGTTGGCAGCAAAGAATTAAATTAAATTTGACAATTTACGAGCGCGAATCTCCAATGTCCGACTGCACTGAATGCAGCACGAGATGACGCCAGACAGCGGCAATAGACTGATCAGTGATCAGTTTGGAAAACTGAGTGGCGCGAAGCGAGGGAGCCAGGAGTCGCGAAGAAAGGAGACACAGGAGAAAGAGGAAAAAACTGATTAACTATCAGGTTGTGTAAAATAGCGGTTGTTTTAACTGTGAGTAGTGCATCTTTTGAACAAAGTTTTTCACCTCTCAGCCTCATAAAGTTCGGTAAAGTTGGACATATATTCACAGATTCGAACTTTCCGGATCAATAACTCATGAGCGAAACGTTCTTAAAACACAAACAACACCTCTTTCCAACCGCAGTAATGTAGACAACGAGCTACAACGTCGTTTTCATCAAAACAAGCCTCCGTCATGAGCTGGACAATTACATTGATCTCTAAGCGCAGCCGGCTGAGACGAGACCGCAGGGACCGTCTGCAAAGTGCAAAACCGAAATGCGATACTACACAAATATTCAATGACTTCACTGTTACACATTGTAGTGTCACCAAATTCAGTTCACACATCAGTGGTCTCCTGCTGGTTATACTACAACACTTAGCTTGGAAAAATCTGCTTTTGCATAATTTGGGGGGAAAATATTCAATAACGTCTAGGTTACTGTTGTAACCTCCGTTCCCTGATGGAGGGAAGAGACGTTGCGTTGAAGAAGCGACACTAGGGGTCTAGTGAATTTTGAAGAAACTTTGTGAAAAGGCCAATGAGAAATTCAGACAGAATATGCATGTTCCGCCCCCGGACATACGGGTATAAAGGGGGGAAAATGCGTCTGTTCATTCAGGATTCCCAAAAATTATTAAAAAGCAAGTTTTTCCAAACTAAGTGTTGTTTCCACAGTGTATTTATGCCCACATTAGTACAGCTCAGTCCATAGATCTTCATGTGTAAGTTTTTCTTTGTATAGTTTCTTCTTGTACAAATGCTGCGTGCGTTTGCTTCCCCTCTCACACATCTGCCTGTCATCACCTGTGTCTTACCTTAATGCCTTTCCGGTGATAATGCCCTTACTTCAATCATACTTCTATCTCCTGTTAAGTGAGATCACATTGTATGGTCACTTATTCCTAATATGAACTGTTTCACATGAAACCTCAAATGCAAGACATTGATTGCATGAGATTAAGTCTGTATGAGTTTGTAAATGGCAACCCGTGCCCTTTTGTAGTGTGTACATACTATTTCTCATCAAACTGTGATAAACGTGATTAAATTAAGTATATATAAGTCTGCCATATGTTGCCACCCCTCAAAAATTCCTGCCCCCCTCTCGCCACCCCATAAATATTTTTCTAGATCCGCCCCTGTCGCCACCTACCTTAGCTGTTATGCAGTCATGATTTCTACTAATCTGATTTCCTTATTATTATTTCTTTACTTCTTTCTCACATATCCGTCCTTATTTATTTGATGTTTCATCTCATTCCATCTTCTATAGCCCACCTGTCGCTGCGTGTTCAGCTCCTCCAGACTGAACTATAAAATCAGGAATAGACCAAAACACTTTATTTTGTATTAAATCCTCTCACTTAATCTAGTATTATATATGTATTCTATTAATATTCTATATCCTACTCTATCTTTACCTCACAAATATGCCAAATCCTTATTAACCTTCCCTATTTTATTTAAATATAATAGTAATTCCTTCCTTTCCTCATCATTCCTTTTACAATTAAATATCACATGCTCCACTGTTTCTTTCTCTCCACAATTTCCACATAAGCCAGTCTCATGAACTCCTAATAAAAAGAGTGATGCTTTCAATCCTGAATGTCCAAGTCTCATCCTAGTCATTATAACCTCTTCTTTCCTATTTCTACCATTTATGCTTTTTTTAGTGTCGACCATTTTTTTAATATTATATAAATGTCGTCCCTTTTTATCTGTATTCCATTTCTCCTGCCACTCCTTAATAATATTTTCCTTAATAATAGATTTAATTTCATTTTTACCTAATGTGATATTAAAATCTATTTCATCCCTTTTTAACGCTATTTTTGCTATTTTATCAGCAGACTCATTACCAGCTACACCTACATGAGCTGGCACCCAACAGAATCCTACTTCTACTCCTTTCTTTTGTATTCGCCATAATAACGAAAATATTTTGCACATTAAATCTTCTCTAGAAGTACAATGAGTAGAAAGTGATGTTAATACAGAAGCAGAATCAGAGCATATTACTATTCTGTCTGGCCTTACCTCCTCTACCCAAGCTAATCCTATTATAATAGCGACCATTTCAACAGTATATATTGACAATTTAGATGTTAATCGTTTACATACTGAAATATTAAACTCTGAGATATCCACTCCTATACCTGTAATCCCTGTTCTTGGATCTTTAGATCCATCAGTATATATTTGCATACTTGCATAAAACCTTTCCTGTATATATTAACTTGGTACTTAATCATTCCCAACTCCTCCCATTCCCGTTTCTTATCTAATATTCCTCAATCAATTTTAACCTCAGGAATAATCAATTTCAGAACCTCTCCCCATACAGGTGACACACTACACTCAATATTTGCAATCTGATATTTCTCTGCTAACTGATTTATCTTGCATCCATATCCTCTCTTGTAGCTACTTAAGTATTCCCAACAATTATTTAAGACATCTTTAGCTATATTTCCTCCAGTGTAACTCTTTAACGAAGTCCAAAAAACCAAAGACAGTTTCTCTCGCCTTAAATTCAATGGCATTTCATTCGCTTCTACTAATAAGGCTTTAACCGGTGTTGTTTTAATTGCTCCTAAACATGTTCTAAGGGCTCTATATAGTATTCTATCTATATTTCTTAATAGTGATTCTGAAGCTGATCCATAAATCATGCAACCATAATCAACAGATGACCTGATCAAGGCTTGATATATTGTTAGCATTGAATCTCTTTCTGCTCCCCATTCTTTCCCAGCTATTGCCCTCATCACATTTAAGATCTTCCTGCATTTTTTATCAATTTCCTCAATATGTTTTTTCCAAGTATATCTCTCGTCTAACCATAAACCTAAATATTTAAATGTTTTAACTTGTTCTAAAGGTTTCCCATATAATACTAAATCAATATCTTTAAGAACTTTTTTCCTACTAAAAATCATATAACATGATTTACTAGTTGACATTTTGAAACTCCATTCTATACTCCAATCTTCCACCTTTTTAATAGCTGTTTGTATACCTGAAATCACCTGCTTAGTATTTCTCCCTCTCTTCCAAATAGCTCCATCATCAGCATACAATGCACATCCTACACCATATCCTAAATTGTCAAAAATATCAATAATCATAATATTAAAAAGGATTGGACTTATAACACTCCCTTGAGGAATACCATTTTCTGCCTTAAAATTTAATGACTGACACCCTTCCACTTGAACTACAAATGTTTTTTTCCATTAATTTACATAAGTTTGAAGTTAGAGCAATTGGACGATAACTTCCTGGATTTGCTGAATTTTTACCTGGCTTCACAATAGGGATTACTACAGCTTTCATCCATATTTTTGGAATAATACCTTCCATCCATATTTTGTTATATAACCCAAGGATCTTTAATAATATGTTATCTGACAAATGTTTAATCATTATATAACTAACTCTATCAACCCCAGGGGCGGGAAATAGTTACAGTATACGTCAAACTTTTATCCTAGCCTCACATTTCCATCAAATGTGTTAAAAGGGAACCTGTCAAGCTCTGAAATGTCAAATAATAGAAGTTACATAACTTATTCACTTCAATTCCCCTCAGCCAAAGCTCTTAAATGGACCACAATAATTAAATGAACTCTAATGACGGTATCAAACTGTACCTCACACAAAGGTGGCCTGTTATCTCCCATCCTAAATCTCCTGAAACTAATAAGGAGGTGGCAGGAGATTTAGGATGGCGAGATATCAGGCCATTGTTCTTTATTTGACATTTTAGAGCATGAAAGGAACACATTTTATGGAAATTTGACGTAGGCCAATACTGTAGCTATTTCCCGCCAAACGCATCAACACACCAGTCCAGTAGGAGGCGAGAAAATCACCAGAAGTTGTTTGGCAAACCGCCATTTATCACGAAGAAAGAACAGTTTGAGCTCTCAATCGGTACGTGTTACATTTGTTTTATGTTATTTGTGAAATTTATAGTTTCAAGTGTGTGTGTGCGTATACTTTTTCTCTCTTTGGTGTTTTAATGATCGTAAAATAAGCTTTTTATCACCGTATGTGACTGGATAAACAAGTTATTAGATATATCATCTAATCATCTGGAGCATTGTGAATTTGAGTGTTTTTATTTTGTAATGTGTTGTGGAAATCAAACTGAGGTAAATTATGTTTCATTACTGACAAATGAGCTCGTTAAATCCGACTGTTTGTAAATTATTTCAATGAAGGCTATTGTATGTTGAATAAAGCTAGCTATGGGCAAATATCAGATAATATTTCAGGAAAATGAAACCCGAACACAAATCACACATTTATATTTATATAATCTCAGAATTACTTGTTTTGTTTAACAGCTGTTCTTGTGTTTAATAATGTTTTTGCGTGTGATGAATGTCAGTCCATTATAATGATGATGTTTTTGTGTTCAGATGTTCATCATGAGAGAGCAGGTGGATGTGATCTGCTGTAAATCAGTAGGAACTGATCTGTCCATGCTGGATATTGATGATTTCATCACAGAAATCTCTCAGCTGAAGAAAGAGGTGACGTCACTGAAGGCAAAACTGAAGCAGACAGAACTGTATTCATCCTGCACCTGTTTTGAGCGAGTTAAAGTTGAGATTGTAAGTAAGTTTCAAATGATGTGATATGACTGTGACTCTGTGATGATGAACGGTACAGATGTGATTGTGTTGTGTTTGTCAGGAGCTGGAAAAGGTTTCCTGTCAATCTTCAGTGTGTGTGACTGATGGGACCTCCACAGAATGTCAGGATTCAGTGTGGAGCGGCAGAGATCAGTCCACACCACAGCAGCTGCTGGACAAACTCTCTGAACAGAGATCCAGAGACACACAGGACTCACAGCTCACTTTACTCTGTTCTACTGATGCTCAGGAGAGTGTGTGTGACAGTAATCAGGGTGATCAAACCTCCACAGAGTCTCTGACTTCTGTCTGTAACGCTGGAGAACAGCAGATGCTGCAGACACCAGTGAAGATTGAAGTGAAGCAGGAGGAGATAAAAGAAGAAATCACAGCAGAGGAACAACGGAGTGATGAAGATGATGGCCAGCAGATGCTGCAGACATCAGTGAAGATGTGTTCAGTGAAGCTGCTGGACTTCAGGAATTTGATGAAGATGATAGTAGAAACCACAACAGAGGAACAAGATGGTGATGATGATGATGATGATGATTTTATTCCCTCAGGTATTTTTCTTCCTTTTAATGTTGTTTTACATTTTGAAGAAATCTCTGCATTAAAAAGTTCCTTGTTGTTTTTATTGTTGTTTTAGAAGTGCTTAGTTGTATTTTAAAGGGATTGTTCACTCAAAAATGAAAATTCTCATCATTTACTCACCCTCATGCCATCCCAGATGTGGATGACTTTTTTTTTTTTGCTGCAGAACACAAAGATTTTTAGAAGAATATCTCACAAAGGCAGCATAAAAGTAATCCATAAGACTCGAGTGGTCAAATCTACATCTTCATGAGGGATATGATTGGTGTGGATGAGGAACAGCTCAATATTTAAGTCCTTTATACTCTTAAAAATACATTTATTCTAGACCTCCTATGTGCATTCATGAGAGGTCTGTTGTTTTATTCCAATTCACAATCTTCACACATATTTCCACCTAGTGGGCTGTTGTGCAAATATTTACTATCATTTTCCTTTTCTTTCTCATCTGTTTACAGATTTAAGATGAGATTGGTCGGTTTAGGTGGGCAGCCGATCGATCGGTGCATCCTTAATCTTTTTATTGTAATTTTTCCAAAGTCATTAAATTTTCTGTGGTGTCAGTGACTCTGGAGTAAAGTTTCTGCTTATAGTCTTAATTTGTTATTTTAAATTTAAGATGGGGCTCGACATTGACAATAAGGACTGCCCAGTGGCCCGGGCCAGTGCTGCATTTATAATGTTTGTGCCAGCGGACCACAAGTGAGAGAACAAAAAGCGAACAAAGTCTTAACAAGCACTCGGAGACAAGTGAACTTGATTCTTTTTAGCTTGCAAAGACACGTGAGCACATAATATATTGGACGCTGCAAGGAACAAGTGCGTGCAGATACCGAGTGTGCCATGATCACCTTATCCACCTGTGGTATCGAGTTATTTCCAGAGCTGTTCTGCTGCAGGATAAAGATGACTATTTAAAACGGTCTACTTCATATCATCCTCATAGCACACCTGTTACATTTCGCATTTCTGGATATAACGTTTCCTCCCCGTTCCCCCCCCCCCCCCGACTAACAAGTTATAAGGAACTTAAGGAAAAAAAAACATGTTTGGAGGTCTTCACTCCTGTCAGGTTACAAAACAGTTAACAAGTTTATTTTCCTCTTCTAAATACAAAAAAAAAAGGTTAAGCATAATGTCTTTCAAGAGGGGACCAGGCCAAAATAACAAACAAAAATGAGTCTAACTGAAAGGGAGGCACAAACTACTTACCCTTACAACATAGAAATAGAAAATGAACAACATAAATCTTGCCTCACTCCCTATTTAGCTATAAACAGGAGAAAACAAGTTAAATAGCAAAGAAAAAGTCGGCCACCTCTCTACCGCTTCCGTTGACCGAAGGGTCACACACCCAACATAAAAATACAACTGGTGGTTTCCAATTATTAACAGCACTAAACATGCCATCGTGTTACCACAATAATAGACTGGCGTACAACTCATGGCGTACACGCATGATCTCGTCTCAACAGTTCCCTGTTACTTTTAATAGTCTTGTCTGATGATATAATGGCTAATATCAATAAAACATCGATCACATGCTGTCCATAAGTATGTTGGTGTGTAATTTATTCCTCAGTAACACGAATCTCAAAACGTGGAGCGCTCGTGTCATTCGCAGAAGCATGTATTTTATCAGTTTCTGTGACTCATGAATGTTGCATATATCAGTCTGTGACACTGTAAGCAGGTGATACAAGCCGTGTAAACTGAAAGCTGTCAGGAGATTTCTTCTCGATGGATCCGCACAAGCGCTAGAGAGCAACTTTGAGAGCAACTTCAAAGTAGAAGAGCTTTACATGTGCTGCTGTAAATGTTAATGTCGTATTCATTGTGCACTGTATGTTTAATTAGTTTGATTCTGTCTTGTGAGAAAATCTGATTGTAATGGTACATTAACAGTTAATTACCATTGTTATTATCCTCTTTCTATTATATTAACATTTTTAAATGTGCAAATACAATTTTATTACTAAAAGTAGACTAAACTGCTGTCTACCAAAATATTCAAAATATTTTTATCTCATGAATATTTTATGCAATTGAGTAAATATAGTGCTAAATAAAAGACATACGTTTTCAGCAATTTGATGTAAATGTTTTTTATTATAATTAGATGTGTGATATCATCATTATATTAGCCTATCAGGACACCCTGCTCTCTAGATATCAGCATTGGCCATAAAAAAAAACATTTCTGTCGACCACCAAACACCGCTAATATATCAATTTACAATAATTAAAAAAATCGCAATAAATATTGAATCTGCATTTCGATATCTTTAAAATGAATCAGGAGGCAAATCCCACCACTAATAAATACTGGATGTTTGTTGTGTTCTGCCTTTAAATTGGTGTTTCATTTGATTTATTTTTATATTTTTCCCATTTTGAATTGATTTGTCAATTTACTGTATTCATTGTAGAGCTGATGAACGAGCAAGATGAACCTCTAGAGCTGAATGAAGTGGAGGAGGAACTTCAGGATCACAAACGTCATGATTTAATACCTGGAGAAAAATATTTGAGTGACTCAAAGATTAAGAAGAAATTCTCAACAAAAAAGCCTCTAAAAAGAGCAGCCAAAAATAATTTAACTTGCTCTCAGTCTGGAAAGAGTTTCACACGTGAAAGCCGGCTTAATACACACATGAGAATTCATACCGGAGAGAGGCCTTACACGTGCCATCAGTGTGGAAAAAGTTTTGCACAAACACAAAATCTCACACGTCATCTTCGCTCTCACTCAGGAGAAAGACCATTTGAATGTGATAAGTGCGGTAAAACATTTGCTTTGGATTCAGCCCTAAAAAAACATCTGAAAGCTCACACAAATGAGAAGCCTTACAAATGCTTTTTTTGTGGAAAGAGTTTTTCATCCCAGTTCTATTGTAAAGAACACCAGAAAATACATACCGGTGCTGGGGTTCATATGTGCTTTGAATGTGGGAAGATCTTTACTACAGCCCAATACTTGAAACAGCACCAAATAATTCATACTGGAGAAAAACCTTACAAGTGTTCACACTGTGAAAAGAGTTTCACTTATTCACAACAACTGAAAATACATGAGAGAATTCATACTGGAGAAAAACCTTACAAGTGTTCATACTGTGGAAAGAGTTTCCCTGGGTCACAAAACCTGAAAATACACGAGAGAGTTCATACTGGAGAAAAACCTTACAAGTGTTTACACTGTGGAAAGAGTTTCCCTCGGTCACATCACCTGAAAATACACGAGAGAATTCATACTGGAGAAAAACCTCACAAGTGCTCACACTGTGGAAAGAGTTTCCCTGGGTCACAACAACTGAAAATACATGAGAGAACTCATACTGGAGAAAAACCTCACAAGTGCTCACTCTGTGAAAAGAGTTTCACTCAGTCACATCACCTGAAAATACACGAGAGAATTCATACTGGAGAAAAACCTTACAAGTGTTTACACTGTGGAGAGAGTTTCCCTCGGTCACATCACCTGAAAATACACGAGAGAATTCATACTGGAGAAAAACCTCACAAGTGCTCACACTGTGGAAAGAGTTTCCCTGGGTCACAACAACTGAAAATACATGAGAGAACTCACACTGGAGAAAAACCTCACAAGTGCTCACTCTGTGAAAAGAGTTTCACTCAGTCACATCACCTGAAAATACACGAGAGAATTCATACTGGAGAAAAACCTCACAAGTGCTCACTCTGTGAAAGGAGTTTCACTCAGTCACATCACCTGAAAATACACGAGAGAATTCATACTGGTTAGAAACCATACCACTACTTTTGATGATGGAAAAGTTTCAGTGCAGCAAGTAATCTATATACACATGTAAAAACGTTTTGCCCAAGTAGTCACAGTGAGAAGACAACATCTTCATGTCCAACAATATCGAGTAAATAGCTTGGAATTCAGATAAACCCAAAGATTACATTTCTTCCAAAAGAGCTGCATCTTCTAAATCACATTCAGATCACCAGACAGTTGTTGATTCCCTACAGAAGTGGGAGATGGTGTCTTGAGAATTCATACTTGATAAAAACCTTACAATTGTTCACACTGTGGAAAGAGTTCCCCTTCTGTCACTCACTTGACTTTGTGTCAATGTAGTGACACTAGGGGTCGAATTTGAGAGCCAGAGACACCTTCAGATCTTTGAGAAAAGGCCAATGAGAATTGGCGAGTAGAATTTGCATGCCACTCCCCCCGACATAAGGGTATAAAAGGGAGGCTGGAATGCAAATTCATTCAGATTTTTTCTTTGGATCCAAGCGGTTGTATTTCAGCTGCCTGAATACTACTGAGACATTCACCTCTTCATAAGCGTGTGCTATTGGATATATGGCACATTCCAGTGGCTTTCTCTCTACTCTGCACTCCACTGTGGTTCTGTGTTTGTCCTATGTTGTGTTATGTACCACCATGTTCCTGGAGGAACGTTGTCTCGTTTCGCTGTGTACTGTACTAAGTGTATATGGTTGAATGACAATAAAATCCACTTGACTTGACACTGCAAATAGATGAGTCTTAAGTCTAGACTTAAACTGATTGAGTGGGTCTGCATCCCAAACAGTGTTAGGGAGACTATTCCATAGTTTATGGCCAAATATGAAAAGGATCTACCTCCTTTTATGGTTTTGATATTCTTGGAATTATAAGCCAGAATTTCATGATTGTAATGAATGTGATGGAATATAGAGTGTCAGAAGGTCACTTAAGTACTGTGGAGCTTGACCATTCATAATTTTGAATGTAGTTAATGGAATTTTAAAATTAATAAATCATTTATAAGGTAGCCGATGTAACAATTATAAAATTGGACTCATATTTTCATATTTCTTGGTTCTAGTAAGCACTCTGGCAGCTGCGTTTTGAACTATTTGAAGTTACTTTATTGAAATTGCAGTACATCCTCCCAGTAATGCTTTACAATAATATAGTCTTGAAGCTATGAAAACATGAATTCAAAAAATATTTGGAATTTCAAATGACAGATTGGTGTCAAATAACACTGAAGTTCCTCTCTGTAGAAGAAGATGTAATAGTACATCCATCGAGAGTCAAATTATATTATAGCATCTTATTTTTAGAGGTTTTTGGTCCAATAACTAGTATCACTGTTTTATCAGAATTGAGTAGAAGGACATTTCTGGCTATCCAGTCTTTGATTTCATTGATACACAATTTGGAGAATTGTGAATTTTGTTGGTTTTAGAAGAAATATAAAGTGGGGTATCATCTGCATAACAGTGGAAATTTATTCCATGATTCCTGATAATATCTCCCAGGGGAAGCATGTATAAGGAGAAAAGTAGAGGTCCTAAAACTGATCCCTGTGGCACTCCATACATAACTTTTGTTTGATTCGACAATTCCTTGTTTACACATACAAAGTGGTAGCGTTCTGATAAATAGGACCTAAACCATGCTAATGCAAGTCCATAATTCTCCAGCCTATTCTAGAGAATGTGGTGATCTATCGTGTCGAATGCAGCACTAAGATCTAAAAGCACTAGAAGAGAAATGTAGCCACAATCAGATAAGAGCATAGGCCCCATAGGCATACTATGGCAAGGGGTCTCGTCCATGAAATCAATAGTTTTTTTCCTACGTCAACAAGATACTGAAATTTGTGGGAATCATATCTCCCAATCAGAATGTCATAAATAGACATGGGGGCTACCAATCAGTCTTTATATATCATCTTGGAAATGGTGTAGCCACACCCTAGCAACCATTTATGGCACCCTAGCAACCGTCCCCTTAGACTTCAATTCAAAATGGCTCAGAGTGTTAACTTCGTATCAAAATGTCTTACAGACATGCGGGTCAGCTTGATTCACTTGGGCGAGCAATCAGTCTTCAAGTATCATCATGGAAACTACTTAGCTATGCACTAGCAAACATTTATGGCAACCTAACAACCGTGGGTGAGTGCAGTGCTGCAACAGCTGGCTGATCAGAACACAGACATGGTACAATAGCACCCAAACTCATTTATTATTCTTAGAGATTGGAGACAAATCTCACAGGTGAACTGCTCAAATACAGACAGCACATTATCCGGATCCGGATACTGAACGTACCAGAAACCCCTGGATCAACAGCAGTTTCCAAACTATTTAAAGAAGTTTTGAAGATGTTATGATTGATAGATCACACAGGGGTATCCAAGCAAGGAAACCATATGGTAGACCACGTGTCATTGTGGTGAAAGTACATTACCATCAAGACTGTGTGGATGGTCTTTTATTAGGCTTTTTGGCTGCACTTTATTATTAATTTTTTTAAAAAATATGTATGTATATAAATAGATTTAGTATATATTTATGCTAAAAGAGATAATAATGATGTAACTGAATATTTCTCTCTGCCATTTCTTTTTTTGACCTTCACATCTGAATAGTATTAACATTAAATACGCTGCTTATAAGGCAGTTAGATTTAGAGGAAGGAAGATATTCTCCCTTCCCTTTCATTTAAAAATTTAACAGTAAAGTAATGATAGACTGCTGGTTTATTCTTGACATATATCTCCCCAGTAAGTACTTAGTAAATTACTACTAATCTGGGGGTGTTTTCATTTGATTGTGTTATTACATGATGTGGGTTTTTTTTTTCCTTGATGGGAGGTTTAGTTTTTGTATGCAAGACTGTATAACTTTGGGTTGAAAACAAGTCCCCTTGTTCTGATTAGGGCTGGGAACTTACTGTACCAGGTTTACATGATTTTTGTATTTCTTAATTTTTTTAAATTGTTTTCACTAAGGGGTTTTGTCAGTGCTATAGCAAACACAAAATTGTTAATCTCAATATGCCTTTAGTTATTGTTTCCCCTTAAAACAAGACCATGGCTAACGTAAGCTCTTCAAGTGGTTCAACCAACTGCTATGTAACCTTTGTGAGCTGGAATGTTAAGTCACTAAATCACCTTACATAAGAAGGTTCTTTCGCGTCTGAAAACACTTGACGTAGGGATAGCATTTCTTCAGGAAATACATCTGCAAACTTTTGATCATTTCCGAATCAGGGGAGGATGGGTAGGCCAAGTAAACCATTCCAATTTTCACTCTAAGTCCAAAGGGGTAGCAATCCTTATCAATATAAATATCCCAATTGTTATGTCAAAGGAAGAAACGGACTCATCAGGCCGTTACATAATTGTACATATCCTCACAGAAACTGATATATGATGCAACAGTATATGTGAGCTCATCCAGATTGGTGTCTGCAGCCTCAAAAACACTCCAATCAGTGCAGTCAAAGCAGGCTTGTAGTTTGAGCTCTTCTTAATTGGTCCAGCTCTTTACAGTCCTTAATACAGGCTTAGCAAATTTTAGTTTCTGCCTGTATTTTGGAAAAAGATGAACCAGTCAGTGATCCGATAGTCCCAAAGCTGCTCTAGGGACAGAGCGATATGCATCCTTTATTGTTGTGTAGCAGTGATTTAGTATATTCCTGTCTCTGGTGGGGCATGTAATGTGCTGTTTACATTTGGGCAGTTTGTGTGTGAGGTTTGCTTTGTTAAAATCCCCAAGAATAATAACTGAGGCGAGAAACATGAAATCTACCTGATGTTCTGCTCTGTATATGTGTGTGTGTCTCTGGCCTTCTCTGTGTGTGTAACCAGTTGACCCCCAGATGTCAGTTGCAGGCCTTGGGTGTGTGCGTATGGTATTACTCAATATATTCTGCAAATATACTCTGCAAATTGCTGACCATTCTGGTCTCTTCCTCTTTATGATGTTCCACATTTCCTGGCAGCATGCTTATTTCTGTAAGGTGAATAAATCACACTTGTCCTCGTGAGGTGGACAGGGTCAGTCACATGGCATAACGTCTGAAGGCATCTGAATGACCCTGTTCCAGTATTATTCCACAATACCCAATTTCTCCCCCTTGCCCATGAGCCTAAAGCGGTCACTTTTCTATTGGCTGTTCATTGTCTCATGAAGAATATATATAACCTGCTTGCTGTAATAAATCTTTGAGTAGATTGAATACAACCACTGTGTGTTGTTGTTCTTTCTTCTCCCTTCGTGAAGTCTACAGAGACTCAGACTCACGACTGCACTTCACTGGGCACAGAGATAGAAAGACGGGACCGGGGAATTGGGGATCGTGACTAGATCCAAAACATTCCTAACAGTTTGGGGGCTCGTCCGGGATACCTCACAAACAAGGTATGGTCAAACATTTGATGACTGTTTGTTGGGGTATCTCTGAACCGTATAGTGTGTGCATTGGTGGACTCCCTATAAGGGAAGCTGATAGCTCTGCTGGACTGCAGAAAGGGAACTGATCATTCCGACTTGAACCAAGTGCACGTCAATTGGAGATAAATCGTCGTTTTACAATACAATACGGATAGAAAATATAATACATATATAACAAACCGTACTCTTATGTGCCCAGTCCATCAGGCATTAGAACTGTGTGTTTGGAGAATTATATGTTGTTTGTTATGTGTCTCCCATTGTTTGGCATTTGTTGTGAAGAGTATATGTGTTTGTAAATGTGATTACATTTGAGAGTGAATGCCCTGTAAATACAGGGACAAGTGTGAAAAGTTTGTGTTATCTAATAAAGAAAAAGTGTCTTTCATGTATTGAATGAATGTTGGGAATGAAAGCTGTCCTGTGAAGGAATTTTCCTGATATAAAAATAATAACTTTCAGGGGTATCGGTTTTTACAACTGTGTGTTTACAGAAATATGGATAAAATAAACAAAAAGGGTTCTAAACAAAGTAACCAAGAATGGGGGACAAATTAAGTCGACCCCTTCCAGGGGAAACACCAAAGGCTTTCATGTTCAGGAATAATCAAGGGTATAATACAGAACCATACCTTAGAATTGTATACCTTATTTTACTAACACGGTAATATTGTGGTGTTTCAGTTCACTATACGTAATTCAAACTTTTAGAAAAGGGTTTCTCTGCATCAGTGTGCCCCTGCAAAGGGAGCTCTAGCTCTGTGAGATACAGAAAGGAGGTAGAATACCTCAGATTTACTGTTGCAGTTTAACATATCCTCACTAAGGTGGGAAGGGGACGGGATAAATTCCTTTTTAGATTACAATATACAGTATATGTAAGCTCTGATACATAAATGGGATATGTGTATGGTTACAGTCACACCTCGATGGTTCAAATTGATAAGATGCAAGTACAACTTGGCATTCAAGTAATAACATTTCCATTAGATAAATAGAACCATAAATAGGCATGGTTGCAGATCAGAGAGCCCCTGGTTTTCAACACAATGCCAATACGCAATGAAGAACATGATAAAAGGATAGACGGTCTGAAAGGAATAAACACCTATTGACCCATTACAATTAATACCCAATACAAAATACCATCGACTGTGACTCAGCCATAAAATTACAGAAGTGGAATTACTTTTGAATTAACACTATTATAGCATAGGCATAATAGTACTGTACATGACCATAAAATTGTGATTGCGATCATGACATTCCTATTGAAATGATGTTTAATACTGCATACCACTGATGAAAATGTTAACTGTAATAATCGTCCCACTAAATATGACAGAGGCACTAGCAATATGCGAAAAATAATTACCCGACCCAGTTAAGTACATTCTACAATACGTGAATGTTTTAAAGAAACTTACGACTTACAGTCAATTGACTGGACGTGATTATAGATTCATATTGTATGAAACCTTACCTCCAGGAATAACTGAATTGATATTAATTGATAAAGTGCCTTTGTTGGATAAAGAAGTTTGATCAGCCATAGAAAGGAAAAATGAAGAAAAAAATGAATTAGATCAATTCATGTGTAAATCCAAATCTATGGTTAAAAAGGGTGATTCTGAGAGAAGCCACACTCTCAGGGGCTGAAGAACCCATTAAGTGGACAGCTGAGATGGACATGGCTTTTAAGCATCTCCGGAGCGGCCTTAGCTCCCCACCAGCTCTGGGCTTACTCAACGATGGTGAAACATTCCACATTTACGTGCACGAGGCGGCAGGAACAGCAGCAGCGATCCTTGCACAATCCCATGGCGGCACCTACAGACCAGTTGCGTACCTCTCAAAGACCCTTGATTCGGTCACCAAAGGCTTCCCTGTGTGTCTGCGAGCCGTGGCTGCTGCAGCATTGATGGTGCAAGATGCAAAGCGTATTGTTCCGCTCATTGTGCACACATCTCACCAGGTAGGTGCCATAAAGCATAACATTACCACCCAACACATGACCGCTCAATGTCGCTCAGGCTAGGAAGCAATTTTATTGGCAAAGGCTAATCTAACCATTAAGCCAACCTCCGTGATACACGTTCGAAAAGCTTCTTACACAAATTGCTTACCAAATGTGTTTTTTCTAATGAATCTCATGACAGTCTAGACCATATAGTCTTCCTGCAGGCCAGATGTTTCATCATCTGCCCTGGAGGAGGGGGACCATCAGTATATCGGTACATGGGTCCTGTTTGAAACTAAATGATTCTGTATACTGGTGCGGGGCTATGCTGTAACTAAACTTCCTAATTGAATCATTGAGGCCTACTCCCTCCCATAAAAAAATCTGCACAGGCCGCTGAACTATTTGCATTAAAGCATGACAATTGGCGAAAGGAATACCCATTAACATGTACACAGACTCAAAATATGCATATGCGGTGAAGAGAGGTATTTCATGACAGCAGAAGGAAAGCCCATATCACACCAAAGACCTAGTTGCAGAATTACTCAGAGTAGCACAACTGCCAACGAAATTAGCTGTCATAAAGGTCGCAGGCCACATGACAGGGGAGGTGAGAGGAAACAGATTGGCTGATTAAGTAGCAAAGATGGCTTCAAAGGAAGTCGTGATAAGACCAGATCTAAATCAAGCTGAAGAAACTGTTTCTATGATGCAGAAAACTTTAGTAAAATATATTGACGTAAAACTTTTACAGGCAAACACATCCGAATCTGATATTCAACATTGGGCCTTGAATGAAGTGAAACCGGATCAGAGTAATTTGTTAAGAGACAAGCAGGGTCATCTGGCCCTGCCCAAAACCGAATGACACCATCAAGTGTACCTAAACTTTTCCTTTTGAGATACTAATGGGTAGGCCTATCCCGACCCCCTGGGTCAAAGGTCGCACTGGTTTCTTTCTCTCCACAGGTGACATGGAGTTGGTGATCGAGGAATATGTGGACTCCTTAGTGAAAAACATTGAACAGTCCTCGTTCTCAGGTTGAAACCAACCAAGGCTGGGGAGCCCAGGTACCAGGGTCCGACAATGGTCACCGCAGTAACCAGAACCGCAGTACTGACCAACTTGCAGCCCCAGTGGATTCACGCATCATGGGTTAAGCCAGCACCCGAGGAGGGACTGGGAGTGGGACTGAAAGGTGACTGTTGAGTGTGACCCCACTGGAGGAGCTGAACACGCAGCGTCAGTGGCAAGCACAACGCAGAAACCCAAGGTCCTGAAGAACCACAATATATGTGGGACATATTGATAACCCAAGCAAGAAGGCATAGAAACAGACCCAAAACACTCCTGTGTCGCGTAGTGGGACATTCGACAAGCTGTGAAAAGTGTGACCCAGCACGGGAGAAGCAAACTTTAATCACACCACAAGATGAAAGAAGTCCTGATGATATTGGCCATTCTCGAGGCCGTTAGAGCCATAAAACAAATAAGTGATCTCGAGCACTCCGATCCACCCCACACTTAGGCCACAAACTTGTGGTGACATTTAGCTAACCACACGGCCCGCTGAGCGCACCCCGATGAATCATGTTATGTTTGTTCCCTATTTCCACATAGCTCAACGCATGCGGGAACACGAGTTGCTGAACCGAGTTATCATGAACCCCTGCACTGGACAGAGCAATACAGTAACAACACTCTGGCAGACCAAGCACTGTGGGTAATACAGTAATTTCGCCCAATAAATGGTTCTGGGGCATTACCCAGAGTTAATGGACTGCTGGGAATTGTATCATCCATACCTTATAACTTAACTTGCCATGAACGAAGAGAAGGGAATAACTCAGTGGGCAGCATCCCCATCAAACACTGTAAGAATACATATCGAAGTACGCCTTGGGGAAACCGGTCAATCTGCTGCCAATGGTGCTTGAGGAAACGCGATGGGTACCCTGATGGGATCATTCATCGGAATGATCGGTTTCTGATCAACCTACCTGCTCTCAGCTCGAGCGCGAAAAAAGCATATCATCATACACCAGGAAGACCTGCGCGAATGTAGTGCCAGATTGGGACTCGCATCGGCAGCAGGCATATACATGGATAAGGGCCTCACGGGCAGCTCGAGAACTTTGCTCAGATATGTGCCTCAATGGTGCACACCCACTAACACCCACAGCTGATGGAACCAGGTCCATGAGGGGGGTACAGTGGATCTGTGGACATATATTGTACGCCTCTTTACCAAGCAACTGGAAAGGACGATGCGCTTTGGTCAACAGCTCTGGATTGGTAATGATCATCAGGACGTGACCAGGTAGCACTACCAAACTCAATCGAATGAAGAGGTCACCATCATCCACCCTGACCCAGCCGAACTACACTCCAGAGGACCTAAGGGTCTGGAACAGAGTGGACAAGTTTTTCAATCATACTTTGCCCCCATTGGCGTAGCAAATGTTATGAATCAGGTAGAAATAAACAGGTTTGATTTAGTTACATTTATGAATGTTACAGAACAAGTGTTAGAGGGAATAAAGAAAGAGCTCCAGAACCGGATGGTATTAGACCAGCTCTCTGCAGCGCAGGGAGGGGTCTGTGTAATGGTAGGTGAAGCATGTTGTACGTATATCCCAGAAAAGGATGGAACAGTTGGAATCATAGAGCAAGGTAAAAAATCTCTGAAATAGTAATGAGGTCACAAGACCGCGCCAATGGGGATGTTGATTTCTTGATGTTGAACATTACTAAATGGTCATATTCTGCATTTTGCTTGTATTTTTCATCATCGCCTGCTTATGGCCTTGTTTTATGGCTTAGTTAAAAGAATGGTCTCCAGCTCCATCACTACCATGGTCCTTTCACCTGACCACGTGTACCAAGCTATGAGGGCTCCGGTGTCTGGGTCTTATCAGAACCTCAGGAGAGATGGAGCAGAGACACGTGTCTAGAGCAGAACCCTGATTGTGATCATTTTATGATCAAAGGAGGCATTGTCAGAAACATGAAATGTACATGATGTTCTGCTCTGTATACACTCACCTAAAGGATTATTAGGAACACCTGTTCAATTTCTCATTAATGCAATTATCTAATCAACCAATCACATGGCAGTTGCTTCAATGCATTTAGGGGTGTGGTCCTGGTCAAAACAATCTCCTGAACTCCAAACTGAATGTCAGAATAGGAAAGAAAGGTGATTTAAGAAATTTTGAGCGTGGCATGGTTGTTGGTGCCAGACGGGCCGGTCTGAGTATTTCACAATCTGCTCAGTTACTGGGATTTTCACGCACAACCATTTCTAGGGTTTACAAAGAATGGTGTGAAAAGGGAAAAACATCCAGTATGCGGCAGTCCTGTGGGCAAAAATGCCTTGTTGATGCTAGAGGTCAGAGGAGAATGGGCCGACTGATTCAAGCTGATAGAAGAGCAACTTTGACTGAAATAACCACTCGTTACAACCGAGGTATGCAGCAAAGCATTTGTGAAGCAACAACATGCACAACCTTGAGACGGATGGGCTACAACAGCAGAAGACCCCACCGGGTACTACTCATCTCCACTACAAATAGGAAAAAGAGGCCACAATTTTCAAGAGCTCACCAAAATTGGACAGTTGAAGACTGGAAAAATGTTGCCTGGTCTGATGAGTCTCGATTTCTGTTGAGACATTCAGATGGTAGAGTCAGAATTTGCCGTAAACAGAATGAGAACATGGATCCATCATGCCTTGTTACCACTGTGCAGGCTGGTGGTGGTGGTGTAATGGTGTGGGGGATGTTTTCTTGGCACACTTTAGGCCCCTTAGTGCCAATTGGGCATCGTTTAAATGCCACGGCCTACCTGAGCATTGTTTCTGACCATGTCCATCCCTTTATGGCCACCATGTACCCATCCTCTGATGGCTACTTCCAGCAGGATAATGCACCATGTCACAAAGCTCGAATCATTTCAAATTGGTTTCTTGAACATGACAATGAGTTCACTGTACTAAAATGGCCCCTACAGTCGCCAGATCTCAACCCAATAGAGCATCTTTGGGATGTGGTGGAACGGGAGCTTCGTGCCCTGGATGTGCATCCCACAAATCTCCATCAACTGCAAGATGCTATCCTATCAATATGGGCCAACATTTCTAAAGAATGCTTTCAGCACATTGTTGAATCAATGCCACATAGAATTATGGCAGTTCTGAAGGCGAAAGGGGGTCAAATGTTCCTAATAATCCTTTAGGTGAGTGTATGTGTGTGTGTCTCTGGCCTTCTCTGTGTGTGTAACTAGTTGACCCCCAGATGTCAGTTGCAGGCCTTGGTGTGCAGTGTAACAACGGGAGTTTTCCTTGTGTATTCTTGTGAGTGTTTACATTCTCCACAACCATGGGTGAGTGCAGTGCTGCAACAGCTGGCTGATCAGAACACAGACATGGTAAAATAGCACCCAGACTCACTTATTATTCTTAGAGATTGGAGACAAATCTCACATGTGAACTGCTCAAATACAGACAGCACATTACATGCCCCACCAGAGACAGCAGTGGCAGCTGCTGGTCTTTCAAAGAGGGGAAGCTTATTTTCAGCCTACATTATAAACTTGTCCATTTATTTAAAAGTAAATTCTGCCCTACGTTCCTTTTCGAGAAAATACACTGTGACCATGTCGTACCAACTAGGCGTCTTTTCCAGTCACTTGACCAGTGTCTTCTCAATGGCCAGCAGAGCTATAAATAATCTCTTACATTAATCATCATGCATTTTATTTAAACATAGTTGTGACACATTAACTCGAGCGAATCAAACGACAAATTCTCAAAGTGCAAAAGTATAACCAAGAAGCGTGTTCTTCAGTGCAAAATGAATGCAACATAAAAGCATCAATGATTATGTATTCATAAACAGAGTAAATTATATTAATAAACCAAGAAAGAAGGATGTGTTCAACCAAACAATGTTAGAAACTCAAATAACCACTTGGATGTTCCTCTAAGCTCAGATGTTGTTTAGTTGCATCTAATTCGATGTGACAATTAATGTAAAAATGAACGAACAAACAGTATACATGATGATTTGTTTCAATGTTGTTTTTGTACATGAATTTCAAATAAATGTTTTCCCCTAAACTACATCGTTCATAAATCAGTTTTTACGTAAAAAATTTATAAACAAGAGAAATTCGTTCTGCTTGCATTTCATGAATGAATGAACGAACGATCTAAAAAAATATATTAAACTTGGTAAAACTGAAACAAGGAATGTGGTGTATAATTGTGTGAAATGTATTATGCAAATTGACTAGCAATTTCGCCAAACAAATATCAAGAAATAGGTTGCAGCAGTTTATCTTTCGACTACACTTGAGAAATCCGCGATGGGACTGAGCGCGAATAGCTTCAGTGACTTCTTATAGTACAGATTCGCTGTCAGTCAATAGGAGAGGCAGTCTTTCATCATCAGATCCTCCAATCCTCCAATCATTACGCGGAAGCCCGGAGTCCGGGCCATTCACCCCCGGAGACGCTGAGCGTCCGTGGGCGGGACATATTCGCAGCATTTATCCAATGACCGTCTAGTTTCGGAGCACTGAAAAAAACTGTTCAAAGCAGCCCCATTGAAGTCAATGGACGCTCAGCTTCAACAGGGAAATGCACTGTGACGCTACGGGAATGTATGAGAATGAAATCGAGTCAGCCGACCTGCTATATGTAGCTGATTCTGAACGAACTCGTTTTCGAGATGAACATGTTCTAACGCATTTTTAGTCAATAAATTGTTTACAAAATAGTACATATTTGACCATTATTTTTTTGACATTATAGGGGAAGCCGAGCTTCCCTTGCAGTCTTAAAGAAATCCCCACTGAGAGACAGGTATACAGTGGATCAGTGCTACACAACAATAAATGATGCATATAACTCTGTCCCTAGAGCAGCTTTGGGACTCTCTGATCACTGTCCGGTTCATCATCTTCTGATCTACAGGCAGAAACTAAAATCAGCTAAACCTTAATAAGGACTGTAAAGAGATGGACCAATGAAGCTGAGCTGGAACTACAAGCCTGTTTTGACTGCACTGACTGGAGTGTATTTTAGGCTGCAGCTACTGACCTGGTTGAGCTCACAGATCCTGTTACATTATACATAAGTTTCTGTGAGGATATTTGCATTCCTACAAGGACTTGTATATCATGAAGTACAACAATGACAAATCAGGGTTTACAGCTACATTCAGGCAGCTTCATCAAGCCAAAGAGAATGCTTACAGAAGTGGTGACATCATGTACAATGCAGTCAAAAACAGACTGACAAAAGGAGAGAGTGGCTAAAAGAAGCTATTCTGAAAAGCTGAGAATCAAATTCTAAAATAGCAACCCCGCGTCAGTGTGGAGAGGCCCAAAGGACATTACCAACTACAAGAGACCATCCCCCAAACTCTGTAGAGAATCAACAACTGGCTGATGATCTGAATATGTTTTACTGTAGATTTGAAAAGCCTGAAGGACATAACTGAACCATTTCTGGATCCCCTGCAGTGTGTTTATTGAGCTTACAGGTCTGTGGATGATGCAGTCATTATGGGACTGTATTACATCAATATCTAGTCAGATCAGGCACTTACTGTATGCAAGGATACTATTTGTTGACTTCAGTTTGGCTTTTAACACCATGAACCCCACTCTCCTATGGACTAAATTGTAATTTGTCAGTGGATCACCAGCAGTTAGTGGGAATGGGGAAATTCACCCCCAGCACATGTACAATCAGCAATGGTGCCCTCCAGGGATGTGTACTCTCCTCACTATTTTCCTCTACAAACCATCTGCACTGCCAAGGACCCCTCTGTTAAGCTCCTGAAGTTCACAGATGATACTACAGTCATCTGCCTCATCCAAGATGATGATGATTCTACATACAGAAGGGAGGTTAAACAGCTGGCCATCTTGTACAGTCAAAACAACCTGAAGCTGAACACACTGATGATAGTGGTCTTTAGGAGGAACACCACAGTATTAACCCTGCTCACCATTCTGAACAGTACTGTGGCTGAAGTGGAGACATTCAGGTTCCTGGGCACTATCAGCTCACAGGACCTGTAGTGGGAGACTCACATGAACTTAATTTTGAAAAAGGCCCAGCAGAGGTTGTTCTTCCTTCACCAGCTGAAAAAGTGTGCCCTGCCACAGGCACTGTCGATACAGTTCTTTTTTTTTTTTTACAATGTTTATTATAAGTTCTTTTATATACATATGTGTATGCTTAAACAAAAGCAAGCAAACAAACAAACAGTAGACTGCCTCAGCAACCAAGACATCCACTGGGGTACAAATTAATAGTATGTTACAAAGAACAACTCAGACTTAGATCGATCTATTACACATATAATTGAAAGAGGAAAAAAAAATATTTATTTAAACTTAACAAAATTGGGGGACGCTAGCGAGCAAGCGATGGAGTAGGTTGTGGTTTTGACGTGCTCTGCTGAAATTCGGTTTAAAAGTATTATTTGGGTACCTTATACCCACAAAAGGCTACAAATGAATGTTTTAAGTTTGTTTCTTTCAATTTTAGTCTTGATATTTGTGTGACAAAGGCCAATAACTTGTGAAAGTACAAATTTGCAGGAGGAACTGCTACTACTGGGCATAACGCTGCACCAGGAGTGATAATGACAGCCTACAGAGAGGAGGTCAAGTCAAGTCAAGTCAATTTTATTTGTATAGCGCCTTTCACAACACACATCGTTTCAAAGCAGCTTTACAGAAGTTCAGCATTAACAGACGATAAAAATTTAATGTCTATAAAGTCGATAAATCATCATCCTTGTGCAGGGCTCCAAACTGCGACTAAAAATAGTCGCATTTATGACCAAATACATTTATTTGCGAGTGTAAATTCTGTCAAGGTCGCCATTGGCGACAGTAAAAATTTACTCCCTATGATTTTAAAATTTGCATTACAACTGACCCGCTGGTGTCAAGAGCACAACCTCTCCCTCAACGTCAGTAAAACCAAGGAGCTTGTAGTGGACTTCAGGAAGAAAGACAGAGAGAACACAGCCCCATCACCATTAATGGAGCACTGATGGAGAGAGTCAGCAGTTTCAAGTTCCTCGGTGTTCACAATACTGAGGAACTCACATGGTCCGTCCACACTGAGGCCGTTGTGAAGAAGGCTCACCAGCACCTCTTCTTCCTGAAATGGCTGAGGAAGTTCAGAATGAACCACCACATCCTCACACGGTTCTACACCTGCACTGGAGAGAGCATCCTGACTGGCTGTATATATTATATATATATATTGAATATATATATAACAGGTGGTGTGTGAAAAAAGCTCGGAGGATCATCAGAGACTCCAGCCACCCGAGCCATGGACTGCTGTCACTGCTACCATCAGGCAGGCAGTATCGCAGCATCAGGATCCGCACCAGCCGACTACATGACAGCTTCTTCCCCCAAGCAATAAGACTTTTGAACACATGATCTCTAACGATCAACAATCAGCACTGCACTTTATTAATCATCATCTTATATAACACACTGCACTGTCAATATATTCTCCCCAATCAAACTAGTGTATATATATTTTGATATACCCTTATCCTAGTGTATGTGTATTCTAAATTGTGTGTATTGTTTACTGTACATTTGTATATTAGTACTATGTTGTGTAATTGTGTTGTGTAAATATGTTGTGCATTGTTTACTGTACATTGTATATTAGTACTATGTTGTGTAATTATGTGTACATTTGTTATGTAAATTGGTATATGTCTCGTCACTGTCATGACTGCTATGTTGCTCAGAACTGCACACAAGACTTTCACCTACTGTTGCACTCGTGTACACAGTAGTGTGACAATAAAGTGACCACCTTCCCCAAGCTAGACAAACAAATTGAGGCAGCGGACATGAAAGTGGAAATTCTTGCTTTGCTGAAAGAGGATATCGAAGCTCTGCTTTGGTCAGAGCTTAAGACTGTGTTAACTGAGGCATTCGAGGCGATTAAATCTGAATTGCATGCAGTTAAAACAGAACTGGCGAATAACACTGCAGCATTCTGCTCCGAAGGTGGACATGATGAAAACAACCATATCCGATTTGGAACATGGATTATCATCATGCTCAGATGACGTGACTTTGCTGCAAACTAAGGAGGAAAAACTCGAGACCGAGGTAAATAGCCTACTGGAAAATACCTTGACATGGAGGGAAGGATGAGGCGCTCCAAAATCCGGATATTGAATGTACCAGAGACCCCTGGCTCAAGTAACCCAACAGCAGTTTCCAAACTATTGAAAGAAGTTTTGAAGATGTTATGATTGATAGATCACACAGGGGACTCCAAGCAAGGAAACCAGATGGTAGACCATGTGTCATTGTGGTCAAAGTACATTACTATCAAGACTGTGTGGATGTCCTTCGCCGTGCCAGGGAGTTTGGCCCTCTTCAGTTTAAAGGAACCACTATTTCCATATTCCCTGATTACCCCCGAGTGTGGCACAAGCTAGGTCTGCATTCAGTGAGGTTCATCGACTACTCCGAGGCCAAGACAGCATCCGTTATGGCATCTCCTACCCAGCACGATTCTGTATCACACACAATAGTACTGAGAGCTGGTTTCAAAACCCAGGAAATGGCAAAAGACTGACCATGACCTGCATAAGGGAAGCATTTTCGAACGGGGGTCATTCGGACGCTGTGGAATGGGGAACCGTACGTGGATTATTGTACGCTGTGCGCCGGCCCCCCAAAAATTTTCATGGGCTAGGGGCCGGTACCCGTTCGTTCGGGAGTCCCTAGGGTGAGGTCTGCGAGGCCGGTGCCCACCCAGGGTGCCACGGACCCCCGCCACGGGCGATTAAAGATGCCCCCCTGAATTTGACTTTCAAATGCAGATCAGCATTCACCAGAGGGGTGCCAGCCTCACGTCCACCTTCTGGCTTAAATGAATGGGAGCCTTCACTATTTCGATGGCAAGTGGGCACCTCTCGAGGGCAGTGCTGTCCCACTTTCAATTTGTTTCATTGTGTTCTTTTAATGGGCGAGTGGGACGCAGTGCCAAGTGAAGACCCCATAGACCCCTGGTTGTTCACGGACCCATTATCATCCCCCTGACCACTTATTTTTCCCAAATGGACCAGGGAGACCCCCCTGCCCACCCTGGGGGGGCACGGCTGTCCACGGACCCGCTATCATGCCCCTGACCACTTATTTTTCCCAAATTGACCATTAGACCCCCAGACCACCCAGATGGGGCAGGGCTGTCCACGGACCCGCTATCTGCCCCCTGACCAACTGTTTTTCTAAAATTTGCCCAAATAGTCCCCCAGACCACCCAGAGGCTGTCCACAGACCCGCTATCTGCCAGCTAACCATATATTTTGCACAATTTGTCAGAATAACTGTAGTGGGTAGTCCCACTTCCAATCAATTTAATGGGCCAAATGACTCTCTGTACATGCAGCAATACAATCACTGGCTAATGGACAGAGTTACTGGAGTGGGTAGTCCCACTTCCAATCAATTTAATGGGCCAAAAGACTCTCTGTCCATTAGCCAGTGATTGTATTGTTGTATGTACATTATATATGTAGTGGGTAGTCCCACTTCCAATCAATTTAAAATGGGCCAAAGGACTCTCTGTCCATTAGCCAGTGAATGTATTGCTGTATTGCAGTGATTGTATTGGTGTATTTCCTAGGATTTTAATATTTTGAAGGGAGCACTATGATCAGGGGGAGTCCTACAGTCACCTAAATGTGATTATACACTCACCTAAAGGATTATTAGGAATACCATACTAATACTGTGTTTGACCCCCTTTCGCCTTCAGAACTGCCTTAATTCTATGTGGCATTGATTCAACAAGGTACTGAAAGCATTCTTTAGAAATGTTGGCCCATATTGATAGGATAGCATCTTGCAGTTAATGGAGATTTGTGGGATGCACATCCAGGGCACGAAGCTCCCATTCCACCACATCCCAAAGATGCTCTATTGGGTTGAGATCTGGTGACTGTGGGGGCCATTTTAGTACAGTAAACTCATTGTCATGTTCAAGAAACCAATTTGAAATGATTCAAGCTTCGTGACATGGTGCATTATCCTGCTGGAAGTAGCCATCAGAGGATGGGTACATGGTGGCCATAAAGGGATGGACATGGTCAGAAACAATGCTCAGGTAGGCCGTGGCATTTAAACGATGCCCAATTGGCACTAAGGGGCCTAAAGTGTGCCAAGAAAACATCCCCCACACCATTACACCACCACCACCAGCCTGCACAGTGGTAACAAGTCATGATGGATCCATGTTCTCATTCTGTTTACGGCAAATTCTGACTCTACCATCTGAATGTCTCAACAGAAATCGAGACTCATCAGACCAGGCAACATTTTTCCAGTCTTCAACTGTCCAATTTTGGTGAGCTCTTGAAAATTGTGGCCTCTTTGTCCTATTTGTAGTGGAGATGAGTAGTACCCGGTGGGGTCTTCTGCTGTTGTAGCCCATCCGTCTCAAGGTTGTGCATGTTGTTGCTTCACAAATGCTTTGCTGCATACCTCGGTTGTAACGAGTGGTTATTTCAGTCAAAGTTGCTCTTCTATCAGCTTGAATCAGTCGGCCCATTCTCCTCTGACCTCTAGCATCAACAAGGCATTTTTGCCCACAGGACTGCCGCATACTGGATGTTTTTCCCTTTTCACACCATTCTTTGTAAACCCTAGAAATGGTTGTGCGTGAAAATCCCAGTAACTGAGCAGATTGTGAAATACTCAGACCGGCCCGTCTGGCACCAACAACCATGCCACGCTCAAAATCACCTTTCTTTCCCATTCTGACATTCAGTTTGGAGTTCAGGAGATTGTCTTGACCAGGACCACACCCCTAAATGCATTGAAGCAACTGCCATGTGATTGGTTGATTAGATAATTGCATTAATGAGAAATTGAACAGGTGTTCCTAATAATCCTTTAGGTGAGTGTGTGTCATAAATGTTATCCTGGAGTTATAAAAATAATGTCCACCAAGTGATGATTTTTGGCCCATTAAAATGATTGGAAGTGGGACTTCCCACATACCCACATGCAATTTGTTTGCATTGTCTGAAATCATCACTTGGTGGACATCATTTTTATAACTCTAGGATCACATTTATGACATATAATCACATTTAGGTGACTGTAGGACTCCCCCTGATCATAGTGCACCTTTCAAAAGATTAAAATTCCACTGTCCACGAAACCTTTATTTCTATGAAAGGGGACAAATTGCACGTGGGATGTCCAGATTTCAGCTCTGGACAGACTTAGGAAGCTGAAACCTCTGTTTCTGGTCTTCTCCAAGCCTCCTCTTTCTATGGTATAAAATTCAAGAAGATCAGAGGAAACTGAAAATGTCACGCAAAAAATCTTAAAAGGGGCAGGCACAACATTTTCGACATCCTCAGATCTTTTTGAAACTCACAATATAGAAAGTGCAGGTTGATATTACAACAGAAACAGTGGTTTCAGCTTCCTAAGTCAATCCAGAGCTGAGATCTGGACATCCCATTTTTATGTTTTGAAGGGTGCATGGTGTTCAGGGGGCTTCACTGAGTCACACAAATGTGATTAAATGTCATAAATTTGATCCTGGAGCTATAAAAATGAAGTCCACCAAGTGATAATTTCAGACAATGCAAATGACAATGCAAATGCAAATGCAAAGTTTTATTGCAGCAAGTAATCTACACATGTATAAACGTTTTGCCCAAGTAGTCACAGTGAGAAGACAACATCTTCATGTCCAACGATATTTTTTCCCCTTAAAACAAGACCATGGCTAACTTAAGCTCTTCAAGTGGTTCAACCAACTGCTATGTAACCTTTGTGAGCTGGAATGTTAAGTCAATAAATCACCTTCTTTCGCGTTTGAAAACACTTGACGTAGGGATAGCATTTCTTCAGGAAACACATCTGCAAACTTTTGATCATTTCCGAATCGGGAAGGATGGGTAGGCCAAGTAAACCATTCCAATTGTCACTCTAAGTCCAAAGGGGTAGCAATCCTTATCAATATAAATATCCCAATTGTTATGTCAAAGGTAGGAACGGACTCATCAGGGCGTTACATAATTGTAATAGGTAGGCTATATAACACACCAGTTATCCTGGCTAATGCTATGCACCACACCAGTTAATTTTACACAAATCTATTTGCCCAGCTCCCAGATATGAACACACATTGTCTTATTCTTGGTGGGGAAATGAACTGTGCACTATCACCGATCCTAGACCATAGCTCACCTAAAACCGTTACCTCATCCAAATCAGCTCTTGCAATCCAGGCATTTCTTATTACAAATGGAATATCTGACGTGTGGCGTTTCCGGAATCCTACATTAAGAAGTTATTGATGACTCTAGGTATACCAACCTCTCATGCCAAATATTATCCTTGGTGTCTCAATTCGCTATTACACTCTTTTTTTTTCGAATTTTATTTAAACTGAAATGACTTTCTCGAACATAACCAGACCCCAGATATGTCCCCCTCAATAGTGTGGGAATCAATGAAGGCATATCTTAGGGGACAAATTATATCGTATAGTGCAAGACTCAGTAAGTGTCACAATGCGAGGCTTGAACAATTAATGAACGATATTTTACGGCTAGATAGAACAATTGCCACTGCCCCATCTAATGATTTATTTAATCAATGACTAGTTCTTTAAACCGAGTTCAACCCCCAATCAACCAAACACACTGAAAACCTCATTAATAAAATACTGAGTAGGGCATATGAATTTGGTGAAAAATCTGGGAAAATTCTCGCTCAACAACAAAGAATGATTCTTTGTTTGACTCCTTTTTTGGGAAATTAGATATTCTCACAATTAACAAAGAAACTGCAACTGGTCTAGAAGAACTCTTTTCTACGGAGGAGCTTATAAACGCAGTCAACTTAATGCAAAATTTTAAATCTCCAGGACCTGATGAGTTCCCAAGTGAATTCTTTAAGAACTGTATTAAACAACTTTCACCTATTTAGCTGTCTGTCTATGAAGAATCATTTATTCATGGCTCTCTTCCTCTGACCATGCGACAGGCGGTCATATCACTTATCCCAATAAAGATAAGAATCCTCTAGAGTGTAGCTCCTATTGCCCTATCTCACTCCTAAATGTGGATAGTAAAATTCTCTCTAAAATGTTAGCCCACCGTTTGGAAGCTGTCTTACCCACAATTGTATCTGATGTTCAGACAGGCTTTATTAAAAATCAGCACTCCTTCAATGTGCAACACCTGTTTAATATCCTTTATGATCCCACTTCCCCTGAGACCCCAGAAATACTAATATCGCTCAATGCAGAAAAATAATTTTTCTTTTTACTCTCAAACTATTTGGTTTTGTCTCGTGGATAAGGGTGCTCTATTCCTCATCATTGGTGGCTGTCCAAACAAACAGCAATCTCTCCTCCTATATCCCACTCAGTCGCAGCATTAGGCAGGGTTGCCCCTTGTCACCTCTTTTATTTGCTATTGCTGCCGAACCGTTGGCGATTGCACTGCGTGTGGAGGCAAGCATTAAGGAAATACATAGAAAAGGTTCGGAGCATAAAGTATCCCTTTACGCTGATGACATGCTTTTATACTTATCTAACCCATACATTCAACATGATAGATCACGATAGAACATTCTCTAGAATAGGCTGGAGAATTATGGACTTGCATTAGCATGGTTTAGGTCCTATTTATCAGACCGCTACCACTTTGTATGTGTAAACAAGGAATTTTCAAATCAAACAAAAGTTATGTATGGAGTGCCACAGGGATCAGTTTTAGGACCTCTACTTTTCTCCTTATACATGCGTCCCCTGGGAGATATTATCAGGAATCATGGAATAAATTTCCACTATTATGCAGATGATACCCAACTTTATATTTCTTCTAAAACCAACAAAATTCACAATTCTCCAAATTGTGCATCAATGAAATCAAAGACTGGATAGCCAGAAATGTCCAACTCAATTCTGATAAAACCGTGATACTAATTATTGGACCTAAAACCTTTTAAAATAAGACACTAAAATATAATTTGACTCTCGATGGATGTACTGTTACATCATCTTCTACAGCAAGGAACTTTGGTGTTATTTGATACCAGTCTGTCATTTGAAATTCAAAAAATTAATTGAATTCATGTTTTCATTACCTCAAGACTATATTATTTAATGCATTACTGGGAGGATGTACTGCAATTTCAATAAAGTAACTTCAAATAGTTTAAATGCAGCTGCCAGAGTGCTTACTAGAACCAAGAAATATGAAAATATGAGTCCAATTTTATCATCGTTATATTGGTTACCTTATAAATGTTTTATTAATTTTAAAATTCCATTAACTACATTCAAAGCTATGAATGGTCAAGCTCCACAGTACTTAAGTGACCTTCTGACACTCTATATTCCATCACATTCATTACAATCATGCAATTCTGGCTTATAATTCCAGGAATATCAAAATCCCCAAAAGGAGGTAGATCCTTTTCATATTTGGCTCATAAACTATGGAATAGTCTCCCTAACACTGTTCGGGATGCAGACCCACTCACTCAGTTTAAGTCTAGACTAAAGACTCATCTATTTGCAGTGTCAAGTCAAGTGAATTTTATTGTCATTCAACCATATACAGTTAGTACAGAACACAGCGAATGAGACAACGTTCCTCCAGGACCATGGTGCTACAAAAAACAACATAGGACAAACACAGAACCACAGTGGAGTGCAGAGTAGAGAGAAAGCCACTGGAATGTGCCACACATCCAATAGCACACGCTTATGAAGAGGTGAATGTCTCAGTAGTAGTATTCAGGCCGCTGAAATACAACCGCTTGGTCCAAAGAACAAATCTGAATGAATTTGTATTCCAGACTCCCTTTTATACCCTTATGTCGGGGGGAGTGGCATGCAAATACTACTCGCCAATTCTCATTGGCATTTTTTCAAAGATCTGAAGGTGTCTCTGGCTCTCAAGTTCGACCCCTAGTGTCACTACATTGACACAAAGTCAAGTGAATGACAGAAGGGGAACTCTTTCCACAGTGTGAACAATTGTAAGGTTTTTATCAAGTATCTTTTCAAGTATTTTTTTCTCAACACACCATCCCCCACCTCTCTAGGGAATCAACAACTGTCTGGTGATCTGAATGTGCTTTAGATGATGCAGCTCTTTTGGAAGAAATGTAATCTTTGGGTTTATCTGAATTTCAAACTATTTACTCGATATCGTTGGATATGAAGATGTTGTCTTCTCACTGTGACTACTCGGGCAAAACGTTTATACATGTGTATATAGATTACTTGCTGCACTGAAACGTTTCCCACATCAAAAGCAGTGGAATGGTTTCTCTCCAGTATGAATTCTCTCGTGTGTTTTCAGGTGTTCTGACCGAGTTAAACGCTTTCCACAGTGTGAACACTTGTAAGGTTTTTCTCCAGTATGAATTCTCTCATGTTTTTTCAGGTGTTGTGACTGAGTGAAACTCTTTTCACAGTGTGAACACTTGTAAGGTTTCTCTCCAGTATGAATTCTCTCGTGTGTTTTCAGGTGTTCTGACCGAGTTAAACGCTTTCCACAGTGTGAACACTTGTAAGGTTTTTCTCCAGTATGAATTCTCTCATGTTTTTTCAGGTGTTGTGACTGAGTGAAACTCTTTTCACAGTGTGAACACTTGTAAGGATTTTCTCCAGTATGAATTCTCTCATGTATTTTCAGGTGTTGTGACTGAGTGAAACTCTTTCCACAGTGTGAACACTTGTAAGATTTCTCTCCAGTATGGATTTTCTCATGCATTTTCAAGCTTTCTGACTGAGTGAAACTCTTTCCACAGTGTGAACACTTGTAAGGTTTCTCTCCAGTATGAATTCTTTGGTGTCGTTTTAAGTCTCTGGCTGTAATAAAGATCTTCCCACATTCAAAGCACATATGAACCCCAGCACCGGTATGTATTTTCTGGTGTTCTTTACAGTAGGACTGGCATGAAAAAAATTTTCCACAAAAAAAGCACTTGTAAGGCTTCTCATTTGTATGCGTTTTCAGATGTTCTTTTAGGACTGAATTCAAAACAAATGTTTTACAGCACTTATCACATTCAAATGGTTTTTCTCCAGAGTGACGGTGGAGATGATCTTTGAGATGGCCTGTACATGCAAAACTTTTTCCACACTGATGGCACGTGTAAGGCCTCTCTCCGGTATGAACTCTCATGTGTGTATTAAGCTGGCTTTTATATATGAAACTATTTCCACACTGAGAGCAGGTGAAAGTATTTTTGGCTGCTCTTCTTTGATGCTTTTTTGGTGAGAAATTCTTCTTAATCTTTGAGTCACTCAAAGATTTTTCTCCAGGTATTAAATCATGACGTTTGTGATCCTGAAGTTCCTCCTCCACTTCATTCAGCTCTAGAGGTTCATCTTGCTCGTTCATCAGCTCTACAATGAAAATAGTAAATTGACAAATCAATTAAAATGGGAAAAATATAAAAATAAATCAAATTAAACCCCAATTTAAGGGCAGAACACAACACATGTCCAGTATTTATAAGGGGTGGGAATTGCCTCCTGATTCGTTATAAATATATGGAAATGCCGATTCAATATTTATTACGATTTCTTTAATTATTGTAAATTGATATATTAGCGGTCGACAGAAATAATTTTTTATGGCCAATGCTGATATCTAGAGAGCAGGGTGTCCCAATAGGCTAATATAATGATGATATCTCACACATTTTATTATAATAAAAAACATTTACATCAAATTGCTGAAAACGTATGTCTTTTATTTAGCACTATATTTACTCAAAATTGCATAAAATATTCATGAGATAAAAATATTTTGAATATTTTGGTAGACAGCAGTTTAGTCTACTTTTAGTAATAAAATTGTATTTGCACATTTAAAAATATTCATATAATAGAAAGAGGACAATAACGGTAATTAATAGTAACGGTACATTAACAATCACATTTATTCACAAAAGACAATCAAACTAATTAAACATCCAGTGACAATGAATACGACATTAACATTTACAGCAGCACATGTAAAGCTCTTCTACTTTGAAGTTGCTCTCAAGCGCTTGTGCAGATCCATCGAGAAGAAATCTCCTGACAGCTTTCAGTTTACACGGCTTGTATCACCTGCTTACAGTGTCACAGACTGATATATGCAACATTCATGAGTCACAGAAACTGATAAAATACATGCTTCTGCGAATGACACGAGCGCTCCACCAGAAGAAAACGCTGGATTTGTTCAAGTTTTGAGATTCGTGTTACTGAGGAATTACTTCCATCTAAATGACATACCAACATACTTATGGACAGTAAGTAAAATCTCTGAAAGAACAAAAGTTTGGAAGAACATGAGGATGAGTACATGACAAGAATGACATTTTTGGCAGAATTATTCCTTTAATTCAGTGTTTAATGCTAAAGATTTTTTCTACTGGCCCGGTCTGGTTTAACAAAAATGAAAAATAGCTTTTTTTAACCATCACGGCTTTAAAAAAAAATGTGTTTAGTTTTGAAGATAATTTCTCATAATCACATTTATGATTTGCAAGATATGATTTATGATTTATATAATCCCAATTTACAGATAAAAATTCATAAACATTCATATTTACACGTGTGTTTTAAGGATGATATGAAGTAGACCGTTTTAAATAGTCTTCCTGCAGCAGAACAGCTCTGGAAATAACTTTTTAATGCAGACATTTCTTCAAAATGTAAAACACCATTAAAAGGAAGAAAAATACCTGAAGGAATAAAATCATCATCATCTTCATCACCATCTTGTTCCTCTGTTGTGGTTTCTACCATCATCTTCATCAAATTCCTGCAGTCCAGCAGCTTCACTGAACACATCTTCACTGGTGTCTGCAGCATCTGCTGTTCTCCAGCGTTACTGACAGAAGTCAGAGACTCTGTGGAGGTTTGATCACCCTGATTACTGTCACACACACTCTCCTGAGCATCAGTAGAACAGAGTAAAGTGAGCTGTGAGTCCTGTGTGTCTCTGGATCTCTATTCAGAGAGTTTGTCCAGCAGCTGCTGTGGTGTGGACTGATCTCTGCCGCTCCACACTGAATCCTGACATTCTGTGGAGGTCCCATCAGTCACACACACTGAAGATTGACAGGAAACCTTTTCCAGCTCCTGACAAACACAACACAATCACATCTGTACCGTTCATCATCACAGAGTCACAGTCATATCACATCATTTGAAACTTACAATCTCAACTTTAACTCGCTCAAAACAGGTGCAGGATGAATACAGTTCTGTCTGCTTCAGTTTTGCCTTCAGTGACGTCACCTCTTTCTTCAGCTGAGAGATTTCTGTGATGAAATCATCAATATCCAGCATGGACAGATCAGTTCCTACTGATTTACAGCAGATCACATCCACCTGCTCTCTCATGATGAACATCTGAACATAAAAACATCATCATTATAATGGACTGACATTCATCACACTCAAAAACATTATTAAACACAAGAACGGCTGTTAAACAAAACAAGTAATTCTGAGATTATATAAATATAAATGTGTGCTTTGTGTTCGGGTTTCATTTTCCTGAAATATTGTCTGATATTAGACCATAGCAAGCTTTATTCAACATATAATAGCCTTCATTGAAATAATTTACAAACAGTCGGATTTAACGAGCTCATTTGTCAGTAATGAAACATAATTTACCTCAGTTTGATTTCCACAACACATTACAACATAAAAACACTCAAATTCACAATGCTCCAGATGATTAGATGATATATCTAATAACTTGTTTATCCTGTCACATACGGCGATAAAAAGCTTATTTTACGATAATTAAAACACCAAAGATAGAAAAAGTACACGCACACAAAACACACAAAACACACACACACTTGAAACTATAAATCTCACAAATAACATAAAACAAATTGAACACGTACCGATTGAGAGCTCAAACTGTTCTTTCTTCGTGATAAATGGCGGTTTGCAAAAAAACTTCTAGTGATTTTCTCGCATTCTTCTACTTCTTCTACTTCTTCTTCTTCTTCTTCTTCTTCTTCTTCTTCTGTTGATGTTTTATGGCGGTTGGCAATCCAACTTATATGGTGCATTCCCTCCACCTACTGGATTGGAGTGTGGAGCGCTAAATGGTTGGAAAGTTGGAGAGAGGGGAAGGAAAAAAAACAAAACAAAAAACACTATCTTATATTCTATTGATCAATCTTGTATCTTTTAAGAAATTAAATAATTATTGATAAATTCTTGATTGCTTTGGGCCATTTCCTAACAAAACTTGAAGTGATACTTCATTCACTCCCAGAGATCTTAAAGTTCGAGTTAGATGTAATCTTGATCTTTCATTTGCATCACATTTTATAATAACATGTTCTACAGATTCTTCTAGACCACATTTATCACATTTACCATTCTCATGTTTCCCTATTCTGTACAAACACTTATTTAATGCACAATGTCCAGTACGCATTCTAGAAACTGAAACATCCTCTTTCCTGTTTCCAAATTTTCTTCTTTCTAGACCAACTATTTTTTGAATGTGATGCAAGTGTCTACCTTTAATTCCACTGTCCCACTCATTCTGCCATATCTTTCTTATTTCACTCGCTATAAATCCTTTGACTTCTGTTTTACTTAATGATACTTTTTATGTCAATTTGAGAATGCTTCAAAGCCTGTTTAGCCAGATGGTCTGCCTCCTCGTTTCCTTTTACACCCACATGTGATGGTACCCACAAAAAGTTTACAATAAGCCCAGATTGTTTTATTCTAAATAGACTCTGCATCACTTCATATATCAAAACTTGTCTTGCTACCGATATTCCACTTGACAAGCTATTGATAGTGAATCTGTGCATATCACTGACCTTGTAGGTTGTATTTCCTTAAGCCATTGAAGTAAGTGCTGGGAATATTGCTATTAATTCAGTACAACTGTATGTCCACTAGAGGCATAGGGAAAAGCCAAGGAGGTATTGCTGACATAGCCACAGAAGGGGCAATGTTGATATCACTTATTCCTATGCTTTGTGCCTCCTTATTAGCTGTCCATCCAAAACTTGTTGATTTTTTTATAGTCGTATTCCCATCAATTTCTCAAGACTTTCTTAACTGAATGACTATCCGAATGACCTTTTATGTTAATCCAATATCTCATCTTTAATTTGAGCCTTCTAATTTCTAGAGGCATTTCATTCATCTCTACTTGTACTGCTGTTATTGGAGATGATCTTATTGCTCCACTACATATTCTCAATGCTTGTGATTGCAATGCCTCAACTTTTAAAAGTAATGTTTTAGATGCAGAACTATACACCATACATCCATAATCAATAGCAGCTCTTATTAGTGCACAGTATATACTTTTAAGAGACTGACGGCATGCTCCCCATTCAATTCCTGCCAAAAACCTCATTACATTTATTGCTTTTTTACATTTGTCTATCATTTTCTGAATATGTACTTTAAAATTCAATTTAGAGTCCATCCACATTCCCAAGAATCTAACTACTGAAGATTGCTCCAATTGATGTCCAAAATTTAAAATTTTCCAATCACATTTTCCTGCTAAATATTCAGAAACAAGGGTCAAGTCTAATATTGAATATTTTTCATCATTAATGCATACTAACCCTCTCCATTCAAGCATGTCTTCTATTATCTGTCCGTTACGATCTGTTATTGTACTACCCCATAATGTACTGTGTGCATTAGTCACCACATCACACTACTTTATAATTTCCATTCCCTCCAATATTTTCTAAAGTATCCTTACTTAACCTGTCACATGGATTATAAAAATGTATTATTCTAATACTCCGTGATCCTTCCCAAATTTCCACAACCACTACCTCTTGCTCCCCATCTACCTCAACTATTCTATACCCAATACCTTGTTTAATAAATGTTGCTACCCCACCACCTTTTCCTTTATGTCTATCCCTTATAATATTATTGTATCCATGCATTAAAAAATTTAATTGTGGTTTTAGCCATGTTACTTGCACGCAAATAAAATCAGGATCATTTTCTTGATTTGTTATAAATTTCTTAAATTCTTGTCTGTTAGCAATTAAACTTCTTGCGTTCCATTGCAAGACTGTAAATGCCATTATGAACCACCACATGCTGCCTGACTATTTACTGTCTGACTGTTTGCTGTTTGCATCTTAAGCCTTTCGTTTTTCATATCTACATTAACATCCTCTAATTCCAAGTACTTTTCAGCAGCTCTGATAATAATTTTAATTCTTTCTGTCCTACTTTCGGTTTGGGCAGAACAATTCACCACTTCTGCCATAAATGCTATGAATGACACTTTACAATCACTTCTTTCTCTTTACTTTGCTCTTGCAGCTAAACTTTTTGTTGTGGATTTGTTGCCTTAGCTTCTATTACTTTGCTTGTCTGTTTTACCTTCTTGAGAGCTTCAGCGTATGAAATTCCTTCTTCCACTCTGACATTTTGAACTTTCACTGCATTTTTCCTCACTAAACAACCTCCATATCCCGTGCTATGATCACCTCCGCAATTACAGCACTTAAGGTTTGCACCTTGCTCACATTTGCCATATTCATGCTCACCTCCACATCTCGCACATCTCTATTTGCCTCTGCACACAGCTTTTTTGTTGCCTACTGTCTTTACAAAACAGCAAAATTTTACCATCCCTTAAGGTCTTAACACTTTCAATCGCCCTAATATTTCTTTCAGTGCTTTTGTACATTTCAAAGGGTTGATGATATTTACAGATTCTGAAATATACTTCGACAACACCTTATATTCCTCTTTCCTCCTTCTTACCTGATGATAACCCTTCTCACTATCCGTTTCTGATATTTGCCCCCAGTTTTTCTTTCTTTTCCTAGCTCTACCACCTTCCATTCATTACTTGCATTTCCTTCTTTATCCACATCCACCATTTCATCCTCCATTTCCGGATCGCTTCCGAAGTCTACGCTACTTCCTAACATCAGCGCTCCAGTCACAATCCAGCCATCACCAACCGCCTCCTTTCTCACCTCCTACTGGACTGGAGTGTTGATGCGTTTGGCGGGAAATAGTTACAGTACACGTCAAACTTTTATCCTAGCCTCACATTTCCATCAAATGTGTTAAAAGGGAACCTGTCAAGCTCCAAAATGTCAAATAAAGCACCGTAGAAGTTAAATAACTTATTCACTTCAATTCCCCTCAGCCAAAGCTCTTAAATGGACCACAATAATTAAATGAACTCTAAGAATGGTGTCAACACTGTAAGCCTCACACAAAGGTGGCCTGTTATCTCCCCATCCTAAATCTCCTGCCACATCCTTATTAGTTTCTGCTTTCCTCAATGGGAAGTTTGTCAATGACAGTGTGTCTAGAATTTCCAATGAATATTAAAATGTTGAATAAATTTTGATTTTTGGAACACTTCCAACATTAGTTAACATAAAATAACAATTATCAAAACGTTTTTAACACTGATAGGTATAATGTTTAAATATAGCAATAGATTTTTCTAAATAAACATTAACAAAGACTTAAAAATGCTGTGCAAAACGGGCGCTTGACGGGCGCTTGACCACGCCCCCGCTGCCACAGAAATATATTGTTCAAATTTGATAATCCATTATGCTTTTACTAATTGTAACAAATAGATAATTACTATAAACAAAGTATTGCCTAATTTCTTGTAAATATTAGTACACCCCCCCCCCCCCCCCCCTTAACACTTGTTAAAAAAATGCAATAAAATTAAAATTAGTGGCATGTAACTGTAATAGACGACAAATGCTTCTAAATTCATCATATTATTTTGTAGATAATAAGAATCTTGCACAAGAGTCAACAGTTGAAGTCATTTAGTATTTGGTAGCATTGCCTTTAAATTGTTTAACTTGGGTCAAACATTTTGAGTAGCCTTCCACAAGGAATAAGGCCCTCCTGTCTTTAGATGCAGAAAAAGCTTCTGATCGGATAGAGTGGCATCCTGATTTGGATGTGGGAATACCTTCTTAAGAAAAGAAAAGCTGTGATCATTATATTCTCTTTTAATTTTTTCCCGGGTTTCGGAACCAGTGTAACATAAACTGACTTCAGAGGAGGAAGGGACGCGGAAACAAGATGGAACTCAAAGGTAAGGCTTTTAATCTTTCCAAAGTAAATTACAGAACTGAACAAAAAGAGAATATAATGATCACAGCTTTTCTAATTTGGTTTGCCAACACTAGACTGGCGCTCTCTCTGCTTCACTGGAGGTACTGGTGCTCTCTTTATGCCGCTCTCCCCATACTCACTGAAATTAGAGACAGGTGTTAGACATAATTTAGCTCAGGTGCAAGCACCCTTACCGCTTTCCCTCTCCGGACGGGCGCTTGACCACGCCCCCGCTGCCACAATGGGCAACAAAAGATTTAGAAGAAAAATAAAATCTGTACATACCTAACAGACTATATGATGTAATTTGAAGGAATTAGACACAAATATAAAAAAATTTAAGTACCTTTGTAACATTCAGGAGGAGGTGAAAACCATTTTGTTCAGGAGGAGGTGAAAACCGGCTTGACAATATAAATAATATTTTAATTAAAAAGTTAAACAAAAGACAAACACACACACATGACAGACATGTCCGTAAATGATCTCTCTCTCCCGCACCATCCTCTGCAGTTGGAATTTATCCCTCTCTGAGACCTGATTAGCCTAATACGGGACCGGGTGTGTAGGATCACGACCCGGCCCCGCACTGCCACATTCCTCCCTCGTTCTCTCAGGCTTTAATATTCTAATAAACATTGCAAAAAAAAAATTTAAAAGGAAAGAACTGTATCGGCAGTGTCTGTGGCAGGCGAACTTCCTCAGCTGGTGTAGGAAGAACAACCTCTGCTGGCCCTTTTTCAAAACTGAGTTCATGTGAGTCTCCCACTTCAGGTCCTGTGAGATGATAGTGCCCAGGAACCTGAATGTCTCCACTTCAGCCACAGTACTGTTCAGAATGGTGAGCAGGGTTAATACTGTGGTATTCCTCCTAAAGTCCACTATCATCAGTGTGTTCAGCTTCAGGTTGTTTTGACTGTACAAGATGGCCAGCTGTTTAACTTTCCTTCTGTATGCAGAATCATCATCATCTTGGGTGAGGCTGATGACTGTAGTGTCATCTGTGAATGCTTAACAGAGGGGTCCTTGGGAGTGCAGATGTTTGTGTGGGACATAGTCAGGAGAGTACACATCCCTAAGGGGCACCATTGCTGATTGTACATGTGCTGGAGGTGAATTTCCCCATTCCCACAAACTGCTGATCCACTGGTGATCCACTGACAGATTACAATTTAGTCCATAGGAGAGCGGGGTTCATGGTGTTAAAAGCCTAACTGAAGTCAACAAATAGTATCCTTGTATATAGTAAGTGCCTGATCTGTCTAGATATTGAAGTATGTAATACAGTCCCATAATGACTGCATCATCCACAGACCTGTAAGCTCAATAAGCACACTGCAGGGGATCCAGAAATGGTTCAGTTATGTCCTTCTGGCTTTTCAAATCTACAGTAAAACATATTCAGATAATCAGCCAGTTGTTGATTCTCTACAGAGTTTGGAGGATGGTGTCTTGTAGTTGGTAATGTCCTTCAGGCCTCTCCACACTGATGCAAGGTCGCTAGTTGAGAATTTGTTTCTCAACTTTTCAGAATAGCTTCTTTTAGCCACTGTCTCCTTTTGTCAGTCTGTTTTTGACTTGATTGTACATGATGTTATCACCACTTCTGTAAGCATCCTCTTTGGCTCGATGAAGCTGCCTGAATGTAGCTGTAAACCATGATTTGTCATTGTTGTACTTCATGTTTAATACTTAAACTTATGTATAATGTAACAGGATCTGTGAGCTCAACCAGGTCAGTAGCTGCAGCCTAAAATACACTCCAGTCATTGCTCCAATTCTTTACAGTCCTTATTACAGGTTTAGCTGATTTTAGTTTCTGCCTGTAGATCGGAAGATGATGAACCAGACAGTGATCAGAGAATCTCAAAGCTGCTCTAGGGACAGAGTGATATTTATTGTTGTGTAGTACTGAGCCACTCTATATCTGTCTTTGGTGAGGCATGTAATGTGCTGTCTGTATTTGAGTAGTTTGCATGTGAGATTTGTCTCCAATCTCTAAGAATAATAAGTGAGTCTGGGTGCTATTGTACCATGTCTGTGTTCTGAACAGCCAGCTGTTACAGCACTGTACTCACCCACGGTTGTGGAGAATGTAAACACTCACAAGAGTACACAAGGAAAACTCCCATTGTTACACTGTACACCAACATTCGCTGATGTACAAACACATTCCAATGTCTCTCGTTTTCTCCATTTTCTCCATAACAGCTGGAAGCTGATAGAGGTAATGCGCTCCCCGGAATTGATTCACTCAGCCAGGTTTCTGTGAAGCACAATGTAGCAGAATGGACTAAGACCTTATTTTTGTGGGTGAAGAGAGGTAATATGTCTGTTTTGTTAAGAAGAGGGCAGAGATCCGCTAGATGGATGCTTGGTAGCGTGATTCAAAAGCAGCACTGTTGGAGCTTCCCATATTGAATCTCCACTCTCTTCCTAACAAAATGGATTAACTACATCTCCTCACCCATACAATCAAGGACTTTTCAATCTCTGCTGCCTTATGTTTCACAGAAACCTGGCTGAGTGAAGCCATTCTGGACAGTGCATTACATCTACCAGGCTTTCAGCTGTTCAGAGCGGATCGCATTGTGGAATTAACGGGGAAAACGAGAGGTGGTGGAACATGCTTTTACATCAATGAAAGTTGGTGTACAGGTGTAACAACGTTAAAGAAGATGAGCTGTCCTAATTTGGATGCACTCTTTATTAAATGTAAGCCATTCTACTTGCCTTGGGAGCTTTCTTTGTTTATTCTGGTGAGTGTTTATATCGCGCCAAACGTGTGTGCAAACGCAGCACTGCAACTGCTAACTGACCAAAATCACAGACATGGAACAACAATACCTGGAGTTATTATTATTCTTGGGGATTTTAACAAAGCAAACCTCACAAGTGATCTGCCCAAATGCAAACAGCACATTACATGCCCCAACAGAGACAGGAGTATACTAAATCACTGCTACACAACAATAAAGGATGCATATCGCTCTGTCCCTAGAGTAGCTTTGGGACTATCGGATCACTGCCTGCTTCATCTTCTTCCAAAATACAGGCAGAAACTAAAATTTGCTAAGCCTGTATTAAGGACTGTAAAGAGATGGACTAATTAAGAAGAGCTCAAACTACAAGCCTGCTTTGACTGTTTGAGTGTTTTTGAGGCTGCAGACACCGATCTGGATGAGCTCACATATAATGTTGCATCATATATCAGTTTCTGTGAGGATATGTGCATCCCTACTAGAAATTGTTAATTAACATTTAACAATGACAAACCATGGTTTACAGCAGAGCTCAGGCAGCTTCGTCAGGCCAAAGAGGATGCTTATAGAGGTGGGGATAAAGTCTTGTATAATCAGGCCAGGAACACACTGAATAAGGAAATCAGAATGGCTAAAAGAAGATACTCTGATATGCTAACGGACTAAAAAAAATAGTTTTCAGCTAATGACCCTGCATCAGTGTGGAGTGCCATGAAACAACTTACGAATTACAAGACTCCTGTCCCCAACCCTGTGGTGGACCAACAACTAGCTGATGACCTGAATGAGTTCTACTGTAGATTTGAAAGGCCCAATCCCACACCCGCTCTGACCTTCACTTCACACAAACTCCAACACCTCCTGAAACCCCCCTCCTCCCCCCTCCTGTTACTCATCCTGCACTTAAGATCTGTGAAGAAGAGGTGTCCCATATCTTTCAAAACAAAATATAAGTACAGCACAGAGCCCGGATGGTGTTTCACCTATGTGTTTTAGATCCTGTGCTAACCAGCTGGCCCCCATCTTCACACTGATCTTCACACTGAACAGATCACTGGAGCAGTGTGAAGTCCCATACTGCTTCTAACACTCAATCATCATCCCTGTCCCAAAGAAACCAAATATCACATGACTTAATAACTACATGACTACAGACGCCCTGATGTCTTACCAGCTTTCTGACGGACAGGCAGCAGCTTGTGAGGGGAAATTCACTTCCAGCACCTGTACAATCAGCACTGGTGCCCCCCAGGGATGTGTGCTCTCCCCACTTCTTTGTCTCCTTCTACTCCAATGACTGCATCGCCAAGAACCCCTCTGTCAAGCTCATGAGGTTTGCAGACGACACCACTGTCATCGGCCTCATCCGAGATGATGACGAGTCTGCATACAGAAGCGAGGTTAAACAGCTGGCTGTCAGGTGCATTCAAAACATCCTTGAGCTGAACATGCTCAGGAAGGAGGAACCCCCCAATACTGTCCCTCTCATCATTCTGAACAGCACTGTGGCAGCAGTGGAGTCATTCAGGTTCCTGGGCTCTACCATCTCACAGGACCTGAAGTAGGAGATCCACATTGACTCCATTGTGAAAAAGGCCCTGCAGATTTGTACTTCCTACTCCAGTTGTGGAAGTTCAACCTGCCACAGGTGCTGCTGATTCAATTCTCCGTGGACTTCATTGAGTCTGTCCTCTTCACTTCAATAACTGTCTGGTTTGGTTCTGCTACAAAATCAGATATCAGAAGACTACAAAGGACTGTATTTCTATGATGCTCTGGTCCAGAGATATAGGATTTGTTATTTGCTTCATAGGGTAACCCCATATTGTTGCTAGGAAGTTACGAAGGTGATACTCAAAAGGCTTCATTCTACCCTGAGTCAAATGAATGAAACCAGAAGTCTCTACGATGTTCTGGTGCAGAGATATGTGATTTGTTACTTGGTTGCTAGGGTAACCCCATCTAAATGCTTGGCATTTATAAAGGTGATACTCAAAATGCTCCTTGCTACCCTGAGTAAAATAAACAAAACCAAATATCTCAATGATTTTCTGATCCAGAGATATGTGATTTTTACTTGGTTGCTAGTGTAACCCCATTTGGTTGTCATTTGATTTCCAGGGTGATACTAACAAGGCTGCTTGCTGGCCTGAGTCATACAAGCCAACAATGAAGTCTCTATGATATTCTGTTCCAGAGATATCCATCTAAGCTCATTTGAATGAAAGTCAATGGGGACAGTTGTTAGGGTGCCGTAAATGGTTGCTAGTGCATAGCTAAGTAGTTTCCATGATGATACTTGAAGACTGATTGTTCACCCAAATGAATCAAGCCAACCCTCATGTCTCTAGGACATTTTGATACGAAGTTAACACTCTGAGCCATTTTTCAACCAGTCAATTGGGCTGATTGCTAGGGTGCTCTAAATGGTTGCTAGGGCATGGCTAGCCGGTGACCAGAGAGATTCTAATTGGCTGATTACTAACCTTACTCAAAACATCCAATCCCCAATTGTCAAAGACATTCTGTTCTGAAGAAATCCATCTGAGCCATTTTGAATGGAAGTCTATGGGGCGGTTGCTAGGGTGCCATAAATGGTTGCTAGGGTGTGGCTACACCATTTCCAAGATGATATATAAAGACTGATTGGTAGCCTGAATGAAATGAGCTTGCCCCCATGTCTATTTATGACAATCTGATTGGGAGATATGATCCCACAAATTTCAGTGTCTTGTCGAAGTCAAAAAAAAAAACAATTGATTTCATGGGCGAGACCTTTGCCATAGTATGCCTATGGGGCATTTTTGGGCTGGTTTTACCTCCCAGGGGTAGATCTTACCCCCAATCTCATGTTATGCTCTAAAGCTTACTAGGCTGTATGAAATGAGTCCACCCATATGTCTCTACGAACTTCTGATCCTTAGATATGATCTGTAAAATGTTTTCGCAATGCAAAGTCTATGGGATTTTTCAGGATGTTGTTTGACCCCTGGGGTGCACTGTACCCCCCATCCCTTAGAAAAGTTATAGCACAGGTGTCGTAAATAGATCGGTCAGTTTGACACCTCATTTGTGGGTCTATGAAAAACGATGATGAGTTGGAGAAATATCCTCTGGTCTGATGAAACAAAAATTGAACATACTAACATCGTTATGTTTGGAGGAAAAAGGGTTAGGCTTGCGAACACTATCCCAGTCGTAAAGTATGGTGGTGGCAGCATCATGTTGTGGGGATGCTTTGGAGGGACTGGTGCACTTCACAAAATAGATGGCATACGAGGAAGGAAAATTATTTGGATATATTGAAGCAACATCTCAAGACATCAGCCAAGAAGTTAAAGTTCGGTCGCAAATGGGTCTTCCGATTGGACAATGACCATAAGCATACCTCCAAAGTTGTGGAAAAATGAGTAGTAAATATAAAGTACGGTGTGACAAAAATTATTTATGGCCTGACAGGAGTTATTTGACCTTTGCTTCCTCTCCCCCCTCCCCTCCCTCCGGCAGTTGCATAGGATGAGGTATGACATGTTTGGTCAGTTGGTCTGTACAGGAAGTGGTATGAAGTGTTTGGTCAGCTGTTCTGATATCCCTGCGCTGTAGCTGAGACCATCTGTGTTTTTAAAAGGGTAGAAAGATTATTATTCTTTAATGATGTACAATGTTTAACAGTTTTACTTCAACAAACAACATTTTAATTGAAATAGTATGCATTATAAAATGTATCTTTAGCACAAAGAATACATTTGTCCGTTCAAAGTCCTTTCACAAGCTCATCCAAAGGATAATGGAGTAAGAAAGACAAAGTTTAACATTAGCTTAGCAAACAGGATGCGTTACTAAAACATAATATTTAATTTTAGCAGTAGTCATTTTGTCATTTTCACAATTCTTAGGGCATGTCCCAAGAAACTTTAAAATGGCAGTTATACTGTAAAACTGCTTATTTAGAGCAACTTGATCCTGGAGAATTGGCTAATTACAGACTGATTTCAAATCTACAATTTATGTCAAAAATACTAAAAAAAGTAGTGTCCTCCCAATTATGTTAATTACAACAGAGAAATGGAATAATGGAATGGTCAAGATTTAGGCCCCATCACATTACAGAGACTGCACTTATCAGAGTTACAAATATCTTGCTCTTATCTGATCGCAGCTGCATTTCTCTTCTAGTGCTTTTAGATCTTAGTGCTGCATTCGACACGATAGATCATGACATTCTCTAGAATAGGATGGAGAATTATGGACTTGCATTAGCATGGTTTAGGTCCTATTTAGCAGACCGCTACCACTTTTTATGTGTAAACGAGGAATTGTCGAATCAAACAAAAGTTATGTATGGAGTGCCACAGGGAGCAGTTTTAGGACCTCTGCTTTTCTCCTTATACATGCTTCCCCTGGGAGATATTATCAGGAATCATTGAATACATTTCCACTGTTATGCAGATGATATCCCACTTTATATTTCTTCTAAAACCAACAAAATTCACAATTCTCCAAATTGTGTATCAATGAAATCAAAGACTGGATAGCCAGAAATGTCCTTCTACTCAATTCTGATAAAACAGTGATACAAATTATTGGACTAAAAACCTCTAAAAATAAGACGCTAAAATATAATTTGACTCTCAATGGATGTACGGTTACCTCTTCTTCTACAGCAAGGAACTTCGGTGTTATTTGATACCAATCTGTCATTTGAAATTCCAAAAATTTATTGAATTAATGTTTTCATGACTTCAAGACTATATTATTGTAATGCATTACTGGGAGGATGTACTGGAAGTTCAATAAATAAACTTCATATAGTTCAAAACGCAGCTGCCAGAGTGCTTACTAGAACCAAGAAATATGAAGTCCAGTTTTATCATCGTTACATCGGCTACCTTTTTAAATGTTTTATTAATTTTAAAATTCCATTAACTACATTCAAAGCTTTGAATGGTCAAGCTCCACAGTACTTAAGTGACATTCTGACACTCTATATTCCGTCACATTCATTACAAACATGAAATTCTGGCTTATAATTCCAAGAATATCAAAATCCATAAAAGGAGGCATATCCTTTTCATATTTGGCTCATAATCTATGGAATAGTCTCCCTAACACTGTTTGGGATGAAGACCCACTCACCCACTCAGACTCATCTATTTGCAGTGTCAATTCAAGTGGATTTTATTGTCGTTCAACCATATACAGTTAGTACAGTACACAGCGAAACGAGACAACGTTCCTCCAGGACCATGGTGCTACATAAAACAACATAGGACAAACACAGAACCACAGTGGAGTGCAGAGTAGAGAGAAAGCCGCTGGGATGCGCCATACATCCAATAGCACACGCTTCTGAAGAGGTGAATGTATCAGTAGTAGTATTCAGCCCACTGAAATACAACCGCTTGGGTCCAAAGAACAAATCTGAATGAATTTGCATTCCAGCCTCCCTTTTATACCCCTATAAGTCCAAGATGGTGCCACAGATGGTCGCCTCAGTGTGTGTGTGCGCATTGTTTTGTTTCGTTTTTTAACTCAATTTTTTGTGATGGTTCCCGGAGATGAGCTTGTGAAAATCAGGGGAACAACACCAGAGGACTTATTTCCTAATTTTCTTCTCTCTACACTGGAAATTTTGGACATTCTGGTCAAAGGTGCGCTCACCTTTGCTCACGCAGCGAAACGCCGATGGAGAGGGAAACAGGGTGGTGCGCTTGTGCGTCTTCGCCAGCGAGGATTATGCACACCATTGCCAGGAATATATCTCTCTAACGTGCGTTCACTGCAACAAACTGGAGGAATTACAACTGTTGTTGCGGAAATACAGGGACTTTTCTTTATCTACTGTTTTGTGGTTTACGGAGACATGGCTTTGTGGATTAATACCAGACTCTGCGCTTCAGCTGGCAGGCTTTCAAATTTACAGAGCAGACAGAGACACGGAACTTTCCGGCAAAACTTAAGGTGGAGGAATCTGTTTTTACATCAAGAGCGGCTGGTGCAACGACGTGACAGTGATCCAGAAGCACTGTTCTCCTGACCTGGAATCTTTCATCATAAACTGTAAGCATAGCGCATGCTCGCCGACCAGATACTGGGGGTGGAGCAGACCAACCCGGACTCTTTAGTTATTGTCCTTGGTGATTTTAACAAAGGAAACCTTACTCACGATCTCCCTAAATACAGACAGTTTATTAAATGCCCGACCAGAGAGGAGAACATTCTGAGTCACTGTTACACCACAGTCAGGAATGCTTATCACGCCATTCCCCGTGCTGCACTGGGTCACTCTCGGACCACGTCATGGTCCACCTGATTCCTGCGTACAGGCAGATACTAAAGCTCTGCAAACCTGTAGTGAGGACATCAAGGAAGTGGACCAGTGAGGCTGTGGAGGATCTTCAGTCGTGTAACTGACTGGGACGTGTTAAGGACTGCTACAAACAGTCTAGATGAGTACACAAAGGCTGTGACCTCATATATCAGACTGCTGTGTTCCATCACGCACCAGGGTGAGTTACAACAATGACAAACCCTGGTTTACAGCCAAACTCAGAAGGTTAAGGTTTGATAATTAAGAAGCCTTCAGGAGTAGGGACAAAGACAGATTTAAAGAGGTGAAGTACAAGTTTAGGAAGGCGGTGAAAGAGGCTAAATGACGGTACTCTGAGAATCTCCAACACCAGCTCTCAGCCAACGACTCTGCGTCTGTCTGGAAAGGGCTCAGGAAGATCACCAACTACAAGCCTAAAGCCTCCCAGGCCATCAACGACCGATGCCTAGCCAACGACCTGAATGAGTTCTATTGCTGATTTGAAGACAAAGGGACAGTCCTGTAACCATTCCCCACGATACCTCCCAACAAAGGGTCAGTCATGAAATCATCATGACTCCAGCTACAGTGCATCACCTCCACCTCCCCCACCTCAGCAGGGTCCGGGGAAACCCCACTAATGCCCACCTTAAAGGTAACCCCCCCACCCCCCTCAGTGACGGCTCTTTCCATCCATGAGAGGGATGTCAACAAACTCTTTAGGAGACAGAACCCCCGGAAAGCTGCTGGACCAGACCTGTTGCCCTGACTTCTGTGGTTATGAAGTCCTTTGAGCTCCTTGTGCGTTCACACCTCAAAAGACATCACTGACCCCCTCCTGGACCCCCTGCAGTTTGCATATAGAGCCAACAGGTCTGTAGACGATGCAGTCAACTTGGCCCTCCACTACATACTCCAGCATCTGGACTCCGCAGGAACCTATGCCAGGATCCTGTTTGTGGATTTCAGCTCTGCCTTTAACACCATCCTCCCGGCTCTGCATCAAGAGAAACAAATGGTGACCAAAACATTGTAGCTCCAAAAATACACATACAGTGATAGAAAGCTTATTTTACGATCATTAAAACACCAAAGAGAGAAAAAAGTATATGCACATAAAACAAACACACTTGAAACTATAAATCTCACAAATAACATAAAACAAATTGAAAACGTACCGATTGAGAGCTCAAACTGTTCTTTCTTCGAGCCTCGAAGCCTATGATAAATGGCTGTTTGCAAAACAACTTCTGGTGATTTTCTCGCCTCCTACTGGACTGGAGTGTTGATGCGTTTGGCAGTTTCAGTCACGATTTATGCCCCATCACATTACAGAGACTGCACTTATCAGAGTTACAAATAGCTTGCTCTTATCTGATCACAGCTGCATTTCTCTTCTAGTGCTTTTAGATCTTAGTGCTGCATTTGACACGACAGATCACAACATTCTCTAGAATAGGCTGGAGAATTATGGACTTGCATTAGCATGGTTTAGGTCCTATTAATCAGACCGCTACCACTTTGTATGTAACAAGGAATTTTCAAAAAAACAAAAGTTATGTATGTAGTGCCACAGGGATCAGTTTTAGGACCTTTACTTTTCTCCTTAAACATGCTTCCCCTGGGAAATATTATCAGGAATCATGGAGTACATTTCCACTGTTATGCAGATGATACCCAACTTTATATTTCTTCCCTTTTAACACATTTGATGGAAATGTGAGGCTAGGATAAAAGTTTGATGTATACTGTAACTATTTCCCGCCAAACGCATCAACACTCCAGTCCAGTAGGAGGCGAGAAAATCACCAGAAATTGTTTTACAAACCGCCATTTATCACGAAGAAAGAACAGTTTGAGCTCTCAATCGGTACGTGTTACATTTGTTTTATGTTATTTGTGAGATTTATAGTTTCAAGTGTGTGTTTGTTTTATGTGCATACAATTTTTTTCTCTCATTGGTGTTTTAATTATCGTAAAATAAGCTTTTTATCGCCGTATGTGACTGGATAAACAAGTTATTAGATATATCATCTAATCATCTGGAGCATTGTGAATTTGAGTGTTTTTCTTTTGTAATGTGTTGTGGAAATCAAACTGAGGTAAATTATGTTACATTACTGACAAATGAGCTCGTTAAATCCGACTATTTGTAAATTATTTCAATGAAGGGTATTATATGTTGAATAAAGCTTGCTATGGGCTAATATCTGACAATATTTCAGGAAAATGAAACCCGAACACAAAGCACACATTTATATTTATATAATCTCAGAATTACTTGTTTTGTTTAACAGTTGTTCTTGTGTTTAATAATGTTTTAGAGTGTGATGAATGTCAGTCCATTATAATGATGATGTTTTTGTGTTCAGATGTTCATCATGAGAGAGCAGGTGGATGTGATCTGCTGTAAATCAGTAGGAACTGATCTGTCCATGCTGGATATTGATGATTTCATCACAGAAATCTCTCAGCTGAAGAAAGAGGTGACATCACTGAAGGCAAAACTGAAGGAGGCAGAACTGTATTCATCCTGCACCTGTTTTGAGCGAGTTAAAGTTGAGATTGTAAGTAAGTTTTCAAATGATGTGATATGACTGTGACTCTGTGATGATGAACGGTACAGATGTGATTGTGTTGTGTTTGTCAGGAGCTGGAAAAGGTTTCCTGTCAATCTTCAGTGTGTGTGACTGATGGGACCTCCACAGAATGTCAGGATTCAGTGTGGAGCGGCAGAGATCAGTCCACACCACAGCAGCTGCTGGACAAACTCTCTGAACAGAGATCCAGAGACACACAGGACTCACAGCTCACTTTACTCTGTTCTACTGATGCTCAGGAGAGTGTGTGTGACAGTAATCAGGGTGATCCAACCTCCACAGAGTCTCTGACTTCTGTCTGTAACGCTGGAGAACAGCAGACGTTGCAGACACCAGTGAAGATGTGTTCAGTGAAGCTGCTGGACTGCAGGAATTTGATGAAGATGATAGTAGAAACCACAACAGAGGAACAAGATGGTGATGAAGATGATGATGATTTTATTCCTTCAGGTATTTTTCTTCCTTTTAATGGTGTTTTATATTTTGAAGAAATGTCTGCATTAAAAAGTTCCTTGTCGTTTTTATTAGAGATGCACCAATTGCAATTTTCTTGGCCGATTCCGATTTTTCTCCAAGTGTGACCTGCCGATATCGATTTTTCCCGATTTTCTTTCTAAGAACTATTGACCACATATACAAACAAAATCTACCTTTATTCAATGCAAAATGTAATTTTCATAATAAAATAAATTATTAAACATTAAAATTTCCCCCAAACAAAGTTACAGGATCTTCTCTGACTAATGATATATAAAGTGCTCTGTGACTGGAAAGAGGTAGAAATAACAATTAACTGCAAATGAGTTGCTTTATATAACAAAGCAGATGTCATTTTCCACTATTTTTATAAATGGACCTTTTTCTATTTTTTACTTTTAAACAATTCCAAATATTATAAGCCTATGAACAAAACTGAAGTGTCCAATACGCTCAACATTGACATTAATCTTACGTTAGATACCAAATATCAGAGGTAAAACTGATTGCTGCTTCGGGATCGGCTTGTAACCACACCTGTCGTCACTCACCCCTGTTTTTCCCGGGAGTCTCCTGTATTTCACACCCATCTCCCACCCCCCTCCTGTTTTGTTATTTCTCCCGGGAAACTCCCATAACTTGTATGGCCCAAACCACTTTATATGAATAATCATGTCAATATATTATTCCAAGGTTGTCCAGTTGCCAGATCTTGTATGAAACGCATCCAACTCGCACAATCTAGACATTTCAACCCATTTGTGACCATAAACATTTCTAATAATTTGTGACCTCATAATTGCAACCAAAATTAAATTTAAGGTAGGGCTCGACATTGATAATAAGGACTGCCCAATGCGGGCCATTGCTGCATTTATAATGTTTGTGCCAGCGGACCACAAGTGAGAGAACAAAAAGCGAACAAAGTCTTAACAAGCACTCGGAGACAAGCAAACTTGATTCTTTTTAGCTTGCAAAGACACGTGAGCACATAATATATTGGACGCTGCAAGGAACAAGAGCGTGCAGATACCGAGAGTGCCGTGATCGCCTTATCCACCTGTGGTATCGAGTTATTTCCAGAGCTGTTCTGCTGCAGGATGACTATTTAAAACGGTCTGCTTCATATCATCCTTAAAACACACGTGTAAATATGAATATGTTTATGAATTTTTATCTGTAAATTGGGATTATATAAAGCATAAATCATATCTTGCAAATCATAAATGGTATTATGAGAAATTATCTTCAAAACTAAACACATTTTTTTTTTAAAGCCATGATGGTTAAAAAAAGCTATTTTTCATTTTTGTTAAACAAGACCGGGCCAGTAGAAAAAATCTTTAGCATTAAACACTGAATTAAAGGAATAATTCTGCCAAAAATGTCATTCTTGTCATGTACTCATCCTCATGTTCTTCCAAACTTTTGTTCTTTCAGACATTTTTCTGTGACTCACATTCAATCAAAATGTTTATATTCATCAAAAGAAACTATAAATCATAATTAATGGTATAAAATATAGCTTTTGTACAGCAAAAATCACAATTAATACCAGGAATTAGGACAAATCAGCTCTTATAAATCGTGATTCTTGAGGCGAATGATTTTTGAATGGTCTCCCTGATTAAAAAAAATTAGTTTGAATTCATTTTGAAATAGATACTTTTTGCTAAATATGCTATTATAATTATTTTATTTACAGTCACAGTTTGTTTTGTTGTAACATGCCATCGTGTTACCACAATAATAGACTGGCGTACAACTCATTTAAACGGTCACGTGCATCAGAGCCGCGACAGACGTGCATGATCTTGTGATGTTTAAAGTGCTCATGTGTTTCATTCTCTATCTCTCTCCTCAACAGTTCCCTGTTACTTTTAATAGTCTTGTCTGATGATATAATGGCTAATATCAATAAAACATCTATCACATGCTGTCCATAAGTATGTTGGTATGTAATTTAGATGGAAGTAATTCCTCAGTAACACGAATCACAAAACTTGAACAAATCCAGCGTTTTCTTCTAGTGGAGCGCTCGTGTCATTCGCAGAAGCATGTATTTTATCAGTTTCTGTGACTCATGAATGTTGCATATATCAGTCTGTGACACTGTAAGCAGGTGATACAAGCCGTGTAAACTGAAAGCTGTCAGGAGATTTCTTCTCGATGGATCTGCACAAGCGCTTGAGAGCAACTTCAAAGTAGAAGAGCTTTACATGTGCTGCTGTAAATGTTAATGTCGTATTCATTGTCACTGGATGTTTAAGTAGTTTGATTCTGTCTTTTGTGAATAAATGTGATTGTTAATGTACCGTTACTATTAATTACCGTTATTGTCCTCTTTCTATTATATTAACATTTTTAAATGTGCAAATACAATTTTATTACTAAAAGTAGACTAAACTTCTGTCTACCAAAATATTCAAAATATTTTTATCTCATGAATATTTTATGCAAATTTGAGTAAATATAGTGCTAAATAAAAGACATAAGTTTTCAGCAATTTGATGTAAATGTTTTTTATTATAATAAAATGTGTGAGATATCATCATTATATTAGCCTATTGGGACACCCTGCTCTCTAGATATCAGCATTGGCCATAAAAAATTATTTCTGTCGACCGCTAATATATCAATTTACAATAATTAAAGAAATCGTAATAAATATTGAATCGGCATTTCGATATATTTATAACGAATCAGGAGGCAATTCCCACCCCTTATAAATACTGGACATTTGTTGTGTTCTGCCCTTAAATTGGGGTTTAATTTGATTTATTTTTATATTTTTCCCATTTTAATTGATTTGTCAATTTACTATTTTCATTGTAGAGCTGATGAACGAGCAAGATGAACCTCTAGAGCTGAATGAAGTGGAGGAGGAACTTCAGGATCACAAACGTCATGATTTAATACCTGGAGAAAAATCTTTGAGTGACTCAAAGATTAAGAAGAATTTCTCACCAAAAAAGCATCAAAGAAAAGCTGCCAAAAATAATTTAACTTGCTCTCAGTGTGGAAAGAGTTTCACATGTGAAAGCCGGCTTAAAACACACATGAGAGTTCATACCGGAGAGAGGCCTTACACGTGCCATCAGTGTGGAAAAAGTTTTGCACAAACACAAAATCTCACATGTCATCTTCGCTGTCACTCAGGAGAAAGACCATTTGAATGTGATAAGTGCGGTAAAACATTTGTTTTGCCAAAATACCTAAAAAAACATCTGAAAGCTCACACAAATGAGAAGCCTTACAAATGCTTTTTTTGTGGAAAGAGTTTTTCATGCCAGTCCTACTGTAAAGAACACCAGAAAATACATACCGGTGGTGGGGTTCATATGTGTTTTGAATGTGGGAAGATTTTTATTACAGCCAGCGACTTAAAACAGCACCAAAGAATTCATACTGGAGAAAAACCTTACAAGTGTTCACACTGTGGAAAGTGTTTCACTCATTCACAACAACTGAAAACACATGAGAGAATTCATACTGGAGAAAAACCCTACAAGTGTTCACACTGTGAAAAGAGTTTCACACAGTCACAACAACTGAAAATACACGAGAGAATTCATACTGGAGAGAAACCTTACAAGTGTTCACACTGTGGAAAGAGTTTCCCTCGGTCACAATACCTGAAAACACACGAGAGAATTCATACTGGAGAAAAACCTTACAAGTGTTCACACTGTGGAAAGAGTTTCACTCAGTCACAAAACCTGAAAATACATGAGAGAATTCATACTGGAGAAAATCCTTACAAATGCTCTCACTGTGGAAAAAGTTTCCCTCGGTCACATCACCTGAAAATACATGAGAGAATTCATACTGGAGAAAAACCTTACAAGTGTTCACACTGTGGAAAGAGTTTCACTCAGTCACAAAACCTGAAAATACACGAGAGAATTCATACTGGTTAGAAACCATACCACTGCTTTTGATGTGGGAAACGTTTCAGTGCAGCAAGTAATCTATATACACTGTATCTGTAGTCAGTGAGAAGACAAAGTTTAATGTTAAACTTTGTCATTTTTACTCCATTATCGTTTGGATGAGCTTGTGAAAGGACTTTGAACGGACAAATGTAAGATTCTTTGTGCTAAAAATACATTTTATAATGCATTCTATTTCAATTAAAATGTTGTTTGTTGAAATAAAACTGTTAAACACATTTGTTTTTTATAATTTAAGTAAAATAACACTTTGTCTTTGTTAACCATTTATTCATCATTTTAAAGTGAACATCTGAATGAGTTTGCTTCAGCAGAAACACATTTTCACCGTTTTGTGAAAAAAAGTCTTATACCAAGCATTATTTTACCACAAAACTGTGGTGTCAAAATAATGCTTGGTATAAGACTTTGCAACAGTTTTGTCACCAAGCATTGCACCCCATTAAAGACACATCATTTAAACACATTTTAAACGTAATGCTAATTTTTATGTCTTACAATAATAATAAAAAATAAAATGACCCACACACATTACTTTATCATGTTTTTGAAAAACATCTCAATGATTACATCAATGAATTATTTAATCAATCACTATTTTTTAGTTTGAGTTGAAAGAAAACAACTCTTATACCATACATTATTTTGTCAACTCAGTTTTCCATAAACATTGTACATCATTAAAGATTAATAATTTTTCTACCCTTTTAAAAACACAGATGGTCTCGGCTACAGCGCGGGGATATCAGAACAGCTGACCAAACACGTCATACCACATCCTGTACAGACTAGCTGACCAAACACGTCATACCACATCCTGTACAACTGCCGGAGGGGGGAGAGTATAGGTCAAAAAAGGTCAAATAACACCTGTTAGGCCATAAATAATTTTTGTCACACCATACATTATATTTACTACTCATTTTTCCACAACTTTGGAGGTATGCTTGTGATCATTGTCCATTTAAATGTCCATTTAACAGAACGTTAACTTGCTGGTTGATGTCTTGAGATGTTGCTTCAATATATCCACATAATTTTCCTTCCTCCTGTGCCATCTATTTTGTGAAGTGCACCGGTCCCTCCTGTAGCAAAGCATCCCCACAACATGATGCTTCCACCACCATACTTTACGATTGGGATAGTGTTTGCAAGCCGTACCCTTTTTCCTCCAAACATGACGATGTTAGTATGTTCAATTTTTGTTTCATCAGACCAGAGGATATTTCTCCAACTCATCCCCCATCGTTTTTCATAGACCCACAAATGAGGTGTCAAACTGACCGATCTATTTACGACACCTGTGCTATGACTTTTCTAAGGGGGGCGGGGGGGGTACAGTGCACCCCAGGGGGCTAACAACATTCTGAAAAATCCCATAGACTTTGCATTGTGACAAAATTGTACGGATCATATCTACGGATCAGAATTTCGTAGAGACATATGGGTGGACTCATTTCATACAGCCTAGTAAGCTGTTTTAGAGCATAACATTAGATTGGGGGTAAGATCTACCACTGGGAGGTAAAACCGGCCCAAAAATGCCCCATAGGCATACTATGGCAAGGGTCTCGTCCATGAAATCAATTGTTTTTTTCCTACTTTAACAAGATACTGAAATTTGTGGGAATCGTATCTTCCAATCAGAATATCATAAATAGACATGGGGGCTACCAATCAGTCTTTATATATCATCTTGGAAATGGTGTAGCCACACCCTAGCAACCGTCCCCTTAGACTTCCATTCAAAATGGCTCAGAGTGTTAACTTCGTATCAAAATGTCCTAGAGACATGAGGGTCAGCTTGATTCACTTGGGTGAGCAATCAGTCTTCAAGTATCATCATGGAAACTACTTAGCTATGCACTAGCAACCATTTATGGCAACCTAACAACTGTCCCCACTGACTTTCATTCAAATGAGCTTAGATGGATATCTCTGGAACAGAATATCATAGAGACTGCATTGTTAGCTTGTATGACTCAGGCCAGCAAGCATCCTTGTTAGTATCACCCTGGAAACTGCCTAGCAACCAGATGGGGTTACACTAGAAACCAAATAACAAATCATATATCTCTGCACCAGAACATCATAGAGACTTTTGTTTCGTTTATTTGACTCAGGGTAGCAAGGAGCCTTTTGAGTGTCACCTTTATAAATGCCAAGCATTCAGATGGGGTTACCCTAGCAACCAAGTAACAAATCACATATCTCTGCACCAGAACATCGTAGAGACTTCTGGTTTTGTTCATTTGACTCAGGGTAGAATGACGCCTTTTGAGTAACACCTTGGTAACTGCCTAGCAACAATATGGGGTTACCCTATCAAGCAAATAATAAATCATATATCTCTGCACAGAACATCATAGAGAGATAGTCATTTGTAGTCTTCTGATATCTGATTTTGTAGCTGAACTAAACCAGACAGTTATTGAAGTGAAGAGGACAGACTCAATGAAGTCCAAGGAGAACTGAATCGGCAGCACCTGTGGCAGGTTGAACTTCTACAACTGGAATAGGAAGTACAACCTCTGCAGGGCCTTTTTCACAATGGAGTCAATGCGGATCTCCCACTTCCGGTCCTGTGAGATGGTAGAGCCCAGGAATGATCAGTGACTTCACTGCTGCCACAGTGCTGTTCAGAATGATGAGGGGGACAGTATTGGGGGGGGGGGGGGTGCCTCCTTCCTGAGCATGTTCATCTCAAGGATGTCTTGAATGCACCATACAGCCAGCTGTTTAACCTTGCTTCTGTATGCAGACTCATCGTCATCTCGGATGAGGCCATGACAGTGGTGTCATCTGCAAACCTCAGGAGCTTGACAGAGGGGTTCTAGGTGATGCAGTCGTTGGTGTAGAGGGAGAAGAGTAGTGGGGAGAGCACACATCCCTGGGGGGCACCAGTGCTGATTGTACAGGTGCTGGAAGTGAATTTCCCCTCTGTCCATCAGAAAGCTGGTAAGACATCAGGGCTTCTGTAGTCATTAAGTCCTGTGATATTTGGTTTCTTTGGGACAGGGATGATGATTGAGTGTTTGAAGCAGTATGGGACTTCACACTGCTCCAGTGATCTGTTGAGGATCAGTGTGAAGATGGGGGGGCAGCTGGTTAGCACAGGATCTAAGAAACATGGGTGAAACAATATCCAGGCTTTGTGCTGTCCTTATCTTTTGTTTTGAAAGACATGGGACAACTCTTCTTCACAGATCTTAAGTGCAGGTTCAGTAACGGGGGGGGGGGGGGGGGGGTTTGTAGGAGGTGTTGGAGTTTGTGTGAAGTGCCGGTCAGAGCGGGTGTGGGATTGGGCCTTTCAAATCTACAGTAGAACTCATTCAGGTTGTCAGCTAGTTGTTGGTCCACCACAGGGTTGGGGACAGGAGTCTTGTAATTCATAAGTTGCTTCATGGCACTCCACACTGATGCAGGGTCATTAGCTGAAAACTATTTTTTTTAGTCCGTTAGCATATCAGAGTATCTTCTTTTAGCCATTCTGATTTCCTTATTCAGTGTGTTCCTGGCCTGATTATACAAGACTTTATCCCCACCTCTGTAAGCACCCTCTTTGGCCTGACAAAGCTGCCTGATCTCTGCTGTAAACCATGGTTTGTCATTGTTAAATGTTAATGAAGTCCTAGTAGGAATGCACATATCCTCACAGAAACTGATATATGATGCAACAGTATATGTGAGCTCATCCAGATTGGTGTCTGCAGCCTCAAAAACACTCCAATCAGTGCAGTCAAAGCAGGCTTGTAGTTCGAGCTCTTCTTAATTGGTCCAACTCTTTACAGTCCTTACTACAGGCTTAGCAAATTTTAGTTTCTGCCTGTATTTTGGAAAAAGATGAACCAGTCAGTGATCCGATAGTCCCAAAGCTGCTCTAGGGACAGAGCGATATGCATCCTTTATTGTTGTGTAGCAGTGATTTAGTATATTCCTGTCTCTGGTGGGGCATGTAATGTGCTGTTTACATTTGGGCAGTTCGTGTGTGAGGTTTGCTTTGTTATAATCCCCAAGAATAATGACTGAGGCGAGAAACATGAAATGTACATGATGTTCTGCTCTGTATATGTGTGTGTCTCTGGCCTTCTCTGTGTGTGTAACCAGTTGAACCCAGATGTCAGTTGCAGGCCTTGGGTGTGTGCGTATGTTATTCCTCAATATATTCTGCAAATATACTCTGCAAATTGCTGACCATTCTGGTCTCTTCCTCTTTATGATGTTCCACATTTCCTGGCAGCATGCTTATTTCTGTAAGGTGAACAAGTCACACTTGTCCTCGTGAGGTGGACAGGGTCAGTCACATGGCATAACGTCTGAAGGCATCTGAATGACCCTGTTCCAGTATTATTCCACAATACCCAATTTCTCCCCCTTGTCCATGAGCCTAAAGCGGTCACTTTTCTATTGGCTGTTCATTGTCTCATGAAGAATATAAATACCCTGCTTGCTGTAATAAATCTTTGAGTAGATTGAATACAACCAATGTGTGTTGTTGTTCTTTCTTCTCCCAAAGTCAAAGTCTACAGAGACTCAAACTCACTACTGCACTTCACTGGGCACAGAGATAGAAAGACGGGACCGGGGAATTGGGGATCGTTACTAGATGCAAAACATTCCTAACAGTTATTATTACGTATGTCCACAGACATATGAATGTGATTTGATCAGCCAGCAATTGCAGTGCTGCGTTTGCACACACGTTTGGCACAATATAAACACTCACCAGAATAAACGAAGAAAACTCTCACGGCAAGTAGAATGGCTTACATTTAATAAAGAGTGCATCCAAATTAGGACAGGATATCTTCTTTAAATTTGTTACACATGTACACCAACTTTCATTGATGTAAAAACATGTTCCACCACCTCTCGTTTACCCCGTTAATTCCACAATGTGATTCGCTCTGAACAGCTGAAAGCCCGGCACATGTAATGCACTGTCCAGAATGGCTTCACTCAGCCAGGTTTCTGTGAAGCATAAGGCAGCAGAGGTTGAAAAGTCCTTGATTGTATGGGTGAGGAGATGTAGTTCATCCGTTTTGTTAGGAAGAGAGTGGAGATTCAATATGGGAAGCTCCGACAGTGCTGCTTTTGAACCACGCTACCAAACATCCATCTAGTGGATCTCTGCCCTCTTCTTAACAAAACAGACGTATTACTTCTCCTCACCCACAAAAATAAGGATTTAGCCAATTCTGCTACATTGTGCTTCACAGAAACCTGGCTGAGTGAAGCGCATAATTTCCTTCAGCTTCCAGCTGTTATGGAGAAAATGGAGAAAAAGAGAGGCATTGGAATGTGTTTTTACATCAGCGAATGTTGGTGTGCAGTGTAACAATGGGAGTTTTCCTTGTGTATACTTGTAAGTGTTTACATTCTCCACAACCATGGGTGAGTGCAGTGCTGCAACAGCTGGCTGATCAGAACACAGACATGGTACAATAGCACCCAGACTCACTTATTATTCTTAGAGATTGGAGACAAATCTCACATGCGAACTACTCAAATACAGACAGCACATTACATGCCCCACCAAAGACAGATATAGAGTGGCTCAGTGCTACACAACAATAAATATCACTCTGTCCCTAGAGCAGCTTTGAGACTCTCTGATCACTGTCTGGTTCATCATCTTCCGATCTACAGGCAGAAACTAAAATCAGCTAAACCTGTAATAAAGACTGTAAAGAATTGGAGCAATGACTGGAGTGTATTTTAGGCTGCAGCTACTGACCTGGTTGAGCTCACAGATCCTGTTACATTATACATAAGTTTCTGTGAGGATATTTGCAATCCTGCTTGTATAACATGAAGTACAACAATGACAAATCAGGGTTTACAGCTACATTCAGGCAGCTTCATCAAGCCAAAGAGAATGCTTACAGAAGTGGTGACATCATGTACAATCCAGTCAAAAACAGACTGACAAAAGGAGAGAGTGGCTAAAAGAAGCTATTCTGAAAAGCTGAGAAACAAATTCTAAAATAGCAACCCCGCGTCAGTGTGGAGAGGCCCGAAGGACATTACCAACTACAAGAGACCATCCCCCAAACTCTGTAGAGAATCAACAACTGGCTGATGATCTGAATATGTTTTACTGTAGATTTGAAAAGCCTTAAGGACATAACTGAACCATTTCTGGATTCCCTGCAGTGTGCTTATTGAGCTTACAGGTCTGTGGATGATGCAGTCATTATGGGACTGTATTACATCAATATCTAGACAGATCAGGCACTTACTGTATGCAAGGATACTATTTGTTGACTTCAGTTTGGCTTTTAACACCATCAACTCCACTCTCCTATGGACTAAATTGTAATTTGTCAGTGGATCACCAGCAGTTAGTGGGAATGGGGAAATTCACCTCCAGCACATGTACAATCAGCAATGGTGCCCTCCAGGGATGGGTACTCTTCTCACTATTTTCCTCTACAAACCATCTGCACTGCCAAGGACCCCTCTGTTAAGCTCCTGAAGTTCACAGATGATACTACAGTCATCTGCCTCATCCAAGATGATGATGTTTCTACATACAGAAGGGAGGTTAAACAGCTGGCCATCTTGTACAGTCAAAACAACCTGAAGCTGTACACACTGATGATAGTGGACTTTAGGAGGAACACCACATTATTAACCCTGCTCACCATTCTGAACAGTACTGTGGTTGAAGTGGAGACATTCAGGTTCCTAGGCACTATCAGCTCACAGGACCTGTAGTGGGAGACTCACATGAACTCAATTTTCAAAAAGGCCCAGCAGAGGTTGTTCTTCCTTCACCAGCTGAAAAAGTTCGCCCTGCCACAGGCACTGTCGATACAGTTATTTTTTTTTTTTACAGTGTTTATTATAAGTTCTTTTATATACATATGTGTATGCTTAAACAAAAGCAAGCAAACAAACAAACAGTAGACTGCCTCAGCAACCAAGACATCCACTGGGGTACAAATTAATAGTATGTTACAAAGAACAACTCAGATCTATTACACATATAATTAAAAAGAAAAAAAAACACATGGTAAAATTAAAATTCTGAACAGTACTGTGGTTGAAGTGGAGACATTCAGGTTCCTAGGCACTATCAGCTCACAGGACCTGTAGTGGGAGACTCACATGAACTCAATTTTCAAAAAGGCCCAGCAGAGGTTGTTCTTCCTTCACCAGCTGAAAAAGTTCGCCCTGCCACAGGCACTGTCGATACAGTTATTTTTTTTTTTTACAGTGTTTATTATAAGTTCTTTTATATACATATGTGTATGCTTAAACAAAAGCAAGCAAACAAACAAACAGTAGACTGCCTCAGCAACCAAGACATCCACTGGGGTACAAATTAATAGTATGTTACAAAGAACAACTCAGATCTATTACACATATAATTAAAGAGAAAAAAAACACATGGTAAAATTAAAATATGTATTTAAACTTCACAAAATTGGGGGACATTAGCGAGCAAGTGATGGAGTAGGTTGTGGTTTTGACGTGCTCTGCTGAAATTCGGTTTAAAAGTATTATTTGGGTACCTTATACCCACAAAAGGCTACAAATGAATGTTTTAAGTTTGTTTCTTTCAATTTTAGTCTCGATATTTGTGTGACAAAGGCCAATAACTTGTGAAAGTACAAATTTGTGGGAGGAACTGCTACTACTGGGCCTAAAGCTGCACCAGGAGTGATAATGACAGCCTACAGAGAGGAGGTGCACACTCTGACCCGCTGGTGTCAGGAGCACAACCTCTCCCTCAATGTCAGTAAAACCAAGGAGCTTGTAGAGGACTTCAGGAAGAAAGACAGAGAACACAGCCCCATCACCATTAATGGAGCACCGGTGGAGAGAGTCAGCAGTTTCAAGTTCCTCGGTGTCCACATTACTGAGGAACTCATATGGTCCGTCCACACTGAGGCCGTTGTGAAGAAGGCTCACCAGCGCCTCTTCTTCCTGAAACGGCTGAGGAAGTTCAGAATGAACCACCACATCCTCACACGGTTCTACACCTGCACTGTAGAGAGCATCCTGACTGGCTGTATCACCGCCTGGTACGGCAATAGCACCGCCCACAACCGCAAAGACCTGCAAAGGGTGGTGCGAACTGCCCGACACATCATTGGAGGTGAGCTTCCCTCCCTCCAGGACATATATAACAGGTGGTGTGTGAAAAAAGCTCGGAGGATCATCAGAGACATGGACTGCTGTCACTGCTACCATCAGGCAGGCGGTATCGCAGCATCAGGACCCACACCAGCCGACTACATGACAGCTTCTTCCCCCAAGCAATAAGACTTTTGAACATATGATCTCTCACGATCAACAATCAGCACTGCACATTATTAATCATCATCTTATATAACACACTGGACTGTCAATATATTCTCCCCAATCAAACTAGTGTATATATATTTTTATATACCCTTATCCTAGTGTATGTGTATTCTAAATTGTGTGTATTGTTTACTGTACATTTGTATATTAGCACTATGTTGTGTAATTGTGTTGTGTAAATATGTTGTGCATTGTTTACTGTACATTGTATATTAGTATTATATTGTGTAATTATGTGTACATTTGTTATGTAAATTGGTATATGTCTCGTCACTGTCATGACTGCTATGTTGCTCGGAACTGCACACAAGACTTTCACCTACTGTTGCACTTGTGTACACAGTAGTGTGACAATAAAGTGACCACCTTCCCCAAGCTAGACAAACATGAAAGTGGAAATTCTTGCATTGCTGAAAGAGGATATCGAAGCTCTGCTTTGGTCAGAGCTTAAGACTGTGTTAACTGAGGCATTCGAGGCGATTAAATCTGAATTGCATGCAGTTAAAACAGAACTGGCGAATAACACTGCAGCAATCTGCTCCAAAGGTGGACATGATGAAAACAACCATATCCGATTTGGAACACAGATTATCATCATGCTCAGATGACGTGACATTGCTGCAAACTAATGAGGAAAAACTCGAGACCGAGGTAAATAGCCTCCTGGAAAATACCTTGACATGGAGGGAAGGATGAGGTGCTCCAAAATCTGGATATTGAATGTACCAGAGACCCCTGGTTCAAGTAACCCAACAGCAGTTTCCAAACTATTGAAAGAAGTTTTGAAGATGTTATGATTGATGGATCACACAGGGGACTCCAAGCAAGGAAACCAGATGGTAGACCATGTGTCATTGTGGTCAAAGTACATTACTATCAAGACTGTGTGGATGTCCTTCGCCGTGCCAGGGAGTTTGGCCCTCTTCAGTTTAAAGGAACCACTATTTCCATATTCCCTGATTACCCCCCGAGTGTGGCACAAGCTAGGTCTGCATTCAGTGAGGTTCATCGACTACTCCGAGGCCGAGACGGCATCCGTTATGTCATCTCCTACCCAGCACGATTCTGTATCACACACAATAGTACTGAGAGACGGATTCAAAACCCAGGAAATGGCAAAAGACTGACCATGACCTGCATAAGGGAAGCATTTTCGAACGGGGGTCATTCGGACGCTGTGGAATGGGGAACCATACGTGGGTTCTTGTACGCTGCGCGCCAGCCCCCCAAAAATTTTCATGGGCTGGGGGCCGGTGCCCATTCGTTCGGGAGTCCCTAGGGTGAGGTCTGCGAGGCCGGTGCCCACCCAGGGCGCCATGGACCCCCGCCACGGGCGTTTAAAGATGCCCCCCTGAATTTGCCTTTCAAATGCTGTTCAGCATTCACCAGAGGGGTGCCAGCCTCACGTCCACCTTCTGGCTTAAATGAATGGGAGCCTTCACCATTTCGATGGCAAGTGGGCACCTCTCGAGGGCAGTGCTGTCCCACTTTCAATTTGTTTCATTGTGTTCTATTAATGGGCGAGTGGGACGCAGTGCCAAGTGAAGACCCCCATAGACCCCTGGTTGTCCACAGACCCATTATCTTCCCCCTGACCACTTATTTTTCCCAAATGGACCAGGGAGACCCCTGCCCACCCTGGGGGGGCACGGCTGTCCACGGACCCGCTATCATGCCCCTGACCACTTATTTTTCCCAAATTGACCATTAAGACCCCCAGACCACCCAGATGGGGCGAGGCTGTCCACGGATCTGCTATCTGCCCCCTGACCAACTGTTTTTCCAGAATTTGCCCAAATAGTCCCCCAGACCACCCAGAGGGGGTGGGGCTGTCCACAGACCCGCTATCTGCCAGCTAACCATCTATTTTGCACAATTTATCCAATGAAAACCCCGGACCAACTGTAGGGGTTCGGGCTGTCCAGAGACACGCTATCTGAACCCAAACCAACTATTTTGCCCACTTTGACCTGAAACACATAGGTGTGTAAACACAAACTGATTATACAACTCTGTGTAAAGAATAACTGTTGTGGGTAGTCCCACTTCCAATTAATTTAATGGGCCAAAGGACTCTCTGTCCAATAGCCAATGATTGTATTGCTGTATGTACAGAATAACTGGAGTGGGTAGTCCCACTTCCAATCAATTTAATGGGCCAAAGGACTCTCTGTCCATTAGTCAGTGATTATATTGCTGCATGTACAGAATAACTGGAGTGGGTAGTCCCACTTCCATTCAATTTAATGGGCAAAAGGACTCTCTGTCCAATAGCCAGTGATTGTATTGCTGTATGTACAGAATAACTGGAGTGGGTAGTCCCACTTCCATTCAATTTAATGGGCAAAAGGACTCTCTGTCCATTAGCCAGTGATTGTATTGCTGTTTGTACAGAATAACTGGAGTGGATAGTCCCACTTCCAATCAATTTAATGGGCCAAAGGACTCTCTGTCCATTAGCCAGTGATTCTGTTGCTGCATGTACAGAATAACTGTAGTGGGTAGTCCCTCTTCCAATCAATTTAATGGGCCAAAGGACTCTCTGTCCATTAGCCAGTGATTCTATTGCTGTATGAACAGAATAACTGGAGTGGGTAGTCTCGCTTCCAATCAATTTAATGGGCCAATGGACTCTCTGTCCATTAGCAAGTGATTGTATTGCTGCATGTACAGAGTTACTGGAGTGGGTAGTCCCATTTCCAATCAATTTAATGGGCCAAAGGAAGGACTCTCTGTACATGCAGCAATACAATCACTGGCTAATGGACAGAGTTACTGGAGTGGGTAGTCCCACTTCCAATCAATTTAATGGGCCAAAGGACTCTCTGTCCAATAGCCAGTGATTGTATTGCTGTGTGTACATTATATCTGTAGTGGGTAGTCCCACTTCCAATCAATTTAATGGGCCAAAAGGCTCTCTGTCCATTAGCCAGTGATTGTATTGTTGTATGTACATTATATATGTAGTGGGTAGTCCCACTTCCAATCAATTTAATGGGCCAAAGGACTCTCTGTCCATTAGCCAGTGATTGTATTGCTGTATTGCAGTGATTGTATTGGTGTATTTCCCCTGTGTACACCAACACATGGACAGTGGGATTTTAATCTTTTGAAGGGTGCACTATGATCAGGGGGAGTCCTACAGTCACCTAAATGTGATTATATGTCAGAAATGTTATCCTGGAGTTATAAAAATAATGTCCACCAAGTGATGATTTTTTGCCCATTAAAATGATTGGAAGTGGGACTTCCCACATACCCACATGCAATTTGTTTGCGTTGGCTGAAATCATCACTTGGTGGACATCATTTTTATAACTCTAGGATCACATTTATGAGATATAATCACATTTAGGTGACTGTAGGACTCCCCCTGATCATAGTGCACCCTTCAAAAGATTAAAATTCCACTGTCCACGAAACCTTTATTTCTATGAATGGGGACAAATTGTACGTGGGATGTCCAGATCTCAGCTCTGGACAGACTTAGGAAGCTGCAATCTCTGTTTCTGATCTTCTCCAAGCCTCCTCTTTCTATGGTATAAAATTCAAGAAGATCAGAGGAAGTTGAAAATGTCACGCAAAAAATCTTAAAGGGGCAGGCACAACATTTTCGACATCCTCAGATCTTTTTGAAACTCACAATATAGAAAGTGGAGGTTGATATTACAACAGAAACAGTGGTTTCAGCTTCCTAAGTCAATCCAGAGCTGAGATCTGGACATCCCATTTTTATGTTATGAAGGGTGCATAGTGTTCAGGGGGCTTCACTGTGTCACACAAATGTGATTAAATGTCGTAAATTTGATCCTGGAGCTATAAAAATGAAGTCCACCAAGTGATGATTTCAGACAATGCAAATAAATTAGAAGTGGATAGTCCCACTTCCAATCAATTTAATGGGCCAAAGGACTCTGTCCATTAGCCAGTGATTGTATTTCTGTATGTACATTATATCTGTAGTAGGTAGTCCCACTTGCAATCAATTTAATGGGCCAAAGGACTCTCTGTCCAATAGCCAGTGATTGTATTGCTGTATGTACAGAGTTACTGGATTGGGTAGTCCCTCTTCCAATCAATTTAATGGGCCAAAGGACTCTCTGTCCATTAGCCAGTGATTCTATTGCTGTATGAACAGAATAACTGGAGTGGGTAGTCTCGCTTCCAATCAATTTAATGGGCCAATGGACTCTCTGTCCATTAGCCAGTGATTGTATTGCTGCATGTACAGAGTTACTGGAGTGGGTAGTCCCATTTCCAATCAATTTAATGGGCCAAAGGAAGGACTCTCTGTACATGCAGCAATACAATCACTGGCTAATGGACAGAGTTACTGGAGTGGGTAGTCCCACTTCCAATCAATTTAATGGGCCAAAGGACTCTCTGTCCAATAGCCAGTGATTGTATTGCTGTGTGTACATTATATCTGTAGTGGGTAGTCCCACTTCCAATCAATTTAATGGGCCAAAAGGCTCTCTGTCCATTAGCCAGTGATTGTATTGTTGTATGTACATTATATATGTAGTGGGTAGTCCCACTTCCAATCAATTTAATGGGCCAAAGGACTCTCTGTCCATTAGCCAGTGATTGTATTGCTGTATTGCAGTGATTGTATTGGTGTATTTCCCCTGTGTACACCAACACATGGACAGTGGGATTTTAATCTTTTGAAGGGTGCACTATGATCAGGGGGAGTCCTACAGTCACCTAAATGTGATTATATGTCAGAAATGTTATCCTGGAGTTATAAAAATAATGTCCACCAAGTGATGATTTTTTGCCCATTAAAATGATTGGAAGTGGGACTTCCCACATACCCACATGCAATTTGTTTGCGTTGGCTGAAATCATCACTTGGTGGACATCATTTTTATAACTCTAGGATCACATTTATGAGATATAATCACATTTAGGTGACTGTAGGACTCCCCCTGATCATAGTGCACCCTTCAAAAGATTAAAATTCCACTGTCCACGAAACCTTTATTTCTATGAATGGGGACAAATTGTACGTGGGATGTCCAGATCTCAGCTCTGGACAGACTTAGGAAGCTGCAATCTCTGTTTCTGATCTTCTCCAAGCCTCCTCTTTCTATGGTATAAAATTCAAGAAGATCAGAGGAAGTTGAAAATGTCACGCAAAAAATCTTAAAGGGGCAGGCACAACATTTTCGACATCCTCAGATCTTTTTGAAACTCACAATATAGAAAGTGGAGGTTGATATTACAACAGAAACAGTGGTTTCAGCTTCCTAAGTCAATCCAGAGCTGAGATCTGGACATCCCATTTTTATGTTATGAAGGGTGCATAGTGTTCAGGGGGCTTCACTGTGTCACACAAATGTGATTAAATGTCGTAAATTTGATCCTGGAGCTATAAAAATGAAGTCCACCAAGTGATGATTTCAGACAATGCAAATAAATTAGAAGTGGATAGTCCCACTTCCAATCAATTTAATGGGCCAAAGGACTCTGTCCATTAGCCAGTGATTGTATTTCTGTATGTACATTATATCTGTAGTAGGTAGTCCCACTTGCAATCAATTTAATGGGCCAAAGGACTCTCTGTCCAATAGCCAGTGATTGTATTGCTGTATGTACAGAGTTACTGGATTGGGTAGTCCCACTTCCAATCAATTTAATGGGCCAAATGACTCTCTGTCCAATAGCCAGTGATTGTATTCCTGTATGTACACTATATATGTAGTGGGTAGTCCCACTTCCAATCAATTTAATGGGCCAAAGGACTCTCTGTCCATTAGCCAGTGATTGTATTGCTGTATTGCAGTGATTGTATTGGTGTATTTCCCCTGTGTACACCAACACATGGACAGTGGGATTTTTGTTTTAAAGGGTGCACCATGTTCAGGGGGAGTCCTACAGTCACCCAAATGTCATTATATGTCATAAATGTTATCCTGCAGTTATAAAAATGATGTCCACCAAGTGATGATGGACACTTTCATTTTTTATGCTAATTATGCATGTTTATGAGTTGTAAGTTGCATAAACATGTTGTATTGTGTATTCTATACAGGAGAACAGATTTCAGCTTCCTAAGTCTATCCAGAGCTGAGATCTGGGCATACCACATACAATCTGGTGATGATTTCTGGCCCATTGAATTGACTGGAAGTGGGACTACCCACTTGCAATTTATTTGCATTGGCTGAAATCATCACTAGGTGGACTTCATTTTTATAGCTCCAGGATTACATTTATGACATATAATCACATTTAGGGAACTGTAGGACTCCCCCTGAACACAATGCACCCTTCAAAACATAAAAATTTAACTGACCACGAACCCTTCATTTTTGTGAATGGGACAAATTGTACGTGGGATGTCCAGATCTTCTCCAAGCCTCCTCTTTCTATGTTGTGAATTTCAAAAAGATCTGAGGAAGTCAAAATTTTCGCGCAAAAAAACTATAATAACCCTTTTGTTTTTTTGAGCGAAATTTTCGACTTCCTCAGATCTTCTTGAAATTCACAATCTTGAAAGAGGAGGCTGAGATTAGAACAGAAACAGTGGTTTCAGCTTCCTAAGTCAATCCAGAGCTGAGATCTGGACAACGTACAATTTGTCCCATTCATAAAAATGAAGGGTTCGTGGTCAAATATTATAGGAAAATAAATGTCACTTTTCAATCATTAGTCTTTGCACACTGACTAGGGGGCCCCTGAGAAGCCACCGATTTCAAATCGGAGTCGTTTGGACCTTTCGGAGCCATGTCCACGGACTCACTGTGAAAATGAATGGTGCAAATTGAAAGTGGGATGTGCTCTAACTTTGTCCCCTTAGGTCCGACGGACCCCAAGTTTCACACAGGGACACGTCAAGGGCCCCTTATCAACATACTAAGAGGACTAGGATGCAAAAAAGTATTTTTCATTGTTTTCAACAGATCTCTCTGCCTGTCATAGAAATCAATGAGACAGGCTGCATTTTAGGCCTTGCGTGCAACAGTGCATTCATCAGAGGCTTTAATACTTAGCAAGCCCCCAGGGCCTCCAAAATCTAGGACCTGACTCGGGGGCCCCCGATGATCGAATATCTCAAATTTCAAGGTTCTGCGCCCTTCGGAACCCCCTTTTCTAGACGTCCGTCTTGCCCATTGAACCAATGCAATTCCACAGCGGTTTTGTGGACATGGTTTAGTTTGGTGCTAAGACCTGGGGGCTTCGAATGCTTCATTGTTGGGCCCTCAGAAACAACATATTAAAAAGGTGTGTCCCTCAGAGTTAAGGAAGTACTTTAAAAAATTTTTTTAAAAATATTATAGGAAAACAAATGTCACTTTTCACACATTAGTCAGCCAACGAAGCACTTAGCAAAGTCGTTGGGACTTGAAACTTTGCACACTGACTAGGAAGCCCCTGAGAAGCCGCAGATTTCAATTTCGAGTCGTTTGGACCTTTCTGAGCCATGTGCACGGACCCGCTGTGAAAATTAATGGTACAAATGGAAAGTGGGACGTGCTCTAACTTTGCTCCCTGAGCTCCAACGCAGCCGAAATTTCGCTCGGTTGCCCATCTGGTGCCCCTCTATCACATACTAAGAGGGCATACTCCTACTGTGATTTTTTTTTTTTCACCTTCAAAATGTGCCTTTTTGAGGGTGCGGGCAGGCACCGCGGCCACCAAACGTGTGGCCCGTGAAATCCCAGGGCATGAAAACGCTATTTGGGAAAAACATTTGGTTAGGGGCATGATAACGTGTCCGTCGACAGCCCCGCCCCCCCCAGGGCAGTAAGGGGGTCTCATTGGTCCATTTTGGAAAAATAGTGGGTCAGGGGGATGATAACGGGTCCGTGGACAGCCCCGCCTCCTCTGGGTGGCAAGGAGGTCTACCCTGGTCAAAACAATTGGGCTGGGGGAGGATAGAGTGTCTGTGCACAGCCCTGAACCTCTCAGTGTGGTCATTGTGCATAATAAGTGATTAGGTGGCAGATAGTTGTTCCGTGGGATTCTGGGGGCCTGGGGGGTCTCTGGGAGCAGTGGAGAGGCCACCAAAGCTTACTGTCGCTCCTTATCAGTGTCCGTTTGCCCATGTAAACCGGACCCCTCGAGATTTGTACGGACGGACCCTCGGAAAACTAAAAGGTCCGTTCGGTCAATGAGCTAACAGACTTGACGGTGGTACACTTACCTGCTCTCGTTCCTCGCCTCAGTGATGCGAACACTGGCAGCTTAAATGAATGGGAAAAATCCCACAAACCCTCTAAGGTCCCTTACTCTGTTCAAAACTCCCTCTGCCTGAGCCTATATCTATTTATACCTCAATCCCGGTTGTTAAGCATTCCTTTAGGATCTGGACAAAATTCAGCCGTTTTCTTTTTTTCTCGCTCAAGGACCTTTCTGTCTATGCTCCTATAGTGAGAAATCACTTATTTACACCATCAGATACAGGTGGAGCTTTTGATGCATGGGTTAGAGGAGGCATCAACACAATAGGAGATCTCTTTATTGATAATTCTTTCTTATCTTTTGACCAGCTAATGTTAAAGTTTAATTTCCCCCGCTCTCACTTTTTCAGATTCTTACAACTCTGAAACTTAATATCAGAACACTCCACCCAACTCTCTTCTAGACCCAATTTGGATTCTTAAGCCTTGTTCCAAGGCTCTATTGGGGAAATTTACTCCCTATTAAATTTCCATAATTTGGAACCCTTGACCAGGTTAAGGAATCAGTGGGAGGAGGAGCTGGGGATGCAGATTCCGATGGAATTTAGAGAGAAGCTTTAGATAGGATACAATCCTCTTCAATTTGTTTATGACATACAGTTATCCAATTCAAGGTTTTACATCGTCTTCACTGGTCTAAAACTAAACTTGCCAAGTTTAAGCCTAGTTTCGATCCTATGTGTGACCGATGCAGGCAAGCACCAGCCACACTTTCACATCCAAAATTAAATAATCTCTGGCAATCCATATTTAAAGTTTTTTTTAGAGATACCTATAGAGCTTTCTGCTATTATTGAAATATTTGGATTAGTCCCACAAGATACATACTTTAGTTGCAAAGCAAAAAAATATGATTTAGCCTTTGTCTCTCTTCTGGCTAGGTGACTTATACTCCTTAAATGGAAAGAAAAACTCCCCCAACCTTCAAGTTATGGATTGGAGATCTTCCGCATCTGATGATGTTTGTCCTTTTAACAATGGGATTACTTAACTATTTTAGGCTACATTTGTGATAAATTTGCATCACACAGAATTCTCAAGTCACCATCCCCCACCTCTGCAGGGAATCAACAACTGGCTGGTGATCTGAATGTGCTTTAGATGATGCAGCTCTTTTGGAAGAAAATTAATCTTTGGGTTTATCTGAATTTCAAACTATTTACTCGATATCGTTGGACATGAAGATGTTTTCTTCTCAATGTGACTACTTGGACAAATGTTTTTACATATGTATATAGATTACTTCCTGCACTGAAACTTTTCCCACATCAAAAGCAGTGGTATGGTTTCTAACCAGTATGAATTCTCTTTTTTTTTTCAAGCTGTTTGACCGAGGGAATCTCTTTCCACAGTATGAGCACTTGTAAGGAAAAAAATTGAATTAATGTTTTCATGACCTCAAGACTATATTATTGTAATGCATTACTGGGAGGATGTACTGCAAGTTCAATAAATAAACTTCAAATAGTTCAAAATGCAGCTGCCAGAGTGCTTACTAGAACCAAGTAATATGAAAATATGAGTCCAATTTTATCATCGTTATATTGGCTACCTTTTAAATGTTTTATACATTTTTAAATTCCATTAACTACATTGAAAGCTTTGAATGGTCAAGCTCCACAGTACTTAAGTGACCTTCTGACACTCTATATTCCGTCACATTCATTACAATCATGAAATTCTGGCTTATAATTCCAAGAATATCAAAATCCATAAAAGGAGGTAGATCCGTTTCATATTTGGCTCATAAACTATAGAATAGTCTCCCTAACACTGTTCGGGATGCAGACCCACTCACTCAGTTTAAGTCCAGACTAAAGACTCATCTATTTGCAGTATCAAGTCAAGTGGATTTTATTGTCGTTCAACCATATACAGTTAGTACAGTACACAGCGAAACGAGACAACGTTCCTCCACGACCATGGTGCTACATAAAACAACATAGGACAAACAGAGAACCACAGTGGAGTGCAGAGTAGAGAGAAAGCCACTGGAATGTGCCACACATCCAATAGCACATGCTTCTGAAGAGGTGAATGTATCAGTAGTAGTATTCAGGCCGCTGAAATACAACCGCTTGGGTCCAAAGAACAAATCTGAAAAAATTAGCTTCCAGACTCCCTTTTATACCCCTATGTCGGGGGGAATGGCATGCAAATACTACTCACTAATTCTCATTGGCCATTTCTCAAAGATCTGAAGGTGTCTCTGCCTGTCAATTTCGACCCCTAGTGTCACTACATCAACACAAAGTCAAGTGAGTGACAGAAGGGGAACTCTTTCCACAGTGTGAGCAATTGTAAGGTTTTTCTCCATATGAATTCTCAAGACACCATCCCCCACCTCTGTAGGGAATCAACAACTGTCTGGTGATCTGAATGTGCTTTAGATGATGCAACTCTTTTGGAAGAAATTTGAAATTTTATAAAATTGGGTTTATCTGAATTACAAACTATTTACTCGATATCGTTGGACATGATGTTGTCTTCTCACTGTGACTACTTGGGCAAAACGTTTTTACATGTGTATATAGATTACTTGCTGCACTGAAACTTTTCCCACATCAAAAGCAGTAGTATGGTTTCTAACCAGTATGAGTTCTCTCATGTGTTTTCAGGTGTTGTGAACAAGGGAAACTCTTTCCACAGAGTGAACACTTGTAAGGTTTTTCTCCAGTATGAGTTCTCTCATGTATTTTCAGGTGTTGTGACTGAGTGTAACTCTTTCCACAGAGTGAACACTTGTAAGGTTTTTCTCCAGTATGAATTCGTTGGTGTGTTTTCAGGTTTTGTGACTGAGTGAAACTCTTTCCACAGAGTGAACACCTGTAAGGATTTTCTCCAGTATGAATTCTCTCATGTATTTTCAGGTGTTCTGACCGAGTGAAACCCTTTCCACAGTGTGAACACTTGTAAGGTTTTTCTCCAGTATGAATTCTCTCGTGTATTTTCAGGTGTTGTGACTGAGTGTAACTCTTTCCACAGTGTGAACACTTGTAAGGTTTTTCTCCAGTATGAATTCTCTCATGTGTTTTCAGGTGTTGTGACTGAGTGTAACTCTTTCCACAGTGTGAACACTTGTAAGGTTTTTCTCCAGTATGAATTCTCTCATGTGTTTTCAGGTTTTGTGACTGAGGGAAACTCTTTTCACAGTGTGAACACTTGTAAGGATTTTCTCCAGTATGAATTCTCTCATGTATTTTCAGGTGTTGTGAACAAGGGAAACTCTTTCCACAGTGTGAACACTTGTAAGGTTTCTCTCCAGTATGAATTCTCTCATGCATTTTCAGGTGTTGTGACCAAGGGAAACCCTTTCCACAGTGTGAACACTTGTAAGGTTTCTCTCCAGTATGAATTCTCTCATGTATTTTCAGGTGTTGTGACCGAGGGAAACTCTTTCCACAGTGTGAACACTTGTAAGGTTTTTCTCCAGTATGAATTCTCTCATGTATTTTCAGTTGTTGTGACCCAGGGAAACTCTTTCCACAGCGTGAACACTTGTAAGGTTTCTCTCCAGTATGAATTCTCTGATGTATTTTCAGTTGTTGTGACCCAGGGAAACTCTTTCCACAGCGTGAACACTTGTAAGGTTTCTCTCCAGTATGAATTCTCTGATGTATTTTCAGTTGTTGTGACCCAGGGAAACTCTTTCCACAGTGTGAACACTTGTAAGGTTTCTCTCCAGTATGAATTCTCTCGTGTATTTTCAGGTTTTGTGACTGTGTGAAACTCTTTCCACAGTGTGAACACTTGTAAGGTTTCTCTCCAGTATGAATTCTCTCGTGTATTTTCAGGTTTTGTGACTGTGTGAAACTCTTTCCACAGTGTGAACACTTGTAAGGTTTTTCTCCAGTATGAATTCTCTGATGTATTTTCAGTTGTTGTGACCCAGGGAAACTCTTTCCACAGAGTGAGCACTTGTAAGGTTTCTCTCCGATATGAATTCTTTCATGTATTTTCAGGTCTTGTGACCAAGGGAAACTCTTTCCACAGTGTGAACACTTGTAAGGTTTTTCTCCAGTATGAATTCTTTCATGTATTTTCAGGTGTTGTGACTGAGTGAAACTCTTTTCACAGTGTGAACACTTGTAAGGTTTCTCTCCAGTATGAATTCTTTGGTGCTGTTTCAAGTCACTGGCTTTAATAAAGATCTTCCCACATTCAAAGCACATATGAACCCCAGCACCGGTATGTATTTTCTGGTGTACTTTACAATAGGACTGGCATGAAAAATGTTTTCCACAGTAAAAGCATTTGTAAGGCTTCTCATTTGTATGCGTTTTCAGATGTTGTTGTAGGTGCTGTGAAAAAACAAATGTTTTACCGCACTTATCACATTCAAATGATCTTTCTCCTGAGTGACAGCGAAGATGATGTGTGAGATTTTGTGTTTGTGCAAAACTTTTTCCACACTGATGGCACTTGTAAGGCCTCTCTCCGGTATGAATTCTCATGTGTGTATTAAGCTGGCTTTTATATATGAAACTCTTTCCACACTGAGAGCAGGTGAAAGTATTTTTGGCTGCTCTTCTTTGATGCTTTTTTGGTGAGAAATTCTTCTTAGTCTTTGAGTCACTCAAATATTTTTCTCCAGGTATTAAATCATGACGTTTGTGATCCTGAAGTTCCTCCTCCACTTCATTCAGCTCTAGAGGTTCATCTTGCTCGTTCATCAGCTCTACAATGAAAACAGTAAATTGACAAAAATCTATTAAATAAATCAAAATAAACCCCAAATTTAAGGGCAGAATACAACAAACATCCAGTATTTATAAGGGGTGGGAATTGCCTCCTGATTCGTTATAAAGATCTCGAAATTCTGATTCAATATTTATTATGATTTATTTAATTATTATAAATTTATATATTAGCAGTGTTTGGTGTTTTTGGTCACCTGTTTAGTCATACTGTCAACTTTTGGGGTCTGTGTAATTTTTTCACAAGCAGGATCAAAGATTTTGTCACAAAGTAATAGATTGATTATTAGCTGAATGTAATAAACATAAAAATTCATGAGAGGAGATCTTGCTAAGAAATCGGGTACACAATGATGACTGATGATTTATATATATTAGTTTCATTTACTGTTAATTATGATTTCTGTAAAGCTGCTTTGAAACGAGGTGTTGTGAAAAGTGATATACAAATAAATATGACTTGACACGTGTAATATACAGTAGGGAGATTTTAGGCCTAATCTATCATTAAGAATGTGGATATAAACATGAAATTAGACAACCCAAACAAGACCAAATCTGATTGATACACAAAGCTCAAATTCAAAAATACACGAAGAGTCCAGAAATGTGAAATGTAACAGGTGTGCTATGAGGATGATATGAAGTAGACCGTTTTAAATAGTCATCTTCATCCTGCAGCAGAACAGCTCTGGAAATAACTCGATACCACAGGTGGATAAGGTGATCACGGCACACTCGGTATCTGCACGCTCTTGTTCCTTGCAGCGTCCAATATATTATGTGCTCACGTGTCATTGCAAGCTAAAAAGAATCAAGTTCGCTTGTCTCCGAGTGCTTGTTAAGACTTTGTTCGCTTTTTGTTCTCTCACTTGTGGTCCGCTGGCACAAACATTATAAATGCAGCACTGGCCCGGGCCATTGGGCAGTCCTTATTGTCAATGTTGAGCCCTATCTTAAATTTAAAACAACAAATTAAGACTATAAGCAGAAACTTTACTCCAGAGTCACTGACACCACAGAAAATTTAATGACTTTGGAAAAATTACAATAAAAAGATTAAGGATGCACCGATCGATCGGCTGCCCACCTAAATCGACCAATCTCATCTTAAATCTGTAAACGGATGAGAAAGAAAAGGAAAATGATAGTAAATATTTGCACAACAGCCCAGTAGGTGGCAATATGTGTGAAGATTGTGAATTGGCAAAAAACAACAGACCTCTCGTGAATGCACATAGGAGGTCTAGAATAAATGTATTTTTAAGAGTATAAAGGACTTAAATATTGAGCTGTTCCTCATCCACACCAATCATATCACTCATGAAGATGTAGATTTGACCACTCGAGTCTTATGGATTACTTTTATGCTGCCTTTATCTGAGATATTCTTCTAAAAATCTTTGTGTTCTGCAGCAAAAAAAAAGTCATCCACATCTGGGATGGCATGAGGGTGAGTAAAATATGATCATTTTAATTTTTGAGTGAACAATCCCTTTAAAATACAACTAAGCACTTCTAAAACAACAATAAAAACAACAAGGAACTTTTTAATGCAGAGATTTCTTCAAAATGTAAAACAACATTAAAAGGAAGAAAAATACCTGAGGGAATAAAATCATCATCATCATCATCATCATCTTGTTCCTCTGCTGTGGCTTCATCTTCATCACTCTCTTGATCCTCTGCTGTGGTTTCTACTATCATCTTCATCAAATTCCTGCAGTCCAGCAGCTTCACTGAACACATCTTCACTGATGTCTGCAGCATCTGCTGTTCATCATCATCTTCATCACTCTGTTGTTCCACTGCTGTGATTTCTTCTTTTATCTCCTCCTGCTTCACTTCAATCTTCACTGATGTCTGCAGCATCTGCTGTTCTCCAGCATTACAGACAGAAGTCAGAGACTCTGTGGAGGTTTGATCACCCTGATTACCGTTCATCATCACAGAGTCACAGTCATATCACATCATCTGAAAACTTATTTACAATCTCAACTTTAACTCGCTCAAAACAGGTGCAGGATGAATACAGTTCTGTCTGCTTCAGTTTTGTCTTCAGTGACGTCACCTCTTTCTTCAGCTGAGAGATTTCTGTGATGAAATCATCAATATCCAGCATGGACAGATCAGTTCCTACTGATTTACAGCAGATCACATCCACCTGCTCTCTCATGATGAACATCTGAACACAAAAACATCATCATTATAATGGACTGACATTCATCACACTCAAAAACATTATTAAACACAAGAACAGCTGTTAAACAAAACAAGTAATTCTGAGATTATATAAATATAAATGTGTGCTTTGTGTTCGGGTTTCATTTTCCTGAAATATTATCAGATATTAGCCCATAGCTAGCTTTATTCAACATATAATAGCCTTCATTGAAATAATTTACAAACAGTCGGATTTAACGAGCTCATTTGTCAGTAATGAAACATAATTTACCTCAGTTTGATTTCCACAACACATTACAAAAGAAAAACACTCAAATTCACAATGCTCCAGATGATTAGCTGATACATCTAATAACTTATTTATCCTGTCACATACGGTGATAAAAAGCTTATTTTACGATCATTAAAACACCAAAGAGAGAAAAAGTATACGCACACAAAACACACACACACACTTGAAACTATAAATTTCACAAATAACATAAAACAAATGTATCACGTACCGATTGAGAGCTCAAACTGTTCTTTCTTCGTGATAAATGGCGGTTTGCAAAACAACTTCTGGTGATTTTCTCGCCTCACTGGACTGGAGTTTTGATGCGTTTGGCGGGAAATAGCTACAGTATTGGCCTACGTCAAATTTCCATAAAATGTGTTCCTTTCATGCTCTAAAATGTCAAATAAAGAACAATGGCCTGATATCTCTCCATCCTAAATCTCCTGCCACCTCCTTATTAGTTTCAGGAGATTTAGGATGGGGAGATAACAGGCCACCTTTGTGTGAGGTACAGTTTGATACCGTCATTAGAGTTCATTTAATTATTGTGGGCCATTTAAGAGCTTTGGCTGAGGGGAATTGAAGTGAATAAGTTATGTAACTTCTATTATTTGATATTTCAGAGCTTGACAGGTTCCCTTTTAACACATTTGATGTAAATGTGAGGCCAGGATAAAAGTTTGACATATACTGTAACTATTTCCCGCCCCTGGGGTTGATAGAGTTAGTTATATAATGATTAAACATTTGTCAGATAACATATTATTAAAGATCCTTGGGTTATATAACAAAATATGGATGGAAGGTATTATTCCAAAAATATGGATGAAAGCTGTAGTAATCCCTATTGTGAAGCCAGGTAAAAATTCAGCAAACCCAGGAAGTTATCGTCCAATTGCTCTAACTTCAAACTTATGTAAATTAATGGAAAAAAACATTTGTAGTTCAAGTGGGAGGGTGTCAGTCATTAAATTTTAAGGCAGAAAATGGTATTCCTCAAGGGAGTGTTATAAGTCCAATCCTTTTTAATATTATGATTATTGATATTTTTGACAATTTAGGATATGGTGTAGGATGTGCATTGTATGCTGATGATGGAGCTATTTGGAAGAGAGGGAGAAATACTAAGCAGGTGATTTCAGGTATACAAACAGCTATTAAAAAGGTGGAAGATTGGAGTATAGAATGGAGTTTCAAAATGTCAACTAGTAAATCATGTTATATGATTTTTAGTAGGAAAAAAGTTCTTAAAGATATTGATTTAGTATTATATGGGAAACCTTTAGAACAAGTTAAAACATTTAAATATTTAGGTTTATGGTTAGACGAGAGATATACTTGGAAAAAACATATTGAGGAAATTGATAAAAAATGCAGGAAGATCTTAAATGTGATGAGGGCAATAGCTGGGAAAGAATGGGGAGCAGAAAGAGATTCAATGCTAACAATATATCAAGCCTTGATCAGGTCATCTGTTGATTATGGTTGCATGATTTATGGATCAGCTTCAGAATCACTATTAAGAAATATAGATAGAATACTATATAGAGCCCTTAGAACATGTTTAGGAGCAATTAAAACAACACCGGTTAATGCCTTATTAGTAGAAGCGAATGAAATGCCATTGAATTTAAGGAGAGAGAAACTGTCTTTGGTTTTTTGGACTTCGTTAAAGAGTTACACTGGAGGAAATATAGCTAAAGATGTCTTAAATAATTGTTGGGAATACTTAAGTAGCTACAAGATAGGATATGGATGCAAGATAAATCAGTTAGCAGAGAAATATCAGATTGCAAATATTGAGTGTAGTGTGTCACCTGTATGGGGAGAGGTTCCGAAATGGATTATTCCTGAGGTTAAAATTGATTGAGGAATATTAGATAAGAAACGGGAATGGGAGGAGTTGGGTATGATTAAGTACCAAGTTAATATATACAGGAAAGATTTTATGCAAGTATGCAAATATATACTGATGGATCTAAAGATCCAAGAACAGGGATTACAGGTATAGGAGTGGATATCCCAAAGTTTAATATTTCAATATCTAAACGATTAACATCTAAATTGTCAATATATACTGTTGAAATGGTCGCTATTATAATAGGATTAGCTTGGGTAGAGGAGGTAAGGCCAGACAGAATAGTAATATGCTCTGATTCTGCTTCTGTATTAACATCACTTTCTACTCATTGTACTTCTAGAGAAGATTTAATGTGCGAAATATTTTCGTTATTATGGCGAATACAAAAGAAAGGAGTAGAAGTAGGATTCTGTTGGGTGCCAGCTCATGTAGGTGTAGCTGGTAATGAGTCTGCTGATAAAATAGCAAAAATAGCGTTAAAAAGGGATGAAATAGATTTTAATATCACATTAGGTAAAAATGAAATTAAATCTATTATTAAGGAAAATATTATTAAGGAGTGGCAGGAGAAATGGAATACAGATAAAAAGGGACGACATTTATATAATATTAAAAAAATGGTCGACACTAAAAAAAGCATAAATTGTAGAAATAGGAAAGAAGAGGTTATAATGACTAGGATGAGACTTGGACATTCAGGATTGAACGCATCACTCTTTTTATTAGGAGTTCATGAGACTGGCTTATGTGGAAATTGTGGAGAGAAAGAAACAGTGGAGCATGTGATATTTAATTGTAAAAGGAATGATGAGGAAAGGAAGGAATTACTATTATATTTAAATAAAATAGGGAAGGTTAATAAGGATTTGGCATATTTGTTAGGTAAAGATAGAGTAGGATATATAATATTAATAGAATACATATATAATACTAGATTAAGTGAGAGGATTTAATACAAAATAAAGTGTTTTGGTCTATTCCTGATTTTATAGTTCAGTCTGGAGGAGCTGAACACGCAGCGACAGGTGGGCTATAGAAGATGGAATGAGATGAAACATCAAATAAATAAGGACGGATATGTGAGAAAGAAGTAAAGAAATAATAATAAGGAAATCAGATTGGTAGAAATCATGACTGCATAACAGCTAAGGTAGGTGGCGATATGCACTAAGAATGCAACGCGCCAATAAACGAAAGAAGAAGAAGAAGCACTATTTCCCGCCAAACGCATCAACACTCCAGTCCAGTAGGACGCGAGAAAATCACCAGAAGTTGTTTTGCAAACCGCCATTTATCACGAAGAAAAAACAGTTTGAGCTCTCAATCGGTACGTGTTCAATTTGTTTTATGTTATTTGTGAGATTTATAGTTTCAAGTGTGTGTGTGTTTTGTGTGCGTATACTTTTTCTCTCTTTGGTGTTTTAATGATTGTAAAATAAGCTTTTTATCACCGTATGTGACAGGATAAACAAGTTATTAGATATATCATCTAATCATCTGGAGCATTGTGAATTTGAGTGTTTTTATGTTGTAATGTGTTGTGGAAATCAAACTGAGGTAAATTATGTTTCATTACTGACAAATGAGCTCGTTAAATCCGACTGTTTGTAAATTATTTCAATGAAGGCTATTATATGTTGAATAAAGCTAGCTATGGGCTAATATCTGACAATATTTCAGGAAAATGAAACCCGAACACAAAGCACACATTTATATTTATATAATCTCAGAATTACTTATTTTGTTTAACAGCTGTTCTTGTGTTTAATAATGTTTTTGAGATTGATGAATGTGGCCTGTTCTTTTTTGAGGAGATGAAGTAAAAGTTTAAAGGTAAAAATTGTATTTATTAACAAGAAAGAATAAGTATAAAAAAAATCATTCAGCCAGCTGGGGATCTAGTCTGCTTCACCCGTAAGACCCCGTTTCTCCTGTGTCCCCTCCTTTTTTACTTTTCTGACCCGGGGTTTGTCCCTTTGTTCTCATTTTGTTTTTACTCTTTTGATTGGCTTATTTTTGCCACAGGGGCATCTCCAATATTTTAAGAGATAAGTTTCAATCATCCCGTTGGTTCGTTTTTGCTACAGTGGGATTACTGGTTTTGCCTTCTATTGGTTGGTTCATATTAGTTCCCTGCCTAAAGAATTTCCTATATAGACCTGTTTCTAGGTTCCCCTCATTTCCTGTGTCAGAAATGTAGCTATAGTTTATCACACTTCACATTTAGTGTTTTTAGTTTTAACATATATTTTCTAGTTAGTTACACACATCATTCATCATTTGTTAGCAGGCATACATTGTTTAAGATTTGTCACACACATATATACTGATTAAGATAGTAATACACAACAAATGTCCTTGTGTTTAATAATGTTTTTGCGTGTGATGAATGTCAGTCCATTATAATGATGATGTTTTTGTGTTCAGATGTTCATCATGAGAGAGCAGGTGGATGTGATCTGCTGTAAATCAGTAGGAACTGATCTGTCCATGCTGGATATTGATGATTTCATCACAGAAATCTCTCAGCTGAAGAAAGAGGTGACGTCACTGAAGACAAAACTGAAGGAGACAGAACTGTATTCATCCTGCCCCTGTTTTGAGCGAGTTAAAGTTGAGATTGTAAGTTTCAAATGATGTGATATGACTGTGACTCTGTGATGATGAACGGTACAGATGTGATTGTGTTGTGTTTGTCAGGAGCTGGAAAAGGTTTCCTGTCAATCTTCAGTGTGTGTGACTGATGGGACCTCCACAGAATGTCAGGATTCAGTGTGGAGCGGCAGAGATCAGTCCACACCACAGCAGCTGCTGGACAAACTCTCTGAACAGAGATCCAGAGACACACAGGACTCACAGCTCACTTTACTCTGTTCTACTGATGCTCAGGAGAGTGTGTGTGACAGTAATCAGGGTGATCAAACCTCCACAGAGTCTCTGACTTCTGTCTGTAACGCTGGAGAACAGCAGATGCTGCAGACATCAGTGAAGATTGAAGTGAAGCAGCAGGAGGAGATAAAAGAAGAAATCACAGCAGAGGAACAACGGAGTGATGAAGATGATGACCAGCAGATGCTGCAGACATCAGTGAAGATGTGTTCAGTGAAGCTGCTGGACTTCAGGAATTTGATGAAGATGATAGTAGAAACCACAGCAGAGGATCAAGAGAGTGATAATGATTTTATTCCCTCAGGTATTTTTCTTCCTTTTAATGTTGTTTTACATTTTGAAGAAATCTCTGCATTAAAAAGTTCCTTGTTGTTTTTATTGTTGTTTTAGAAGTGCTTAGATGTCTTTTAAAGGGATAGTTCACTCAAAAATGAAAATTCTCATATTTTACTCACCCTCATGCCATCCCAGATGTGGATGACTTTTTTTTTTTTGCTGCAGAACACAAAGATTTTTAGAAGAATATCTCAGATAAAGGCAGCATAAAAGTAATCCATAAGACTCGAGTGGTCAAATCTACATCTTCATGAGTGATATGATTGGTGTGGATGAGGAACAGCTCAATATTTAAGTCCTTTATACTCTTAAAAATACATTTATTCTAGACCTCCTATGTGCATTCACGAGAGGTCTGTTGTTTTATGCCAATTCACAATCTTCACACATATTGCCACCTACTGGGCTGTTGTGCAAATATTTACTATCATTTTCCTTTTCTTTCTCATCCGTTTACAGATTTAAGATAAGATTGGTCGATTTAGGTGGGCAGCCGATCGATCGGTGCATCCTTAATCTTTTTATTGTAATTTTTCCAAAGTCATTAAATATTCTGTGGTGTCAGTGACTCTGGAGTAAAGTTTCTGCTTATAGTCTTAATTTGTTATTTTAAATTTAAGATGGGGCTCGACATTGACAATAAGGACTGCCCAATGGCCCGGGCCAGTGCTGCATTTATAATGTTTGTGCCAGCGGACCACAAGTGAGAGAACAAAAAGCGAACAAAGTCTTAACAAGCACTCGGAGAAAAGCGAACTTGATTCTTTTTAGCTTGCAAAGACACGTGAGCACATAATATATTGGACGCTGCAAGGAACAAGAGCGTGCAGATACCGAGTGTGCCATGATCACCTTATCCACCTGTGGTATCGAGTTATTTCCAGAGATGTTCTGCTGCAGGATGAAGATGACTATTTAAAACGGTCTACTTCATATCATCCTCATAGCACACCTGTTACATTTCGCATTTCTGGATGTTACGTTTCCTCCCCGTCTAGGGGTCGGGAAGAAAACTAACAAGTTATAAGGAACTTAAGAAAAAAAAAAAAAGAAACATGTTTGGAGGTCTTCACTCCTTTCAGGTTACAAAACAGTTAACAAGTTTATTTTCCTCTTCTAAATACAAAAAAAAAGGTTAAGTATAAAGTCTTTCAAGAGGTGACCAGGCCAAAATAACAAACAAAAATGAGTCTAACTGAAAGGGATGCACAAACTACTTACCCTTACAACAAAGAAATAGAAAATGAACAACATAAATCTTGCATCACTCCTTATCTAGCTATAAACAGGAGAAAACAAGTTAAATAGCAAAGAAAAAGTCGGCCACCTCTCTACCGCTTCCGTTGACCAAAGGGTCGCACACCCAACATAAAAATACAACTGGTGGTTTCCAATTATTAACAGCACTAAACATGCCATCGTGTTACCACAATAATAGACTGGCGTACAACTCATGGCGTACACGCATGATCTCGTCTCCTCAACAGTTCCCTGTTACTTTTAATAGTCTTGTCTGATGATATAATGGCTAATATCAATAAAACATCGATCACATGCTGTCCATAAGTATGTTGGTGTGTAATTTATTCCTCAGTAACACGAATCTCAAAACTTGAGCAAATCCAGCATTTTCTTCTGGTGGAGCGCTCGTGTCATTCGCAGACGCATGTATTTTATCAGTTTCTGTGACTCATGAATGTTGCATATATCAGTCTGTGACACTGTAAGCAGGTGATACAAGCTGTGTAAACCGAAAGCTGTCAGGAGATTTCTTCTCGATGGATCCGCACAAGTGCTTGAGAGCAACTTCAAAGTAGAAGAGCTTTACATGTGCTGCTGTAAATGTTAATGTCGTATTCATTGTGTACAGTATGTTTAATTAGTTTGATTCTGTCTTGTGAGAAAATCTGAATGTAATGGTACATTAACAGTTAATTACCGTTGTTATTATCCTCTTTCTATTATATTAACATTTTTAAATGTGCAAATACAATTTTATTACTAAAAGTAGACTAAACTGCTGTCTACCAAAATATTCAAAATATTTTTATCTCATGAATATTTTATGCAATTGAGTAAATATAGTGCTAAATAAGTTTTCAGCAATTTGATGTAAATGTTTTTTATTATAATTAGATGTGTGATATCATCATTATATTAGCCTATCGGGACACCCTGCTCTCTAGATATCAGCATTGGCCATAAAAAAAAACATTTCTGTCGACCACCAAACACCGCTAATATATCAATTTACAATAATTAAAAAAATCGCAATAAATATTGAATCGGCATTTCGATATCTTTAAAATGAATCAGGAGGCAATTCCCACCACTAATAAATACTGGATGTTTGTTGTGTTCTGCCCTTAAATTGGGGTTTCATTTGATTTATTTTTATATTTTTCCCATTTTTAATTGATTTGTCAATTTACTGTATTCATTGTAGAGCTGATGAACGAGCAAGATGAACCTCTAGAGCTGAATGAAGTGGAGGAGGAACTTCAGGATCACAAACGTCATGATTTAATACCTGGAGAAAATTTTTTGAGTGACTCAAAGATTAAGAAGAATTTCTCAACAAAAAAGCCTCTAAAAAGAGCAGCCAAAAATAATTTAACTTGCTCTCAGTGTGGAAAGAGTTTCACACGTGAAAGCCGGCTTAACACACACATGAGAGTTCATACCGGAGAGAGGCCTTACACGTGCCATCAGTGTGGAAAAAGTTTTGCACAAACACAAAATCTCACACGTCATCTTCGCTCTCACTCAGGAGAAAGACCATTTGAATGTGATAAGTGCGGTAAAACATTTGCTTTGGATTCAGCCCTAAAAAAACATCTGAAAGCTCACACAAATGAGAAGCCTTACAAGTGCTTTTTTTGTGGAAAGAGTTTTTCATCCCAGTTCTATTGTAAAGAACACCAGAAAATACATACCGGTGCTGGGGTTCATATGTGCTTTGAATGTGGAAAGATCTTTACTACAGCCCAATACTTGAAACAGCACCAAATAATTCATACTGGAGAAAAACCTTACAAGTGTTCACACTGTGAAAAGAGTTTCACTTATTCACAACAACTGAAAATACATGAGAGAATTCATACTGGAGAAAAACCTTACAAGTGTTCACACTGTGGAAAGAGTTTCCCTGGGTCACAAAACCTGAAAATACACGAGAGAGTTCATACTGGAGAAAAACCTTACAAGTGTGCACACTGTGGAAAGAGTTTCCCTCGGTCACATCACCTGAAAATACACGAGAGAATTCATACTGGAGAAAAACCTCACAAGTGTTCACTCTGTGGAAAGAGTTTCCCTGGGTCACAACAACTGAAAATACATGAGAGAACTCATACTGGAGAAAAACCTTACAAGTGCTCACTCTGTGAAAAGAGTTTCACTCAGTCACATCACCTGAAAATACACGAGAGAATTCATACTGGAGAAAAACCTTACAAGTGTTTACACTGTGGAAAGAGTTTCCCTCGGTCACATCACCTGAAAATACACGAGAGAATTCATACTGGAGAAAAACCTCACAAGTGCTCACACTGTGGAAAGAGTTTCCCTGGGTCACAACAACTGAAAATACATGAGAGAACTCATACTGGAGAAAAACCTCACAAGTGCTCACTCTGTGAAAAGAGTTTCACTCAGTCACATCACCTGAAAATACACGAGAGAATTCATACTGGAGAAAAACCTCACAAGTGCTCACACTGTGGAAAGAGTTTCACTCAGTCACATCACCTGAAAATACACGAGAGAATTCATACTGGAGAAAAACCTCACAAGTGCTCACTCTGTGAAAGGAGTTTCACTCAGTCACATCACCTGAAAATACACGAGAGAATTCATACTGGTTAGAAACCATACCACTGCTTTTGATGATGGAAAAGTTTCAGTGCAGCAAGTAATCTATATACACATGTAAAAACGTTTTGCCCAAGTAGTCACAGTGAGAAGACAACATCTTCATGTCCAACAATATCGAGTAAATAGCTTGGAATTCAGATAAACCCAAAGATTACATTTCTTCCAAAAGAGCTGCATCTTCTAAATCACATTCAGATCACCAGGCAGTTGTTGATTCCCTACAGAAGTGGGAGATGGTGTCTTGAGAATTCATACTTGATAAAAACCTTACAATTGTTCACACTGTGGAAAGAGTTCCCCTTCTGTCACTCACTTGACTTTGTGTCAATGTAGTGACACTAGGGGTCGAACTTGAGAGCCAGAGACACCTTCAGATCTTTGAGAAAAGGCCAATGAGAATTGGCGAGTAGAATTTGCATGCCACTCCCCCCGACAAGGGTATAAAAGGGAGGCTGGAATGCAAATTCATTCAGATTTTTTCTTTGGATCCAAGCGGTTGTATTTCAGCTGCCTGAATACTACTGAGACATTCACCTCTTCATAAGCGTGTGCTATTGGATATATGGCACATTCCAGTGGCTTTCTCTCTACTCTGCACTCCACTGTGGTTCTGTCTTTGTCCTATGTTGTGTTATGTACCACCATGATCCTGGAGGAACGTTGTCTCGTTTCGCTGTGTACTGTACTGAGTGTATATGGTTGAATGACAATAAAATCCACTTGACTTGACACTGCAAATAGATGAGTCTTAAGTCTAGACTTAAACTGATTGAGTGGGTCTGCATCCCAAACAGTGTTAGGGAGACTATTCCATAGTTTATGGCCAAATATGAAAAGGATCTACCTCCTTTTATGGTTTTGATATTCTTGGAATTATAAGCCAGAATTTCATGATTGTAATGAATGTGATGGAATATAGAGTGTCAGAAGGTCACTTAAGTACTGTGGAGCTTGACCATTCATAATTTTGAATGTAGTTAATGGAATTTTAAAATTAATAAATCATTTATAAGGTAGCCGATGTAACAATGATAAAATTGGACTCATATTTTCATATTTCTTGGTTCTAGTAAGCACTCTGGCAGCTGCATTTTGAACTATTTGAAGTTACTTTATTGAAATTGCAGTACATCCTCCCAGTAATGCTTTACAATAATATAGTCTTGAAGCTATGAAAACATGAATTCAAAAAATATTTGGAATTTCAAATGACAGATTGGTGTCAAATAACACTGAAGTTCCTCTCTGTAGAAGAAGATGTAATAGTACATCCATCGAGAGTCAAATTATATTATAGCATCTTATTTTTTAGAGGTTTTTGGTCCAATAACTAGTATCACTGTTTTATCAGAATTGAGTAGAAGGACATTTCTGGCTATCCAGTCTTTGATTTCATTGATACACAATTTGGAGAATTGTGAATTTTGTTGGTTTTAGAAGAAATATAAAGTGGGGTATCATCTGCATAACAGTGGAAATTTATTCCATGATTCCTGATAATATCTCCCAGGGGAAGCATGTATAAGGAGAAAAGTAGAGGTCCTAAAACTGATCCCTGTGGCACTCCATACATAACTTTTGTTTGATTCGACAATTCCTTGTTTACACATACAAAGTGGTAGCGTTCTGATAAATAGGACCTAAACCATGCTAATGCAAGTCCATAATTCTCCAGCCTATTCTAGAGAATGTGGTGATCTATCGTGTCGAATGCAGCACTAAGATCTAAAAGCACTAGAAGAGAAATGTAGCCACAATCAGATAAGAGCATAGGCCCCATAGGCATACTATGGCAAGGGGTCTCGTCCATGAAATCAATAGTTTTTTTCCTACTTCAACAAGATACTGAAATTTGTGGGAATCATATCTCCCAATCAGAATGTCATAAATAGACATGGGGGCTACCAATCAGTCTTTATATATCATCTTGGAAATGGTGTAGCCACACCCTATCAACCATTTATGGCACCCTAGCAACCGTCCCCTTAGACTTCCACTCAAAATGGCTCAGAGTGTTAACTTCGTATCAAAATGTCCTAGAGACATGAGGGTCAGCTTGATTCACTTGGGTGAGCAATCAGTCTTCAAGTATCATCATGGAAACTACTTAGCTATGCACTAGTAACCATTTATGGCAACCTAACAACTGTCCCCTTTGACTTTCATTCAAATAATCTTAGATGGATATCTCTGGAACAGAATATCATAGAGACTGCATTGTTAGCTTGTATGACTCAGGCCAGCAAGCATCCTTGTTAGTATCACCCTGGAAACTGCCTAGCAACCAGATGGGGTTACACTAGAAACCAAATAACAAATCATATATCTCTGCACCAGAACATCATAGAGACTTCTGGTTTTGTTCATTTGACTCAGGGTAGCAAGGAGCCTTTTGAGTGTCACCTTTATAAATGCCAAGCATTCAGATGGGGTTACCCTAGCAACCGAGTAACAAATCACATATCTTTGCACCAGAACATCGTAGAGACTTCTGGTTTTGTTCATTTGACTCAGGGTAGAATGACGCCTTTTGAGTATCACCTTGGTAACTGCCTAGCAACAATATGGGGTTACCCTATCAAGCAAATAACAAATTGTATATCTCTGCAACAGAACATCATAGACATATAGTCATTTGTAGTCTTCTGATATCTGATTTTGTAGCTGAACTAAACCAGACAGTTATTGAAGTGAAGAGAACAGACTCAATTAAGTCCAAAGAGAACTGAATCGACAGCACCTGTGGCAGGTTGAACTTCTACAACTGGAGTAGGGAGTACAACCTCTGCAGGGCCTTTTTCACAATGGAGTCAATGCGGATCTCCCACTTCAGGTCCTGTGAGATGTTAGAGCCCAGGAATGATCAGTGACTTCACTGCTGCCACAGTGCTGTTCAGAATGATGAGGGGGACAGTATTGGGGGGGGGGGGTGCATGTTCAGCTCAAGGATGTCTTGAATGCACCATACAGCCAGCTGTTTAACCTTGCTTCTGTATGCAGACTCATCGTCATCTCGGATGAGGCCGATGACAGTGGTGTCATCTGCAAACCTCAGGAGCTTGACAGAGGGGTTCTTGGCGATGCAGTCGTTGGTGTAGAGGGAGAAGAGTAGTGGGGGGAGCACATATCCCTGGGGGGCACCAGTGCTGATTGTACAGGTGCTGGAAGTGAATTTCCCCTCACAAGCTGCTGCCTGTCCGTCAGAAAGCTGGTAAGACATCAGGGCGTCTGTAGTCATGTAGTCATTAAGTCCTGTGATATTTGGTTTCTTTGGGACAGGGATGATGATTGAGTGTTTGAAGCAGTATGGGACTTCACACTACTCCAGTGATCTGTTGAGGATCAGTGTGAAGATGGGGGGCAGCTGGTTAGCACAGGATCTAAGACACATGGGTGAAACTCCATCCGGGCTTTGTGCTGTCCTTATCTTTTGTTTTGAAAGACATGGGACAACTCTTCTTCACAGATCTTAAGTGCAGGTTGAGTAACAGGAGGGGGGGGGGGGGTTGTAGGAGGTGTTGGAGTTTGTGTGAAGTGACGGTCAGAGCGGATGTGGGATTGGGCCTTTCAAATCTACAGTAGAACTCATTCAGGTCATCAGCTAGTTGTTGGTCCACCACAGGGTTGGGGACAGGAGTCTTGTAATTCATAAGTTGCTTAATGGCACTCCACACTGATGCAGGGTCATTAGCTGAAAACTCTTTTTTTTAGTCAGTTAGCTTCTCAGAGTATCTTCTTTTAGCCATTCTGATTTCCTTATTCAGTGTGTTCCTGGCCTGATTATACAAGACTTTATCCCCACCTCTGTAAGCATCCTCTTTGGCCTGACAAAGCTGCCTGATCTCTGCTGTAAACCATGGTTTGTCATTGTTAAATGTTAATGAAGTCCTAGTAGGAATGCACATATCCTCACAGAAACTGATATATGATGCAACAGTATATGTGAGCTCATCCAGATTGGTGTCTGCAGCCTCAAAAACACTCCAATCAGTGCAGTCAAAGCAGGCTTGTAGTTTGAGCTCTTCTTAATTGGTCCAGCTCTTTACAGTCATTACTACAGGCTTAGCAAATTTTAGTTTCTGCCTGTATTTTGGAAAAAGATGAACCAGTCAGTGATCCGATAGTCCCAAAGCTGCTCTAGGGACAGAGCGATATGCATCCTTTATTGTTGTGTAGCAGTGATTTAGTATATTCCTGTCTCTGGTGGGGCATGTAATGTCAAGTCAAGTCAAGTCAATTTTATTTGTATAGCGCCTTTCACAACACACATCGTTTCAAAGCAGCTTTACAGAAGTTCAGCATTAACAGACGATAAAAATGTAATGTCTATAAAGTCGATAAATCATCATCCTTGTGCAGGGCTCCAAACTGCGACTAAAAAAAGGTCGCATTTGTGACCAAATAAATTTATTTGTGAGTGTAATTTCTGTCAAGGTCGCCATTGGCGACAGTAAAAGTTTACTCCCTTTTGATTTTAAAATTTGCATTACATTTCCCGAGATACATAACAAAAGTTTATATCAAAGAAATAGCGGGGAAAACGGAGTTCATTGCAGGAACTAACAATTTCAAAAAAGAGACTGTTAGAAAACACGGTGACAGTAACAAGCATAAAATGCACGTGATCACATAATTGCGAAGAATGCTCCACAGACTACACTGTTAGCGAGCTGCGGGACGAAAAGGAATGGATGGAGTTAAAAAAATTTAAAATATTTGGCGCCTGTTTTTCCCCCTGTAGGAGCCATTGGCTCCTTAATTGATTTTTTTTTTTTTTGTTTGGAGCCCTGTTGTGGAATTAGATAAGATATGATTCTTTATCGTGTTTAAAAATAATTAAATAATAATTGTATTAATAACCCCAGTGAGCAAGCCGAAGGCGACTGTGGCAAGGAACACAAAACTCCAAAAGATGATTGTTAATGGAGAAAAATAACCTTGGGAGAAACCAGACTCACTGTGGGGGCCAGTTCCCCTCTGGCTAACATCATGAATAATGTAAATAAGAATTATTTATAGTCAAAAAACATGATTTAAAAAATTATTAAACTTATTAAGTGCTAAGGGTCAGTATTTAGACAGTGAATGTGTTTGAACTGCAAGATTAGTGACCAGTGTCTTTGAAGTCCATCCTTGATTAAATTCCAGAAGTTCACTTAGATGCAATTGTCCTTGTTTGGCTGATGAAGGCTTTTGTTGGCAATAATTAGTCTATGTATCCCATTTTAAGATCCTTGTCCATGGTGATGGGGCATCTGAAGTCTCCGTGAGAGGCTGGATACAAACTGGAGCTGACGAACGCTATTTACCTCGGGACTGGCGTCCCGAGATAACAGCAGAAAAGCAGATGGGAAATAATTAGCATAGCTGATGTTCATAATATTAATGCATTATAACTGATTCAGCAGTAGTATAAAAAGTTTGCATTATGTGAATGCTTGGTTAAAGAGATGTGTCTTTAATCTAGTTTTAAACTGGGACAGCGAGTCTGAGCCTCGAACAATATCGGGAAGGCTATTCCAGAGTTTAGGAGCTAAATGTGAGAACGCCCTCCCTCCATTAGTGGACTTAGATATCCTAGGTATGACCAGAAGCCTCGAATTTAGTGATCTTAAAGAGCGCGATGGATTGTATGGCGATAGAAGATCCGTTAAATACACAGGAGATAAACCATTTAGGGCTTTATAGGTCAGTAGTAATACTTTGTAATTGATACGGAACTTAATTGGTAGCCAGTGTAGAGATGATAAAATCGGTGTTATGTGATCATATTTTCTTGACCTAGTAAGAACTCTAGCGGCTGCATTTTGGACTAACTGTAGCTTGTTTGTTGAGGATGCAGGGCAACCAGCTAATAAAGCATTACAGTAATCTAGTCTCGAGGTCATGAATGCATGAACTAACTTTTCTGCATCAGAAACAGATAGCATGTTACGTAGCTTAGCAATGTTTCTAAGGTGGAAAAAGGCTGTTCTCGTAACAGATGAAATATGATTTTCGAAAGTCAAGTTGCGGTCTAGTATAACACCCAGGTCTTTTACTGTAGTGGATAATGTAACATCCTTCTAAATTAAAGTTGTATTGTAAGGGATTTTGTGGGTAGTTTTTTGGACCAATAAGTAATACCTCCGTTTTATCGGAATTTAATAACAGGAAATTACGCGTCATCCAACATTTTATATCTTTAAGACACTCTGTCAAGTTAGATAAGTTAATGTTTTCATCTGGTCGTGATGAGATATATAATTGAGTGTCATCAGCATAACAGTGGAAATTAATTCCATGTTTTCTTATAATTTTACCAAGTGGTAGCATATATATTGAGAATAATAGAGGGCCTAACACAGATCCTTGTGGCACTCCATAGTCTACTGACGTTATTTTTGATTTTTCCCCATTTAAACAGACAAAATGGTAACGGTCTGATAAGTACGATCTAAACCAGCTTAATGCCTGTCCCTGAACACCAGTGTAGTTTTGTAGTCGATCCAAGAGTATTTTATGATCTATAGTGTCGAACGCAGCGCTAAGATCGAGCAGAACTAATATTGAGATGCAGCCTTGGTCAGAAGCTAAAAGTAAATCATTTGTAATTTTAACTAGCGCAGTTTCTGTGCTATGATGCGGTCTGAATCCTGACTGAAATTTTTCATAGATATCATGAAATGTGCTAATGTGCTGTTTACATTTGGGCAGTTTGTGTGTGAGGTTTGCTTTGTTAAAATCCCCAAGAATAATAACTGAGGCGAGAAACATGAAATCTACATGATGTTCTGCTCTGTATATGTGTGTGTGTCTCTGGCCTTCTCTGTGTGTGTAACCAGTTGACCCCCAGATGTCAGTTGCAGGCCTTGGGTGTGTGCGTATGGTATTACTCAATATATTCTGCAAATATACTCTGCAAATTGCTGACCATTCTGGTCTCTTCCTCTTTATGATGTTCCACATTTCCTGGCAGCATGCTTATTTCTGTAAGGTGAATAAGTCACACTTGTCCTCGTGAGGTGGACAGGGTCAGTCACATGGCATAACGTCTGAAGGCATCTGAATGACCCTGTTCCAGTATTATTCCACAATACCCAATTTCTCCCCCTTGCCCATGAGCCTAAAGCGGTCACTTTTCTATTGGCTGTTCATTGTCTCATGAAGAATATAAATACCCTGCTTGCTGTAATAAATCTTTGAGTAGATTGAATACAACCACTGTGTGTTGTTGTTCTTTCTTCTCCCTTCGTGAAGTCTACAGAGACTCAGACTCACGACTGCACTTCACTGGGCACAGAGATAGAAAGACGGGACCGGGGAATTGGGGATCGTGACTAGATCCAAAACATTCCTAACAGTTTGGGGGCTCGTCCGGGATACCTCACAAACAAGGTATGGTCAAACATTTGATGACTGTTTGTTGGGGTATCTCTGAACCGTATAGTGTGTGCATTGGTGGACTCCCTATAAGGGAAGCTGAAAGCTCTGCTGGACTGCAGAAAGGGAACTGATCATTCCGACTTGAACCAAGTGCACGTCAATTGGAGATAAATCGTCGTTTTTTATTTTATTGGGAAAAAAAAGAGATATACAATACGGATAGAAAATATAATACATATATAACAAACCGTACTCTTATGTGCCCAGTCCATCAGGCGTTAGAACTGTGTGTTTGGAGAATTATATGTTGTTTGTTATGTGTCTCCCATTGTTTGGCATTTGTTGTGAAGAGTATATGTGTTTGTAAATGTGATTACATTTGAGAGTGAATGCCCTGTAAATACAGGGACAAGTGTGAAAAGTTTGTGTTGTCTAATAAAGAAAAAGTGTCTTTCATGTATTGAATGAATGTTGGGAATGAAAGCTGTCCTGTGAAGGAATTTTCCTGATATAAAAATAATAACTTTCAGGGGTATCGGTTTTTACAACTGTGTGTTTAAAGAAATATGGATAAAATAAACAAAAAGGGTTCTAAACAAAGTAACCAAGAATGGGGGACAAATTAAGTCGACCCCTTCCAGGGGAAACACCAAAGGCTTTCATGTTCAGGAATAATCAAGGGTATAATACAGAACCATACCTTAGAATTGTATACCTTATTTTACTAACACGGTAATATTGTGGTGTTTCAGTTCACTATACGTAATTCAAACTTTTAGAAAAGGGTTTCTCTGCATCAGTGTGCCCCTGCAAAGGGAGCTCTAGCTCTGTGAGATACAGAAAGGAGGTAGAATACCTCAGATTTACTGTTGCAGTTTAACATATCCTCACTAAGGTGGGAAGGGGACGGGATAAATTCCTTTTTAGATTACAATATATATGTAAGCTCTGATACATAAATGGGATATGTGTATGGTTACAGTCACACCTCCATGGTTCAAATTGATAAGATGCAAGTACAACTTGGCATTCAAGTAATAACATTTCCATTAGATAAATAGAACCATAAATAGGCATGTTTGCAGATCAGAGAGCCCCTGGTTTTCAACACAATGCCAATACGCAATGAAGAACATGATAAAAGGATAGACGGTCTGAAAGGAATAAACACCTATTGACCCATTACAATTAATACCCAATACAAAATACCATCGACTGTGACTCAGCCATAAAATTACAGAAGTGGAATTACTTTTGAATTAACACTATTATAGCATAAGCATAATAGTACTGTACATGACCATAAAATTGTGATTGCGATCATGACATTCCTATTGAAATGATGTTTAATACTGCATACCACTGATGAAAATGTTAACTGTAATAATCGTCCCACTAAATATGACAGAGGCCCTAGCAATATGCGAAAAATAATTACCCGACCCAGTTAAGTACATTCTACAATACGTGAATGTTTTAAAGAAACTTACGACTTACAGTCAATTGACTGGACGTGATTATAGATTCATATTGTATGAAACCTTACCTCCAGGAATAACTGAATTGATATTAATTGATAAAGTGCCTTTGTTGGATAAAGAAGTTTGATCAGCCATAGAAAGGAAAAATGAAGAAAAAAATGAATTAGATCAATTCATGTGTAAATCCAAATCTAAGGTTAAAAAGGGTGATTCTGAGAGAAGCCACACTCTCAGGGGCTGAAGAACCCATTAAGTGGACAGCTGAGATGGACATGGCTTTTAAGCATCTCCGGAGCGGCCTTAGCTCCCCACCAGCTCTGGGCTTACTCAACGATGGTGAAACATTCCACCTTTACGTGCACGAGGCGGCAGGAACAGCAGCAGCGATCCTTGCACAATCCCATGGCGGCACCTACAGACCAGTTGCGTACCTCTCAAAGACCCTTGATTCGGTCACCAAAGGCTTCCCTGTGTGTCTGCGAGCCGTGGCTGCTGCAGCATTGATGGTGCAAGATGCAAAGCGTATTGTTCCGCTCATTGTGCACACATCTCACCAGGTAGGTGCCATAAAGCATAACATTACCACCCAACACATGACCGCTCAATGTCGCTCAGGCTAGGAAGCCATTTTATTGGCAAAGGCTAATCTAACCATTAAGCCAACCTCCGTGATACACGTTCGAATAGCTTCTTACACAAATTGCTTACCAAATGTGTTTTTTCTAATGAATCTCATGACAGTCTAGACCATATAGTCTTCCTGCAGGCCAGATGTTTCATCATCTGCCCTGGAGGAGGGGGACCATCAGTATATCGGTACATGGGTCCTGTTTGAAAATAAATGATTCCGTATACTGGTGCGGGGCTATGCTGTAACTAAACTTCCTAATCGAATCATTGAGGCCTACTCCCTCCCATAAAAAAATCTGCACAGGCCGCTGAACTATTTGCATTAAAGCATGACAATTGGCGAAAGGAATACCCATTAACATGTACACAGACTCAAAATATGCATATGTGGTGAAGAGAGGTATTTCATGACAGCAGAAGGAAAGCCCATATCACACCAAAGACCTAGTTGCAGAATTACTCAGAGTAGCACAACTGCCAACGAAATTAGCTGTCATAAAGGTCGCAGGCCACATGACGGGAGGTGAGAGGAAACAGATTGGCTGATTAAGTAGCAAAGATGGCTTCAAAGGAAGTCGTGATAAGACCAGATCTAAATCAAGCTGAAGAAACTGTTTCTATGATGCAGAAAACTTTAGTAAAATATATTGACGTAAAACTTTTACAGGCAAACACATCCGAATCTGATATTCAACATTGGGCCTTGAATGAAGTGAAACCGGATCAGAGTAATTTGTTAAGAGACAAGCAGTGTCATCTGGCCCTGCCCAAAACCGAATGACACCATCAAGTGTACCTAAACTTTTCCTTTTGAGATACTAATGGGTAGGCCTATCCCGACCCCCTGGGTCAAAGGTCGCACTGGTTTCTTTCTCTCCACAGGTGACATGGAGTTGGTGATCGAGGAATATGTGGACTCCTTAGTGAAAAACATTGAACAGTCCTCGTTCTCAGGTTGAAACCAACCAAGGCTGGGGAGCCCAGGTACCAGGGTCCGACAATGGTCACCGCAGTAACCAGAACCGCAGTACTGACCAACTTGCAGCCCCAGTGGATTCACGCATCATGGGTTAAGCCAGCACCCGAGGAGGGACTGGGAGTGGGACTGAAAGGTGACTGTTGAGTGTGACCCCACTGGAGGAGCTGAACATGCAGCGTCAGTGGCAAGCACAACGCAGAAACCCAAGGTCCTGAAGAACCACAATATATGTGGGACATATTGATAACCCAAGCAAGAAGGCATAGAAACAGACCCAAAACACTCCTGTGTCGCATAGTGGGACATTCGACAAGCTGTGAAAAGTGTGACCCAGCACGGGAGAAGCAACCTTTAATCACACCACAAGATGAAAGAAGTCCTGATGATATTGGCCATTCTCGAGGCCGTTAGAGCCATAAAACAAATAAGTGATCTCGAGCACTCCGATCCACCCCACACTTAGGCCACAAACTTGTGGTGACATTTAGCTAACCACACGGCCCGCTCAGCGCACCCCGATGAATCATGTTATGTTTGTTCCCTATTTCCACATAGCTCAACGCATGCGGGAACACGAGTTGCTGAACCGAGTTATCATGAACCCCTGCACTGGACAGAGCAATACAGTAACAACACTCTGGCAGACCAAGCACTGTGGGTAATACAGTAATTTCGCCCAATAAATGGTTCTGGGGCATTACCCAGAGTTAATGGACTGCTGGGAATTGTATCATCCATACCTTATAACTTAACTTGCCATGAACGAAGAGAAGGGAATAACTCAGTGGGCAGCATCCCCATCAAACACTGTAAGAATACATATCGAAGTACGCCTTGGGGAAACCGGTCAATCTGCTGCCAATGGTGCTTGAGGAAACGCGATGGGTACCCTGATGGGATCATTCATCGGAATGATCGGTTTCTGATCAACCTACCTGCTCTCAGCTCGAGCGCGAAAAAAGCATATCATCATACACCAGGAAGACCTGCGCGAATGTAGTGCCAGATTGGGACTCGCATCGGCAGCAGGCATATACATGGATAAGGGCCTCACGGGCAGCTCGAGAACTTTGCTCAGATATGTGCCTCAATGGTGCACACCCACTAACACCCACAGCTGATGGAACCAGGTCCATGAGGGGGGTACAGTGGATCTGTGGACATATATTGTACGCCTCTTTACCAAGCAACTGGAAAGGACGATGCGCTTTGGTCAACAGCTCTGGATTGGTAATGATCATCAGGACGTGACCAGGTAGCACTACCAAACTCAGTCGAATGAAGAGGTCACCATCATCCACCCTGACCCAGCCGAACTACACTCCAGAGGACCCAAGGGTCTGGAACAGAGTGGACAAGTTTTTCAATCATTCTTTGCCCCCATTGGCGTAGCAAATGTTATGAATCAGGTAGAAATAAACAGGTTTGATTTAGTTACATTTATGAATGTTACAGAACAAGTGTTATAGGGAATAAAGAAAGAGCTCCAGAACCGGATGGTATTAGACCAGCTCTCTGCAGCGCAGGGAGGGGTCTGTGTAATGGTAGGTGAAGCATGTTGTACGTATATCCCAGAAAAGGATGGAACAGTTGGAATCATAGAGCAAGGTAAAAAATCTCTGAAATAGTAATGAGTTCACAAGACCGCGCCAATGGGGATGTTGATTTCTTGATGTTGAACATTACTAAATGGTCATATTCTGCATTTTGCTTGTATTTTTCATCATCGCCTGCTTATGGCCTTGTTTTATGGCTTAGTTAAAAGAATGGTCTCCAGCTCCATCACTACCATGGTCCGTTCACCTGACCACGTGTACCAAGCTATGAGGGCTCCGGTGTCTGGGTCTTATCAGAACCTCAGGAGAGATGGAGCAGAGACACGTGTCTAGAGCAGAACCCTGATTGTGATCATTTTATGATCAAAGGAGGCATTGTCAGAAACATGAAATGTACATGATGTTCTGCTCTGTATACACTCACCTAAAGGATTATTAGGAACACTTGTTCAATTTCTCATTAATGCAATTATCTAATCAACCAATCACATGGCAGTTGCTTCAATGCATTTAGGGGTGTGGTCCTGGTCAAAACAATCTCCTGAACTCCAAACTGAATGTCAGAATAGGAAAGAAAGGTGATTTAAGCAATTTTGAGCGTGGCATGGTTGTTGGTGCCAGACGGGCCGGTCTGAGTATTTCACAATCTGCTCAGTTACTGGGATTTTCACGCACAACCATTTCTAGGGTTTACAAAGAATGGTGTGAAAAGGGAAAAACATCCAGTATGCGGCAGTCCTGTGGGCAAAAATGCCTTGTTGATGCTAGAGGTCAGAGGAGAATGGGCCGACTGATTTAAGCTGATAGAAGAGCAACTTTGACTGAAATAACCACTCGTTACAACCGAGGTATGCAGCAAAGCATTTGTGAAGCAACAACATGCACAACCTTGAGACGGATGGGCTACAACAGCAGAAGACCCCACCGGGTACCACTCATCTCCACTACAAATCGGAAAAAGAGGCTACAATTTGCAAGAGCTCACCAAAATTGGACAGTTGAAGACTGGAAAAATGTTGCCTGGTCTGATGAGTCTCGATTTCTGTTGAGACATTCAGATGGTAGAGTCAGAATTTGCCGTAAACAGAATGAGAACATGGATCCATCATGACTTGTTACCACTGTGCAGGCTGGTGGTGGTGGTGTAATGGTGTGGGGGATGTTTTCTTGGCACACTTTAGGCCCCTTAGTGCCAATTGGGCATCGTTTAAATGCCACGGCCTACCTGAGCATTGTTTCTGACCATGTCCATCCCTTTATGGCCACCATGTACCCATCCTCTGATGGCTACTTCCAGCAGGATAATGCACCATGTCACAAAGCTCGAATCATTTCAAATTGGTTTCTTGAACATGACAATGAGTTCACTGTACTAAAATGGCCCCTACAGTCACCAGATCTCAACCCAATAGAGCATCTTTGGGATGTGGTGGAACGGGAGCTTCGTGCCCTGGATGTGCATCCCACAAATCTCCATCAACTGCAAGATGCTATCCTATCAATATGGGCCAAAATTTCTAAAGAATGCTTTCAGCACATTGTTGAATCAATGCCACGTAGAATTATGGCAGTTCTGAAAGCGAAAGGGGGTCAAATGTTCCTAATAATCCTTTAGGTGAGTGTATGTGTGTGTGTCTCTGGCCTTCTCTGTGTGTGTAACTAGTTGACCCCCAGATGTCAGTTGCAGGCCTTGGTGTGCAGTGTAACAACGGGAGTTTTCCTTGTGTATTCTTGTGAGTGTTTACATTCTCCACAACCATGGGTGAGTGCAGTGCTGCAACAGCTGGCTGATCAGAACACAGACATGGTAAAATAGCACCCAGACTCACTTATTATTCTTAGAGATTGGAGACAAATCTCACATGTGAACTGCTCAAATACAGACAGCACATTACATGCCCCACCAGAGACAGCAGTGGCGGCTGCTGGTCTTTCAGAGAGGGGAAGCTTATTTTCGGCCTACATTATAAACTTGTCCATTTATTTAAAAGTAAATTCTGCCCTACGTTCCTTTTCGAGAAAATACACTGTGACCATGTCGTACCAACTAGGCGTCTTTTCCAGTCACTTGACCAGTGTCTTCTCAATGGCCAGCAGAGCTATAAATAATCTCTTACATTGATCATCATGCATTTTATTTAAACATAGTTGTGACACATTAACTCGAGCGAATCAAACGACAAATTCTCAAAGTGCAAAAGTATAACCAAGAAGCGTGTTCTTCAGTGCAAAATGAATGCAACATAAAAGCATCAATGATTATGTATTCATAAACAGAGTAAATTATATTAATAAACCAAGAAAGAAGGATGTGTTCAACCAAACAATGTTAGAAACTCAAATAACCACTTGGATGTTCCTCTAAGCTCAGATGTCGTTTAGTTGCATCTAATTCGATGTGACAATTAATGTAAAAATGAACGAACAAACAGTATACATGATGATTTGTTTCAATGTTGTTTTTGTACATGAATTTCAAATAAATGTTTTCCCCTAAACTACATCGTTCATAAATCAATTTTTACGTAAAAAATTTATAAACAAGAGAAATTCGTTCTGCTTGCATTTCATGAATGAATGAACGAACGATCTAAAAAAATATATTAAACTTGGTAAAACTGAAACAAGGAATGTGGTGTATAATTGTGTGAAATGTATTATGCAAATTGACTAGCAATTTCGCCAAACAAATATCAAGAAATAGGTTGCAGCAGTTTATCTTTCGACTACACTTGAGAAATCCGCGATGGGACTGAGCGCGAATAGCTTCAGTGACTTCTTATAGTACAGATTCGCTGTCAGTCAAAAGGAGAGGCAGTCTTTCATCATCAGATCCTCCAATCCTCCAATCATTACGCGGAAGCCCGGAGTCCGGGCCATTCACCCCCAGAGACGCTGAGCGTCCGTGGGCGGGACATATTCGCAGCATTTATCCAATGACCGTCTAGTTTCGGAGCACTGAAAAAAACTGTTCAAAGCAGCCCCATTGAAGTCAATGGACGCTCAGCTTCAACAGGGAAATGCACTGTGATGCTACGGGAATGTATGAGAATGAAATCGAGTCAGCCGACCTGCTATATGTAGCTGATTCTGAACGAACTCGTTTTCGAGATGAACATGTTCTAACGCATTTTTAGTCAATAAATTGTTTACAAAATAGTACATATTTGACCATTATTTTTTTGACATTATAGGGGAAGCCGAGCTTCCCTTGCAGTCTTAAAGAAATCCCCACTGAGAGACAGGTATACAGTGGATCAGTGCTACACAACAATAACGGATGCATATCACTCTGTCCCTAGAGCAGCTTTGGGACTCTCTGATCACTGTCTGGTTCATCATCTTCTGATCTACAGGCAGAAACTAAAATCAGCTAAACCTTAATAAGGACTGTAAAGAGTGGACCAATGAAGCTGAGCTGGAACTACAAGCCTGTTTTGACTGCACTGACTGGAGTGTATTTTAGGCTGCAGCTACTGACCTGGTTGAGCTCACAGATCCTGTTACATTATATATAAGTTTCTGTGAGGATATTTGCATTCCTACAAGGACTTGTATAACATGAAGTACAACAATGACAAATCAGGGTTTACAGCTACATTCAGGCAGCTTCATCAAGCCAAAGAGAATGCTTACAGAAGTGGTGACATCATGTACAATCCAGTCAAAAACAGACTGACAAAAGGAGAGAGTGGCTAAAAGAAGCTATTCTGAAAAGCTGAGAAACAAATTCTAAAATAGCAACCCCGCGTCAGTGTGGAGAGGCCCGAAGGACATTACCAACTACAAGAGACCATCCCCCAAACTCTGTAGAGAATCAACAACTGGCTGATGATCTGAATATGTTTTACTGTAGATTTGAAAAGCCTGAAGGACATAACTGAACCATTTCTGGATCCCCTGCAGTGTGTTTATTGAGCTTACAGGTCTGTGGATGATGCAGTCATTATGGGACTGTATTACATCAATATCTAGTCAGATCAGGCACTTACTGTATGCAAGGATACTATTTGTTGACTTCAGTTTGGCTTTTAACACCATCAACCCCACTCTCCTATGGACTAAATTGTAATTTGTCAGTGGATCACCAGCAGTTAGTGGGAATGGGGAAATTCACCCCCAGCACATGTACAATCAGCAATGGTGCCCTCCTGGGAAGTGTACTCTCCTCACTATTTTCCTCTACAAACCATCTGCACTGCCAAGGACCCCTCTGTTAAGCTCCTGAAGTTCACAGATGATACTACAGTCATCTGCCTCATCCAAGATGATGATGATTCTACATACAGAAGGGAGGTTAAACAGCTGGCCATCTTGTACAGTCAAAACAACCTGAAGCTGAACACACTGATGATAGTGGTCTTTAGGAGGAACACCACAGTATTAACCCTGCTCACCATTCTGAACAGTACTGTGGCTGAAGTGGAGACATTCAGGTTCCTGGGCACTATCAGCTCACAGGACCTGTAGTGGGAGACTCACATGAACTTAATTTTGAAAAAGGCCCAGCAGAGGTTGTTCTTCCTTCACCAGCTGAAAAAGTGTGCCCTGCCACAGGCACTGTCGATACAGTTCTTTTTTTTTTTTTACAATGTTTATTATAAGTTCTTTTATATACATATGTGTATGCTTAAACAAAAGCAAGCAAACAAACAAACAGTAGACTGCCTCAGCAACCAAGACATCCACTGGGGTACAAATTAATAGTATGTTACAAAGAACAACTCAGACTTAGATCGATCTATTACACATATAATTGAAAGAGAAAAAAAACACATGGTAAAATAAAAATATTTATTTAAACTTAACAAAATTGGGGGGCGCTAGCGAGCAAGCGATGGAGTAGGTTGTGGTTTTGACGTGCTCTGCTGAAATTCGGTTTAAAAGTATTATTTTGGTACCTTATACCCACAAAAGGCTACAAATGAATGTTTTAAGTTTGTTTCTTTCAATTTTAGTCTCGATATTTGTGTGACAAAGGCCAATAACTTGTGAAAGTACAAATTTGCAGGAGGAACTGCTACTACTGGGCATAAAGTTGCACCAGGAGTGATAATGACAGCCTACAGAGAGGAGGTCAAGTCAAGTCAAGTCAATTTTATTTGTATAGCGCCTTTCACAACACACATCGTTTCAAAGCAGCTTTACAGAAGTTCAGCATTAACAGACGATAAAAATTTAATGTCTATAAAGTCGATAAATCATCATCCTTGTGCAGGGCTCCAAACTGCGACTAAAAATAGTTGCATTTATGACCAAATAAATTTATTTGCGAGTGTAAATTCTGTCAAGGTCGCCATTGGCGACAGTAAAAATTTACTCCCTTTGATTTTAAAATTTGCATTACAACTGACCCGCTGGTGTCAAGAGCACAACCTCTCCCTCAACGTCAGTAAAACCAAGGAGCTTGTCGTGGACTTCAGGAAGAAAGACAGAGAGAACACAGCCCCATCACCATTAATGGAGCACTGATGGAGAGAGTCAGCAGTTTCAAGTTCCTCGGTGTCCACATTACTGAGGAACTCACATGGTCCGTCCACACTGAGGCCGTTGTGAAGAAGGCTCACCAGCACCTCTTCTTCCTGAAATGGCTGAGGAAGTTCAGAATGAACCACCACATCCTCACACGGTTCTACACCTGCACTGTAGAGAGCATCCTGACTGGCTGTATCACCGCCTGGTACAGCAATAGCACCGCCCACAACCGAAAAGACCTGTAAAGGGTGGTGCGAACTGCCCGACACATCATTGGAGGTGAGCTTCCCTGCCTCCAGGACATATATAACAGGTGGTGTGTGAAAAAAGCTCGGAGGATCATCAGAGACTCCAGCCACCCGAGCCATGGACTGCTGTCACTGCTACCATCAGGCAGGCAGTATCGCAGCATCAGGATCCGCACCAGCCGACTACATGACAGCTTCTTCCCCCAAGCAATAAGACTTTTGAACACATGATCTCTAACGATCAACAATCAGCACTGCACTTTATTAATCATCATCTTATATAACACACTGCACTGTCAATATATTCTCCCCAATCAAACTAGTGTATATATATTTTGATATACCCTTATCCTAGTGTATGTGTATTCTAAATTGTGTGTATTGTTTACTGTACATTTGTATATTAGTACTATGTTGTGTAATTGTGTTGTGTAAATATGTTGTGCATTGTTTACTGTACATTGTATATTAGTACTATGTTGTGTAATTATGTGTACATTTGTTATGTAAATTGGTATATGTCTCGTCACTGTCATGACTGCTATGTTGCTCAGAACTGCACACAAGACTTTCACCTACTGTTGCACTCGTGTACACAGTAGTGTGACAATAAAGTGACCACCCCTTCCCCAAGCTAGACAAACAAATTGAGGCAGCGGACATGAAAGTGGAAATTCTTGCTTTGCTGAAAGAGGATATCGAAGCTCTGCTTTGGTCAGAGCTTAAGACTGTGTTAACTGAGGCATTCGAGGCGATTAAATCTGAATTGCATGCAGTTAAAACAGAACTGGCGAATAACACTGCAGCATTCTGCTCCGAAGGTGGACATGATGAAAACAACCATATCCGATTTGGAACACGGATTATCATCATGCTCAGATGACGTGACTTTGCTGCAAACTAAGGAGGAAAAACTCGAGACCGAGGTAAATAGCCTACTGGAAAATACCTTGACATGGAGGGAAGGATGAGGCGCTCCAAAATCCGGATATTGAATGTACCAGAGACCCCTGGCTCAAGTAACCCAACAGCAGTTTCCAAACTATTGAAAGAAGTTTTGAAGATGTTATGATTGATAGATCACACAGGGGACTCCAAGCAAGGAAACCAGATGGTAGACCATGTGTCATTGTGGTCAAAGTACATTACTATCAAGACTGTGTGGATGTCCTTCGCCGTGCCAGGGAGTTTGGCCCTCTTCAGTTTAAAGGAACCACTATTTCCATATTCCCTGATTACCCCCGAGTGTGGCACAAGCTAGGTCTGCATTCAGTGAGGTTCATCGACTACTCCGAGGCCGAGACAGCATCCGTTATGGCATCTCCTACCCAGCACGATTCTGTATCACACACAATAGTACTGAGAGCTGGTTTCAAAACCCAGGAAATAGCAAAAGACTGACCATGACCTGCATAAGGGAAGCATTTTCGAACGGGGGTCATTCGGACGCTGTGGAATGGGGAACCGTACGTGGATTCTTGTACGCTGTGCGCCGGCCCCCAAAAAATTTTCATGGGCTAGGGGCCGGTACCCGTTCGTTCGGGAGTCCCTAGGGTGAGGTCTGCGAGGCCGGTGCCCACCCAGGGTGCCACGGACCCCCGCCACGGGCGATTAAAGATGCCCCCCTGAATTTGACTTTCAAATGCAGATCAGCATTCACCAGAGGGGTGCCAGCCTCACGTCCACCTTCTGGCTTAAATGAATGGGAGCCTTCACCATTTCGATGGCAAGTGGGCACCTCTCGAGGGCAGTGCTGTCCCACTTTCAATTTGTTTCATTGTGTTCTTTTAATGGGCGAGTGGGACGCAGTGCCAAGTGAAGACCCCATAGACCCCTGGTTGTTCACGGACCCATTATCATCCCCCTGACCACTTATTTTTCCCAAATGGACCAGGGAGACCCCCCTGCCCACCCTGGGGGGGCAGGGCTGTCCACGGACCCGCTATCATGCCCCTGACCACTTATTTTTCCCAAATTGACCATTAGACCCCCAGACCACCCAGATGGGGCAGGGCTGTCCACGGACCCGCTATCTGCCCCCTGACCAACTGTTTTTCTAAAATTTGCCCAAATAGTCCCCCAGACCACCCAGAGGCTGTCCACAGACCCGCTATCTGCCAGCTAACCATATATTTTGCACAATTTGTCAGAATAACTGTTGTGGGTAGTCCCACTTCCAATCAATTTAATGGGCCAAATGACTCTCTGTACATGCAGCAATACAATCACTGGCTAATGGACAGAGTTACTGGAGTGGGTAGTCCCACTTCCAATCAATTTAAAATGGGCCAAAGGACTCTCTGTCCATTAGCCAGTGAATGTATTGCTGTATTGCAGTTATTGTATTGGTGTATTTCCTGGGATTTTAATCTTTTGAAGGGAGCACTATGATCAGGGGGAGTCCTACAGTCACCTAAATGTGATTATACACTCACCTAAAGGATTATTAGGAACACCATACTAATACTGTGTTTGACCCCCTTTCGCCTTCAGAACTGCCTTAATTCTATGTGGCATTGATTCAACAAGGTACTGAAAGCATTCTTTAGAAATGTTGGCCCATATTGATAGGATAGCATCTTGCAGTTGATGGAGATTTGTGGGATGCACATCCAGGGCACGAAGCTCCCATTCCACCACATCCCAAAGATGCTCTATTGGGTTGAGATCTGGTGACTGTGGGGGCCATTTTAGTACAGTGAACTCATTGTCATGTTCAAGAAACCAATTTGAAATGATTCAAGCTTCGTGACATGGTGCATTATCCTGCTGAAAGTAGCCATCAGAGGATGGGTACATGGTGGCCATAAAGGGATGGACATGGTCAGAAACAATGCTCAGGTAGGCCGTGGCATTTAAACGATGCCCAATTGGCACTAAGGGGCCTAAAGTGTGCCAAGAAAACATCCCTCACACCATTACACCACCACCATCAGCCTGCACAGTGGTAACAAGGCATGATGGATCCATGTTCTCATTCTGTTTATGCCAAATTCTGACTCTACCATCTGAATGTCTCAACAGAAATCGAGACCAGGCAACATTTTTCCAGTCTTCAACTGTCCAATTTTGGTGAGCTCTTGCAAATTGTAGCCTCTTTTTCCGATTTGTAGTGGAGATGAGTGGTACCCGGTGGGGTCTTCTGCTGTTGTAGCCCATCCGCCTCAAGGTTGTGCGTGTTGTGGCTTCACAAATGCTTTGCTGCATACCTCGGTTGTAACGAGTGGTTATTTCAGTCAAAGTTGCTCTTCTATCAGCTTGAATCAGTCGGCCCATTCTCCTCTGACCTCTAACATCAACAAGGCATTTTCGCCCACAGGACTGCCGCATACTGGATGTTTTTCCCTTTTCACACCATTCTTTGTAAACCCTGGAAATGGTTGTGCGTGAAAATCCCAGTAACTGAGCAGATTGTGAAATACTCAGACCGGCCCGTCTGGCACCAACAACCATGCCACGCTCAAAATTGCTTAAATCACATTTCTTTCCCATTCTGACATTCAGTTTGGAGTTCAGGAGATTGTCTTGACCAGGACCACACCCCTAAATGCATTGAAGCAACTGCCATGTGATTGGTTGATTAGATAATTGCATTAATGAGAAATTGAACAGGTGTTCCTAATAATCCTTTAGGTGAGTGTATGTCATAAATGTTATCCTGGAGTTATAAAAATAATGTCCACCAAGTGATGATTTTTGGCCCATTAAAATGATTGGAAGTGGGACTTCCCACATACCCACATGCAATTTGTTTGCATTGTCTGAAATCATCACTTGGTGGACATCATTTTTATAACTCTAGGATCACATTTATGACATATAATCACATTTAGGTGACTGTAGGACTCCCCCTGATCATAGTGCACCCTTCAAAAGATTAAAATTCCACTGTCCACGAAACCTTTATTTCTATGAAAGGGGACAAATTGCACGTGGGATGTCCAGATTTCAGCTCTGGACAGACTTAGGAAGCTGAAACCTCTGTTTCTGGTCTTCTCCAAGCCTCCTCTTTCTATGGTATAAAATTCAAGAAGATCAGAGGAAATTGAAAATGTCACGCAAAAAATCTTAAAGGGGCAGGCACAACATTTTCGACATCCTCAGATCTTTTTGAAACTCACAATATAGAAAGTGCAGGTTGATATTACAACAGAAACAGTGGTTTCAGCTTCCTAAGTCAATCCAGAGCTGAGATCTGGACATCCCATTTTTATGTTTTGAAGGGTGGATGGTGTTCAGGGGGCTTCACTGAGTCACACAAATGTGATTAAATGTCATAAATTTGATCCTGGAGCTATAAAAATGAAGTCCACCAAGTGATAATTTCAGACAATGCAAATAAATTAGAAGTGGATAGTCCCACTTCCAATCAATTTAATGAGCCAAAGGACTCTCTGTCCATTAGCCAGTGATTCTATTGCTGCATGTACAGTTACTGGAGTGGGTAGTCCCACTTCCAATCAATTTAATGGGCCAAAGGACTCTCTGTCCAAAAGCCAGTGATTGTACTGCTGTATGTACAGAGTAACTGGAGTGGGTAGTCCCACTTCCAATCAATTTAATGGGCCAACTGTCCATTAGCCAGTGATTGTATTGCTGCATGTACAGAGTTACTGGAGTGGGTAGTCCCACTTCCAATCAATTTAATGGGCCAAAGGACTCTCTGTACAAAAGCCAGTGATTGTATTGCTGTATGTACAGAGTAACTGGAGTGGGTAGTCCCACTTCCAATCAATTTAATGGGCCAATGGACTCTCTGTCCATTAGCCAGTGATTGTATTGCTGCATGTACAGAGTTACTGGAGTGGGTAGTCCCACTTCCAATCAATTTAATGGGCCAACTGTCCATTGGCCAGTGATTGTATTGCTGTATGTACACTACATATGTAGTGGGTAGTCCTACTTCCAATCAATTTAATGGGCCAAAGGACTCTCTGTCCATTAGCCAGTGATTGTATTGCTTTATGTACAGAATAACTGGAGTGGGTAGTCCCACTTCCAATCAATTTAATGGGCCAAAGGGCCATTGTATTGGTGTATTTCCCCTGTGTACACCAACACATGGACAGTGGGTTTTTAATGTTTTAAAGGGTGCACTATGTTCAGGGGGAGTCCTACAGTCACCCAAATGTCATATGTCATAAATGTTATCCTGCAGTTATAAAAATGATGTCCACCAAGTGATGATGGACACTTTCATTTTTTATGCTAATTATGCATGTTTATGAGTTGTAAGTTGCATAAACATGTTGTTTTGTGTATTCTATACAGGAGAACAGGTTTCAGCTTCCTAAGTCTATCCAGAGCTGAGATCTGGGCATACCACATACAATCTGGTGATGATTTCTGGCCCATTGAATTGACTGGAAGTGGGACTACCCGCTTGCAATTTATTTGCATTGGCTGAAATCATCACTTGGTGGACTTCATTTTTATAGCTCCAGGATTACATTTATGACATATAATCACATTTAGGGGACTGTAGGACTCCCCCTGAACACAATGCACCCTTCAAAACATAAAAATTTAACTGACCACGAACCCTTCATTTTTGTGAATGGGACAAATTGTACGTGGGATGTCCAGATCTCAGCTCTGGATTGACTTAGGAAGCTGAAACTACTGTTTCTGTTCTTCTCCAAGCCTCCTCTTTCTATGTTGTGAATTTCAAAAAGATCTGAGGAAGTCGAAATTTTCGCGCAAAAAACTAACCCTTTTGTTTGGAATCTCTACAGTATGAATTCTCGTTTTTTTTAAGCTGTTTGAATTGAATTAATGTTTTCATGACCTCAAGACTATATTATTGTAATGCATTACTGGGAGCATGTACTTCAAGTTCAATAAATAAACTTCAAATAGTTCAAAATGCAGCTGCCAGAGTGCTTACTAGAACCAAGAAATATGAAAACATGAGTCCAATTTTATCATCGTTATATTGGCTACCTTTTAAATGTTTTATTATTTTTTAAATTCCATTAACTACATTGAAAGCTTTGAATGGTCAAGCTCCACAGTACTTAAGTGACCTTCTGACACTCTATATTCTGTCATATTCATTACAATCATGAAATTCTGGCTTATAATTCCAAGAATATCAAAATCCCCAAAAGGAGGTAGATCCGTTTCATATTTGGCTCATAAACTATGGAATAGTCTCCCTAACACTGTTCGGGATGCAGACCCACTCACTCAGTTTAAGTCTAGACTAAAGACTCATCTATTTGCAGTATCAAGACAAGTGGATTTTTTTGTCTTTCAACCATATACAGTTAGTACAGAACACAGCGAACGAGACAACGTTCCTCCAGAACCATGGTGCTACATAAAACAACATAGGACAAACACAGAACCACAGTGGAGTGCAGAGTAGAGAGAAAGCCACTGGAATGTGCCACACATCCAATAGCACACGCTTCTGAAGAGGTGAATGTATCAGTAGTAGTATTCAGCCAGCAGAAATACAACCACTTGGTCCAAAGAACAAATCTGAAAAATTTAGCTTTCCAGACTCCCTTTTATACCCCTATGTCGGGGGGAATGGCATGCAAATACTACTCACTAATTCTCATTGACCTTTTCTCAAAGATCTGAAGGTGTCTCTGGCTCTCAAGTTCGACCCCTAGTGTCACTACATCGACACAAAGTCAAGTGAATGATAGAAGGGGAACTCTTTCCACAGTGTGAGCACTTGTAAGGATTTTCTCCAGTATGAATTCTACAGACACCATCCCCCACCTCTGTAGGGAATCAACAACTGTCTGGTGATCTGAATGTGCTTTAGATGATGCAGCTCTTTTGGAAGAAATTAGAAATTTTATAAAATTGGGTTTATCTGAATTGCAAACTATTTACTCGATATCGTTGGACATGAAGATGTTGTCTTCTCACTGTGACTACTTGGGCAAAACGTTTATACATGTGTAGATTACTTGCTGCAATAAAACTTTTCCCACATCAAAAGCAGTAGTATGGTTTCTAACCAGTATGAGTTCTCTCGTGTGTTTTCAGGTGTTGTGAACAAGGGAAACTCTTTCCACAGAGTGAACACTTGTAAGGTTTCTCTCCAGTATGAATTCTCATGTATTTTCAGTTGTTGTGACCAAGGGAAACTCTTTCCACAGTGTAAACACTTGTAAGGTTTCTCTCCAGTATGAATTCTCTCGTGTATTTTCAGGTTTTGTGACTGAGTGAAACTCTTTTCACAGTGTGAACACTTGCAAGGTTTTTCTCCAGTATGAATTCTCTCGTGTATTTTCAGGTGTTGTGACCAAGGGAAACTCTTTCCACAGTGTGAACACTTGTAAGGTTTTTCTCCAGTATGAATTCTTTGGTGTCGTTTTAAGTCTCTGGCTGTAATAAAGATCTTCCCACATTCAAAGCACATATGAACATCAGCACTGGTATGTATTTTCTGGTGTTCTTTACAATAGGACTGGCATGAAAAATGTTTTCCACAATAAAAGCATTTGTAAGGCTTCACATTTGTATGCGTTTTCAGATGTTGTTGTAGGTGCTGTGAAAAAACAAATGTTTTACCGAACTTATCACATTCAAATGATCTTTCTCCAGAGTGACAGCGAAGATGATGTGTGAGATTTTGTGTTTGTGCAAAACTTTTTCCACACTGAAGGCACGTGTAAGGCCTCTCTCCGGTATGAACTCTCATGTGTGTATTAAGCCGGCTTTCACATGTGAAACTCGTTCCACACTGAGAGCAGGTGAAAGTATTTTTGGCTGCTCTTCTTTGATGCTTATTTGGTGAGAAATTCTTCTTAATCTTTGAGTCACTCAAATATTTTTCTCCAGGTATTAAATCATGACGTTTGTGATCCTGAAGTTCCTCCTCCACTTCATTCAGCTCTAGAGGTTCATCTTGCTCGTTCATCAGCTCTACAATGAAAACAGTAAATTGACAAAAATCTATTAAATAAATCAAAATAAACCCCAAATTTAAGGGCAGAATACAACAAACATCCAGTATTTATAAGGGGTGGGAATTGCCTCCTGATTCGTTATAAAGATATCGAAATGCTGATTCAATATTTATTATGATTTAATTATTATAAATTTATATATTAGCAGTGTTTGGTGTTTTTGGTCACCTGTTTAGTCATACTGTCAACTTTTGGGCTCTGTGTAATTTTTTCACAAGCAGGATCAAAGATTTTGTCACAAAGTAACAGATGGATTATTGGCTGAATGTAATAAACATAAAAATTCATGAGAGGAGATCTTGCTAAGAAATCGGGTACACAATAATGACTAAGATTTATATATATTAGTTTAATTTACTGTTAATTATGATTTATGTAAAGCTGCTTTGAAACGAGGTGTGTTGTGAAAAGCGATATACAAATAAATATGACCTGACACGTGTAATATACAGTAGGGAGATTTTAGGCCTAATCTATCATTAAGAATGTGGATATAAACATGAAATTAGACAACCCAAACAAGACCAAATCTGATTGATACACAAAGCTCAAATTCAAACAGGACCTAGGACGTAACACTGGACTCTTCGTGTATTTTTTAAAGCCATGATTTTTCAGCAATTTTTCATTTTTGTTAAACCAGACCTGGCCAGTAGAAAAAATCATTAGCATTAAGCACTGAATTAAAGGAATAATTCTACCACAATAATAGACTGACGTACAACTCATTTAAACGGTCACGTGCATGATCTCGTGATGTTTAAAGTGCTCACGTGTTTCATTCTCTATCTCTCTCCTCAACAGTTCCCTGTTACTTTTAATAGTCTTGTCTGATGATATAATGGCTAATATCAATAAAACATCTATCACATGCTGTCCATAAGTATGTTGGTATGTCATTTAGATGGAAGTAATTCCTCAGTAACACGAATCTCAAAACTTGAGCAAATCCAGCGTTTTCTTCTGGTGGAGTGCTCGTGTCATTCGCAGAAGCATGTATTTTATCAGTTTCTGTGACTCATGAATGTTGCATATATCAGTCTGTGACACTGTAAGCAGGTGATACAAGCCGTGTAAACTGAAAGCTGTCAGGAGATTTCTTCTCGATGGATCCGCACAAGCGCTTGAGAGCAACTTCAAAGTAGAAGAGCTTTACATGTGCTGCTGTAAATGTTAATGTCGTATTCATTGTCACTGGATGTTTAATTAGTTTGATTCTGTCTTGTGAGAAAATGTGATTGTAATGGTACATTAACAGTTAATTACCTTTGTTATTGTCCTCTTTCTATTATGTTAACATTTTTAAATGTGCAAATACAATTTTATTACTAAAAGTAGACTAAACTGCTGTCTACCAAAATATTCAAAATATTTTTATCTCAAGAATATTTTATGCAATTTTGAGTAAATATAGTGCTAAATAAAAGACAGAAGTTTTCAGCAATTTGATGTAAATGTTTTTTATTTGAATTAGATGTGTGAGATCATCATTATATTAGCCTATCAGGACACCCTGCTCTCTAGATATCAGCATTGGCCAAAAATCGACCACCAAACACAGCTAATATATCAATTTAAAATAACTAAAAAAATCGTAATAAATATTGAATCTGCATTTCGATATCTTTAAAACGAATCAGGAGGCAATTCCCACCACTAATAAATACTGGATGTTTGTTGTGTTCTGCCCTTAAATTGGGGTTTCATTTGATTTATTTTTATATTTTTCCCATTTTTAATTGATTTGTCAATTTACTGTTTTCATTGTAGAGCTGATGAACGAGCAAGATGAACCTCTAGAGCTGAATGAAGTGGAGGAGGAACTTCAGGATCACAAACGTCATGATTTAATACCTGGAGAAAAATATTTGAGTGACTCAAAGATTAAGAAGAATTTCTCACCAAAAAAGCATCAAAGAAGAGCAGCCAAAAATACTTTCACCTGCTCTCAGTGTGGAACGAGTTTCACATGTGAAAGCCGGCTTAATACACACATGAGAATTCATACCGGAGAGCGGCCTTACATGTGCCATCAGTGTGGAAAAAGTTTTGCACAAACACAAATTCTCACACGTCATCTTCGCTCTCACTCAGGAGAAAGACCATTTGAATGTGATAAGTGCGGTAAAACATTTGTTTTGGATTCAGCCCTAAAAAAACATCTGAAAACTCACACAAATGAGAAGCCTTACAAATGCTTTTTTTGTGGAAAGAGTTTTTCATGCCAGTCCTACTGTAAAGTACACCAGAAAATACATACCGGTGCTGGGGTTCATATGTGCTTTGAATGTGGGAAGATCTTTATTACAGCCAAATACTTGAAAAGCACCAAAGAATTCATACTGGAGAAAAACCTTACAAGTGTTCACGCTGTGGAAATAGATTCACACAGTCACAAAACCTGAAAATACACGAGAGAATTCATACTGGAGAAAAACCTTACAAGTGCTCACTCTGTGGAAAGAGATTCACACAGTCACAAAACCTGAAAATACATGAGAGAATTCATACTGGAGAAAAACCTTACAAGTGCTCACTCTGTGGAAAGAGTTTCACTCTGTCACAAAAACTGAAAATACATGAGAGAATTCATACTGGAGAAAAACCTTACAAGTGTTCACACTGTGAAAAGAGTTTCCCTGGGTCACAACACCTGAAAATACACGAGAGAATTCATACTGGAGAACAACCTTACAAGTGCTCACTCTGTGGAAAGAGTTTCACTCGGTCACAACAACTGAAACTACATGAGAGAATTCATACTGGAGAAAAACCTTACAAGTGTGAGCACTGTGGAAAGAGTTTCACTCGGTCACATGACCTGAAAACACACAAGAGAATTCATACTGGTTAGAAACCATACTACTGCTTTTGATGATGGAAAAGTTTCAGTGCAGCAAGTAATCTATATACACATGTAAAAACGTTTTGCCCAAGTAGTCACAGTGAGAGGACAACATCTTCATGTCCAACAATATCGAGTAATTAGCTTGAAATTCAGATAAACCCAAAGATTACATTTCTTCCAAAAGAGCTGCATCTTCTAAATCACATTCAGATCACCAGGCAGTTGTTGATTCCCTACAGAAGTGGGGGATGGTGTCTTGAGAATTCATACTTGATAAAAACCTTACAATTGCTCACACTGTGGAAAGAGTTCCCCTTCTGTCACTCACTTGACTTTGTGTCAATGTAGTGACACTAGGGGTCGAACTTGAGAGCCAGAGACACCTTCAGATCGTTGAGAAAAGAATTTGCATGCCACTCCCCCCGACATAAGGGTATAAAAGGGAGGCTGGAATGCAAATTCATTCAGATTTTTTCTTATTCAAGCGGTTGTATTTCAGTGGCCTGAATACTACTACTGAGACATTCACCTCTTCATAAGCGTGTGCTATTGGATATATGGCACATTCCAGTGGCTTTCTCTCTACTCTGCACTCCACTGTGGTTCTGTGTTTGTCCTATGTTTTATGTACCACCATGGTCCTGGAGGAACGTTGTCTCGTTTCGCTGTGTACTGTACTAAGTGTATATGGTTGAATGACAATAAAATCCACTTGACTTGACACTGCAAATAGATGAGTCTTTAGTCTAGACTTAAACTGATTGAGTGGGTCTGCATCCCGAACAGTGTTAGGGAGACTATTCCATAGTTTATGGCCAAATATGAAAAGGATCTACCTCCTTTTATGGTTTTGATATTCTTGGAATTATAAGCCAGAATTTCATGATTGTAATGAATGTGATGGAATGTAGAGTGTTAGAAGGTCACTTAAGTACTGTGGAGCTTGACCATTCAAAGCTTTGAATGTAGTTAATGGAATTTTAAAATTAATAAAACATTTAAAAGGTAGCCGATGTAACGATGATAAAATTGGACTCATATTTTCATATTTCTTGGTTCTAGTAAGCACTCTGGCAGCTGCATTTTGAACTATTTTAAGTTACTTTATTGAAATTGCAATACATCCTCCCAGTAATGCATTACAATAATATAGTCTTGAAGCTATGAAAACATGAATTAAATAAATATTTGGAATTTCAAATGACAGATTGGTGTCAAATAACACCGAAGTTCCTTGCTGTAGAAGAAGATGTAACAGTACATCCATCGAGAGTCAAATGATATTTTAGCATCTTATTTTTAGAGGTTTTTGGTCCAATAACTAGTATCCTGATAATATCTCCCAGGGGAAGCATGTATAAGGAGAAAAGTAGAGGTCCTAAAACTGATCCCTGTGACACTCCATACATAACTTTTGTTTGATTCGACAATTCCTTGTTTACACATACAAAGTGGTAGCGTTCTGATAAATAGGACCTAAACCATGCTAATGCAAGTCCATAATTCTCCAGCCTATTCTAGAGAATGTGGTGATCTATCGTGTCGAATGCAGCACTAAGATCTAAAAGCACTAGAAGAGAAATGTAGCCACGATCAGATAAGAGCATAGGCATAGGCCCCATAGGCATACTATGGCAAGGGGTCTCGTCCATGAAATCAATTGTTTTTTTCCTACTTTAACAAGATACTGAAATTTGTGGGAATCATATCTCCCAATCAGAATGTCATAAATAGACATGGGGGCTACCAATCAGTCTTTATATATCATCTTGGAAATGGTGTAGCCACACCCTAGCAACCATTTATGGCACCCTAGCAACCGTCCCCTTAGACTTCAATTCAAAATGGCTCAGAGTGTTAACTTCGTATCAAAATGTCTTACAGACATGCGGGTCAGCTTGATTCACTTGCGTGAGCAATCAGTCTTCAAGTATCATCATGGAAACTACTTAGCTATGCACTAGCAAACATTTATGGCAACCTAACAACCGTGGGTGAGTGCAGTGCTGCAACAGCTGGCTGATCAGAACACAGACATGGTACAATAGCACCCAAACTCACTTATTATTCTTAGAGATTGGAGACAAATCTAACATGTGAACTGCTCAAATACAGACAGCACATTACATGCCCCACCAGAGACAGGTATACAGTGGATCAGTGCTACACAACAATAAAGGATGCATATCACTCTGTCCCTAGAGCAGCTTTGGGACTCTTCGATCACTGTCTGGTGCATCATCTTCCGATCTACAGGCAGAAACTAAAATCAGCTAAACCTGTAATAAGGACTGTAAAGCGATGGACCAATGAATCCGAGCTGGAACTACAAGCCTGTTTTGACTGCACTGACTGGAGTGTATTTTAGGCTGCAGCTACTGACCTGGTTGAGCTCACAGATCCTGTTACATTATACATAATTTTCTGTGAGGATATTTGCATTCCTACAAGGACTTGTATAACATGAAGTACAACAATGACAAATCATGGTTTACAGCTACATTCAGGCAGCTTCATTAAGCCAAAGAGGATGCTTACAGAAGTGGTGATAACATCATGTACAATCAAGTCAAAAACAGACTGACAAAAGGAGAGAGTGGCTAAAAGAAGCTATTCTGAAAAGCTGAGAAACAAATTCTCACCTACTGACCCGCGTCAGTTTGGAGAGGCCTGAAGGACATTACCAACTACAAGACACCATCCCCCAAACTCTAGAGAAACAACAACTGGTTGATGATCTGAATATGTTTTACTGTAGATTTGAAAAGCCTGAAGGACATAACTGAACCATTTCTGGATCCCTGCAGTGTGCTTATTGTGCTTACAGGTCTGTGGATGATGCAGTCATTGTGGGACTGTATTACATACTTCAATATCTAGACAGATCAGGCACTTACTGTATGCAAGGATACTATTTGTTGACTTCAGTTTGGCTTTTAACACATCAGCCCCACTCTCCTATGGACTAAATTGTAATCTGTCAGTGGATCACCAGCTTTCTGACAGAAAGGCAGCAGTTAGTGGGAATGGGGAAATTCACCTCCAGCACAACATCAAGTTGAACACACTTAAACAGTGGAGATGATAGTGGACTTTTGGAGGAATACCACAGTATTAACCCTGCTCACCATTCTGAACAGTGCTGTGGCTGAAGTGGAGACATTCAGGTTCCTGGGCACTATCATCACACATGACCTGAAGTGGGAGACTCACATGAACTCAATTTTGAAAAAGGCCCAGCAGAGGTTGTTCTTCCTTCACCAGCTGAGGAAGTTCGACCTGCCACAGGCACTGCCGATACAGTTCTTTTTTTTTTCAATGTTTATTAGAAGTTTTCTTTTATATACATATGTGTATGCTTAAACAAAAGCAAACAAACAAACAGTAAGCTGCCTCAGCAACCAAGACATCCACTGGGGTACAAATTAATAGTATGTTACAAATAACAACTCAGACTTAGATCGATCTATTACACATATAATTGAAAGAGAAAAAAACACATGGTAAAATTAAAATATTTATTTAAACTTCACAAAATGGGTAGTGCAAGCGAGCAGGCGATGGAGTAGGTTGTGGTTTCGACGTGCTCTGCTGAAATTCGGTTTTAAAGTATTAATTAGGCACCTTAGACCCACAAAAGGCTATAAATTATTGTTTTAATTTGTTTATTTAAATTTTAGTCTCAATATTTGTATGACAAAGGCCAATAACTTGTGAAAGTACAAATTTGCGGGAGGAACTGCTACTATTGGGCCTAAAGCTGCACCAGGAGTGATGGTGACCCCTCCTTCCACAAGCTAGACAAACAAATTGAGACAGTGGACAAGAAAGTCGAAATTCTTGCTTTGCTGAACGAGGATATCGTGGCTCTGCTTCGGTCAGAGCTTAAGACTGTTAACAGAGGAATTCGAAGCAGTTAAATCTGAATTGCATGCAGTTAAAACAGAACTGGCGAATAACACTGCAGCTATCTGCTCCGAAGGTGGACATGATGAAAACAACCATATCCGATTTGGAACACAGATTATCATTTACATTTATGCATTTGGCAGACGCTTTTTATCCAAAGCAACTTACAGAGCCCTTATTACAGGGACAATCCCCCCGGAGCAACCTGGAGTTAAGTGCCTTGCTCAAGGGCACAATGGTGGTGGCCGTGGGGTCCGAACCAGCGACCTTCTGATTAGTAATCCTCTGCTCTAGACACTACACCACCTCCATCATGCTCAGATGACATGACCTTGCTGCAAACTAAGGTGGAAAATCTCGAGACCGAGGTAATTAGCCTATGAGAAAAAACCTTGACATGGAGGGAATGATGAGGCGCTCCAACATCCGGATACTGAACGTAGCAGAAACCCCTGGATCAAGTAACCCAACAGCAGTTTCCAAACTATTTAAAGAAGTTTTGAAGATGTTATGATTGATAGATCACACAGGGGTATCCAAGCAAGGAAACCAGATGGTAGACCACGTGTCATTGTGGTGAAAGTACATTACTGTCAAGACTGTGTGGATGGCCTTTTATTAGGCTTTTTGGCTGCACTTTATTATTAAATTTTTTTTTTTTTTTAATATGTATGTTTATAAATAGGTTTAGGATATATTTATGCTAAAAGAGATAATAATGATGTAACTGAATATTTCACTCTGCCATTTCTTTTTTTGACCTTCACATCTGAATAGTATTAACATTAAATACGCTGCTTATAAGGCAGTTAGATTTAGAGGAAGGAAGATTTTCTCCCTTCCCTTTCATTTAAAAATTTACTCATTTTAACATTAAAGTAATGATAGACTGCCAGTTTATTCTTGACATATATCTCCCCAGTAAGTACTTAGTAAATTACTACTAATCTGGGGGTTTTCTTTTGCTTGAGTTATTACATGATGTGGGTTTTTTGTCCTTGATGGGAGGTTTAGTTTTTGTATGCAAGACTATATAACTTTGGGTTGAAAACAAGTCCCCTTGTTCTGATTAGGGCTGGGAACTTACTGTACCAGGTTTACATGATTTTTGTATTTCTTAATTTTTTTAAATTGTTTTCACTAAGGGGTTTTGTCAGTGCTATAGCAAACACAAAATTGTTAAATCTCAATATGCCTTTAGTTATTTTTTCCCCTTAAAACAAGACCATGGCTAACTTAAGCTCTTCAAGTGGTTCAACCAACTGCTATGTAACCTTTGTGAGCTGGAATGTTAAGTCACTAATTCACCTTCTTTCGCGTTTGAAAACACTTGACGTAGGGATAGCATTTCTTCAGGAAACACATCTGCAAACTTTTGATCATTTCCGAATCGGGAAGGATGGGTAGGCCAAGTAAACCATTCCAATTTTCACTCTAAGTCCAAAGGGGTAGCAATCCTTATCAATATAAATATCCCAATTGTTATGTCAAAGGTAGGAACGGACTCATCAGGGCGTTACATAATTGTAATAGCTAGGCTATATAACACACCAGTTATCCTGGCTAATGCTATGCGCCACACCAGTTAATTTTACACAAATCTATTTGCCCAGCTCCCAGATATGAACACACATTGTCTTATTCTTGGTGGGGAAATGAACTGTGCACTATCACCGATCCTAGACCACAGCTCACCTAAAACCGTTACCTCATCCAAATCAGCTCTTGCAATCCAGGCATTTCTTATTACAAATGGAATATCTGACGTGTGGCGTTTCCGGAATCCTACATTAAGAAGTTATTGATGACTCTAGGTATACCAACCTCTCATGCCAAATATTATCCTTGGTGTCTCAATTCGCTATTACACTCTTTTTTTTTTTTTCGAATTTTATTTAAACTGAAATGACTTTCTCGAACATAACCAGACCCCAGATATGTCCCCCTCAATAGTGTGGGAATCAATGAAGGCATATCTTAGGGGACAAATTATATCGTATAGTGCAAGACTCAGTAAGTGTCACAATGCGAGGCTTGAACAATTAATGAACGATATTTTACAGCTAGATAGAACAATTGCCACTGCCCCATCTAATGATTTATTTAATCAATGACTAGTTCTTTAAACCGAGTTCAACCCCCAATCAACCAAACACACTGAAAACCTCATTAATAAAATACTGAGTAGGGCATATGAATTTGGTGAAAAAGCTGGGAAAATTCTCGCTCAACAACTCCGTCAAAAGAATGCTGATCGAATTTTAGCTGAGATAATTGATGATATAGGCACTAAGCACATAGATCATTCAGAAAATAATTATTGTTTCTACAAATTCTACACAAAAGTTGTATACTAAAGAATCGCTTAGGAATGATTCTTTGTTTGACTCCTTTTTTGGGAAATTAGATATTCTCACAATTAACAAAGAAACTGCAATTGGTCTAGAAGAACGCTTTTCTACGGAGGAGCTTATAAACGCAGTCAACTTAATGCAAAATTTTAAATCTCCAGGACCTGATGAGTTCCCAAGTGAATTCTTTAAGAACTGTATTAAACAACTTTCACCTATTTAGCTGTCTGTCTATGAAGAATCATTTATTCATGGCTCTCTTCCTCTGACCATGCGACAGGCGGTCATATCACTTATCCCAATAAAGATAAGAATCCTCTAGAGTGTAGCTCCTATTGCCCTATCTCACTCCTAAATGTGGATAGTAAAATTCTCTCTAAAATGTTAGCCCACCGTTTGGAAGCTGTCTTACCCACAATTGTATCTGATGTTCAGACAGGCTTTATTAAAAATCAGCACTCCTTCAATGTGCAACGCCTGTTTAATATCCTTTATGATCCCACTTCCCCTGAGACCCCAGAAATACTAATATCGATCAATGCAGAAAAATAATTTTTCTTTTTACTCTCAAACTATTTGGTTTTGTCTCGTGGATAAGGGTGCTCTATTCCTCATCATTGGTGGCTGTCCAAACAAACAGCAATCTCTCCTCCTATATCCCACTCAGTCGCAGCATTAGGCAGGGTTGCCCCTTGTCACCTCTTTTATTTGCTATTGCTGCCGAACCGTTGGCGATTGCACTGCGTGTGGAGGCAAGCATTAAGGAAATACATAGAAAAGGTTCGGAGCATAAAGTATCCCTTTACGCTGATGACATGCTTTTATACTTATCTAACCCATACATTCAACATGATAGATCACGATAGAACATTCTCTAGAATAGGCTGGAGAATTATGGACTTGCATTAGCATGGTTTAGGTCCTATTTATCAGACCGCTACCACTTTGTATGTGTAAACAAGGAATTTTCAAATCAAACAAAAGTTATGTATGGAGTGCCACAGGGATCAGTTTTAGGACCTCTACTTTTCTCCTTATACATGCTTCCCCTGGGAGATATTATCAGGAATCATGGAATAAATTTCCACTATTATGCAGATGATACCCAACTTTACATTTCTTCTAAAACCAACAAAATTCACAATTCTCCAAATTGTGCATCAATGAAATCAAAGACTGGATAGCCAGAAATGTCCAACTCAATTCTGATAAAACCGTGATACTAATTATTGGACCTAAAACCTTTTAAAATAAGACACTAAAATATAATTTGACTCTCGATGGATGTACTGTTACATCATCTTCTACAGCAAGGAACTTTGGTGTTATTTGATACCAGTCTGTCATTTGAAATTCAAAAAATTAATTTAATTCATGTTTCATTACCTCAAGACTATATTATTTAATGCATTACTGGGAGGATGTACTGCAATTTCAATAAAGTAACTTCAAATAGTTTAAATGCAGCTGCCAGAGTGCTTACTAGAACCAAGAAATATGAAAATATGAGTCCAATTTTATCATCGTTATATTGGTTACCTTATAAATGTTTTATTAATTTTAAAATTCCATTAACTACATTCAAAGCTTTGAATGGTCAAGCTCCACAGTACTTAAGTGACATTCTGACACTCTATATTCCGTCACATTCATTACAATCATGCAATTCTGGCTTATAATTCCAGGAATATCAAAATCCCCAAAAGGAGGTAGATCCTTTTCATATTTGGCTCATAAACTATGAAATAGTCTCCCTAAAACTGTTCGGGATGCAGACCCACTCACTCAGTTTAAGTCTAGACTAAAGACTCATCTATTTGCAGTGTCAAGTCAAGTGAATTTTATTGTCATTCAACCATATACAGTTAGTACAGAACACAGCGAACGAGACAACGTTCCTCCAGGACCATGGTGCTACAAAAAACAACATAGGACAAACACAGAACCACAGTGGAGTGCAGAGTAGAGAGAAAGCCACTGGAATGTGCCACACATCCAATAGCACACGCTTATGAAGAGGTGAATGTCTCAGTAGTAGTATTCAGGCCGCTGAAATACAACCGCTTGGTCCAAAGAACAAATCTGAATGAATTTGCATTCCAGACTCCCTTTTATACCCCTATGTCGGGGGGAGTGGCATGCAAATACTACTCGCCAATTCTCATTGGCATTTTTTCAAAGATCTGAAGGTGTCTCTGGCTCTCAAGTTCGACCCCTAGTGTCACTACATTGACACAAAGTCAAGTGAATGACAGAAGGGGAACTCTTTCCACAGTGTGAGCAATTGTAAGGTTTTTATCAAGTATGAATTCTCAACACACCATCCCCCACCTCTCTAGGGAATCAACAACTGTCTGGTGATCTGAATGTGCTTTAGATGATGCAGCTCTTTTGGAAGAAATGTAATCTTTGGGTTTATCTGAATTTCAAACTATTTATTCGATAGCGTTGGACATGATGTTGTCTTCTCACTGTGACTACTCGGGCAAAACGTTTATACATGTGTATATAGATTACTTGCTGCACTGAAACTTTTCCCACATCAAAAGCAGTAGTATGGTTTCTAACCAGTATGAGTTCTCTCGTGTGTTTTCAGGTGTTCTGACCGAGTGAAACGCTTTCCACAGTGTGAACACTTGTAAGGTTTTTCTCCAGTATGAATTCTCTCATGTTTTTTCAGGTGTTGTGACTGAGTGAAACTCTTTTCACAGTGTGAACACTTGTAAGGTTTTTCTCCAGTATGAATTCTCTCATGTTTTTTCAGGTTTTCTGACCGAGTGAAACTCTTTCCACACTGTGAACACTCGTAAGGTTTTTCTCCAGTATGAATTCTCTCATGTTTTTTCAGGTGTTGTGACTGAGTGAAACTCTTTTCACAGTGTGAACACTTGTAAGGATTTTCTCCAGTATGAATTCTCTCATGTATTTTCAGGTGTTGTGACTGAGTGAAACTCTTTCCACAGTGTGAACACTTGTAAGATTTCTCTCCAGTATGGATTTTCTCATGCATTTTCAAGCTTTCTGACTGAGTGAAACTCTTTCCACAGTATGAACACTTGTAAGGTTTCTCTCCAGTATGAATTCTTTGGTGTCGTTTTAAGTCTCTGGCTGTAATAAAGATCTTCCCACATTCAAAGCACATATGAACCCCAGCACCGGTATGTATTTTCTGGTGTTCTTTACAGTAGGACTGGCATGAAAATTTTTTTCCACAAAAAAAGCACTTGTAAGGCTTCTCATTGGTATGCGTTTTCAGATGTTCTTTTAGGACTGAATTCAAAACAAATGTTTTACAGCACTTATCACATTCAAATGGTTTTTCTCCAGAGTGACGGTGGAGATGATCTTTGAGATGGCCTGTACATGCAAAACTTTTTCCACACTGATGGCACGTGTAAGGTCTCTCTCCGGTATGAACTCTCATGTGTGTATTAAGCTGGCTTTTATATATGAAACTCTTTCCACACTGAGAGCAGGTGAAAGTATTTTTGGCTGCTCTTCTTTGATGCTTTTTTGGTGAGAAATTCTTCTTAATCTTTGAGTCACTCAAAGATTTTTCTCCAGGTATTAAATCATGACGTTTGTGATCCTGAAGTTCCTCCTCCACTTCATTCAGCTCTAGAGGTTCATCTTGCTCGTTCATCAGCTCTACAATGAATACAGTAAATTGACAAAAATCTATTAAATAAATCAAAATAAACCCCAAATTTAAGGGCAGAATACAACAAACATCCAGTATTTATATTATAATTGCATCCTGATTCGTTATAAAGATATCGAAATGCCGATTCAATATTTATTAAGATTTCTTTAATTATTGTAAATTGATATATTAGCGGTGTTTGGTGGTCGACAGAAATATTTTTTTATGGCCAATGCTGATATCAAGAGAGCAGGGTGTCCCGATAGGCTAATATAATGATGATATCACACATCTTATTATAATAAAAAATATTTACATCAAATTGCTGAAAACATTTTTTTTATTTAGCACTATATTTACTCAAAATTGCATAAAATATTCATGAGATAAAAATATTTTGTGTGTTTTAAATGGTAGACAGTAGTTTAGTCTACTTTTAGTAATAAAATAGTATTTGCACATTTAAAAATGTTAATAAAATAGAAAGAGGACAATAACAACGGTAATTAATAGTAACGGTACATTAACAATCACATTTTCTCACAAAAGACAGAATCAAACTAATTAAACATACAGTGACAATGAATACAACATTAACATTTACTGCAGCACATGTAAAGCTCTTCTACTTTGAAGTTGCTCTCAAGTGCTTGTGCGGATCCATCGAGAAGAAATCTCCTGACAGCTTTCAGTTTACACGGCTTGTATCACCTGCTTACAGTGTCACAGACTGATATATGCAACATTCGTGAGTCACAGAAACTGATAAAATACATGCTTCTGTGAATGACACGAGCGCTCCACCAGAAGAAAACGCTGGATTTGCTCAAGTTTTGAGATTCGTGTTACTGATGCATGGAAAAATTATAGTAAATATTTGCACAACAGCCCAGTAGGTGGCAATTGGGCAGTCCTTATTGTCAATGTCGAGCCCTATCTTAAATTTAAAATAACAAATTAAGACTATAAGCAGAAACTTTACTCCAGAGTCACTGACACCACAGAAAATGTAATGACTTTGGAAAAATTACAATAAAAAGATTAAGGCTGCACCGATCGATCGGCTGCCCACCTAAATCGACCAATCTCATCTTAAATCTGTAAACGGATGAGAAAGAAAAGGAAAATGATAGTAAATATTTGCACAACAGCCCAGTAGGTGGCAATATGTGTGAAGATTGTGAATTGGCAAAAAACAACAGACCTCTCGTGAATGCACATAGGAGGTCTAGAATAAATGTATTTTTAAGAGTATAAAGGACTTAAATATTGAGCTGTTCCTCATCCACACCAATCATATCACTCATGAAGATGTAGATTTGACCACTCGAGACTTATGGATTACTTTTATGCTGCCTTTATCTGAGATATTCTTCTAAAAATCTTTGTGTTCTGCAGCAAAAAAAAAGTCATCCACATCTGGGATGGCATGAGGGTGAGTAAATGATGAGAATTTTCATTTGAGTGAACTATCCCTTTAAAATACAACTAAGCACTTCTAAAACAACAATAAAAACAACAAGGAACATTTCAATGCAGAGATTTCTTCGAAATGTAAAACAACATTAAAAGGAAGAAAAATACCTGAGGGAATAAAATCATCATCACCATCATCTTGATCCTCTGTTGTGGTTTCATCTTCATCACTCTCTTGTTCCTCTGTTGTGGTTTCTACCATCATCTTCATCAAATTCCTGCAGTCCAGCAGCTTCACTGAACACATCTTCATTGATGTCTGCAGCATCTGCTGGCCATCATCATCATCATCTTCATCATCATCTTCATCACTCCGTTGTTCCTCTGCTGTGATTTCTTCTTTTATCTCCTCCTGCATCACTTCAATCTTCACTGGTGTCTGCAGCATCTGCTGTTCTCCAGCGTTACAGACAGAAGTCAGAGACTCTGTGGAGGTTTGATCACCCTGATTACTGTCACACACACTCTCCTGAGCATCAGTAGAACAGAGTAAAGTGAGCTGTGAGCCCTGTGTGTCTCTGGATCTCTGTTCAGAGAGTTTGTCCAGCAGCTGCTGTGGTGTGGACTGATCTCTGCCGCTCCACACTGAATCCTGACATTCTGTGGAGGTCCCATCAGTCACACACACTGAAGATTGACAGGAAACCTTTTCCAGCTCCTGACAAACACAACACAATCACATCTGTACCGTTCATCACCACAGAGTCACAGTCATATCACATCATTTGAAACTTACTTACAATCTCAACTTTAACTCGCTCAAAACAGGTGCAGGATGAATACAGTTCTGTCTGCTTCAGTTTTGCCTTCAGTGACGTCACCTCTTTCTTCAGCTGAGAGATTTCTGTGATGAAATCATCAATATCCAGCATGGACAGATCAGTTCCTACTGATTTACAGCAGATCACATCCACCTGCTCTCTCATGATGAACATCTGAACACAAAAACATCATCATTATAATGGACTGACATTCATCACACGCAAAAACATTATTAAACACAAGAACAGCTGTTAAACAAAATAAGTAATTCTGAGATTATATAAATATAAATGTGTGCTTTGTGTTCGGGTTTCATTTTCCTGAAATATTGTCAGATATTTGCCCATAGCTAGCTTTATTCAACATATAATAGCCTTCATTGAAATAATTTACAAACAGTCGGATTTAACGAGCTCATTTGTCAGTAAAGTAACATAATTTACCTCAGTTTGATTTCCACAACACATTACAACATAAAAACACTCAAATTCACAATGCTCCAGATGATTAGATGATATATCTAATAACTTGTTTATCCAGTCACATACGGCGATAAAAAGCTTATTTTACGATCATTAAAACACCAAAGAGAGAAAAAGTATACGCACACAAAACACACACTTGAAACTATAAATCTCACAAATAATATAAACAAATTGAACACGTACCGATTGAGAGCTCAAACTGTTTTTTCTTCGTGATAAATGGCGGTTTGCAAAACAACTTCTAGTGATTTTCTCGCATTCTTCTTCTTCTGTTGATGTTTTATGGCGGTTGGCAATCCAACTTATATGGTGCATTCCCGCCACCTACTGGATTGGAGTGTGGAGCGCTAAATGGTTGGAAAGTTGGAGAGAGGTGAAGGAAAAAAAAAACAACAAAAAAAAAAAACACTATCTTATATTCTATTGATCAATCTTGTATCTTTTAAGAAATTAAATAATTCTTGATACATTCTTGATTGCTTTGGGCCATTTCCTAACAAAACTTGAAGTGATACTTCATTCACTCCCAGAGATCTTAAAGTTCGAGTTAGATGTAATCTTGATCTTTCATTTGCATCACATTTTATAATAACATGTTCTACAGATTCTTCTAGACCACATTTATCACATTTACCATTCTCATGTTTCCCTATTCTGTACAAACACTTATTTAATGCACAATGTCCAGTACGCATTCTAGAAACTGAAACATCCTCTTTCCTGTTTCCAAATTTTCTTCTTTCTAGACCAACTATTTTTTGAATGTGATGCAAGTGTCTACCTTTAATTCCACTGTCCCACTCATTCTGCCATATCTTTCTTATTTCACTCGCTATAAATCCTTTGACTTCTGTTTTACTTAATGATACTTTTTATGTCAATTTGAGAATGCTTCAAAGCCTGTTTAGCCAGATGGTCTGCCTCCTCGTTTCCTTTTACACCCACATGTGATGGTACCCACAAAAAGTTTACAATAAGCCCAGATTGTTTTATTCTAAATAGACTCTGCATCACTTCATATATCAAATCTTGTCTTGCTACCGATATTCCACTTGACAAGCTATTGATAGTGAATCTGTGCATATCACTGACCTTGTAGGTTGTATTTCCTTAAGCCATTGAAGTAAGTGCTGGGAATATTGCTATTAATTCAGTACAACTGTATGTCCACTAGAGGCATAGGGAAAAGCCAAGGAGGTATTGCTGACATAGCCACAGAAGGGGCAATGTTGATATCACTTATTCCTATGCTTTGTGCCTCCTTATTAGCTGTCCATCCAAAACTTGTTGATTTTTTTATAGTCGTATTCCCAGCAATTTCTCAAGACTTTCTTAACTTAATGACTATCCGAATGACCTTTTATGTTAATCCAATATCTCATCTTTAATTTGAGCCTTCTAATTTCTAGAGGCATTTCATTCATCTCTACTTGTACTGCTGTTATTGGAGATTATCTTATTGCTCCACTACATATTCTCAATGCTTGTGATTGCAATGCCTCAACTTTTAAAAGTAATGTTTTAGATGCAGAACTGTACACCATACATCCATAATCAATAGCAGCTCTTATTAGTGCACAGTATATACTTTTAAGAGACTGACGGCATGCTCCCCATTCAATTCCTGCCAAACACCTCATTACATTTATTGCTTTTTTACATTTGTCTATCATTTTCTGAATATGTACTTTAAAATTCAATTTAGAGTCCATCCACATTCCCAAGAATCTAACTACTGAAGATTGCTCCAATTGATGTCCAAAATTTAAAACTTTCCAATCACATTTTCCTGCTAAATTTTCAGAAATTTCCACCACCACTACCTCTTGCTCCCCATCTACCTCAGCTATTCTATACCCAATACCTTGTTTAATAAATGTTGCTACCCCACCACCTTTTCCTTTATGTCTATCCCTTATAATATTATTGTATCCATGCATTAAAAAATTTAATTGTGGTTTTAGCCATGTTACTTGCACGCAAATAAAATCAGGATCATTTTCTTGATTTGTTATAAATTTCTTAAATTCTTGTCTGTTAGCAATTAAACTTCCTGCGTTCCATTGCAAGATTGTAAATACCATTATGAACCACCACATGCTGCCTGACTATTTACTGTCTGACTGTTTGCTGTTTGCATCTTAAGCCTTTCGTTTTTCATATCTACATTAACATCCTCTAATTCCAAGTACTTTTCAGCTGCTCTGATAATAATTTTAATTCTTTCTGTCCTACTTTCGGTTTGGGCAGAACAATTCACCACTTCTGCCATAAATGCTATGAATGACACTTTATCTACAATCACTTCTTTCTCTTTACTTTGCTCTTGCAGCTTAACTTTTTGTTGTGGATTTGTTGCCTTAGCTTCTATTACTTTGCTTGTCTGTTTTACCTTCTCGAGAGCTTCAGCGTATGAAATTCCTTCTTCCACTCTGACATTTTGAACTTTCACTGCATTTTTCCTCACTAAACAACCTCCATATCCCGCGCTATGATCACCTCCGCAATTACAGCACTTAAGGTTTGCACCTTGTTCACATTTGCTATATTCATGCTCACCTCCACATCTCGCACATCTCTATTTGCCTCTGCACACAGCTTTTTTGTTGCCTACTGTCTTTACAAAACAGCAAAATTTTACCATCCCTTAAGGTCTTAACACTTTCAATCGCCATAATATTTCTTTCAGTGCTTTTGTAAATTTCAAAGGGTTGATGATATTTACAGATTCTGAAATATACTTCGACAACACCTTATATTCCTCTTTCCTCCTTCTTACCTGATGATAACCCTTCTCACTATCCGTTTCTGATATTTGCCCCCAATTTTTCTTTCTTTTCCTAGCTCTACCACCTTCCATTCATTACTTGCATTTCCTTCTTTATCCACATCCACCATTTCATCCTCCATTTCCGGATCGCTTCCGAAGTCTACGCTACTTCCTAACATCAGCGCTCCAGTCACAATCCAGCCATCACCAACCGCCTCCTTTCTCACCTCCTACTGGACTGGAGTGTTGATGCGTTTGGCGGGAAATAGTTACAGTACACGTCAAACTTTTATCCTAGCCTCACATTTCCATCAAATGTGTTAAAAGGGAACCTGTCAAGCTCCAAAATGTCAAATAAAGCACCGTAGAAGTTAAATAACTTATTCACTTCAATTCCCCTCAGCCAAAGCTCTTAAATGGACCACAATAATTAAATGAACTCTAATGATGGTGTCAACACTGTACCTCACACAAAGGTGGCCTGTTATCTCCCCATCCTAAATCTCCTGCCACCTCCTTATTAGTTTCTGCTTTCCTCAATGGGAAGTTTGTCAATGACAGTGTGTCTAGAATTTCCAATGAATATTAAAATGTTGAATAAATTTAGATTTTTGGAACACTTCCAACATTAGTTAACATAAAATAACAATTATCAAAACGTTTTTAACACTGATAGGTATAATGTTTAAATATAGCAATAGATTTTTCTAAATAAACATTAACAAAGACTTAAAAATGCTGTGAAATATATTGTTCAAATTTGATAATCCATTATGCTTTTACTAATTGTAACAAATAGATAATTACTATAAACAAAGTATTGCCTAATTTCTTGTAAATATTAGTACACCCCCCCCCCCCCCCCCCCCCTTAACACTTGTTAAAAAAATGCAATAAAATTAAAATTAGTGGCATGTAACTGTAATAGACGACAAATGCTTCTAAATTCATCATATTATTTTGTAGATAATAAGAATCTTGCACAAGAGCACATAATTGAGGTTTTCAATCATTCTCTCCAAATGATCAACAGTTGAAGTCATTTAGTATTTGGTAGCATTGCCTTTAAATTGTTTAACTTGGGTCAAACATTTTGAGTAGCCTTCCACAAGGAATAAGGCCCTCCTGTCTTTAGATGCAGAAAAAGCTTCTGATCGGATAGAGTGGCATCCTGATTTGGATGTGGGAATACCTTCTTAAAATGGTTTCAGTTACTATATTTAAACTCAACAGCAGAAATTCTAACAAACAGGAATATATCAAAACCAATTTAATTCAAAAAAGGATCCCGTTAGGGATGCCCCTTATCCCTGCTGTTATTTACTTTGGCAATTGAACCATTCGCTGTAGCTGTACGGACGCAGGCAGCAATCGCTGGAATAACAATTGGACAAGTTGAACATAAGCTCTCATTATATGCGGATGATGTTATTGTTTTTATCTCACACCTCTGTAGAATATTCCTAAGCTGCTGGAGTTAATAAAAGCATTTGGCAACATCTCAGGATATGCAATCAATAACACCAAGTCCTCTATTTTATTGCTTGATGAAAAGGAAAGGGAGAATCCACCTAGGGAATTCTGCCACCTTAAACTGGTATACCAGTTAACATATTTGGGAATACAAATTTTGTCAAATCTGGATATGATCATTAAAGTCTACAAGGAACCTCTAATGGAGGAAATAGTGGAATCCACTAATAGATGGATCTCCCTACCTCAGTCCTTGATTGGCAGAATTAACATTCTAAAAATTAACACACTCCCTACGGTATATATTTCAGAATATCCCAATACCCCTGCCTGATGACTTCTTTCAGAAACTTAGAAAATTATCTATTGGATTTATTTGGAAAAAAAATAGGTAATAGAATCAGACTGTCCCTACTACATTTACAATATAGCAAAGGAGGTTTTCAAATGTCAAAATATAATCTGGTACTATTGGGCAGTACAACTTGGGTCTATTAAGTTTATTTTGCAACAAAGGATATTCCACAGTGGAAAGAAATGGAACCGAAAGGCTTCCGTTTGCCTTTACCCCTATATTTATATTCAGATAAACTGCCAAATTTGATGAAACAAACTACCAATCCAATTGTCAAAAATATGGTCAAGGTGTGGTTTGAAGTGAGAAAGTTTATTAAAGAACCTAACTTTTTATCACAGTACAGTCCCATATGGGGAAATCAGTGTTTTACTCCAGGAAGAGCAGATGCTGTATTTAGAACATGGGCAACAAAAGATTTAGAAGAAAAATAAAATCTGTACATACCTAACAGACTATATGATGTCATTTGAAGGAATTAGACACAAATATAAAAAAATTTAAGTACCTTTGTAACATAGTTCAATGGAAAGGAGGAGGTGAAAACCGGCTTGACAATATAAATAATATTTTAATTAAAAACTTAAACAAAAGACAAACACACACACATGACAGACATGTCCGTAAATGATCTCTCTCTCCCGCACCATCCTCTGCAGTTGGATTTATCCCTCTCTGAGACCTGATTAGCCTAATACGGGACCGGGTGTGTAGGATCACGACCCGGCCCCGCCCTGCCACATTCCTCCCTCGTTCTCTCAGGCTTTAATATTCTAATAAACATTGCAAAAAAAAAATTTAAAAGAAAGAACTGTATCGGCAGTGTCTGTGGCAGGCGATCTTCCTCAGCTGGTGTAGGAAGAACAACCTCTGCTGGCCCTTTTTCAAAACTGAGTTCATGTGAGTCTCCCACTTCAGGTCCTGTGAGATGATAGTGCCCAGGAACCTGAATGTCTCCACTTCAGCCACAGTACTGTTCAGAATGGTGAGCAGGGTTAATACTGTGGTATTCCTCCTAAAGTCCACTATCATCAGTGTGTTCAGCTTCAGGTTGTTTTGACTGTACAAGATGGCCAGCTGTTTAACTTTCCTTCTGTATGCAGAATCATCATCATCTTGGGTGAGGCTGATGACTGTAGTGTCATCTGTGAACTTCAGGAGCTTAACAGAGGGGTCCTTGGGAGTGCAGATGTTTGTGTGGGACATAGTCAGGAGAGTACACATCCCTAAGGGGCACCATTGCTGATTGTACATGTGCTGGAGGTGAATTTCCCCATTCCCACAAACTGCTGATCCACTGGTGATCCACTGACAGATTACAATTTAGTCCATAGGAGAGCGGGGTTCATGGTGTTAAAAGCCTAACTGAAGTCAACAAATAGTATCCTTGTATATAGTAAGTGCCTGATCTGTCTAGATATTGAAGTATGTAATACAGTCCCATAATGACTGCATCATCCACAGACCTGTAAGCTCAATAAGCACACTGCAGGGGATCCAGAAATGGTTCAGTTATGTCCTTCAGGCTTTTCAAATCTACAGTAAAACATATTCAGATAATCAGCCAGTTGTTGATTCTCTACAGAGTTTGGAGGATGGTGTCTTGTAGTTGGTAATGTCCTTCAGGCCTCTCCACACTGATGCAAGGTCGCTAGTTGAGAATTTGTTTCTCAACTTTTCAGAATAGCTTCTTTTAGCCACTGTCTCCTTTTGTCAGTCTGTTTTTGACTTGATTGTACATGATGTTATCACCACTTCTGTAAGCATCCTCTTTGGCTCGATGAAGCTGCCTGAATGTAGCTGTAAACCATGATTTGTCATTGTTGTACTTCATGTTTAATACTTAAACTTATGTATAATGTAACAGGATCTGTGAGCTCAACCAGGTCAGTAGCTGCAGCCTAAAATACACTCCAGTCATTGCTCCAATTCTTTACAGTCCTTATTACAGGTTTAGCTGATTTTAGTTTCTGCCTGTAGATCGGAAGATGATGAACCAGACAGTGATCAGAGAATCTCAAAGCTGCTCTAGGGACAGAGTGATATTTATTGTTGTGTAGTACTGAGCCACTCTATATCTGTCTTTGGTGAGGCATGTAATGTGCTGTCTGTATTTGAGTAGTTTGCATGTGAGATTTGTCTCCAATCTCTAAGAATAATAAGTGAGTCTGGGTGCTATTGTACCATGTCTGTGTTCTGAACAGCCAGCTGTTACAGCACTGTACTCACCCACGGTTGTGGAGAATGTAAACACTCACAAGAATACACAAGGAAAACTCCCATTGTTACACTGTACACCAACATTCGCTGATGTACAAACACATTCCAATGTCTCTCGTTTTCTCCATTTTCTCCATAACAGCTGGAAGCTGATAGAGGTAATGCGCTCCCCGGAATTGATTCACTCAGCCAGGTTTCTGTGAAGCACAATGTAGCAGAATGGACTAAGACCTTATTTTTGTGGGTGAGGAGAGGTAATATGTCTGTTTTGTTAAGAAGAGGGCAGAGATCCGCTAGATGGATGCTTGGTAGCGTGATTCAAAAGCAGCACTGTTGGAGCTTCCCATATTGAATCTCCACTCTCTTCCTAACAAAATGGATTAACTACATCTCCTCACCCATACAATCAAGGACTTTTCAATCTCTGCTGCCTTATGTTTCACAGAAACCTGGCTGAGTGAAGCCATTCTGGACAGTGCATTACATCTACCAGGCTTTCAGCTGTTCAGAGCGGATCGCATTGTGGAATTAACGGGGAAAACGAGAGGTGGTGGAACATGCTTTTACATCAATGAAAGTTGGTGTACAGGTGTAACAACGTTAAAGAAGATGTGCTGTCCTAATTTGGATGCACTCTTTATTAAATGTAAGCCATTCTACTTGCCTTGGGAGCTTTCTTTGTTTATTCTGGTGAGTGTTTATACCGCGCCAAACGTGTGTGCAAACGCAGCACTGCAACTGCTGGCTGACCAAAATCACAGACATGGAACAACAATACCTGGAGTTATTATTATTCTTGGGGATTTTAACAAAGCAAACCTCAAAAGTGATCTGCCCAAATGCAAACAGCACATTACATGCCCCAACAGAGACAGGAGTATACTAAATCACTGCTACACAACAATAAAGGATGCATATCGCTCTGTCCCTAGAGTAGCTTTGGGACTATCGGATCACTGTCTGCTTCATCTTCTTCCAAAATACAGGCAGAAACTAAAATTTGCTAAGCCTGTATTAAGGACTGTAAAGAGATGGACTAATTAAGAAGAGCTCAAACTACAAGCCTGCTTTGACTGTTTGAGTGTTTTTGAGGCTGCAGACACCGATCTGGATGAGCTCACATATAATGTTGCATCATATATCAGTTTCTGTGAGGATATGTGCATCCCTACTAGAAATTGTTAATTAACATTTAACAATGACAAACCATGGTTTACAGCAGAGCTCAGGCAGCTTCGTCAGGCCAAAGAGGATGCTTATAGAGGTGGGGATAAAGTCTTGTATAATCAGGCCAGGAACACACTGAATAAGGAAATCAGAATGGCTAAAAGAAGATACTCTGATATGCTAACGGACTAAAAAAAATAGTTTTCAGCTAATGACCCTGCATCAGTGTGGAGTGCCATGAAACAACTTACGAATTACAAGACTCCTGTCCCCAACCCTGTGGTGGACCAACAACTAGCTGATGACCTGAATGAGTTCTACTGTAGATTTGAAAGGCCCAATCCCACACCCGCTCTGACCTTCACTTCACACAAACTCCAACACCTCCTGAAACCCCCCTCCTCCCCCCTCCTGTTACTCATCCTGCACTTAAGATCTGTGAAGAAGAGGTGTCCCATATCTTTCAAAACAAAATATAAGTACAGCACAGAGCCCGGATGGTGTTTCACCTATGTGTTTTAGATCCTGTGCTAACCAGCTGGCCCCCATCTTCACACTGATCTTCAACAGATCACTGGAGCAGTGTGAAGTCCCATACTGCTTCTAACACTCAATCATCATCCCTGTCCCAAAGAAACCAAATATCACATGACTTAATAACTACATGACTACAGACGCCCTGATGTCTTACCAGCTTTCTGACGGACAGGCAGCAGCTTGTGAGGGGAAATTCACTTCCAGCACCTGTACAATCAGCACTGGTGCCCCCCAGGGATGTGTGCTCTCCCCACTTCTTCGTCTCCTTCTACTCCAATGACTGCATCGCCAAGAACCCCTCTGTCAAGCTCATGAGGTTTGCAGACGACACCACTGTCATCGGCCTCATCCGAGATGATGACGAGTCTGCATACAGAAGCGAGGTTAAACAGCTGGCTGTCAGGTGCATTCAAAACATCCTTGAGCTGAACATGCTCAGGAAGGAGGAACCCCCCAATACTGTCCCTCTCATCATTCTGAACAGCACTGTGGCAGCAGTGGAGTCATTCAGGTTCCTGGGCTCTACCATCTCACAGGACCTGAAGTAGGAGATCCACATTGACTCCATTGTGAAAAAGGCCCTGCAGATTTGTACTTCCTACTCCAGTTGTGGAAGTTCAACCTGCCACAGGTGCTGCTGATTCAATTCTCCGTGGACTTCATTGAGTCTGTCCTCTTCACTTCAATAACTGTCTGGTTTGGTTCTGCTACAAAATCAGATATCAGAAGACTACAAAGGACTGTATTTCTATGATGCTCTGGTCCAGAGATATAGGATTTGTTATTTGCTTCATAGGGTAACCCCATATTGTTGCTAGGAAGTTACCAAGGTGATACTCAAAAGGCTTCATTCTACCCTGAGTCAAATGAATGAAACCAGAAGTCTCTACGATGTTCTGGTGCAGAGATATGTGATTTGTTACTTGGTTGCTAGGGTAACCCCATCTAAATGCTTGGCATTTATAAAGGTGATACTCAAAATGCTCCTTGCTACCCTGAGTCAAATAAACAAAACCAAATATCTCAATGATTTTCTGGTCCAGAGATATGTGATTTTTACTTGGTTGCTAGTGTAACCCCATTTGGTTGTCATTTGATTTCCAGGGTGATACTAACAAGGCTGCTTGCTGGCCTGAGTCATACGAGCCAACAATGAAGTCTCTATGATATTCTGTTCCAGAGATATCCATCTAAGCTCATTTGAATGAAAGTCAATGGGGACAGTTGTTAGGGTGCCGTAAATGGTTGCTAGTGCATAGCTAAGTAGTTTCCATGATGATACTTGAAGACTGATTGCTCACCCAAGTGAATCAAGCTGACCCTCATGTCTCTAGGACATTTTGATACGAAGTTAACACTCTGAGCCATTTTGAATGAAAGTCTAAGGGGACAGTTGGTAGGGTGCCGTAAATGGTTGCTAGTGCATAGCTAAGTAGTTTCCATGATGATACTTGAAGACTGATTGTTCACCCAAATGAATCAAGCCAACCCTCATGTCTCTAGGACATTTTGATACGAAGTTAACACTCTGAGCCATTTTTCAACCAGTCAATTGGGCTGGTTGCTAGGGTGCTCTAAATGGTTGCTAGGGCATGGCTAGCCGGTGACCAGAGAGATTCTAATTGGCTGATTACTAACCTTACTCAAAAGAGCCAATCCCCAATTGTCAAAGACATTCTGTTCTGAAGAAATCCATCTGAGCCATTTTGAATGGAAGTCTATGGGGCGGTTGCTAGGGTGCCATAAATGGTTGCTAGGGTGTGGCTACACCATTTCCAAGATGATATATAAATACTGATTGGTAGCCTGAATGAAATGAGCTTGCCCCCATGTCTATTTATGACAATCTGATTGGGAGATATGATCCCACAAATTTCAGTGTCTTGTCGAAGTAGGAAAAAAACAATTGATTTCATGGGCAAGACCTTTGCCATAGTATGCCTATGGGGCATTTTTGGGCTGGTTTTACCTCGCAGGGGTAGATCTTACCCCCAATCTCATGTTATGCTCTAAAGCTTACTAGGCTGTATGAAATGAGTCCACCCATATGTCTCTACGAACTTCTGATCCTTAGATATGATCTGTAAAATGTTGTCGCAATGCAAAGTCTATGGGATTTTTCAGGATGTTGTTTGACCCCTGGGGTGCACTGTACCCCCCATCCCTTAGAAAAGTCATAGCACAGGTGTCGTAAATAGATCGGTCAGTTTGACACCTCATTTGTGGGTCTATGAAAAACGATGATGAGTTGGAGAAATATCCTCTGGTCTGATGAAACAAAAATTGAACATACTAACATCGTTATGTTTGGAGGAAAAAGGGTTAGGCTTGCGAACACTATCCCAATCGTAAAGTATGGTGGTGGCAGCATCATGTTGTGGGGATGCTTTGGAGGGACTGGTGCACTTCACAAAATAGATGGCATACGAGGAAGGAAAATTATTTGGATATATTGAAGCAACATCTCAAGACATCAGCCAAGAAGTTAAAGTTCGGTCGCAAATGGGTCTTCCGATTGGACAATGACCATAAGCATACCTCCAAAGTTGTGGAAAAATGAGTAGTAAATATAAAGTACGGTGTGACAAAAATTATTTATGGCCTGACAGGAGTTATTTGACCTTTGCTTCCTCTCCCCTCTCCCCTCCCTCCGGCAGTTGCATAGGATGAGGTATAACATGTTTGGTCAGTTGGTCTGTACAGGATGTGGTATGAAGTGTTTGGTCAGCTGTTCTGATATCCCTGCGCTGTAGCTGAGACCATCTGTGTTTTTAAAAGGGTAGAAAGATTATTATTCTTTAATGATGTACAATGTTTAACAGTTTTACTTCAACAAACAACATTTTAATTGAAATAGTATGCATTATAAAATGTATCTTTAGCACAAAGAATCTTACATTTGTCCGTTCAAAGTCCTTTCACAAGCTCATCCAAACGATAATGGAGTAAGAAAGACAAAGTTTAACATTAGCTTAGCAAACAGGATGCGTTACTAAAACATAATATTTAATTTTAGCAGTAGTCATTTTGTCATTTTCACAATCCTTAGGGCATGTCCCAAGAAACTTTAAAATGGCAGTTATACTGTAAAACTGCTTATTTAGAGCAACTTGATCCTGGAGAATTGGCTAATTACAGACTGATTTCAAATCTACAATTTATGTCAAAAATACTAAAAAAAGTAGTGTCCTCCCAATTATGTTAATTACAACAGAGAAATGGAATAATGGAATGGTCAAGATTTAGGCCCCATCACATTACAGAGACTGCACTTATCAGAGTTACAAATATCTTGCTCTTATCTGATCGCAGCTGCATTTCTCTTCTAGTGCTTTTAGATCTTAGTGCTGCATTCGACACGATAGATCATGACATTCTCTAGAATAGGATGGAGAATTATGGACTTGCATTAGCATGGTTTAGGTCCTATTTAGCAGACCGCTACCACTTTTTATGTGTAAACGAGGAATTGTCGAATCAAACAAAAGTTATGTATGGAGTGCCACAGGGAGCAGTTTTAGGACCTCTGCTTTTCTCCTTATACATGCTTCCCCTGGGAGATATTATCAGGAATCATTGAATACATTTTCACTGTTATGCAGATGATATCCCACTTTATATTTCTTCTAAAACCAACAAAATTCACAATTCTCCAAATTGTGTATCAATGAAATCAAAGACTGGATAGCCAGAAATGTCCTTCTACTCAATTCTGATAAAACAGTGATACAAATTATTGGACTAAAAACCTCTAAAAATAAGACGCTAAAATATAATTTGACTCTCAATGGATGTACGGTTACCTCTTCTTCTACAGCAAGGAACTTCGGTGTTATTTGATACCAATCTGTCATTTGAAATTCCAAAAATTTATTGAATTAATGTTTTCATGACTTCAAGACTATATTATTGTAATGCATTACTGGGAGGATGTACTGGAAGTTCAATAAATAAACTTCATATAGTTCAAAACGCAGCTGCCAGAGTGCTTACTAGAACCAAGAAATATGAAGTCCAATTTTATCATCGTTACATCGGCTACCTTTTAAATGTTTTATTAATTTTAAAATTCCATTAACTACATTCAAAGCTTTGAATGGTCAAGCTCCACAGTACTTAAGTGACATTCTGACACTCTATATTCCGTCACATTCATTACAAACATGAAATTCTGGCTTATAATTCCAAGAATATCAAAATCCATAAAAGGAGGCATATCCTTTTCATATTTGGCTCATAAACTATGGAATAGTCTCCCTAACACTGTTTGGGATGAAGACCCACTCACTCAGTTTAAGTCCAGACTACAGACTCATCTATTTGCAGTGTCAATTCAAGTGGATTTTATTGTCGTTCAACCATATACAGTTAGTACAGTACACAGCGAAACGAGACAACGTTCCTCCAGGACCATGGTGCTACATAAAACAACATAGGACAAACACAGAACCACAGTGGAGTGCAGAGTAGAGAGAAAGCCGCTGGGATGCGCCATACATCCAATAGCACACGCTTCTGAAGAGGTGAATGTATCAGTAGTAGTATTCAGCCCACTGAAATACAACCGCTTGGGTCCAAAGAACAAATCTGAATGAATTTGCAATTCCAGCCTCCCTTTTATACCCCTATAAGTCCAAGATGGTGCCACAGATGGTCGCCTCAGTGTGTGTGCGCATTGTTTTGTTTCGTTTTTTAACTCAATTTTTTGTGATGGTTCCCGGAGATGAGCTTGTGAAAATCAGGGGAACAACACCAGAGGACTTATTTCCTAATTTTCTTCTCTCTACACTGGAAATTTTGGACATTCTGGTCAAAGGTGCGCTCACCTTTGCTCACGCAGCGAAACGCCGATGGAGAGGGAAACAGGGTGGTGCGCTTGTGCGTCTTCGCCAGCGAGGATTATGCTCACCATTGCCAGGAATATTTCTCTCTAACGTGCGTTCACTGCAACAAACTGGAGGAATTACAACTGTTGTTGCGGAAAAACAGGGACTTTTCTTTATCTACTGTTTTGTGGTTTACGGAGACGTGGCTTTGTGGATTAATACCGGACTCTGCGCTTCAGCTGGCAGGCTTTCAAATTTACAGAGCAGACAGAGACACGGAACTTTCCGGCAAAACTTAAGGTGGAGGAATCTGTTTTTACATCAAGAGCGGCTGGTGCAACGACGTGACAGTGATCCAGAAGCACTGTTCTCCTGACCTGGAATCTTTCATCATAAACTGTAAGCATAGCGCATGTTCGCCGACCAGATACTGGGGGTGGAGCAGACCAACCCGGACTCTTTAGTTATTGTCCTTGGTGACTTTAACAAAGGAAACCTTACTCACGATCTCCCTAAATACAAACAGTTTATTAAATGCCCGACCAGAGAGGAGAACATTCTGAGTCACTGTTACACCACAGTCAGGAATGCTTATCACGCCATTCCCCGTGCTGCACTGGGTCACTCTCGGACCACATCATGGTCCACCTGATTCCTGCGTACAGGCAGATACTAAAGCTCTGCAAACCTGTAGTGAGGACATCAAGGAAGTGGACCAGTGAGGCTGTGGAGGATCTTCAGTCGTGTAACTGACTGGGACGTGTTAAGGACTGCTACAAACAGTCTGGATGAGTACACAAAGGCTGTGACCTCATATATCAGACTGCTGTGTTCCATCACGCACCAGGGTGAGTTACAACAATGACAAACTCTGGTTTACAGCCAAACTCAGAAGGTTAAGGTTTGATAAGGAAGAAGCCTTCAGGAGTAGGGACAAAGACAGATTTAAAGAGGTGAAGTACAAGTTTAGGAAGGCGGTGAAAGAGGCTAAATGACGGTACTCTGAGAATCTCCAACACCAGCTCTCAGCCAACGACTCTGCGTCTGTCTGGAAAGGGCTCAGGAAGATCACCAACTACAAGCCTAAAGCCTCCCAGGCCATCAACGACCGATGCCTAGCCAACGACCTGAATGAGTTCTATTGCTGATTTGAAGACAAAGGGACAGTCCTGTAACCATTCCCCACGATACCTCCCAACAAAGGGTCAGTCATGAAATCATCATGACTCCAGCTACAGTGCATCACCTCCACCTCCCCCACCTCAGCAGGGTCCGGGGAAACCCCACTAATGCCCACCTTAAAGGTAACCCCCCCACCCCCCTCAGTGACGGCTCTTTCCATCCATGAGAGGGATGTCAACAAACTCTTTAGGAGACAGAACCCCCGGAAAGCTGCTGGACCAGACCTGTTGCCCTGACTTCTGTGGTTATGAAGTCCTTTGAGCTCCTTGTGCGTTCACACCTCAAAAGACATCACTGACCCCCTCCTGGACCCCCTGCAGTTTGCATATAGAGCCAACAGGTCTGTAGACGATGCAGTCAACTTGGCCCTCCACTACATACTCCAGCATCTGGACTCCGCAGGAACCTATGCCAGGATCCTGTTTGTGGATTTCAGCTCTGCCTTTAACACCATCCTCCCGGCTCTGCATCAAGAGAAACAAATGGTGACCAAAACATTGTAGCTCCAAAAATACACATACAGTGATAGAAAGCTTATTTTACGATCATTAAAACACCAAAGAGAGAAAAAAGTATATGCACATAAAACAAACACACTTGAAACTATAAATCTCACAAATAACATAAAACAAATTGAAAACGTACCGATTGAGAGCTCAAACTGTTCTTTCTTCGAGCCTCGAAGCCTATGATAAATGGCTGTTTGCAAAACAACTTCTGGTGATTTTCTCGCCTCCTACTGGACTGGAGTGTTGATGCGTTTGGCAGTTTCAGTCACGATTTATGCCCCATCACATTACAGAGACTGCACTTATCAGAGTTACAAATAGCTTGCTCTTATCTGATCACAGCTGCATTTCTCTTCTAGTGCTTTTAGATCTTAGTGCTGCATTTGACACGACAGATCACAACATTCTCTAGAATAGGCTGGAGAATTATGGACTTGCATTAGCATGGTTTAGGTCCTATTAATCAGACCGCTACCACTTTGTATGTAACAAGGAATTTTCAAAAAAACAAAAGTTATGTATGTAGTGCCACAGGGATCAGTTTTAGGACCTTTACTTTTCTCCTTAAACATGCTTCCCCTGGGAAATATTATCAGGAATCATGGAGTACATTTCCACTGTTATGCAGATGATACCCAACTTTATATTTCTTCCCTTTTAACACATTTGATGGAAATGTGAGGCTAGGATAAAAGTTTGATGTATACTGTAACTATTTCCCGCCAAACGCATCAACACTCCAGTCCAGTAGGAGGCGAGAAAATCACCAGAAATTGTTTTACAAACCGCCATTTATCACGAAGAAAGAACAGTTTGAGCTCTCAATCGGTACGTGTTACATTTGTTTTATGTTATTTGTGAGATTTATAGTTTCAAGTGTGTGTTTGTTTTATGTGCATACACTTTTTTTCTCTCATTGGTGTTTTAATTATCGTAAAATAAGCTTTTTATCGCCGTATGTGACTGGATAAACAAGTTATTAGATATATCATCTAATCATCTGGAGCATTGTGAATTTGAGTGTTTTTCTTTTGTAATGTGTTGTGGAAATCAAACTGAGGTAAATTATGTTACATTACTGACAAATGAGCTCGTTAAATCCGACTATTTGTAAATTATTTCAATGAAGGGTATTATATGTTGAATAAAGCTTGCTATGGGCTAATATCTGACAATATTTCAGGAAAATGAAACCCGAACACAAAGCACACATTTATATTTATATAATCTCAGAATTACTTGTTTTGTTTAACAGTTGTTCTTGTGTTTAATAATGTTTTTGAGTGTGATGAATGTCAGTCCATTATAATGATGATGTTTTTGTGTTCAGATGTTCATCATGAGAGAGCAGGTGGATGTGATCTGCTGTAAATCAGTAGGAACTGATCTGTCCATGCTGGATATTGATGATTTCATCACAGAAATCTCTCAGCTGAAGAAAGAGGTGACATCACTGAAGGCAAAACTGAAGGAGGCAGAACTGTATTCATCCTGCACCTGTTTTGAGCGAGTTAAAGTTGAGATTGTAAGTAAGTTTTCAAATGATGTGATATGACTGTGACTCTGTGATGATGAACGGTACAGATGTGATTGTGTTGTGTTTGTCAGGAGCTGGAAAAGGTTTCCTGTCAATCTTCAGTGTGTGTGACTGATGGGACCTCCACAGAATGTCAGGATTCAGTGTGGAGCGGCAGAGATCAGTCCACACCACAGCAGCTGCTGGACAAACTCTCTGAACAGAGATCCAGAGACACACAGGACTCACAGCTCACTTTACTCTGTTCTACTGATGCTCAGGAGAGTGTGTGTGACAGTAATCAGGGTGATCCAACCTCCACAGAGTCTCTGACTTCTGTCTGTAACGCTGGAGAACAGCAGACGTTGCAGACACCAGTGAAGATGTGTTCAGTGAAGCTGCTGGACTGCAGGAATTTGATGAAGATGATAGTAGAAACCACAACAGAGGAACAAGATGGTGATGAAGATGATGATGATTTTATTCCTTCAGGTATTTTTCTTCCTTTTAATGGTGTTTTATATTTTGAAGAAATGTCTGCATTAAAAAGTTCCTTGTCGTTTTTATTAGAGATGCACCAATTGCAATTTTCTTGGCCGATTCCGATTTTTCTCCAAGTGTGACCTGCCGATATCAATTTTTCCCGATTTTCTTTCTAAGAACTATTGACCGCATATACAAACAAAATCTACCTTTATTCAATGCAAAATGTAATTTTCATAATAAAATAAATTATTAAACATTAAAATTTCCCCCAAACAAAGTTACAGGATCTTCTCTGACTAATGATATATAAAGTGCTCTGTGACTGGAAAGAGGTAGAAATAACAATTAACTGCAAATGAGTTGCTTTATATAACAAAGCAGATGTCATTTTCCACTATTTTTATAAATGGACCTTTTTCTATTTTTTACTTTTAAACAATTCCAAATATTATAAGCCTATGAACAAAACTGAAGTGTCCAATACGCTCAACATTGACATTAATCTTACGTTAGATACCAAATATCAGAGGTAAAACTGATTGCTGCTTCGGGATCGGCTTGTAACCACACCTGTCGTCACTCACCCCTGTTTTTCCCGGGAGTCTCCTGTATTTCACACCCATCTCCCACCCCCCTCCTGTTTTGTTATTTCTCCCGGGAAACTCCCATAACTTGTATGGCCCAAACCACTTTATATGAATAATCATGTCAATATATTATTCCAAGGTTGTCCAGTTGCCAGATCTTGTATGAAACGCATCCAACTCGCACAATCTAGACATTTCAACCCATTTGTGACCATAAACATTTCTAATAATTTGTGACCTCATAATTGCAACCAAAATTAAATTTAAGGTAGGGCTCGACATTGATAATAAGGACTGCCCAATGCGGGCCATTGCTGCATTTATAATGTTTGTGCCAGCGGACCACAAGTGAGAGAACAAAAAGCGAACAAAGTCTTAACAAGCACTCGGAGACAAGCAAACTTGATTCTTTTTAGCTTGCAAAGACACGTGAGCACATAATATATTGGACGCTGCAAGGAACAAGAGCGTGCAGATACCGAGAGTGCCGTGATCGCCTTATCCACCTGTGGTATCGAGTTATTTCCAGAGCTGTTCTGCTGCAGGATGACTATTTAAAACGGTCTGCTTCATATCATCCTTAAAACACACGTGTAAATATGAATATGTTTATGAATTTTTATCTGTAAATTGGGATTATATAAAGCATAAATCATATCTTGCAAATCATAAATGGTATTATGAGAAATTATCTTCAAAACTAAACACATTTTTTTTTTAAAGCCATGATGGTTAAAAAAAGCTATTTTTCATTTTTGTTAAACAAGACCGGGCCAGTAGAAAAAATCTTTAGCATTAAACACTGAATTAAAGGAATAATTCTGCCAAAAATGTCATTCTTGTCATGTACTCATCCTCATGTTCTTCCAAACTTTTGTTCTTTCAGACATTTTTCTGTGACTCACATTCAATCAAAATGTTTATATTCATCAAAAGAAACTATAAATCATAATTAATGGTATAAAATATAGCTTTTGTACAGCAAAAATCACAATTAATACCAGGAATTAGGACAAATCAGCTCTTATAAATCGTGATTCTTGAGGCGAATGATTTTTGAATGGTCTCCCTGATTAAAAAAAATTAGTTTGAATTCATTTTGAAATAGATACTTTTTGCTAAATATGCTATTATAATTATTTTATTTACAGTCACAGTTTGTTTTGTTGTAACATGCCATCGTGTTACCACAATAATAGACTGGCGTACAACTCATTTAAACGGTCACGTGCATCAGAGCCGCGACAGACGTGCATGATCTTGTGATGTTTAAAGTGCTCATGTGTTTCATTCTCTATCTCTCTCCTCAACAGTTCCCTGTTACTTTTAATAGTCTTGTCTGATGATATAATGGCTAATATCAATAAAACATCTATCACATGCTGTCCATAAGTATGTTGGTATGTAATTTAGATGGAAGTAATTCCTCAGTAACACGAATCACAAAACTTGAGCAAATCCAGCGTTTTCTTCTAGTGGAGCGCTCGTGTCATTCGCAGAAGCATGTATTTTATCAGTTTCTGTGACTCATGAATGTTGCATATATCAGTCTGTGACACTGTAAGCAGGTGATACAAGCCGTGTAAACTGAAAGCTGTCAGGAGATTTCTTCTCGATGGATCCGCACAAGTGCTAGAGAGCAACTTCAAAGTAGAAGAGCTTTACATGTGCTGCTGTAAATGTTAATGTCGTATTCATTGTCACTGGATGTTTAAGTAGTTTGATTCTGTCTTTTGTGAATAAATGTGATTGTTAATGTACCGTTACTATTAATTACCGTTATTGTCCTCTTTCTATTATATTAACATTTTTAAATGTGCAAATACAATTTTATTACTAAAAGTAGACTAAACTTCTGTCTACCAAAATATTCAAAATATTTTTATCTCATGAATATTTTATGCAAATTTGAGTAAATATAGTGCTAAATAAAAGACATAAGTTTTCAGCAATTTGATGTAAATGTTTTTTATTATAATAAAATGTGTGAGATATCATCATTATATTAGCCTATTGGGACACCCTGCTCTCTAGATATCAGCATTGGCCATAAAAAATTATTTCTGTCGACCGCTAATATATCAATTTACAATAATTAAAGAAATCGTAATAAATATTGAATCGGCATTTCGATATATTTATAACGAATCAGGAGGCAATTCCCACCCCTTATAAATACTGGACATTTGTTGTGTTCTGCCCTTAAATTGGGGTTTAATTTGATTTATTTTTATATTTTTCCCATTTTAATTGATTTGTCAATTTACTATTTTCATTGTAGAGCTGATGAACGAGCAAGATGAACCTCTAGAGCTGAATGAAGTGGAGGAGGAACTTCAGGATCACAAACGTCATGATTTAATACCTGGAGAAAAATCTTTGAGTGACTCAAAGATTAAGAAGAATTTCTCACCAAAAAAGCATCAAAGAAAAGCTGCCAAAAATAATTTAACTTGCTCTCAGTGTGGAAAGAGTTTCACATGTGAAAGCCGGCTTAAAACACACATGAGAGTTCATACCGGAGAGAGGCCTTACACGTGCCATCAGTGTGGAAAAAGTTTTGCACAAACACAAAATCTCACATGTCATCTTCGCTGTCACTCAGGAGAAAGACCATTTGAATGTGATAAGTGCGGTAAAACATTTGTTTTGCCAAAATACCTAAAAAAACATCTGAAAGCTCACACAAATGAGAAGCCTTACAAATGCTTTTTTTGTGGAAAGAGTTTTTCATGCCAGTCCTACTGTAAAGAACACCAGAAAATACATACCGGTGGTGGGGTTCATATGTGTTTTGAATGTGGGAAGATTTTTATTACAGCCAGCGACTTAAAACAGCACCAAAGAATTCATACTGGAGAAAAACCTTACAAGTGTTCACACTGTGGAAAGTGTTTCACTCATTCACAACAACTGAAAACACATGAGAGAATTCATACTGGAGAAAAACCCTACAAGTGTTCACACTGTGAAAAGAGTTTCACACAGTCACAACAACTGAAAATACACGAGAGAATTCATACTGGAGAGAAACCTTACAAGTGTTCACACTGTGGAAAGAGTTTCCCTCGGTCACAATACCTGAAAACACACGAGAGAATTCATACTGGAGAAAAACCTTACAAGTGTTCACACTGTGGAAAGAGTTTCACTCAGTCACAAAACCTGAAAATACATGAGAGAATTCATACTGGAGAAAATCCTTACAAATGCTCTCACTGTGGAAAAAGTTTCCCTCGGTCACATCACCTGAAAATACATGAGAGAATTCATACTGGAGAAAAACCTTACAAGTGTTCACACTGTGGAAAGAGTTTCACTCAGTCACAAAACCTGAAAATACACGAGAGAATTCATACTGGTTAGAAACCATACCACTGCTTTTGATGTGGGAAACGTTTCAGTGCAGCAAGTAATCTATATACACTGTATCTGTAGTCAGTGAGAAGACAAAGTTTAATGTTAAACTTTGTCATTTTTACTCCATTATCGTTTGGATGAGCTTGTGAAAGGACTTTGAATGGACAAATGTAAGATTCTTTGTGCTAAAAATACATTTTATAATGCATTCTATTTCAATTAAAATGTTGTTTGTTGAAATAAAACTGTTAAACACATTTGTTTTTTATAATTTAAGTAAAATAACACTTTGTCTTTGTTAACCATTTATTCATCATTTTAAAGTGAACATCTGAATGAGTTTGCTTCAGCAGAAACACATTTTCACCGTTTTGTGAAAAAAAGTCTTATACCAAGCATTATTTTACCACAAAACTGTGGTGTCAAAATAATGCTTGGTATAAGACTTTGCAACAGTTTTGTCACCAAGCATTGCACCCCATTAAAAACACATCATTTAAACACATTTTAAACGTAATGCTAATTTTTATGTCTTACAATAATAATAAAAAATAAAATGACCCACACACATTACTTTATCATGTTTTTGAAAAACATCTCAATGATTACATCAATGAATTATTTAATCAATCACTATTTTTTAGTTTGAGTTGAAAGAAAACAACTCTTATACCATACATTATTTTGTCAACTCAGTTTTCCATAAACATTGTACATCATTAAAGATTAATAATTTTTCTACCCTTTTAAAAACACAGATGGTCTCGGCTACAGCGCGGGGATATCAGAACAGCTGACCAAACACGTCATACCACATCCTGTACAGACTAGCTGACCAAACACGTCATACCACATCCTGTACAACTGCCGGAGGGGGGAGAGTATAGGTCAAAAAAGGTCAAATAACACCTGTTAGGCCATAAATAATTTTTGTCACACCATACATTATATTTACTACTCATTTTTCCACAACTTTGGAGGTATGCTTGTGATCATTGTCCATTTAAATGTCCATTTAACAGAACGTTAACTTGCTGGTTGATGTCTTGAGATGTTGCTTCAATATATCCACATAATTTTCCTTCCTCCTGTGCCATCTATTTTGTGAAGTGCACCGGTCCCTCCTGTAGCAAAGCATCCCCACAACATGATGCTTCCACCACCATACTTTACGATTGGGATAGTGTTTGCAAGCCGTACCCTTTTTCCTCCAAACATGACGATGTTAGTATGTTCAATTTTTGTTTCATCAGACCAGAGGATATTTCTCCAACTCATCCCCCATCGTTTTTCATAGACCCACAAATGAGGTGTCAAACTGACCGATCTATTTACGACACCTGTGCTATGACTTTTCTAAGGGGGGCGGGGGGGGTACAGTGCACCCCAGGGGGCTAACAACATTCTGAAAAATCCCATAGACTTTGCATTGTGACAAAATTGTACGGATCATATCTACGGATCAGAATTTCGTAGAGACATATGGGTGGACTCATTTCATACAGCCTAGTAAGCTGTTTTAGAGCATAACATTAGATTGGGGGTAAGATCTACCACTGGGAGGTAAAACCGGCCCAAAAATGCCCCATAGGCATACTATGGCAAGGGTCTCGTCCATGAAATCAATTGTTTTTTTCCTACTTTAACAAGATACTGAAATTTGTGGGAATCGTATCTTCCAATCAGAATATCATAAATAGACATGGGGGCTACCAATCAGTCTTTATATATCATCTTGGAAATGGTGTAGCCACACCCTAGCAACCGTCCCCTTAGACTTCCATTCAAAATGGCTCAGAGTGTTAACTTCGTATCAAAATGTCCTAGAGACATGAGGGTCAGCTTGATTCACTTGGGTGAGCAATCAGTCTTCAAGTATCATCATGGAAACTACTTAGCTATGCACTAGCAACCATTTATGGCAACCTAACAACTGTCCCCACTGACTTTCATTCAAATGAGCTTAGATGGATATCTCTGGAACAGAATATCATAGAGACTGCATTGTTAGCTTGTATGACTCAGGCCAGCAAGCATCCTTGTTAGTATCACCCTGGAAACTGCCTAGCAACCAGATGGGGTTACACTAGAAACCAAATAACAAATCATATATCTCTGCACCAGAACATCATAGAGACTTTTGTTTCGTTTATTTGACTCAGGGTAGCAAGGAGCCTTTTGAGTGTCACCTTTATAAATGCCAAGCATTCAGATGGGGTTACCCTAGCAACCAAGTAACAAATCACATATCTCTGCACCAGAACATCGTAGAGACTTCTGGTTTTGTTCATTTGACTCAGGGTAGAATGACGCCTTTTGAGTAACACCTTGGTAACTGCCTAGCAACAATATGGGGTTACCCTATCAAGCAAATAATAAATCATATATCTCTGCACAGAACATCATAGAGAGATAGTCATTTGTAGTCTTCTGATATCTGATTTTGTAGCTGAACTAAACCAGACAGTTATTGAAGTGAAGAGGACAGACTCAATGAAGTCCAAGGAGAACTGAATCGGCAGCACCTGTGGCAGGTTGAACTTCTACAACTGGAATAGGAAGTACAACCTCTGCAGGGCCTTTTTCACAATGGAGTCAATGCGGATCTCCCACTTCCGGTCCTGTGAGATGGTAGAGCCCAGGAATGATCAGTGACTTCACTGCTGCCACAGTGCTGTTCAGAATGATGAGGGGGACAGTATTGGGGGGGGGGGGGGTGCCTCCTTCCTGAGCATGTTCATCTCAAGGATGTCTTGAATGCACCATACAGCCAGCTGTTTAACCTTGCTTCTGTATGCAGACTCATCGTCATCTCGGATGAGGCCATGACAGTGGTGTCATCTGCAAACCTCAGGAGCTTGACAGAGGGGTTCTAGGTGATGCAGTCGTTGGTGTAGAGGGAGAAGAGTAGTGGGGAGAGCACACATCCCTGGGGGGCACCAGTGCTGATTGTACAGGTGCTGGAAGTGAATTTCCCCTCTGTCCATCAGAAAGCTGGTAAGACATCAGGGCTTCTGTAGTCATTAAGTCCTGTGATATTTGGTTTCTTTGGGACAGGGATGATGATTGAGTGTTTGAAGCAGTATGGGACTTCACACTGCTCCAGTGATCTGTTGAGGATCAGTGTGAAGATGGGGGGGCAGCTGGTTAGCACAGGATCTAAGAAACATGGGTGAAACAATATCCAGGCTTTGTGCTGTCCTTATCTTTTGTTTTGAAAGACATGGGACAACTCTTCTTCACAGATCTTAAGTGCAGGTTCAGTAACGGGGGGGGGGGGGGGGGGGGGGGGTTTGTAGGAGGTGTTGGAGTTTGTGTGAAGTGCCGGTCAGAGCGGGTGTGGGATTGGGCCTTTCAAATCTACAGTAGAACTCATTCAGGTTGTCAGCTAGTTGTTGGTCCACCACAGGGTTGGGGACAGGAGTCTTGTAATTCATAAGTTGCTTCATGGCACTCCACACTGATGCAGGGTCATTAGCTGAAAACTATTTTTTTTAGTCCGTTAGCATATCAGAGTATCTTCTTTTAGCCATTCTGATTTCCTTATTCAGTGTGTTCCTGGCCTGATTATACAAGACTTTATCCCCACCTCTGTAAGCACCCTCTTTGGCCTGACAAAGCTGCCTGATCTCTGCTGTAAACCATGGTTTGTCATTGTTAAATGTTAATGAAGTCCTAGTAGGAATGCACATATCCTCACAGAAACTGATATATGATGCAACAGTATATGTGAGCTCATCCAGATTGGTGTCTGCAGCCTCAAAAACACTCCAATCAGTGCAGTCAAAGCAGGCTTGTAGTTCGAGCTCTTCTTAATTGGTCCAACTCTTTACAGTCCTTACTACAGGCTTAGCAAATTTTAGTTTCTGCCTGTATTTTGGAAAAAGATGAACCAGTCAGTGATCCGATAGTCCCAAAGCTGCTCTAGGGACAGAGCGATATGCATCCTTTATTGTTGTGTAGCAGTGATTTAGTATATTCCTGTCTCTGGTGGGGCATGTAATGTGCTGTTTACATTTGGGCAGTTCGTGTGTGAGGTTTGCTTTGTTATAATCCCCAAGAATAATGACTGAGGCGAGAAACATGAAATGTACATGATGTTCTGCTCTGTATATGTGTGTGTCTCTGGCCTTCTCTGTGTGTGTAACCAGTTGAACCCAGATGTCAGTTGCAGGCCTTGGGTGTGTGCGTATGTTATTCCTCAATATATTCTGCAAATATACTCTGCAAATTGCTGACCATTCTGGTCTCTTCCTCTTTATGATGTTCCACATTTCCTGGCAGCATGCTTATTTCTGTAAGGTGAACAAGTCACACTTGTCCTCGTGAGGTGGACAGGGTCAGTCACATGGCATAACGTCTGAAGGCATCTGAATGACCCTGTTCCAGTATTATTCCACAATACCCAATTTCTCCCCCTTGTCCATGAGCCTAAAGCGGTCACTTTTCTATTGGCTGTTCATTGTCTCATGAAGAATATAAATACCCTGCTTGCTGTAATAAATCTTTGAGTAGATTGAATACAACCAATGTGTGTTGTTGTTCTTTCTTCTCCCAAAGTCAAAGTCTACAGAGACTCAAACTCACTACTGCACTTCACTGGGCACAGAGATAGAAAGACGGGACCGGGGAATTGGGGATCGTTACTAGATGCAAAACATTCCTAACAGTTATTATTACGTATGTCCACAGACATATGAATGTGATTTGATCAGCCAGCAATTGCAGTGCTGCGTTTGCACACACGTTTGGCACAATATAAACACTCACCAGAATAAACGAAGAAAACTCTCACGGCAAGTAGAATGGCTTACATTTAATAAAGAGTGCATCCAAATTAGGACAGGATATCTTCTTTAAATTTGTTACACATGTACACCAACTTTCATTGATGTAAAAACATGTTCCACCACCTCTCGTTTACCCCGTTAATTCCACAATGTGATTCGCTCTGAACAGCTGAAAGCCCGGCACATGTAATGCACTGTCCAGAATGGCTTCACTCAGCCAGGTTTCTGTGAAGCATAAGGCAGCAGAGGTTGAAAAGTCCTTGATTGTATGGGTGAGGAGATGTAGTTCATCCGTTTTGTTAGGAAGAGAGTGGAGATTCAATATGGGAAGCTCCGACAGTGCTGCTTTTGAACCACGCTACCAAACATCCATCTAGTGGATCTCTGCCCTCTTCTTAACAAAACAGACGTATTACTTCTCCTCACCCACAAAAATAAGGATTTAGCCAATTCTGCTACATTGTGCTTCACAGAAACCTGGCTGAGTGAAGCGCATAATTTCCTTCAGCTTCCAGCTGTTATGGAGAAAATGGAGAAAAAGAGAGGCATTGGAATGTGTTTTTACATCAGCGAATGTTGGTGTGCAGTGTAACAATGGGAGTTTTCCTTGTGTATACTTGTAAGTGTTTACATTCTCCACAACCATGGGTGAGTGCAGTGCTGCAACAGCTGGCTGATCAGAACACAGACATGGTACAATAGCACCCAGACTCACTTATTATTCTTAGAGATTGGAGACAAATCTCACATGCGAACTACTCAAATACAGACAGCACATTACATGCCCCACCAAAGACAGATATAGAGTGGCTCAGTGCTACACAACAATAAATATCACTCTGTCCCTAGAGCAGCTTTGAGACTCTCTGATCACTGTCTGGTTCATCATCTTCCGATCTACAGGCAGAAACTAAAATCAGCTAAACCTGTAATAAAGACTGTAAAGAATTGGAGCAATGACTGGAGTGTATTTTAGGCTGCAGCTACTGACCTGGTTGAGCTCACAGATCCTGTTACATTATACATAAGTTTCTGTGAGGATATTTGCAATCCTGCTTGTATAACATGAAGTACAACAATGACAAATCAGGGTTTACAGCTACATTCAGGCAGCTTCATCAAGCCAAAGAGAATGCTTACAGAAGTGGTGACATCATGTACAATCCAGTCAAAAACAGACTGACAAAAGGAGAGAGTGGCTAAAAGAAGCTATTCTGAAAAGCTGAGAAACAAATTCTAAAATAGCAACCCCGCGTCAGTGTGGAGAGGCCCGAAGGACATTACCAACTACAAGAGACCATCCCCCAAACTCTGTAGAGAATCAACAACTGGCTGATGATCTGAATATGTTTTACTGTAGATTTGAAAAGCCTTAAGGACATAACTGAACCATTTCTGGATTCCCTGCAGTGTGCTTATTGAGCTTACAGGTCTGTGGATGATGCAGTCATTATGGGACTGTATTACATCAATATCTAGACAGATCAGGCACTTACTGTATGCAAGGATACTATTTGTTGACTTCAGTTTGGCTTTTAACACCATCAACTCCACTCTCCTATGGACTAAATTGTAATTTGTCAGTGGATCACCAGCAGTTAGTGGGAATGGGGAAATTCACCTCCAGCACATGTACAATCAGCAATGGTGCCCTCCAGGGATGGGTACTCTTCTCACTATTTTCCTCTACAAACCATCTGCACTGCCAAGGACCCCTCTGTTAAGCTCCTGAAGTTCACAGATGATACTACAGTCATCTGCCTCATCCAAGATGATGATGTTTCTACATACAGAAGGGAGGTTAAACAGCTGGCCATCTTGTACAGTCAAAACAACCTGAAGCTGTACACACTGATGATAGTGGACTTTAGGAGGAACACCACATTATTAACCCTGCTCACCATTCTGAACAGTACTGTGGTTGAAGTGGAGACATTCAGGTTCCTAGGCACTATCAGCTCACAGGACCTGTAGTGGGAGACTCACATGAACTCAATTTTCAAAAAGGCCCAGCAGAGGTTGTTCTTCCTTCACCAGCTGAAAAAGTTCGCCCTGCCACAGGCACTGTCGATACAGTTATTTTTTTTTTTTACAGTGTTTATTATAAGTTCTTTTATATACATATGTGTATGCTTAAACAAAAGCAAGCAAACAAACAAACAGTAGACTGCCTCAGCAACCAAGACATCCACTGGGGTACAAATTAATAGTATGTTACAAAGAACAACTCAGATCTATTACACATATAATTAAAAAGAAAAAAAAACACATGGTAAAATTAAAATTCTGAACAGTACTGTGGTTGAAGTGGAGACATTCAGGTTCCTAGGCACTATCAGCTCACAGGACCTGTAGTGGGAGACTCACATGAACTCAATTTTCAAAAAGGCCCAGCAGAGGTTGTTCTTCCTTCACCAGCTGAAAAAGTTCGCCCTGCCACAGGCACTGTCGATACAGTTATTTTTTTTTTTTACAGTGTTTATTATAAGTTCTTTTATATACATATGTGTATGCTTAAACAAAAGCAAGCAAACAAACAAACAGTAGACTGCCTCAGCAACCAAGACATCCACTGGGGTACAAATTAATAGTATGTTACAAAGAACAACTCAGATCTATTACACATATAATTAAAGAGAAAAAAAACACATGGTAAAATTAAAATATGTATTTAAACTTCACAAAATTGGGGGACATTAGCGAGCAAGTGATGGAGTAGGTTGTGGTTTTGACGTGCTCTGCTGAAATTCGGTTTAAAAGTATTATTTGGGTACCTTATACCCACAAAAGGCTACAAATGAATGTTTTAAGTTTGTTTCTTTCAATTTTAGTCTCGATATTTGTGTGACAAAGGCCAATAACTTGTGAAAGTACAAATTTGTGGGAGGAACTGCTACTACTGGGCCTAAAGCTGCACCAGGAGTGATAATGACAGCCTACAGAGAGGAGGTGCACACACTGACCCGCTGGTGTCAGGAGCACAACCTCTCCCTCAACGTCAGTAAAACCAAGGAGCTTGTAGTGGACTTCAGGAAGAAAGACAGAGAACACAGCCCCATCACCATTAATGGAGCACCGGTGGAGAGAGTCAGCAGTTTCAAGTTCCTCGGTGTCCACATTACTGAGGAACTCACATGGTCCGTCCACACTGAGGCCGTTGTGAAGAAGGCTCACCAGCGCCTCTTCTTCCTGAAACGGCTGAGGAAGTTCAGAATGAACCACCACATCCTCACACGGTTCTACACCTGCACTGTAGAGAGCATCCTGACTGGCTGTATCACCGCCTTGTACGGCAATAGCACCGCCCACAACCGCAAAGACCTGCAAAGGGTGGTGCGAACTGCCCGACACATCATTGGAGGTGAGCTTCCCTCCCTCCAGGACATATATAACAGGTGGTGTGTGAAAAAAGCTCGGAGGATCATCAGAGACATGGACTGCTGTCACTGCTACCATCAGGCAGGCGGTATCGCAGCATCAGGACCCACACCAGCCGACTACATGACAGCTTCTTCCCCCAAGCAATAAGACTTTTGAACATATGATCTCTCACGATCAACAATCAGCACTGCACATTATTAATCATCATCTTATATAACACACTGGACTGTCAATATATTCTCCCCAATCAAACTAGTGTATATATATTTTTATATACCCTTATCCTAGTGTATGTGTATTCTAAATTGTGTGTATTGTTTACTGTACATTTGTATATTAGCACTATGTTGTGTAATTGTGTTGTGTAAATATGTTGTGCATTGTTTACTGTACATTGTATATTAGTATTATATTGTGTAATTATGTGTACATTTGTTATGTAAATTGGTATATGTCTCGTCACTGTCATGACTGCTATGTTGCTCGGAACTGCACACAAGACTTTCACCTACTGTTGCACTTGTGTACACAGTAGTGTGACAATAAAGTGACCACCTTCCCCAAGCTAGACAAACATGAAAGTGGAAATTCTTGCATTGCTGAAAGAGGATATCGAAGCTCTGCTTTGGTCAGAGCTTAAGACTGTGTTAACTGAGGCATTCGAGGCGATTAAATCTGAATTGCATGCAGTTAAAACAGAACTGGCGAATAACACTGCAGCAATCTGCTCCAAAGGTGGACATGATGAAAACAACCATATCCGATTTGGAACACAGATTATCATCATGCTCAGATGACGTGACATTGCTGCAAACTAATGAGGAAAAACTCGAGACCAAGGTAAATAGCCTCCTGGAAAATACCTTGACATGGAGGGAAGGATGAGGTGCTCCAAAATCTGGATATTGAATGTACCAGAGACCCCTGGTTCAAGTAACCCAACAGCAGTTTCCAAACTATTGAAAGAAGTTTTGAAGATGTTATGATTGATGGATCACACAGGGGACTCCAAGCAAGGAAACCAGATGGTAGACCATGTGTCATTGTGGTCAAAGTACATTACTATCAAGACTGTGTGGATGTCCTTCGCCGTGCCAGGGAGTTTGGCCCTCTTCAGTTTAAAGGAACCACTATTTCCATATTCCCTGATTACCCCCCGAGTGTGGCACAAGCTAGGTCTGCATTCAGTGAGGTTCATCGACTACTCCGAGGCCGAGACGGCATCCGTTATGTCATCTCCTACCCAGCACGATTCTGTATCACACACAATAGTACTGAGAGACGGATTCAAAACCCAGGAAATGGCAAAAGACTGACCATGACCTGCATAAGGGAAGCATTTTCGAACGGGGGTCATTCGGACGCTGTGGAATGGGGAACCATACGTGGGTTCTTGTACGCTGCGCGCCAGCCCCCCAAAAATTTTCATGGGCTGGGGGCCGGTGCCCATTCGTTCGGGAGTCCCTAGGGTGAGGTCTGCGAGGCCGGTGCCCACCCAGGGCGCCATGGACCCCCGCCACGGGCGTTTAAAGATGCCCCCCTGAATTTGCCTTTCAAATGCTGTTCAGCATTCACCAGAGGGGTGCCAGCCTCACGTCCACCTTCTGGCTTAAATGAATGGGAGCCTTCACCATTTCGATGGCAAGTGGGCACCTCTCGAGGGCAGTGCTGTCCCACTTTCAATTTGTTTCATTGTGTTCTATTAATGGGCGAGTGGGACGCAGTGCCAAGTGAAGACCCCCATAGACCCCTGGTTGTCCACAGACCCATTATCTTCCCCCTGACCACTTATTTTTCCCAAATGGACCAGGGAGACCCCTGCCCACCCTGGGGGGGCACGGCTGTCCACGGACCCGCTATCATGCCCCTGACCACTTATTTTTCCCAAATTGACCATTAAGACCCCCAGACCACCCAGATGGGGCGAGGCTGTCCACGGATCTGCTATCTGCCCCCTGACCAACTGTTTTTCCAGAATTTGCCCAAATAGTCCCCCAGACCACCCAGAGGGGGTGGGGCTGTCCACAGACCCGCTATCTGCCAGCTAACCATCTATTTTGCACAATTTATCCAATGAAAACCCCGGACCAACTGTAGGGGTTCGGGCTGTCCAGAGACACGCTATCTGAACCCAAACCAACTATTTTGCCCACTTTGACCTGAAACACATAGGTGTGTAAACACAAACTGATTATACAACTCTGTGTAAAGAATAACTGTTGTGGGTAGTCCCACTTCCAATTAATTTAATGGGCCAAAGGACTCTCTGTCCAATAGCCAATGATTGTATTGCTGTATGTACAGAATAACTGGAGTGGGTAGTCCCACTTCCAATCAATTTAATGGGCCAAAGGACTCTCTGTCCATTAGTCAGTGATTATATTGCTGCATGTACAGAATAACTGGAGTGGGTAGTCCCACTTCCATTCAATTTAATGGGCAAAAGGACTCTCTGTCCAATAGCCAGTGATTGTATTGCTGTATGTACAGAATAACTGGAGTGGGTAGTCCCACTTCCATTCAATTTAATGGGCAAAAGGACTCTCTGTCCATTAGCCAGTGATTGTATTGCTGTTTGTACAGAATAACTGGAGTGGATAGTCCCACTTCCAATCAATTTAATGGGCCAAAGGACTCTCTGTCCATTAGCCAGTGATTCTGTTGCTGCATGTACAGAATAACTGTAGTGGGTAGTCCCTCTTCCAATCAATTTAATGGGCCAAAGGACTCTCTGTCCATTAGCCAGTGATTCTATTGCTGTATGAACAGAATAACTGGAGTGGGTAGTCTCGCTTCCAATCAATTTAATGGGCCAATGGACTCTCTGTCCATTAGCCAGTGATTGTATTGCTGCATGTACAGAGTTACTGGAGTGGGTAGTCCCATTTCCAATCAATTTAATGGGCCAAAGGAAGGACTCTCTGTACATGCAGCAATACAATCACTGGCTAATGGACAGAGTTACTGGAGTGGGTAGTCCCACTTCCAATCAATTTAATGGGCCAAAGGACTCTCTGTCCAATAGCCAGTGATTGTATTGCTGTGTGTACATTATATCTGTAGTGGGTAGTCCCACTTCCAATCAATTTAATGGGCCAAAAGGCTCTCTGTCCATTAGCCAGTGATTGTATTGTTGTATGTACATTATATATGTAGTGGGTAGTCCCACTTCCAATCAATTTAATGGGCCAAAGGACTCTCTGTCCATTAGCCAGTGATTGTATTGCTGTATTGCAGTGATTGTATTGGTGTATTTCCCCTGTGTACACCAACACATGGACAGTGGGATTTTAATCTTTTGAAGGGTGCACTATGATCAGGGGGAGTCCTACAGTCACCTAAATGTGATTATATGTCAGAAATGTTATCCTGGAGTTATAAAAATAATGTCCACCAAGTGATGATTTTTTGCCCATTAAAATGATTGGAAGTGGGACTTCCCACATACCCACATGCAATTTGTTTGCGTTGGCTGAAATCATCACTTGGTGGACATCATTTTTATAACTCTAGGATCACATTTATGAGATATAATCACATTTAGGTGACTGTAGGACTCCCCCTGATCATAGTGCACCCTTCAAAAGATTAAAATTCCACTGTCCACGAAACCTTTATTTCTATGAATGGGGACAAATTGTACGTGGGATGTCCAGATCTCAGCTCTGGACAGACTTAGGAAGCTGCAATCTCTGTTTCTGATCTTCTCCAAGCCTCCTCTTTCTATGGTATAAAATTCAAGAAGATCAGAGGAAGTTGAAAATGTCACGCAAAAAATCTTAAAGGGGCAGGCACAACATTTTCGACATCCTCAGATCTTTTTGAAACTCACAATATAGAAAGTGGAGGTTGATATTACAACAGAAACAGTGGTTTCAGCTTCCTAAGTCAATCCAGAGCTGAGATCTGGACATCCCATTTTTATGTTATGAAGGGTGCATAGTGTTCAGGGGGCTTCACTGTGTCACACAAATGTGATTAAATGTCGTAAATTTGATCCTGGAGCTATAAAAATGAAGTCCACCAAGTGATGATTTCAGACAATGCAAATAAATTAGAAGTGGATAGTCCCACTTCCAATCAATTTAATGGGCCAAAGGACTCTGTCCATTAGCCAGTGATTGTATTTCTGTATGTACATTATATCTGTAGTAGGTAGTCCCACTTGCAATCAATTTAATGGGCCAAAGGACTCTCTGTCCAATAGCCAGTGATTGTATTGCTGTATGTACAGAGTTACTGGATTGGGTAGTCCCTCTTCCAATCAATTTAATGGGCCAAAGGACTCTCTGTCCATTAGCCAGTGATTCTATTGCTGTATGAACAGAATAACTGGAGTGGGTAGTCTCGCTTCCAATCAATTTAATGGGCCAATGGACTCTCTGTCCATTAGCCAGTGATTGTATTGCTGCATGTACAGAGTTACTGGAGTGGGTAGTCCCATTTCCAATCAATTTAATGGGCCAAAGGAAGGACTCTCTGTACATGCAGCAATACAATCACTGGCTAATGGACAGAGTTACTGGAGTGGGTAGTCCCACTTCCAATCAATTTAATGGGCCAAAGGACTCTCTGTCCAATAGCCAGTGATTGTATTGCTGTGTGTACATTATATCTGTAGTGGGTAGTCCCACTTCCAATCAATTTAATGGGCCAAAAGGCTCTCTGTCCATTAGCCAGTGATTGTATTGTTGTATGTACATTATATATGTAGTGGGTAGTCCCACTTCCAATCAATTTAATGGGCCAAAGGACTCTCTGTCCATTAGCCAGTGATTGTATTGCTGTATTGCAGTGATTGTATTGGTGTATTTCCCCTGTGTACACCAACACATGGACAGTGGGATTTTAATCTTTTGAAGGGTGCACTATGATCAGGGGGAGTCCTACAGTCACCTAAATGTGATTATATGTCAGAAATGTTATCCTGGAGTTATAAAAATAATGTCCACCAAGTGATGATTTTTTGCCCATTAAAATGATTGGAAGTGGGACTTCCCACATACCCACATGCAATTTGTTTGCGTTGGCTGAAATCATCACTTGGTGGACATCATTTTTATAACTCTAGGATCACATTTATGAGATATAATCACATTTAGGTGACTGTAGGACTCCCCCTGATCATAGTGCACCCTTCAAAAGATTAAAATTCCACTGTCCACGAAACCTTTATTTCTATGAATGGGGACAAATTGTACGTGGGATGTCCAGATCTCAGCTCTGGACAGACTTAGGAAGCTGCAATCTCTGTTTCTGATCTTCTCCAAGCCTCCTCTTTCTATGGTATAAAATTCAAGAAGATCAGAGGAAGTTGAAAATGTCACGCAAAAAATCTTAAAGGGGCAGGCACAACATTTTCGACATCCTCAGATCTTTTTGAAACTCACAATATAGAAAGTGGAGGTTGATATTACAACAGAAACAGTGGTTTCAGCTTCCTAAGTCAATCCAGAGCTGAGATCTGGACATCCCATTTTTATGTTATGAAGGGTGCATAGTGTTCAGGGGGCTTCACTGTGTCACACAAATGTGATTAAATGTCGTAAATTTGATCCTGGAGCTATAAAAATGAAGTCCACCAAGTGATGATTTCAGACAATGCAAATAAATTAGAAGTGGATAGTCCCACTTCCAATCAATTTAATGGGCCAAAGGACTCTGTCCATTAGCCAGTGATTGTATTTCTGTATGTACATTATATCTGTAGTAGGTAGTCCCACTTGCAATCAATTTAATGGGCCAAAGGACTCTCTGTCCAATAGCCAGTGATTGTATTGCTGTATGTACAGAGTTACTGGATTGGGTAGTCCCACTTCCAATCAATTTAATGGGCCAAATGACTCTCTGTCCAATAGCCAGTGATTGTATTGCTGTATGTACACTATATATGTAGTGGGTAGTCCCACTTCCAATCAATTTAATGGGCCAAAGGACTCTCTGTCCATTAGCCAGTGATTGTATTGCTGTATTGCAGTGATTGTATTGGTGTATTTCCCCTGTGTACACCAACACATGGACAGTGGGATTTTTGTTTTAAAGGGTGCACCATGTTCAGGGGGAGTCCTACAGTCACCCAAATGTCATTATATGTCATAAATGTTATCCTGCAGTTATAAAAATGATGTCCACCAAGTGATGATGGACACTTTCATTTTTTATGCTAATTATGCATGTTTATGAGTTGTAAGTTGCATAAACATGTTGTATTGTGTATTCTATACAGGAGAACAGATTTCAGCTTCCTAAGTCTATCCAGAGCTGAGATCTGGGCATACCACATACAATCTGGTGATGATTTCTGGCCCATTGAATTGACTGGAAGTGGGACTACCCACTTGCAATTTATTTGCATTGGCTGAAATCATCACTAGGTGGACTTCATTTTTATAGCTCCAGGATTACATTTATGACATATAATCACATTTAGGGAACTGTAGGACTCCCCCTGAACACAATGCACCCTTCAAAACATAAAAATTTAACTGACCACGAACCCTTCATTTTTGTGAATGGGACAAATTGTACGTGGGATGTCCAGATCTTCTCCAAGCCTCCTCTTTCTATGTTGTGAATTTCAAAAAGATCTGAGGAAGTCAAAATTTTCGCGCAAAAAAACTATAATAACCCTTTTGTTTTTTTGAGCGAAATTTTCGACTTCCTCAGATCTTCTTGAAATTCACAATCTTGAAAGAGGAGGCTGAGATTAGAACAGAAACAGTGGTTTCAGCTTCCTAAGTCAATCCAGAGCTGAGATCTGGACAACGTACAATTTGTCCCATTCATAAAAATGAAGGGTTCGTGGTCAAATATTATAGGAAAATAAATGTCACTTTTCAATCATTAGTCTTTGCACACTGACTAGGGGGCCCCTGAGAAGCCACCGATTTCAAATCGGAGTCGTTTGGACCTTTCGGAGCCATGTCCACGGACTCACTGTGAAAATGAATGGTGCAAATTGAAAGTGGGATGTGCTCTAACTTTGTCCCCTTAGGTCCGACGGACCCCAAGTTTCACACAGGGACACGTCAAGGGCCCCTTATCAACATACTAAGAGGACTAGGATGCAAAAAAGTATTTTTCATTGTTTTCAACAGATCTCTCTGCCTGTCATAGAAATCAATGAGACAGGCTGCATTTTAGGCCTTGCGTGCAACAGTGCATTCATCAGAGGCTTTAATACTTAGCAAGCCCCCAGGGCCTCCAAAATCTAGGACCTGACTCGGGGGCCCCCGATGATCGAATATCTCAAATTTCAAGGTTCTGCGCCCTTCGGAACCCCCTTTTCTAGACGTCCGTCTTGCCCATTGAACCAATGCAATTCCACAGCGGTTTTGTGGACATGGTTTAGTTTGGTGCTAAGACCTGGGGGCTTCGAATGCTTCATTGTTGGGCCCTCAGAAACAACATATTAAAAAGGTGTGTCCCTCAGAGTTAAGGAAGTACTTTAAAAATTTTTTTTAAAAATATTATAGGAAAACAAATGTCACTTTTCACACATTAGTCAGCCAACGAAGCACTTAGCAAAGTCGTTGGGACTTGAAACTTTGCACACTGACTAGGAAGCCCCTGAGAAGCCGCAGATTTCAATTTCGAGTCGTTTGGACCTTTCTGAGCCATGTGCACGGACCCGCTGTGAAAATTAATGGTACAAATGGAAAGTGGGACGTGCTCTAACTTTGCTCCCTGAGCTCCAACGCAGCCGAAATTTCGCTCGGTTGCCCATCTGGTGCCCCTCTATCACATACTAAGAGGGCATACTCCTACTGTGATTTTTTTTTTTTCACCTTCAAAATGTGCCTTTTTGAGGGTGCGGGCAGGCACCGCGGCCACCAAACGTGTGGCCCGTGAAATCCCAGGGCGTGAAAACGCTATTTGGGAAAAACAGTTGGTTAGGGGCATGATAACGTGTCCGTCGACAGCCCCGCCCCCCCCAGGGCAGTAAGGGGGTCTCATTGGTCCATTTTGGAAAAATAGTGGGTCAGGGGGATGATAACGGGTCCGTGGACAGCCCCGCCTCCTCTGGGTGGCAAGGAGGTCTACCCTGGTCAAAACAATTGGGCTGGGGGAGGATAGAGTGTCTGTGCACAGCCCTGAACCTCTCAGTGTGGTCATTGTGCATAATAAGTGATTAGGTGGCAGATAGTTGTTCCGTGGGATTCTGGGGGCCTGGGGGGTCTCTGGGAGCAGTGGAGAGGCCACCAAAGCTTACTGTCGCTCCTTATCAGTGTCCGTTTGCCCATGTAAACCGGACCCCTCGAGATTTGTACGGACGGACCCTCGGAAAACTAAAAGGTCCGTTCGGTCAATGAGCTAACAGACTTGACGGTGGTACACTTACCTGCTCTCGTTCCTCGCCTCAGTGATGCGAACACTGGCAGCTTAAATGAATGGGAAAAATCCCACAAACCCTCTAAGGTCCCTTACTCTGTTCAAAACTCCCTCTGCCTGAGCCTATATCTATTTATACCTCAATCCCGGTTGTTAAGCATTCCTTTAGGATCTGGACAAAATTCAGCCGTTTTCTTTTTTTCTCGCTCAAGGACCTTTCTGTCTATGCTCCTATAGTGAGAAATCACTTATTTACACCATCAGATACAGGTGGAGCTTTTGATGCATGGGTTAGAGGAGGCATCAACACAATAGGAGATCTCTTTATTGATAATTCTTTCTTATCTTTTGACCAGCTAATGTTAAAGTTTAATTTCCCCCGCTCTCACTTTTTCAGATTCTTACAACTCTGAAACTTAATATCAGAACACTCCACCCAACTCTCTTCTAGACCCAATTTGGAGTCTTAAGCCTTGTTCCAAGGCTCTATTGGGGAAATTTACTCCCTATTAAATTTCCATAATTTGGAACCCTTGACCAGGTTAAGGAATCAGTGGGAGGAGGAGCTGGGGATGCAGATTCCGATGGAATTTAGAGAGAAGCTTTAGATAGGATACAATCCTCTTCAATTTGTTTATGACATACAGTTATCCAATTCAAGGTTTTACATCGTCTTCACTGGTCTAAAACTAAACTTGCCAAGTTTAAGCCTAGTGTCGATCCTATGTGTGACCGATGCAGGCAAGCACCAGCCACACTTTCACATCCAAAATTAAATAATCTCTGGCAATCCATATTTAAAGTTTTTTTAGAGATACCTATAGAGCTTTCTGCTATTATTGAAATATTTGGATTAGTCCCACAAGATACATACTTTAGTTGCAAAGCAAAAAAATATGATTTAGCCTTTGTCTCTCTTCTGGCTAGGTGACTTATACTCCTTAAATGGAAAGAAAAACTCCCCCAACCTTCAAGTTATGGATTGGAGATCTTCCGCATCTGATGATGTTTGTCCTTTTAACAATGGGATTACTTAACTATTTTAGGCTACATTTGTGATAAATTTGCATCACACAGAATTCTCAAGTCACCATCCCCCACCTCTGCAGGGAATCAACAACTGGCTGGTGATCTGAATGTGCTTTAGATGATGCAGCTCTTTTGGAAGAAAATTAATCTTTGGGTTTATCTGAATTTCAAACTATTTACTCGATATCGTTGGACATGAAGATGTTTTCTTCTCAATGTGACTACTTGGACAAATGTTTTTACATATGTATATAGATTACTTCCTGCACTGAAACTTTTCCCACATCAAAAGCAGTGGTATGGTTTCTAACCAGTATGAATTCTCTTTTTTTTTTCAAGCTGTTTGACCGAGGGAATCTCTTTCCACAGTATGAGCACTTGTAAGGAAAAAAATTGAATTAATGTTTTCATGACCTCAAGACTATATTATTGTAATGCATTACTGGGAGGATGTACTGCAAGTTCAATAAATAAACTTCAAATAGTTCAAAATGCAGCTGCCAGAGTGCTTACTAGAACCAAGTAATATGAAAATATGAGTCCAATTTTATCATCGTTATATTGGCTACCTTTTAAATGTTTTATACATTTTTAAATTCCATTAACTACATTGAAAGCTTTGAATGGTCAAGCTCCACAGTACTTAAGTGACCTTCTGACACTCTATATTCCGTCACATTCATTACAATCATGAAATTCTGGCTTATAATTCCAAGAATATCAAAATCCATAAAAGGAGGTAGATCCGTTTCATATTTGGCTCATAAACTATAGAATAGTCTCCCTAACACTGTTCGGGATGCAGACCCACTCACTCAGTTTAAGTCCAGACTAAAGACTCATCTATTTGCAGTATCAAGTCAAGTGGATTTTATTGTCGTTCAACCATATACAGTTAGTACAGTACACAGCGAAACGAGACAACGTTCCTCCACGACCATGGTGCTACATAAAACAACATAGGACAAACAGAGAACCACAGTGGAGTGCAGAGTAGAGAGAAAGCCACTGGAATGTGCCACACATCCAATAGCACACGCTTCTGAAGAGGTGAATGTATCAGTAGTAGTATTCAGGCCGCTGAAATACAACCGCTTGGGTCCAAAGAACAAATCTGAAAAAATTAGCTTCCAGACTCCCTTTTATACCCCTATGTCGGGGGGAATGGCATGCAAATACTACTCACTAATTCTCATTGGCCATTTCTCAAAGATCTGAAGGTGTCTCTGCCTGTCAATTTCGACCCCTAGTGTCACTACATCAACACAAAGTCAAGTGAGTGACAGAAGGGGAACTCTTTCCACAGTGTGAGCAATTGTAAGGTTTTTCTCCATATGAATTCTCAAGACACCATCCCCCACCTCTGTAGGGAATCAACAACTGTCTGGTGATCTGAATGTGCTTTAGATGATGCAACTCTTTTGGAAGAAATTTGAAATTTTATAAAATTGGGTTTATCTGAATTACAAACTATTTACTCGATATCGTTGGACATGATGTTGTCTTCTCACTGTGACTACTTGGGCAAAACGTTTTTACATGTGTATATAGATTACTTGCTGCACTGAAACTTTTCCCACATCAAAAGCAGTAGTATGGTTTCTAACCAGTATGAGTTCTCTCATGTGTTTTCAGGTGTTGTGAACAAGGGAAACTCTTTCCACAGAGTGAACACTTGTAAGGTTTTTCTCCAGTATGAGTTCTCTCATGTATTTTCAGGTGTTGTGACTGAGTGTAACTCTTTCCACAGAGTGAACACTTGTAAGGTTTTTCTCCAGTATGAATTCGTTGGTGTGTTTTCAGGTTTTGTGACTGAGTGAAACTCTTTCCACAGAGTGAACACCTGTAAGGATTTTCTCCAGTATGAATTCTCTCATGTATTTTCAGGTGTTCTGACCGAGTGAAACCCTTTCCACAGTGTGAACACTTGTAAGGTTTTTCTCCAGTATGAATTCTCTCGTGTATTTTCAGGTGTTGTGACTGAGTGTAACTCTTTCCACAGTGTGAACACTTGTAAGGTTTTTCTCCAGTATGAATTCTCTCATGTGTTTTCAGGTGTTGTGACTGAGTGTAACTCTTTCCACAGTGTGAACACTTGTAAGGTTTTTCTCCAGTATGAATTCTCTCATGTGTTTTCAGGTTTTGTGACTGAGGGAAACTCTTTTCACAGTGTGAACACTTGTAAGGATTTTCTCCAGTATGAATTCTCTCATGTATTTTCAGGTGTTGTGAACAAGGGAAACTCTTTCCACAGTGTGAACACTTGTAAGGTTTCTCTCCAGTATGAATTCTCTCATGCATTTTCAGGTGTTGTGACCAAGGGAAACCCTTTCCACAGTGTGAACACTTGTAAGGTTTCTCTCCAGTATGAATTCTCTCATGTATTTTCAGGTGTTGTGACCGAGGGAAACTCTTTCCACAGTGTGAACACTTGTAAGGTTTTTCTCCAGTATGAATTCTCTCATGTATTTTCAGTTGTTGTGACCCAGGGAAACTCTTTCCACAGCGTGAACACTTGTAAGGTTTCTCTCCAGTATGAATTCTCTGATGTATTTTCAGTTGTTGTGACCCAGGGAAACTCTTTCCACAGCGTGAACACTTGTAAGGTTTCTCTCCAGTATGAATTCTCTGATGTATTTTCAGTTGTTGTGACCCAGGGAAACTCTTTCCACAGTGTGAACACTTGTAAGGTTTCTCTCCAGTATGAATTCTCTCGTGTATTTTCAGGTTTTGTGACTGTGTGAAACTCTTTCCACAGTGTGAACACTTGTAAGGTTTCTCTCCAGTATGAATTCTCTCGTGTATTTTCAGGTTTTGTGACTGTGTGAAACTCTTTCCACAGTGTGAACACTTGTAAGGTTTTTCTCCAGTATGAATTCTCTGATGTATTTTCAGTTGTTGTGACCCAGGGAAACTCTTTCCACAGAGTGAGCACTTGTAAGGTTTCTCTCCGATATGAATTCTTTCATGTATTTTCAGGTCTTGTGACCAAGGGAAACTCTTTCCACAGTGTGAACACTTGTAAGGTTTTTCTCCAGTATGAATTCTTTCATGTATTTTCAGGTGTTGTGACTGAGTGAAACTCTTTTCACAGTGTGAACACTTGTAAGGTTTCTCTCCAGTATGAATTCTTTGGTGCTGTTTCAAGTCACTGGCTTTAATAAAGATCTTCCCACATTCAAAGCACATATGAACCCCAGCACCGGTATGTATTTTCTGGTGTACTTTACAATAGGACTGGCATGAAAAATGTTTTCCACAGTAAAAGCATTTGTAAGGCTTCTCATTTGTATGCGTTTTCAGATGTTTTTGTAGGTGCTGTGAAAAAACAAATGTTTTACCGCACTTATCACATGCAAATGATCTTTCTCCTGAGTGACAGCGAAGATGATGTGTGAGATTTTGTGTTTGTGCAAAACTTTTTCCACACTGATGGCACTTGTAAGGCCTCTCTCCGGTATGAATTCTCATGTGTGTATTAAGCTGGCTTTTATATATGAAACTCTTTCCACACTGAGAGCAGGTGAAAGTATTTTTGGCTGCTCTTCTTTGATGCTTTTTTGGTGAGAAATTCTTCTTAGTCTTTGAGTCACTCAAATATTTTTCTCCAGGTATTAAATCATGACGTTTGTGATCCTGAAGTTCCTCCTCCACTTCATTCAGCTCTAGAGGTTCATCTTGCTCGTTCATCAGCTCTACAATGAAAACAGTAAATTGACAAAAATCTATTAAATAAATCAAAATAAACCCCAAATTTAAGGGCAGAATACAACAAACATCCAGTATTTATAAGGGGTGGGAATTGCCTCCTGATTCGTTATAAAGATCTCGAAATTCTGATTCAATATTTATTATGATTTATTTAATTATTATAAATTTATATATTAGCAGTGTTTGGTGTTTTTGGTCACCTGTTTAGTCATACTGTCAACTTTTGGGGTCTGTGTAATTTTTTCACAAGCAGGATCAAAGATTTTGTCACAAAGTAACAGATGGACTATTGGCTGAATGTAATAAACATAAAAATTCATGAGGAGATCTTGCTAAGAAATCAGGTACACAATGATGACTAAGATTTATATATATTAGTTTCATTTACTGTTAATTATGATTTATGTAAAGCTGCTTTGAAACGAGGTGTGTTGTGAAAAGCGATATACAAATAAATATGACCTGACACGTGCAATATACAGTAGGGAGATTTTAGGCCTAATCTATCATTAAGAATGTGGATATAAACATGAAATTAGACAACCCAAACAAGACCAAATCTGATTGATACACAAAGCTCAAATTCAAAAATACACGAATAGTCCAGAAATGTGAAATGTAACAGGTGTGCTATGAGGATGATATGAAGTAGACCGTTTTAAATAGTCATCTTCATCCTGCAGCAGAACAGCTCTGGAAATAACTCGATACCACAGGTGGATAAGGCGATCACGGCACACTCGGTATCTGCACGCTCTTGTTCCTTGCAGCGTCCAATATATTATGTGCTCACGCGTCTTTGCAAGCTAAAAAGAATCAAGTTCGCTTGTCTCCGAGTGCTTGTTAAGACTTTGTTCGCTTTTTGTTCTCTCACTTGTGGTCTGCTGGCACAAACATTATAAATGCAGCACTGGCCCGGGCCATTGGGCAGTCCTTATTGTCAATGTGTCGAGCCCTATCTTAAATTTAAAACAACAAATTAAGACTATAAGCAGAAACTTTACTGCAGAGTCACTGACACCACAGAAAATTTAATGACTTTGGAAAAATTACAATAAAAAGATTAAGGATGCACCGATCGATCGGCTGCCCACCTAAATCGACCAATCTCATCTTAAATCTGTAAACAGATGAGAAAGAAAAGGAAAATGATAGTAAATATTTGCACAACAGCCCAGTAGGTGGCAATATGTGTGAAGATTGTGAATTGGCAAAAAACAACAGACCTCTCGTGAATGCACATAGGAGGTCTAGAATAAATGTATTTTTAAGAGTATAAAGGACTTAAATATTGAGCTGTTCCTCATCCACACCAATCATATCCCTCATGAAGATGTAGATTTGACCACTCGAGTCTTATGGATTACTTTTATGCTGCCTTTGTGAGATATTCTTCTAAAAATCTTTGTGTTCTGCAGCAAAAAAAAAAGTCATCCACATCTGGGATGGCATGAGGGTGAGTAAATGATGAGAATTTTCACTTGAGTGAACAATCCCTTTAAAATACAACTAAGCACTTCTAAAACAACAATAAAAACAACAAGGAACTTTTTAATGCAGAGATTTCTTCAAAATGTAAAACAACATTAAAAGGAAGAAAAATACCTGAGGGAATAAAATCATCATCATCACCATCACCATCTTGTTCCTCTGCCGTGGCTTCATCTTCATCACTCTCTTGATCCTCTGTTGTGGTTTCTACTATCATCTTCATCAAATTCCTGCAGTCCAGCAGCTTCACTGAACACATCTTCACTGATGTCTGCAGCATCTGCTGGCCATCATCATCTTCATGACTCTGTTGTTCCACTGCTGTGATTTCTTCTTGTATCTCCTCCTGCTGCTTCACTTCAATCTTCACTGGTGTCTGCAGCATCTGCTGTTCTCCAGCGTTACAGACAGAAGTCAGAGACTCTGTGGAGGTTTGATCACCCTGATTACTGTCACACACACTCTCCTGAGCATCAGTAGAACAGAGTAAAGTGAGCTGTGAGTCCTGTGTGTCTCTGGATCTCTGTTCAGAGAGTTTGTCCAGCAGCTGCTGTGGTGTGGACTGATCTCTGCCGCTCCACACTGAATCCTGACATTCTGTGGAGGTCCCATCAGTCACACACACTGAAGATTGACAGGAAACCTTTTCCAGCTCCTGACAAACACAACACAATCACATCTGTACCGTTCATCACCACAGAGTCACAGTCATATCACATCATTTGAAACTTACAATCTCAACTTTAACTCGCTCAAAACAGGTGCAGGATGAATACAGTTCTGTCTGCTTCAGTTTTGTCTTCAGTGACGTCACCTCTTTCTTCAGCTGAGAGATTTCTGTGATGAAATCATCAATATCCAGCATGGACAGATCAGTTCCTACTGATTTACAGCAGATCACATCCACCTGCTCTCTCATGATGAACATCTGAACACAAAAACATCATCATTATAATGGACTGACATTCATCACACTCAAAAACATTATTAAACACAAGAACAGCTGTTAAACAAAACAAGTAATTCTGAGATTATATAAATATAAATGTGTGCTTTGTGTTCGGGTTTCATTTTCCTGAAATATTGTCAGATATTAGCCCATAGCTAGCTTTATTCAACATATAATAGCCTTCATTGAAATAATTTACAAACAGTCGGATTTAACGAGCTCATTTGTCAGTAATGAAACATAATTTACCTCAGTTTGATTTCCACAACACATTACAAAATAAAAACACTCAAATTCACAATGCTCCAGATGATTAGATGATATATCTAATAACTTGTTTATCCTGTCACATACGGTGATAAAAAGCTTATTTTACGATCATTAAATCACAAAAGAGAAATTACATGCACATAAAAAAACACAACACTTGAAACTATAAATCTCACAAATAATATAAACAAATGTAACACGTACCGATTGAGAGCTCAAACTGTTTTTTCTTCGTGATAAATGGCGGTTTGTAAAACAACTTCTGGTGATTTTCTCGCCTCCTACTGGACTGGAGTGTTGATGCGTTTGCGGGAAATAGTTACAGTATATGTCAAACTTTTATCCTAGACTCACATTTCCATCAAATGTGTTAAAAGGGAACCTGCCAAGCTCTGAAATGTCAAATAATAGAAGTTACATAACTTATTCACTTCAATTCCCCTCAGCCAAAGCTCTTGTGTGGACCACAATAATTAAATGAACTCGAATGATGGTATCAAACTGTACCTCACACAAAGGTGGCCTGTTATCTCCCCATCCTAAATCTCCTGAAACTAATAAGGAGGTGGCAGGAGATTTAGGATGGTGAGATATCAGGCCATTGTTCTTTATTTGACATTTCAGAGTTTGGCAGGTTCCCTTTTAACACATTTGATGGAAATGTGAGGCTAGGATAAAAGTTTGACGTATACTGTAACTATTTCCCGCCAAACGCATCAACACTCCAGTCCAGTAGGAGGCGAGAAAATCACCAGAAGTTGTTTTACAAACCGCCATTTATCACGAAGAAAGAACAGTTTGAGCTCTCAATCGGTACGTGTTCAATTTGTTTTATGTTATTTGTGAGATTTATAGTTTCAAGTGTGTGTGTTTTGTGTGCGTGTACTTTTTCTCTCTTTGGTGTTTTAATGATCGCAAAAATAAGCATTTTATCACCGCATGTGACGGGATAAATAAGTTTTTAGATATATCATCTAAGCATCTGGAGCATTGTGAATTTGAGTGTTTTTCTTTTGTAATGTGTTGTGGAAATCAAACTGAGGTAAATTATGTTTCATTACTGACAAATGAGCTCGTTAAATCCGACTGTTTGTAAATTATTTCAATGAAGGCTATTATATGTTGAATAAAGCTAGCTATGGGCTAATATCTGACAATATTTCAGGAAAATGAAACCCGAACACAAAGCACACATTTATATTTATATAATCTCAGAATTACTTATTTTGTTTAACAGCCGTTCTTGTGTTTAATAATGTTTTTGAGTGTGATGAATGTCAGTCCATTATAATGATGATGTTTTTGTGTTCAGATGTTCATCATGAGAGAGCAGGTGGATGTGATCTGCTGTAAATCAGTAGGAACTGATCTGTCCATGCTGGATATTGATGATTTCATCACAGAAATCTCTCAGCTGAAGAAAGAGGTGACGTCACTGAAGACAAAACTGAAGGAGACAGAACTGTATTCATCCTGCACCTGTTTTGAGCGAGTTAAGGTTGAGATTGTAAATAAGTTTCAAATGATGTGATATGACTGTGACTCTGTGATGATGAACGGTACAGATGTGATTGTGTTGTGTTTGTCAGGAGCTGGAAAAGGTTTCCTGTCAATCTTCAGTGTGTGTGACTGATGGGACCTCCACAGAATGTCAGGATTCAGTGTGGAGCGGCAGAGATCAGTCCACACCACAGCAGCTGCTGGACAAACTCTCTGAACAGAGATCCAGAGACACACAGGACTCACAGCTCACTTTACTCTGTTCTACTGATGCTCAGGAGAGTGTGTGTGACAGTAATCAGGGTGATCAAACCTCCACAGAGTCTCTGACTTCTGTCTGTAACACTGGAGAACAGCAGATGCTGCAGACACCAGTGAAGATTGAAGTGAAGCAGCAGGAGATACAAGAAGAAAACACAGCAGAGGAACATCAGAGAGATGATGATGATGATGAAGAAGAAGAAGAACAGCAGACGTTGCAGACATCAGTGAAGATGTGTTCAGTGAAGCTGCTGGACTGCAGGAATTTGATGAATATGATGGTAGAAACCACAACAGAGGAACAAGATGGTGATGAAGATGATGATGATTTTATTCCCTCAGGTATTTTTCTTCCTTTTAATGTTGTTTTACATTTTGAAGAAATCTCTGCATTAAAAAGTTCCTTGTTGTTTTTATTGTTGTTTTAGAAGTGCTTAGTTGTATTTTAAAGGGATAGTTCACTCAAAAATGAAAATTATCATCATTTACTCACCCTCATGCCATCCCAGATGTGGATGACTTTTAGAAGAATATCTCACATAAAGGCAGCATAAAAGTAATCCATAAGTCTCGAGTGGTCAAATCTACATCTTCATGAGTGATATGATTGGTGTGGATGAGGAACAGCTCAATATTTAAGTCCTTTATACTCTTAAAAATACATTTATTCTAGACCTCCTATGTGCATTCACGAGAGGTTTGTTGTTTTTTGCCAATTCACAATCTTCACACATATTGCCACCTACTGGGCTGTTGTGCAAATATTTACTATCATTTTCCTTTTCTTTCTCATCTGTTTACAGATTTAAGATGAGATTGGTCGGTTTAGGTGGGCAGCCGATCGATCGGTGCATCCTTAATCTTTTTATTGTAATTTTTCCAAAGTCATTAAATTTTCTGTGGTGTCAGTGACTCTGGAGTAAAGTTTCTGCTTATCGTCTTAATTTGTTATTTTAAATTTAAGATAGGGCTCGACATTGACAATAAGGACTGCCCAATGGCCCGGGCCAGTGCTGCATTTATAATGTTTGTGCCAGCAGACCACAAGTGAGAGAACAAAAAGCGAACAAAGTCTTAACAAGCACTCGGAGACAAGCGAACTTGATTCTTTTTAGCTTGCAAAGACGCGTGAGCACATAATATATTGGACGCTGCAAGGAACAAGAGCGTGCAGATACCGAGTGTGCCGTGATCACCTTATCCACCTGTGGTATCGAGTTATTTCCAGAGCTGTTCTGCTGCAGGAAGAAGATGACTATTTAAAACGGTCTACTTCATATCATCCTCATAGCACACCTGTTACATTTCGCATTTCTGGACTATACGTGTATTTTTGAATTTGAGCTTTGTGTATCAATCAGATTTGGTCTTGTTTGGGTTGTCTAATTTCATGTTTATATCCACATTCTTAATGATAGATTAGGCCTAAAATCTCCCTACTGTATATTGCACGTGTCAAGTCATATTTATTTGTATATCGCTTTTCACAACACACCTCATTTCAAAGCAGCTTTACATAAATCATAATTAACACAAAAGGTCATTGCTAAAGAGGCTGGCTGTTCACAGAGCTCTGTGTCCAAGCACATTAATAGAGAGGTGAAGGGAAGAAAAAGATGTGGTAGAAAAAAGTGTAGAAGCAATAGGGATAACCGCACCGCATGGAGAGGATTGTGAAACGAAACCCATTCAAAAATGTGGGGGAGATTCACAAAGAGTGGACTGCAGCTGGAGTCAGTGCTTCAAGAACCACCACGCACAGACGTATGCAAGACATGGGTTTCAGCTGTCGCATTCCTTGTGTCAAGCCACTCTTGAACAAGACACAGCGCCAGAAGCGTCTCGCCTAGACTGCTGCTGAGTGGTCCAAAGTTATGTTCTCTGATGAAAGTAAATTTTGCATTTCCTTTGGAAATCAAGGTCCCAGAGTCTGGAGGAAGAGAGGATAGGCACAGAATCCACGTTGCTTGAAGTCCAGTGTAAAGTTTCCACAGTAAGTGAGGGTTTGGGGTGCCATGTCTTCTGCTGGTGTTGGTCCACTGTGTTTTCTGAGGTCCAAGGTCAACGCAGCCGTCTACCAGGAAGTTTTAGAGCACTTCATGCTTCCTGCTGCTGACCAATTTTATGGAGATGCAGATTTCATTTTCCAACAGGACTTCGCACCTGCAAACAGTGCCAAAGCTACCAGTACCTGGTTTAAGGACCATGGTATCCCTGTTCTTAATTGGCCAGCAAACTCTCCTGACCTTAACCCTATAGAAAATCTGTGGGGTATTGTGAAGAGGAAGATGCGATACGCCAGACCCAACAATGCAGAAGAGCTGAAGGCCATTATCAGAGCAACCTGGGCTCTCATAACACCTGAGCAGTGCCACAGACTGATCGACTCCATGCCACACCGCATTGCCACAGTAATTCAGGCAAAAGGAGCCCCAACTAAGTATTGAGTGCTGTACATGCTCATACTTTTCATGTTCATACTTTTCAGTTGGCCAACATTTCTAAAAATCCTTTTTTTGTATTGGTCTTAAGTAATATTCAAATTTTCGAGGATACTGAATTTGGGATTTTCATGAGTTGTCCGTTTTAATCATCACAATTAAATGAAATAAACATTTGAAATATATCAGTCTGTGTGTAATTAATGAATATAATATCCAAGTTTCACTTTTTGAATGGAATTACTGAAATCAACTTTTTTGATGATATTCTAATTATATGACCAGCACCTGTATATTCATCAAAAGCATAATTAATGGTATAAAATATAGCTTTTGTACAGCAAAAATCACAATTAATACCAGGAATTGGGACAAATCAGCTCTTACAAATCGTGATTCTTGAGGCAAACGATTTTTGAATGGTTTGAAAATTTAGTTTGAATTAATTTTGATATAGATACTTTTTGCTAAATATGCTATTAAAATTATTTTATCTACAATCAGGGTTTTGTTTTGTTGTAACATGCCATTGTGTTTTTTTTTTTGTTGTCATTTTGTCAATTTCTTGTGCTCATTGTAGAGCTGATGAACGAGCAAGATGAACCTCTAGAGCTGAATGAAGTGGAGGAGGAACTTCAGGATCACAAACATCATGATTTAATACATGGAGAAAAATATTTGAGTGACTCAAAGACTAAGAAGAATTTCTCACCAAAAAAGCATCAAAGAAGAGCAGCCAAAAATACTTTCACCTGCTCTCAGTGTGGAAAGAGTTTCATATATAAAAGCCAGCTTAATATACACATGAGAATTCATACCGGAGAGAAGCCTTACACGTGCCATCAGTGTGGAAAAAGTTTTGCGCATACACAAAATCACACACGTCATCTTCGCTGTCACTCAGGAGAAAGACCATTTGAATGTGATAAGTGCGGTAAAACATTTGTTTTGAATTCAGTCCTACAAAAACATCTGAAAACGCATACAAATGAGAAGCCTTACAAATGCTTTTTTTGTGTAAAACGTTTTTCATGCCAGTCCTATTGTAAAGAACACCAGAAAATACATACCGGTGCTGGGGTTCATATGTGCTTTGAATGTGGGAAGATCTTTATTACAGCCAAAGACTTGAAACAGCACCAAAGAATTCATACTGGAGAGAAACCTTACAAGTGCTCACTCTGTGGAAAGAGTTTCCCTCGGTCACAACAACTGCAAATACACGAGAGAACTCATACTGGAGAAAAACCTTACCAGTGCTCACTCTGTGGAAAGAGTTTCCCTCGGTCACAACAACTGAAAATACACGAGAGAATTCATACTGGAGAAAAACCTTACAAGTGTTCACTCTGTGGAAAGAGATTCACACAGTCACAAAACCTGAAAACACATGAGAAAATTCATACTGGAGAAAAACCTTACAAGTGCTCACACTGTTTAAAGAGTTTCCATCAGTCACAACAACTGAAAATACATGAGAGAATTCATACTGGAGAAAAACCTTACAAGTGTTCACTCTGTGGAAAGAGTTTCCCTCGGTTACATGATCTGAAAATACACGAGAGAATTCATACTGGAGAAAACCCTTACATGTGTTCACACTGTGGAAAGAGTTTCCCTCGGTCACATGACCTGAAAATACATGAGAGAATCCATACGGGAGAAAAACCTTACAAGTGCTCACACTGTGGAAAGAGTTTCCTTCGGTCACATGACCTGAAAATACACAAGAGAATCCATACGGGAGAAAAACCTTACAAGTGTTCACTCTGTGGAAAGAGTTTCCCTCGGTCAAAACACCTGAAAATACACGAGAGAATCCATACAGGAGAAAACCCTTACAAGTGTTCACTCTGTGGAAAGAGTTTCCCTCAGTCACAAAACTTGAAAATACACGAGAGAATTCATACTGGAGAAAAACCCTACAAGTGTTCACTCTGTGGAAAGAGTTTCCCTTGTTCACAAAACCTGAAAAAACACGAGAGAATTCATACTGGAGAAAAACCTTACAAGTGTTCACACTGTGGAAAGAGTTTCACTCAGTCGCAAAACCTGAAAATACACGAGAGAATTCATACTGGTTAGAAACCATACCACTGCTTTTGATGATGGAAAAGTTTCAGTGCAGCAAGTAATCTATATACACATGTATAAAAGTTTTGCCCAAGTAGTCACAGTGAGAAGAAAACATCTTCATGTCCAACGATATCGAGTAAATAGTTTGAAATTCAGATAAACCCAAAGATTACATTTCTTCCAAAAGAGCTGCATCATCTAAAGCACATTCAGATCACCAGACAGTTGTTGATTCCCTACAGAGGTGGGGGATGGTGTCTTGAGAATTCATATGGAGAAAAACCTTACAATTGCTCACACTGTGGAAAGAGTTCCCCTTCTGTCACTCACTTGACTTTGTGTCGATGTAGTGACACTAGGGGTCGAACTTGACAGGCAGAGGCACCTTCAGATCTTTGAAAAAAGGCCAATGAGAATTGGCGAGTAGAATTTGCATGCCACTTCCCCCGACATAGGGGTATAAAAGTGTGTCTGGAATGCAAATTCATTCAGATTTTTTCTTTTGACCCAAGCGGTTGTATTTCAGCTGCCTGAATACTACTACTGATACATTCACCTCTTCAGAAGCATGTGCTATTGGATGTGTGGCACATTCCAGTGGCTTTCTCTCTACTCTGCACTCCACTGTGGTTCTGTGTTTGTCCTATATTGTTTTATGTAGCACCATAGTCCTGGAGGAACGTTGTCTCGTTTCGCTGTGTTCTGTACTAACTGTATATGGTTGAATGACAATAAAATCCACTTGACTTGACACTGCAAATAGATGAGTCTTTAGTCTAGACTTAAACTGAGTGAGTGGGTCTGCATCCCGAACAGTGTTAGGGAGACTATTCCATAGTTTATGAGCCAAATATGAAAAGGATCTACCTCCTTTTGTGGATTTTGATATTCTTGGAATTATAAGCCAGAATTTCATGATTGTAATGAATGTGACGGAATATAGAGTGTCAGAAGGTCACTTAAGTACTGTGGAGCTTGACCATTCAAAGCTTTCAATGTAGTTAATGGAATTTTAAAAATAATAAAACATTTATAAGGTAGCCGATGTAACGATGATAAAATTGGACTCGTATATTCAAATTTCTTGGTTCTAGTAAGCACACTGGCAGCTGCATTTTGAACTATTTGAAGTTTATTTATTAAACTTGCAGTACATCCTCCCAGTAATGCATTACAATAATATAGTCTTGAAGCTATGAAAACATTAATTAAATAAATATTTGGAATTTCAAATGACGGATTGGTATCAAATAACACCTAAGTTCCTTGCTGTAGAAGATGATGTAACAGTACATCCATTGAGAGTCAAATTATTTTTTAGCGTCTTATTTTTAGAGGTTTTTGGTCCAATAATTTGTATCACTGTTTTATCAGAATTGAGTAGAAGGACATTTCAGTCTATCTAGTCTTTGATTTCATTGATACACAATTTGGAGAATTTAGAATTTTGTTGGTTTTAGAAGAAATATAAAGTGGGGTATCATCTGCATAACAGTGGAAATGTATTCAATGATTCCTGATAATATCTCCCAGGGGAAGCATGTATAAGCAGAAAAGTAGAGGTCCTAAAACTGATCCCTGTGGCACTCCATACATAACTTTTGTTTGATTTGAAAATTCCTTGTTTACACATACAAATTGTTAGCGGTCTGATAAATAGGACCTAAACCATGCTAATGCAAGTCCATAATTCTCCAGCCTATTCTAGAGAATGTTGTGATCTATCGTGTGGAATGCAGCACTAAGATCTAAAAGCACTAGAAGAGAAATGCAGCTGCGATCGGATAAGAGCAAGTTATTTGTAACTCTGTAATGTAATGGGGCCTAAATCTTGACTAAAACTGTTCATATATTCCATTTCTCTGTAGAAATTAACATAATTGGGAGGACACTACTTTTTCTAGTATTTTTGACATAAATGATAGATTTGAAATCAGTCTGTAATTAGCCAATTCTCCAGGATCAAGTTGTGACCTCTTAATAAGTGGTTTTATAACTGCCATTTTAAAGTTTCTTTGGACATGCCCTAACGATTGAAATGATAAAATGACTACAGCTAAAATGAAATATTATGTTTGAGTAACGCATCCTAGTTGCTAAGCTAATGTTAAACTTTGTCATTTTTACTCCATTATCGTTTGGATGAGCTTGTGAAAGGACTTTGAACGGACAAATGAAAGATTCTTTGTGCTAAAGATACATTTCATAATGCATACTATTTCATTTAAAATGTTGTTTGTTGAAATAAAACTGTTAAACACATTTATGTTAAAGTGTTTTATAATTTTTAAAGTAAAATAACACTGTCTTTGTTAACCATTTCATCATTTTAAAGTGAACATCTGAATGAGTTTGCTTCAATCAATATACACTGTTTTAACACATTTTCACTGTTTTGTTAAAAGTAAAAAAGAATTCTTATACCAATCATTATTTTGACACCACAGTTTTGTCACCAGCATTGCACCCCATTAAAGACAAATCATTTAAACACATTTTAAACATAATACTATTTTTTTTATGTCTTACAATAATAATAAAAAATTAAATGACCCACACAAATGACTTTATCATGTTTTTGAAAAACATCTCAATGATTACATCAATTAATTATTTAATCAATAACAATTTTTAATCTTAGTTGAAAGAAAACAACTCTTATACCATACATTATTTTGTCATCTAAGTTTTCCATAAACATAGTACATCATCAAAGATTAATAATTTTTCTACCCTTTTAAAAACACAGATGGTCTCGGCTACAGCGCAGGGATATCAGAACAGCTGACCAAACATGTCATACCACATCCTGTACAACTGCCGGAGGGAGGGGAGGGGAGAGAGGAAGCAAAGGTCAAATAACTCCTGTTAGGCCATAAATCATTTTTGTCACACCGGACTTTTATATTTACTACTCATTTTTCCAAAGGAGGTATGCTTGTGATCATTGGCCATTTGGAAGACCCATTTGCGACCGAACTTTAACTTCCTGGCTGATATCTTGAGATGTTGCTTCAATATATCCACATAATTTTCCTTCCTCGTATGCCATTTATTTTGTGAAGTGCACCAGTCCCTCCTGCAGCAAAGCATCCCCACAACATGATGCTGCCACCACCATACTTTACGATTGGGATAGTGTTTGCAAGCTTTCCCTTTTTCCTCCAATCATAATGATGTTAGTATGTTAAATTTTTGTTTCATCAGACCAAAGGATATTTCTCCAACTCATCCCACATCGTTTTTTATAGACCCACAAATGAGGTGTCAAACTGACCGATCTATTTACGACACCTGTGCTATGACTTTTCTAAGGGATGGGGGGTACAGTGCACCCTAGGGGGCAAACAACGTCCTGAAAATCACATAGACTTTGCATTGTGACAAAATTTTACGGATCATATCTACGGATAAGAATTTTGTTGCGACATATGGGTGGACTCATTTCATACAGTCTAGTAAGCTGTTTTAGAGCATAACATGAGATTGGGGGTAACATCTACCCCTGGGAGGTAAAACCGGCCCAAAAATGCCCCATAGGCATACTATGGCAAGGGTCTCGCCCATGACAAGACTCTGCTATTTGTGGGATCATATCTCCCAATCAGATTGTAAATAGATATGGGGGCAAGCTCATTTAATTTGGTCTACCAATCAGTCTTTATATATCATCTTGGAAATGGTGTAGCCACACCCTAGCAACCATTTACGGCACCCTAGCAACCGCCCCCATAGACTTCCATTCAAAATGGCTCAGAGTGTTAACTTCGTATCAAAATGTCCTAGAGACATGAGGGTCAGCTTGATTCACTTGGGTGAGCAATCAGTCTTCAAGTATCGTCATGGAAACTACTTAGCTACGCACTAGCAACCATTTACGGCACCCTAACAACTGCCCCCATTGACTTTAATTCAAACTAGCTTAGATGATATCTCTGGAACAGAACATCATAGAGACTTTTGGTTTTGTTTATTTGACTCAGGGTAGCAAGGATCCTTTTGAGTATAACCTTTATAAATGCCAAGCATTCAGATGGGGTTACACTAGCAACCAAGTAACATATCACATATCTCTGCACCAGAACATCGTAGAGACTTCTGGTTTCGTTCATTTGACTCAGGGTAGAATGAAGCCTTTTGAGTATCACCTTGGTAACTGCCTTGCAACAATATGGGGTTACCCTATCAAGCAAATAACAAATCATATATCTCTGCACCAGAACATCATAGAGATATAGTCCTTTGTAGTCTTCTGATATCTGATTTTGTAGATTAACCAAACCAGTCAGTTATTGAAGTGAAGAGGACAGACTCAATGAAGTCCAAGGAGAACTGAATCAGCAGCACCTGTGGCAGATTGAACTTCCACAACTGGAGTAGGAAGTACAACCTCTGCAGGGCCTTTATCACAATGGAGTCAATGTGGATCTCCCACTTCAGGTCCTGTGAAATGGTAGAGCCCAGGAACCTGAATGACTCCACTGCTGCCACAGTGATGTTCAGAATGATGAGGGGGGCAGTATTGGGGGGGTTCCTCCTTCCTGAGCATGTTCAGCTCAAGGATGTTTTGAATGCACCAGACAGCCAGCTGTTTAACCTCACTTCTGTATGCAGACTCATCGTCATCTCGGATGAGGCCAATGACAGTGGTGTCGTCTGCAAACCTCTGGAGCTTGACAGAGGGGTTCTTGGTAATGCAGTCTTTGGTGTAGAGGGAGAATGGTAGTGGGGAGAGCACACATCCCTGGGGGGCACCAGTGCTGATTGTACTGGTGCTGGAAGTGAATTTCCCCTCACAAGCTGCTGCCTGTCCATCAGAAAGCTGGTAAGACGTCAGGGCGTCTGTAGTCATGTAGTCATTAAGTCCTGTGTTATTTGGTTTCTTTGGGACAGGGATTATGACTGAGTGTTTGAAGCAGTATGGAACTTCACACTGCTCCAGTGATCTGTTGAATATCAGAACAGCTGACCAAACATGTCATACCACATCCTGTACAGACCAGCTGACCAAACACGTCATACCACATCCTGTACAACTGCCGGAGGGAGGGGAGGGGAGAAAGGAAGCAAAGGTCAAATAACTCCTGTTCTTGGTAATGCAGTCTTTGGTGTAGAGGGAGAAGGGTAGTGGGTAGAGCACACATCCCTGGGGGGCACCAGTGCTGATTGTACTGGTGCTGGAAGTGAATTTCCCCTCACAAGCTGCTGCCTGTCCATCAGAAAGCTGGTAAGACGTCAGGGCGTCTGTAGTCATGTAGTCATTAAGTCCTGTGTTATTTGGTTTCTTTGGGACAGGGATTATGACTGAGTGTTTGAAGCAGTATGGAACTTCACACTGCTCCAGTGATCTGTTGAATATCAGTGTGAAGATGGGGCAAGCTGGTTAGCACAGGATCTAAGACACATGAGTGAAACACCATCCGGGCTTTGTGCTGTCCTTATGTTTTGTTTTGAAGGACATGGGACACCTCTTCTTCACAGATCTTAACAGGTTGAATAACAGGAGGGGGAGGAGGGGGGTTGCAGGAGGTGTTGGAGTTTGTGTGAAGTGAAGGTCAGACCGGGTGTGGGATTGGGCCTTTCAAATCTACAGTAGAACTCATTCAGGTCGTCAGCTAGTTGTTGGTCCACCACAGGGTTGGGGACAGGAGTCTTGTAATTCGTAATTTGTTTCATGACACTCCACACTGATGCAGGGTCATTAGCTGAAAACTATTTTTTTTAGTCCATTAGCATATCAGAGTATCTTCTTTTAGCCATTCTGATTTCCTTATTCAGTGTGTTCCTGGCCTGATTATACACGACTTTATCCCCATCTCTGTAAGCATCCTCTTTAGCCTGAAGAAGCTGCCTGAGCTCTGCTGTAAACCATGGTTTGTCATTGTTAAATGTTAATTAAGTCCTAGTAGGAATGCACATATCCTCACAGAAACTGATATATGATGCAACATTATATGTGAGCTCATCCAGATCGGTGTCTGCAGCCTCAAAAACACTCCAATCAGTGCAGTCAAAGCAGGCTTGTAGTTCCAGCTCTTCTTAATTGGTCCAACTTTTTACAGTCCTTACTACAGGCTTAGCAAATTTTAGTTTCTGCCTGTATTTTGGAAGAAGTTGAACCAGACAGTCATCCGATAGTTACAAAGTTACTCTAGGGACAGAGCGATATGCATCCTTTATTGTTGTTTAGCAGAGATTTAGTATATTCCTGTCTCTGGTGGGGTATGTAATGTGCTGTTTGCATTTGGGCAGTTCACGTGTGAGGTTTGCTTTGTTAAAATCCCCAAGAATAATAATAACAGAGTTCAGGTATTGTTGTTCCATGTCTGTGATTTGATCAGCCAGCAGTTGCAGTGCTGCGTTTGCACACATGTTTGGCGCGATATAAACACTCAACAGAATAAACAAAGAAAACTCCCATGGCAAGTAGAATGACTTACATTATTAAAGAGTGCATCCAAATTAGGACAGCACATCTTTTTTAACGTTACACCAGTACACCAACTTTCATTGATGTAAAAGCATGTTCCACCACCTCTCGTTTACCCCGTTAATTCCACAATGCGATCCGCTCTGAACAGCTGAAAGCCCGGCAGATGTAATGCACTGTCCAGAATGGCTTCACTCAGCCAGGTTTCTGTGAAGCATAAGGCAGCAGAGGTTGAAAAGTCCTTGATTGTATGGGTGAGGAGATGTAGTACATCTGTTTTGTTAGGAAGAGAGTGGAGATTCAATATGGGAAGCTCCGACAGTGCTGCCAATCATCCATCTAGCGAATCTCTGTCCTTTTCTTAACAAAACAGACATATTACTTCTCCTCACCCACAAAAATAAGGACTCAGTCAATTCTGCTATATTGTGCTTCACAGAAACCTGGCTGAGTGAAGCAATACAGAGAACGCATTACCACTATCAGCTTCCAGCTGCTATGGAGAAAACGAGAGGTATTGGAATGTGTTTTTACAAAAGCGAATGTTGGTGTACAGTGTAACACCGGGAGTTTTCCTTGTGTATTCTTGTGAGTGTTTACATTCTCCACAACCGTGGGTGAGTGCAGTGCTGCAACAACTGGCTGATCAGAACAAAGACATGGTACAATAGCACCCAGACTCACTTATTATTCTTAGAGATTGGAGACAAATCTCACATGTGAACTGCTCAAATACAGACAGCACATTACATGCCCAAACAGAGACAGGTATACAGTGGATCAGTGCTACACAACAATAAAGGATGCATATCACTCTGTCCCTAGAGCAGCTTTGGGACTCTCTGATCACTGTCTGTTTCATCAACTTCCGATCTACAGGCAGAAACTAAAATCAGTTAAACCTGTAATAAGGGACTATAAAGAGAGGGACCAATGAATCTGAGCTGGAACTACAAGACTGTTTTGACTGCACTGACTGGAGTGTATTTTAGGCTGCAGCTACTGACCTGGTTGAGCTCACAGATCCTGTTACATTATACATAAGTTTCTGTGAGGATATTTGCATTCCTACAAGGACTTGTATAACATGAAGTACAACAATGACAAATCATGGTTTACAGCTACATTCAGGCAGCTTCATCAAGCCAAAGAGGATGCTCACAGAAGTGGTGATAACATCATGTACAATCAAGTCAAAAACAGACTGACAAAATGAGAGAGTGGCTAAAAGAAGCTATTCTGAAAAGCTGAGAAAGAAATTCTCAACTAGTGACCCCGTGTCAGTGTGGAGAGGCCTGAAGGACATTACCAACTACAAGACACCATCCCCCAAACTCTGTAGAGAATCAACAACTGGCTGATGATCTGAATATGTTTTACCGTAGATTTGAAAGGCCTGAAGGACATAACTGAACCATTTCTGGATCCCCTGCAGTGTGCTTATTGAGCTTACAGGTCTGTTACTTCAATATCTAGACAGATCAAGCACTTACTGTATGCAAGGATACTATTTGTTGACTTGTTTGGCTTTTAACACCATCAACCCCGCTCTCCTATGTACTAAATTATAATCTGTCAGTGGATCACCAGCTTTCTGATAGAAAGGCAGCAGTTAGTGGGAATGGGGAAATTCACCTCCAGCACATATACAATCAGCAATGGTGCCCCCCAGGGATGTTTACTATCCTCCCTATTTTCCTCTACAAACCATTTGCACTGCCAAGGACCCCTCTGTTAAGCTCCTGAAGTTCACAGATGACACTACAGTCATCGGCCTCATCCAATCTGATGATGATTCTGCATACAGAAGGGAGGTTAAACAGCTGGCCATCTTGTACAGTCAAAGCAACCTGAATCTGAACACACTGATGATAGTGGACTTTAGGAGAACACCACAGTATTAACCCTGCTCACCATTCTGAACAGTACTGTGGCTGAAGTGGAGACATTCAGGTTCCTGGGCACTATCATCTCACATGAACTCAATTTTGAAAAAGGCCCAGCAGAGGTTGTTCTTCCTTCACCAGCTGAGGAAGTTCGCAATGTTCTTTTTTTTTCTTCTTTTTTTTTTACAATGTTTATTAGAAGTTTTCTTTTATATACATTTGTGTATGCTTAAACAAAAACAAACAAACAGTAGGCTGCCTCAGCAACCAAGAAATACACTGGGGTACAAATGAATAGTATGTAACAAAGAACAACTCAGACTTAGATCGATCTATTACACATATAATTGAAAGAGAGAGAGAAAAAAATACATGGTAAAATTTAAATATTTATTTAAACTTCACAAAATTGGGGGACGTTAGCGAGCAGGTGATGGAGTAGGTTGTGGTTTTGACGTGCTCTGCTGAAATTCGGTTTAAAAGTATTATTTAGGTACCTTATACCCACAAAAGGCTATAAATTATTGTTTTAATTCGTTTATTTAAATTTTAGTCTCGATATTTGTGTGACAAAGGCCAATAACTTGTTAAAGTACAAATTTGCGGGAGGAACTGCTACTACTGGGCCTAAAGCTGCACCAGGAGTGATGGTGACACCTCCTTCCCCAAGCTAGACAAACAAATTGAGGCAGCGGACATGAAAGTCAAAATTCTTTCTTTGCTGAACGAGGATATCATGGCTCTGCTTCAGTCAGAGCTTAAGACTGTGTTAACTGAGGAATTCGAGATGGTTAAATCTGAATTGCATGCAGTTAAAACAGAACTGGTGAATAACACTGCAGCAATCTGCTCTGAAGGTGGACATGATGAAAACAACCATATCCGATTTGGAACACGGATTATCATCATGCTCAGATAACGTGACTTTGCTGCAAACTAAGGTGGAAAAACTTGAGACCGAGGTAATTAGCCTACGGGAAAAACCTTGACATGGTGATATCGGCGTTCCAACATCCGGAAATTTAAAGTACCAGAGACCCCTGGCTCCAGTAACCCAACAGCAGTTTCCAAACTATTGAAGTTTTGAAGATGTTATTATTGATAGATCACAGAGGGGTCTCCAACCAAGTAAACCAGATGGTAGACCATGTGTCATTGTGGTGAAAGTACATTACTATCAAGACTGTGTGGATGTCCTTTGCCGTGCCAGGAAGTTTGGCCCTCTTCAGTTTATAGGAACCACTAATTCCATATTCCCTGATTTCCCCCCCCCCCCTGTGGGTGGCACAAGCTAGGTCTGCATTCAGAGGTTACTCAGCTACTCCAGGGCCAAGACGGCATCCGTTATGACATCTCCTACCCAGCACGATACTGTATCACACACAATGGTACTGAGAAACGGTTTCAAAGCCATGGCTTATGTAAAAAATTTAATCCTACAGGAAATGGCAAAAAGACTGACCATGACCTAAGTAAGAGTGACTTAATACTATACTTTCACTCTGCCATTTTTTTTACCTTCACATCTGAATAGTATAAACATTAAATACGCTGCTTATAAGGCAGTTAGATTTAGAGGAACTGCCGGATTATTCTTTACATACAGGTGCTGGTCATATAATTAGAATATCATGAAAAAGTTGATTTATTTCAGTAATTCCATTCAAAAAGTGAAACTTGGATATTATATTCATTCATTACACACAGACTGATATATTTCAAATGTATATTTCATTTAATTGTGATGATTAAAACTGACAACTCATGAAAATCCCAAATTCAGTATCTCCGAAAATTAGAATATTACTTAAGACCAATACAAAAAAAGGATTTTTAGAAATGTTGGCCAACTGAAAAGTATGAACATGAAAAGTATGAGCATGTACAGCACTCAATACTTAGTTGGGGCTCCTTTTGCCTGAATTACTGCAACAATGCGGCGTGGCATGGAGTCGATCAGTCTGTGGCACTGCTCAGGTGTTATGAGAGCCCAGGTTGCTCTGATAGTGGCCTTCAGCTCTTCTGCATTGTTGGGTCTGGCATATCGTATAGATTTTCTATAGGGTTAAGGTCCGGCGAGTTTGCTGGCCAATTAAGAACAAGGATACCATGGTCCTTAAACCAGGTACTGGTAGCTTTGGCACTGTGTGCAGGTACCAAGTCCTGTTGGAAAATGAAATCTGCATCTCCGTAAAATTGGTCAGCAGCAAACTTCCTGGTAGATGGCTGCGTTGACCTTGGACCTCAGAAAACACAGTGGACCAACACCAGCAGATGACATGGCACCCCAAACCATCACTGACTGTGGAAACTTTACACTGGACTTCAAGCAATGTGGATTCTGTCCCTCTCCTCTCTTCCTCTTGACTCTGGGACCTTGATTTCCAAAGGAAATGCAAAATTTACTTTCATCAGAGAACATAACTTTGGACCACTCAGCAGCAGTCCAGACGAGACGCTTCTGGCGCTGTGTCTTGTTCAAGAGTGGCTTGACACAAGGAATGCGACACCTGAAACCCATGTCTTGCATACGTCTGTGCGTGGTGGTTCTTGAAGCACTGACTCCAGCTGCAGTCCACTCTTTGTGAATCTCCCCCACATTTTTGAATGGGTTTTGTTTCACAATCCTCTCCAGAGTGCGGTTATCCCTATTGCTTGCACACTTTTTTCTACCACATCTTTTTCTTCCCTTCGCCTCTCTATTAAAGTGCTTGGACACAGAGCTCTGTGAACAGCCAGCCTCTTTAGCAATGACCTTTTGTGTCTTGCCCTCCTTGTGCAAGATGTCAGTGGTTGTCTTTTGGACAGCTGTCAAGTCAGCAGTCTTCCCCATGATTGTGTAGCCTACATAACTAGACTGAGAGACCTTTTAAAGGCCTTTGCAGGTGTTTTGAGTTAATTAGCTGATTAGAGTGTGGCACCAGGTGTCTTCAATATTGAACCTTTTCACAATATTCTAATTTTCTGAGATACTGATTTTGGGGTTTTCATTAGTTGTCAGTTATAATCAACAAAATTAAAAGGAATGAACACATTAAATATATCAGTCTGTGTGGATTGAATGTATACATTATACAAGTTTCACTTTTTGAATGGAATTTCTGAAATAAATCAACTTTTTGATGATATTCTAATTATATGACCAGCACCTGTATATCTCCTCAGTCAGTACTTAGTAAATTACTACTAATCTGGGAGTTATTACGTGTTGTGGGTTTTTTTTTACCCTTGATGTGAGGTTTAGTTTTTGTATGCAAGACTATATACCTTTGGGTTGAAAACAAGTCCCCTTATTCTCATAGGTGATTAGGGTTGGGAACTAACTGTACCAGGTTTACATGATTTTTGTATTTCTTAATTTTTTTTATTTGTTTTCACTAAGGGGTGTTCTCAGTGCTATAGCAAACACAAAATTGTTAAATCTCAATATGCCTTTAGTTATTTTTTCCCCTTAAAACAAGACCACGGCTAACTTAAAGGGTTACTTCAGGTTTTATCATTAAGCTTTGTATCAGTAGAAAACCAGTAGTATTTTTGAATTACCGAGCTCCCCCCCCCTCCCCCCCCCCTCATATCCCCCTGAGACGAGAGATTTATGTATTTTTAGTTTGGAAAAAATCCTCCGATGACGCAAAAATTTTGTGTTATCGGAGGATTTTTGGGCCAGAGGCTTTTTTACAGCCAGTATTCCACATGTTTTCACCACGCCCATATGGGGCGGGATCTCACTCACAGAATGTGAAGATAGTGTCAGCCATCTTTCTGTAGAAGCTAAGCTAACAGGCTCTTGCTCTGTGTTGAAAGTTTGTATACAAGTAGGCTAATCACGATGGCGGAAGGTAGTTTTGAAGTTGAAATGGCAGAAGGGGATTTCGAAGATCTGTTGCGAGAATCTGATGCTCGCGGCTACCTGTACGAGCCGCAATACAGCGATGAACAGAGGCAGCTGGAGCAGCTGCTGTAGCAGGGGAGCAAAACCTGCTTGGCAGGCAGGAGGAAGAGCCCGGCCAGACTTGAGTTGGGGCAGACTGGTGGTGTCAGTGCTCTCGCTGTGCACCTATGGAAACAGATAGAGAGTCCTATTGCTGTCGCGAATTTCAGCGATGCCATTTTCTTCTGGACGAGATCGCTGAATCCGCTGATGAAACAGCACCGCTAACTTGAGCATGTATAACTGAGCACCCAAGTTTTGTACCACACATGGACAGGGGAGTCCTGGAAACTTATTTTAGGATCCCGAAGATAAATTGGAAATGCCAGACAAAGCCCGCAGGGACAAATGGACGGCTTAGTGTAAAGTGAGTATTTTGTTTGTTTTTCTTTTTGTTACTAAGACGTCATGTACAGAGTCACGATGTATCAAAGCAAGCCTAGTTGTATCAAATTTTCAGATACTGTCGCCTGTAACCGGTAGGCGTGGTTTGGGAGTGGCCTCGTAAAGGCAGCAAAGCAAGTGCATTCTGGGAGTTGTTGTCTTTCAGCCACATGTGTAAAAAATACATTTTCTGCCTTTTCTCAGTCTAGAATGCTTCAAATTCAAAAATAATTTCACATTTATACTATATAAATTACCAATTTTAAATACACATTCATCTTCCCAGAGGTGAAGTATCCCTTTAAGCTCTTCAAGCGGTTCAACCAACTGAGATGTAACCTTTGTGAGCTGGAATGTTAAGTCACTAAATCACCTTACGTAAGGTTCTTTCGCATCTGAAAACACTTGACGTAGGGATAGCATTTCTTCAGGAAACACATCTGCAAACTTTTGATCATTTCCGAATCAGGGGAGGATGGGTAGGCCAAGTAAACCATTCCAATTTTCACTCTAAGTCCAAAGGGGTAGCAATCCTTATCAATATAAATATCCCAATTGTTATGTCAAAGGTAGAAACGGACTCATCATTACATAATTGTAATAGGTAGGCTATATAACACACCAGTTATCCTGGCTAATGCTTATGTGCCACACCAGTTAATTTTTTACAAATCTATTTCCCCAGCTTCCAGATATGAACACACATTGTCTTATTCTTGGTGGGGATATAAACTGTGTGCTATCACCGATCCTAGACCATAGCTCACCTAAAACCGTTACCTCATCCAAATCAGCTCTTACAATCCAGGCATTTCTTATTACAAATGGAATATCTAATGCGTGGCATTTCTGGAATCCTACATCTAGAAGTTATTGATGACTCTAGGTATACCAACCTCTCATGCCAAATATCATCCTTGGTGTCTCAATTTGCTATTACACTCTGATGAAAGTTTCTTCCTAATTTTATTTAAACTGAAATGACTCCTTTCTCGAACATAACCAGACCCCAGATATGTCCCCCTCAATAGTGTGGGAAACAATGAAGGCATATCTTAGGGGACAAATTATATCGTATAGTGCAAGACTCAGGAAGTGTCACAATGCAAGGCTTGAACAATTATTAAACAATATTTTATGGCTAGATACAACAATTGCCATTGCCCCATCTAATGATTTATTTAATCAACGACTAGTTCTTTAAACCAAGTTCAACCCCCTATCAACCAAACACACTGACAACCTCATTTATTAAACACTGAGTAGGGCGTATGAATTTGGTGAAAAGCCTGGGAAAATTCTCGCTCACCAACTCCGTCAAAATAATGCTGATCGACTTTTAGCTGAGATAATTGTTGATATGCTCCAAGCACATAGATCATTCAGAAAATTATTATTATATAATAATAATTATTGTTTCTACAAATTCTACACAAAAGTTGTATACTAAAGAATCCCTTGGGAATGATTCTTTGTTTGACTCCTTTTTTGGGAAATTAGATATTCCACAATTAACAAAGAAACTGCAATTGGTCTAGAAGAACCCTTTTCTACGGAGGAGCTTATAAACGCAGTCAACTTAATGCAAAATTGAAAATCTCCAGAACCTGATGAGTTCCCAAGTGAATTCATTAAGAAGTGTATTAAACAACTTTCACCTATTTAACTGTCTGTCTATGAAGAATCATTTATTCATGGCTCTCTTCCTCTGACCATGCGACAAGCGGTCATATCACTTATCCCTAATAAAGATAAGAATCCTCTAGAGTGTAGCTTCTATCGCCCTATCTCACTCATAAATGTGGATAGTAAAATTCTCTCTAAAATGTTAGCCCACCGTTTGGAAGCTGTCTTACCCACAATTGTATCTGATGATCAGACAGGCTTTATTAAAAATCTTCACTCCTTCAATGCGCAACGCCTGTTTAATATCCTTTATGATATCCTGAGACCCCAGAAATACTAATATCGCTCAATGCCGAAAAAGCATTTGATCGGGTGGAGCAGTATTATTTTCTTTTTACTCTCAAACAATCTGGTTTTAGCTCGAAATTTGTCTCATGGATAAGGGTGCCCTATTCCTCATCATTGGTGGTTGTCCGAACAAACAGCAATCTCTCCTCCTATTTCCCACTCAGTCGCAGCATTAGGCAGGATTGCCCCTTGTCACCTCTTTTATTTGCTATTGCTGCCAAACCGTTGACGATTGCACTGCGTGGGGAGGCAAGCATTAAGGAAATACAGAGAAAAGGTTTGGAGCATAAAGTTTCCCTTTACGCTGATAACATGCTTTTATACCTATCTAACCCCCTAAATGGTCTACAAAAACACTTAGCATATTAGAGGATGTTGGCAAAATATCAGGATGTAAGGTTAATTTACAAAAAAGTGAGATTATGCCAGTGAACCCTACAGCCAAGCTGATAGCATTTAATGCATTCCCACTTAAAATAAGTGCATATAAAATAAAATACTTGGGAATATGGGTCACAAATGATATTAAAGACATTTTTATATAGTCAACTTCCCCCCACAGCTACATTGCAGCCTGAAACAAGACCTGGTACAGTGGAACCTGCTACCTTTATCATTAGGAGGAAGAATTAATACAATCAAAATGAATGTGCTACCTAAATTTGTATATGTATTCCAATGCACTCCTGTGTTTTTATCAAAATCATTTTTTATGTCCATAGACAAATTAATAGCTGGATTTATTTGGAATAAGAAAAAACCTTGTATACGCAAAGGGATGTTATAGCTGTACTAACAACATGGAGGATTATCTCTCCCTAATTTCCAATTTTATTACTGGGCTACTAATCTAAGGACCATGTAATACAGGAAGGACTCCCCATCCTATGACTCCCAAATGGTTACAATTAGAGATCTTATCCTGTGGCCCCGCTTCCTTACATGCCTTACTCTGTTCAAAACTCCCTCTGATTGAGCCTATATCTGTGTATACCTCAAACCCGGTTGTTAAGCATTCCTTTAAGATCTGGACACAATATAGTGAGAAATCACTTATTTACACCATCAGATACAGGTAGAGATTTTGATGCATGGGTTAGAGGAGGCATCAAAATAAAAGGAGATCTTTTTATTGATAATTCTTTCTTATCTTTTGACCAGCTAATGTTAATGTTTAATATCCCCCACTCTCACTTTTTCAGATTCTTACAACTCTGAAACGTTATATCAGAACACTCCACTCATTTCCCATATCAATCACCCAGCTCTCTTCTAGACTCAATTTTGAGTCTTAAGCTTTGTTCCAAGGGCTCTATTGGGGCAATTTACTCCCTATTAAATTTCCATAATTTGGAACCCTTGACCAGGTTAAGGAATCAGTGGGAGGAGGAGCTGGGGATGCAGTTTCCGATGGAACCTAGAGAGAAGCTTTAGATAGGATACATTCCTCTTCAAATTGTTTATGACATACAGTTATCCAATTCAAGGCTACATCGTCTTCACTGGTCTAAAACTAAACTTGCAAAGTTTAAGCCTAGTGTCGATCCTACGTGTGACCGATGCAGGCAAGCACCAGCCACACTTTCACATCCAAAATTAAATAATCTCTGCCAATCAATATTTAACGTTTTTTTCAGACGTTTTAGAGATACCTATAGAGCTTTCTGCTATTATTGCAATATTTGGATTAGTCCCACAAGATACATACTTTAGTCGCCAAGCAAAAAAAAATATGATTTAGCCTTTGGATCTCTTCTAGCTAGGTGACTTATACTCCTTAAATGGAAATAAAAACTCCCCCCAACCTTCAAGTTATGGATTGGAGATCTTCAGCATCATTTGACAATGGAGAAAATTCACTATTCAACAGGAGGATGTATTCAGAAATGTTATATTACGTGGCAACCATTTCTTATGTATTTAGAGAAAACAGATGGTGTTGAGAGTAGTCTAGAACTGCTGACCCCATGTTACATGTAAGAATTCCTTTTTTTCTTAATTTTATTTGTAATCTTGGTCACATTGTCTATGTATGTGAATTTCAGTCAGGATTTAGGCCCCATCACATTACAGAGACTGCACTTATCAAAGTTACAAATAACTTGCTCTTATCTGCATTTCTCTTCTAGTGCTTTTAGATCTCAGTGCTGCATTTGACACGACAGATCACAACATTCTCTTGAATAGGCTGGAGAATTATGGACTTGCATTAGCATGGTTTAGGTCCTATTTAGCAGACCGCTACCACTTTGTATGTGTAAATGAGGAATTTTCATAATCAAAAGTTATGTATGGAGTGCCACAGGGATCAGTTTTAGGACCTCTACTTTTCTCCTTATACATGCTTCCCCTGGGAGATATTATCAGAAATCATGGAATACATTTCCACTATTATGCAGATGATACCCAACTTTATATTTCTTCTAAAACCAACAAAATTCACAATTCTCCAAATTGTGAATAAATAAAATCAAAGACTGGATAGACAGAAATGTCCTTCTACTCAATTCTGATAAAACAGAGATACAAATTATTGGACTAAAAACCTCTAAAAATAAGATGCTAAAATATAATTTGACTCTCAATGGATGTACTGTTACGCCTTCTTCTACAGCAAGGAACTTAGGTGTTATTTGATACCAATCTGTCATTACCTCAAGACTATATTATTTTAATGCATTACTGGGAGGATGTACTGCAAATTCAATAAAGTAACTTCAAATAGTTCAAAAGAACCAAGAAATATGAAAATATGAGTCCAATTTAATCATCGTTACATTGGCTACCTTTTAAATGTTTTATTAATTTTAAAATTCCATTAACTACATTCAAAGCTTTGAATGGTCAAGCTCCACAGTACTTAAGTGACATTCTGACACTCTATAATTCCGACACATTCATTATTCTGGCTTATAATTCCAAGAATATCAAAATCCCCAAAAGGAGGTAGATCCTTTTCATATTTGGCTCATAAACTATGGAATAGTCTCCCTAACACTGTTCGGGATGCAGACCCACTCACTCAGTTTAAGTCAAGACTAAAGACTCATCTATTTGCAGTGTCAATTCAAGTGGATTTTATTGTCGTTCAACCATATACAGTTAGTACAGAACACAGCGAACGAGACAACGTTCCTCCAGGACCATGGTGCTACATAAAACAACATAGGACAAACACAGAACCACAGTGGAGTGCAGAGTAGAGAGAAAGCCGCTGGAATGTGCCACACATCCAATAGCACATGCTTCTGAAGAGGTGAATGTATCAGTAGTAGTATTCAGCCCGCAGAAATACAACCGCTTGGGTCAAAAGAAAAAATCTGAATGAATTTGCATTCCAGACTCCCTTTTATACCCCTATGTCGGGAGGAGTGGCATGCAAATTCTACTCGCCAACTCTTATTGGCCTTTTTTCAAAGATCTGAAGGTGTCTCTGGCTCTCAAGTTCGACCCCTAGTGTCACTACATTGACACAAATTCAAGTGAGTGACAGAAGGGGAACTCTTTCCAATTGTAAGGTTTTTCTCCATATGAATTCTCAAGACACCATCCCCCACCTCTGTAGGGAATCAACAAATGTCTGGCGATCTGAATGATCTGAAATTTCAAACCATTTACTCGATATCGTTGGACATGAAGATGTTGTCTTCTCACTGTGACTTCTTGGGCAAAACGTTTATACATGTGTATATAGATTACTTGCTGCACTGAAACTTTTCCCACATCAAAAGCAGTGCTATGGTTTCTCTCCGGTATGAATTCTCTTGTGTGTTTTCAGGCTGTGTGACTGAGTGAAATTCTTTCCACAGAGTGAACACTTGTAAGGTTTTTCTCCAGTATGAATTCTTTGGTGTGTTTTCAGGTGTTGTGAGCAATGGAAACTCTTTGCACAGAGTGAACACTTGTAAGGTTTTTCTCCAGTATGAGTTCTCTCGTGTATTTTCAGGTGTTGTGACCGAGGGAAACTCTTTCCACAGTGTGAACACTTGTAAGGTTTCTCTCCAGTATGAATTCTCTCATGCATTTTCAGGGGTTGTGACCAAGGGAAACTCTTTCCACAGTGTGAACACTTGTAAGGTTTTTCTCCAGTATGAATTCTCTCGTGTATTTTCAGTTGTTGTGACCGAGTAAAACTCTTTCCACAGTGTGAACACTTGTAAGGTTTTTCTCCAGTATGAATTCTCTCATGTGTTTTCAGGTTTTGTGACTGAGTGAAACACTTTCCACAGTTTGAGCACTTGTAAGGTTTTTCTCCAGTATGAATTCTTTGGTGCTGTTTCAAGCCTTTAGCTGTAATAAAGATCTTCCCACATTCAAAGCACATATGAACCCCAGCACCGGTATGTATTTTCTGGTGTTCTTTACAATAGGACTGGCATGAAAAAAGTTTTCCACAAAAAAAGCATTTGTAAGGCTTCTCACTGGTATGCGTTTTCAGATGGTTTTTTAGGTATGTTGCCAAAACAAATGTTTTACCGCACTTATCACATTCAAATGGTCTTTCTCCAGAGTGACAGCGAAGATGACGTGTGAGATGTTGTGTTTGTGTAAAACTTTTTCCACACTGATGGCACTTGTAAGGCCTTTCTATGGTATGAACTCTCATGTGTGTATTAAGCTGGCTTTTATATATGAAACTCTTTCCACACTGAGAGCAGGTGAAAGTATTTTTGGCAGCTCTTCTTTGATGCTTTTTTGGTGAGAAATTCTTCTTAATCTTTGAGTCACTCAAAGATTTTTCTCCAGGTATTAAATCATGACATTTGTGATCCTGAAGTTCCTCCTCCACTTCATTCAGCTCTAGAGGTTCATCTTGCTCGTTCATCAGCTCTACAATGAGCACAAGAAATTGACAAAAATCTATTAAATAAATCAAATTAAAACCAAATTTAAGGGCAGAACACAACAAACATCCAGTATTTATAAGGGGTGGGAATTGCCTCCTGATTCGTTATAAAGATATCGAAATGCCGAATCAATTTTTATTACGATTAGCGGTGTTTGGTGGTCACAGAAATGTTTTTTTTATGGCCAACGCTGATATCTAGAGAGCAGGGTGTCCCAATAGGCTAATATAATGATGATCTCACACATCTAATTATAATAAAAAACATTTACATCAAATTGCTGAAAACTTCTGTCTTTTATTTAGCACTATATTTACTCAAAATTGCATAAAATATTCATGATAAAAATATTTCGTGTTTTAAATGGTAGACAGCAGTTTAGTCTACTTTTAGTAATAAAACTGTATTTGCACATTTAAAAATGTTAATATAATAGAAAGAGGACAATAACGGTAATTAATAGTAACGGTACATTAACAATCACATTTATTCACAAAAGACAGAATGAAACTAATTAAACATACAGTGACAATGAATACGACATTATCATTTACTGCAGCACATGTAAAGCTCTTCTACTTTGAAGTTGCTCTCAAGCGCTTGTGCGGATCCATCGAGAAGAAATCTCCTGACAGCTTTCAGTTTACACAGCTTGTATCACCTGCTTACAGTGTTACAGACTGATATATGCAACATTTGTGAGTCACAGAAACTGATAAAATACATGCTTCTGCGAATGACACGAGCGCTCCACTAGAAGAAAACGCTGGATTTGCTCAAGTTTTGAGATTCGTGTTACTGAGGAATTACTTACATCTAAATGACATACCAACATACTTATGGACAGCATGTGATAGATGTTTTATTGATATTAGCCATTATATCATCCGACAAGACTATTAAAATTAACAGGGAATTGTTGAGGAGAGAGATAGAGAATGAAACACGTGAGCACTTTAAACATCACGTGGCTCTGATGCACGTGACCATTTAAAAATGAAGCAAAAATGATAGTAAATATTTGCACAACAGCCCAGTAGGTGGCAATATGTGTGAAGATTGTGAATTGGCAAAAAAAACAACAGACCTCTCGTGAATGCACATAGGAGGTCTAGAATAAATGTATTTTTAAGAGTATAAAGGACTTAAATATTGAGCTGTTCCTCATCCACACCAATCATATCCCTCATGAAGATGTAGATTTGACCACTCGAGACTTATGGATTACTTTTATGCTGCCTTTGTGAGATATTCTTCTAAAAATATTTGTGTTCTGTAGCAAAAAAAAAAGTCATCCACATCTGGGATGGCATGAGGGTGAGTAAATTATGATAATTTTCACTTGAGTGAACAATCCCTTTAAAATACAACTAAGCACTTCTAAAACAACAATAAAAACAACAAGGAACTTTTTAATGCAGAGATTTCTTCAAAATGTAAAACAACATTAAAAGGAAGAAAAATACCTGAGGGAATAAAATCATCATCATCACCATCTTGTTCCTCTGCTGTGGCTTCATCTTCATCACTCTGTTGATCCTCTGTTGTGGTTTCTACCATCATCTTCATCAAATTCCTGCAGTCCAGCAGCTTCACTGAACACATCTTCACTGATGTCTGCAGCATCTGCTGGCCATCATCATCTTCATCATCATCCTCATCACTCTGTTGTTCCACTGCTGTGATTTCTTCTTGTATCTCCTCCTGCTGCTTCACTTCAATCTTCACTGGTGTCTGCAGCATCTGCTGTTCTCCAGCATTACAGACAGAAGTCAGAGACTCTGTGGAGGTTTGATCACCCTGATTACGGTCACACACACTCTCCTGAGCATCAGTAGAACAGAGTAAAGTGAGCTGTGAGTCCTGTGTGTCTCTGGATCTCTGTTCAGAGAGTTTGTCCAGCAGCTGCTGTGGTGTGGACTGATCTCTGCCGCTCCACACTGAATCCTGACATTCTGTGGAGGTCCCATCAGTCACACACACTGAAGATTGACAGGAAACCTTTTCCAGCTCCTGACAAACACAACACAATCACATCTGTACCGTTCATCACCACAGAGTCACAGTCATATCACATCATTTGAAACTTACTTACAATCTCAACTTTAACTCGCTCAAAACAGGTGCAGGATGAATACAGTTCTGTCTGCTTCAGTTTTGTCTTCAGTGACGTCACCTCTTTCTTCAGCTGAGAGATTTCTGTGATGAAATCATCAATATCCAGCATGGACAGATCAGTTCCTACTGATTTACAGCAGATCACATCCACCTGCTCTCTCATGATGAACATCTGAACATAAAAACATCATCATTATAATGGACTGACATTCATCAAACTCTTAAACATTATTAAAAATCTAATAGAAATGTGTGCTTTGTGTTCGGGTTTCATTTTCCTGAAATATTGTCAGATATTAGCCCATAGCTAGCTTTATTCAACATATAATAGCCTTCATTGAAATAATTTACAAACAGTCGGATTTAACGAGCTCATTTGTCAGTAATGAAACATAATTTACCTCAGTTTGATTTCCACAACACATTACAAAAGAAAAACACTCAAATTCACAATGCTCCAGATGATTAGATGATATATCTAATAACTTGTTTATCCTGTCACATGCGGTGATAAAATGCTTATTTTTGCGATCATTAAAATACCAAAGAGAGAAAAAAGTACATGCACATAAAAAACACACACACTTGAAACTATAAATCTCACAAATAATATAAACAAATGTAACACGTACCGATTGAGAGCTCAAACTTTTCTTCCTTCGTGATAAATGGCGGTTTGTAAAACAACTTCTGGTGATTTTCTCGCCTCCTACTGGACTGGAGTGTTGATGCGTTTGGCGGGAAATAGCTGTAGTATACGTCAACCTTTTATCCTTGCCACACATTTCCATCAAATGTGTTAAAAGGGAACCTGTCAATCTCCAAAATGTCAAATAAAGCACTATAGAAGTTACATAACATATTCACTTCAATTCCCCTCAGCCAAAGCTCTTAAATGGACCACAATAATTAAATGAACGCTAATGATGGTGTCAACACTGTTCCTCACACAAAGGTGGCCTGTTATCTCCCAGAGGCAATTCCAGCATTGAAGGACATCCGGGGCTTAGCCCATACCATTTTATTTTCACACTAGCAACCACTTCTCTGTAGTCCAAAGCTGGTGAGAGGGTTTTCTTTGAGTTTTGCTCTGGTTGGGCCTGTTTCTACAGTTCCTAAATCTTTCACTCTAGTACTATCCTCGACTAACTCATCCTCTCTCCTCCCTGAATCATCTGTGATGCAAAAGAACAGATACAGCACATAACTTATTGCAAATCAGCTTCAAACAACTAATCCATCAAGTGCTACATATTTCAAATTGTAGACCAATACAATTGAAGAAAATGTATTGGGAAGAGCAGATCAGTGGGATTGTCCTAAGATCTATCAGGATTCTTGAATTTTCATATACATTACCATAATGTCATCTCAAAAGAGTTATATTATAGTGAGTAAAGTGAGGTAAAAAATTTTTTTTAATATAATTTATATTTAGGGTGGCACGGTGGTGCAGCGGTTAGCACTGTCGCCTCACAGCAAGAAGGTCGTGGGTTCAAACCCCGGTTGCCCCGGCCTTTCTGTGTGGAGTTTGCATGTTCTCCCTGTGTCTGCGTGGGTTCTCTCCAGGTGCTCCGGCTTCCTCCCACCATCCAAAGACATGCAGGCTAGGTTAATTGATGTCTCCAAAAATTGCCGTGAGTGATGTTTGTCTATGTGTGGCCCTGCGATGGACTGGCGACCTGTCCAGGGTGTACCCCGCCTTTCGCCCAATGTTAGCTGGGATAGGCTCCCGCGACCCTGTACACAGGATAAGCGGTTGTCGATGGATAATTTATATTTTTTGACATAAATAGTCAAAATGATGTATAAGATCCTAAGTTAAAGCAATACATGAATGACTTTAGTCTAAGTTCATTGACACACCATGGCATCGAACTGTATATAATTCTCAATGTTCATCTGTCAAAATCCTTTCATTAGGATCATTAGGAGCATTGGGATAAACAATGCTTAACTTTTAACTTTCTCTAAAGTAAAGTGACTGATTAATTGTTACCAGTTTCCATGCCTGATTCTGGCACAGCTGCTGCTGCTGGCTCCTCAATCTGTAGCTCATCTTTGTTACCCTCTACAAAACCATTTAATCAAATCAAAGTGTATATTTACTACAAACTAATATCACAAAACAAGTCACACATACATTTTATGTTAATGATTATTGGTTATCCTTAGAGAAAACAACACCTGATAAACAAGGAAAGTATTCAGTGTGCAACTGCTCCGAACAGGACTCGAATCGTCGTCTCCGGCGTGTGAGGCGGTCTTTGTGTCTATTTTTACAGGTCTGTATGTAGTATGTGCAAAGCCAAAGCACAATGAAATAAGGCAACTTATGATTTTGTGGGTTTACATAGACTATTGTCCTGTTTCATATTTGTCAGTCAACTTTTCAAAATACATTCGGGGCTACACTCAAAACATTCGGGGCTGAAGCCCCAGAAAAATCGGCTGACGCCGTGTCTGTTATCTCCCCCATCCTAAATCTCCTGCCACCTCCTTATTAGTTTTTGCTTTCCTCAATGGGAAGTTTGTCAATGACAGAGTGTCTAGTATTTCCGACAAATATTCAAATGTTGAATAAATTTGGATTTTTGGAACCCTTCCAACATTAGTTAACATAAACTAACAATTAACAAACGTTTTTTAATACTGATAGGTATAATGTTTAAATATAGTAATAGATTTTTCTAAATAAACATTAATAAAGATTTAAAATGCTGTGAAATGTATTGTTCAAATTTGTTAATCCATTATGCTTTTACTAATGGTAACAAATAGAAAACTGCAAACAAAGTATTGCCTATTTTCTTGTAAAAATTAGTGGCATGTAACTGTCATAGACGACAAATGCTTCTAAATTCATCATATTATCCATCCATCCATCCATCCATCCATCCATCGACAACCGCTTATCCTGTACAGGGTCGCGGGGGGGCTGGAGCCTATCCCAGCTAACTTTGGGCGAAAGGCAGGGTACACCCTGGACAGGTCGCCAGTCCATCGCAGGGATTCATCATATTATTTTGTAGATATTAATAATCTTGCACAAGAGCACAATGGTGACTGAGGTTTTCAATCATTCTCTCCAAATGATCAACAGTTGAAGTCACTTAGTATTTGGTAGTATTGCCTTTAAATTGTTTAACTTGGGTCAAACATTTTGGGTAGCCTTCCACAAGCTTCTCACAATAAGTTGCTGGAATTTTGTCCCATTCCTCCAGACAGAACTGGTGAAACAGTGTCAGGTCTGTAGGCCTCCTGCTCACACACACTTTCACCCTGACCTCGGATTGAGGTCAGGGCAGCATTTAGATGACCCCTCCAATACCTTGATTTTGTTCTCCTTAAGCCAATTTTCCACAACTGGAGGAATGCTTGGGGTCATTGTCCATTTGGAAGACCCATTTGTGACTGAACTTTAACTTACTGGCTGATGTCTTGAGATGTTGCTTCAATATATCCACGTAATTTTCCTTCCTCGTATGCCATTTATTTTGTGAAGTGCACCAGTCCCTCCTGCAGAAAAGCATCCCCACAACATGATGCTGCCACCACTATACTTTACGACTGGGATAGTGTTTGCAAGCCTAACCCTTTTTCCTCCAAACATAACGATGTTAGTATGTTAAATTTTTGTTTCATCAGACAAGAGGATATTTCTCCAACTCATCCCACATCGTTTTTCATAGACTCACAAATGAGGTGTCAAACTGACCGATCTATTTCAATCAAATCAAATCAATCAAATCACTTTATTGTCACACTACTGTGTACACGAGTGCAACAGTAGGTGAAAGTCTTGTGTGCAGTTCCGAGCAACATTGCAGTAATGACAGTGACGAGACATAAACCACTTTACAATAAACAACATATTTACACAGCACAATTTACATAACAAATGCACACATAATTACACAACAATTTACAAATCAAATGTACACAATACACACAATGTAGAATACACATACACTAGATAAGGGTATACACCAACTTAAAGGATTATTAGGAACACCTGTTCAATTTCTCATTAATGCAATTATCTAATCAACCAATCACATGGCAGTTGCTTCAATGCATTTAGGGGTGTGGTCCTGGTCAAGACAATCTCCTGAACTCCAAACTGAATGTCAGAATGGGAAAGAAAGGTGATTTAAGCAATTTTGAGCGTGGCATGGTTGTTGGTGCCAGACGGGCCGGTCTGAGTATTTCACAATCTGCTCAGTTACTGGGATTTTCACACACAACCATTTCTAGGGTTTACACAGAATGGTATGAAAAGGGAAAAACATCCAGTATGCGGCAGTCCTGTGGGCGAAAATGCCTTGTTGATGCTAGAGGTCAGAGGAGAATGGGCCGACTGATTCAAGCTGATAGAAGAGCAACTTTGACTGAAATAACCACTCGTTACAACCGAGGTATGCAGCAAAGCATTTGTGAAGCCACAACACGCACAACCTTGAGGCGGATGGGCTACAACAGCAGAAGACCCCACCGGGTACCACTCATCTCCACTACAAATAGGAAAAAGAGGCTACAATTTGCAAGAGCTCACCAAAATTGGACAGAAGTGCTTCTGACAGGTCACATGAACACTGCTTGTTTAGCGTGATTCGTGCTCCTCAGTGTCTAGTGGAAGGGCTGGCCAAGAGCCCTAGTATGGTGGAGAGACAACTTCTCTTTGACCAGCTCTGGTAACTTCTCATTCTCTTTGAGAAGGAAAAATGTTGCCTGGTCTGATGAGTCTCGATTTCTGTTGAGACATTCAGATGGTAGAGTCAGAATTTGGCGTAAACAGAATGAGAACATGGATCCATCATGCCTTGTTACCACTGAGCAGGCTGGTGGTGGTGGTGTAATGGTATGGGGGATGTTTTCTTGGCACACTTTAGGCCCCTTAGTGCCAATTGGGCATCGTTTAAATGCCACGGCCTACCTGAGCATTGTTTCTGACCATGTCCATCCCTTTATGGCCACCATGTACCCATCCTCTGATGGCTACTTCCAGCAGGATAATGCACCATGTCACAAAGCTCGAATCATTTCAAATTGGTTTCTTGAACATGACAATGAGTTCACTGTACTAAAATGGCCCCCACAGTCACCAGATCTCAACCCAATAGAGCATCTTTGGGATGTGGTGGAACGGGAGCTTCGTGCCCTGGATGAGCATCCCACAAATCTCCATCAACTGCAAGATGCTATCCTATCAATATGGGCCAACATTTCTAAAGAATGCTTTCAGCACCTTGTTGAATCAATGCCACGTAGAATTAAGGCAGTTCTGAAGGCGAAAGGGGGTCAAACACAGTATTAGTATGGTGTTCCTAATAATCCTTTAGGTGAGTGTATAATAATATATATACACTAATTGAATTGGGGAGAATATATTTGACAGAATGAAGATTAATAAAGTGCAGCGCTGATTGTTGATTGTGAGAGATCACGTGTTCAGAAGTCTTATTGCTTGTGGGAAGAAGCTGTCATGTAGTCGGCTGGTGCGGGTCCTGATGCTGCGATACCACCTGCCTGATGGAAGCAGTGAGAACAGCCCATAACTCGGGTGGCTGGAGTCTCTGATAATCCTCCAAGCTTTTTTCACACACCGCCTGTTAAATATATCCTGGAGGGAGGGAAGCTCACCTCCGATGATGTTTCTGGCAGTTCACACCACCCTTTGCAGGTCTTTGCGGTTGTGGGCGGTGCTATTGCCGTACTAGGCGACGATGCAGCCAGTCAGGATGCTCTCTACAGTGCTGGTGTAGAACCGTGTGAGGATGTGCTGGTTCATTCCGAACTTCCTCAGCCGTCTCAGAGAGAAGAGGCGCTGGTGAGCCTTCTTCACAACGGCCTCAGTGTGGACAGACCATGTGATTTCCTCAGTGATGTGGACACCGAGGAATTTGAAGCTGCTGACTCTCTCCACCGGTGCTCCATTAATGGTGATGGGGCTGTGTTCTCTGACTTTCTTCATGAAGTCCACTACAAGCTCCTTGGTTTTACTGACGTTGAGGGAGAGGTTGTGCTCCTGACACCAGCGCGTCAGAGTGTGCACCTCCTCTCTGTTGGCTGTTTCATCATTGTCAGTGATCAGACCTACCACCGTCGTATCATCAGCAAACTTAATGATGGCACTGGAGCTGTGTCGCCACACAGTCATGTGTGTAAAGGGAATACAAGAGTGGGCTGAGAACACAGCCCTGCGGGGCTCCAGTGTTGAGGGTCAGTGATGAGGAGATGTTGTTGCCCATTCTAACCACCTGACGTCTGCCTGACAGGAAATCCAGGATCCAGCTGCACAGTGAGCTGTTTAAGCCCAGAGCCCGGAATTTCTCATCAAGCTTGGAGGGCACTATGGTGTTGAATGCTGAGCTGTAGTCTACAAACAGCATTCTCACATATGTGTTCCTTTTTTCCAGGTGAGAGAGAGCAGTGTGTAGTGTAGATGCAATGGCATCATCAGTGGAGCGGTTGTTGCGGTAGGCAAACTGTAATGGGTCCAAAGAGGTGGGCAGAACAGAGCAGATGTAATCTCTGATCAACCTTTCAAAGCATTTGCTGACGATGGGGGTCAGAGCAACAGGACGCCAGTCATTTAAACAAGTGATTTTTGATTGCTTCGGTACAGGCACAATGGTTGATGTTTTGAAGCATGTGGGGACTACAGACAGAGAGAGGGACAGGTTGAAAATGTCTGTAAAATCACCAGCCAGTTGGTTCGCGCACACTCTGATGACGCAGCCCGGAATGCCGTCTGGACACGCGGCTTTACGGATATTCACCCGTCGAAAGGATTGGCCGCGAGTGCTCTCTCCGCGAGGGCGGTGTTATTGTCCTCGAAACGAGCATAAAATGTATTAAGCTCATCCGGGAGAGGCAGCGGTGTTCATGGCAGAGTTTTTATTCCGTTTGTAGTCCGTGATGGTGTTAATTCCCTGCCACATACTTCTGGAGTCAGTGGTGTTGAACTGTCCTTCAATTTTGTGCCTGTACTGGTGTTTGGCTGCACTGATAGTGTTACAGAGGGCATAACTGGCTTGTTTACGCTCCTCCGCGTTCCCGGAATTAAAAGCGGTGGTCCGCGCAGTAAGTGCCACGCGAACATCGCCGTTAACCCATGGTTTCTGGTTGGGGTAGATCCGTATTGTTTTTGTCGGAACAACATCCTCTACGCACTTCCTGATGAAACACGTTACGCTATCAGCGTAAACCTCGATGTCGTCATCGGAGGCGGACAGGAACATCTCCCAGTCTGCGTGATCAAAACAGTCCTGTAGCATAGAGTCTGATTGGTCCAACCAGCACTGGATCGTTCTGAGGGTGGGTGCTTCCCGTTTCAGTTTCTGCCTGTAAGCGGGCAGAAGCAGAACGGAAGAGTGGTCGGATTTGCCAAATGGTGGGCGGGGGAGGGATTTGTAGCTATCCCGGAAAGGAGAATAGCAATGATCCAAAACGGTCCCCTCGTGTGTTGAAGCTGATGTGTTGGTGGTATTTTGGTGCTATTGTTTTAAAATTGGCTTTGTTGAAGTCCCCGGCAACAATGAACGCGGCCTCAGGGTGCGCGGTTTCCTGCTGACTTATACTCCCATACAGTTCCTTGAGTGCCCGGTCTGTGTCGGCTTGTGGGGGGATGTACACAGCAGTGATAATGACCGCTGTGAATTCCCTCGGTAGCCAGAATGGTCGACACAGAAGCATGAGATATTCCAGATCAGGAGAGCAGAAAGACCTGATAAAATGTACGTTCCTCTGATCACACCATGATTTGTTGATCATAAAACATACACCTCCACCTCTGCTTTTACCTGAGTGGTCTTTCGCTCTGTCCTCTCGGTGCACGGAAAAACCCGTGGGTTCGATGGCTGAGTCTGGAATCTCCGTGGACATCCATGTTTCCGTGAGACAGATAACGCAGCAATTTCTCATCTCTCGTTGGAAAGAGATCCGCGCTCTCAGCTCGCAGAGCTTGTTGTCCAGAGACTGAACATTTGCCAGTAGTATACTGGGTAGCGGGGGTCGATTTGTGCGACGTCTTACTCTGATGAGAACGCCGGCTCTTTTTTCCCTTTTCCTTCTGCGTTTCCGCGGCCGTGCAGCCCAGACAAAGGGCTCCACTGGCGTGTTTGTAAACCGCAGGTCGGCGTTGAGGAATTTGAAGTCCGGTTTTCAGTGTGTGATTGCCGAACCAATGTCCAAAAGCATTTGTCTGTCGTACACAATAAGGCAGACAACATCCAAGACAAAAAAACACAAAACTGTAAACAAAACAAACAATAAACTGCAGTGTTTTGACGGAGCCCGCGATGCAGCAGCCTTACTCGGCGCCATCTTGAGCTATACGACACCTGTGCTATGACTTTTCTAAGGGATGGGGGGTATAGTGCACCCCAGGGGGCAAACAACATCCTGAAAAATTCCATAGACTTTGCATTGCAACAAAATTTTATGGATCATATCTACGGATCAGAATTTCGTAGAGACAAATGGGTGGACTCATTTCATACAGCCTAGCAAGCTGTTTTAGAGCATAACATGAGATTGGGGGTAAGATCTACCCCTGGGAGGTAAAACCAGCCCAAAAATGCCCCATAGGCATACTATGGCAAGGGTCTTGCCCATGAAAACAATTGTATTTTGACACTGAAATTTGTGGGATCATATCTCCCAATCAGAATGTCATTAAGACATGGGGGCAAGCTCATTTAATTCGGGCTACCAATCAGTCTTTATATATCATCTTGGAAATGGTGTAGCCACACCCTAGCAACCATTTACGGTACCATAGCAACCACCCCCATAGTCTTCCATTCAAAAAGGCTCAGAAGGATTTCTTCAGAACAGAATGTCATAGACAATTGGGGATTGGATCTTTTGAGTAAGTTAGTAATCAGCCAATTAGAATCTTTCTGGTCACTGGCTAGCCATGCCCTAGCAACCAGCCCAATTGACTTCCATTAAAAATGTCTTAGAGTGATAACTTCATATCAAAATGTCCTAGAGACATGAGGGTTGGCTTGATTCACTTGGGTTGGCAATCAGTCTTCAAGTATCATCATGGAAACTACTTAGCTATGCACTAGCAACAATTTACGGCACCCTAACAACTGCCCCCATTTACTTTCATTCAAATGTGCTTAGATGGACATCTCTGGAACATATTTTCATAGAGGCTTCATTGTTGGCTTGTAAGACTCAGGCCAGCAAGCAGCCTTGTTAGTATCACCCTAGAAACTGCCTAGCAGCCAGATGGGGTTACCCTAGCAACCAATTAACAAATCACATATCTCTGCACCAGATCATTGTAGAGACTTCTGGTTTCGTTCATTTGACTCAGGGTAGAAAGAAGCCTTTTGAGTATCACCTTGGTAACTGCCTAGCAACAAGATGGGGTTACCCTATCAAGCAAATAACAAATCATATATCTCTGCACCAGAACATCATAGAGATATAGTCTTTGTAGTCTTCTGATATCTGATTTTGTAGCTGAACCAAACCAGACAGTTATTGAAGTGAAGAGGACAGACTCAATTACGTCCGAGGAGAACTGAATCAGGAGCACCTGTGGCAGGTTGAACTTCCACAACTGGAGTAGGAAGGAGTTAATGTGGATCTCCCACTTCAGGTCCTGTGAGATGGTAGATCCCAGGAACTTGAATGACTCCATTTCTGCCATATTGCTGTTCAGAATGATGAGGGGGTCAGTGTTGGGTGGTTCCTCTTTCTTGAGCATGATCAGCTCAAGGATGTTTTGAATACACCAGACAGCCAGCTGTTTAACCTCGCTTCTGTATGCAGACTCATCGTCATCTCAGATGAGGCCGATGAATGTGGTGTCGTCTGCAAACCTCAGGAGCTTGACAGAGGGGTTCTTGGCGATGCAGTCGTTGGTGTATAGGGAGAAGAGTAGTGGGGAGAGCACACATCCCTGGGGGCACCAGTGTTGATTGTACAAGTGCTGGAAGTGAATTTCCCCTCACAAGCTGCTGCCTGCCCGTCAGAAAGCTGGTAAGACGCCAGGGCATCTGTAGTCATGTAGTCATTAAGTCCTGTGATATTTGGTTTCTTTGGGACAGGGATGATGATTGAGTGTTTGAAGCAGCATGGGACTTCACACTGCTCCAGTGATCTGTTGAAGATCAGTGTGAAGATGGGGGCAAGATGGTTAGCACAGGATCTAAGACACATGGGTGAAACACCATCCGGGATTTGTGCTGTCTTTATCTTTTGTTTTGAAAGACATGGGACACCTCTTCTTCACAGATCTTAAGTGCAGGTTGAGTAACATGAGGGGGGAGAAGGGGGGTTGCAGGAGGTGTTGGAGTTTGTGTGAAGTGAAGGTCAGAGCGAAGGTCAGAGCAGAGCTTTCAAATCTACAGTAGAACTCATTCAGGTCCTCAGCTAATTGTTGGTCCACCACATGGTTGGGGGCAGGAGTCTTGTAATTCAAAAGTTGTTTCATGACACTCCACACTGACGCAGGGTCATTAGCTGAAAACCATTTTTTTTTAGTCAGTTAGCTTCTCAGATTATCTTCTTTTAGCTATTCTGATTTCCTTATTCAGTGTGTTCCTGGCCTGATTATACAAGACTTTATCCCCACCTCTGTAAGCATCTTCTTTGGCCTGACGAAGCTGCCTGATCTCTGCTGTAAACCATGGTTTGTCATTGTTAAATGTTAAATAAGTCCTAGTAGGAATGCACATATCCTCACAGAAACTGATATATGATGCAACATTATATCTGAGCTCATCCTGATCCGTATCTACAGCCTCAAAAACACTCCAATCAGTGCAGACAAAGCAGGCTTGTAGTTACAGCTCTTTTTAATTGGTCCAACTCTTTACAGTCCATACTACAGGCTTAGCAAATTTTAGTTTCTGCCTGTAGTTTGGAAGAAGATGAACTAGACAGTGATCCGTTAGTCCCAAAGCTGCTCTAGGGACAGATTGATATGCATCCTTTATTGTTGTGTAGCAGTGAATTAGTATATTCCTCTCTCTGGTGGGGCATGTAATGTGCCGTTTGCATTTGTGCAGTTCGCGTGTGAGGTTTGCTTTATTAAAATCCCCAAGAATAATAATAACTGAGTCCAGGTATTGTTGTTCCATGTCTGCGATTTGATCAGCCAGCTGTTGCAGTGCTGCGTTTGCACACACGTTTGGCGCGATATAAACACTCACCAGTATAAACGAAGAAAACTCCCACGGCAAGTAGAATGAATTTAATAAAGAGTGCATCCAAATTAGGACAGCACATCTTCTTTAACATTGTTACACCAGTACACCAACTTTCATTGATGTAAAAGCATGTTCCACCACCTCTCGTTTTCCCTGTTAATTCCACTATGCGATCCGCTCTGAAAAAAAAATTCACAGCTGAAAGCCTGGCAGATGTAATGCGCTGTCCGGAATGGCTTCACTCAGCCAGGTTTCTGTGAAGCATAAGGCAGCAGAGGTTGAAAAGTCCTTGATTGTATGGGTGAGGAGATGTAGTTCATCCATTTTGTTAGGAAGAGAGTGGAGATCCAATAAGGGAAGCTCCGACAGTGCTGATTTTGAACCACGCTGCCAAGCATCCATCTAGCGAATCTCTGCTCTCTTCTTAACAAAAAACACATATTACTTCTCCTCACCCACAAAAATAAGGACTTAGCCAACTCTGCTACATTGTGCTTCACAGAAACCTGGCTGAGTGAAATAATTCCGGAGAGCGCATTACCTCTATCAGCTTCCAGCTGTTATGGAGAAAATGGAGAAAACGAGAGACATTGGAATGTGTTTTTACATCAGCGAATGTTGGTGTACAGTGTAACAACGGGATTTTTCCTTGTGTATTCTTGTGAGTGTTTACATTCTCCACAACTGTGGGTGAGTGCAGTGCTGCAACAGCTGGCTGATCAGAACACAGACATGGTACAATAGCACCTAGACTCACTTATTATTCTTGGAGATTGGAGACAAATCTGTGAACTGCTGAACTACATGTGAACTGCTCAAATACAGACAGCACATTACATGCCCCACCAGAGACAGGTATACAGTGGATCAGTTCTACACAACAATAAAAGATGCATATCACTCTGTCCCTAGAGCAGCTTTGGGACTCTCTGATCACTGTCTGGTTCATCATCTTCCGATCTACAGGCAGAAACTAAAATCAGCTAAACCTGTAATAAGGACTGTAAAGCGATGGACCAATGAATCCGAGCTGGAACTACAAGCCTGTTTTGACTGCACTGACTGGAGTATATTTTAGGCTGCAGCTACTGACCTGGTTGAGCTCACAGATCCTGTTACATTATACATAAGTTTCTGTGAGGATATTTGCATTCCTACAAGGATTTATTTAACATGAAGTACAACAATAACAAATCATGGTTTACAGCTACATTCAGGCAGCTTCATCAAGCCAAAGAGGATGCCCTGCCTTCCCCAAGAAACGAGGAGGGGTCAAAGGAAGACCGCCATCTGTGAGGGAAGTGTCTCCCCGACCACCTGGAGCACTAGGACATGCCAGGGGCGGAAGAGTGTCCCCAAGAGTCGCTGAGAATGCGGAGGGGCGTTGTCACGGCTGTACCCTGTATTGTCTTCTCTGCCGTGTGTTTGTGTGTGTCCATGTGTTTGTGTGTGTGTGTGTGTGTCACGGCTGTACCCTGTATTGTCTTCTCTGCCGTGTGTTTGTGTGTGTCCATGTGTTTGTGTGTGTGTGTGTGTGTGTGTGTGTCACGGCTGTACCCTGTATTGTCTTCTCTGCCGTGTGTGTGCGTATGCGCTTTCTCTGCAGGTGCGCCACGGAGCTGAGGGGTAATCAGGTGGATTGGGTGCACCGGTGTACAGGCGGGCCTGCCGATAAGAGCTTCCTGTTTGGTGTTCTCTGGGAGCGTTCCTTTTCGTACATCGATCCCTGGCCAGGACTGAGTTGTTGATCGGCGTTGCGGCGTATTGTTAAGACTTTGATGAATGTGAAAAAATAAAGAGAGTATTGTAAGCGCCGTAAACCGTTTTCTCCTCCTTTATTGTTGCTCCCCATTAAGGGCGTAACAATTGGGGGCTCGTCGAACTAAAATTCATGTTTGAATTTGTGCGAATTTTTTTTTTTTTTTTTTTTGGAAAACCTTTGTCTTTGAAGGAGGATGAAAGGTAGGATATTTGAATAGAGTACATTTGTATATTATAACGCCTATTGTGTGAATTGGTAAAGTTGGAACGCTTCATTAGATTGTTAGGCTCTATAACATAGTTTGTTTGGGGTGCATTTAGGAACAAACCTTCCCTTGTAGGTATAGTGCATGTTTTCGGACACATAGTTTTTTGTTTTAGTTTGTTATTTTTGGTTGGCTCGGGACTTAGTAGCAGTTGTCTCGGGAGCACATCCGAGGTTTGGAGGGCGACTTGGCAATTGGTCGTCTTTCCAAACTTGCGGGATTTAGTGCATAAGTACCCGGTCTTGGGCCAGCTGAAGATTAGGGTCTACATAATTGGAGAGGAGGGTTTAGTTTCATTAAAATAAAGCTTGTTTTTTTTTTTGTTTTTTTTTTTTTTTTTCTCTCATTTTGAATTTGAGAGAGTTATTGGTTGAGCGGTGTTTTGTGGGCTCAATTACTGTTAATTATGGCAACCGATGTTATTGAGTCATTTGTTCAGACTCCATCTGAGGAGTTGTTAGATGTAATGACTAAAGAACAATTGTTAGAATTAGCCGCGCATTATGAAATCGAGCTGACCTATAATCAAAAAAGATCTAAAGAGGGAATCAAGTTAATCCTGGAAGCCGCGTTGTGTGATCTCAAAATTTTGATAGGAACATCTAAATTGCCTGATCCAGCTAAATTGCCCGCCGTAGGTGCTCCTTTTTCGTTGCCTGCTTTAAGCAATTTTTCCTTCGAGCAACAGAAAGAGTTATTGCTTATACAACGTGATACGGAATGTGAAAAACATCGTTAAGAATGTGATAAGGTACGTTTGGAGCTAGAGTTGGAGGGAAGCCGGCAACAACTTGAACAACAGCGTCTACAGATTGAAAGGCGTCGACTAGATTTACACGAAGACGGTAAGCAGGGGGGTGCAAGTGCTGATACTGATTTGACGAAACTGAATGTAGCTCATAATTTACGTTTGGTACCGCCGTTTAATGAGTCTGAGGTGGAGATTTTTTTTCTCCTATTTGAGCGAGTCGCAGTAGCGTATAAATGGAGTGATGTTGAACGTGCTCTGCTCCTTCAGTGCGTTTTAACAGGTAAAGCCCAACGAGCCTATTCTACGCTATCTAATGCTGACAGCCAGAATTATGAAGCCATTAAGGCGGCGGTGTTGAAAATTAATGAGCGCGTGCCAGAAAGTTATCGGCAACAGTTTCGTACGTTACAGCGAAGCTTGAATCAGACAAATGTTGAGTTCGTACGGGAGTTGAGGGTGCAATTTGATCGTTGGTGTATCGCGGCAGATATTACAACAATGGATAAGCTGAGAGAGTTAATTCTATTTGAACAATATAGGAATACACTTCCCGTGATTACAGCTACTTATGTTGCGGAGCGTCAGGTTAAAACAGCTTCAGACGCTGCACTGCTGGTTGATGATTGGGAACTTATTCATACGCCTAGTGCAGAAAGATTGTGTGAGCGCCAGGGTCATACACGGGGAAATTCTTTCATAGTCCCTAAAAGTCCAGTCAGACGTTTTGTGGAAAAAACAAGTGACAATGATTCCTGTAACTATTGTTTGGAAAAAGGACATTGGAAGTCGAATTGTCCAGTGCTTAAATTAAAGACTTCAAGTGCAAAATTTGTTAGACCCAACTATTTTGCGAAGCCTGCTGTCCTGGCTTCTGCTGTTCCTGTGGTAAGGCAGTCTGATTTTTTACCAATGGTAACGACTATGAATGTGGAAAATAACCAGCAGTTATTTAAACCATTCATTTCTAATGGTTTTGTGTCGCTACCGGGTAGTGTTGATAAGGTTGCAGTGAAAATTCTTCGAGACACAGGGTCATCCGAGTCGTTTATTTTGAAGTCTGTGTTGCCCTTCTCAACTGAGTCGCACACTGATAGCTCGCTTTTGATTCGCGGAATTGGGCTTAATATATTATCCGTACCCCTGCATAAAGTGGATTTGACCTGTGAGCTAGTGCATGGAGTAGTGGATCTTGGTATACGCCCTATTCTACCTGTTGATGGCGTCTCATTGATCCTTGGAAATAACTTAGCCGGCGGACGCGTTTGGGTTAATAAATCGCCCTTTCCAGTTGTGACTGATGCACCGTCTTGTACTGGTGATCCGGATGAGAGTGCGCAACAGTATCCTGAAGTGTTCGTTGCGTGTGCGGTAACTCGTTCCAGTGCTCAGCCCAGGGCTGAAGAAGTTGTTAGTGGGGCTGAATCATGTTTCGTTCTGAGTGATTATCCCATTGTGGTTTCTCGGGAGGAGTTGTCAATTGAGCAGCAGAAGGATGAAACATTACAATCACAATTTGAACAAGTCGTTGATAGCAGTGAAATTCGGGACAGAGCGCAAGGTTATTTCATTGAGCAGACTGTGTTATTGAGGAAGTGGTCCCCGCATGCTGTTGATGGTATGGGAGATTCTGTCATTCAGGTCGTGATACCAGTAAAATTTCGCGAGTTAGTGTTGAAAATGGCCCACGATCAACTCGCTGGTCATGCAGGTGTTCAGAAAACGTATGATAGAATTCTTCGATATTTCTACTGGCCGCATATTAAAAAGGATGTTGCCAGTTTTATTAAGACCTGTCATACATGTCAGCTTACCAGTAAACCGAACCAGTCGTTAAAGCCAGCTCCTTTGCGTCCAATTCCGGCTGTATGTCAACCGTTTGAACATCTTCTTATTGATTGCGTCGGCCCACTTCCTCGCTCGAAAGCTGGAAATGAGTACTTGTTGACGGTGATGTGTCAAGTTACGCGTTATCCGGCTGCTTATCCATTGCGCTCGATTAATACAAAGTCTATTGTGAAAGCGTTCACTCAGTTCGTGTCTATTTTTGGGTTGCCGAAAATTATTCAGTCGGACCAGGGAAGTAATTTTACTTCGAAATTGTTTGCGGAAGTGCTTTTTGAGCTGGGTATTAAGCACAATCTGTCCACAGCGTATCATGCCCAGAGTCAAGGGGCGCTCGAACGTGTCCATTCTACGTTAAAGTCGTTATTGAGAGCCTACTGCCTGGAGATGCAGCGTGACTGGGAAGAAGGTCTACCGTGGTTGATGTTAGCAGCCAGGGAGGTCACGCAGCAGAGTATTGGTTTTAGCCCAAACGAACTGGTCTTTGCTCACAAAGTACGGGGGTTATTAGCTGTCTTACGTGATCAATGGGTTGATTCGGAACCACCGAAAAAATTGTCAGAATACGTACTGGGTTTCCGTCGTCGGCTTTCATTGGCTGGGGAGTTAGCTGGGAAATGTTTAAGTAAAACTCAGGGGAAAATGAAAAAATTGTTTGACCGTTTCACTGAACATCGTAAGTTTAGTGTTGGAGATCAGGTTATTGCGCTTCTCCCTGTAGTAGATTCCCCGTTCCAAGCTAAATATACTGGACCATATGAGGTAATACATTGTGGGGCTATGGATAACTATACGATTCTGATGCCAGATCGTAGGAAGTCATCCCAAGTCTGTCATGTAAACCTCCTTAAGCCTTATTATCAGCGAAGCCGTCCGGTTTCAATGCCAGTGGCGCCTGTGGTGCTAGTGGACAGCTCCCCCCAGTTGTGTGTTACGCAGGTTATGGAACGCATGCCTGTGGATGAATTAGAATCTCCTGATGACTGCGTATTACTAGGTCGTTTAAAGAATTCTGAGACGTTGAAAAATTTGTCATCTAATCTTAAACATTTAGATGCATCGCAAAGTCAAGAATTGATCAGTTTGCTTTCGGAATTTCCGGAGTTGTTTTCGGATGTTCCAACTCAAACAACAGAGTTGGAGCATGATATCGAGGTGGGCGAGGCTGCTCCTGTCCGTCAGCGTTTTTACAGGGTTCCGCTGAGTAAACGAGAGGTTTTGGAAAAGGAAGTCCAGTATTTGCTGGATAACAGGTTAGCCGAGCCTTCATTTTCCAGCTGTTCCTCGCCGTGTTTATTAGTCAAGAAGTCTGATGGTACGTTCCGTTTTTGTACAGATTATAGGAAACTGAATTCTGTTACAAAACCAGACTCTTTTCCTCTGCCGAGAATGGAGGACTGTGTTGATCAGGTCGGTGCCGCAAAATTTGTGACGAAATTAGATTTACTGAAAGGCTATTGGCAGATTCCGCTGACAGAGCGTGCGCGCGAGGTCTCCTCGTTTATAACACCTAATGGATTATTCTCTTACCGGGTTATGAGTTTCGGTCTCCGAAACGCACCGGCAACGTTTCAAAGAATGATGAATAGGATTATTGCGGGACTAAAAGGTGTGACTGTTTATTTGGATGATACTATCATGGTAAGTGAAACGTGGTCAGAACACATTGAATGTTTACGCCTGCTTTTAGTGCGTCTCGCTCGGGCAAATCTTACATTGAATCTCGCTAAGTGCGAGTTTGCAGGAGCGACAGTAACGTATCTTGGTAAGGTAGTAGGGCAAGGACACGTGCGTCCAGTGAGGGAGAAGGTGAGAGCAATAGATGAATATCCTGTTCCTGTTACTAAGAAGGAATTAATGAGTTTTCTGGGTCTGGTGGGTTTCTACCGCTGTTTTTGTAGGAACTTCTCTACAGTTGTTGCTCCTTTAATGGACTTGCTGAAAGCTAAAGCCAGGTTTGTTTGGTCTGTAGCTTGCCAGAATGCTTTTGAGGCAGTGAAAATGTTGCTGACTTCAACACCTGTTTTAATGGCACCTTGTCTGGAAAAGACATTTAAAATTCAGGTAGATGCCAGTAATGAAGGAGCAGGGGCAGTGTTGCCTAACATTTAGATGTTAGGCATGTGAAGGGTTCAGCAAATGTAGTGGCCGATGCATTGTCTAGGGCACCATTGTAAGCCACTTTTGTAGGAATTATTAACAGGTTTGTTTTTGTTTTTGTTGTGTTTTTTTTTGTATGCTATCCTCCTGGGGGTAGGGTTTTGTTGGTAATATGTATGTATAGGCCTGTATTGAAACTATATCCGTTAGTGCGGTTGGGAGTGTTTTTAGGTTGTTGGCGGAAACTTATCGGTTTCCTTTTCTTAAGGGGGGGGGGTGTCACGGCTGTACCCTGTATTGTCTTCTCTGCCGTGTGTTTGTGTGTGTCCATGTGTTTGTGTGTGTGTGTGTGTGTGTGTGTGTGTGTGTGTGTGTGTGTGTCACGGCTGTACCCTGTATTGTCTTCTCTGCCGTGTGTGTGCGTATGCGCTTTCTCTGCAGGTGCGCCACGGAGCTGAAGGGTAATCAGGTGGATTGGGTGCACCGGTGTACAGGCGGGCCTGCCGATAAGAGCTTCCTGTTTGGTGTTCTCTGGGAGCGTTCCTTTTCGTACATCGATCCCTGGCCAGGACTGAGTTGTTGATCGGCGTTGCGGCGTATTGTTAAGACTTTGATGAATGTGAAAAAATAAAGAGAGTATTGTAAGCGCCGTAAACCGTTTTCTCCTCCTTTATTGTTGCTCCCCATTAAGGGCGTAACAGCGTTCTGACCACCGGGGGTCGTGAGTCTGACTCCGTCCGCCCGGGGACAAGCGGCTGTCGTCCGCCTGAGAGGGTGGAGAAGTGATCGAGGAACACGCGACGGTTTATCAGAGAACTGGCAAGTACGTTTTATTTATTTTTTCCATCTCTCTCTCCTTTCTCTCTCTCACTGCTGCTCTGCGTTGGCCTTTTCCCTCTCTTTTAAATTTTACAGTGTTTTTTGGGGGGGGGGGGGGGGGTACTACACTGTTACAGGAAGTACCCCCCCATTTTTAATTATTTCCGTTTCCCTCCACTTGTCCCCTCCTTCGTTCAGGTAGGCAGGGATGACCTGCCGGCAGACGGGGCTTAGGGCACGCCCTCTCTCAGGGAAAGAAAAGGGGGGGATGTACGTCATGCCGGGGGCTCCCCAGCCTGAGAGAACGAGGGAGGAATGTGGCAGGGAGGAGGGCGGGGCCGGGTCGCGATCCTACACACCCGGTCCCGTATTAGACTAATCAAGCCTCCGAGAGGGATAAAGGCCGACTGTAGGGGATGGTGCGGGAGAGAGAGATCATTTACAGACATGTCCGTCATGTGTGTTTGTGTCTTTTGTTTTAAGTTTATAATTAAATATTATTTATATTCAATAAAGCTGGTACTTGCCGCCTATTTTCCCTTTACAATAATTTTCTACGTTTCTGAAAGAAGTCATCAGGCAGGGATAGTGGGATATTCTGAAATATATACAGTAATTTAGGGTGTGTGTTAATTTTTAGAATGTTAATTCTGCCAATCAAGGACGGAGGTAGGGAGATCCGTCTATTAGTGGATTCCACTATTTCCTCCATTAGAGGTTCCTTGTAGACTTTAATGATCATATCCAGATTTGACACAATTTTTATTCCCAAATATGTTAACTGGTATACCACTTTAAGGTGGCAGAATTCCCTAGGTGAATTCTCCCTTTCGTTTTCATCAAGCAATAAAATAGAGGACTTGGTGTTATTGATTGCATATCCTGAGGTGTTGCCAAATGGTTTTATTAACTCCAGCAGCTTAGGAATAGTTCTACAGAGGTGTGAGATAAATACAATAACATCATCCGCATATAATGAGAGCTTATGTTGTACTTGTCCAATTGTTATTCCAGCGATTGCTGCCTGCATCCATACAGCTATAGCGAATGGTTCAATTGCCAAAGTAAATAACAGCAGGGATAAGGGGCATCCCTAATGGCATCCTCTTTTGAATGAAATTGGTTTTGATATATTCCTGTTTGTTAGAATTTCTGCTGTTGGAATTAAAAATAGTACCTGAAACCATTTTAAGAAGGTATTCCCAGATCCAAATCAGGATGCCACTCTCTTTTAATAATATTAAGAACCCTCCTGACATTATGGAAGATAAACACATTTTGATCCCTGTGTATTATACTAGGTAAAAATTTTGTACAGGATTTTGAGATCAGAGTTTAATAGACTTATTGGTCTCATATTTTCACATATGTTGCTGGGTTTCCCTGGTTTTGGCAATAGTATAATTAATGCTCCTGTCCTCGATTTAGGGAGACTACCTTTGTGGAAAGCTTCCAGAAACTTTTCCAGCAGTTTTTTTTTATACATATCCTACCTTCTTTAATACATTACATAACCTGCACATAACTGTAAATAAAATATTTGTACAACATTATTACTCTGTTGTATACATTTTTTATTTAGGTGTTATATCATATTTTTATTTTTGTCATTATATGTATGTTTAAATGTATGTTTGTATGCATATATGGTTGCATTCACTTTGCACTGGAAGCTTCTGTCACAAATTCCTTATAATAAAAGCTTATTCGGATTCAGATATGGAATTTATGTTGATAATATAGAAATTCTGAGCGATTAAATCTCTGATAATTATCTTGTCTCTTGTATGCTGAGTTTAGCAAAGATACGTTTATTCAGTACTGTGGCTAAATTGGTTAGGAATAATACTTGGATTAAACCAGGTATTCCATCGCAGCCTAGTAGTAATGACTATGAATTTCTTTACTGATAAAATATAAGAACAAAAATTTGAATTATGCATCCATCTGCCACAGCACCCCAGAAGACTAAAATTCTTTCCTACATGCAACTTCAATCCTTTGCTGTTATAGGACAGGAAGATTTAACACAAATTACCAAAACGTCAAAATCAACATGTTTGTCAGACTGATTTTAAATCCCCCATTTATGTTGAAAATACTAAAAAAGGCAGTGTCCTCTCAACTGTTCATTTTTACATAGAAATGGTACATATGAAGAATTTCAGTCAGGATTTAGGCCCATCATAGTTCAGAGACTGCACTTATAAGTTACATATTACTTGCTCTTATTATTTGACCGTGGCTGCATTTCTCTTCTAGTGCTTTTAGATCGAAGTGCTGCCTCGACACCATAGATCAGTATTTCCCAGCCCTTTTTCTGCCACGGCACACTTTTTACCAACAAACAAACAAACAAACAAACAAAAACAAATACGGAACACCACAATCCAACTATCATTGATAGTTTTCCTCGTTCATGTTGTTTGTCCGTCTAAGTAGCGTGTTTACTCGTAATGTTTGAAATGAATTGAAAATTGCATGTCACTTAGGTACGCTGTATAATGAGGTCACAGGTGACATGAGCGCTAATTGTGTAATAAACAACAAATTTGCGTCTTTTCTCATTTCTAACTCTGGCAATGACAGCAAATCCGTTTTTATTTTTTGTACTTATTTTCAGAATCAGCTTTATTGCCAGGTATGTGTACACATACAAGGAATTTGACTCTGGATTGTACATTGCTCACGATGTGCTTACACATACAAAAATACAATAACACAATAATAAAATAAAATCAGACAGGCTACAGAGTAGACAACACAAATATACACACTATGAACAAAAACAATATAGACATATTGACAAATAGTGCAGTGATCAGAGTGCAAAGGATGCAGGAGTAAAATTATCATTTTACTCATATAATAATATTAATATTTAATAATATTATCATTATTATGTATATGTCGGAGGTGGATGTGATATACAGGTACACATGCATACATGTACACAGTGCGATGAAGCATAGTGCAAAGGATGCTGGAATAATAGTAAAAGTATTTTGTGCAGGAGTTGTGACTTGAGGTAGGTGGAATTTGTATACAGTATATACAATATGACAATAAATAATATGAACAGTATGAACAGCTCTGAAATAGAGAATGGTGAATAAATAATAAGTAGTAACCAGTATATAGGTGGCTGATTAGAGACAGAGTTACTGGGTTGTTGCACAGGAAATTGTTCCTGACACTGCGAGTCAGAAACCAGCTGTTCATCAGAGTGATGGTTTGTGGGAAGAAACTGTTTCTGTGTCTGTTGGTTTTGGCGTATATTGCTCTGTAGCACCTACCAGAGGGGAGAAGCTGGAACAGGTTGTGTCCGGGGTGAGATGGATCTGCAGTGATGTAGGAGGGCAGGTTGGCACCAATGAACTTTTCTGCAGTCCTGACTGTCCGTTGTAGTAGGCTCCTGTCCTTTTAGGTGGCAGATCCAAACCAGACAATAATGGAGGTACAGAGAACAGACTGGATGATGGCTGTGTAAAAGTGGATCAGCAGCTCTTTAGGTAGGTTGAGCTTCCTAAGCTGGTGCAGCTTTATTTTGTGGATTTTGATAATCATCCATGGCACAAATGACAATTTTTTACAATTTCTTTTGGCAAAGTGGTTGGGAAACACTGTGACAGATCATGACATTCATGTTTGCATTTGTGGAGAGGAATTAGCTTGGTTTAGGACCTATCTCTCGGACCGCTACCATTTTGTCTGTGTAAATGAGGAACTGTCAGATCAAATTAAAGTTAAGTATGGAGTACCACAGGGATCAGTTTTAGGGCTCTCTGCATTTATCCCCATATATGCTCCCCAAGGAGACATTATCAGTTACCAGGGAATTAGTTTTCACTGTTATGCCGATGATAGCCAACTTGAAGTTTTTTCAAAATATCATAATTTCCTCAAATTTTCACAATTTTCTAAATGAACAGTTTATAAATTATATCAAAGAGTATATGGCTATAAATTTCCTTCTACTCAACTCTGATAAAAGAGAAGTACTAATTATTGGAACAAAAAAAAATAAAAAAATTGAAAATAGCATCGTCTTGATGGACGTACTGTAACGCCAACTTGCAGCAAAGAATTAGGTGTTATATTTGATAGCAATCTAACCTTTGAAAAACACATTTCCAATATTTGTAGAACTGCAATCTCCCACCTCATGCTATCTGTTTCTGATGCTGAAAAAATGAATGCGTTCATAAACTTAAGACTAGATTATTGTAATGCATTACTAGGTGGATGTCCTACAGATTTAATAAATAAACTTAAATTGGTTCAAATTGCAGCAGCAAGAGTGCTAACTTGATCCATGAAATACAATCATATCAGCGTTACATTGGCTTCCAATTAAGTTGGCATGCACAAACACATTCAGCCTTTCAAATTGTACTGTACAAGAAACCCTCCACACACTAACAATACCATCTCTATAGGTTTTTTTTCTTAATGTTACTTGAGTGTTTGATATTGCTTTTAGAAACTTTAAGCAGTTTTCTTCATTTGTTTCTTTGTTCTTATTTTAATACGAACTGTTTCTTTGTCTTGAATAATTACTTGAGAATAAAATTCTATTCATCTATCTATCAATCAATGTTGTATATAGGCCTATACAATAATCAAGGAAATAAAAAAAGAGATGTCAGAAAAGATATGTCATGACCACGAGGAGCTGGACGACCTGGGTGGGTATCGTGGAAGTGGGAAAGAAGGGTGGGATCCAGGATGTCATCCCGAGGTACCCAAGATCTTTCCTCTGGACCATATCCCTCCCAATCAATGAGGTACTCGAGACGACAATTGCGGCGTCGAGAGTCCAGGATGTCTCGGACTGCGTAGGACGGCCCGTCTTCCAGGAGTAGAGGCTGGGGTGGAGCATTAGCAGGATCCGATTCTGAGGAGCGAGGAGAGAGGGACGGGTGGTGAGGTTTCAAAAGAGAAACATGGAAAGCAGGGTGGATGCAAAATTCTGGTGGGAGCTGGAGTTGGAAGGTGACAGGGTTAATTTGTTTGGAAATTGTGAAGGGACCAATGAAACGGGACTTAGCTTTTCGCACGGGAGGCATGGTCTGATGTCCCTCGTGGAAAGCCACACCTTCTGCCCAGGATGGTAAGCCGGAGTGGGTGCTCTCCGGGCATCAGCAGAACTTTTCTGGCGGCACACAGCCCATAGCAAGTGGTGGTGAGCCAAGTCCCAGACCCTCATAGTGATATCACCAATTGACCAACAGATGACCGGGGAATGACGGATGAGCCAGGGACGTCCCAGGATTATGTCGGAGGTGGAGTTTTCTAGTACCAGGTGACGGATATACCCCTTACCTAGAGGCTCGCCGTTTATGGTCTGGATTTGAAGGTTGGGTTCACAAGGCCATCGTTGGAGATGGAGCTGGTCGTAGAGCATGCTGGAAATGAAGTTGCCAGCTGACCCGGAATCGAGGAGTGCTGGTACTATGAAAGAGAAAACAGAAGCAGTAAGTGATACAGTAGTTAAAAGAGGGGAGGAACTGATCCTTGAAGTCTGTAAATAACTCACCAGTGGGCGAGGAGGTTGAATGGGACACGCAGTAATAACGTGCCCTTTTTTTCCACAGTACAAGCACAACCCCTGAGTCAGCCGGCGCTGGCGCTCTGCTGGCGCTCCGCTGGGGATAATCGGAAGGCATCCAACTGCATTGAATCACTGTCAGGATCTGTTGTATGGGTAGAGGGATGTTGAGTGGTCATTAATGGGTGCTGTGAAGTAGGCAGCTCATCGAGACAGGAACGCATTATATTAGCCACCCTGATGGAGAGCTGGATGAAGCGCTCAAGACCCATAGCATTGTCAAAGGAGGAGAGATGCAAATGTAGCCTAGGTTCCAATCCCATGCGGTAAACGGTGAGGAATGATGACTCATTCCATCCGCTGGATGCTGCTAGAGTGCGGAATTTTAGGGCATACTCATTGACAGGGCTCTTCCCCTGACGGAGGTTATATAGTTGTTCACCAATAGTAGTATCACCGACTGGGTATTCAAAAACTTCTCGGAAATGTCGGGTAAATCTATCAAGGGTTTGAGTACCTGAGCTATTTGAAACCTAGAGGGATTGTGCCCATTGCAGGACTTGTCCAGTTAACAAGGAAATAATATATGCCACCTTAGCACGTTCTGTGGGAAAACGATGTGGCTGCATTTCTATTGCTAGAGAACACTGGGTCAAAAAGCCACTGCAGTAATCCACCGATCCAGAGTAGGGCACTGGGTTGGCCACGGGACTAGCGGAATGGACAGGAGAAGGAATTGCAGAAGCGCCGGCGGATAACGGCGGTGCGGAAGGATCCAAACTATGGGAAAACACTTGCCAGAATGCATTGACCAGAGTCTGAAAGGGGTCAGGACCCGCCGGGTTCATGATTCTAATATTGGTCTGGTCTGCTGTTACTGAAAACCCAGACTCGGAAGGTAGTGTTGAACCCGGAGGATTAGTTTATTAAATAGATGAGGGAATTAAGGAAGAACCTGGGAAGTAGACTCGGGTACGATGGAGAGGAGAACTCGGGAAGTCGTCGGAGGAGCGTGGGAGATAGAAGCTTGGAGACTCTGGAGCGATGGAGCGGAGAACTCAGGAAATCATCAATGGAGCGTAACAATGTAGAGACAGGTAAGTGAGTCTGTATTCGAAGTTGAGACCAGACAAAGAGTGAAAGGAGGGTAGTGCTTATATGATGTAGAGTTGATTGATGAGGATACGAGTTGCAGGTGCGGATGATTAGTACTCAGGGGAGAGGGATTGTAGAGTGTTAGTGCTGGGACTGTCAGGTAGAACTGTGACAGCCTCATTGCCATTTATTTGAAGTTTATTACATTTTTTTTCAGGTATTGCCATCAAGTCTTGTATTATTAAAATTCATTATAAATCAGGCATTGGAGCATTTTAATTTAATTTCAAATATTCAAATATGGATGAATGGATGTTTGCCCTTAAACAATGGGATTACTTAACTGTTTTAGGCTACATTTGTGATAAACTCGCATCACACAGTATTCTCAAGACACCATCCCCCACCTCTGCAGGGAATCAACAACTGTCTGGTGATCTGAATGTGCTTTACATGATGCAGCTCTTTTAGAAGAAATTTAATCTTTGGGTTTATCGAAATTTCAAACTATTTACTCGATATCGTTGGACATGAAGATGTTGTCTTCTCACTGTGACTACTTGGGCAAAACGTCAAAAGCAGTGGAATGGTTTCTCTCCAGTATGAATTCTCTCATGTATTTTCAGGTGTTCTGACCGAGTGAAACTCTTTCCACAGTGTGAGCACTTGTAAGGTTTTTCTCCAGTATGAATTCTCTCGTGTTTTTTCAGGTTTTGTGACTGAGTGAAACTCTTTCCACAGTGTGAACACTTGTAAGGCTTTTCTCCAGTATGGATTCTTTCATGTGTTTTCAGGTTTTGTGACTGAGTGAAACTCTTTTCACAGTGTGAACACTTGTAAGGATTTTCTCCAGTATGAATTCTCTCATGTGTTTTCAGGCTGTGTGAATGAGTGAAACTCTTTCCACAGTGTGAACACTTGTAAGGTTTTTCTCCAGTATGAATTCTCTCGTGTGTTTTCAGGCTTTGTGAATGAGTGAAACTCTTTCCACAGTGTGAACACTTGTAAGGATTTTCTCCAGTATGAATTTTCTCATGTGTTTTCAGTTGTTGTGACCGAGTGAAACTCTTTCCACAGAGTGAGCACTTATAAGGTTTCTCTCCAGTATGAATTCTCTCATGTATTTTCAGGTGTTGTGACCGAGGGAAACTCTTTCCACAGTGTGAACACTTGTAAGGTTTTTCTCCAGTATGAATTCTCTCATGTATTTTCAGGTGTTGTGGCCAAGTGAAACTCTTTCCACAGTGTGAACACTTGTAAGGTTTTTCTCCAGTATGAATTCTCTCATGTATTTTCAGGTGTTGTGACCGAGGGAAACTCTTTCCACAGAGTGAACACTTGTGAGGTTTTTCTCCAGTATGAGTTCTCTCGTGTATTTTCAGGTGTTGTGACCGAGAGAAACTATTTCCACAGAGTGAGCACTTGTAAGGTTTTTCTCCAGTATGAGTTCTCTCGTGTATTTTTAGGTGTTGTGACTGAGTTAAACTCTTTCCACAGTGTAAACACTTGTAAGGTTTTTCTCCAGTATGAATTCTTTGGTGCTGTTTCAAGTCACTGGCTGTAATAAAGATCTTCCCACATTCAAAGCACATATGAACCCCAGCACCGGTATGTATTTTCTGGTGTTCTTTACAATAGGACTGGCATGTAAAAAGTTTTCCACAAAAAAAGCATTTGTAAGGCTTCTCATTTGTATGCGTTTTCAGATGTTTTTGTAGGTGCTGTGAAAAAACAAATGTTTTACCGCACTTATCACATTCAAATGGTCTTTCTCCAGAGTGACAGCGAAGATGACGTTTGAGATTTTGTGTTTGGGCAAAACTTTTTCCACACTGATGGCAAGTGTAAGGCCTCTCTCCGGTATGAACTCTCATGTGTGTATTAAGCCGGCTTTCACATGTGAAACTCGTTCCACACTGAGAGCAGGTGAAAGTATTTTTGGCTGCTCTTCTTTGATGCTTTTTTGGTGAGAAATTCTTCTTAATCTTTGAGTCACTCAAATATTTTTCTCCAGGTATTAAATCATGACGTTTGTGATCCTGAAGTTCCTCCTCCACTTCATTCAGCTCTAGAGGTTCATCTTGCTCGTTCATCAGCTCTACAATGAGCACAAGAAATTGACAAAAATCTATTAAATAAATCAAATTAAACCCCAAATTAATGGCAGAACACATAAAAACATCCAGTATTTATAAGGGATGGGAATTGCCTCCTGATTCGTTATAAAGATATCGAAATGCAGATTCAATATTTAAATTAAGATTTTTGTAATTATTGTAAATTGATATATTAGCAGTGTTTGGTGGTTGACAGAATTTTTTTTTATGGCCAATGCTGATATCTAGAGAGCAGGGTGTCCCGATAGGCTAATATAATGATGATATCACACATCTTATTATAATAAAAAATATTTACATCAAATTGCTGAAAACATGTCTTTTATTTAGCACTTTATTTACTCAAAATTGCATAAAATATTCATGATATATAAATATTTTGTGTGTTTTAAATGGTAGACAGCAGTTTAGTCTACTTTTAGTAATAAAATTGTATTTGCATATTTAAAAATGTTAATATAATAGAAAGAGGACAATAACAATGGTAATGAACAGTAATGGTACATTAACAATCACATTTTCTCACAAAAGACAGAATCAAACTAATTAAACATACAGTGCACAATGAATACAACATTAACATTTACAGCAGCACATGTAAAGCTCTTCTACTTTGAAGTTGCTCTCAAGTGCTTGTGCGGATCCATCGAGAAGAAATCTCCTGACAGCTTTCAGTTTACACGGCTTGTATCACCTGCTTACATTCAGACTGATATATGCAACATTCGAATCACAGAAACTGATAAAATATATGCTTCTGCAAATGACATGAGTGATCCACCAGAAGAAAGCGCTGGATTTGCTCAAGTTTTGAGATTCGTGTTACTGAGGAATTACTTCCATCTAAATAACATACCAACATAAAATGGATACAAAAAGTCTACACACCCCTGTTAAAATGCCAGGTTTTTGTGATGTAAAAGAATGAGACAAAGATAAATCATGTCAGAACTTTTTCCACTTTTAATGTGACCTATAATGTGAACAATTCAACTGAAAGACACAAACTTAAAAACCTTACAATAACCTGGTTGCATAAGTGTGCACACCCTCTTATAACTGGGGATTTGGCGGTATTCAGAATTAACCAATCATATTCAAACTCATGTTAAATAGAAGTCATTACACACCTGCCATCATTTAAAGTGTTTCTGATTAATCACAAATAATATTCAGCTGTTCTAGCAGGATTTTCCTGACATTTTTTAGTTGCATCTAAAAGCAAATGCCATGGTCCGCAGAGAGCTTCCAAAGCATCAGAGAGATCTCATTGTTGAAAGATATCAGTAAGGAGAAGGGTACAAAATTATTTTCAAAGCATTAGATGTACCATGGAACACAGTGAAGACAGTCATCATCAAGTGGATAAAATATGGCACAACAGAGACATTACCAAGTACTGGACGTCCCTCCAAAATTGATGAAAAGACGAGAAGAAAACTGGTCAGGGAGGCTTCCAAGAGGCCTACAGCAACATTAAAGGAACTGCAGGAATTTCTGGCAAGTACTGGCTGTGTGCTACATGTGACGACAATCTCCCGTATTCTTCATATGAATGGGCTATGGGGTAGGGTGGCAAGATGGAAGCCTTTTCTTACAAAGAAAAACATCCAATCCCGGCTGAAGTTTGCAAAAACAAACATCAAGTCTCCCAAAAGCATGTGGGAAAATGTGTTGTGGTCTGATGAAACCAAGGTTGAACTTTTTGGCCATAATTCCAAAAGGTATGCTTGGTACAAAACAACACTGCAAATCACCCAAACACCACCATACCCACAGTGAAGCATGGTGGTGGCAGCATCATGCTTTGGGGCTGTTTTTCTTCAGCTGGAACCGGGGCCTTAGTCAGGGTGGAGGGAATTATGAACCGTTCCATATACCAGGCAATTTTGGCACAAAACCTTCAGGTATCCATTAGAAAGCAGAAGATGAAGAGGAAGTTCACTTTTCAGCACGACAACGACCCAAAGCATACATCCAAATCCAAAAAAGCATGGCTTCACCAGAAGATGATTAACGTTTTCGAATGGCCCAGCCAGAGCCCAAGCCTGAATCCAATTGAACATCTGTGGGGTGATCCAAAGAGGGCTGTGCACAGGAGATGTCCTTGCAATCTGACAGATTTGGAGCGCTTTTGCGAAGAAGAGTGGGTAAATAGACAAGATTATATAGACAATATAGTAGACGATATAATTGAGAGTTGTATGCCAGTCTATTATTGTGGTAACACAATGGCATGTTACAACAAAAACTGTGATTTTAAATATAATTATATCATTATTATAAAAATAATTATAATAGCATATTTAGCAAAAAGTATCTATTTCAAAATGAATTCAAACTAATTTTTTTAACCCGTTATCCTTTATTTTATTTATTTTTTGTTTCTTTTATTTTGGTCACACATTATACACAGTTTTTTGCATATATACAGTGAAATTTATTAGTTTTCACATATCCCAGCTAAGCTGGGGTCAGAGTGCAGGGTCAGCCATGATACGGCGCCCCTGGAGCAGATAGGGTTAAGGGCCTTGCTCAAGGGCCCAACAGTGGCATCTTGTCAGTAAACCTGAGCTTCAACCACTGAGCCACCACTGCCCCCAGGGAGCTATATTTTATACCATTAATCACGACTTGTAGATGCTTTTGATGAATATAGACATTTTGATTGAATGTGAGTCACAGAAAAATGTCTGAAAAAATGAAAGTTTCGAAAAACATGAGGATGAGTACATGTGGAATAATGAAGGCCTCTTTTAAACTTCTTTTGTTGGGGTAACTGCAGCTCCTCCTTGTTCAAAGGATGTTTTCTATAGGAATGTGTGTCTCTCTACTCTCACATTTCATATGTAGTTTAAACATGTAGGTCACCCCCATATAAGGTAAAAGAACTATTTCATTGGTGGGGGTCCAATGGAATGTGTTTTTTCTGGACCATATAATGAAGTGCTGAACAATAAACATTGAAGAAGGATTTGATAGTATTGGGTGTCTGTGTCATTTCTTTCTTCCCTCAGCTGAGCCGTATCGAGACGGGGATTGCAGATCAAGAAAATAAATTAAATACATTGGATGACAAAATTATCTAACAATTTGGGGGCTCGTCCGAGATCTCTCCAGACAGGTAAGACTGATTTAAGTATCAAGTATTCCTGTCTGATGAGAGATTGAATAAAACGTAGTTTAATTTGGCTCGATATTAACTCCGTTAATAACTGTCTGAGGGATGATTTTGCCCTATTATAAATAGGAAGGAAGGTTTTGCTCTATTATAAATAGGGAAAACCCCACAACCACAGCAGTAGATTAAAGGATATCCTTATTCTGGTATGAATAGGAAGAGGACAGAAATTGTCCTATGGAAAAGACGGAGAGAATTTGATCTGCATTACTGTTCTGCATGAACCGTATCGATCGGGAAATTGATTGTATTATTATTATTAAAAGGGTGACATTATGGGACAGGAAAAAAGCCGCCCTCTATCGAAACAAAACTCCAAAACAATGGATGTTTTGCAATAAACAAGATTATAATACGGAGCCATATATCAGCAATTTGGCTGGGTGGTCAGAGAAAGGAGAAAGAAAAGAAGAAAAAAAAAAAGAAAAAACTTAATTAGATCAATTCATGAGTAAATCAAATCTATGGTTAAAAAGGGTGAAAGCACCCTCAGTGGGATTATAAATACATGAGTCATACGAGGTGTGGAAGAAAATAAAACCATTCTGGGACAAAGGTCCTGAACGAAAAGAGACTAATCAAATGCACGCAGCGGTCTCTGTTTCAAAACAAGCCGCCTAAATATGATATTGTCGTGAACAAAGCTTTAACCCCTAACCTCCCAAAGACACCATGCGCACTGTTGTATACCGATTTAACACAATTTAAAGGCAACTCATTCATTGCAGCCGCAGACGGATCTGATTCAGATTCAAAGAAAGATACGAGCGAAGATACAACAGCTGCATTTCCTTTTATCTAGTCCCCAAACAGATATAAAATCGTTTCACTAACATTGTCAGAGACGCTGACTATATGCAAAGAATTACCATATATAAACCGCATACATTTATCGTCGATATGGAAATGTGTAAAAGTTAATTAACAGCGCATTGCTATGAGGGCTCTATTACGGGACACACTCTAAACTCTGTGGGAATTAATGGCATTCCTGTGAAGTGTCATATGACACCAAAATTACCCGTAACATCTCTAGATAACACAAACTTGTTTAAAATGCACGATTTCGTGATTTTGCCTGACTCTCCGTTCTGCCCACTGGTCTGTGATCCGATGCATAAAATTGGGGGAAAAAAATTACTTTGGATTCTAACTCATTACAATTGCTGTTTCCCCTCAGTATATTGTCAGTCTGTGTATACAGGACATTGCGGAGAAGTTTGCAGCTCAACGTTTGTCAACACTTCTGCTTCGAAACAGGAAATGCTCAACGTCGACCCAGCACTATGGGCCGCCCACAAAGATGAGGCGGGCCTTATTGACGTAAGACCATATGTTGCCAAACTCCACTCTAACTTGCCACTATACTTCAAACAGTATCCTCTGTCAAACAACAAAGGTATTAAAAGGTATTAATACAGTGTATTTTGAAATCCATTCACACATCATATAAATCACCAATTAATCCTATGAAGAAAGCTAATAATACATGGCGATTAAAGCAAGAGTTGAAAAAATTAATTCCAATGTCACCAGTGGTGCCGGATGTGTGCACTACTATTAACTAAATTCCAGCAGACCACACTGATTTTACTATTATTAATTTGTGTTCTGCATTCTTCAGTGTCAGTCATGCCTGTTACACAGCCGCTGTTCACATTCACATATGGAGGCCAACAGTAACAGAATGACCCAGGAATTTAGAGACTCGCCTGCTGTGTTCTCTGCTGTAGTGCACGCTACTTTGAAGGACACCAAGCTGCCACCTGTCTATTGCAATATGCTGACGACATCCTGCTTTCCGGCCCGAACATCAAGTCATGCACAGTCGCTTCAACTATTGTGTGCAATGTAATAGCGAAGGCTGGCTTTAAGACATCAAAAGAAAAGATGCAATGGGTGAAACTGAACTATCAATCTGGGTCATGAACTACAGAAAGGAACAGTACACGTCTCTCCACAGACAGAGTGAAGACGATTACTACCTTCCAACACCCTAAAACAAAGGCTCAAATGCAAAGCTTCTTGGGTTTAGTGAAATTTTGCTCATTATATGACAAAATCCTGAGAGAAGCAACACTCTCAAGGGCTGAGGAACCTATCAAGAGGACTGCTGAAATGGACATTGCTACCAAATCATGATGAACCCTTTCAATTGTATGTGCACGAGGTGGCCAAAGGCCTCCCTGCATGTTTACGAGCAGTGACTGCTGAGGCGTTGATGGTAAAACATGCAGAATGTATTGTTCTTTCACATCCATTACAGCTGCTGGTCATATAATTAGAATATCATCAAAAAGTTGATTTATTTCAGTAATTCCATTCAAAAAAACCTAAATAGGGTACAAAATGCAGTAAAATTAAACTCATGTCTAACGTGCACACAGAACAACAGACACAAGCCTACGAAGCACGACTCATTATCACACTCTGAACTGCTGTTCTAAACAGACAGAAGCTTTCCCGTGTGTGAGGTAAAATGATAAAATGGTGAAAATTTGGCAAAATAAATAATACAGAGATTCAGCTGACTGAGCTCAGAATGTCACCATCCTCTGTTGTTAATTTCTCCATTTGAAATACTAATGGGTAGGCCTTTCCCGACCCCTTGGGTCAAAGGCCGTGCTGGCTTTCTCTCCACAGGTGACGATTGCGGAATATGTGGATTCCCTCATTAAAATATTAAATGACATAAATGGTGATATCTCTCTCTCTCCCTCTGCCTGCAGAAAGCCCTACTCATCCATTTGTTCCAAATCAGCAGGTTCTGGTAAAGTGTCTGAAACCAACGAAGTTAGGTGAACCAAAGTGGGCCCAACTACTGTAATGCCAGTGACCAGAACGGGGGTGCTAACTGACCTTCAACCACACTGGATCCACGCCAGTGCCCAACCAGGAATCTGAGAAATTGGGAGGACCTGAGAAGGGACATGGAACAGTCAATATGAAGACATTCCTACTAACACTCTGCATATGGCAGGTGGTCATGCTTGCCTATGCCCGTTCAGTATCAACACAACAGCAAGGAGTCACACGTGTAATTCCAATTCCTAGAAATAATGTATGATGGTTTATGTTTTATGGTAATGTTACAGGAAGATGTTTCTGTTATGAAGGTACGGGTAAACACCCGGAAACGAAGGTACCTAGAAGGTGATGCCTCAAGTGACCCTGAAGTATATCTAGATAGTGTTGGACAGCCAAGAGGTATTAAATGTTTGGATTACCTTTAGGCTAAATATGGAGGAGCTGTACATACGTCCCGGGTCACACTGATGATGATGGTGAATTCATGAAGGTATGAATAGGAAATGGATAAGTTGAATAAAGAATTAGCTGATAACATCGGGGAAAATGGGGACAATTTTTCAATATGTTTGGGTGGTTCGCACCTTGGATGTCTTCCATTATATCAATTGCCGTATGCATTCTACTTGTTATTATTTGGCCCATGTTTGCTACAATTACTAATGCAAAAGTTGAATGTGATGATAAACAGGCATAATATCACCATGTTCCATTATTTACATATACCTGATACTGAGGTTGGTTGAGAAGGCTACGTGACCCTTTCAGGATCAAAGTGGGCAATGTGGAATAATGAAGGCCTCTTTTAAACTTCTTTTGTTGGGGTAACTGCAGCTGCTCCTTGTTCAAAGGATGTTTTCTATAGGAATGTGTGTGTCTCTACTCTCACGTTTCACACGTATTTCAAACATGTATGTCACCCCCATATAAGGTAATGAACTATTTCATTGGTGTGGGTCCAATGGAATGTGGTTTTTCTGGACCATATAATGAAGTGCTGAACAATAAACGTTGAAGAAGGATTTGATAGCATTGGGTGTCTGTGTCATTTCTTCCCTCAGCTGAGCCGTATCGAGACGGGGATTGCAGATCAAGAAAATAAAATAAATTAAATACATTGGATGACAAAATTATTTAAATTATTTAAAATTAATTATAAATTGTTATTTTTGGCAGAATTATTCCTTTAATTCAGTGCTTAATGCTAATGATTTTTTCTACTGGCCCGGTCTGGTTTAACAAAAATGAAAAATAGCTTTTTTTACCATCATGGCTTTAAAAAAAATGTGTTAAGTTTTGAAGATAATTTCTAATAATCACATTTATGATTTGCAAGATGTGATTTACACTTTATATAATCCCAATTTACAGATAAAAATTCATAAAGATATATTAATATTTACACGCGTGTTTTTAAGTGAAGAGTTCAGTGGAGCTGGTGGATTTTTGGTCACCCGGGTCGTGGAAAATCTTTGAAGAATCTCTGATGCAAGAAAACTCTGAGTCCAGGGTTCCAGATGCCAAAGTTGAAGTTTATTGTGTCACCAACAAACTTGAGAAGGTCAGCTGTCTGTTCTGAATACACACTTCTGAGTTCTCATTTATGTACCTTTTTGTTAACTCTTTGGGGCCCCTAAACTCTCAAGTTCACTATCTCTGACCAATGGGCCCACAGTCAGCATTTTTCCACTTGCCATCATTATCTTTCAGGCCTTCTACTTTTTAACTATTGGTGGAAAGTCCTTCGCCTGTCTATTTAAAAAAAAAAAGGACATCTTTCCTCCTTTGAATATACAGTTACCTACTTTCCAAAGATTGTGCTGTTTCACACCTTATGTATGGGACTTTTCTACACGTAGTCTTAATAGTACACCTCTGCCTTCTTTTACGGTATAATAACATCATATTGGTTACCTTTGTTTACACATAATATTGATTAATTCTTTTTAGAAAATTCACCATATCATACTGTCAACTTTTGGGGTCTGTGTAATTTTTTCACAAGCAGGATCAAAGATTTTGTCACAAAGTAACAGATGGACTATTGGCTGAATGTACTAAACATAAAAATCCATGAGGAGATCTTGCTAAGAAATCGGGTACACAATGATGACTAAGATTTATATATATTAGTTTCATTTACTGTTAATTATGATTTATGTAAAGCTGCTTTGAAACGAGGTGTGTTGTGAAAAGCGATATACAAATAAATATGACCTGACACGTGCAATATACAGTAAGGAGATTTTAGGCCTAATCTATCGTTAAGAATGTGGATATAAACATGAAATTAGACAACCCAAACGAGACCAAATCTGATTGATACACAAAGCTCAAATTCAAAAATACACGAATAGTCCAGAAATGCGAAATGTAACAGGTGTGCTATGAGGATGATATGAAGTAGACCGTTTTAAATAGTCATCTTCATCCTGCAGCAGAACAGCTCTGGAAATAACTCGATACCACAGGTGGATAAGGCGATCACGGCACACTCGGTATCTGCACGCTCTTGTTCCTTGCAGCGTCCAATATATTATGTGCTCACGTGTCTTTGCAAGCTAAAAAGAATCAAGTTCGCTTGTCTCCGAGTGCTTGTTAAGACTTTGTTCGCTTTTTGTTCTCTCACTTGTGGTCCGCTGGCACAAACATTATAAATGCAGCACTGGCCCGGGCCATTGGGCAGTCCTTATTGTCAATGTCGAGCCCCATCTTAAATTTAAAATAACAAATTAAGACTATAAGAAGAAACTTTACTCCAGAGTCACTGACACCACAGAAAATTTAATGACTTTGGAAAAATTACAATAAAAAGATTAAGGATGCACCGATCGATCGGCTGCCCACCTAAACCAACCAATCTCATCTTAAATCTGTAAACGGATGAGAAAGAAAAGGAAAATGATAGTAAATATTTGCACAACAGCCCAGTAGGTGGCAATATGTGTGAAGATTGTGAATTGGCAAAAAACAACAGACCTCTCGTGAATGCACATAGGAGGTCTAGAATAAATGTATTTTTAAGAGTATAAAGGACTTAAATATTGAGCTGTTCCTCATCCACACCAATCATATCCCTCATGAAGATGTAGATTTGACCACTCGAGTCTTATGGATTACTTTTATGCTGCCTTTATGTGAGATATTCTTCTAAAAATCTTTGTGTTCTGCAGCAAAAAAAAAGTCCACATCTGGGATGGCATGAGGGTGAGTAAAATATGATAATTTTAATTTTTGAGTGAACTATCCCTTTAAAATACAACTAAGCACTTCTAAAACAACAATAAAAACAACAAGGAACATTTCAATGCAGAGATTTCTTCAAAATGTAAAACAACATTAAAAGGAAGAAAAATACCTGAGGGAATAAAATCATCATCATCACCATCTTGTTCCTCTGCTGTGGTTTCATCTTCATCACTCTCTTGATCCTCTGCTGTGGTTTCTACTATCATCTTCATCAAATTCCTGCAGTCCAGCAGCTTCACTGAACACATCTTCATTGATGTCTGCAGCATCTGCTGGCCATCATCATCTTCATCACTCTGTTGTTCCACTGCTGTGATTTCTTCTTTTATCTCCTCCTGCTTCACTTCAATCTTCACTGGTGTCTGCAGCATCTGCTGTTCTCCAGCGTTACAGATAGAAGTCAGAGACTCTGTGGAGGTTTGATCACCCTGATTACGGTCACACACACTCTCCTGAGCATCAGTAGAACAGAGTAAAGTGAGCTGTGAGTCCTGTGTGTCTCTGGATCTCTGTTCAGAGAGTTTGTCCAGCAGCTGCTGTGGTGTGGACTGATCTCTGCCGCTCCACACTGAATCCTGACATTCTGTGGAGGTCCCATCAGTCACACACACTGAAGATTGACAGGAAACCTTTTCCAGCTCCTGACAAACACAACACAATCACATCTGTACCGTTCATCATCACAGAGTCACAGTCATATCACATCATTTCAAACTTACTTACAATCTCAACTTTAACTCGCTCAAAACAGGTGCAGGATGAATACAGTTCTGTCTCCTTCAGTTTTGTCTTCAGTGACGTCACCTCTTTCTTCAGCTGAGAGATTTCTGTGATGAAATCATCAATATCCAGCATGGACAGATCAGTTCCTACTGATTTACAGCAGATCACATCCACCTGCTCTCTCATGATGAACATCTGAACACAAAAACTTCATCATTATAATGGACTGACATTCATCACACTCAAAAACATTATTAAACACAAGAACAGCTGTTAAACAAAACAAGTAATTCTGAGATTATATAAATATAAATGTGTGCTTTGTGTTCGGGTTTCATTTTCCTGAAATATTGTCAGATATTAGCCCATAGCTAGCTTTATTCAACATATAATAGCCTTCATTGAAATAATTTACAAACAGTCGGATTTAACGAGCTCATTTGTCAGTAATGTAAAATAATTTACCTCAGTTTGATTTCCACAACACATTACAAAAGAAAAACACTCAAATTCACAATGCTCCAGATGATTAGATGATATATCTAATAACTTGTTTATCCAGTCACATACGGTGATAAAAAGCTTATTTTACGATCATTAAATCACAAAAGAGAAATTACATGCACATAAAAAAACACACACACTTGAAACTATAAATCTCACAAATAATATAAACAAATGTAACACGTACCGATTGAGAGCTCAAACTGTTCTTTCTTCGTGATAAATGGCGGTTGTAAAACAACTTCTGGTGATTTTCTCGCCTCCTACTGGACTGGAGTGTTGATGCGTTTGGCGGGAAATAGATGAGACAGGGGTAGCTGCAGCTTGGAGTAATGGGCGTGGCAAGAGGTTTCTCATTGGTCAAATGAGTTTTTTATTAAACCGTTTTTGTCATTTTTTAATTATATGGTGAGTGTTTGATCAAACACGTATATATGTTTGCCTTTATACAGCAAAAACATTTTCTGTACCATTATTATAAAAATAACATTACTTTTAGTTTGTATGTAATTTAAATGAAAGTACAAAACTCGTATGACTTTAATAGTGTCAGGAGACATTTTTATCTTTAAAATAATAATTTAATTTATTTTTTAATTATTTTATTTTATTATTTAGTTCAAGTACAGACATTTCAAGTATAATGCAATAAAAAAACAAGATGAATACAAGGCATTGTAAATACAGCTCAAAATGTGTAAACCAGAAAATAACAATAACAACTGAAGTATAAAATGAACATAATATAAATAAATACAAAAATAAAAGTTTATAATATCAAGGCAGTTATAGATATTTTCAAAAACTTTTTGTTTTGTGATCTCATGTTTGAAAGGGTTTCAAAGTATACTGTGAGATCAGTGTTATAAAAGGTAATATAGGACGGTTTCTTTTGAGTTATTTTTGTTTCTTATGAATATAAAACTTCGCCAAAATAATTTAATTATATAATTTTGTTTTTCAGAAAAATATGGGTTTTGGAAACAAAGAAAAATGTCATGAGGTTCTAAATTAAGACAAATTTGTTTGTCATATCTATTTCAAAGTCAGTCCAAAAAGAAATACAAAAAGGGCAATACAAAAATAAATGTTCAATATCTTCAAGTGATGTGTTACAAAAAGTGCATTTATCACAAACAGTATGAATGTTTTTTTAATGATTGATGCTAAAAAAAAAGTCATGGTGGTGATGACGTCATGTAACCCGCGCCATACAGAAGGTTTCGAAGGTAACGTACTTTTGAATGTATTCTCAATATCATTATTGCTATTTTTACAGTGAAAGAAATGTATTTGGTCTTGTATAATTATTTGTTGGCCGGATCAGGATGCTTTCGCGTCCAATTGTAAAGACCTTACGGCACGCCCCATTCCTCATGGCACGCCCCATTCCTTTCCGACCTTATGGCACGCCCATTGCTCCAGCCTGCAGTTACCTCTACTTGGAGAAGATAGTATACGTCAAACTTTTATCCTAGCCTCACATTTCCATCAAATGTGTTAAAAGGGAACCTGTCAAGCTCTGAAATGTCAAATAAAGAATAATGGCCTGATATCTCCCCATCCTAAATCTCCTGCCACCTCCTTATTAGTTTCAGGAGAATTAGGATGGGGAGATAACAGGCCACCTTTGTGTGAGGTACAGTTTGATACCATCATTAGAGTTCATTTAATTATTGTGGGCCATTTAAGAGCTTTGGCTGAGGGGAATTGAAGTGAATAAGTTATGTAACTTCTATTATTTGACATTTCAGAGCTTGGCAGGTTCCCTTTTAACACATTTGATGGAAATGTGAGGCTAGGATAAAAGTTTGATGTATACTGTAACTATTTCCCGCCAAACGCATCAACACTCCAGTCCAGTAGGAGGCGAGAAAATCACCAGAAGTTGTTTTACAACCGCCATTTATCACGAAGAAAGAACAGTTTGAGCTCTCAATCGGTACGTGTTACATTTGTTTATATTATTTGTGAGATTTATAGTTTCAAGTGTGTGTGTTTTTTTATGTGCATGTAATTTCTCTTTTGTGATTTAATGATCGTAAAATAAGCTTTTTATCACCGTATGTGACAGGATAAATAAGTTATTAGATATATCATCTAATCATCTGGAGCATTGTGAATTTGAGTGTTTTTCTTTTGTAATGTGTTGTGGAAATCAAACGGAGGTAAATTATGTTTCATTACTGACAAATGAGCTCGTTAAATCCGACTGTTTGTAAATTATTTCAATGAAGGCTATTATATGTTGAATAAAGCTAGCTATGGTCTAATATCAGACAATATTTCAGGAAAATGAAACCCGAACACAAAGCACACATTTATATTTATATAATCTCAGAATTACTTGTTTTGTTTAACAGCTGTTCTTGTGTTTAATAATGTTTTTGAGTGTGATGAATGTCAGTCCATTATAATGATGATGTTTTTGTGTTCAGATGTTCATCATGAGAGAGCAGGTGGATGTGATCTGCTGTAAATCAGTAGGAACTGATCTGTCCATGCTGGATATTGATGATATCATCACAGAAATCTCTCAGCTGAAGAAAGAGGTGACGTCACTGAAGACAAAACTGAAGCAGACAGAACTGTATTCATCCTGCACCTGTTTTGAGCGAGTTAAAGTTGAGATTGTAAGTAAGTTTTCAAATGATGTGATCTGACTGTGACTCTGTGGTGATGAACGGTACTGATGTGATTGTGTATGTCAGGAGCTGGAAAAGGTTTCCTGTCAATCTTCAGTGTGTGTGACTGATGGGACCTCCACAGAATGTCAGGATTCAGTGTGGAGCGGCAGAGATCAGTCCACACCACAGCAGCTGCTGGACAAACTCTCTGAACAGAGATCCAGAGACACACAGGACTCACAGCTCACTTTACTCTGTTCTACTGATGCTCAGGAGAGTGTGTGTGACAGTAATCAGGGTGATCAAACCTCCACAGAGTCTCTGACTTCTGTCTGTAACGCTGGAGAACAGCAGATGCTGCAGACACCAGTGAAGATTGAAGTGAAGCAGGAGGAGATAAAAGAAGAAATCACAGCAGTGGAACAACAGAGTGATGATGATGATGATGGCCAGCAGATGCTGCAGACATCAGTGAAGATGTGTTCAGTGAAGCTGCTGGACTGCAGGAATTTGATGAAGATGATAGTAGAAACCACAACAGAGGAACAAGAGAGTGATGAAGATGAAACCACAGCAGAGGAACAAGATGGTGATGATGATGATTTTATTCCCTCAGGTATTTTTCTTCCTTTTTAATGTTGTTTTACATTTTGAAGAAATCTCTGCATTAAAAAGTTCCTTGTTGTTTTTATTGTTGTTTTAGAAGTGCTTAGTTGTATTTTAAAGGGATTGTTCACTCAAGTGAAAATTATCATAATTTACTCACCCTCATGCCATCCCAGATGTGGATGACTTTTTTTTTTGCTACAGAACACAAATATTTTTAGAAGAATATCTCACAAAGGCAGCATAAAAGTAATCCATAAGTCTCGAGTGGTCAAATCTACATCTTCATGAGGGATATGATTGGTGTGGATGAGGAACAGCTCAATATTTAAGTCCTTTATACTCTTAAAAATACATTTATTCTAGACCTCCTATGTGCATTCACGAGAGGTCTGTTGTTTTTTGCCAATTCACAATCTTCACACATATTGCCACCTACTGGGCTGTTGTGCAAATATTTACTATCATTTTCCTTTTCTTTCTCATCTGTTTACAGATTTAAGATGAGATTGGTCGATTTAGGTGGGCAGCCGATCGATCGGTGCATCCTTAATCTTTTTATTGTAATTTTTCCAAAGTCATTAAATTTTCTGTGGTGTCAGTGACTCTGGAGTAAAGTTTCTGCTTATAGTCTTAATTTGTTGTTTTAAATTTAAGATGGGGCTCAACATTGACAATAAGGACTGCCCAATGGCCCGGGCCAGTGCTGCATTTATAATGTTTGTGCCAGCAGACCACAAGTGAGAGAACAAAAAGCGAACAAAGTCTTAACAAGCACTCGGAGACAAGCGAACTTGATTCTTTTTAGCTTGCAAAGACACGCGAGCACATAATATATTGGACGCTGCAAGGAACAAGAGCGTGCAGATACCGAGTGTGCCGTGATCGCCTTATCCACCTGTGGTATCGAGTTATTTCCAGAGCTGTTCTGCTGCAGGATGACTATTTAAAACGGTCTACTTCATATCATCCTCATAGCACACCTGTTACATTTCGCATTTCTGGACTATTCGTGTATTTTTGAATTTGAGCTTCGTGTATCAATCAGATTTGGTCTTGTTTGGGTTGTCTAATTTCATGTTTATATCCACATTCTTAATGATAGATTAGGCCTAAAATCTCCCTACTGTATATTACACGTGTCAGGTCATATTTATTTGTATATCGCTTTTCACAACACACCTCGTTTCAAAGCAGCTTTACAGAAATCATAATTAACAGTAAATGAAACTAATATATATAAATCTTAGTCATCATTGTGTACCCGATTTCTTAGCAAGATCTCCTCATGAATTTTTATGTTTATTACATTCAGCCAATAATCAATCTGTTACTTTGTGACAAAATCTTTGATCCTGCTTGTGAAAATATTACACAGAGCCCAAAAGTTGAGAGTATGACTAAACGGGTGACTAAAAACCCATCAGCTCCACTGATTTATGCTTTATATAATATTTAATAATTAATAATTTATATAATATAAAATTTACAGATACAAATTCATAAAGATATTAATATTTACACGTGTGTTTTAAGTGAAGAGTTCTTTCTGTTCTTCACTTAAAACACACGTGTAAATATGAATATATTAATTTTTATCTGTAAATTGGTATTATATAAAGCATAAATCATATCTTGCCAATCATAAATGTGATTGTGAGAAATTATCTTCAAAACTAAACACATTTTTTTTTTTAAAGCTATGATGGTAAAAAAAAGCAATTTTTCATTTTTGTTAAACTAGACCGGGCCAGTAGAAAAAAATCATTAGCATTAAGCACTGAATTAAAGGAATAATATTTGTCATCATGAACTCATCTTCATGTTCTTTCAGACATTTTTCTGTGACTCACATTCAATCAAAGTGTGTATATTCATCAAAAGCAACTATAAGTCATAATTAATGGTATAAAATATAGCTTTTGAACAGCAAAAATCACTATTAATACCTGGAATTGCAAAAAATCAGTTCTTACAAATAGTGATTCTTGAGGCAAAACGATTTTTGAATGGTCTCCCTGATTAAAAAAATTAGTTTGAATTCATTTTGAAATATATACTTTTTGCTAAATATGCTATTATAATTATTTTATTTAAATTCACAGTTTGTTTTTGTAAAGAGGTAAGATGAACAAGGTGGAGGCGAAAGCGAATTGCTCTTCTCTAGTCAAGGTTTATTGGCCACAGCAGTGCTCACAACTTCTAATTTAACAAAACATAAACTTCTTGTAATTCCTTTCTCATGACGCCAACACTGGACTGACGTGTCTCTCTCTCTCTGACTGGAGGTTCTGTGGCCGTTTTTATGCCGCTCTCCCCGTGCTCACTGAAATTAGAGACAGGTGTTAGACATAATTTAGCTCAGGTGTAAGCGCCCTTACCGCTTTTTCCCCCGGACAGGCGCTTGACCACGCCCACTTTGCCACATATCCCCACCGCCCAACTCAGGCCGGGGCGCCATCCGGCCTGCCTACACGAACAAACCGAACGGAAGAGTCACAAATGGGTGCAATCCGAACGGCATGGAGAAGGCTGTTTTTTTGCGGGAAATTGGTGTCAAGGGGATCTCCCAATAACCCTTTGTCAAATCCAAGGTCGAATAAAATTGAGCAGTACCTAACCGATCAAGCAAGTCATCAACACGGGGCATCAGGTACGTGTCAAATTTAGACACCGCGTTGAATTTTCTATAATCCACACAGAAGCAAACCGACCCGTCACTCTTGGGAACAAGAACAACCAGGCTGGACCAATCACTGTGGGATTCCTCTATTACCCCCATATCAAGCATCGTATCCAATTCTTCCCGAACTATTTTCTTTTTGTGTTCGGGCAGGCGATGGGGCGGCTACGTACCACAACCCCCGGCTCGGTCTCGATGTGGTGCTGGATGAGGTTCGAACGACCCGGTAAAGGGGAAAACACATCTGCAAACTCCCGCTGCAACTCGGCAACCTCTGTTTATTGATACGGTGAGAGGTGGTCTCCACAAGTGACCGGGGCGTTATGATTGTGGTTTGTATTTACCTCCGGTCCGAGCTCCGCCCTCTCCAGAACTACCGAAGCCAACGTCACAGGGACCACCTCCCTCCACAGTTTCAGCAGGTTGAGATGATATATCTGACGTGCGCCCCCTCTATCGGTTCATTTTACCTCATAATCGAGATCCCCCACCCGTCGTGTGACCCCAAAGGGTCCTTGCCACTTGGCGAGTAATTTGGAGCTCGATGTGGGGAGCAATACATGTACCTTATCTCCTGGTGCAAATTCCCGCAATCGAGTTCCCGTTATACAGCCGGCTTTGTCGCTCTTGAGCTCGGAGCAAATTCTCCTGAGTTAGTTGCCCAGTGTGTGGAGTTTTGCTCGGAGATCAAGAACATACTGAATTTCATTCTTACTATTAGAAGGTCCCTTCTCCCAAGCTTCGCGAAAGACGTGAAGCACCCCCCGCAGGTGCCACCCATACAGCAGCTCGAACGGCGAAAATCCCGTGGAGGCTTGCGGGACCTCTCGTACTGCAAATAACAGGGGGTCGAGCCACTTATACCAATTTCTAGCGTCTTCGTGTACGAACTTACGAATCATATCCTTAAGGGTTTTATTAAATCGCTCCACCAGGCCATCTGTCTGTGGATGATAAACGCTGGTGCGAATCGATTTAATGCCCAAAAGTACGTAAAGATCGCGTAGTGTACATGACATAAAAGATGTGCTCTGATCGGTGAGGATTTCTGTTGGAATACCCACCCGGGAGATTACTCTGAAGAGTGCATCCGCAACACTACGTGCTGAGATGTTGCTTGGAGGCACCGCTTCCGGGTATCGCATTGCATAATTCACTAGGATTAATACAAAGAGTTGACCCCGTGCTGACGAGGTCCATGCCAATTCTCTCGAAGGGGACCTCGATTAGCATAAGAGGGCGCAATGCCGCTTTTTTAATTTTTTTTAATTTATTGATCAATTGTCACATATTATATATACAGTGAAATTATTTATTTTTCACATATCCCAGCTAAGCTGGGGTCAGAGTGCAGGGTCAGCCATGATTCGGCGCCCCTGGAGCAAATAGGATCAAGGGCCTTGCTCAAGGGCCCAACAGTGGTGTCTTGGCGGTGCTGGGGCTTGAACCCCCGACCTTCTGGTCAGTAACCCAGAGCCTTAACCGCTGAGCCACCACTGCCACCACTGGGCCGGCGGATTCACCAGCTGACATTCATGCCGCACACCACCTGCGGACATCACCGCCAATGTCAGGCCAATAAAAATGGGCTATTAAGCGGTTCTGTGTTTTACTTTCCCCTAGGTGACCTGCCATCGGATTATAATGAGCCACCTGGAACACCATTTCCCGGCGGCTCCGTGGTATTAAGAGCAGGGTTGCCTCTTCTTTTGTATGCGTGTCCTGCGTCACTCTATACAACCGCTCATTTATAATTGCGAAATAGGGATATGAAAGTGCAACGTTCTGGCGGAGTTGATGAACATCAATCACTCTCACTTAGTCAAAAGCGTGCTTGAGGGTCTCGTACCACGACTGCTCCAGAGGGAAATCCCCTTCGGGAAACCTTCTGTGGACGGTAGGGGCTGCAGCCTCACCCCGACGTCATCCTGACGTGGAGCAGACAAAGACGGTCCAGGCTCCGCCTCCCCCACCAGAACATAGCACATCTCCTTGCTTTCATGCAGGACCCATCCACACATATTCCCTTTAATACATTCTTGAACACAGGCCAATCAGTTCCCAAAATCAACGGATGGGTGAAGCAGGAAGTAACTGCTGCCTCCACTCTGTTTTGTTCCCCGGAATTTAATGGTCAGGGTCACCACAGGGTATTTGTGAATATCCCCATGCACACACTTCACCCTCACCGTTTTACCTGTGCCCAATGCCCCACGTTGAACCAAGCGTTGGTGGATAGTGGTTTGATTACAACCGGTGTCCACAAACACTTGGTGAGTACCCCCCTTGATTCTTACCGGTATCCGGTACGCGCCGGCTCGGTCGGGGGCAGCGTGCAGGGCGCCGGTGACCTGAACCACAGTCCCCAGCTGCATCACGGGGCATTGATCCCAGAAGTGCCCCGGATTCCCGCAACCCCAGCAGGCCGGCCCAGACGCCATGCCTGCACCTGTGTCGGCGGACACTTCCACCTGAGGGGGAGGGCGGTGGGATGGTGCAGTGGGGGGGGACATCCACCGCCTCGTGCAGGGCACTGGACGCGTAGGCGGAGCTCCTCGCCTCCGCGGGGCAGGAACGGGCTCTGGGGAGAAAGCAGAGTGAGGGGGAACACACAGGGGGTGGGGGAGGAGGGAGAGAGAGAGAACGGGGCTCTTCCGCCCTCGGGTACACCGCCAAGTGGTCCTCCGCGAGCTGGACAGCTTCCTCCAGCGACAACGGGTGGTGGCACTGGACCCAATCCGCTGTCCCCTTCGGCAGTGCATGAATCAGCTGCTCCAGTACCACGTGGTCGATCACTTCCCCGACGTCAGGATTCCCTGCCAGCAGCCATTTCCGGCACGTGTCTCGGAGCTGCTGGGAGAAAGCAAACGGGCGGTCATCCTTCCCCAGCTTCAAAGACTGCTGTCGATACTGTTCCACGCTGCGTCCCACCCACTGCAGGATAGCTTTCTTCAGGTCTGCGCACGTGTGGAGATTAGCCGCCGGCAACTGTTGGGCAGCAAGTTGCGCTTCCCCGGACAGTATCGGAAGGAGCCTAGCCGCCCATTGTTCACGTGGCCAGCCCCAGATATCCGCCGTTCTTTCAAAGAGATCAATAAAAGCCTCAGCATCATCTTCCGCCCCCATTTTCAGAAGCGTGGGGGGGGAGGGGCAGCTGGGTGCAGGTGTCGGAGGTCGCGGATGGGGCTCTCTCCTGGGAAAGGAGGCTCCGGATCGTGTGCCTGTCCTCTGATTGAGCCCGCAGGATTTCGAAGAACCGTTGGTCCTGGTTTTGGCGCAGCTCAATCAGTGATTTGTTGGTGTGTCTGATGTAAGCTGGCGAGGGAGTGGAGGATCTCGGCCAACTGGGAGGGCTCCATGGGGTGTACTTGGCTGTTTTCCCTGATTTCGGCACCAGTGTAAAGAGGTAAGATGAAGGAGGAGGAGGAGGAGGCGAAGGCGAATTGCTCTTCTCTAGTCAAGGTTCATTGGCCACAGCAGTGGTCACAACTTATAATTTAACAAAACATAAACTACTTGTAATTCTTTTCTCATGACGCCAACACTGGACTGACGCGTCTCTCTCTCTCTCTGACTGGAGGTTCTGTGGCCGTTTTTATGCCGCTCTCCCCGTGCTCACTGAAATTAGAGACAGGTGTTAGACATAATTTAGCTCAGGTTTAAGCGCCCTTACCACTTTCTCCCCTGGACGGGCGCTTGACCACGCCCCCGCTGCCACAGTATTGTTGTAACATGCCATTGTGTTACCACAATAATAGACTGGCGTACAGTCTCATTTAAACGGTCACGTGCATCAGAGCCGCGACAGACGCACATGATCTCGTGATGCTTAAAGTGCTCACGTGTTTCATTCTCTATCTCTCTCCACAACAGTTCCTTTAAATAGTCTTGTCTGATGATATAATGGCTAATGTCAATAAAACATCTATCACATGCTGTCCATAAGTATGTCATTTAGATGGAAGTAATTCCTCAGTAACACAAATCTCAAAACTTGAGCAAATCCAGCATTTTCTTCTGGTGGAGCGCTCGTGTCATTCACAGAAGCATGTATTTTATCAGTTTCTCTGACTCGATTGTTGCATATATCAGTCTGTGACACTGTAAGCAGGTGATACAAGCCGTGTAAACTGAAAGCTGTCAGGAGATTTCTTCTCGATGGAACGGCACAAGCGCTTGAGAGCAACTTCAAAGTAGAAGAGCTTTACATGTGCTGCTGTAAATGTTAATGTCGTATTCATTGTGCACAGTATGTTTAATTAGTTTGATTCTGTCTTTTGTGAGAAAATGTGATTGTTAATGTACCATTACTGTTCATTACCGTTATTGTCCTCTTTCTATTATATTAACATTTTTAAATGTGCAAATACAATTTTATTACTAATTAAAGTAGAATTACCTGCTGTCTACCAAAAATTTTCAAAATATTTATATCTCATGAATATTTTATCCAATTTTGAATAAAGTGCTAAATAAAAGACATATGTTTTCAGCAATTTTATGTAAATGTTTTTTATTATAATAAGATGTGTGAGATCATCATCATTATATTAGCCTATTGGGACACCCTGCTCTCTAGATATTGGCATTGGCCAAAAACTCAGTCGACCACCAAACACCGCTAATATATCAATTTACAATAATTAACGAATCAGGAGGCAATTCCCACCCCTTATAAATACTGGATTTTTGTTGTGTTCTGCCCTTAAATTGGGGTTTAATTTGATTTATTTTTATATTTTTCCCATTTTTAATTGATTTGTCAATTTCTTGTGCTCATTGTAGAGCTGATGAACAAGCAAGATAAACCTCTAGAGCTGAATGAAGTGGAGGAGGAACTTCAGGATCACAAATGTCATGATTCAATACATGGAGAAAAATCTTTGAGTGACTCAAAGACTAAGAAGGATTTCTCACCAAAAAAGCATCAAAGAAGAGCAGCCAAAAATACTTTCACCTGCTCTCAGTGTGGAAAGAGTTTCATATATAAAAACCAGCTTAATACACACATGAGAGTTCATACCGGAGAGAGGCCTTACAAGTGCCATCAGTGTGGAAAACGTTTTGCACATACACAAAATCTCACATGTCATCTTCGCTCTCACTCAGGAGAAAGACCATTTGAATGTGATAAGTGCGGTAAAACATTTGTTTTGAATTCAGTCCTAAAAGAACATCTGAAAACGCATACAAATGAGAAGCCTTACAAATGCTTTTTTTGTGGAAAAAGTTTTTCATGCCAGTCCTATTGTAAAGAACACCAGAAAATACATACCGGTGCTGGGGTTCATATGTGCTTTGAATGTGGGAAGATCTTTATTAAAGCCAGCGACTTGAAACGACACCAAAGAATTCATACTGGAGAAAAACCTTACAAGTGTTCACACTGTGAAAAGAGTTTCACTCATTCACAACAACTGAAAATACATAAGACAATTCATACTGGAGAAAATCCTTACAAGTGCTCACTCTGTGGAAAGAGTTTCACTCAGTCACAAAACCTGAAAACACACAAGAGAATTCATACTGGAGAAAAACCTTACAAGTGCTCACTCTGTGGAAAGAGTTTCCATCAGTCACAAAACCTGAAAACACACAAGAGAATTCATACTGGAGAAAAACCTTACAAGTGTTCACACTGTGGAAAGAGTTTCCATCAGTCACAACACCTGAAAACACACAAGCGAATTCATACTGGAGAAAAACCTTACAAGTGTTCACTCTGTGAAAAGAGTTTCACTCATTCACAACAACTGAAATTACATGAAAGAATTCATACTGGTTAGAAACCATACTACTGCTTTTGATGATGGAAAAGTTTCAGTGCAGCAAGTAATCTATATACACATGTATAAAAGTTTTGCCCAAGTAGTCACAGTGAGAAGACAACATCTTCATGTCCAGCGATATCGAGTAAATTGTTTGAAATTCAGATAAACCCAAAGATTACATTTCTTCCAAAAGAGCTGCATCATCTAAAGCACATTCAGATCGCCAGCCAGTTGTTGATTCCCTACAGAGGTGGGGGATGTTGTCTTGAGAATTCAAACCTTACAATTGCTCACACTGTGGAAAGAATTCCCCTTCTGTCGCTCACTTGACTTTGTTTCGATGTAGTGACACTAGGGGTCGAACTTGAGAGCCAGAGACACCTTCAGATCTTTGAGAAAAGGCCAATGAGAATTGGCAAGTAGAATTTGCATGCCACTCCCCCCGACATAGGGGTATAAAAGTGAGTCTGGAATGCAAATTCATTCAGATTTTTTCTTTGGATCCAAGCGGTTGTATTTCAGCTGCCTGAATACTACTACTGATACATTCACCTCTTCAGAAGCATGTGCTATTGGATGTGTGGCACATTCCAGTGGCTTTCTCTCTACTCTGCACTCCACTGTGGTTCTGTGTTTGTCCTATGTTGTTTTATGTAGCACCATGGTCCTGGAGGAATTTTGTCTCGTTTCGCTGTGTTCTGTACTAACTGTATATGGTTGAACGACAATAAAATCCACTTGACTTGACACTGCAAATAGATGAGTCTTTAGTCTAGACTTAAACTGAGTGAGTGGGTCTGCATCCCGAACAGTGTTAGGGAGACTATTCCATAGTTTATGAGCCAAATATGAAAAGGATCTACCTCCTTTTGGGGATTTTGATATTCTTATTATAAGCCAGAATTTCATGATTGTAATGAATGTGACAGAATATAGAGTGTCAGAAGGTCACTTAAGTACTGTGGAGCTTGACCATTCAAAGCTTTGAATGTGGTTAATGGAATTTTTAAATTAATAAAACATTTAAAAGGTAGCCAATGTAACGATGATAAAATTGGACTCATATTTTCAAATATTTTGGTTCTAGTAAGCACTCTGGCAGCTGTAGCTGCATTTTGAACTATTTGAAGTTTATTTATTGAACTTGCAGTAAATCCTCCCAGTAATGCTTTACAATAATATAGTCTTGAAGTCATGAAAACATTATTTCAATACATTTTTGGAATTTCAAATGACGGATTGATATCAAATAACACCTAAGTTCCTTGCTGTAGAAGGCGACGTAACAGTACATCCATTGAGAGTCAAATTATATTTTAGCGTCTTATTTTTAGAGGTTTTTGGTCCAATAATTTGTATCACTGTTTTATCAGAATTGAGTAGAAGGACATTTCTGTCTATCCTGTCTATCTGATTTCATTGATACACAATTTGGAGAATTTAGAATTTTGTTGGTTTTAGAAGAAATATAAAGTTGGGTATCATCAGCATAACAGTGAAAATTTATTCCATGATTCCTGATAATATCTCCCAGGGGAAGCATGTATAAGCAGAAAAGTAGAGGTCCTAAAACTGATCCCTGTGGCACTCCATACATAACTTTTGTTTGATTTGAAAATTCCTTGTTTACACTTACAAATTGTTAGCGGTCTGATAAATAGGACCTAAACCATGCTAATGCAAGTCCATAATTCTCCAGCCTATTCTAGAGAATGTTGTGATCTATCGTGTCGAATGCAGCACTAAGATCTAAAAGCACTAGAAGAGAAATGCAGCTGCGATCAGATAAGAGCAAGTTATTTGTAACTCTGTAATGTGATGGGGCCTAAATCTTGACTGAAACTGTTCATATATTCTATTTCTCTGTAGAAATTGACATAATTGGGAGGACACTACTTTTTCTAGTATTTTTGACATAAATTGTTGATTTGAAATCAGTCTGTAATTAGCCAATTCTCCAGGATCAAGCTGTCTCTCTTAATAAACGGTTTTATAACTGTCATTTTAAAGTTTCTTGGGACATGCCATAAGGATTGTGAAAATGACAAAATGACTACAGCTAAAATGAAATATTGTGTTTTAGTAACGCATCCTGTTTGCTAAGCTAATGTTAAACTTTGTCATTCTTACACCATTATTGTTTGGATGAGCTTGTGAAAGGACTTTGAACGGACAAATGTAAGATTCTTTGTGCTAAAGATACATTTCATAATGCATACTATTTCAATTAAAATGTTGTTTGTTGAAATAAAACTGTTAAACACATTTATGTTAAAGTTTTATATAATTTTTAAAGTAAAATAATACTTTGTCTTTAACCATTTATTTACATCCCCACAACATGATGCTGCCACCACCATACTTTACGATTGGGATAGTGTTCGCAAGCCTAACCCTTTTTCCTCCAATCATAACGATGTTAGTATGTTCAATTTTTGTTTCATCAGACCAGAGGATATTTCTCCAACTCATCCCAAATTGTTTTACATAGACCCACAAATGAGGTGTCAAACTGACTGATCTATTTATGACACCTGTGCTATGACTTTTCTAAGGGATGGGGGGGTACAGTGCACCCCAGGGGGCTAACAACGTCCTGAAAAATCCCATAGACTTTGCATTGCGACAAAATTTTACGGATCATATCTACGGATCAGAATTTCGTAGAGATATATGGGTGGACTCATTTCATACAGTCTAGTAAGCTGTTTTAGAGCATAACATGAGATTGGGGTTAAGATCCAAAAATGCCCCATAGGCATACTATGCCCATGACAAGACTCTGCTATTTGTGGGATCATATCTCCCAATCAGAATGTAAATAGATATGGGGGCAAGCTCATTTAATTCGGTCTACCAATCAGTCTTTATATATCATCTTGGAAATGGTGTAGCCACACCCTAGCAACCATTTACGGCACCCTAGCAACTGCCCCCATAGACTTCCATTCAAAATGGCTCAGAGTGTTAACTTCGTATCAAAATGTCCTAGAGACATGAGGGTCGGCTTGATTCACTTGGGTGAGCAATCAGTCTTCAAGTATCATCATGGAAACTACTTAGCTATGCACTAGCAACCATTTACGGCACCCTAACAACTGCCCCCATTGACTTTAATTCAAACAAGCTTAGATGGATATCTCTGGAACAGAACATCATAGAGAATTTTGGTTTTGTTTATTTGACTCGGGGTAGCAAGGATCCTTTTGAGTATCACTTTTATAAATGCCAAGCATTCAGATGGAGTTACACTAGCAACCAAGTAACATATCACATATCTCTGCACCAGAACATCATAGAGATATAGTCCTTTGTAATCTTCTGATATCTGATTTTGTAGCTGAACTAAACCAGTCAGTTATTGAAGTGAAGAGGACAAACTCAATGAAGTCCAAGGAGAACTGAATCAGCAGCACCTGTGGCAGGTTGAACTTCCACAACTGGAGTAGGAAGTACAACCTTTGCAGGGCCTTTTTCACAATGGAGTCAATGTGGATCTCCCACTTCAGGTCCTGTGAGATGGTAGAGCCCAGGAACCTGAATGACTCCACTGCTGCCACAGTGATGTTCAGAATGATGAGGGGGACAGTATTGGGGGGGGGGGCCTCCTTCCTGAGCATGTTCAGCTCAAGGATGTTTTGAATGCATCATACAGCCAGCTGTTTAACCTCGCTTCTGTATGCAGAATCATCGTCATCTCAGATGAGGCCGATGACAGTGGTGTTGTCTGCAAACCTCTGGAGCTTGACAGAGGGGTTCTTGGCGATGCAGTCGTTGGTGTAGAGGGAGAAGAGTAGTGGGGAGAGCACACATCCCTGGGGGTCACCAGTGTTGATTGTACAGGTGCTGGAAGTGAATTTCCCCTCACAAGCTGCTGCCTGCCCGTCAGAAAGCTGGTAAGACGCCAGGGCATCTGTAGTCATGTAGTCATTAAGTCCTGTGATATTTGGTTTCTTTGGGACAGGGATGATGATTGAGTGTTTGAAGCAGCATGGGACTTCACACTGCTCCAGTGATCTGTTGAAGATCAGTGTGAAGATGGGGGCCAGCTGGTTAGCACAGGATCTAAGACACATGGGTGAAACACCATCCGGGATTTGTGCTGTCTTTATCTTTTGTTTTGAAAGACATGGGACACCTCTTCTTCACAGATCTTAAGTGCAGGTTGAGTAACATGAGGGGGGAGAAGGGGGGTTGCAGGAGGTGTTGGAGTTTGTGTGAAGTGAAGGTCAGAGCGAAGGTCAGAGCAGAGCTTTCAAATCTACAGTAGAACTCATTCAGGTCCTCAGCTAATTGTTGGTCCACCACATGGTTGGGGGCAGGAGTCTTGTAATTCGTAAGTTGTTTCATGACACTCCACACTGACACAGGGTCATTAGCTGAAAACTATTTTTTTTAGTCAGTTAGCTTCTCAGATTATCTTCTTTTAGCCATTCTGATTTCCTTATTCAGTGTCTTTCTGGCATGATTATACAAGACTTTATCCCCACCTCTGTAAGCATCTTCTTTGGCCTGATGAAGCTGCCTGATCTCTGCTGTAAACCATGGTTTGTCATTGTTAAATGTTAAATAAGTCCTAGTAGGAATGCACAAATCCTCACAGAAACTGATATATGATGCAACATTATATCTGAGCTCATCCTGATCCGTGTCTACAGCCTCAAAAACACTCCAATCAGTGCAGACAAAGCAGGCTTGTAGTTCCAGCTCTTCTTAATTGGTCCATCTCTTTACAGTCCGTACTACAGGCTTAGCAAATTTTAGTTTCTACCTGTAGTTTGGAAGAAGATGAAGTAGACAGTGATCCGATAGTCCCAAAGCTGCTCTAGGGACAGAGCGATATGTATCCTTTATTGTTGTGTAGCAGTGAATTAGTATATTCCTGTCTCTGGTGGGGCATGTAATGTGCTGTTTGCATTTGTGCAGTTCGCGTGTGAGGTTTGCTTTATTAAAATCCCCAAGAATAATAATAACTGAGTCCAGGTATTGTTGTTCCATGTATGCGATTTGATCAGCCAGCAGTTGCAGTGCTGCGTTTGCACACACGTTTGGCGCGATATAAACACTCACCAGTATAAACGAAGAAAACTCCCATGGCAAGTAGAATGCATTTAATAAAGAGTGCATCCAAATTAGGACAGCACATCTTCTTTAACGTTGTTACACCAGTACACCAACTTTCATTGATGTAAAAGCATGTTCCACCACCTCTCGTTTTCCCTGTTTATTCCACTATGCGATCCGCTCTGAACAGCTGAAAGCCTGGCAGATGTAATGCGCTGTCCGGAATGGCTTCACTCAGCCAGGTTTCTGTGAAGCATAAGGCAGCAGAGGTTGAAAAGTCCTTGATTGTATGGGTGAGGAGATGTAGTTCATCCATTTTGTTAGGAAGAGAGTGGAGATTCAATAAGGGAAGCTCCGACACTGCTGCTTTTGAACCACGCTGCCAAGCATCCATCTAGCGAATCTCTGCTCTCTTCTTAACAAAACAGACATATTACTTCTCCTCACCCACAAAAATAAGGACTTAGCCAATTTTGCTACATTGTGCTTCACAGAAACCTGGCTGAGTGAAATAATTCCGGAGAGCGCATTACCTCTATCAGCTTCCAGCTGTTATGGAGAAAATGGAGAAAACGAGAGGCATTGGAATGTGTTTTTACATCAGCGAATGTTGTTGTACAGTGTAACAACGGGATTTTTCCTTGTGTATTCTTGTGAGTGTTTACATTCTCCACAACCGTGGGTGAGTGCAGTGCTGCAACAGCTGGCTGATCAGAACACAGACATGGTACAATAGCACCTAGACTCACTTATTATTCTTGGAGATTGGAGACAAATCTGTGAACTGCTGAACTACATGTGAACTGCTCAAATACAGACAACACATTACATGCCCCACCAGAGACAGGTATACAGTGGATCAGTACTACACCACAATAAAGGATGCATATCACTCTGTCCCTAGAGCAGCTTTGGGACTCTCTGATCACTGTCTGGTTCATCATCTTCCGATCTACAGGCAGAAACTAAAATCAGCTAAACCTGTAATAAGGACTGTAAAGAGAGGGACCAATGAAGCTGAGCTGGAACTACAAGCCTGTTTTGACTGCACTGACTGGAGTATATTTTAGGCTGCAGCTACTGACCTGGTTGAGCTCACATATCCTGTTACATTATACATATGTTTCTGTGAGGATATTTGCATTCCTACAAGGATTTATTTAACAAGAAGTACAACAATGACAAATCATGGTTTACAGCTACGTTCAGGCAGCTTCATCGAGCCAAAGAGGATGCTTACAGAAATGGTGATAACATCATGTACAATCAAGTCAAAAACAGACGGACAAAAGGAGAGAGTGGCTAAAAGAAGCTATTCTGAAAAGCTGAGAAACAAATTCCCAACTAGCGACCCCGCGTCAGTGTGGAGAGGCCTGAAGGACATTACCACCTACAAGACACTGTAATGAGTATGCTAATTAGGTGATTAGCACTGATTGTTATGTGATGAGCACTGATTGATTCCTGCTGGTGTCAGTAATGTGTGTTATAAGAGGAAGTGCATTTGCTAGAGGAGGTTGTTGTAATGGAGATATGTTATCTGATGAACATGGAATAAAGACACCAGTACCAGCTTTTCTTTTGATCTTTATTTATTGTGTACTGAACAATATGGTACCAGGAGTGGGGTCCGAAAAAAGCAATGGATGCCATTAAACCACCGGGATCGTTGAAGTTATGTGGAAATGTTGATGCACACTGGAGGACTTTTAAACAGCAGTTTGCGTTGTATGTTGTCGCTATTGGACAAGGAGCTGCTGTGGACGAAAGAAAGATTGCTCTGTTACTTACCATTGCTGGAGCTGATGCCGTGGAGGTCTATAACACCTTTAATTTTGAAGATGAGGCAGACAAGAAGAAACTGGATAAGGTACTGGAAAAATTTGATGCTCATTGTTTGTCAAGGAAGAATGAGACATATGAACGATATGTATTCAGAACAAGAGTGCAGCATGAAGGAGAGGCTTTTGATTACTTTTTGACAGATCTCAAGATAAAGGCAAAGACTTGTAATTTTAATGAATTGAGAGATTCAATGATCCGTGATCAGATTGTTTTTGGTGTCCATGAGAAGAAACTGAGAGAAAGATTGTTACGAGAATCAGAACTCACCTTGGATTATGCTGTAAAATTGTGCCAGTCCAGTGAAGTAGCAAAACAGCAAGTGAAGCAGTTTGATGGGACTAATTTGGCAGCGATATCCTTTCAGAACACAGAAGTAGATGCCATTGCATTTAGAGACAAGAGAAGAAATAATCCAAGAAGTTTCAGAGATGATGATAATGAAACATTCTCTTGTAAGCGTTGTGGGACCAAACATAAGTTCAGACAGTGCCCAGCTTTTGGGAAACAATGTTCGAAGTGTAACGGCCCGAATCACTTTGCAAAAATGTGTTTTTCAAAAGACATGAAGAGGGAAAGTAAAGTTTACGTAGTGGAGGATGACAGTGACTTGAGTGACTCATTTTATGTGAACATAGTTTCCGAAGAGAAAATAAATCAGGATGCTGCAACATGTGTGTCAAGTGAAGAATCAGTCAAGTTTTCAAAGTGGATTGTTCCTCTTGTGGCTAATGGGACCATTGTGCCTTTTAAATTAGATACAGGTGCAAAAGTTAATTTGATTAACATCAGAGATGTGAAGGCATTGAAAGAAAAACCTCTAATTAAAAAACGCACAGTTTCCCTTAAAGCCTATAATGAACAATCAATTGAAACACGAGGAGTATGTAGATTAAAGATACAAGTCAAAGGAAAGATGAAAAGTTTGATGTTTGTTGTAGTTCCCAATGGCCATGAATCTATTTTGGGAGATGAGGCTTGTGAAGACCTTCAGTTAGTTAAAAGAGTGTACCAAGTCAACAAGGAAACTGTCGTTCTACAGACTGTCTGTGACAATGTAACTGACATTGTCAAACAATTTCTAGATGTTTTTGAAGGTCAAGGCACATTGCCTTTTACCTATAAAATCCAACTGAAAGATGATGCTTCACCAGTCATACATGCTCCTCGTCGGGTACCTGCACCTTTGCGTGAGCTCTTGAAACTGGAATTGGATCGCATGACCCAATCAGGAGTTATAAAACGGATTGAACAACCTACAGATTGGGTAAATTCTATAACTTGTGTGAAGAAGCCGAATGGTGAAATAAGAGTGTGCTTAGACCCTAAAGATCTCAATGATAGCATCAAAAGAGAACATTACCAGATACCAACCCGTGAAGAGATCATCAGTGACATGTCAGGAGCTAAGTTTTTTAGCAAATTAGATGCATCTCAAGGGTTTTGGCAGATCCGATTGGATTCTGAGAGTAGCAAGTATTGTACATTCAACACACCCTTTGGAAGATAATGTTTTCTTCGCCTTCCATTTGGAATCAAGTCGGCTCCCGAGATTTTTCATCAAGCCATGGAAACCCTTATTGAAGGTCTAGAGGGTGTTCGTGTATATATCGATGATATTGTGGTATGGGGGTCCACCCTTCAACAACATAATCAGAGACTAGTAAAATTGATGGAAAGAGTTCGAGTACATGATTTAAAACTCAATCACAAAAAGTGTCAATTTGGAGTCACAGAGATAACATTTTTAGGTGACAAGCTGTCTGCAAAAGGTGTGGAGCCACATCCAGCAAAAGTGCAAGCCCTCCTTGATATGCCTCCACCGAATGACAAAAAGGGAATTTTACGTGCCTTGGGAATGGTGAACTTCCTAGGAAAATTTCTGCCAAATCTTTCAGCCAAAACTACCCATATGAGAAAGTTGTTACAAAATGATCAAGAATTTGTGTGGGCTTCAGTACATGATCAAGAATGGAAGAAGTTAAAGGAGATTCTTACTACTGAACCTGTCCTTGTTTTTTTTGAACACACACGGCCAACTAAGATCTCTACAGATGCCTCTCAGGATGGATTAGGGGCGGTGCTTCTTCAGGCCATTGGGGATTCCTGGAGACCTGTGGCCTATGCTTCTCGATCTATGACAGAGACTGAAAGACGCTATTCTCAAATAGAGAAAGAGACCTTGGGTTTAGTATTTGGCTGTGATAAGTTCCATGGATATGTTTATGGATTACCGACTTTTACTGTAGAGACGGATCATAAACCATTAATATCTATCATTCAAAAGAACTTAAATGATATGTCACCTCGAATTCAACGCATGATGATGAAATTACAAAGATATGATCTGAATCTAGTGTATACACCTGGAAAGTACATAATTGTAGCTGATGCACTGTCTCGAGCACCAGCAGCTTCGGAGATCAGCAATATGGACGAAGTTGAGAGACATGTGAGTATGGTGTTTTCATCTCTACCAGTTTCTGATAAGATGTTAAGACTGATTGCCGAGGAAACTGCAAAGGATGCTGAACTGCAGAGAGTTATTGCATATCTTCATCAGGGGTGGATCAAAGGCAAGTGTCCACAGTACTTTCCATTAAGGGCAGAATTGAGTGTCATTAAGGGCATGCTGTTGAGAAAAAACAAAATTGTCATTCCAGTGTCAATGCGCCAAGACATGCTTTGTCGAATTCATGAGGGGCATCTTGGTGTTGAAAAATGCAAGAGAAGAGCTAGACAAGCTGTTTTTTGGCCTGGAATTAATGGGCACATTGAGAAATACATCAGTCAGTGTGACAGTGAACCATGGCAAAAAGTAGGAACTGATCTTTTCCAGTTGAATGGTAAGGATTATTTGGTGGTTATCGACTATTATTCCAATTATCCTGAAGTTGAACAGCTTCATCATACAACATCGAATGACGTGATTCAACATATGAAAGGTATTTTTGCAAGGCATGGTATTCCTTATATTGTGCAAAGTGATAATGGTCCTCAGTATAATAGTCGTGAATTCAGGCTGTTTGCAGAACAGTATGGCTTTACGCATACTACTTCAAGCCCACTGTATCCAAAGGCAAACGGTAAAGCAGAAAAAGGGGTACAAATTGTAAAAAGACTCTTGAAAAAAGCTGCAGTAAGCAAGTCTGATGAAAATCTGTCTCTGCTGAGTTACCGGTCCTCTCCACTCAGTTGTGGATTATCTCCCGGTGAGTTATTGATGAATCGTAAACTGCGTGACACACTGCCAAAATTATCCCTGAAAACAGAAAACAACAGTTTGTCATTTAAAGAGATGCAACATCTTAAAGAGAAACAGAAAAAATACTATGACAAGGGAGCTCGGCACCTGAAACCTCTTTCTGAAAGGGATGTAGTTAGAGTGGGGGATCCTACTGGATGGAGAAAGAAAGCTACAGTTTTAAAAGAGGTAAACCCAAGATCATATCTTATTCAAACAGAAGATGGGCAGACGTTACGGAGAAATCGACAGAGTTTGCTTAAGACTGCAGAGAAATGTCCTTTGGATAAGCCAGTTCTGTCACCAGAAATGCAATCTTGTGAAATGCCTTCTGTTGATCTGCAACATGATGAAATGATGTCTTCAGATATGCTTTACTCTGCAGCACATATTCCTGAACTTGACTCATCTGTACAAAAGACTGATATTCCTGTCTTACGCAGGTCTGATCGAGTTCGAAAACCACCTGTTCGAATGGACTTATAATTTTCTTATAATCTTAAAAAGAGGAAAAGATGTAATGAGTATGCTAATTAGGTGATTAGCACTGATTGTTATGTGATGAGCACTGATTGATTCCTGCTGGTGTCAGTAATGTGTGGTATAAGAGGAAGTGCATTTGCTAGAGGAGGTTGTTGTAATGGAGATATGTTATCTGATGAACATGGAATAAAGACACCAGTACCAGCTTTTCTTTTGATCTTTATTTATTGTGTACTGAACAATACAGACACCATCCCCCAAACTCTGTAGAGAATCAACAACTAGCTGATGATCTGAATATGTTTTACTGTAGATTTGAAAAGCCTGAAGGACATAACTGAACCATTTCTGGATCCCCTGCAGTGTGCTTATTGAGCTTACAGGTCTGTGGATGATGCATTCATTATGGGACTGTATTACATACATCAATATCTAGACAGATCAGGCAGTTACTGTATGCAAGGATAATATTTGTTGACTTCAGTTTGGCTTTTAACGCCATCAACCCCACTCTCATATGAACTAAATTGTAATCTATAAGTGGATCACCATCTTTCTGACAGAAAGGCAGCAGTTAGTGGGAATGGGGAAATCCACCTCCAGCACATGTACAATCAGTAATGGTTCCCCCCAGGGATGTGTACTCTTCTCACTATCTCCCTCTACAAACCATCTCCACTGCCAAGGACCCCTCTGTTAAGCTCCTGAAGTTCACAGATGACACTACAGTCATCGGCCTCATCCAAGATGATGATGATTCTGCATACACAAGGGAGGTTAAACAGCTGGCCATATTGTACAGTCAAAACAACCTGAAGCTGAACACACTTAAAACAGTGGAGATGATAGTGGACTTTAGGAGGAACACAACAGTATTAACCCTGCTCACCATTCTGAACAGTACTGTGGCTGAAGATGAGACATTCAGGTTCCTGGGCACTATCATTTCATAGGACCTGAAGAGGGAGACTCACATGAACTCAATTTTGAAAAAAAAATCAAATGAATAGTATGTTACAAAGAAAACTTCAGACTCAGATTGATCTATTATACATATAATTGAAAGAGAGAGAAAAAAACACATAGTAAAATTTTAATATTTATTTAAACTTCACACAATTGGGGGCGCTAGTGAGCAGGCGATGGAGTAGGTTTTGGTTTCGACATGCTCTGCTGAAATTCGGTTTAAAAGTATTATTTAGGCACCTTATACCCACAAAAGGCTACACATTATTGTTTAAGTTTGTTTCTTTCAAGTTTAGTCTTGATATTTGTGTAACAAAGGCCAATAATTGTGAAAGTACAAATTTGCGAGAGGAACTGCTACTACTGGGCCTAAAGCTGCTAGCTCGAGTGCTTCACCTACCAGGAGTGATGGTGACCCCTCCTTCCCCAAGCTAGACAAACAAATTGAGGCAGCAGACATTAAATTCAAAATTCTTGCTTTGCTGAAAGAGGATATCGTGGCTCTGCTTCAGTCAGAGCTTAAGGAATTTGAGGCGGTTAAATCTGAATTGCACGCAGTTAAAACAGAACTGGTGAATAACACTGCAGCAATCTGCTCCGAAGGTGGACATGATGAAAACAACCATATCCGATTTGGAACACATATTACCATCATGCTCAGATGACGTGACTTTGCTGCAAACTAAGGTGGAAAAACTCGAGACCGAGGTAATTAGCCTACTGGAAAAAACCTTGACGTGGAGGGAAGGATGAGGCGCTCCAACATCCGGATATTGAACATACCAGAGACCACTGGCTCAAGAAACCCAACAGCAGTTTCCAAACTATTGAATAAAGTTTTGAAGATGTTATGAGTGATAGATCACACACAGGGGTCTCCAAGCAAGGAAACCAGATGGTAGACCATGTGTCATTGTGGTGAAAGTAAATTACTATCAAGACTGTGTGGATGTCCTTCACCATGGCAGGGAGTTTGGCCCTCTTCAGTTTAAAGGAACCATGATCTCCATATTCCCTGATTACCCCCCCCGAGTGTGGCACAAGCTAGGTCTGCATTCAGTGAGGTTCATCGTCTACTCCGGGGCCGAGACGGCATCCGTTATGGCATCTCCTTCACAGCACGATACTGTATCACATACAATGGTACTGAGAGACGGTTTCCAAGCCCAGAAAACGCTTATGTAAAAATTAAAATCCTTCGGGAAATGGCAAAAGACTGACCAAGACCGAAGTAAGAGTGACCTAATACTACTCTGTACCTATGTTAATGCTGTCCTCTGCTATGAACATTGCCTACTGATATCAAAGGAAGCAAGATAATTATAGAGAGCATTTATTAGGCTTTTTGGCTGCACTTTATTATTTTTAAATGTTTTGATTTTAATATGTATATATATTATTAGGTTTAGGATATCTTTGTTTTTTTTTTTTTTTACCTTCACATCTGAATAGTATTAACATTAAATACGCTGCTTATAAGGCAGTTAGATTTATAGGAAGGAAGATATTCTCCCTTCCCTTTCATTTAAAAATGTACTCATTTTAACATTTAGGTAATGATAGACTGTCAGTTTATTCTTGACATATATCTCCTCAGTAAGTATTTAGTAAATTACAACTAATCTGGTGTGTTTTCATTTGATTGAGTTATTACATGATGTGGGTTTTTTTTCCCTTGATGTGAGGTTTAGTTTTTGTATGCAAGACTAGTTTAAGTTTAAGCCTAGTGTCGATCCTATGTGTGACCGATGCAGGCAGGCACCAGCCACACTTTCACATCCAAAATTAAATAATTTCTGGCAATCAATATTTAATGTTTTTTCAGATGTTTTAGAGATACCTATAGCGCTTTCTGCTATTATTGCAATATTTGGATTAGTCCCACAAGATACATACTTTAGTCGCCAAGCAAAAAATATGATTTAGCCTTCTAGCTAGGTGACTTATACTCCTTAAATGGAGTCCTCGACACTGCCGTCCACCCAGGGGAGTGCCGCTGCCATCCACCGGGGAGGGAGTAGACCGACCGCCCGGACACGGTTAATGGCCGCCGTCCGTGAGGCGACTGGGGACTGCGATGGAGCCACTGCCAGGGGCGGAGAAGTGCCCTGCCATCCCCCAGAAAGTGAGTCTGACTCCGGTCCGCCCGGGGACAAGCGGCTGTCGTCCGCCTGAGAGGGTGGAGAAGTGATCGAGGAACATGCAACGGTTTATCAGACAACTGGCGAGTGCGTTTAATTTTTTTTTCATCTCTCTCTCCTCTCTCTCTCACTGCTGCTCTGCGTTGGCCTTTTCCCTCTCTTTTAAATTTTACAGTGTTTTTTGGGGGGGTACTACACTGTTACAGGAAGTACCCCCCCCCCACCCCCCACCCCCCCCATTTTTAATTATTTCTGTTTCCACCATTTGTCCCCTCCCTCGTCCAGGTAGGCGGGGATGACCTGCCGGCAGACGGGGCTTAGGGCACGCCCTCCCTCAGGGAAAGAGGGGGGGATGTACGTCATGCCGGGGGCTCCCCAGCCTGAGAGAACGAGGGAGGAATGTGGCAGGGCGGAGGGCGGGGCCAGGTCACGATCCTACACACCCGGTCCAGTATTAGACTAATCAAGCCTCCGAGAGGGATAAAGGCCAACTGCAGGGGATGGTGCGGGAGAGAGCGATCATTTACAGACATGTCCGTCATGTGTGTTTGTGTCTTTTGTTTTAAGTTTATAATTAAATATTATTTATATTGTCAAGCCGGTTCTTGCTGCCTCCTTTCCCTTTAAATTCCTTTAAAATCATTTTCTAAGTTTCTGAAAGAAGTCATCAGGCAGGGGTAGTGTGATATTCTGAAATATATACAGTAATTTAGGGAGTGTGTTCATTTTTAGAATGTTAATTCTGCCAATCAAGGACGGAGGTAGGGAGATCCGTCTATTAGTGGATTCCACTATTTCCTCCATTAGAGGTTCCTTGTTGACTTTAACGATCATATCCAGATTTGACACAATTTTTATTCCCAAATATGTTAACTGGTATACCACTTTAAGGTGGCAGAATTCCCTAGGTGGATTCTCCCTTTCGTTTTCATCAAGCAATAAAATAGAGGACTTGGTGTTATTGATTGCATATCCTGAGATGTTGCCAAATGCTTTTATTAACTCCAGCAGCTTAGGAATAGTTCTACAGAGGTGTGAGATAAATACAATAATATCATCCGCATATAATGAGAGCTTATGTTGTACTTGTCCAATTGTTATTCCAGCGATTGCTGCCTGCATCCGTACAGCTATAGCAAATGGTTAAATTGACAAAGTAAATAACAGCAGGGATAAGGGGCATCCCTAACGGCATCCTTTTTTGAATGAAATTGGTTTTGATATATTCCTGTTTGTTAGAATTTCTGCTGTTGGAATTAAAAATAGTACCTGAAACCATTTTAAGAAGGTATTCCCAGATCCAAATTAGGATGCCACTCTCTTTTAATAATATTAAGAACCCTCCTGACATTATGGAAGATAAACACATTTTGCTCCCTGTGTATTATAGTAGGTATTGCTTCTTGTAGCCATTTTGCTAAAATTTTGTACAGGATTTTGAGATCAGACTTTAATAGACTTATTGGTCTCATATTTTCACATCTGTTGCTGGGTTTCCCTGGTTTTGGCAATAGTATAATTAATGCTCCTGTCATCGATTTAGGGAGACTACCTTCGTGGAAAGCTTCCAGAAACTTTTCCAGCAGTTTTTTTTTTATATATACATATCCTACCTTCTTTAATACATTACATAACCTGCACATAACTGTAAATAAAATATTTGTACATTATACTCTTTTGTATACATTTTTTATTTAGGTGTTATATCATATTTTTATTTTTGTCATTATATGTACGTTTAAATTTATATGTTTGTATTCATGTATATATGGTTGCATTCACTTTGCACTGGAAGCTTCTGTCACAAATTCCTTATAATAAAAGCTTATTCGGATTCAGATATGGAATTGATGTTGATAATACAGAAATTCGGAGTGATTAAATCTTTGATAATTATCTTGTCTCTTGTATGCTGAGTTTAGCAAAGATACGTTTATACAGTACTGTGGCTAAATTGGTTAGGAATAATACTTGGATTAAACCAGATATTCCATCGCAGCCCAGTAGTAATGACTATGAATATCTTTATTGATAAAATTTATAAAAGAAGAAAAATTAGAAATATGCATCCATCTGCCACAGCACCCCAGAAGTCTAAAATTCTTTCCTACATTCAACTTCAATCCTTCGCTGTTATAGGACAGAAAGATTCAACACAAATTATCAAAACGTCAAAATCAACATGTTTGTCAGACTGATTTTAAATCCCCCATTTATGTTGAAAATACTAGAAAAGGCAGTGTCCTCTCAACTGTTCATTTTTACATAGAAATGGTACATGTGAAGAATTTCAGTCAGGATTTAGGCCCATCATAGTTCAGAGACTGGACTTTTCAGTTACATATTACTTACTCTTATTATTTGATCGCGGTTGCATTTCTCTTCTAGTGCTTTTAGATCGAAGTGCTGCCTCGACACCATAGATCAGTGTTTCTCAACCTTTTTTCTGCCACGGCACACTTTTTACCAACAAACAAACAAAAACAAACACGGAACACCACAATCCCACATAATTATCATTGATAGTTTTCCTTGTTCATGTTTTCTGTCCGTCTAAGTAGCGTGTTTACTCGTTTAGGTTCAAAAACTATCTAGAGAGTATTATTGAATTAAGGTGATGTTTTAAATTAAGCTTCCTAGAAGCTTGACAGTGGCTACCCTATATTTTGTTTTGTTCTGATGTTAGGCCCCACCATGATACATGGTCTTTTGTTACGTTTGCTGAAGTAGCAGAAATACAACCTGAATGGAAATTAATGATCAATAAATGAGTTCAATTTTAGCATTATTACTTTTACTTTTAATTTGGACATTTTTAATAGATTGATGCATTTTCAATAATGCTTTTTGAATTTAACCATGTTTTGAATTGTCTCCATATTTAAGCATTTGTAGATGGTTCCATTGGCTGTGACGGTTCTCTGGTGATACTCCCTGATAAGAAAATATATATTTACTGATACCAAATTATTAAGGATGGATATTAAGACCAAATTGGGAGGAAATTGATTCCTCCAATGAAGATATGTCTGTGGAGACAAATTATATGTTACATATTTAATCATTATTTTATTAATTTAAAACTCTGTTTAACTCAGATGCAGTTTGAAACTATGGAAAACAGCTTAGCTTGCAGTCTCTCTGTATAAGGCCTTTCTGGGTCAAGGGAAAATAAATTGATGTGATATAGACCTTGAGAGACCTTGGGAAACAGGAGAAGGGATGCAGGTGTCAAGCAAATGTCCAGGGTGTTTTCTGTTAAACTTTGTATGACCCAAAGGTAGGTGCGCATGGGGATATTAAAAGGAAAATTTAATGAGCAGAGCTGGTACTGATATTTTTGTGCTGATAATGCCAAGGTCGGCAAAAAAGACATTGAGATGAAACATTAAGTTGACCAGCTGGAAGGCAGATGGTGATGACGAAACTAGGGGGGCATAAGATGATTTTATTGGACGAAGAGGCCATCACTCAAAGAGAGAGGATGCAACAGAAACTGTATAAATGTATAACAGCCAGCAGAGATTCAAATTGTATATGAAGGACACATGATTGCTCCAACTGCACTCCTTAATATTCTAATCTCAATGTGCAAGATTTTGACCTTTGCGCAAGGTGGGAGGTGATTAGAAAAATAAAACGACAGGGATATTGGTCCCCAAAATTGTACAATAAAATAAGACCCATTTGCAACTGCCACAAAGCCACAGGATGTGTGAAAACCAAACTTTAGTTTTTCCTAGGATAAAAACATTTGAAGAAAAAACAGTAGCCATAGCAGACTATTTTGGATTTGTGGAGGAAGACGATTGAGAGCTATATTACCTAAAATGTGGAAAGGAATATGTACCAGAGTAAGACTGGTGCAAGAAACAATAATGTTAACATGGAACCCAAATGAAGTTGAAACCCCAAATCAGTCTAGAGAGACTGTACAGACATATTACAGAGTAAAAAGAGCTTATCAGCCTGAACCTAATGTATACTTAGATGCAACTGGTCAACCAAGAGGAATACCTCATAAATTTAAAGTTAGAGATTAATCAGTCAAATCAGGCTTTGAGTCTATATTTGTATGGATTCCGGTTAATAAGAATACAGGATGGATTAATTGCATTTACTACAATCGGCAAAGATTCATTAATTACACTGATGATGCATTAAAGGCTTTGGGAGAACAACTAGGACCTACAAGTAAAATGGCATGGTTGGAAATTGGTTTGACAAACTATTTGGATCCTGGAAAGAATGGCTTACTAAAGTGGGAGTAATAATAGCCACAGCTGTTGTTATTTTTGTGCTGTTGTTTTGTTGTGTTGTGCCTCTACTCCGATCAATGATGGCCAATGCTACAGCCAAACAGATGGTCAATGTATCTGTAAAACCATCTGGGATTGATATTGGTTTGACCATAGGCCCTGGACTGGATGAGCTGGATGAATTCTAGTAAAACCCTGGAATTACACAAGAATGGTAGGGAAGGGGAGCCATTTATTTTTTTGTTTTTGAATAGCAAGGGAGACAGTGTTGAGGTGTTCCTCCTAAAGTCCACAATCATTTCCACCATTTTGAGCGTGTTCAGCTCTTTTATGATTGCACCATTGAGCCAGCCGTTCAACCTCATTTCTGTATGCAGACTCGTTATCTCGGATGAGGCCGATGACAGGTGTAGAGGGAGAAGAGTAGTGGGGAGAGCACACATCCCTGGGGGGCACCAGGGCTGATTGTACAGATTGTACTGATTGTGTGATTCTCCTGTCTAAGATGCTGCTGCCTGTCCGTCAGAAAGCTGGTAATCCACTGACAGATAGACATGGGAACAGGGAGTTGGTTTAACTTAGTCTGGAGAATAGCTGGGATGATGGCGTTGAAAGTCCAAAAAAAGGATTGTTGTGTCTGTCCAGATGTTGCAGGATATGATGCAATCCCATGTTAATTGCATCATCCACAGACCTGTTTGCACAATTATCAAATTGAAGGGGATCTAGAAAGGGTCCAGTGATATCCTTCAGGTGGGCCAACACCAGTCTCTCAAATGACTTCATGACCACAGATGTCAGGGCGACAGGTCATTAAGTCTTGTAATTTTTGGTTTCTTAGAGACAGGGATAATAATTGAGTGTTTGAAGCAGCATGGGACTTCACACTGCCCCAGTGATCTATTGAAGATCTGATGGGGGCCAGTTTGTTTACAGGATCGAAGGCACGCTGGTGAGACACCATCTGGGCCTGAAGCCTTCTTTGTCCTTTGCTTCCGAAAGACATGGCACACATCATCTTCACAGATCTTGTGTGCGGGTTGAGTATCAGGAGGGGGGATGGGGGGGGGGGGAGTTGCAGGAGGTGTTCATGTTTGTGTGAAGTGGGTGTGAGATTGAGCCTTTCGAATCTGCAGTAGAACACATTCAGGTCGTCAGCCAGTCTTTGGTCCACCACAGGGTTGGGGGTAGGAGTCCTGTAATTAGTAAGTTGTTTTAAGCCACTCCACACTGATGCAGGGTCGTTAGCTGAAAACTTGTTTTCCAGCTTCTCAGAGTAACTTCTTTTAGCCACTCTGATTTCCTTATTCAGTGTGTTCCTGGCCTGATTGTACAAGACTTTATCCTCACCCCTGTAAGAATCCTCTTTGGCATTACGAAGCTGTCTGAGTCTTCCTGTGAACCATGGTTTATCATTGTTGAATGATAAAAATGTCCAAGTAGGTATGCACATGTCCTCACAGAAACTGATGTATGATCTAACAGTATCTGTGAGCTCGTCCAGGTCTGTAGCAGAAGTGGAAAAAACAAAAACGATTCCCCCAGAATAGAAATTTAATTTAAGCACAAAAGGAACATTTCAAGCAGAATTATCCGTTATTTTATAAGTGTTTCTGTATGTATCTGCGTTCTATATTTCCCAATCCAAAATGTTTTCCCTTTTTAACCACTCATAACCAACAAATTTTAAACTCTTGTTTTAGCACAGTGGTTGACTGACATGTGAGGGGTGGTGCTTCACTGCCACCGGGTGCATACAGGACAGCAGTGTTTTAGTCAAGTCACTAGATCTCGAGTCCTCACTGCTCAAGCCTGAACCCAAGTCACCAATATTGTGTCCTGGTAGAGTCCAAGTCAAGTTGCCAGTCATTCAAACAAGTCCAAGTTAGGAGTCCTTGTCTATGTCATAAAATAAGCAAAAAAATAAAAAAATAAATTCTGTTACCATTATAAGTTTATTGGCACACATACACACACACACATCTACCTATCTATCTATCTATCTATCTATCTATCTATCTATCTATCTATCACAACTTTGTATATAGGCCATATACAGTAATCAAGGAAATAAAAAAAGAGTTGTCAGAAAAATAACTTTTTTTTATTTATTATTTAGCACTGGGTTCACTTCATGTAGTTTGTTATATATGCATTCATTCCATTTGCCTCTTGTTGTGAATGTACGGATTCAATATGGGTTTAACATTAGATGCTGGTATATTACATTCTGTCATGTCCAACTGAAGGGCTTCCTTAGCTGCTTTATCTGCCTGTTCATTGCCAGCCAATCCCATATGGCCTGGTATTCAACAAAAGATAAAATTGAAAACTTTTTTTTTTTTTTAAAAAAAGAGTTCTCTTTTCCTATTACGCTAATAATTGTAGGGTGTTCTGTTTTCAGAGCTTTGCGTGCTTGCAGGCAGGATTTAGAATCTGTACAAATTAGAAAGTGACGTTGTTCCTTTTCTATTTGTTCTAAAGCTAGTAATAATGCACAAGCTTCTGCTGTGAAAATGTAACTTTGTCCAGGAATACTTTCCAAAACATTTTGGGCCAATCACTACTGCTGCAGATACACGATTGTCTGACTTTGATCAATCTGTGTCATCATTATATATGTTTTTTTTTTATATTCCAGGGTGGAATAGGGCACAGATGTGTCGATGTTAGCATATCCAGATTAATGTTCAAGTTCTCCTTGTGTGGTTTTGTGCTAATTCCAAAAGGACTTATGTACCTGGGTCTGGCTTCATACAGGTGTGTATGTTGAGGACGAAAGACTGAAGGATATGCTTACTTTCATTAGCTTTTAGTTTATCTATATTTAACTACATTAAGGGCTAATTTCAGCCTTCTTTTATATTGTGATTGTTCTATTGCTTCTGTATACAAGCTTTGGATTGGAGAGGTCCTAAATGCTCCTAGTGCAAGTCTCAATCCTGTATGATGTACCGTATCCAATATTTTAATATATGACTTCCTGACAGATCCATAAACTGCGCTCCCATGATCCATTTTTGATCGAACAAGTACAAATCTTTTAGAATGCCATACCTCCACATAATATCATAAGGTTATTCTAAATAAAAAATGCTGCTACAACATGTTCTTTTTTTAATAAAACCATCTCGTACAAAAGACTCTAATCATACGGCGTGATTTTGTTGATGTTTTTGGCAGTTGTTTCTGCTATTTTCAATCAGTATATCGGTGAATTTCTTTATTGATCTTGATATTCTTGCCAGTCTATGTTGAACTTCTCATAACAACATTTTTGGAAATTATACCAATTAGCTTTTTTTCAATTGCTATCTAGAAGTTTTGTTGTATATCTTCTTGAATAGATGTTATAATCAGTGGGTAATGATCACTTCCACAGAGATCCTTCCATATTTGCCATGAAAAGTCAATTATTATTTAGGATCACACAAAGTTAAATAAATAGCAGAGTCTGTTCATTATGCTGGATGCAAATATGTGCTTGAGCCATCATTTAGTGAGCACAAATCATTATTGTATATGAATTCCTCTATTCTTCTGCCTTTGGGATTATGTTTACCTCCCCATAATGTGCTGTGGCTATTAAAGTCACCCATTAATATGTATGGTGATGGTAACTGTTCAACTGTACAACTGCTGCTCATGGTTGTTTTCACCACGGAAGCATTTGTTTTCCTCAGGTTAAAGGAAGGGGTCTCCTCAAACTTTTTTCATGCTTCAACATATTCGATCCTTTCAACACATTTTATTCTTTGAGTTTCTTTTTCCTTTATCCAAATTGGAAATTCTTTTGTTGAGGCTGGGATATTAGCAGAACAATTGCTACATTTTGGTGGTCTTGAACACCCTGGTTCATGTCCTTCTCCACAGTTGCAGCAGATTGCTTTTTTTATGCAGAAAACAGAACCGTGGCCAAATTTTTGACAGTTGTAGCATCTCAATGGGTTTGGAATAAAAATATTGAGATATCTATATACAGTGCATCCGAAAAGTATTCATAGCGCTTTGTGTTACATTATGCCTTATTTCAAAATGGATTCATTTCATTATTTTCCTCAAAATTCTACAAATAATAGTCCATAATGACAAAGTGAAATAAGTTTGTTTGAAATCTTTGCAAATTTATTAAAAATAAAAAATGAAACAAATCACATGTACATAAGTATTCACAGCCTTTGCCATGACACTCAAAATTGAGCTCAGGTGCTTCCTGTTTCCACTGATCATCCTTGAGAATTTTCTACAACTTGAGTCCACCTGTGGTAAATTCAGTTGATTGTACATGATTTGGAAAGGCATACACCGGTCAATATAAGGTCCCACAGTTAACAGTGCATGTCGGAGCACAAACCAAGCCATGAAGTCCAAGAAATTGTCTGTAGACCTCAGAGACAGGATTGAATCGAGGCACAGATCTGGGGAAGGGTACAGAAAAGTTTCTGCAGCATTGAAGGTCCCAATGAGCACAGTGGCCTCCAACATCCGTAAATGGAAGAAGTTTGGAACCACCAGGACTCTTCCTAGAGCTGGCCCCCCGGCCAAACTGAGGAGGAGGACCTTAGTCAGGGGGGTGACCAAGAACCCGATGGTCACTCTGACAGAGCTCCAGCGTTTCTCTGTGGAGAGAGGAGAACCTTCCAGAAGAACAAAAATCTCTGCAGCACTCCACCAATCAAGCCTGTATAGTAGAGTGGCCAGACGGAAGCCACTCCTCAGTAAAAGGCACATAACAGGCCCGCCTGGAGTTTACCAAAAGGCACCTGAAGGGCTCTCAGACCATGTAAAACTAAATTCTCTGGTCTGATGAAAGAAATATTGATCTCTTTGGCCTGAATAGCAAGCATCATGTCTGGAGGAAACCTCATCACCTGGGCAATACCATCCCTACAGTGAAGCATGGTGGTGGCAGCATCATGCTCTGGGGATGTTTTTCAGTGGCAGGAACTGACTAGTCAGGATCAAGGGAAAGTTGAATGCTGCAATGTACAGAGACATCCTTGAAGAAAACCTGCTCCTGAGTGCTCTGGACCTCAGACTGGGGTGAAGGTTCATCTTCCAACAGGACAACAACCCTAAACACACAGCCAAGATAACAAAGGAGTGGCAACAGGCATTTCTGTGAATGTCCTTGAGTGGCCCAGCCAGAGCCCAGACTTGAACCCTGGAGAGATCTGAAAATGGCTGTGCACCGACGCTCCCCATACAACCTGATGGAGCTTGAGAGGTCCTGCAAATACGAATGGGAGAAACTGCCCAAAATAGGTGTGCCAAGCTTGTAGCATCATACTAAAAAGGACTTGAGGGTGTAATTGGTGCCAAAGGTGCTTCAACAAAGTATTGAGCAAAGGCTGTGAATACTTTTTTTAAAATAAATTTACAAAGATTTAAAACTTATTTCATGTTGTCATTATGGGGTATTGTTTGTAGAATTTTGAGGAAACTTATGAATTGAATTCATTTTGGAATAAGGCTATAACATAACAACAAAACGTGGAAAAAGTGAAGTGCTATGAATACTTTCCGGAAGCACTGTAGAGAGGAAGAATAACAGAGTTTGAGAAATCAACTCGCTATTTGGTCGGTGGTGCATAATACATGGTTAAAGTTGTACTGTAAGAATGATATTCTGATGCTAACTGACATTGTAAGAGAGGCAGAACATTTGTATGAATAAACAGAGTTATTTGAATTTTATTTTAGACTTTCGAGTACACATGAAATGTTTTGAGTGGTTACATGCACTCTGAACGAGAGCAGGGAGATTTAAAAGCGCACTTCCAGTTTTAAGTGAAAGCAAACGAAATCCACGTGCAAGAACAGATATTTGCGCTCACACAACTGGTACATGGCATGACATACATGTGATCTAAAGCCATAAAAGGACAGAATGCAAAAGTTAACAGTTGTAATGAGTTCTCTCCTCAAAGTCAGAATGCAACCAATGCCTGAGTCCAAGTCCAAGTCCATTAGTGTTCAAGTCTGTGACTATCGCGACTCAAGCTGGACTTGAGCACTACAACATTGCAGGACGGATTAGTACAAATGTGTTTACACCTCAAATGTGATGTGGTCAAATGCATTTTTTTACAGCATTCATATATGATTTTTGTGATCGATCACAAAACATTTTAGACCCCTTTAGACCTGTATTCAGCACTAACCACATGTGATCTTAATACCAGGTGTAAACGGGGTCAGTGAGATTTGTCAGATTAAGTACAAAAGTACATCTGTGAAACACTAATGTCACAAACGTCTTCAAGGAAAACTTATCCTGTCCGAATAGGGCTTTAGATGATGCAGCCCTTTTGGAAGAAATTTCATCTTTGGGTTTATTTCAAACTATTTACTCAATATCGTTGGACATGACGATGTTGTCTTCTCACTGTGACTACTTGGGCAAAACGTTTTTACATGTGTATATAGATTACTTGCTGCACTGAAACTTTGCCCACATCAAGAGCAGTAGTATGGTTTCTAACCAGTATGAATTCTCTCATGAATTTTCAAGTTGTTTGGCTGAGTGAAGCTTTTTCCACAGTGTGAGCACTTGAAAGGTTTCTCTCCAGTATGAATTCTCTCATGTGTTTTCAGGCTGTGTGACTGAGTGAAGCTTTTTTCACAGTGTGAGCACTTGTAAGGTTTCTCTCCAGTATGAATTCTCTCATGTGTTTTCAGGCTGTGTGACTGAGCGAAACCCTTTTCACAGTGTGAGCACTTATAAGGTTTTTCTCCAGTATGGATTATCTTGTGTATTTTCAGGCTGATTAACTGAGAGAAACTCATTTCACAGTGAGAACACTTGTAAGGTTTTTCTCCAGTATGAATTCTCTCGTGTGATTTCAGGTTGAATGACTGAGCAAAACTCTTTTCACAGTGTGCACACTTGAATGGTTTCTCTCCAGTATGAATTCTCTTGTGTGTTTTCAGTTGTTGTGAATAAGTGAAACTCTTTTCACAATGTGAACACTTGAAAGGTTTTTCTCCAGTATGAATTATTTGGTGCCGTTTCAAGTTACGGACTGAAGTAAAGATCTTCCCACATTCAAAGCACACATGAACCCCAGCACCGGTATGTATTTTCTGGTGTTCTTTACAATAGGACTGGCATGAAAAACGTTTTCCACAAAAAAAGCATTTGTAAGGCTTCTCAGTTGTGTGAGTTTTCAGATGTTTTTGTAGGTATGTTGCCAAAACAAATGTTTTACCGCACTTATCACATTCAAATTGTCTTTCTTCTGAGTGACAGCGAGAATGACTTTTGAGATTTTGTACATATGTGAAACTTTTTCCACACTGATGGCACTTGTAAGGCCTCTCTCCGGTATGTATTCTCATGTGTGTATTAAGCTGGCTTTTATATGTGAAACTCTTTCCACATTGAGAGCAGGTTAATGTATTTTTGGCTGCTCTTCTTTGAGGCTTTTTTGGTGAGAAATTCTTCTTAATCTTTGAGCCACTCAAATATTTTTCTCCTGGTATTAAATCATGACGTTTGTGATCCTGAAGTTCCTCCTCCACTTCATTCAGCTCTAGAGGTTCATCTTGCTCATTCATCAGTTCTAAAATGAATACAATAAAATGGCAAAAATCAGTTAAAAGGGGAAAATATAAAAAGAAATCAAATTAAACCTCAATTTCATGGCAGAACACAACAAACGTCCAGTATTTATAAGAGGTGAGAATTGCCTCCTGATTGGATGCCGATTCAATATTTAATAAAACATTTTAATTATTGTAAATTGATATATTAGCGGTGTTTTATGGCCAATGCCCAATAGGCTGATATGATGATATCTCACACATTTTATTATAATAAAAAACATTTACATCAAATTGCTAAAAACATTTTACTTTTATTTAGCACTATATTTACTCAAAAATGCATTAAATTGTCATGATATAAAAAAACATTTTGTGTTTTAAATGGTAGACAGCAGTTTATTCTACTTTAAGTAATAAAATTGTATTTGCACATTTAAAAATGTTCATATAATAGAAAGAGGACAATAACAACGGTAATGAACAGTAATGGTACATTAACAATCACATTTTCTCACAAAAGACAGAATCAAACTAATTAAACATACAGTGACAATGAATACGACATTAACATTTACAGCAGCACATGTAAAGCTCTTCTACTTTGAAGTTGCTCTCAAGCGCTTGTGCGGATCCATCGAGAAGAAATCTCCTGACAGCTTTCAGTTTACACGGCTTGTATCACCTGCTTACAGTGTCACAGACTGATATATGCAACATTCAATTCACAGTAACTGAGTTTTGATCCAGGCTGATAAAATACATGCTACAGAGAAAGATACAACAGCTCTCCACCAGAAGAAAATGCATGCAAGGCTGACATCAAGGATGTAGTAAAAGTCATCTCTGGTCTGATGAAACAAAGATTGAACTCTTTGGCCTGAATGGCAAGCGTCATGTCTGGAGGAAACCAGGCACCGCTCATCACCTGGCCAATACCATCCCTACAGTGAAGCATGGTGGTGGCAGCATCATGCCGTGGGAATGTTTTTCAGCAGCAGGAACTGGGAGACTAGTCAGGATCGAGGGAAAGTTGAATGCAGCATTGTAAAGAGACATCCTTGTTGAAAACCTGCTCCTGAGTGCTCTGGACCGCAGACTGGGGTGAAGGTTCATCTTCCAACAGGACAACGACCCTAAACACACAGCCAAGATAACAAAGGAGTGGCTACGGGACAACTCTGTGAATGTCCTTGAGTGGCCCAGCCAGAGCCCAGACTTGAACCCGATTGAACATCTCTGGAGAGATCTGAAAATGGCTGTGCACCGATGCTCCCCATCCAACCTGATGGAGCTTGAGAGGTCCTGCAAATACGAATGGGAGAAACTGCCCAAAATAGGTGTGCCAAGCTTGTAGCATCAAACACAAGGCTTGAGGCTGTAAATGGTGCCAAAGGTGCTTCAACAAAGTATTGAGGTATCAAAGGCTGTGAATACTTATGTACATCTGATTTTTTTTTTTTTTTATTATTATTTGTAATACATTTGCAGAGATTTTAAACAAACTTATTTCACGTTGTTATTATGGGGTATTGTTTGTAGATTTTTGAGGAAAATAATGAATTTAATCAATTTTCGAATAAGGCAGTAACAACAAAATGTGTAAAAAGTGAAGCGCTGTGAACACTTTCCGGAAGCACTTTATATGGAACATATTGTAAGGGTTCTCTGCAGGATCAAACACACTGCTGTTACCTGTAAATTACTGTTCACATTGACGCGACTATGAATCACATTGGTTCTGATTAAAATGGCTGTACCACCTGACGTCTGTCTATTAGTAGGACCAAAAGTATTTAAAATTGTAACATTTTTAAAAGAGAAGGTAAAATCTGGTGGTAGTTTTGTCTCCTGAAGTCAAAAACCAAGGGGATTGAGAATTGAAGCTAGGCGATGCAACTCTGGAAAATTTGCCCAGAGTCCACGAGAGTTCCATTGGATAAAAACATTTTCCATTCTCACGTAGGAAAAATAGGAATATTTCCCCTGATTTTCCCTTTTAGGGATGGACTTCTACTCCGACTTTCTCTTTCTTTCATTTCGACATCTTTGGTTTGTTTTGTCTTTGCCATTTCATATTTTGCTCATGAACAACTCGACCTTTTTGCATTTCTGTTTGTAGTTTGATTTTCTATCGAGTTCTGATTAAACGGAGTATTGATTGAGGTAGATTCGTTTTGGGTTCCTGTATTCTTTGTCCTTGGGAGAGATTTATTGCCATTTACATATTGAGGTTTATCTTTGTGCATCCAGGTGAAGTCTGTCTGGCATTCTGTGGTCTTCACTGATTTCTTGACAACAGAAGCATATGTTTTGCTCAGTGTAAAAGAAGGGACAGCATCTACCATTTTCCATGCCTCAGGGTAGCTGATCTTCTTTGTGCATCTGATTCTCTGTATTTCCTTCTCCTTGATCCATGTAGGACATTCTTTTGATGCAGCCAAATGGTCTCCTGTACAATTACAGCATTTTGGTGATTTTTGACAGCTCTCCATGTTGTGGTCTTCTTCACCATACTTGCAAAAGATGCTTTTATTTTTGCAACTGATTGACCCATGACCCTATTTTTTTTACATTTAAAACATCCTAATGGATTGGGCACAAATAAATCCACTATGACACTCAGATATTCTGGAGGAAGAGGCTTATCAAAACTGGTACATACATCCTCACTTTTAATAACTCGGCCCTCTCTTTTGATGATTATTCTTTCCACATTTACTACTCCTTGGGGTTTGAGCTCACAGGTAATTTCATCTTCATCTTCATCCACATCATCCAATTCTTTGGTGCGGATCACTCCTTTGCTTTGTCTTTTTTTTTTGCTTTTGCCTTTATTTGAACTCCAGCGAGAAGTGTGGCTCGTAGTAAATTCTCTGCATTTGCCTTTTTACTCCTGTGATACCCTTGTGTACAGCAAATGGAGAAAGTTTAGTGATTGGCAAATCTGGTGATGCTGCTTCAAGGATTATAAACTTTGTCCACTCTTCACTATTTGGCATGAGTAAACATGTACTCTGAAATACAGTCTGTTTTCAAGTCTAAAAAAAAAACGCTTTTTGGAAGTGTGTTTTGAAGCCATATTTTAAGTGTTTTGTTTCATCATTCTTATTCCCCACCCACCTCGGAGCCCAAAAAACAGGGATGCACAGCACCGTGGAATTCCAGCAGAATATGCATCAGAGCTATAAGAATGATATACTCGACCAGGCAGAGCAGATTGTAAACTGACCCTTAGCCAACACTTACTGGGGATTCTGGAAATTTAGCAGTTGTTGCATCACAGAACATGTCTTGACCAGCTGATTGATTGGAGTGAGCCATTCCAACCTCCCGTCTAGGTGAAGTATGAGCCAAAGTACAGTGTTGAAATAGTGGCAGCCGCAGCACACGCTATTTCTCAGGCACCTCTTCCTCCACCGACACAGGTCGCAACTTACGGCAAAACAAGTCGCCCCTTTTTATCACTCCTTGCGAACAGCATTGGTGTACCGAGGATCTATTTTACTCTGGTTCCTTACAGAGAGATGAAGAATGGTATAAGCACATCTAGGTGGAGAAGGTATGTGCAAAAAGATATAATCAAGAATGTTGTAACTCTGATGAGGGTGGCTCAAGGGTTGTTCTCTCTTGCCCAAGACGACCCTAGCACTATGGAGGGAAGGAGCATGCATCAAGAAGATGGGTCTCGTGCCGTACTTTAAAAGCATATTATCATTTGCATTAGGGCTGATAGTCGTTTGATCTCAATTAACGTAACATGAAATCTGAAAGAGACTCTGCCTCGGGGACGCTCATCCCTCGAGCACGCACTTAATGCAGCTAGATGAGAACGCGATTGCTCGTGACTTATTTAATCATAATATAGGTCACTGTGCACATCTTATCGTGAAGAAAATTGGCAATATGCAGCTTTATTAATACGAGAGCACTTTGCACATTAGTTTGGAAATTGTTGTCATTCATTCTATTGTATGCTTGTTTATTTAGGTTTTTTTAAGTACTTGGTAAAAACTTAAAGTAAAAGTTGCAAATGTTGAAGCAAATCTTATAAGTGTTCAAAAATACTGTACAAACATTGTACAGTTTTGTTATAATTCAAAAAGAATATATTTAACTTAAGTGCTGCTCAATGGCATATTTTTGTTCTTAGTTCTGCTGCTAATGTTTTGTTAACTTTGTTAATAAAAGAGTGTTGTTCAGTAACCTGTTTTTGTGTTTTGCTTTGGTACCGAAAATGGTATCCACACCTATCATATCACTCATGAAGACGTAGATTTAACCACTGGAATTTTATGGATAATTTTTATGCTGCCTTTGTGATTTTTGGAGCTTGAAATTTCTGGCCACCATTCACTTGCATTGCATGGACATACAGAGCTGAAATATTCTTCTAAAAAACTTAATTTGTGTTCTGCAGAAGAAAGTCATACACATCTGGGATGGCATGAGGTTGAGTAAATTATGAGATCATTTTAATTTTTGAGTGAACTCTCTCTTTACAATACAACTGAGTACTTCTAAAACAACTATAAAAACAACGAGGAACTTTTGCTGGCATGTTGTTTGTCTTCAAAATGTAAAACAACAATAAAGAAAGAAACATACCTGAGGGAATAAAATCATCATCATCATCATCATCACTCTCTTGTTCCTCTGCTGTGGTTTCTCCTCTCATATTCATCAAATTCCTGCAGTCCAGCAGCTTCACTGAACACATTTTCACTGATGTCTGCAACGTCTGCTGTTCATCATCATCATCATCTTCATCACTCTGTTGTTCTTCTGCTGTCTTTTCTTCTTTTATCTCCACCTGTTTCACTTCAATCTTCACTGGTGTCTGCAGCATCTGCTGTTCTCCAGTGTTACAGACAGAAGTCAGAGACTCTGTGGAGGTTTGATCACCCTGATTACTGTCACACACACTCTCCTGAGCATCAGTAGAACAGAGTAAAGTGAGCTGTGAGTCCTGTGTGTCTCTGGATCTCTGTTCAGAGAGTTTGTCCAGCAGCTGCTGTGGTGTGGACTGATCTCTGCCGCTCCACACTGAATCCTGACATTCTGTGGAGGTCCCATCAGTCACACACACTGAAGATTGACAGGAAACCTTTTCCAGCTCCTGACAAACACAACACAATCACATCTGTACCGTTCATCATCACAGAGTCACAGTCATATCACATCATTTCAAACTTACTTACAATCTCAACCTTAACTCGCTCAAAACAGGTGCAGGATGAATACAGTTCTGTCTGCTTCAGTTTTGTCTTCAGTGACGTCACCTCTTTCTTCAGCTGAGAGATTTCTGTGATGAAATCATCAATATCCAGCATGGACAGATCAGTTCCTACTGATTTACAGCAGATCACATCCACCTGCTCTCTCATGATGAACATCTGAACACAAAAACATCATCATTATAATGGACTGACATTCATCAAACTCAAAAACATTATTAAACACAAGAACAGCTGTTAAACAAAACAAGTAATTCTGAGATTATATAAATATAAATGTGTGCTTTGTGTTCGGTTATCACTTTCCTGAAATATTGTCAGATATTAGCCCATAGCTAGCTTTATTCAACATATAATAGCCTTCATTGAAATAATTTACAAACAGTCGGATTTAACGAGCTCATTTGTCAGTAATGAAACATAATTTACCTCAGTTTGATTTCCACAACACATTACAAAATAAAAACACTCAAATTCACAATGCTCCAGATGATTAGATGATATATCTAATAACTTGTTTATCCTGTCACACGCGGTGATAAAAAGCTTATTTTACGATCATTAAAACACCAAAGAAAAAATTACATGCACATAAAAAAAGACAACACTTGAAACTATAAATCTCACAAATAATATAAACAAATGTAACACGTACCGATTGAGAGCTCAAACTGTTCTTTCTTCGTGATAAATGGCGGTTTGCAAAACAACTTCTGGTGATTTTCTCGCCTCCTACTGGACTGGAGTGTTGATGCGTTTGGCGGGAAATAGTTACAGTATACGTCAAACTTTTATCCTAGACTCACATTTCCATCAAATGTGTTAAAAGGGAACCTGTCAAGCTCTAAAATGTCAAATAAAGAACAATGGCCTGATATCTTCCCACCCTAAATCTCCTGCCACCTCCTTATTCGTTTCAGGAGATTTAGGATGGGGAGATAACAGTCCACCTTTGTGTGAGGAACAGTGTTGACACCATCATTAGAGTTCATTTAATTATTGTGGGCCATTTAAAAGCTTTGGCTGAGGGGAATTGAAGTGAATAAGTTATGTAACTTCTATTATTTGACATTTCAGAGCTTGACAGGTTCCCTTTTAACACATTTGATGGAAATGTGAGGATAGGATAAAAGTAGCCTATCAGAAGCTAATTGTCTAAATGCTTGATATCATTCCCTGGAATTTTCTAAGCTGCTTAAAGGCACAGATATCTTGTGTATGCCAACTTCTGACCCACTGGAATTGTGATATAGTCAATTAAAAGTGAAAAAATCGGTCTGTAAACAATTGTTGGAAAAAATACTTGTGACATGAACAAAGCAGATGTCCTAAAGGACTTGCCAAAACTATAGATTGCTAATATTAACTGTGTGGAGTGGTTAATAAATTAGCTTTATTGACTTCAACTGTATGTAAACACTGACTTCAACTGTATGTACAAGTTTACACAGCATATGCTTTTTATTAGTTGGTTTTATATGGTTAGGCTACATAAAGTTTGTACAAATTAGTTGGATTGAGTAGGAATAATTCATTTTAAAAGGTTTTGCTCATTTACTCAGAAAATGTTGCCTAAAGATTTGACATGTGAAAAGTCAATACAGCAATCAACTAAATCTACAACCTAATTAAGCAAGAAACAATTGAGGACACAAAGGTCAATGCTACATTCATTCCAGTAGGCTGTATAATTGTAATGATGATTTGTGATAAATGTTACAGGAAGTGAAAATAGCATTATCTCATGAATAGTATCATGTATCATAGTTGACATCAAACATGCTGACACACAGCAGGTGAGACAAGTTGACAAAGAAATAAAGATGAATAAAATATTTTATTATTTATCCAATTGCCATTAAAATGCTTTCAATATTTGTTCAAATTGTGGATATAATTTTGGATTTAAGTATTAAGTTGCATTTAAGGAAGGAGTTCTTTACATTCTTGACCCAGGGCCCAAACAAAAGATTTTGGGTTTGCCTGGGACCCACACTAAACAAACATTTAACATGCTGTATGGATAGTTCAGCCATACATTGAAAATTCTCTCATCGTTTACTCACTCTCATGCCATCCAAGATGTGTATTACCTTCTTTCTTAAGCAGAACACAAAGATCTTTTTTAATAATATCTCATCTTTGTAGGTCTATAAAATGCAAGCGAATGGTGACCAAAACTTTGTAGCTCCAAAAATCACATAAAGAAAACATAGAAGTAATCCATAAAACTCCAGAGGATAAATCCTTCAGAAGCAATATAATAGGTCTGGGTGAGAAACTGATCATAATTTAAGTCCTAGGTGTAGCTGTTTCTTATACCAACCTATCGATTTGCTTCAGAAGACATTAATTGATCGATTTGAGTCTTGTGGATTATTTTTATGCTCCCAAAATATGCCTTTTGGACCGTCAAACAGCCAGCTGCCTGATGGCACCCATTTACTTGCATTATATGGACAAACAGAGCTGAAATCTCCTTCTAAAAATCTTCACTTTTCACGTTTCTGCTGTAGGAAAGTCATATTTGGGATGTATTATTGTCATATTTTAGGAAATATTTGGGATGGAAGTAAATCATGAGAGAATTTTCATTTTTGGGATGGAAGTAAATCATGGGTGAATTTTCATTTTTGGGAGAACTAACCCTTTAATTTCAACATATATATATATATATATATATATATATATATATATATATATATATATACGATTTTTTTTTATCAAATGTTATTTATGCTATAATATAATTTGTATTAACCAACTTTAACAAAGATAGCCAAAATTTGGGAATGGATCCTTTTAACAAGCTTGGTGCTTTAAATTTTAATATTGTTACGTTTAGGGACGTATGCATTGTGTGTCATCTGTTATGTGCATATGTGTATATATTTGTTATTTCTTTCTCTTTTGTTTTTCGTGTGTCTTTGATTAATAGGATTAAGGGCTACCACCTGTGCTCGTTTATCTGTGAGTGATGTCCGTGCACTGACTGGTGCATCTCCTGAGGAGTCTAATATAAAGCAGTAGAGAGAGCACTGATTGGGAGAGAGACATCGCGGCGTTTGAGGTTGTTTCCGCTCTCCAGGCCTAGACAAGGGAGCGCTGGTCGCGCTCTTTTTTGTGTGTGTGTGTGTGTGTGTGTGTGTGTGTGTGTGTGTGTGTGTGTGTGTGTGTGTGTGTGTGTGTGTGTGTGTGTGTGTGTGTGTGTGTGTGTGTGTGTGTGTGTGTGTGTGTGTGTGTGTGTGTGTGTGTGTGTGTGTGTGTGTGTGTGTGTGTGTGTGTGTGTGTGTGTGTGTGTGTGTGTGTGTGTGTGTGTGTGTGTGTGTGTGTGTTCTACTGTGACTTTTGAAATGATCTTTTCAGTTAAGAGTTTATGGGTAATGTAGGGTGGAGGATACCTATAACTTTTCTCCTGTTTAATGGTTAGTTAAGGAGGAAGGGAAGTTATGTTTTTGTTTTACTTTTCGTTTTGTATAGGTAAGTTAATGTAATCTTTTCTTTAATTAGGTAGAGGTTGTTTTTTTTGTTTTCTTTTGAATTGGGCCCTCCTCCCGAGGTAACATTTTTGTTTTGAATTCATTTAATAGTGGGTTCTTTTTGTTTGATATTATTTTTCTTTTATAACCCCTTCAAAACCCCTTGGATTTGAAATAAAAGGCAGAGATGCCATTTAAATCCGAAACTTGTTTGGTTATTGCGTGAAATTGGGACTGCAGAGCGTGGACATCCTCAAAGTCTCTCCACTGTTTGTTCGTTGTTCCCTAGTGTACCACTAGAATGGGGGAAACGTAACAATTGGGGGCTCGTCCGCGCGTACGATATCTCTTGTTGTTGAAAGCGTTTCTACTGAAGGAAACAAAGTGGTAAATTGAAACTTACTCTTCTCTCTTTTTATTGACTGGTATGTCTTCGTAATAGGGGAGGGGAAAGAGACCTCTTGTGGTAAGAGAAATGGAATTTGATTTGACAGCCTTCACTCTTTCTCCTACCATAGAGGTTTTTGAACGATGCAGAAAGAAAGATCTGTTATTGATCGCAGATTTCTTTAATATTCGAGTGACGAGAGAGACTACTAAGCAAGTTATAAAAGCAGAGTTGTATGATAAGCTAGTAGAAGATGGTATTTTGGCAGAGGGTTCGGATAAGGAGAAATATCACGATGTTACACCTATGGTTTTTTCAGATACTGAGCTAGTACGATATGATCCCAAATTGGAGATTAGACTTAGAGAATTAGATCTAGAAATAAAAAAAACAAGAATGTGAGTCAAATTATTAGGCTGCGGGTTATAGAGGCGGAGAAGGAGCGCGAAATTCAACTGCGTAAATTAAATCTAGAAGCACTAAAAAAACCGGTGCCCGTACCTCGTTCACGACCATCCTCTATGGCGTCCCAAATGTCGCCAGTAAGATCTGTTTCGACTTCTAATGTTTCTGCGTTTGACATCAGCAAATATGTTAAACTTGTGCCTCCTTTCAGAGAAGCTGAAGTAGATGCTTATTTTGTAGCTTTTGAGCGAATAGCTGGTAAGCTCAATTGGCCGAAAGACATGTGGGCTTTGTTACTTCAATGTAGTCTAGTGGGTAAGGCACAAGAAGTTATCTCAGCGTTAAGCCTAGAGGATTCGCTTGATTATGATGTGGTAAAGTCGACAGTGCTCCGCGTATATGAGTTAGTTCCCGAAGCGTATCGCCAGAGGTTTCGTTCTCATGCGAAGACATCCAGACAAACGTATGTTGAGTTTGGAAGAGAGAAGAGAGCGTTGTTTGAAAAATGGTGTTTGTCTAGTAAAACTGACACGTTTGAGCAACTTTGTGAATTAGTTTTACTAGAGGATTTTAAAAAGAGTATTCCAGAAAAAATTGTGCAGCACTTAAATGAGCAAAAGGTAATTACGTTGGCCGAGGCAGCTGTATCCGCTGACGAATTTGTGCTTGCGCATCGTAAGGTGTTTTTGCAAGAGTCATCAACTTCTAGTTTTTCTTCATCCGCTGATAGATTTGTGAGAGAAGAGGCCCCTTAAAGTTTTTCTCGCTCGTGGAAAAACGATGCTCGTCCAAAAATGACTGGTCGAAATTCAGCGCGTCAAGGAGACAGGCGGGCTTGTTTTTACTGCCTGGATCCTGGACATTTAATTTCTGAATGTAGGGAGTGGAATAAAAAGAATGTGAAGACAAAGTGTTGCGCTCACGCAGACGCTGCCAGGGGTGCGAGAAACTGAAGTGTCTGGTTATGAACCATTTATTTTAAATGGGCAGGTGACTATCTCTGGTCCGCAATTTACGCAGGTATCGATCTTGCGAGATACGGGTTCTTTTCAGTCTTTTATATTAGAGAGTGTTTTGCCTTTCTCGGAAAAATCGTATACCGGTGCTGATGTGTTAGTACGAGGGATAGAAATGGGCTGTGTACAGGTGCCTCTACATGAAGTGGACTTAAAATCGGATCTTGTCTCTGGCGTTGTTAAGTTAGGTGTTCGTAAACAGTTGCCTGTTGCTGGAGTACATATTATTCTAGGAAATGATCTTGCAGGGGGCAGAGTTTTTTCTAGTCCTGTGGTGATGCGTAAACCCATAGTTGAGGAACAGCCTGATCTAGGTGTTCAGTTCCCTTCTGTTTTTCCGGCATGTGCAGTGACACGGGCTCAAGTTCAAAAATTCCGAGATGAGTCCAAGACTGAGGAGTCAGAGTTAGCCTGTGAGGTAAGCAAAGTGACAAATACTTCACTGATTCTTGAAGCTCCCCTAAATGTTAGAAGGGAGAAATTGTCAACGGAGCAAAAATCAGATGTGTCCTTAACAGAATGTGTTAAAGCTGCGGTCAACGTGAAAGACAGAGCAGAGGCTAAAATAGGTTATTTTTAGGAGAATGATTTGTTAATGCGTAAGTGGAAACCGCTTTATGATGAAAAAGGTTTGCAGGAGTCGGTTCAAATTGTCTTGCCGGTTAGTTATCGTGTTCCAGTTTTAAAATTGGCACATGAAAATCTTATGGCAGGTCATTTAGGAGTGACAAAAACTGTTCGCCGCATTTCTAAATACTACTTTTGGCCTGGTCTTCGATCATCCGTTGTTGACTTTTGTCGCTCTTGTGATGTGTGTCAGCGCATTGGAAAGCCTAATCAGAAGGTGCCCGTTGCCCCTCTGTATCCTATACCGGTAATAGAAGAACCTTTTGAACGACTTATTGTTGATTGCGTGGGTCCGCTGCCAAAGTCCAAATCGGGACACCAGTATGTGTTAACGATCATGTGTGCAGCCACTAGATTCCCTGAAGCTTTTCCCTTACGTTCGTTGAAAGCTCAGACGGTGGTGAAAGACTTGGTTAAGTTTTTTACCACGTTTGGTCTACCGCGAGTAATACAGAGCGATCAAGGAACAAATTTCACTTCTAGAATATTTGCACAAGTTTTGAAGGAATTGGGAATTGAGCACCGAGTGTCTAGTCCTTATCACCCTGAGTCACAAGGGGCCTTAGAAAGGTTCCATCAAACCCTAAAAACTATGATCCGTGCATTTTGTTTGCAGACGGGAAAGGATTGGGTGGAGGGGTTGCCTTTTCTGTTATTCGCTGCTAGAGAAGCAGTTCAGGAGTCCTTGGGATTTAGTCCCGCTGAACTTGTGTTCGGACACACCGTGAGGGGTCCGCTAAAACTGCTGTATGAACATTTGCTGATGAAAAATCCTTCCTCTGTGGCTCGTGGATTATGTGAGTTCTTTCAGAGAGAGACTTCATAAAGCGTGTGATGTAGCAAAGGCTCATCTAGTTGTCGCACAGTCGAAAATGAAGCAGCATTTTGACAAAAAAAGTTTCAAGAGGAATTTTAAGGTTGGTGACTTTGTTCTTGTGCTTTTGCCACTGCCTGGTGCGGTTTTGCAAGCAAAGTTTTTAGGACCTTATGTCATAGAGAAAAAGCTCAGTGAAACTGATTACATCATTCAAACTCCTGATCGTCGGCGAAAAACTAGAGTTTGCCATGTGAACATGCTTAAAAAGTATGTAGAGAGAGTACCGAAAAATGCTCTGTCTGTAGACGTACCATTGGTTCCTTCCGCAGTCACGATAACTGCCTCTTGTATTGTAGAAGATGATGATGTTGCTCAACTTTCTACCCCTCATCTGATTAATTCTAGTATTTTGGGTGATTTATGCACTTATCTTGTGCATTTATCTGAAAAGCAGAGTGAGGATGTATGTAACTTGATCCAGTCTTTTCCCTCAATTTTTTCAGACGTACCAAGCAGAACATCTGTACTATGTCATGACATTGAAGTGGGAAGTGCATCCCCAGTAAAACAGCATCCGTACAGGGTGAATCCAAAAAAACGTGAAATTATGAAGGGCGAGGTAGAATATCTGTTAAAACATGGGTTAGCCGTACCAAGTAGAGTCCATGGAGCTCCCCCTGCTTATTAGGACCCAAACCAGACTCCACATATCGTTTTTGTACGGACTATAGAAAAGTTAACAACCTTACGAAACCTGACTCGTTTCCATTGCCTCGCATTGAAGATTGTATCGATCGGGTGGGAGCGGCAAGATATGTGACAAAGTTGGATTTGTTAAAAGGGTACTGGCAGGTGCCTCTTACGCCACGGGCTTCAGAAATTTCTGCTTTTGTCACACCCGACAACTTTCTTCAATACACTGTCCTTGCGTTCGGGATGCGAAATGCTCCTGCGACGTTTCAAAGGCTTATGCAGAAAGTTTTATCTGATGTACCGAAGTGTGATGCATATATAGATGATGTGGTGTTATATTCAGACACTTGGACAGAACATGTGACGAATCTGGAGTTAGTATTTACTCGAATGTCAGATGCTTCTCTGACTGTAAATCTAGCAAAGTGTGAATTTGCGAAAGCAGAGGTGACATATCTGGGAAAGAAGGTGGGTCAGGGAAGTGTGAGACCCGTAGAAGCGAAGGTTTCTGCGATTAGTAGCCTATCCATCTCCATCAAATAAGCGTGAGCTGAGACGCTTTCTTGGAATGTGTGGGTATTATAGAAATTTTTGTAAAAATTTCTCCAGCGTTGTGACCCCACTTACTGATCTACTTAGTGATAAAAGGAAATTTGTATGGTCTAATGAGTGCGAGCATGCCTTTTTATCTGCTAAAGATCTTTTGTGTTACGCCCCTGTTCTTATGGCTCCGGATTTCCACCGTCCATTTAAGCTGCATGTGGACGCGAGTTCATCTGGGGCAGGAGCAGTATTACTACAAGAGGACCATATGGATATTGATCATCCTGTGTGCTATTTTTCTAAAAAGTTTGATGTGCCAAAGTAACTACAGCACAATTGAGAAGGAAGCTCTTGCTTTAGTGCTGGCACTCCAGCACTTTGAAGTTTATTTGGGAGGTAGTAGTGTGCCCATTGTTATATTCACTGACCATAACCCTCTGACGTTTCTTTCACGTATGTGTAATGCCAATCAGCGTTTGATGCGCTGGGCATTAATTGTACAGGAATACCACCTGGAGATAAGACATCTGAAAGGCACTGAAAATGTTGTAGCAGATGCGCTGTTTAGGGTATAGTGGTCCTGAAACATATCAAAGGTTATCTTGTTCTTCCTAAAATTGGGAGAAAATAGGAAGAAAATATTGGTGGGGGTGTTACGTTTAGGGACGTATGCATTGTGTGTTATGTGCATATGTGTATACATTTGTTATTTCTTTCTCTTTTGTTTTTCGTGTGTCTTTGATTAATAGGATTAAGGGCTACCACCTGTGCTCGTTTATCTGTGAGTGATGTCCGTGCACTGACTGGTGCATCTCCTGAGGAGTCTAATATAAAGCAGTAGAGAGAGCACTGATTGGGAGAGAGACATCGCGGCGTTTGAGGTTGTTTCCGCTCTCCAGGCCCAGACAAGGGAGCGCTGGTCGCGCTCTTTGGTGTGTGTGTGGTCACAATGTGTGTGTCCTACTGTGACTTTTGAAATGATCTTTTCAGTTAAGAGTTTATGGGTAATGTAGGGTGGAGGATACCTATAACTTTTCTCCTGTTTAATGGTTAGTTAAGGAGGAAGGGAAGTTATATGTTTTTGTTTTACTTTTCGTTTTGTATAGGTAAGTTAATGTAATCTTTTCTTTAATTAGGTAGAGGTTGTTTTTTTGTTTTCTTTTGAATTGGGCCCTCCTCCCGAGGTAACATTTTTGTTTTGAATTCATTTAATAGTGGGTTCTTTTTATTTGATATTATTATTATTTTTCTTTTATAACCCCTTCAAAACCCCTTGGATTTGAAATAAAAGGCAGAGATGCCATTTAAATCCGAAACTTGTTTGGTTATTGCGTGAAATTGGGACTGCAGAGCGTGGACATCCTCAAAGTCTCTCCACTGTTTGTTCGTTGTTCCCTAGTGTACCACTAGAATGGGGGAAACGTAACGATATGATAAACATTGGATCATCTCATATTGATGGCATCAACTCAGTGTCCCGTACACAGCTGCTAGAGGATGCCATTAGCTCGTGCCATAGATGCAGACTGTTTGCAATGCAGATATAGTCTTGAAGGCTATTTTGCCATTTTCAATCTTAACTCAATCCGTAATGCTGCATTACCGGATATCTTAAAAAAAGCACTTATATCTTAAAAAAGGATAAAAAATACTTATTGATGTTTTTCGCCCACATATCCGAAGATCTGGATTTCAACACTGGAGTCTTCTGGATGAAGTCTTGGAACTGTGTTCTTCCATCCAGATGCAGTAAGTACCAAATGTTTACGTAGATATATATATAGCCATGAAGACAAAGAGGAATATTTACAAAAATGCGTGAAGAAAATTCACAAGCCATTTGGATTTTTTGCAAAACTTTTTTGACACCATACCATGAACTTTGGCATAACAAGCAGCTAATTTTTAACTCATAACCTCGTATTTATGCATTTTTATATCCTGCTACCATCTTAATTAACTTAATGCACCTGATCAATCAATAATAGGCTATAAGTTATCAATTATGTGCACTGAACTACAGAATGGCAAAAGGGACAAAACATTTTTTTTTTTATTGTGTTTTAAAGTACATAGTAAATGCACGCCATTGAGCGTTGAACATTTCTGAAAAATGAGTAGGACGTTTTAGTTAATATTTAAAGACTATTTATATAAATTACACCTCACATATGTAACATATAAACGTTTATAATAGTGTATTATATTCTGATATTTCATCAAAGGATGACCCCATACATATCCACAAAGGTCCCACCAGCCCTGGTGCTGAGAGACAGCAATGACAAGATGTGTAGTGAAAAAGACGTTGTTTTTTGTTTGTTCTCACCCAAAACTGACTATCACATAAGTGAAACATATGTTAAACCACTGGAGTCTTGCGGATTCGTTTTATGGTACCTTAATGTGCTTTTTGGAGCATCAAAGTTTTGGTCACCATTCACTTGCATTGGCTGGACCGACAGAGCTTTTTCTTCTAAAAATCTTTGTTCGTGTTCAGCAGAAGAAATAAAGTCATAATTTTCGTTACAACGATTTAAGAGTTAATGGGATAAACAATGAATGAGTTTGAGCGGCAATTGGACCGATCGCTGAGCAAATGTTCCATTATATGGCCACATTTTACTGCAAGATATAAATAAAATCCAACAATGGAATATCCAGATATGATCCAAATATGAAATGCATGTTAACGCCATGTGGAAAGGGGGCCTTTTCAAAGAAATTCCATCTTTCGATTGATCTGATTTTAACTGTACTATTTTTGCTCACTGTGACTACTTGGGCAATACTTGTTTACATGTTTCTGTAGATGTGCTGATTGGGTGAAACTCCTCCCACATGAAGAGCAGTGGTATGGTTTCTCTCCTGTATGGATTCTTTCATGTGATTTCAGGTATTGTGAGTAACTGAAACTCTTTCCACAGTGTGAGCACTTGTAAGGTTTTTCTCCTGTGTGGATTCTATCATGAATTTTCAGGTCTTCTGACCGAGTGAAAGTCTTTCCACAGTGTGCGCACGTGTATGGTTTCCCTTCAGTATGAATTCTTTGGTGCCGATTCAACTGGCCGGCTGTAATAAAGGTCTTCCCACATTCAAAGCAACCATGAGCCCTCACACCAGTATGCATTTTCTGGTGCACTTTAAAATAATACAGGCCTGTAAAACTCTTTCCACAAACAGAACACTTGTAAGGCTTCTCCTTTGTGTGCACTTTCAGATGTCGTTTCAGGCATGATTCCCCAACAAATGTTTTACCACACTTATCACATTCAAACGGTCTTACTCCTAAATGACAGCGGAGATGATATGTGAGACTAGGTGCACTTTTGAAACTCTTTTCACATAGATGGCATTTGTAAGGCTTCTCTCCAGTATGAATCATTTTGTGATAATTAAGACTTTCCTTTCTTCTGAAACTCTTTACACACTGATGGCACATGTAAGGTGTGTGTGAAACTTCATGTGAATATAAAGCTGGCTTTCATTTGTGAAATTCTTTTCACACTGAGAGCAGGTGAATACATTTTCAGCAGCTGTTCTTTGAGACTTTTTTAGTGAGAAAATATTTGTAGTCTCTGAGCAGCTCAAAGATTTTTCTCCAGTTGTGAAATCATGTTTTTCCTCCAATTCTTGACGTTCCTTTTTCACTTTGATCAGCTCTAAAATGACATTAAATTGACAAAAATCAATTAAACTGGAACAAATGTTGACAGAAATCTAGTTGAACCCTGACACACTGGCAGAACAAAAACATCATTTATTAATTTATTTTTTGCTGTGCCAGAGGTAGCAATTTAGTATTCATTTCTCATTTTCAAGAACATCATATTCCCCTTTATTTGACAATAGACCCCTATGAATAGGGAATTCTATATAATGGGGAATTATTTTAAATAATAAATATAGGTACGTGTTTTAAATAAATAAAACACTGTGTCCATCTCATGCTCACCTCGCTACACTCGCCCTCACATTCGTCGGTTAGATGGAAAGCCAGAAGCGGGACAGAGAATCCATGAGGATGCCTCCCAATAGTCAAAATGGTAAGTGACACTTAAAGACCATTTGCCCTGCAGTTGGTTGCGGCTGTCATGTTTAACCCATGTTTTCTCTGTCCCCAATGGGAGCGAGCGAGGGGGTGAGCTGGGCTGGAGAGGTATCCCCTACATGCCCACTCCCACCGTAGAGCCTGGATAAGGAATAAAAACCACTTGACTTGAAGGAAGTAGCATTCCAGTGTGGGCGGCAGAAGAGTGTTAACCTCTGGTTCTGGATTTGTGGTCTAAATGGAGCATTGGAGGGGGTGCTGCCTGAAATTAATTATCATTCAAGAAATTTACCTGAACGAATAAAATCATTATCTTCGTCACTCTGTTGTTGCTTTGCTGTGGTTTCATCATCATCGTCATCACGCTGTTGTTTCTCTGCCATAGTTTCTCCTCTCATCTTCATTAGGTTTCTGCAATCCAGCAACTTCACTGAATACATATTTTCTGGTGCCTCCAGCATCTGCTGTTCATTATCATCTTCATCACTCCGTTGTTCCTCTGCTGTGTTTTCTTTTATCTCCTCCTGCTTCTCTTCAATCTTCACTGGTGTCTGCAGCATCTGCTGTTCTCCAGCGTTACAGACAGAAGTCAGAGACTCTGTGGAGGTTTGATCACCCTGATTACTGTCACACACACTCTCCTGAGCATCAGTAGAACAGAGTAAAGTGAGCTGTGAGTCCTGTGTGTCTCTGGATCTCTGTTCAGAGAGTTTGTCCAGCAGCTGCTGTGGTGTGGACTGATCTCTGCCGCTCCACACTGAATCCTGACATTCTGTGGAGGTCCCATCAGTCACACACACTGAAGATTGACAGGAAACCTTTTCCAGCTCCTGACAAACACAACACAATCACATCTGTACCGTTCATCACCACAGAGTCACAGTCATATCACATAATTTGAAACTTACAATCTCAACTTTAACTCGCTCAAAACAGGTGCAGGATGAATAGAGATCTCTTTTCATCAGTTTTGTCTTCAGTGACGTCACCTCTTTCTTCAGCTGAGAGATTTCTGTGATGAAATCATCAATATCCAGCATGGACAGATCAGTTCCTACTGATTTACAGCAGATCACATCCACCTGCTCTCTCATGATGAACATCTGAACATAAAAACATCATTATAATGGACTGACATTCATCAAACTCTAAAATATAATTATATGATTACACAAAAGAACAGATCTGTTAAACAAGATTGGTTTCTTAGATGTTATAAATATAAACGTGTTTGTGTTTGGTATAACTTTCCTAACTGCATGAATATTATCAGCTATAACAACAGGCTAAATACTGTAAATATAATGTCACCTAATATGAACTCATTATCAATCAGCCACTGGATTTAATGAGCTCATATATTACAAACCAAACATGATATTACATTTCGGTATTTTTCGTAAAACTGGGCCCGGATTCACAGATCGTTTTTAAGAAGGAAATTCTTCTTAACTACCATTTTCTTCTTAATTTCTAACTTAAGAAAAAAGTCAAGAATATATTGTAGTGGAGGCCTGGGTAGCTCAGCGAGTATTGACGCCGACTACCGCCCCTGTAGTAGTGAGTTTCAATCCAGGGCGTGCTGAGTGACTCCTGCCAGTTCTCCTAAGCAACCAAATTGGCCTGGTTGCTAGGGAGGGTAGAGTCACATGGGGTAACCTCCTTGTGGTGGTGATTAGTGGTTCTCGCTCTCAATGGGGCGTGTGGTAAGTTGTGCGTGGATCGCGGAGAGTAGCATGAGCCTCCACATGCTGCGAGTCTCTGCTGTGTCATGTACGACCAATCACGTGATAAGATGCGCAGATTGACTGTCTTAATTTTAACTTCTGCATTTACACATTTGCTGTATGAAAGACAAAGCATTAACACATTTGCCCTTTGAAAAAGTGCAGGGGACAAACTTTGATTTCATTTAAAGTGAGGGGGACATTACCCCCGCATCCCCTGCGTATTCTATGCCCACAATTATAAAGATACATAAGGAGAACATTTTCCTTGCAGTCATTTCCTCAAAGAGAACCTCTTGTCTGCTAAAGTATAAAAAAATGGTAAGCTATTACACAAGGCAAATCAATTAGCAGGCTGCTCAGACAATGTCAAAGCCTTTTTATTCGTAAGAAAATATTTGAGAACACGAGAATTGCACTTAAGATTGTTCTTATAAATTCTTATAATTTATCCAAAGAACTTTTTTTTTTTTTTGTCTTTTTCTTAATTACATATTCGTGAATCCGGCCCCAGAATATTTTAAAGGGTCCGTCACAAAATAATGCTCCATGTGGAGATAATAAGCTTTGTTTATGGTCATTAAAATGCCACAGAGAGAAAAACAACATGCACAGAAAAATACATATCAATACAGATCTAAAGTGGACACAACATAAATACATAAATGCTGTAAAACATATTAAACACGTACCTAAGCGCTCAAACTGTCAACAGCTCTAGTTTAATCTGGTGTTTTATGGTGGTTGGAAAAAAACAACTCGCGGTGAGTTTCTGCCGACTACTGGACTGGAGTGAATCACACAATATCATTTAGCATGAAAAGTAGGGATGGGCGATACCAATCATTTCCAGTATCGTCGTTACCGATACTATTAGATGTTTTGTGATTTATTGGGATAAAATGGGTAATTATAATAAAAAAAAAAATGCATAATTCAAGACTTTTTATTTTTTTATTTGTACATTTGTGAGCCTAAACAAAAATTTATGAAACTTCTGTTTTGTTTACCCTTACAAAAATTAATGTGGTGGTTTCACTACAGTAACTATAGTTTAACCATGGCATTTACAAACAAACAAACATGGTGGGTTACTATAACGTTACTGTAGTATAACCATGGTTTCAGGCAAAAACAAACAAACATGGTGGGTTACTATAACGTTACTGTAGTAAAACCATGGTTTCATGCAAAAACAAACAAACATGGTGGGTTACTATAACGATACTGTACTAAAACCATGGTTTCAGGCTAAAACAAACAAACATGGTGGGTTACCATAACGTTACTGTATTAAAACCATGGTTTCAGGCAAAAACAAACAAACATGTTTGGTTACTATAACGTTACTGTATTAAAACCATGGTTTCAGGCAGGGCAAGACTGGTAATCTGGCATACCGATGCACTTCGGGGCCGATCAGAGGCGGACTGGCCATCGGGAGAACCAGGCAGTCTGGTGGGTCTGCCGCGAAACGGGCCAAATGGGTCACAATACGCTAAAATGAGCCACAGCGTTATGCAGAACGTACCACAAAATGACAGAACATACCTATTTCTCTTCCTAGTCCAGCCCTGGTTTCAAGCAAAAAACTAAAATGCTTACTCTAACATCATAATTCAAATGGTGGGTTTTAGTTTGGTCAGGAGTTGAGACTTTGTTGAGTTCTGATGCCATCTCTCCCTCCGCATCTCCGCGCTGCAGTGCAGCACACATCGGCACAGCAGACACAGAGACAGGGAGGCAGCAGCTCCTCCTAGCTCCTATCCCAGTTGTGTTTTTCTTGGCTTGTGTGGAGGTGAGTGGTGATGAACAAAAGACTAAGCTACCAGTGACTCAACTTTACAGCTAATTAGCCAAAGCAAAATATAGTTAACTTGTGTCTTGCTAACATGCATGACTAGCTAATGTAATAAGTTAGATAAAGTTTTTTAATTAGCTTGTTCTGGTTAATTTAGAAGAAATCTACAGAAGCAAACAGACAGAGTAGTAAGCTTACAAAAAAAAAAAAACACCATAAAAATGTGTATTTTATAAGTTTTCTTTCCATTAGAATAAAAGGAGACATGGAAGCAAAATAGATCAAAATCTCAAAATTGACCACTACATGAAAAAAGTGTCCTGCCTGAAACAGTAACTTCATAATTTTGATCATAGGCTAAACTATCCATTCTATTAGTTTGTTGTATACTGATAGATCTTTACATGATACAGACAGCCCTCCCTCAAATGTGAAACATAAGTCCTTGTCACATCAGTTATTGTGTGTGTGTGTGTGTGTGTGCGTGCGATAAGTGTAATTATTATAGCAATATTAATAATAATATATTTGATCAATACATGAATGCATTCAGTATTCTGTTCCTTGGCTGCACAATGCCAAATGGTGCAGTCATTTATTCTAAATATATACTTGAAACTAGTAGCATAGAAAACATTTGCTGTTGCTCTTGTGATAAACCTAGTGAATACTAAAGAAGACCATGATCTCTGTGTGAACTGATTATTTTGTAGAAATCTTTTAAGTATGAAACAATTGTGTGAGGGAATTAAAATAATACTATATTAATAATGTAAAATAATAATTGTTAATAAAAATTGTTTTAAATAACTATGAGAAGTGCCCACAAACCCTGATGATCTGAAAGAGCTGGATCAACTGGACAATGACAGTGAAGATGGCTGGGCAAGGCGAGCGCGTGCTCTAACAGAATCGTTTGGGAAATTTGTTCAATGCATGATGGTCTGCTGTTCTTCAGGTCTTCATGAGGAGGTGGATTACAGTGAGAAGCTGAAGTTCAGTGATGATGAGGAAGATCACTCCTTATGTGAGAAGAATTAGATCTGGTGAGTCTGCCTGTGCTTTAGGGTCATATGTAGTGTTACCAGAATTCTGAAAACTACACAAACATATTTTTTTTAGTGCCCTTTTTTCCACTTGAGCCGCTGCCCCCCAAAATGTCTTTGCACATCCTTGGTAGCACAGGTAGAAAGCCCAGAACAGCTGGCACATGCGGAGGCAGCCTCACGCTATGGTTTGCTCTGGGATAACAAAATAGAAATGTAAAAATACAGCAGAGGCTAATGGAAAGAATTAGGATTGTGAGCTGCTGTTGCAGCTCCTGTTCAAAAGCAATGCAACCTGAGATGAGGAATAACTTGTTGGATGAGGAAAAGCTTTAGAGTTGAGTAGTGAGCCATGAAAATGTGGTGTCGCAGGTGAGTGGGCGGGGACAAACATTGGAAGAGACATTTCTGGAGCAAAGCAAGCCGCTGCTTATACATTGGCAGACCAAGATGAACAACCTCCTCCTGAATGTATGTTTGGAATTTAATTTAATCTTGCGATAATGTAAAAATCTGGGATAAGCTCTGATGTTATGTTGTTAAGTGATTTTATTTGCTTCTATAAAAGCAGCCACAGTGATTTCAACATCCTTTTGAAAAAAAACCTACACTACCTGAATCCTGGGTAGTGTATTGTAAAGCATAAATCATCTCTAATGACGGACCCTAACCATACTTAACCCTTGTGCGTCAATTAAAAAAAGTTACACGTAGGTTCATAAAGGACAAAAATGTCCATGTCAAAAAAGTGTCATAAAAATATTATAGATTAATATTTTTTTCCACTTTCACTGACTTAGATTTTTTTACTAGCATCAGTTCAAATCATAATTACCAAAAAGTCATTTATTTTCAAGAATTTTAACCCTTTAAATGCCAGTTTCTTTACATAATGCCACTGTTGATATTTATAAAAATTATAATAATATTAATAATTTTCTATATACTAAATTCTAAGCAGAATTTTTTTTCTTTAAATATTACAGCCTTGGATATGTCAATGATTAACAACAATATTAATTTTGATGCAATCATATTTTTTTATGCAGTATCAGATAAAAAAAAAATACCACTCAGGTCCTTAAAGGACAAAAATGTCCTTGTCAAAAAAGCATTATAGATTAATATTTTTTTCCACTTTCACTGACTTAGATTTTTTTTACTAGCATCAGTTCAAATCATAATTACCAAAAAGTCATTTATTTTCAAGAATTTTAACCCTTTAAATGCCAGTTTCTTTACATAATGCCACTGTTGATATTTATAAAAATTATAATAATAATAATAATTTTATATATACTAAATTCTAAGCAGAATTTTTTTTCTTTAAATATTACAGCCTTGGATATGTCAATGATTAACAACAATATTAATTTTGATGCAATCATATTTTTTTATGCAGTATCAGATAAAAAAAACAAAAATACCACTCAGGCCCATAAAGGACAAAAATGTCCATGTCAAAAAAGTGTCATAAAAATATTATAGATTAATATTTTTTCCACTTTCACTGACTTAGATTTTTTACTAGCATCAGTTCTAATAATAATTACCAAACATTCATTTATTTTCAGAATTTTAACCCTTTAAATGCTGTGACTCTGCCAAGGGTATGACTCATTTACATGGGGTGGGATTTGTGATTTCAGTACAATATAATTTCTTTCTTTCACTGTTCACACACACACACCTAAAGTTTTCAGTACACACATACTAACCACACTCTGACATCCATACCAACACACCCACACAATTATTTATCTAATTGGCTCTATAATATGCATAAGCCGAAAACAGAAGTAAACAACAATAAAGTGATAATTTGCTTTATATGCCAAACCTGAAAAAATGGCACCATCTGATAAAAAATAGTAAAAATGTAAATTTTGAAGCCTTGCCAACATAATGAAAGCCTGTTAAGAAAGATTGCATCATTTTATAGTTGAATGGCACTGGGATTAAAAATCGCAGTTTTAATGGGTTTCAATGGGGACATTTTTGTCCAAAAGACCCTAAGTGGGAGTATTTTTTGTACCTAGTGCAAAATAAAATTTTTAAAGTAAATGAAGGTGAAATATTAAATTTCCAATAAAAATGCACACCTGTGGAAAATTTTATGCAGTTAGCATTAACACAGGCAAAGTTATCAAAAATACAAAACTGAAAAGGACAAAAATGTCCATAAGGTCGCACGAGGGTTAAGTCTGTTCTATAAATATCTTTGCAGATAATTAATCATATAATTATAATATAATTAGACATAGTGCACTCAGTGGGCCTCAGACTGCGGCTTGCGTATGCAATTGGTCTCATTTTACCTTCTTGTTCCTGGGAAAGGACTGTCCCCAATCCTTGGTGGCTGGCGTCCACCTCCAGGATGAAGGGTTTATAGAAATCTGCGTACGCAAGTACTGGGGCGGTGGTAAGTTTTTCAAAGCTCTCCTGAAACTGCTCACTCCAGGCGCTAGCAAAACTTCTTCCAGTTTGCTTCCCCTTTACGCCAGCAACCTCTCCTAACAGCTTATGCTGGTAGGGGAAGACAACTTTGCAAACCCCTCTACAAACCGCCGATAGTAGCTGGCGAAGCCCAGAAAGGATAGCAATTCTGTGACACTGGAGGGGCAACTCCACTGGGCCACAGCTTCAATCTTACTAGGATCTGTTGCTGCACTCCCGGAAGAGATAACATGACCCAGGTATTTCACCTCTCGCTGGAGGAAGGCACACTTCTCCAGCTTAGCCTTCAACCCCTCCCTCTCCAAACGGCCTAGAATGACCTCCAACCTCTCCAAATGCTGGGCAATTGAGGTGGAGAACACCACAATATCATCTAGATATAAAAGTAAAGACTGACACTGTTGGTCTCCATATGATCTCTCCATAAGTCGCTGGAAAGTAATGGGGGCGTTGCACAACCCAAACGGCATCCGGTTCCATTCAAACAGACCGAATGGGATGCAAAAAGCCGTTTAGGCTTATCCCCCTCTGTGACAGGGACCTGGTTATACCCACTGGCTAAATCCATGGTAGAGAACCAACAGGCCCCGGTTAACGCATCCAGCGATTCCTCAATATGAGGCAGGAGGAACGCATCGGGTCTAGTCTTGGCATTCGATTGACGGTAGTCCACACACATGCGTAGACCACCGTCTTTCTTTTTAACCAAAACAATTGGCTCCCGCTGCCACAGAGGCAACCCATATATAATGTTGATCACTTTAGAAGTTTCAAAAACATGTCCCCATTGCAAAACAGTCAAGTGCAAATTTAAGTTGGATGTCATGCATCATATATCTTCTGGGAGAAAAAACTATTATATTCCTGTTCACGGAGCACTGCCGAAAGGGCAGCCAAAGTTGAAAAAACTAGTTAACTTCTTTCTCCTGCACCTGACCGTTATGTTCTTTTCAGTTAGGTTTGTTAATTTTATGAATGTTAGATCCAGTGTCAGTTCTGTACACACATGGGGAGTAGGGTTTTTGTATTTTTCCATCTCTTTTTTGGTCACGCCTTTTTGTCATGCTCTCTTCTTAAAATCATCAATTTTTTTCCCTAACATTATTAAGCTAATGTGTGATAGCAATGCTTAATAATAATAATAATAATAATAATAATAATAATATATATCAGGGGAGGGGGGAGCAGGGTTAAATTAATTAGTTGGAATGTAAAAGGCTTAAACAATAGAGTGAAAAGTGTAAAGGTGCAATTTAATAAAGTTGAAGGTCAATATGTTTTTTTACAGGAAACACATCTTAAGAACTCGAGTCATAAAAGCTTGATGAGGTCATGGGTGGGGCAGGTGTTCCACTCAGAATTTAATTGTAAAGCTAGAGGCACAGCCTTTTTATCAACAAGAATACTCCATGTAATCCTTCTAAACTTTATTCAGACCCCAATGGTAGATATGTGATCATCTCAGGCACTCTTTATGATAATCAAGTCGCTTTAGCAAGTGTTTATGCCCCTAACTGTGATAATCCAGACTTCTTCATAAAACTTTAAATTCCCAGAACTTAATTTTTACCAATTGATCATGGAAGGCGATTTTAATTGTCTTGAATACTGCTCTAGATTGGTCATCTCCAAAACCAACTCTTTTGTCTCAGTCCTCCAAAACAATTACAAAACTTCTCAAATGTTTTCTTTATTTTCTCCATACTTAATCACTTACCGATTTATCATTGACAGCAAACTTATTCCATTAGTATAGTCTTCCTCATATGATAGTATAGTCATCTCTGATCATGACCTAGTAATTTTTAAACTGGCCCTCCCTGGTGGTTTTATGATTTCTCATGTTTGGAAAATGAACGAGTTACTCTTATCAGATAGCCGTTTGGTTGAGTTAATCTCTGAAAAGTTCTCCGCTTTTCTTGAGATGAACTCTATGGAAGGGATATCTGTATCTATCCTTTGGGAAACGCTCAAAGCTTACTTGAGTGGAGAAATAATTTCTTGTTCTGCTTATATCAAAAAGTTGCTAAATAAAAAGCTCTGTGAACTCTCTAGACAGATTGGCAATATAGACCAGAAATACGCACAACATCCAATCCAATCACTATATAATGAAAGGGCTTTTTTGCTATCTGAATATAATCCTCTTTGCACTAGCCATGCTGAGCATCTTCTACTTAAGTCACAACACTTGAGTTTCTATGAGTTTGGTGATAAACCGGGTAAAGCGCTTGCATTACAACTTAGACTACAAACAGCAAAATGTTTTATAGCTCAAGACCAAACCCCAGTAGGAAATACTCTATCAGACCCCAAAGAAATTAATAATCAATTGAAATTATTTCATTCTTCTTTGTATCGGTCAAACTCCCTCAAAGACTCTAATCTTATTGACAGTTTAAAAAAAAAAAAAATCTTGACATCCTTTAAATCAGTAGCAAGTCAAAAAACAAATTAGATTATCCTATTAGTCCGACCGAAATTCTGCAAGCTATTACACAGATGCAGAGTGGAAAATCCCAGTGTCCAGATGGCTTTCCCACAGAGTTTTTTTTTTTTAAAACGTTTTCTCCTCAGCCTTCCCCACTACTTTTTTCAATTTTTGAGGAATCCCTAAATAATGGTGATCTTCCTCCTCCCCCCATGCTTCAGGTGTCAATTTAACCGATTTTGAAACCTAATAAAAAGCCTATTCTGTGGGATTCTTATCGTCCAATTTCCCTTCTTAACATAGATGTGAAAATCTTGGCTAAGGTTCTCTCTCTAGGGTTGGAAACTGTTATCCCAGATATCATTCATCTAGACCAAACTGGCTTTATAAAAAATAGACAAGGTTTTTTTTAACCTTGAAGGCTGATGAACAATTTACACCTCGTCAGACTCATCTATGCCAGAGGCCCTAGTCTCTCTTGATGCAGAGAAGGCCTTTGACCGTGTCGAGTGGGACTATTTATTTTATACATAAAAAAGTAGGTTTGGTGATAAATTCGTGTCCTGGGTTAAACTTATATTCTTCCACTTTGGCGTCTGTAAAAACAAATGGTATTAGTTCAGGATATTTTTCACTTTGCCGTGGGACAAGACAGGATTGCCCCCTGTCCCACCTTTTGTTTGCTATACAGTCTCTTGCAATCTCCTTTCGTACTAATTGCAGTATAAGTGGCATTCTTAAGAGCAAGAAAAGAACAGAAAATGTCCCTCTATGCTGATGACGTAGTGTTATATGTCTCAGATCCAGAAACCTGTCTTCCCCATGCTTTGGGTATTTTCAGTTGTGTCTCAGGCTATAAATGAAACTTGCATAAGAGTGAGTTTCAATTAATTCTTCCACAATAGCTCCTTCAGCATCAGCTTTTTCCATTTAAATAAGCCTCAAATAGTTACCTGGGAGTTACAGTAACACAGAAACATTTAAATATCTTCAAGAATAACTTTATTCCAATTTTGGAGAGAACAAAACAGGATCTTGCTAGGTGGACAACTCTCCCACTTTCACTTGTAGGTAGAATTAATTCCATAAAAATTTATATTCTACCCAAATTGTTTTTCCATTTCAAAATATTACAGCATTTATACCAAAAGCATTCTTAAGTCACTAGATCGAGTGATTTCTGTAAGAATCCAAAAAATATTTCTTCAGCAGTCCAAAAGATTAGGTGGATTCGCACCTACTTATTTAATTACTGGGTGGCAAATTTTCACAGGATTTTATATTTGAGTCAGTCAAATTAGTCTTTTTCAATGGGTTCCGGTATGGGTTGAAATGGAATGGGATTCTTGTAGCAGTTTCTTTACATGCTTTATGTTCTTCGTTACCTATAACGTTTTCCCATTATTCTTCCAACCCTTTAGTATTATATAGCCTAAATCTTGGCAACAATTCAGAAAACACTTTGGCTTACAGGCAATGTCAGGTCTGTCTCCAATTGATTAAAATCTTTATTTTTTTATCTTCCATTTCAGATGGAGCTTTTGCATTATGGTTTAGAAAGGGCATTACAATCTTTGCCCAGCATTGACCTCTTTCTGGACATCAATTTTAAAGTCAATTTCTGACGTTTTTATTTTAGATGTTGAACCGTGCCCTTTGGTGGCGCCATTTGGTCTTAATGCTGCAAAAGTGTCTCAAATAAGAAAAGGCTTATACTAATAAACTGGAAAAATCCTTTCACACCCAGTTATTTTCATTGGATGCACGACCTGTTGCAGTTTATTCAAATAGAATGGTTTTAATTTACAATGCTTGGCAGAACTGAACAATTTCACATGATTTGCAACCTTTCCTTTTGTACTTTAAAAAATAATTTTCCTTTAAGTAATCCTATATGTAACCCTTCCTCTGCATTTGACCTCTCTCTCTCTCTCTCTCTCTCTCATCCCTGATTAAGAAACAGAGAATACATAAAAAAAAGGGAAATAAATTGTACTTGGTTTTCCCCGCTAGTTGGCAGTGATGTTTTTACAAAGGTGCAAGTTTTTTTAGGGGGTTCTTTTTCTTAGTATCGTTTACATTTTTGCTGCATTTTATCAATTTTGTTACACACTGCATGTATTTATGTAGTACGTATATATTTTAATTGAATATTATTTGTATTGTAATATACTAGTATATTTTGGAGCTAGCATTTATAATCCTTTACTGACTCGTGTAAGGAATGCTTTTGTTTAATCTAATCTTGATTTCTTGGTTAATATGTTGAAACAAATGCGGTTTGGTTTTTCTTTGAGTTAAACTAAATTCTTAAATACCCAACAACTGCAATACCTGTGGAGAGAAGAGAGGGAGAAAATTGGGATGGGGCAGGGTTCCTACTCCGACTAAAAAGCTGAATTTCCATGACTTACAATAAGCGGAAAAACAGGCTGATGTTGTGCTGAGCACGGAGCAGACAAAAATCAGCCACAGCATTTTTAATCCATCAATTTGCAAGCTTTATTTACTAGTTCACAGTCTTTCAGTACAAAACTAAGTTTTCACTGCTTAAACAATGCACAATTATGATCACATATTGCTAGGCCTGTACACCCTTATATATACACACACACACACTTTTATATGCAACAAACTGACCAAAATATTTGTTCTTAAATGGTAAAAAAAAAAAATAATGAATTTACACAGATGTTACTTCCTTGAATACTTGATACATGACTAATACATGAATTTAGCTCTGAAATATAAAATGCTTTGGATTAACATTAAACACATGAAGTTCTAATAACACTGCCTTCAACAAACAGCACAATCAAACAACCCTTCAGAAACACACATGCACAGTACTTTTTTGGTTTGCTTGCCTTTACCCATCAAATGCACTTTTATATTTTTCAGTACTATTTCTACAGAAATTAATTTATGCCGTTTATGCTTTCAGGGGTTAAATGCGCTGAAGGATTTTCTGTTTGTCATATCAAGTTCATCATTCAGTCTTTTTATTTCTTCACATTTCTTTTTTGCAGACTGTCTTAGCATGTTTGACTGGGCAATGAATGCAAGATTCCCTACACATCTCAGAGTTTTCCTTTTCATGTTTTGTTTTTCTGCTTCTTTAAGTCTTCTGTTCCTCAAGATGAGAGGCATCACGGTCTTGCAGGATGAAGACTGAAGGCCTTAGTTACCACAAAGTTATAAATTCCCCCCCACTGACCTCAAATTATTACGCACAAGACGCTGTGCACTGTTAATGCTTTCCTTCATGTTTGCATATTTTAACCTATATTTGTCTATTGACTGAAAAACCTCTCTCCACTGTTGCATTTCCATGCAAGAGCATTAGGAGGAGTGCCACAAAATTCCACAGTGTTTTGTACACCTCTCCTGCCATTGTTTCATAGAATAGGGTATCTACCTGTCCTGTGGCGGGATATTCGTTTGGTCTCAGCGAGCAGTTTGAGGATACTTGTTGATGATCCAAGGCGGATGGCAAGCAATAAAAACTGTACTGTAGAGAAGATTTTTTTGTAATTTCCCTGCGAGTGTCAGTAAGTACGTTCTGCAATCCATCCTGAACTCCAACTCTCTCCTCTCACTAATCTTCTGTGATGACACCAGTTCCTTCAGCATTTTGTCTGCAGAAAACCCCCACATGAACTTGACTTGCATGAATGAGATTGTTTTAATCTGTGACATCTATTGACATCAATTTTGATACTGTGTTTGCATTAGCCATCACATCAGGCTTGATAAAACGATCCATACTTGACATAACATTAGAAAGATCAGCAGCCAGAAAAGGAATCATAGGTCTGTCTGTTTGATATAGATTCAAGAAAGGTGCAACCTCTTTTGAAAATGACAAATGAAAGGCCAACTTTGCAGGCATCAGTGGGTCTCTGCACCCTTCTTTGACAGTAGTATAGGATTTAGTTCCAGGGTTGGGGAATTTGCATGCCTCTACTGCATTCACACATTTCTTCAAGTCGGTCAATATATTGATCATTCTCTCTGTAACTGTACCCATCTTGTTTTACAGAATTTGAATGTCATAAGAGGAGATGAATCTACAACATCTTTGGCATAATTCCTCTTTGGGCAGAGGAAGCTTTCAGTAGCCAATAAGCATTCCTTAAGAACTGATCTACATTCCAATTTGAGGCATCTGCACCTTTTTAAATGCCCCGTGCAAAATATGTAGGCAACAGCTACAAACATTTAGTAACATAGAATTGACATGTTCAAGGTCCGTTTGTATATGGTCTTGGAAATTAAAATTGACGTTAGGTCCATCCATTGAAAGCTGTACAAAACCTTTGTAATTTAACCCCTCTGTGTACTTGTGGAAGACCTCCACCATGTCCTCTGCTGTGGCGTGGCCCATGAATTCAGAAGTGAAGTAACTACAGCATCATTGTCCCACAGTCTTAAATTAATGTCCATTTGCTTTGTTTGGGTCTTCTGATTCAAGCTTTTTAAAAGCAAAACATATCCATTCTTAAGAGACATTATCCTGTCCATCAGAAGTGACTTGCGGTATGGTGCTATGCCAAAAACAGTCAAATAAGACCATTTAGTCTTGCCACAATTAATGCTGCTGGCAATGTCACTATCTGGGAACAGCCTATAAAAGAAAAAAAAATGTACAAAGCTGTAATTTAGCATATATACCCCAAATATAGGCTACTCATTAAATTAATCTAAACCAAAATCCTATGAATTAATTCAAAATGTAAGCATTGAACCATTAAAATCCTAATTCTATACTAGGACTAAAGTTAGTGCGATGTAATACCCAGTATTAGAACTACACCACGACTAGAATACCACCAGCGATCTTAAACCCCCAACAAAGCTGCTGGACCAGAAACTAGATTCAATTGACTTATTCCAAGGGCCTATCGTCAGTCTTTTTAATTACACTTCTTTGGTTGATTCAAACATTAATTCATGATTAATTTACACAAATCTATGAGTTTAGCTTAATTACAGGGTTTTTCTTGGTTCAAAATGAGGTGGAACTGTATGGATAAAAAAAGTGCAGTTAAAAACACATAAACCCCCTTTGCTTTGCATTAATACACTCCTAATGACCTGGCTACTAGTGTTAATTTTGTCAGCTGTTTTTAATTTAGTTTTAGTCCTGTGTCAAATGTCCTTTTTAGTTTTTAATCATATTTAGTCAACCGTATCCTATTTTTTTTTTAGTTGCCAAAGTCTGGGCATTTTCGTGTAGTTTTAGTCAATGAAAACTGCTGACATTTTAGTCATATTTTAGTAACATTTAGTTATATTGACATTTTAGTCACTGTAAACATTTTTATCCATAAGAGTAGTATTGATAAGTATTTATTAATATAGTATATCCAACACACACACACACGATTGATCTTATGATGATCTCATCAATGATGCAACTTGTTGCGAGCTGCAGACAGCAGGGGTGAGAGACGAGCATCTCCATGTTAGAGTGCACATCAGCCGGCGGAACTTTAAATTGCTCCTGGTCTCAACTCCCGCTCAGATTGGGTCACTTCTGTGAATGGTTGTCTCTGGCTCTGACCGTACAGAGAATGACAGATTTGGAGTTTGCACTTATTTACATGTCATGCTCCCGTATTATATGAACTTTAAGGATGAAATAAAGATATTTTGCCAATGTGTGATCTGTGTTTATATCAGACATTCGAGCTGCATTGCTCCTCTCGTCTGTCACCATCATAGTTTCATATGATCTCATGTTACGTTAAATGACATCAAGCATCTATTCGTCAATGGAATTTTTGTATTATTGCAGAGATTTGCAGTTACAAATGACAATCCACCAAGTACAACGCTTGTTAGTGTTTTCCATGAAGACACCCGCCAGAGTTTTGTAGACAGCCAGAAGTGGCATGAAATTTGACTGTGGCGGCTGTCTAGTAATTCTCTATGCAGGAAAAACCCTGAATAAGCTACATTTTCACTTCCATAAGTGACCACCAATGCTACCTAACATAGGCTATACTTTAAAAATAACTAGCTAGATAACACTATACCAACATACCTCTTTGTTCTGATGACCTGTATGTCCAGTGGGACTCGGTAAGCTTCAGGCACCACAACATTTCAGCCCCCAGAGTCTTTACTGGTGTTAAGCAGAGACGTGCTCCACTGTCTCATACTACGGTCACTGCTGGAGGTGGGAGCGTCTTCATTAGCTGACTGCTGTTCTCTCTTGGTGTGGGGAGCAGTAGAGCAGCGACGGGCACTTGGGCCGAAGATGATGCTCCTGTCGGCTTCATGCGGGTAGCATGCGTCTTACTGTTTGCGTGGCTGCGAAGTGCTCCCTCTCCCATATTTGGTAGCTCGATAGTAGTTTTACAAACTTTAAATTTAGCTTTTATGTTGTCTACTTTTAACACCCAGTCTTTGAAGTGATCATTTTGTAGCCAAAGCTCTTGAAACTTACATTTTCCTTGCATGTTTGCCTTAGTTAGCAGGTATAGATGATTGCATTGATTGACTGAAGTGATTGCCAATTGACGAGCGGGAAGGGGATAAAATGGCACTGAAAAAATAGCTTAACCATAACAGTACGCAATAAGGGAAACACAATAAATAAACCGATAAAGAAAAATATGGCATGAAAATTGTGTCATTTTGTTAAATGGCAACTAAAATTTAAACATGCTACAAACAAAATTCCCTGATATTCCATGACTTGGACCAAAAAAAATATAAAATACCCTGACTTTCCATGTCTGGAATAGACTTTTTAAAATTCCATGACATTCCAGAAATTCCATGACCCGGGGAAACCCTGGAGGACAGTAAACACAGCCCAACCTAGGCCTCTTCACGAAATTGGTCACACTCAGCTGAGTGCCAAGACTGAAAACAGTTCCTATCGCGAACTAAGCAAAGTCTTTTGCCATTACATTCCGGTGAGCAACAAGCTACTTTAGTTTTATTTTCAGTCTTACTTTTCCGATAGCATAGCCAACATCTTTTAGAGGACGCTTCAAATTTAGGGAAATGGGCTGTGTGGAATGATGACGAAGGAGGGACTGCAGGCTTTAGTGTATGCGAAGGGAAACTTGCATGAATATCGATACCTCCCAGCTGACGAGCCAGGTTTTCTCTGAAATCTATCTGGGTTAAATTCACCGGTCTACGTTCACCACCTGGTCCTGCATGAATGTGTTGCCATTCCTTAAACAATATGAAACTATTGATGACAGCAATGTCTACTAAGTGGAAAAAGAGAGTCTTCCACCACTTCTGAGTTTTTTGTAGGACATCGTAAGATTTTATCATTTGGTCTGACCTATCAACACCGCTCATGTTTTTGTTATAATCGCTGATGACAGTGGGCTGGAGGGCTACTTCTTTTGTCCAGTCACCATCATTTTTTATTTTGGTTGATTCATTCGCATTGTGGAAATTGGAGAGGTATGTAACTGCACGCGTGTCCTTCCACTGAATTACAAGTATATTCCCCTCAATCCTACACCACCTCATATCCCCACGAGCTGCCTTGCGTTCCCATCTTTTGATGTCTTTAAATTCTGCAGGAAACAGTTTACGATTCACCCTGCATTTGCCACAGGCATTAGTTCCCATTTCTAACAACTTAACCATAAGAGCTGGGGATGTGTAGAAGTTGTCAAACCAAACATTGTGGCCCTGGTCTTTGAATGGCTGCAGTAACGATTCAACTACTTTGGTGGCCAAGTCAGTGACATGCCCATCACGACTACCTGTGTAAACATTAAAGTCGAGAGTATACCCAGAGTCTGTTGTTGCAATTACCCATAATTTAAAACCCCATCGAGTAGGCTTGCCTTTCATGTATTGTTTAAATCCTGACCGAGCTTTAGACTTGACCATACGTTCATCTATTGTGAGATTTTGGTTAGGCTGAAAGAGTTGCTGGCATTTTTGTTTGAGGTGGTCCATAAGATAACGCAACTTCCTAAGGCAATCCTGATTATTCTCTGTGGTAGGGTCTACAACATGCAGAGCTGCAAAAAGAGCCTTGTAGCGGTTGCGCGACATAAATCCCCTTGCCCACGAGCCCTGAAGTGACTTGGTTCCCCAATGCCGATGGGAATCAGGGAGAATTGACAACCCCATGTAAATGAGCAACCCAAGAAATTTGTAAAATTCATCGGGGGTCACCTCAATCCAAGCTCCTTGGTAGCTGGAATATGACGGACAGTTTAGGACGAGCTCCCACCCCTGACGGTTTGTAAAGCTGCATATCTCAGCAACAACAGCCCGAGTAAAAAACAGCATGAAAAAGTCAATTTCTCGCAGCATCGTATTGGAGGTTGACCGCACAGACTGACGCACGCTACCCAAGTCAATACCAAATGGACGGCTTGGCTTAAATGGGAGAGGTTTTGGTGCCTGTGAATCGATGTCAGAGTACGAGGGATAAGAATCAGAATCAGGGGAGCGTTTACGCTTTCTAGCTGACTTGGGACCTGTGAGAGAATGGCTAGACAAACACAAAATAAGAAGTGTAACAGTGTTAGTGTTACTGTGAGTATCAGTCATATGAGAAATAGAAAAACAATACATAAACATTCATACATACCCAGTTGATGGTCCTGGCTGGGGATCAGGTTCCAGCTCATCTTCCATCTCCCCGTGGTCCAGGTCTTCCTGCAGTAATTCCTCATCCAGCAGATCTTCCTCCTGTGCGCTCATGCCCTCATGAGCCATGTCCTCCTCTGCCATGAACCTAAACTCATCAGCAGTCAGCTGCCTCTTCCTCTTGGGAGTGCTGAGCAGGGAGCCATTGTCTCTATCCATCTCTACAACAGAAAAAAAAAGCACAATTTGTAGCCAGCAGTGTGTTCTTCACAAATGTGTACACTGAATAGTCACCAAAGGCTTGCAGACTAACCAGAATGTCCAACAGCAGCCAGCACTCTCCCACTTTGCTTGTGAACAGGAAGCTACATACCTAAAATCATATCTGTGTGATGGATGGGTAAGACTATCTGCTAAATTATAAAAGATATTGTGGCACGGTGGAGGGCTGGACCGGCACGTGATTACGCACGCCAGGTCCCGTATTAGGCTAATTAAGCCGTCAAGAGGGATAAAGGCCACTCGCAGACGGCGATCGATAGAGAGAGCTCAATTACGGACATGTCCGTCCTCTTATGTGTTTGTTTATTGAGTTTTACATTAAACCTTTAGTTTATTTGTCAAGCCGGTTTCTCGCCTCTTCCTTGCCCATGAATATGATCTGTTTTACAGATATCTACCATTTTTATTACATGGGAAAATCAACAAGCTAGATAACTTATCTAACTAGCAGGCAAATTTCCAGGCAGGCCTGAACAGTGTCTGCTCTTTGCCTCACATTACTTCAGGTGGATTTTTCCCATAAGCGACAAAATTGGCCAAAACATTTATTGATATTTAGCCAAAATGTAACAGAATTGCTAGCTAATGTTTTTTAGCAAGTTTCACAGAAACTGTTTCGTAACTGCCTTACCTCGAAAGATTGCCTCAGTTTTCAATTTGAAGCAGTAAGTCCAACACTTGAGGTAATCTCCCGGGGTATCGGCTCAGGCAAATGGAGGATGACGATACATTTATTATTCACGCCCAGTAACCAATTATATCTGCTTTTAACTTAAATTGTCATGAGGATCTGGCAGTTTTCAGAAATAAAATAGGTGATTGGACGGTGAAAAAATTGACAGGAACCATGGGAATATGTTCCCAAATTTGAACGCTCCGCCTGGTAAGGGTTCCTCCTAGAGAGTTCAGCTTATTATGGACATGTAAATAAGCAGCACTCTGATGGGTGTTTGAAAAGTGTGCATGCGTGGAACAGACCGGGACAACAATTATCATAGGATGGAGCCCAACAACATGTCAACACAGCATAAAGAATTCAACATTTCTGGAAGTACTTTGGGAAAATCACATATATTATAAACTATAAATTTATACACAATGTAAAATATCGACTGTCCTTAATATTTGGATATATGTGTTAGTATATTGGGGAAATCCTGGAGTTTTATCTAAGAGGGAAATGAGTAAAATGGTGAAGTCTTTCTCAGATACCATGTGTTTACACAAGCATTGTGGGAAAATTACGTTGTTGTGGGGAAAGCTGCTTACTGACGGAGCCATATGTAAATGGGATTAAAGAGTGAGCCGCTTAACCTGTGCTTGTAAACGGGAACACTGTTCAAGCAATAGCTCACTTTCTCGCAATAAGCCGCTTTCTGGTGTGTGTGTAACCATCATCATTAGGCACATAGTCCCTCCTACCACTGCTATGCAGATGGTATGCAGCTCTACGTCTCATTCCAGCCTGACGACCCCAACATCTCAGCTCATATCTCTGCCAGCCTCTATGAGATCTTGGCCTGGATGAAGGAATGTCACCTACAGCTAAACCTAGCCAAGCCAGAACTTCTTGTGATTGCAGCCAACCTGTCTGTTGACCACAACCTCACTATTTATCTTGGTTTAACTAAGCCAACGCCAAATAGGACAGCCCGGAACCTGGGAGTGGTGTTGGATGGCCAGCTTAACTTCTAAACCGCCAGATCTTTAGAACAACATTAGAAAATTCAGACCTTTTCTGTCGGAATATGCTACACATTCTGATTCAAGCTCTGGTCATTTGAAGACCTGACTATTGGAATATCCCGTCGGCTGGTCTCCCAGCAAGCATGATTAAGATGCTGCAGATGGTCCAGGACCCTGCAGCGCATCTGATCTTCAATCAGCCAAAAAGCTTTCACGTCACTCCTTTCTTGATTTCAACTCTACAGTCAATGAAAGAGAGGCGCCTGGTGGTCCCGTAACAGCCCATTTTACGAGCATTCATTCACTCCACACAATCTGCTTATACCACCTCAAAATTCAGAAACAGCTGAACACTGGTGTTGGAGTGGTGGTGGCGTAGTGGCTAGAGCACATGGCTGCTAATCAGAAGGTCGCTGATTCGAACCCCACGGCCACCACCATTGTGTCCTTGAGCAAGGCACTTAACTCCAGGTTGCTCTGGGGGGATTGTCCCTGTAATAAGTGCACTGTAAGTCGCTTTGGATAAAAGCGTCTGCCAAATGCATAAATGTAAATGAAAAAAACATTGGTTCCGTGAGCACTTAACCAATCCACACTTAATGCACTTACTATATTTTCTTCCTTACTTCTGTAACATTTCCAGCCACTATGAAAACTTGGCTGTGTAATACTGAAGATATTGTTGACTTTTGTATGACAAATTGTTTATGTCCTCATTTGTAAGTTGCTTTGGATAGAAGTCTATGCTAAATGTTAATGTACATAAATGGTGCACATTCAAATAATTTCTAGGGCTGTGCTAAAAATCAATGGCAATATATTGCGATATTTATTTTTACGACATACTACATCGATTTCCAGCTCGGGAAAAAAAAAAAAAAAAAAGATTTTTTTTTTTTTTTTTTGGTCGTTGAAAAAACACGGTGTGAACTAAAAGCTCCATTCCTGTAGGATGTCGCAGTACGGCTAGCTGCCCAGAAATGCCGGATAACATTTTCGGTAGAGTGAAAAGCTGGAAGCAGCATGGCAGTTGCAGCTGACAAAATTACAGCGGCCCCTTCAAAATATAAAGCCGATGTGTGGGTGCACTTCAGTTTTAAAAACAAACCTGGGAGCATGGACTTGGATAAAACCAATGCAATATGCAAGCTGTGTCACGCTGCTGTAAAATATTCAGGTAACACAACCAACTTGCGAGCGCACCTTGTCAGACGCCATGAAGATATAACGTTACAGCAGTTTCCGAAACCTATCGAACACAGGCAGACTACACTGGATAACACCTCTAACAAACTTCCATCTACCTCAGCTCGAGCTCTAAAAATAACGGAGTCGTTGGTGCATTTCATTTGTCATGATTTGCGCCCCTACAGTGTCGTTGAAAACACCGGCTTCAGGTATATGGTTAACAACATTTGATCCCGACTCGCAAACACATTACTGAGGTAGCTGTGCCCAAGATGTATGAAGAGGTGAAGCAAGTAGTAAAAACATCTCTTGGCTCAGCAGAAAGAGTGGCCCTAACGTGCGATGGCTGGACATCGAGAGCCACTGAATCTTATGTTACGATCACGGCGCACCACATCAATGAGGACTGGGAACTGATTTCCCATGTTTTGCAGACGAGGGCAATGCATGAGAGCCATACTGGCAGTAACATCGCCGAGCTGTTGAAAGGAGCAATAGAGGAATGGGACATAAAAAGCAAGGACCCCGCTATAGTTACAGACAACGCATCAAACATGACCATCGCAGCGCAGCTAGCTGGTTTGCTACATTTTAAATGTTTCGCGCATACCTTGAATTTGGCTTCACAGCGCGCACTGCAGCTAAAACCAGTCGCCCGTTTGCTGGGAAGAGTGAGAAGAATAACCAGCTTTTTCAGACGCAGCCCCACAGCCAGCTGTGTGCTGCGTGAAAAACAAAAGCTGCTAAATCTGCCTCAACACAAATTGCTCACTGACATATTTACCAGATGGAATAGTGCTCATGACATGCTGCACCATTTCTTAGAACATTTACATTTACGCATTTGGCAGACGCTTTTTATTCAAAGCGACTTACAGAGCCCTTACAGGGACAATCCCCCCCCGGAGCAACCTGGAGTTAAGTGCCTTGCTCAAAGGCACAATGGTGGTGGCTGTGGGGTTCGAACCAGCGACCTTCTGATTAGCAGCCATGTGCTCTAGCCACTACGCCACCACCACCCCAGAACAGCAGAAGCCATCCATGCTGCCCTCCTCTCAGCTGAGGTGAGGAAGACATAACAGCTGCGGAAGAAGTTGTCACTGCTATGAAACCCATGAAGGTAGCTACACTTGTCATGTCAGAGGCGACCACTCCAACACTATCAGTTGTAGCACCACTCCTTGCCCAGCTGATCCATGATCTACAAGCCCAGCTGATTCCAACTTGACAAAGGAAATCAAATCTGCCATATGCCAGGATCTTAACAAGAGGTACTTGAACAAGGAGGCTCTTTATGTGGCCTCAGCTATGGATCCGATGTTTAAGGCCCTGCCTTGCCTTTCAGAAGAACAACACCAGGACATCTATGCTAGAATCACTGCAGAAGCTACAAGGAGCAAAGGGGCATTACAGGTAATCTAAACAAATGGCATAAACTAAAATATTGTTCTGTTGTCAATATTTATCAAATATAACATTTAAAAATATCCATTCACATTTTCAGTATTTAAAGCACAAATACCAGTGAAAGATAGTCAAACATTTATAGTACAATTTTGATAAATTCAATTGTATTGGACTTAATATTTACTTATTCTCTAAAGCTAATGTTGAATACTTTGCTGTTTTTTCAGAAGAATGAGACTGGAGTGGAGACCACAGAGACAGAGAGTGATGTGAAAGTGGTGCCAGAAGATGATGAGGACAGCAATCAATGCCCTGTGCAAAAAGACATCTCTGCAGTACCATCCAAGAGATCAAGGCATTTTCTAGCTGACCTACTTGGTCAAACATATGCTGCAGGTTGCGAGTATCCTCTCGTCACACATTGCAAAGAGATACCTGTGTATCCCGGGGACTAGCATCTCCTCTGAGAGAGTATTCTCTACCGCAGGGGATATTATTACAGCTCAGAGAAGTGCACTTACCCCAGACAATCTTGATCAAATTCTGTTCCTGAACAAAAATCTGAGGTCAAAGTAGGCCTGCCATTGAATCCATGTTTTTACTAAGTGTTCATATATTAAAGTATAATTGACTATTTTAGTTTGGTCAGTTTTGGTTATAATAATACTTAATATGCACTATGTTTTACTCATACATTTCAGTTCATTGTGTTCAGTGACAATAAAGAGTACCTGAGCATATGCACTTTATTTTCATGTTTGCATATATCATTGTATGCACTGTTAAAGTGCAGGTTAATTTTGTTATGGCAGCTTAAAAATAAATTGGAAAGGAAATTTTGAATTATATCGTTTTAACTCAATTTGTCCACTGATTTATCATTGTGATGTATTAAGACTACCCAGATCGTACACAGTAACTTATATTTCAGCTCTGTTTTAGATGTAATCGCATCGTGATGTAATCGTATCGTGATGCGTATCGTAAAGTCCTTGCCAATACCCACCCTTAATAATTTCAGGCACATTTATATAATTAATGCATTTGGTGATTTGGCAACAGTTCTCTGAAGTCCTATGAGGAACAATTAAAAACAGTGAGTAAAATATTGCAATATATAATCGAAATACACCAAACATAAAATCATAATTATATTGTGCCGTGACCTAGATATCGAAATGATAACATATTGCCAGTTACCTTGTGACACACACCTAATGCCTGTGTGTTCATGTTAATTGATCTTTAACTGACTGAACAACGAAACAGAAATGGCCTCAAAGTAGGATGAGCTCCAGGTCACACCTTCTGATGACGTGGACTAGTGGCAGTAAGGTGTTCAGTAGCCGGCACAAAGTTTTCCTGAAAGTTTGCACTGGCAAACGGTTACAAACCATTAAAAGAAACTCAAATTCTGAAAAAAAGGCCAGATTTTTCTTCTCACAACCATTCATTCCCCAATTTTGGATGCCAGGTACTTCGTGGTCCCTGACGAACTTGTATGACTTTGGAAATAAAAAGCTGAACCTTTAATAGATGGTGGGCCGAGGGCCCGTATCTGCTTTACTTTTCGAAATGGATGATCCCCATGGAGGGAGAACCTGAATTTGTAAAGTTGGGACGGTTGTTTTATTCTCAACGATATGAAAAGTGTTGCCACTCCCAATTATTGCACATTTTCCCCCGAAATCATAATGCACGACCGTAAATATGCAGGCAAACGCGGTTGCCTACTATCAGTTGAGCCAATACCGTGGCAAGATACTGACATAGGATTATTATTAACCAATCAGATGTATTTAGAACAGCTGTTACACGGATGATTCAGCTGTCAGACACGAGCAGCATCTGCGGCGGCAGCACAGTGACTATCGCCAAGGACATTGTTTTTGTGATTGTAAGATTCATTTAATTAGAATATGATATCTATGAAAAATGTTTGTTTTGTACACGGTGTTGTTCAAACGTATGTAAGCCGTCTCGTTAGTGTCGTTTTAAGTAGGGTAGTTTCAGCTGGCTAACTAGCAGTAGCTAGCATGTCTAACGTTAGGTCACAGCTCTGAACCAAAACTACGACATTACTAATAGATTAATGCATCCTTCATTTTAATTCTAAAATCTAAACCAAGCTAATCTCATATATTCATATATAGGCCTATATATTCATTTTAATTCCAAAATCTAAACCAAGCTAATCTCCTGCATACGATCGCAAGAGATAGAGATATATATATTTTTTTTTTTTGAGATTAGCTAGGTTTAGATTTTGGAATTAAAATGAATGCAAGTGTCTCGTTAGTGTCGTTTTAAGTAGGGTAGTTTCAGCTGGCTAACTAGCAGTAGCTAGCATCATGCGATTACATATTTGATTTGGTGTAAAGTTTAAGTACTTAATTCTAACGGTAACACTTCGTCCAACTCACATAGGCTACAGCTCCACTGTATGTCCACGGATACCTCAGACTGTTTTGCAAACGTTCGCCAAAAACTCGAGGTAAACATGAACCTCTTGATGTTTAAGACATATTTAATTATCAGTTACATCTGACATAGCATTAAAGGGTCAGCAAGCAGCCAATATTATATCCGGAGAGCTAAGAGCTCAAGAAGAACTGCATGTAATAGAAATAAGATTATACTATCAAAGAACATAGGCTATCAAACAGAGCAGAGTTATAATGTACATAAATATCGTACAGATTTACTTCTGCACGAGTAGCCAACACACACACATACACACCTCCCCACATGTGTAACCACATGTGCCCTAGTTATCTTCAAGTGACTTATTGTCACAGTTTACACACTGACAGAGGTTTGTACATGGCAGCTCATGCATGTGCTTCTACCCTTAACACAATTTGTTTTTTTACATGAGCAGTGCACAAGTTCCAGTATGGCCTCTGGAGCTGGCGGAAGTGTCATCCAGTCCACTCCGTAGAAATCTCCTACCATCTTCCAGCCATGATTTACAGGAGGAGGAATGTCTGGCATGCACTCAAGACTCCTCCTGTGTACTGCAGCCTGATAGCTTGCCCGCTGGATGTGTTTATGCAAGGAGTCTTTGTTTGGAGGTAAGTCTCTCTCAGAACATTTACCTGATTTGAACAGTTTAGCCCTCGCAATATTGACATCTTGGCAGTCCTTCTGGTCATATAGGTCACACGTGTAAGCTTCCAGAGCCTCACATAGTTCTGGTGATGGGGTGAAACTTGTTCCTAGTTCTCTAAACATAGTGATGTATTCTGTTTTTGAGCTTAGTTTTTTGTATGCTTTTGCTTTCCCAACCTTATGCAGAGCGCTCACAGTGTCACATCCAGAAAAGGCATGCAGACCTACAAGGGCATCACATTTGTCTTCGCCAAGATGTGCATGTAGCTTGGTAATGTCAGTAATGTGTGTGTCTCTCCCCTTGGCAGTATGGAAATGGAGGTGGCCATCAATGTGGCTATAGAAAGCTAGAGCCAGCACAAAGACATCGGTGTCTGGGCTCTTGATTACCAGGTCACGGCTGTGTTTGGCTGCATGGACCGCGTGCAGTATCATTCTGGTGTCTGCCTCCTCTTGACTTGTCTCTAGGTCTTTGAGTTCCAGTATCTCAAGGTCAGTATAGCTCACATTCTTCTTAATTGCGCGACACTTGCTTTCATGTGCAACAATGATGGTTATATTGTCAATTATGTTCTTTGCGTATGAGCTCTAATGTTGGAAGAAATACTCCAGTAAGTTTTCTTTATTTTGGCCACATGCCAGGAATTTTTTCCACTGCTTTGGGGTTTTTTGGTCATCTCCATATATTTTGATTTTTTGGTAACCCTGTTTTGTGCGCCGACTATGCTCAGCATTTTTGATGCTCAGGTCACTGTAAGTGTCGCATACAAAATGAAGCTCTGTTGACTTGGTTGCCTTAGCTGAGTGAACTAATGTCCTCCGTACATGATCCGCATACAACCCAAATGTTGGCTGTGGCTTTAGTTGTTGCACCAGAGCCATAGCATCCCAAATCCAAACTGAGCCATCAGGAATGTCACTCACTGTTGCAGGCGGGTTGATCTCATCGAGCAAGATGTGCATCAGCTTAGCTTTGTTTGTTTTGACCAGAGAGCCATCAAAGTTGGAAATTGACTGTGGAAAAGGACCCAAACTGTAAGTGAGCATTTCATCGATGTTAATTTGCCTAACACTGCCCACAACAATTAGCCTTGCAAACAAGTTGCGATGTGATGTTAGGGTGATTTCTTTTCCTCTAATTTTTGTGACTGTACTTTGGCCAGTGTCTTTGAATGTTTTCATTTTCTTTATAGGGTCATGGAATGATGCCTCGCCATTGACGATCCTTTTTTCACAGAATTCAGTGAGTGCCATTACACCTCTTTGTTTAGCCCCTAGTAAATCTGTGGCAACATTTTCTGATGCCTGTTGGCCAGAAGAGATGTGACAAAGAGACTCTCCATCCAGCAATGGGTCAAAAGGATTAACCATATTTTGGATAGTGGCCACAATGTTCATCACATCAGCCTGATCTCTCTGCATTCGGGTGTTGTCTAGCTCGGAGTTAAGATGTCCTACCGGGCACTTGCCTGCCATTGTTTTGCATTCAAAAGTGATTGCTGCCCACTCATGTTGTGTTAGGGTCCAGCGGTGAACTGCACCCTTGTTCAGAGAGAACCCACTGATGCCTCCCTTTGTCTTTGAGTCACGATTGGCTGTTTGCTCAATGACTTGATCACATGCAGTGCCAGCAAAACCATGACTTTGATGTCTTTGTGCCACAAAGTCACCTGAAAGAAGCTGCTGGTGTGCTGAAGGGTGTGTGTCTTCCAGGTTGGTCATTTCAGCCCAATATGCCGTCAAATACCTGGCATAATTTACTTTGTCACAGGCAAAAAACCAGGGCAGCATACTTTGCACAGTGGACAAATGGAGAGGCCCAGTTCCCCTCTCTTGTTGCCCTGATGAAAAGAAGCAAATCTTCCATCATGTCAAGGTATGTGCTCCAAAATGCGAATGTGTGGTTAGTTGTTTTTCACCACAAATTCTTCATAACCTTGCAGTAATTGCTGAAATGTGTCTGATGTTAGCATGACCTTGAACTCTTCACAGGGAAAACAATCCTGCATATCTGTTGTTACTTTTAAAGCAGCTGCATTTTGTTCTTGTGTCAGTGTGTCCAAGTATGCCCACCAGCGCAGTTTCTGGAGTGCTTCCATCAGGAGTTTGTGAGCCCGTATGCTCCTGTTGTAGTGATGGCCGGAGATCACTCCATCGATTGAGCCTGCTGCCACCAGGTCAGACTCGATCAAGATGTCCTGAAAGCCAGCATCACCATACAACTTTCCTATGCATGAAAGATATGCCATTGCTGTGTGGAACTCTCCCATCCTCACTACAATTCTCTCAGAGAAGAATTTGTTTGCCAACGGATCTCTTGGGCCTTGGCATATATGGCTTGATCCATAACTAAAACAACTTTTTGTTTCAAGCTGTCAGCAATAGCAATGGAGCGGCTCAGGATGGTGTGGACAGTGTTGAGATCAGTCGGGCTGGCATCAATCACTGGTAGGTAGCCAACATGTGTAGATGGCAGGACTGTGTCTTCCTTTAACATGATATTAAACCCTGTCCATCCAGGAAGGACTTTGCCCTGGGCCTCAGGTACTTTCAGTAAAAAGAATGCAGCATCAATTCTTCTGCCGGTAGTTTGGGCATATCTGTATTGGTCCTGCTGGAGATCTATCTTCAATGCAAAATTCTGTGGACCAGACCGCTTTCCTCTTGTGTAGGTTGAAAGATTCAGTGGAGGAGGATGAACAGACCGTTCTCGTGTTCTCTGTCTGGGTAATGTGTCTGGTAAGGATGCTGTATAACTGTTTATGGCCCTCTGAATTATTATACCATTGGTGTTATGTGTTGTCCCTTTACCTGAAAGAGTTTCCTCTCCAAAGTCATTATTATCCCAGACAAGAGTCACTGGCACTTCAGCACTGATGTTTTCAGGGACGTATATTTCTCCTCTCTCCATTTGTAGGTGAGCAAGGGCAGTATCATGCTCAAGGACCTGGGAATTGGATGAGCAGTGACCCAGACCATTTAACAACCCTATAAGCTGTGCAGAGCCAGTCATATGCCGAACTGCCATTGCAAGTGAGCACTGTTTTGGCATGAGCCACCGTCCTCTGGTTGCCAAGGTAATAATGTCCTGACAAGTGGACACTATCTTTCTGCTGTCCTCTGAAGTGACATCAACACGTTCATCTGATGGTTGTAATGACATTCCTGATGTTCATGCAATAAAGTTAAAAAGTTGGTGAGGCACTACACTCAGGGCATTTTCCAGTGTGAGGTCACCTGCTGTGGGAGGCCATGGAAGCTTTGGTGATCTTTTTGATGTCTTTGAATTATTTCTTTGAGTATCATTGCTGCATGATATAACACCCGATAATCATTTGTGTTGATGGTGGCATTTTCAATAGCTTCTTGACTTGTCATTTCTCCTTCACTTTCTTCAGATGAGGAGGAAGCAGAGGAGACAGCAACTTCATGCACAATCTCGTCAGCTGACAGATTGTCCACATATACAAGATAGGTTGTGGATGCCTTCAGGAATTTCAAGAAGGGATGAGACTTTTGAAGTCTTGCCTTAAGTGAATGTGCCTTATAAGCTGCAATGTTCACTCCCTCTGTTTCTTCCACAGTTTTTTTGAATAGCAAATTCAGCTTTGACAGTCGAAGCACTTTGGTGTTTTAAAAGCCTCTCCTCAATGACTGTTTTGCAGAAGTGCTTGTATCCATTTTCATATATGTTTGTTTCTGTTCTCTCATTTTTTTGTGTGGTCAGGTACCGGGTATAATCTCGATAGCAGGTGAAGTGACACCGTGCTTCACTAGCCACCAAGTCCCTGTCTTGGATATGGAGAAGGAGAGACTCATCCCTTCGCTCTTCAGCGGCGAGAAGCAATTTCCCCTTTCACCCTTCCCCACATCACTGATTAAAGAAAAATGGTTTGAAACTTTCAGCAGGGGAAAACTCATGCTCCATATATTGGTTTCACCTGTTCCCTTAACATGGTTAATAAACCAGTTTCACAGCGTGCAGGTGTTGGCCTTGTTGATGTTAATAATGCCATAATTGGAAGGGTACATTTTTACTATTATACTGTTACTGCTACTATACATAACTGTATGTGTTTGTTCATACTGCATATCCATTATGCTCTTATAAGGCTACTGCTAATACATTGCACATTTATATTTAATTTATATTACTGTAAAACATACTACTTTCTTAAATGTATATTACTGTACCGAATGTCTTATACTGTGCCACCTATCTATACAATATAATACTGCACTGTAATATACTGCGCCACCTGTCTATACAATATAATACTGCACTGTATGTCTTTTACTGCACCTCCTGTCTATATAATATAATACCAACCTTCATTTGCAGTTTCTTCAACTAATACTGCCTTCTCTCTTCTCCTTTTTGCTCGTTCTATCTTCGTGATATTAGTGAAATGGCTGTAGCACTCCCTGTGGTAGCCAATGTTAGCTGGTTTGACTAACTGGTTTGTAGGTTCCTGTCTTTGTAACTTGTATACCTGTACTGCCTCTTCTGCTATAAGACTTTCTCTGCATTCAAGGTCTTTCCACAGAAACACCGATTTAATAAATTTCTCCCAACTTATGTCTGTGAAGGGAATGGTGGGTCCATTTCCCTCACATATATGCATGCAGCACTTCATGTTTTTGCCATTTCTTCCACAGTAAAAATTTGCAGGAAAAAGAGTATTGTCTGGCTCGTTTTTATCATAGACATAATAAATACATAGACGCCCAATTGCCCGCTGGAGCGTACGTCAACGGTGCCGACATATTGCGGAGGGCAACTTTCCCACAACTTTCATACCGGGAATTGAGAAAAATATGTTTCGTGTGCTGCTTGGAGCTGTACAAATCGCCACACAATTGAAAACAGGTCTCGAGGAATTACCTTTCACAAGCAAGACTGAACATTTGTTTCTGGTTGTATTTGGACATTATATAATTAGAAATTTCAAAATACTACTGTTATTGTGTCACAAAATGTAGTTTTAATAGTTTTTCAGTCGACAATGTAGTTGTCTAAAGCTCAAATCTATGGTTTATTCATAAAGATAGAGCCTTTTTGAAAAATTTTATCTGACGTTTTCGGAGTGAGAGATCCAGGCGATCACCGAGCGCTCAGATGATGTTGTGTTTCCAAGCAATACCATGGATCAAATGTGTGAAATCAGAACGGTATATTTTTTAAAGATTACAACGAAATGACAGGACATCGTATGACAAAAGATGGTTACATAACGTTACCTCTACATTCACATTTTGTGTCAAACTGAATATGTAGCATAAGTGGGCAAAATGAGTTAACAAGTTCAATCTTTCCTGGGCTAAAATCACTTCTCGAAAAGATGTGGACAGACAGCAACTTCATATCAGCGCCAGTGTGTTGACAAACGCATCACCAACACCGACACTTTCCCACGCACGCTATTGGATGAAGGCAACAAATACGTCATGCATGTCGGACCCCACACGTAGCCGCCTGCTCTATTCGCCGGGAAAATAACCTGGAGAAAGTTACCGATATTATAGTAATGTGCAAAGTATGTGAGTGGCAACAATTTTTATTTGCTTTGTTGAAAAGTGTAGTGGTTATATATAAAAAAACTGGATTATCCATCCCCACAGATCGTCTGAAAACACGAAATCTCCCCTCGGCCCACCGTCTATAAGGACAACAGAGCAGGGATTGTCATGAAAATGTACAGCAACTGAAACATACCTGAAGGAATAAATTCATCATCTTCATCACTCTGTTGTTCCTCTACTTTGATTTCTCTCATATTAATCAGGTTCCTGCTGTCCACCTGCTTCACTGATGTCTGCAGCGTCTGCTGTTCTCTAGTATGGGTCACGTTCACCTGCTCTGTTTTGATTTCTTCTTGAATCTCCTCCTGCTGCTTCACTTCAGTGTTCACTGATGTCTGCAGCGTCTGCTGTTCTCTAGTATGGATCACGTTCACCTGCTCTGTTTTGATTTCTTCTTGAATCTCCTCCTGCTGCTTCACTTCAGTGTTCACTGGTGTCTGCAGCATCTGCTGTTCTCCAGTGTGGATCACATTCACCTGCTCTGTTTTGATTTCTTCTTGAATCTCCTCCTGCTTCACTTGTGACTGCAGCATCTGCTGTTCTCCAGTGTGGATCACATTCACCTGCTCTGTTTTGATTTCTTCTTGAATCTCCTCCTGCTTCACTTCAATCTTCACTGGTGTCTGCAGCATCTGCTGTTCTCCAGTGTGGATCACATTCACCTGCTCTGTTTTGATTTCTTCTTGAATCTCCTCCTGCTTCACTTCAATGTTCACTGGTGTCTGCAGCATCTGCTGTTCTCCAGTGTGGATCACATTCACCTGCTCCCTCATGATGGATATCTGAACACAAAAAAATAATGTTTATAATTAACTGACATTCATCAAAAAAATAAAAATATATAAAAAGTATATAAAAGTAAAATATTTGATTAATATGTAACAACAGTTCTTTAAAACAAAATAACAATTTCTCAACCACCAGCCCTTCTGGCAGCAAAAATCATTCATGCGATGATCTAATCAGCCATTTGTGTGGCAGCGCATAAAATCAGGCAGATACAGGTCAGGAGATTCAGTTAATGTTCACGTCAACATCAATGCCATTCTGAGATGCTGGTTGGTGCCGTTTTGGTGGCATACACAATATTAGGCAGGTGGTTTTAATGTTGTGGCCGATCAGTGTAATGCTTTAGTCAGGAAAGTGCAAATCAATCCTGGAACGACAGCAAAGGACCTTTTGAAGATGCTGGAGGAAACAGGTAGATGCATCTGTATCCACAATCAAACTAGTGCTATTGCAACATAACCTGAAATGCAACTGCTCCAAAACTGCCATAAAAATGTCAGACTACAGTTTGCAAGTGCACACGGAGACACAGATCTTACTATTTGGAGAAATGTCTTCTGGTCTGAAAAAATGAAATTGTAACCGTTTGGCCAATATGGCCATTGTTATGTTTGGAGGAAAAAGGGTGAGGCTTGCAAGAAAAAGAACACCATCCAAACTGTGAAGCATGGGGGTGGCAGCATCATGTTGTGGGGTGCTTTGCTGCAGGAGGGACTGGTGCACTTCACAAAACAGATGGCATAATGAGGAAGGAAAATTATGTGAATATATTGAAGCAATATCTCAAGATATCAGCCAGCAAATGGGTCTTCCAAATGGACAATGACCCCTAGCATATCTCCAAAGTTGTGGCAAAATGGCTTAAGGACAACTAAGTCAAGGTATTGGAGTGGCCATCACAAAGACCAGACCTCAGTCTGATAGAACATTTTTAGGCAGAACTGAAAAAGCATGTGCGATCAAGAGGCCTACAAACCCGAGTCAGTTACACCAATTCTGTCTGGAGGAATGGGCCACAATTCCAGCAACTTATGTAAAAAAAACTTGAGGAAGGCTACCCAAAACTTTTACCCAAGTTAAACAATTTTAAAAGGGAATGCTACCAAATAATAACAAAAGTGAATGTAAACTTCTGACCCACTGGGAATGAAAGAAAAGCTCAAATTAAATCACTCTCTCTACTATTATTCTGACATGTCACATTCATAAAAGTAGTGCTTCTAACTGACCTAAGACAGGGAATGTTTTCTACGATTAAATGTCAGGAATTGTGAAAAACGGAGTTTAAATTAATTTGGCTAAGGTGTATGTACACTTCTGACTTTAACTGTAACAACACTCCAAAGTAGAATGTAAATTTTATATGCTCCACGTAGTGGCCAATGCGTTGGTTTGCACTAATAGTTCTATGTTGATGTGATTTTTGCTCCAGGTGGGGCACGAGTGGAGTTGTGCATTGATGCCATGGAGAATAGCATGAGCCTCCACAAACACAAACACTCCGTAATGCACTCAACAGTTGACGGTCTCAGGCGCGGAGGCAAGTGAGATTTGCCCTCCACCACCCAGATTTAGGGGAGTCACTACGCCACCATGAGGACTTGGTGTGCATTGGGAATTGGACATTCCAAATTGGGGAGAAAAATCCCAAAATAAAAAAATATGAATTTAACCACCATATTGAGGATGTTTATGCTGACAGTGTGTGACTTAGTGATATCACAAGTGTGAGTAAATAATGCAGACGTCCCACCTCTCCCGGAAGTTCCAGGAGTCTCCTGCATATTGATAGCAGCTCCCTGATGACCAGAAATTATATACAATGTCCCGGAAATCTGTTTTTTTGAGAGACCAGAGAATTTCTAATAGACAGGTTTTGGAGAGACCGAGAGAGCTAGTGACAGAGAGTAGAAATATTGTATTAACCATGACTAGTAACCACGACGGTAGTAACCATGTTCATTTATTTTTTTTGGCAGCAACCAAGGTTTTGATACAATTAATCATGGATTTGGTACAGCATCACTGTAGTATTCCTATTGTAACTTGATTTGAGTTATAGTAACCATATATAACCCTGCTGCCCCCCTCACTAGACCCACTGCAGTTCACATATCGTCCAAACCGCTCAACAGACGACGCCGTTCGACACCACCCTCCATCTGGCCCTCACCCAATTGGAAAAAAAGGACTCATACGTTCGAAAGCTGTTCATAGACTTCAGCTCAGCATTCAACACAATCCTTCCCCAGCACCTGATTGGAAAGCTGAACCTGGACACCTCCCTCTGCAACTGGATCCTGGACTTTCTGACTGGGAGACCTCAGTCAGTCCGGATCGGGAACAGCATCTCCACTATCACCACCACGCTGAGCACTGGGGCCCCCCAGGGCTGCATGCTCAGTCCACTGCTGTTCACTCTGCTGACTCACGACTGTGCAGCCTCACCTGGTCCCTCAACACCAGCTTTATTACCAAGAAAGCCCAGCAGCGTCTCTACTTTCTGCGAAAGCTGAAGAAAGCACATCCCCCCCCCCCAATCCTACACTACACTATTTAGGTGCTTTATTTAGTCTGTGTTGTCTCATGTGGTTCTGTGTTTGTCCTATGTCGTTTTATGTAGCACCATGGTCCTGGAGGAACGTTGTCTCGATTCGCTGTGTACTGTAGTAACTGTATATGGTTGAAACAACAATAAAACCACTTGACTCATTGTTTAAAAGGTAAACAAAGCAGCCTAATAATGTTCTGCTTAGGCCTATAAATATATGAAAACAATACAAGTTATAATTTAAGTTACTAATTTTATCCAAAGAATTTGTTAAAATTGTATATATTAGGCGGTATCGGCGATACTGGCCTAAAAGTACTTGGTATCAGCTCGAAAAGAAAATAAGTGGTATCGCCCAACCCCCCCTAGCAGAGAAATCTGATTTGCTTGGTTGTGGAGCTACCTCCCTGAAATTAGTTTTTGCAGGGTGGGAGGGGTGTCTGATAATGAGACGATTTTCTTTACTATAACCAAATTAAATTAATATTTTCTTTTTATCTGTGTCTGTGTGACACCATAAAGAAAGTTCGCACGTTATTAAACACTGTGGCCACTTCACAACAGTGAACAATAGTCTGTGGAGTACACAAAGCGACACATACGGTTAGAACATCAGGATTTGTTTTTTTAACCACACACGGTAACAGGCAAACCTTATTCCTGCGTTCGCAGGCGGGATTCGAGCATGTTGTTTAATGTCCTCCAGAGATACGCGCCAAATCTTTCAACAACAACAAAAAAAGTTGGCGTGCACGCGCAGAATCCCCGTGCTTGTGCTACAATAACGGGCGTTCTCGCTCTCGCAAAAATGCTTGTTCGCATAATGCTGAAGTTTACCAGCATTGTACATTGATGTATAAGCTAATTAACAACATTACAGTCTAACCGCCCCGCCCTCGTGGAATTGTTCTAACGCTCGAGTAACGTAAATAACAAAAGAATATTTTGATGCACGAGTTGCCGAGATGAGATAACCTTTGACTTTTTCAAAATGGCGGAGAGCAACGCGAGAGTGTGGAATGGTAAGCATTGTACAAAACCAAACCTTTTTTGCTACTGTTAGCTAGGGGTGGAGCGGTACATTCGTATTGAATCGAAACAGCGCGGTTCGGTGCACGAATTTACACGGAGAATACACGTTATAAAAATAAATAAAACTCTAAATAGCGATAAATTACGCTCTATTCGCGTTTGGTATGAACGCAGCATAATGAACAGGCTGTAGCAGATGACTTAAGCATCTCCATCTTTTACCACATTACGACAACAAAAGCACTTGAACGCAACACACTGGTAAATACCAGTTCACAAGTGGAAAATATCATATTTACCATAGCACGTGAACGCACCAGAACTTCACAAATGATGTTGAACACGTACCGTTAGTCTGAACACTCAAACTGCGAGATCTTCTCCTTCTCCGTCTTCTTAAATTTTCTTCTTCTTCTAATGTTAATGGCGGTCGGCAAAACAACTTTTGGTGCTCTATTGCCCCCAGCTGGACAGAGCAATGTAGAGCTGGATTATTTGACACTAGTTAAACGTATAGTTTTACGTAAATATGAAAATTGCTTGTTTATGCGATGTAACTGTTACATGCAAATTGTGCAATATGATTGTTACTGACTATGAGTCAGTTCTCAGGAGAGATCAGCGTGAGGGCGACATGTTTCAGGTCGATGGGGAAGTCAGAGAAGCCCCATAGATTAAGAGGAGGAGGACATAAAAGACAGCTGACCTTTTTATGGAGATCTTCGGTCTGTTCCAGTGCATTATCAACTGCCGCGGGTTCTGGAACTGAACAATAATCATGCTCCAGATAATGAGCATCCATTGGCACAGGAACCTCATCCACTTGAGCGTCCCGTCTTTGCCATACCCCGGTGCGCCTTGGTTCAGCCACGGAGTAGCCGTTCCACTGAAATAAGGTTGGTGCAGCTCCCTTTCGCAGCAAGCGACGCCCTTTAGGGGTCAAGGGCTCAATCAGATCATCACCTTTAAAGTGACGACTGCAGACCCTTGTATGAGATGTGATGGTAAATCTCTCACGTCGAATGTTGTGAACCCACTCTCTGCGTGTTTCTTCGTCCACAGGAAAAGTGTGGAAACTCAGTACAGAGTTAAACTTTGAGGAGGCCTCACATAACGGGACACAACAATGTTCAGCAGAAGTACTGTCTTCCCGCCGTTGATATTTAAATTTTCTGGAAGCCATCACTAAAATGTTTAACTATATAATACTATAATTTGCCGCTAGTACACTTCGAACGCTCTATGCGGAAGTAAAGACGCTTCTTCTTCTTTGGTGTTTTACGGCAGTTGGCATCCAAAATGTTGCATTACTGCCATCTTCTGTTTATTATCTTTTCACTTCATACTTATATTCGTCTTTCCAGTCCTGTCCTCTTTAGAAAGTAAAATAAATATTTCTTTCCTTGTTCACTAGTAAAGACGCTGGCTGAGATTCTACCGGAAATACGTCAGCAGCGTTAGGTTTTTTTTTTGTTTTTTTCCTTTATTTATGTATCATCAAACAAACAAGGTACATCAACAAATCTCAGCAAATAACCGCAATTATTCAGCCTAAGATTTGAGCAGCTAATACAGAGAACCAAAAACTCACAATAGAACAAACCAATAAAAAAATACAATGAAAAATATATCAAAAGGGGCTTTTTTATTTTTACTATTATTATTTTTTTTAACACTATAAACGTATCAAAAAGAGAAGTCAATTCAAGGGCTTTACGAGTTTTTACTAATTTTAAAGATTTGCACAAGAGTTTAACCTCATTCCTCCACTGATTAAAGTTGGGTTTAGATTTAAACCATCTGCATTTATGAATGAAAAACTTACCAAAACATAACAAGAAATTAATCACAAAATCACAATCTTTGTTTTCCAGACAAACACCAAACCTAATCAACTTCACATTGAGGGATGGGATTTCAACCCCCCTAGATCTTAACCAATTCTGCACCTCACTCCAAAAGGGTTGCACCATATCACAATAAAAGAAGACATGCTCGAAATTTTCAATATTAGTTTTGCAAAAAACACAATTATTCACTTCAAAATTAAATTTCAGTCTTAAAAATTCATTAGTAGGGTAAATCTCATTTAAAATTGTGAAGTTCACTTCCTTAACTTTAGGAGGGGAAAGGACTAATTTTTTTTAATTTCAACCGTATCAAATTCTTTAACTATGTATTCTCATCTAATTGGGTTTGGGTAATAAGCCTGTAAAATAAAATTTCTGATAACTCCATTTGTACATTTTTTATCACAAAACCCATAACCTTCTAAGGAGAGCTGTCTCAGTTCAGGGGAGATTTGGGAGTACAACATGTCTTCTTTAACCATTAATCTTAAAGGAACTGGTATGGCTCTGATCATTCTATTAAAAAGGTGAACAGTGCACTGTAACTGGAATTTCTCACAAAACTCTCTATACAGAAGCAAAGTTCCATTATCATCCCAAAAATGGGCAATAGCCCAAATCCCTTTAGCTTTCCGTTCCTCAAGATATACAGATTTTTTGCCAAACTTTATATATCTATTATTCCAAACTGGAGTGTTGTGAGGCGTGAAGTTATGTTTGGTCAGCAGCGTTAGGTTGTTAGGTTAGCACGGCGGTTGTAAAGTCTGATGTCACGCGTGACGTTTAGCCTCTTCCGGGTCCAAGCGCTCCGCTCGTCCAGATCCAATAACAATGGCGGAACCTGTTAATTTATTTACGATCACGTCCAACTTTAGTGAGGTGGTCAAAAAGGGTTTAAACTCTTTTAACTTCAACAGAGTGGTTAGTGTAGCTCATCATTCAGGTGGCATAATTAAGGGTAGAGTCCAGGCGTCAATGAAAAAGAAGGTTTACGAGGTTGAGGTGAGTTAGCTGTAAGCTAGTTGACATAAGGTGATATTCCTTGTTCTGGATGAGGTATTTCAAAATATATTTTTTACAGGACTTCTATAACTGTGGATGTAACTAAACGTAGATGAAAAAGTAAATATGTGACAGACAGGTTTTATAGGGTTTAGTGAACTTAGGCTAGTCAATTTAGTAGTATGATCGGACAGCCCCGGGCTAGCTACAGAAGTATTGCTATGATAAACAGCGCTGGCAGCAATGTGTTTTAGAAGTGTTTAGAGTGAGGGTTAAATAGTTTTTAATACAGGTGCACGTTGAGGGTCAGGCAGTCAGGTACAGCACATGCGAGTGCCCAATCGGCAGAGACAAGTGCCATCATATGGCAGCTTTGTTGATTTGGGCAGAGAAAAATGTGTCCCGCACCGACGTGGAATGTGTGTGGAAGAAGGCCAACACTCCGAAGGGGGACGAAATTGCTGCCAAGACAGTGTCTGAGATGACACCATCCACAACACGAGGTTTGTAATAAGTTTGTTGATGTTGCGGGGTTTGAATTATTTTCTTAACTACGTAATGTGGTTTAAAGCTATTGCTAATAATAGTAATCGTATTTATGAAACTCTTCTAACATACACTCACGGTGTGTTGTAGTGCAGCTAAAAAGTCGTGATCATAAGCTTTATCACCATATTGAAATTGACCAATTGCAAGACAGTGAGGCTGAGACGTACACTGTGATTTTTTTTTTAAAAGCTTAGATTGTGTGCTATAAATAAATGATGATAATAATAATAAATGGCTATTAAATTGAGATAAATATCATTACTCATTTAATTCATTTCATCATTATAACCAGTTTTATACCGTGGTCTCTGCAGTTATCATGTCAGCATCCGTTCCCTCATCCTCACCACTGCTAGGGACCATTTGTTTCTTTCGTTTAGGGAGATGGCTGAGGTGCTTGGGGAATTGGAAATTCTTCCCCTCATTCCAAGCAAATCGTGATGGCCCAGCAGCTTTTCCATTGGGGAAATGCCAACTACACACCCTAGAGTTGCAGTTTGGGGTGAAGTTTTCACGTCTGTAAAAAAATATATATTTTTTTTAAATATGACTTTTTATTATTTTTAGAATCAAATTACATTCATTCACCAAAGGGATTTTTTATTATTCAATGGTTGTAGCATGTTCCTATTGACCAGACTGACTTATTTCAGGTGAAATTCTGACAATACCTTGCTTACTGTACGTACAACAATCAAATATGTTTATGAAACAATTACTGTAATTCACCTAAAGTACTTTTTCATGTTCCAAAGGTTGTAGTACTTTCCTAGTGTCCCGACTGACTTACTACAGGTGAAATTTTGATAATACCTAATAATACTGTATTACATAATAATATAATACTGTAATTCACTAAAAGGGGTTTTGTTGTAGTACAAAAATAGACATGAGTCTGATCTTATATCTCAGACAAATGACAAACGTTAGCAGATTATCATACTATAACTGGTCTAATGTTTTTTCTTACTACGTACACACATCTTCATTCTTCGGCTTGTCTATAGACTGTTGCCAAAGCTAACGTTAGCTAGTTAGCCTTAGCTAGGCGGCACAGAACAAGGCCTGACAACCGAAACATGATGCAAGATTTGGGTTTATAGCAACAAACAACATATAAAACCCATAGACTACATAATAGACATGTAAGAAAATGGCTGGTTTCGCTTCAGCGCCAGTGGGTGTTAGGGATTAAGGGATAGCACCCACTGGCGCCAAAGTTTCTGCATTCGTTTAAGATTTGTAACTTACCTTATCAACTGCAGCCATTTTCTCTTATCTTTCTCGTCACAGGGAAAGCGGTAAAATGACAGTTGAATGTCACTTGTTTTTTTAAACTCCGATCTATTTAAACAACACGGGACACAGCACTGCGGCATGTTAAAACTCGGGCGAAAGCGGTAAGTAGGTAGAGAGGAACCGGCCTTTGGACCCGGAAACAGTATTGTCGGAGAGTGGTTACGTCACGACTTAACAACCGGGAACAATCATAGATATCTATGGGAACAATGGCTGTTGAAAGGAAGTCCCGCCTTACAGTTAAAAGAGCCAATCACCTTTTAGATACCGACATCGCCTGTCTTTCAGCTCACGCATGCGCGTTAGATATTCAATCTTTTTTCCTTTTTTAGCATTATGTAAGTTATAGAAGTATAATGACAACATTTGTTGGGGGCGGCAAGATGGCGCCGAGTTAATAGTCAACTTTGTAGTGCTCTTGGTTTCATATGCAGGACTTAGGGTTTTCTTTTTTAACCTCTATGCTCAAGTTTATCTGTAATATGTAGCGAAAGATTAATATACCCTCTTTAGACGAAATTATAACGATAGCCAGTCCCGTCTTTCTTAAGTTTTGGTAAATGTATTTTTTTCGCACAAATCAAGAGGCTTGATTGCTAAAGACATGGGTGATGAAATGGAGACAGCCTCGGCTGAGGCTTTTGCCAACAGCGACAATTTGAAGGTGCACAACTATGCAAGACGCCTTGAACCACAGTTTGGGGCTCTTCCTGACACTCCTAGTAAGTCCCCAGCTCAGAAGAAAAATCGAATCGACGCTTTTTAATGTTTAATAATAAAAAGGTTCATTATTAACCCGCCATTATTATACAGACCAAAGTAAACTGCACTTGTCAAGGCACTTCACATTAACTTTAAAACAGACATTTTTCTCTGGGAACATCAGTCAAAACAAACAAACTCGATTAAATAAGGTAAAAAACATTCCATGATGTCTATTTTTCATCATTTTTTTCTTTCTTTCTTTTTTAATTTTTTTTTAAAATAAACATCCTGTACTAATAATCGTGCATTAGTCCATAAACAATAATGAACATTTGGTGTTAATTAAGATTTTATATCCTACGTATTAATCATTATTATTCAATAAATGAAGTTAGAGACGAGATCATGTATGTGCTGATGGGGGACGTTTCCATGTTTTCACATTTTCCATTTTATGCCCTCGTCTTAATTTAGCTTGATTAATCAAAATGATAAAATATGCTTTAAAATGAAGATTAAAAACACAGATGAGATAGTTAACTAGGACAGATATACTGTAGATACAGCACTCCCCACGAGGTGTCAGCGACTGTTTATATTTAACCTCCAGTGTGGGCGGACGTGCTATGAAACCCTCCAATGCTGCCTACAGTAAAATATCGTTTTTGATATTTGTCAATAACAACAGTCCCAAAATATATATCCAGTACATTAATAGTCAAACCCGATAAATCAGTCCACCTCTAATCCTTGTTGTTAGAGTTGTTTACTGGTTATAAGCTTCTCCCATTTAACTAATAATTTTATTTGTTTAAACAGGAAGTAATCTGATCTTTGGCTAAATCAGACAGCTCCTTCAGTTTATGACAGTTTAATATTAAAAACGTATTGAATTTCTATCAAGACAGAAAGGTATATTATAATTACTTAAGTTGTCTATACAGCAAATGAGCAATGCCAATGCACTATCAAAGGAGTATTATTTTTTGATGAACTTGCAGGACAATATATAGTATATATTCTATCAAGCCTGATACTCAGAGGCCACACCACTGATGATCGGACACTGTTAAAGGCACCTCTGTCTAATGTTCTTCAATGCTTCCCCAATACAGGGAAACCTCATCACATTGATGCATTCAATACCGTTATTGTGAGATTACTAAGGGATTTTAATTTAGTTTTATTTAATTATTTTATTTTTAAAATACTTAAATGGATGACCAGAATGGCACTTTCAGATTTGAAAAGGGCGGCTCACGACCCTGCTACCCCACCTCTGAGCACGCCAATGACTTGAAGCATTGTTCCTAAAGGAGGACTCCTCTCTGTGATTATTTTGGGCAATATATTTTCACAAGAGTCAGTAGATTGCTTGTTGTGCTGAATCTTTTTCATCATGGAGAGCAGGTTTCTCTCCAGTATGGATTCTCTCATGTTTTTTCAGGCATTCTAACCAAGTGAAACTTTTTTCACAGTGTGAACACTTGTAAGGTTTCTCTCCAGTATGGATTCTCTCGTGTCTTTTTAGGCATTCTGACCAATTGAAACTCTTCTCACAGTGTGAACACTTGTAAAGTTTCTCTCCAGTATGGATTGTCTCATGATTTTTCAGGCATTTTGACCAACTGAAACTCTTTCCACAGTGTGAACACTTGTAAGGTTTCTCTCCAGTATGAATCCTCTCATGTGTTTTCAGGTTTTGTGACCGATGGAAACACTTTCCACAGTGTGAGCACTTGAAAGGTTTTTCTCCAGTATGAATTCTTTGGTGCACTGTCAAGTCACTGGCTCTAACAAAGGTCTTCCCACATTCAAAGCACATATGAACCTCAGAACAGGTATGTCTTTTTTGGTGCTCTTTCAAATAGGACAGGCTTGCAAAACTCTTTCCACAAAAAGAACACTTGTAAAGCTTTTCACTTGTGTGCATTTTCAAACGTTTTTTCTGGGCTGAAGCCACAACAATAGTTTTATCACGCTTATATTCAAATGGCTTTTCTCCAGAGTGAGAGCGGAGATGCTTCTTGAAATGGTGTGCATCTGTGAATCCTTTCCCACACTGATGGCACGTGTAAGGCTTCTCTCCTGTGTGAATTCTGGTGTGGGAATTAAGATGTTCTTTTTGTTTAAAAGCTTTTCCACACTGATGACATGTGTAAGGCCTCTCTCCAGTGTGAATTGCTGTGTGCTTTTTAAGGTTTCTTTTATCTCCAAAACATTTTCCACACTGATGGCACATGTAAGGCCTCTCTCCTGTGTGAATTGCTGTGTGCTTTTTAAGATTTCTTTTACCTCCAAAACATTTTCCACACTGATTGCACTTGTAAGGCCTCTCTCCTGTGTGAATTATTGTGTGGGAATTAAGATTTTGTTTACATTTAAAAGCTTTTCCACACTGATGGCATGTGTAAGGTCTCTCTCCAGTGTGAACTTTTGTGTGCTTTTTAAGGTTTCCTTTATCTCCAAAATATTTTCCACACTGATGGCACTTGTAAGGCTTCTCTCCAGTGTGAACTCCCATGTGTAAATTAAGCTTGCTTTTATATGCAAAATTCTTTCCACACTGAGAGCAGGGGAAATCATTTTTGGCTGCTCTTCTTTGGGGCTTTTTTAGTGAGAGGTTCTTCTTATTCAGCTTTTGACGCTGCTCATTTTCGTCCATCAATTCTGAAACACATTAAGTTGACAACAATTGTTTTGAATTGATTTTAATAACAAATGTAAAAATAAATCAAACTGAACCCAAATTATTGGCAGAACACAACAAACCAGTATTTATTTGTCATTTTTCCTGTACGAAAGCCAGGTATACATTTATACCTTCAATACTGGCAAATAACTGCATTTCATGATTTTAGTCATTTAGACTGAATGTGAACCAGAGTCTAAAGAAATTTGTGATGAGGTTGAGTACATGACAATTTTCATATTTGGTTGAACAATTACTTTATATGCCCTAATTTTAAATAGAACAATTCAAAACTGAAATGTAGTTTCTGCTCTCTGAATACACCCCACCGCTGAGCCAATGTTGTTGTGTATGGATGGACGGGTCACTCAAAACAAAGGTGTGACACAATGCTTACAAACCTACAAATTACTTATCCAAAGTCACTGCCTCTTCAGAAATGTTATGACTTTGTAAAAATGTAACTTTACTTTTTAAAAAGACGACTGAGCACTTCTAAAATGACAATAAAAAAAGCTGGGAACTATTTAGGACGACTTTTAAATGACAAAACCATCTTTCTTGTAACAGATAATTTTGATGACAGCAAATTTTCATAATAATGTAAAACAATATTAAAAGAAACATACCAGAAGGAATAAAATCATCATCATCTTCATCACTCTGTTGTTCCTCTGTTGGGTTTTCTTCTTTTATCTCCTCCTGCTTCACTTCAATCTTCACTGGTGTCTGCAGCATCTGCTGTTCTCCAGCGTTACAGACAGAATTCAGAGACTCTGTGGAGGTTTGATCACCCTGATTACTGTCACACACACTCTCCTGAGCATCAGTAGAACAGAGTAAAGTGAGCTGTGAGTCCTGTGTGTCTCTGGATCTCTGTTCAGAGAGTTTGTCCAGCAGCTGCTGTGGTGTGGACTGATCTCTGCCGCTCCACACTGAATCCTGACATTCTGTGGAGGTCCCATCAGTCACACACACTGAAGATTGACAGGAAACCTTTTCCAGCTCCTGACAAACACAATCACATCTGCAGTGTTCATCACTTTCCCTTTATATAAAATTATTCTTGAGACATTGGACAAAACAGGCCACAAAACTGAAGTTCATGTACCAAGAAATTATATTTTGTGTTGTTACTTTCAGATACAGAAACCATGTTCTGTCCTGACAAGTATTCATTAAAAATATCAACAAATATAGTTGAATTGAAGTGAGAATAAAGGATAGTCTCACACTGTCTCCATTTGATGGGGGATGAAAAACAATTACATGGACCTACTTAAATGTATGTATATTCTTAAAAAAAATAAAAACCTTAACACTTTCTACAGAATTTGTTTGAGAGTCAGATAGTTAAAATATATATGTATATAGGAGTATGGCACGGTTTTCATAATCTTGGCTATGTACGCCGCCACAATAGATTTGAAATTAAGTAATCAAGATATACTTATGGTGCAGAATGTCAGCTTCAATTTGAGGGTATTTCTGGTGATTATTTCTGGAAATTAGGTGAATAGTTTATGAATTACAGCACTATTTATATGTAGTCCAAAAATAATTGAAGAATTGGCCAAGAAGCTGTTCTAGGCCAGGTGTGGGATATTCCCAGGTAATTTCATTATTAATTAAGCAGTTGGAATATCTGGAGTTAATTCTAAATGTTGAATTATAAATATACATATAACATAACAGTTCAAACTTATTCCATGATTCCTGATAATATCTCCCAGGGGAAGCATGTATAAGGAGAAAAGCAGAGGCCCTTAAACTGATCCCTGTGGCACACCATACTTTTGTTTGATTTGATAATTCCTCGTTTACACATAAAAGGTAGTAGCGGTCTGATAAATAGGACCTAAACCATGCTAATGCAAGTCCATAATTCTCCAGCCTATTCTAGAGAATGTTGTGATCTATCGTGTCGAATACAGCACTAAGATCTAAAAGCACTAGAAGAGAAATGTAGCCACGATCTTTCTTTCTTTAATCTGATCGCAGCAAACAAGAGGCGAGGTAATGATCTGAGATGTCATCACTCGGCGATATTATATAGTAACAACAATATAATACCCATCAACATCAACACCATATGACAGAATTAAATCTAGCGTATGAGTATGTCAATGAGTTGGTCCTGTCACATTTTGTTTGACCCCATGAGAGTTGAGAATATCGATAAATGCTAATCCCAATGTATCATTTTCATTATCTATGTAAATGTTGAAGTCACCAACAATTAAAGCTCTGTCTACATTAACTACAAGGTCTGATAGAACATTTTCAAATTCACCAAGGAAATCTTAAGTACGGACCGGGTGATCTACATACTGTAGCAAGGGCAAAAGATGACAAAGATTTTTTATTTATATCTGATGGTGTCACATTATGCATTATTTTTTTTCTCACCCATTTGGATTGCCCAATTCCCAGTGCACTCGAAGTCCTCGTGTTAGTATAGTGACTCACCTTCGTGTGGCAGTGGATGAATCTCAGTTGCCTCCGCTTCTGAGACCATCAATCCACGCATCTTATCATGAGTGCGTTACCAAGGAGACGTAGCGGGTAAAGAGGCTCCACGGCATCCACGCACAACTCACCATGTGCATATATGCATTAACATGTCTATATGTTATATTTCGCTGTGAATATCATGGCACCGGGATGTGGAATTACATACTAGTGACTTCATTACGTGATTACGTAAAAGGACAGCTGAATTTCTGGGTTTGAGACCAGTGATGTTATTTAAATGTTAATTTGTCCAATTACCTTTAAGTCCCTTAAAAATTGGGTGCTATATATAAAGAAAGCAGCAAATGCTAAACACACCCAAGTTTAATGTAATTCCCTGCAAATTAGCTGCCAGTCTGAAATCTCGATTGCTTCATTTCAAATCCATTGTTGTGGCGTACAGAGCCAAAATTATGAAAATAAGGTCACCATCTAAATACATACAGTACGGACATAGCTGCATGACATCATTTGAAAGTTTACGATCTTACAAAAAACAAAAGAATTAGACACAATTAGAAAACAATCAGACAGTGATTCAGGTAAGGGATGAAATTAATGTTTAACCTGTAACCTGTCATCTCTCTCCTTCAGTTTTGTCTTCAGTGACGTCACCTCTTTCTTCAGCTGAGAGATTTCTGTGATGAAATCATCAATATCCAGCATGGACAGATCAGTTCCTACTGATTTACAGCAGATCACATCCACCTGCTCTCTCATGATGAACATCTGAACACAAAAACATCATCATTATAATGGACTGACATTCATCACACGCAAAAACATTATTAAATTATTACACACAAGAAATTTCTGAGATGGTATTAATATAAATGTGTTTCGTTTTCCTGACTGCAGGAATATTATCAGCTATCATAACAGGCTTATGCAATATATTATCATCTACGGTGAACTAATTTACAATCAGCCGCTGTATTTAAAGAGCTCATATCAGACATTAAACGTGATATTCTCAGATTGCTGCTCGTTTTTACTGGAACTGAATATTTTAAAGCGTTCATCACAAAATAATGCTTCATGTGGAGATAATAAGCTTTGTTTATGGTCATTAAATCGCCACAGAGAGAAAAACAACCTGCACAGAAAAATATATCACCATAGATCTTCATTAGCATACAACATAAATACATAAATGCTGTAAAACACATTAAACACGTACCTAAGCGCTCAAACTGTCAGCAGCTCTTGTTTAATCTCGGGTTTTATTGGTTGGAAAAATAACTGTTTCTGTGATCTACTGTGTCGTGTTCAGAAGGGATACCTCTCGCGTCAGATTCTCGCGCATGCGCATTCTATTATGACGCTTTTCCCGCTCGCCTCAGAGTATTAATAGACTTGTTTGAAATGCCAAACGCTTCGCTTTCAAAGAAGACGAGAACAGACGGCTACAGTCAGGTGAGGAGTAAAATAAGTGCTGTCAAGTCGGACAATTCTCACTTCTCGTACTGGTTCAGACACCTTCCAGATCAAAGGCAGATATCGCGGGATTCACGTTCGTGCGCTGTTGCTGATAAAGTGGATATTTATTTAAATTCTGTTGCTTTCAACTTGACTGTAGGACACCAGTTACACAGCACACAACCTAGCACCGACACCATGAGCTCGAAAGCGAAGTCGAAAGGGAAAAACAACAGAAAGTTATGTTCATCATTTAACTGCAATGACTATCATTTCGATAGTTAACATAGTCTTGCCTTTACCTATTATTGTCTGCAAGACATGCTATGGCAGGAGTACAACATTTTATTAGGTGGTAAAGAATGATAACTTACAGTACCCAAACTAAACATATAAAACGTGTTTAAAAAAATGAGACGACATAGCCTGCTTGTAGCCTAAACTTCTCCTCCTGCTGTAGAATTAATGTAGCCTTGGTGTTTTCTTCTCAGTAGTTCTTGTTAGTTGTAATATAGAAATTGTAATGTAGCCCACAAGTTTAATTAATTAATTTACAGGAGTGCAAGGCGGGTGCAGAATCTCAGGAATGCATCTTTGATGGGGATAATCCATATATATATATAATATATAGATCAGAATTTATCATTTCCATTTATGAATTTGGCAGACACTTTTATCCTTACAGTGCACTTATTACAGGGACAATCCCCCCCCGGAGCAACCTGGAGTTAAGTGCCTTACTCAAGAACACAATGGTGGTGGCTGTGGGGATAGAACCAGCAACCTTCTGATTAACAGTTATGTGTTTTAGCCCACTATGCCACCACCATTCCGCACATTTTACACACATTTATCACATTTTACCCACACAAGATAGCAAATTTCTCAAAAAAGTCATCAGTAAATCATGTCATGTTTGTCATTTTTGTTGTTTTAATAAGTTAAATTCAGAATGAATGGTTTACACATTTCTGTACATTCTTGTACTTTTATAATGCAACCCTGGATTCACAGTCCAAAATAGTGAAGGCGTAGCTCTGCTTCTGCCTTCATCTCTTGTGCTTCTATACTCTTTGCTATGGCTGTGTCTTGTTTGGAAGACTGCGTCCTCCAGAGGTCGCATTTGTCGGCAGCATACTTCATCGAGGCTGTCTCGTTTCATTTTTTATTTACTTTTTGTCTTTCTTTTTCTTATTTTTTTTTATCTATTGTCAATACCTTTTATGTATATGCACTTACATTTATACGATTGTAAATCTTTTTTGCATTCCCATTAAAAAAAAAAAATTAAACGAGACAGCCTTGATGACGTATGCGGCCGACAAATGCGGCTGACAAATGCAACCTCCAATATATAGCTATTGGCCCCTTACCTATTAAATAACAAAGTTTTGAATTTGTCGTGTGCCCCCCCTGGACCTTTGGGCCCCTAGAATCATTACCACCTTTCACTCCACTATCTACAGCCCTGTTCACATATACAGTCATTCGGAAATTATTCACAGTGCTTCACTTTTTCCACATTTTGTTATGTTACAGCCTTATCCCAAAATTGATTAAATTCATAATTTCCCTCAAAATTCTACAATCAATACCCCATAATGACAACGTGAAAGAAGTTTGTTTCAAATTTTTGCAAATTTAAAAAAAATTAAAAACAAAAAAAAATCACGTGCACATAAGTATTCACAGCCTTTGCTCAGTACTTTGTTGAAGTACATTTGGCACCAATTATAGCCTCAAGTCTTTTTGAGTATGATGCTACAAGCTTGGCACACCTATTTTTGGGCAGTTTCTCCCATTCTTCTTTGCAAGACCTCTCAAGCTCCATCAAGTTGGATGGGGGGCGTCGGCGCACAGCCATTTTTAGATCTCTCCAGGGTTCATGTTTGGGCTCTGACTTGGCCACTCATGGACATTCACAGAGTTGTCCCGTAGCCACTCCTTTGTTATCTTGGCTGTGTGCTTTGGGTCGTTGTCCTGTTGAAAGATGAACCTTCACCCCAGTCTGAGGTCCAGAGCGCTCTGGAGAGGGTTTTCATCAAGGATGTTCTCTGTACATTGCTGCATTCATCTTTCCCTCGATCCTGACTAGTCTCCCAGTTCATGCTGCTGAAAAATATCCCCACAGCATGATGCTGCCACCACCAGGCTTCACTTTATGGATGGTATTGGCCAGGTAATGAGCAGTGCCTGGTTTTCTCCAGACATGATGCTTGCCATTCAGGCCAAAGAGTTCAATCTTTGTTTCATCAGACCAGAGAATTTTGTTTCTCATGGTCTGAGTGTCCTGCAGGTGCCTTTTGGCAAACTTCAGACGGGCTGTCATGTGCCTTTTACTGATGAGTGGCTTCCTTCTGGCCACTCTACCATACAGGCCTGATTGGTGGAGTGCTGCAGAGATGGTTGTTCTTCTGGAGTGTTCTCCTCTCTCCAAAGAGAAACGCTGGAGCTCTGTCAGAGTGACCATCGGGTTCTTGGTCACCTCCCTGACTAAGACCCTTCTACCCTGATCGTTCAGTTTGGCTGGGCGGCCAGCTCTAGTAAGAGTCCTGGTGGTTCCAAACTTCTTCTATTTACACTGTGCTCATTGAGACCTTCAATGCTGCAGAAAGTTTTCTGTACCCTTCCCCATATCTGTGCCTCTATACAATCCTGTCTCAGAGGTCTACAGACAATTCCTTGGACTTCATGGCTTGTGCTCTGACATGCACTGTTAACTGTGGGACCTTATATAGACAGGTGTGTGCCTTTCCAAATCATGTCCAATCAACTGAATTTACCACAGGTGGACTCCAATCAAGTTGTAGAAACATCTCAAGGATGATCAGTGAAAACAAGTTGCACCTGTGCTCAATTTTGAGTGTCATGGCAAAGGCTGAGATTTTTTTTTTTTATTTAAGAAAAAAAACAACATTTTTTTTAATACATTTGCAAAGATTTCAAAAAAACTTCTGTCACATTGTCATTTCGGGGTATTGTTTGTAGAATTTTGAGGAATTTAATCCATTTTGGAATAAGGCTGTAACATAACAAAATGTGGAAAAAGTGAAGCGCTGTGAATACTTCCGGATACACTGTAATTTAAACACATTAAACATGGGGTGGAATAAGTTTCAAAACAGTGTTACTATGAATGCAAACTTTAATACAGTGAAAAAGACACTCTAATAGCATAATATACATACATACATTCTTTTGTATGTCCAAGAACTAATATATATAAATAAATAAAATAAAAAGAATCCAACATTCTTTTGTATGTCCAAGAACTAATATAACATATTTGATGCCATGAGTGTACCTTCATTTACTATTACTATTATTTTGATTGGCCATAGAAAATGAAGCCATGTGATAACATTTTTACCTGGTTACAAAAAGTAGTCCATTAATTTGCCTGATGAACTTTCACCTTTTGCTTACCCTTTATACTTTGCATAGCTAATTTGTTCTTCTAAATCACTTGCACCTTTATTAGCAACAGACTAAACTGTGCCAGCTTTACATGACATACATTCTGCTTCCCACGGATCTCTACCTGGACGAAAGCATGGGAATTTTTTATGGAAATATTTTGAAAATTTGCACTTTCGTTTAGGCATTGTTTCCACTCAGCTGTTATTTGCTGCTACTCAAGCAACTGTTTGATGCCGCACACAACAGTGCTTCACGTGTTCGCGGAGAGATTGACAGGCAGGAATTTGGCCAATAGTTGCTGCAAGCCTCTTTTAATCAACCAATTGGTGTGCAAGAATCCGGGACTTAAAAAGAGGGGTTAAAGCAATGCTAATATGCGCTCACACACATTGAAGTATTAGATCAGATGCACATCATAATGCAACTAAAGCCGAATCCAGGACATTTTCACAAATGTAGAAATCGCGGCCGGACGTTTTTTTTTAAGGTCTGAAAAAGAGGACCTGTCCGGCAAAAAGATCATATGGTCACCCAGTTTAACTCAACCAAGATCTGCTTAATAAACTACCCATAAGCAATTAAACAATTAAATTAGAAGTTTAATAACTCCTTAGGGACACATTTATTATATTTGTTCTTTTTTTATTTTGCATGGTTGCTCATTTTTTGTTACCACAGAAGGGCTAACTACATACTCTGTAATTCCCATTATTTGAGCATCTCTGTTAGCAGACCATCCAAAATGATTCTCATTATGTCCTTTTAAATTAATCCCTCACCCTTTTTCCAAACATAACAATGGTCATTATGGCCAAACAATACAATTTTTGATTCATCAGACCAGAAGACATTTCTCCTAAAAGATCTTTGTCCCCATGATCAGTTGGTGAACCTGCAAGCGCTATCCCAAGAGGAGGCAGACCCAGCCTTGTCATTGCTGTGTTCGGTGCATGCTTTGCACATCTACTTGGATCACACGCAGAGCTTTAGAAGCTCAGAGCAGCTCTTTGTCTGCGTTGGTGGGCAGTGGAAAGGAAGCGCTGTCTCCAAACAGAGGATTGCCCACTGGGTCATTGACGCCATCACTATGGCATATCACGCCCAGGACGTGCTGCCCCCTGCAGTGCTGCATACCCATTCAACCAGGGATGTAGCAGCCTCCTGGGTTCAGACCAACGGTGCCTCTTTAGCAGACATCTGCAGAGCAGCGGGCTGAGCAACGCCTAACTTATTTGCAAAGGTTCTACAAAGGTCCCTCCGGGTTGAGCCGGTATCATCCTGTGTATTGTCAGGTTCAAACAGGTAAGTCTCGGGACAGCTGGCCAGGTGTACCACTTGCGTATTGCGCCTTTCCTCTCCCTTGAAGCGAAGACGTGCACTCCTTCTCCCAGTCCGTTCACAAAAGTGTGGACCCTGTATGTCCTTCCTCCTTAGCCCTGTGTCTGGTGAGTTTTCGAGAAACTCGCCACCAGCCCAGTACGTGTGTCAATTAGGCCATGTACTTGGGTAGGTGCTCCACATGCCCTAGTTAACCCGTTGATAATCCCATGAAAAGGGTTTCCCCGTTGGTAAATCACGTCTTCCTTGGACAGAGGCCTATCTGTCCCAAGTCACCGTGTTTGTTGTAACTCCTCCCCCTTCGGGTAGTATGTACCATGGGACCCCTCCAGATGATGTGCTTCCAACCGAACTCGGTAAGGCTGGGACAGCCGGTCCTTATTTTTTGAGCAGTCGACTTGTCCCCTAGGTGCAGGGGACCATTTGATGCCTACTAGAGTATTGGGGGTAGTTATGTGATGGACTGGTGCGCTGGCTACGAGGCACACAGAGCTCTGCCCGTCTCGCACCTCTAGTCCACGTAACACAGTTCAGTAGTTGTGGCATTTTCCATAGGGACCCCTAGTGTCACTACATCGACACAACGTCAAGTGAGTGACAGAAGCGGAACGTTGTGGTTACTAAAGTAACCTCCATTCCCTGAAGGAGGGAATGAGACGTTATGTCCCGCCTGCCACAACACTGAACTACCCGCTGAAATGGCCGGGACCTTGTCTCGGCTCCTCAGTGAGAAACCTGAATGAGTAGTTGCATTCCAGCTCCTTATCTGCCCGTATGTCTGGGGGAGTGGCATGCAAATTCCACTCACCAATTTTCATTGGCCTTTTCTCAAAGACCAGAGATGTCTGGGACTCTCAGGAGCGACCCCTAGTGTCACTATATTGACACAATGTCTCATTCCCTCCATCGGAGAATGGAGGTTATGTTAGTAACTATGATGTTTTTCTCAAAATATTGGTGAAGGGAGAAGTTTAATTTTCATATATTAACAGACCAAAGACTTACTTTATGGACTACATTTATTTTATTATTATTTGTTAACCAGACGAAAGTTATCTGAAGTGTTTCACCTTCAACCTCATGGATTTCCTTTTAACAAAATGAAACCTAGTTTGGAAAATAACTCTGGTGCGATCAAACAAAAAGAAAAGGCTACTTCTGAAACATTGACATACTCTGAGACAAAGAACCAAAACACAGAGTTGAACAGCAACATTGTGATGTGATCTTTATCAGAACATTCGTATACCTTTGAGAAAGATCTTCAGCATATAGCAGACGTGGATGTCAAACCTGAAACACCAGAAAGACCTCATACAAAAAGAATGAAAGATGAAACAATAATCCACTCAGCTGTCCTGACTATTCTTTGAAGACTTCTGATGTCTGAATTGGTAGATGAACCAAACCAGACAGTAATTGAAGAGCTAGTCTGTCATTGAAGATGACAGACTCAATGACTACTGAGTAGAACTAGATCAGCAGCACCTATTGCAGCTTGAACTTCCTCAGCTGGCAAAGAAAGTACAATCTCTGCTTGGCCCTTTTCATAATGGAGTCAGTGTGGTTCTCCCACTTCAGGTCCTGTGAGATGGTAGTACACAGGAAACTGAATGACACCACTGCTGCCACAGTGCTGTTCAGAATGGGAAGCGGGATCAATGCTGGGGTGTTCCTCCCAAAGTCCACTATCATCTCCACTGTTTTGTGCGTGTTGAGCTCCAGGTTGTTTTGACTGCACCAGTGAGCCAGCCGTTCAATCTCCCTTCTGTATACAGACTTTTCGATATCTTGGATGAGGCCGGTGACTGTACTATCATCTGCAAACTTCAGGAGCTTGACAGAGGGGTCCTTGGCAGTGCAGTCATTTGTGTACAGGGAGAAGAGTAGTGGAGAGAGCACACACCCCTGCCAGTGCTGATTGTACATGTGCTGGAAGTGAATTTACCCACTCACTAACTAACACCATGTTTGAAGATGATGAACCAGACAGTGATCAGAATCCCAAAGCTGCTCAAGGGACCGGATGATATGCATCCTTTAATGTGGTGTAACAGTAATCCAGCACATTTTTTTCTTATACCTAATGCCTAAATACTTAATGCCTTACTTGGGCTTTGAAAGGTGCCAGGTTGTAAAGTCGTTGCAGGGCAATATGCTCAGAGCAAGAGCTTCCAATTTAGACCAATTCACCCTGTATCCTGAAAATTTGGATTAGGAATTAATAATTTTATGGAGGCTAGTCAAATAATAATATATCATCGGTGTAGAGTAGAAGTTAATGCACCACACCTCCTGCAACATCACCAGATTAGTGTTCCCTTTTTCTTATTGGGCTGCTAATGGTTCCAAGGCAAGACAGAACAATAAATGGTGTGAGGAGAGCCTTGCCGGACTCTCCTACCAAGAGAAAAATAATCTGAAATGAATCCATTAGTTTGCACTGCTGCTAATGGTTGTTTATAAAGTACCTTAATCCATCCAATAAGTGTTGACAAACCTGTAAATTTAGAAAATCTTAAAATTTAATCCAATTCCACCCTATCATACGCCTTCTCGGCATCAAGTGAGATGGCAGCGTCAGGGTCCGATCATTTGCTACTGACAACTTATTTATAAATGTCTAATATTATCAGAAGAACTACGACCACAAATAAACCCCTTTTTCTCTATATTTAATAAATGTAATTGCTGTACTTAATCAATTATCCAAAATTTTAGACAATATTTTTATATCTAACTGGATCAGGGAAATTGGATGCTAACTTTTAAATTAATTTGGATCCTTATCTTTTTTTTTTTTTTTTACATTTTTGATTGATTCCAACAGAAGACAGCAATAGATTTAACAAACAGAATTATACATATGAAATCAACTTATTACCATTCAAAATGGCCACCCTTTGCCTAGATTTTGCAGAAATGTACTCTTGGCATTTTCTCAACCAATTTCTTGAGGTATTACCCTGGGATGCTTTTTAAACAGTATTGAAGGAGTTCCCATCTATATGTTGGGCAATTTGTGGCTGCTTTTCTTAATTATTGGGTCCAAGTCATCCAATTTAAAACTTAATAAAAAAAACCTGTTTGTTTACCTGTCTGCCAATCATCATGCTGGTTAGGACCCAGCTTTTTATATAATCTTAATAAAAAAAGAAACGTCCCTTTTTCAGGACACTGTATTTTATAGATAATTTTGTAAAAATCCAAATAACTTCACAGATCTTTATTGTAAAGGATAAACAATGCTTGTTCAATGTACCATAATCAATTAATGAACATGCACTTGTGGAACGGTTGTTAAGGAACTAACATGGAGGCATGAGGACTGCAGATGTGGCCAGGGCAATAAATTGCAATGTCTGTACCGTGAGACGCCTGAGACAGCACTACAGGGAGCCAGGAAGGACAGCTGCTCATCTGGTTTTATTTTTATTACCGACTATTGAATTATTATTTGAAATGCTTGAAGTTATGTTTAGCAATGTCGCTTGAAGCAATGCTATCTGATGTGGCCACTAAAAATGTGTGAAATCATTGCAGCGGCAAAGATGGATAACAAGGCCAACAGTTACATTGCGAATAGGCTGGGCTTGCGACATTGTGTTTCAGATGTAGCATCGTTTGGAAGAAGTGCCTTACAGCTGCCACTAAAGACCCTCTGCTTAGGCTATGATAAGGAGAAGACCAGGCTGGTCTTAGAGCTAAAGGAATTGACTTTGACCACTCTGTGAGGGCTGGTCAAGCCAAAGTACAAAGAGGCTGCATTTAGAAGGCAGAGCAGGTTGTAAACCAGGCAGTTTCAAGGCTGAAGCACCAAGACATTGTACAGAAGTTTATTTGAATTGACAACTATTTATTTGAAGCATTGCACCTGAAGATGGACATCTCTCAGTGATTACTTTGGAAAAACACTTTTTCACATGAGTAACTACATGACTTGCTGCACTGAAACTCCTCCAACACGACCAGTATAAACTCTCGTGTGCTTTCAGGTTGTTTGATGCACTGAAATTCTTTCCACAAAGTGAGCACTTGTATGGTTTTTCTCCTGTATGAATTCTCGTGTTTTTTCAAGTGTTGTTCCAAAGTGAAAGTCTTTCCACGTTGTCAGCACTTTTAAGGTTTCTCACCAGTATGAATTCTCTCGTGTTTTTTCAGGTTGTATGACTGAGCGAAACTCTTTCCACATTGTGAACACTTGAAAGGTTTCACTCCAGTATGGATTCTCTCATGTTTTTTCATTTGTTGCAGCAAAGTGAAAGTCTTTCCACAGTGTGAGCACATGTAAGGTTTTTCTCCACTATGAATTCTCTCATGTGTTTTCAGGTTGTGTAAAAGAGTGAAAGTCTTTCCACAGTGTGAACACTTGTAAGGTTTTTCTCCAGTATGAATTCTCTCATGCGTTTTCAGGTTGTTTGACACACTGAAACTCTTTCCACATTGTGAACACTTGAAAGGTTTCTCTCCAGTATGGATTCCCTCATGTTTTTTCAAATATTTTGAGACACTGAAACTCTTTTCACAGTGTGAGCATTTGTAAGGTTTTTCTCCACTATGAATTCTCTCATGTGTTTTCAGGTTGTGTACAAGAGTGAAAGTCTTTCCACAGTGTGAGCATTTGTATGGTTTTTCTCCAGTATGAACTCTCTCGTGTGCTTTCAGATTGTTTGAACCACTGAAACTCTTTCCACAGTGTGAACACTTGTAAGGTTTCTCTTCAGTATGTATTCTCTCGTGTTTTTTTAGGTTTTGTGACTGAGTGAATCTCTTACCACAGTGTGAGCACTTGTAAGGTTTCTCTCCAGCATGGATTCTTTTATGTGTTTTTAGGTTTTTTGACTGATTGAAACTCTTTTCACAGTGTGAGCACTTGTAAGGTTTCTCTCCTGTATGGATTCTATTGTGTGCTTTCAAGTTTTCTGACCGGGTGAAAGTCTTTTCACAGTGCGAACACTTGTAAGGTTTTTCTCCAGTATGCGTTCTGTGGTGGTTTTTCAAGTCGCTGGCTTTAATAAAGGTCTTCCCACATTCAAAGCACATATGCGTTCTCATGCCGGTATGTATTTTCTGGTGCTCTATCAAATAGGAAAGGAGTGCAAAACTCTTTCCACAAAAAGAACACTTGTAAGGCTTCTCGTTTGTGTGCAGTTTCATGTTGTGTGCAGTTTCATGTTGTTTTAGGACTGAATTCAAAACAAATGTTTTACCACATATATCACATTCAAATGGTCTTTCTGCAGAGTGCAAGAGGAGATGATCTTTGAGATGGCCTGCATATGCAAAACTTTTTTCACACAGATGGCACGTGTAAGGTTTCTCTCCTGTATGAATTCTCATGTGTATTTCAGGCTGGCATTTACATGGTGAATTCTTCTCAGTCTTTGAGCCACTCAGAGATTTTTCTCCAGTTGTGAAATCAAGATGTATCTGATCCTGAAGTTTCTCCTCCACTTCATTCAGTTCTTGACTTTCCTCTTGCACTTCCATCAGCTCTACAATGAACACAATAAATTGACAAAAATCAATTCAAGAGGGACAAATGTGAAAAAAAGAACCCTGATGTGATGACAAAACAAACCAAATGTCCAGGCTGATACATGCATTCATGATTAAAGTCATTTAAGACTGACAAGACTGAGCCACAGTCACAAAAATAAAGTCATACATATATGCAACAACATAAGGGTAAGTACTTTTCTTTACTGTCAGAACTATTCCTTTAATGCCAAAATTTAAAAAAGAAAGAACAAATTAAGACTTAAAAATTAAGCAGAAATCCTTAATCTAGAATTGTTATGACCTTGGAAAATTTAAATAAAAGATATACCTTTTTAAATGATAACTGAGCACTAAAATAATAAAACCATGAGGGGCTTTTGAGATAAAACCTCTGTCTTAAAACATATTTTAACATGACAGTCACTTTACATGAAAATATGAAACTTTAATAAAACATACCTGAAGAAATAAAATCATAATCATCTTCATCACTCTGTTGTTCCTCTGTTGTGATTTCTTCTTTTATCTGCTCCTGCTTCACTTCAATCTTCACTGATGTCTGCAGCATCTGCCGTTCATCATCATCTTCATCACTCTGTTGTTCCTCTGCTGTGATTTCTTCTTTTATCTCCTGCTTCACTTTAATCTTCACTGGTGTCTGCAGCGGTTCATCATCATCTTCATCACACTGTTGTTCCTCTGTTGTGATTTCTTCTTTTATCTCCTCCTGCATCACTTCAATCTTCACTGGTGTCTGCAGCATCTGCTGTTCTCCAGCGTTACAGACAGAAGTCAGAGACTCTGTGGAGGTTTGATCACCCTGATTACTGTCACACACACTCTCCTGAGCATCAGTAGAACAGAGTAAAGTGAGCTGTGAGTCCTGTGTGTCTCTGGATCTCTGTTCAGAGAGTTTGTCCAGCAGCTGCTGTGGTGTGGACTGATCTCTGCCGCTCCACACTGAATCCTGACATTCTGTGGAGGTCCCATCAGTCACACACACTGAAGATTGAATTTGCATTAATAATATTAACCGTCACTGTTTGAAATAATTTATACAATTTAACAGTAGTTACATTGAGTCAACATTCATTAGTATAACAAAAGCTAAAATGGTACCATCTCTTTAAGAAAACCAGCAGCTAGCATCTGATGTTTTTTGAGAGAAGAGTTGCACCATTTGTGCACCACATCTGTTCTATGTGTGATTAAAACTAATGTTTCTTTTCACTTTGTGATTAACAACTTACTGTAAAGAACAGAAATACTATTAAACGAGATAATATTCAATGAAAACGGACTGTGTGGATCTAATCATTGATGGACACACACTTCAAGGAACTGGTGTTCATGCGACAATACGCAGTTTGATCTTGGTGGCAAACTTCTTGGTCACTTCACAACTCAATCACTGGCAAGTGAAATCTGAACATTTACTAAGCAATGTCACATTTTTAGTCACCTAGCATTAAATCTGGTCAGATTTACAAGTGATTTACTTATATTTTAGAGTGATTTGTGTACACAACTCAGCATGCCCTGGGATTCTAACTTGCGAACTCCGGGGGTAGTTTTTAAGCGTCTTTACTCAATGAGCTACCCAGGCCCCCTATACAGAATGTTTAAAAAGACATTATAAGTATTAACGGAGTTCAAATTCAAAATAACCGTTTTATTACACCTTTCATCCCTCTAAAACTCAGTGTAAGGTAAAGTATGAGTGGAACAGGGCACAGGGATGATCACTTAATAGAGTATATACGTGATGTATACACTGATCAGACACAACATTAAAACCACCAGCCTAATATCGTGAAGGCCCCCTCATGCTGCCAAAACAGCTCTGAACCATGGAGGCATTGCCTCCACAAGACCTCTGAAGATGTCCTGTGGTATCTGGCACAAAGACATTAGCAGCAGATCCTTTAAGTCCTGTATGCTGCAAGGTGGGGCCTCCATGGATCGGACTTGTTGGTTCAGCACATCCCATAGATGCTTAATCGGATTGAGATCTGGGGAATTTGGAGGCCAAGTCAACACTCTTTGTCATGTTCCACAAACCATTCCTGAACAATTTTTGCAGTGTGGCAGGGCGCATTATCCTGCTATGCAGCAAGAGTCGATGCACTGTGTGTGCTCACACCTTTCTATCAAGGCCAGCATTACGTTTTCAGCAATCTGTGCTACAGTAGCTCTTCTGTGGGATCGGACCAGACTAGCTATCCTTCACTCCCAACGCGCATCAATGAGGCTTGGGTGCCCATGTCCCTGTCGCCAGTTCACCAGTTGTCCTTCCTTGGACTACTTTTGGTAGGTACTAACCACTGGACACCAGGAACACCCCACAAGAGCTGCCATTTTGGAGATGATCTGACCCAGTCGTCTAGCCATCACAATTTGACCCTCGTCAAAGACACTCAGATCCTTACGCTTGCCCATTTTTCCAACACATGAAATTAAAGAACTGACTGTTCACTTGCTGCCGAATACATCCCACCCATTGACAGGTGCCACTATAACAACATAATCAATGTTATTCACTTCACCTGTCAGTGGTTTTATGTTGTGGCTAATCTGTGTATGTGATCATATATTTGTCACAGGGCAAAGCAGATGTACCTTTTAAAAGACAACTGAGCACTTCTAAAAACACAATAAAAACAGCAACAAAAAAAAATCTTTTTGAGTGATGAAATAATTTGGTAATAGACTCTGACATGACAGTTGATTGTCATCAAAATAAAACAGAAACAAAGAAACATACCTGATGGAATAAAATAATCATCTTTATCATTCTGTTGTTCTTCTGCTGCAGTTTCTTCTTTTATCTCCTCTTGCATCACTTCAATCTTCACTGGTGTCTGCAGCATCTGCTGTTCATCATCATCATCTCTCTGTTGTTCCTCTGCTGTGATTTCTTCTTTTATCTCCTCCTGCTTCACTTCAATCTTCACTGGTGTCTGCAGCATCTGCTGTTCTCCAGCGTTACAGACAGAAGTCAGAGACTCTGTGGAGGTTTGATCACCCTGATTACGGTCACACACACTCTCCTGAGCATCAGTAGAACAGAGTAAAGTGAGCTGTGAGTCCTGTGTGTCTCTGGATCTCTGTTCAGAGAGTTTGTCCAGCAGCTGCTGTGGTGTGGACTGATCTCTGCCGCGCCACACTGAATCCTGACATTCTGTGGAGGTCCCATCAGTCACACACACTGAAGATTGACAGGAAACCTTTTCCAGCTCCTGACAAACACAACACAATCACATCTGTACCGTTCATCACCACAGAGTCACAGTCATATCACATAATTTCAAACTTACTTACAATCTCAACATTAACTCGCTCAAAACAGGTGCAGGATGAATACAGTTCTGTCTGCTTCAGTTTTGTCTTCAGTGACGTCACCTCTTTCTTCAGCTGAGAGATTTCTGTGATGAAATCATCAATATCCAGCATGGACAGATCAGTTCCTACTGATTTACAGCAGATCACATCCACCTGCTCTCTCATGATGAACATCTGAACACAAAAACATCATCATTATAATGGACTGACATTCATCAAACTCAAAAATATGATTATTACACACAATACATTTCAGATGGTATAAAAATAAATGTTAGTTTGGTTTCGGGAATATTATCAGCCATCATAACAGGCTTATTTACTATACAATATATTATCATCTGAACTAATTTGCAAACAGCCGCTGTATTTAAAGAGCTCATTTCAGAAATTAAACGTGATATTCTCAGATTGCTGCTCGTTTTTACTGGAACTGAATATTTTTAAGCGTTTAACACAAAATAATGCTTCATGTGGAAATAAGCTTCGTTCATTAAAACGCCACAGAGAGGAAAAACAACATGCATAGGAAATATATAAACATATATCTTCATTTAAATACAACGTAAATTATGTAAAACACATTAAAAACGTACCCAAGCGCTCCAACCGTCAGCAACTCTTGTTTAATCCGTGTTTTATTGGTTGGAAAAATAACTCACGGTGAGTTTCTGTCATCTACTGTGCCGTGTTCAGAAGTTCTCGCGCATGCGCATTCTATTATGATGCTATGACGCTTTTCCCGCTCGCCTCAGAGTATTAATAGACTTGTTTGAGATGCCAAACGCTTCGCTTTGAAGGAAGACGAGAACAGACGGCTGCAGTCAGGTGAGGAGTGAAATACATGCTGTAAATTCGGACAATTCTCACTTCTCGTACTGGTTCAGACACCTTAGAGATCAAAAGCAGATATCGCGGGATTCACGTTCATGCGCTGTTGCCGATAAAGTGGCTATACTATAAATTATGTGGCTTTAAAACGAAAATATGATTAAAAAGACACTCAGCGTACCTGTTATTTAATTTCTCCAAATAAGACGTGTCTCTCCGTCCATTTTTAGTTTAATAAAGACACATTTTTAGATATTCCTTATAATATCATCCCATACAGAGATCACACAGCAGCGTGTTGGGAATATTCACGTACAGGGCTGTAGCAAGTAGTTCTGGGCCCCTTACCTATTTAAATAACAGAGTTTTGAACTTGTTGTGGCCCCCCCTGGACCTTTGGGCACCTAGAATCATTACCACTTTCATCCCACTATCTACAGCCCTGTTCACATATAATTTATACACATTAATCATGATAGAAATAAAACAAATTCAACATTTTGGAAGAGATCGAAACATCACATCAAGGTTTTTTATTTTATTCGTTCAGTGCCATGCAAACAAGAGGTTATTTATACATGGTCACCATAATAATTTGTTACATTGCACAATGAACACTCTAAGACATTATAGATATTACAGTTTCATATTTTTTTAAATGCATGATTTCCTGTAAAGCTGGAATGAAACGATGAGTGTTGTGAAAAGCAAAATAAAATGACTTGACATTGCCAAAGTCACCATAATCTATGCATACAGGAAGTCAGCATCTTCACTGTTTTTCGTTTGATCTAACCTTGAATAGATACACATGTAAGATTGAAAGGATACACTAAAGAAACAAGCAACTTTGGTAATCACATTATTCTTATTGTATTTACATGTTTGGCTGCAATGTCTGGACCACACACATAAGCTTTTCATACATCATTTGACTTATGTAATGGTGTAGTGACAATAAAACTGAGATTAAATTATTCACCAAAACTAAGCTGTTGATGGCATGCATGACATTGATCAACCAAGATCTGCTTAATAAACTACCCATAAGCAATGAAACAATTAATGTACAAGTTTAATAGCTCCTTGGGGACGCATTTATTATATTTGTCCATCCATCCATCTTCAGCCGCTTATCCGAAGTCGGGTCGCGGGGGCAGCAGCTCCAGCAGGGGGCCCCAAACTTCCCTATCCCGAGCCACATTAACCAGCTCTGACTGGGGGACCCCGATGCGTTCCCAGGCCAGTGTGGAGATGTAATCTCTCCATCTAGTCCTGGGTCTTCCCCGAGGCCTCCTCCCAGCTGGACGTGCCTGAAACACCTCCCTAGGGAGGCGTCATGGGGGCATCCTTACCAGATGCCCAAACCACCTCAACTGACTCCTTTCGATGCAAAGGAGCAGCGGCTCTACTCCAAGCTCCTCACGGATGACTGAGCTCCTCACCCTATCTCTAAGGGAGAAGCCCGCCACCTTTCTGAGGAAGCCCATTTCGGCCGCTTGTACTCGCGACCTAGTTCTTTCGGTCATGACCCAGCCAACATGACCATAGGTGAGGGTAGGAACAAAAATTGACCGGTAGATTGAGAGCTTTGCCTTCCGGCTCAGCTCTCTTTTCGTGACAACAGTGCGATAGAGCGAGTGCAATACCACCCCCGCTGCCTCAATTCTCCGGCCAACCTCCCGCTCCATTGTCCCCTCACTCGTGAACAAGACCCCGAGGTACTTGAACTCCTTCACTTGGGGCAATACCTCCTTCCCTACCCGGAGTACGCACTCCATCGGTTTCCTGTTATATTTGTTCTTAATTTTATTTTGCAGCTGAAAATCAGTCATTGTAATCAGACCATCCAAAATTATTGTCATTATGTCCTTTTAAATTAATCCAATGAAAAGTTCATTGATCAATTATACCTACAAATATATAAAGGTACTTCCTTCCCCCATTTCCACCTGCAAGGCTGGAATTGGGGACGACTTAAAAGCACCACTGCATATTCTTAGGGCTTTTACCTGCACTGATTCTTTTTAATTATAGATGCTGATGCATAACCATAAATTATACTCCCATAGTAGAGTGATGACCTGATTACTGCACAATATATTCTTCTTAATGATCTTCTTCTAGCTGCCCATTTGACTATTGCCAAACATCTAAGTATATTTATGGTTTAATTACAATTCTCTATCAGATTCTTAACATGTATTCTAAATCTTCATCTAGATCCCTACCATATACCCAGGTATTTTATTGCTGGTAGTACCTGATTATATAATTTCAGATTAACTTTTGGGACAGTTTTCTTTTTTGTGAAGCACATCAATTGAGTTTTATTACCCCATTTCTCTACCTGTATGCTCTGTTCCATATACAGTTGAAGTCAGAAGTTTACATACACCTTAGCCAAATATATTTAAACTTAGTTTTTTACAATTCCTGAGATTTAATCATAGAAAACATTCCCTGTCTTAAGGCGGGTGCACACTCTACAATTTATAATAGTCCTTTACACTCAAAAAAATATTATATAACTTTGGAGGTATGCTTGGGGTCATTGTCCATTTTTGGCTCTGAGAAGTCCATTTACATTTGTATGGGGGGAAAAAAAATAACAGAAGCATCTTTGTTGTAAGTTCATTTCCATTGCAACAATTCAATTTGTAATATTCTTTTCACATTGTTTATAAAATGCATAAATATATATGGAATGCATTATAATATATTCCCAAATAATAATAAAAATGATAGCTTCATGTATATTTTGGTTTGTGTGGCATTACATTGAAATATAAACAAATTGTGTGTTTTGAACCACTTTGATCATTGGTTTACGGAGTTACTACAAGTGGTCTATTGGCTCCTCCAAGTGGCCTTTTTTGGAAGTACACTTACATAAATCATTATGGAACAATGAGATTATCATATCAACTTCAAAATAGTGTCAGACCTTCATCAGACATGTGGCTTTGTATCAGATTTGTTTTTATGGCACTGCACATAGTCTTTTTTGTGTCGCAAATTGGCCCCACCTAGAGGTTATGTTGTAGAAATTTAAAAAATGAATATAAATGTCCTTCACATAGCACTTTAGTAAACAAGTTAAATATAAAATAAAAGCTCTCATTCTCAGGAAGGGGACTGTTTATTTTGTTGCCATAATACCACAGTCAATATGTTTCTGTGTGTGGTGTTCATATCACCAATTTACTCACACAAAAGATTGTGCATTCAGCGCAGGCTGAGGTGCACTGTGTGGCAGGCGCCCTGCCTTTAGCACCAAGCACTTCAATCATCTGGAAATACTTGCTATCTCTTAGCACCTTAGCACTCCTGCAGGTGCACCAAGCCAAGGCACTTAAAGAACTGCACAAGGGTAGTCCTGACCCAGGACTAATGCAGGATCTGCGCTCGGCGACTGATCTCGCTCTCCAGGCAACGAAGGTCACGTCATGGTCTCTCGGGCAGGCGATGTCCACCATAGTGGTCCTGGAATGCCATCTTCGGCTCAACCTGTTTGAGTTGTTAGTAATGTTAGATTCCTTGACGCCCACATCTCCCAGTTTGGCCTGTTCGGTGACAGTTTTCAACGGTGAGGATGCAGACAGAGACTATTCAACACATCTTGCCCTGGCGCGGCTCAAGATCCTGCATCCCGTCTGCCCGTCACCAAGGGCGTCCCCCTGCAGAGTTAACACTGGTGCCACAGCCCGCCCCAGTGGGCCAGCAGACACCACCCGTCTCACGGCAGGCCATCAAGAACCAAGGAGCTGGAAAAAAGACCACTCCTTCCCCCGGTGGAGGGCCAGGCGGACAATCCTTATTTCTTACACATGCCCAACGGGGTGTGGTTCCTACTTTTTCAAAAAAAGAGCAGTTTCCTCACTTCCTGGGCCCTATTCTTGGTGTCCATGGCCATCGTTATCTCAACTGCCGGACACAGTTTCTTTCTGGCATGTTCTGCGCCTCAGCTGTGGCACAAATCCGCCCCTGATGTAATGGCATCCATGGGCTACGAAGATTAAATTCTTCCTCTCCCATCCCAGGCTGTTCCGGGAGTGGTCCCAAGGAGCCAGGTACAGTGTATCCGGAAAGTATTCGCAGCGCTTCACTTTTTCCACATTTTGTTATGATACTGCCTTATTCCAAAATTGATTAAATTCATTATTTTCCTCAAAATTCTACAAAAAATACCCCGTAATGACAACTTGAAAGAAGTTTGTTTGAAATCTTTGCAAATTTATTACATTTAAAAAAAAAATAAATAATCACATGTACATCACAGCCTTTGCTCAATACTTTGTTGAAGGACCGTTGGCACCAATTACAGCCTCAAGTCTTTTTGAGTATGATGCTACAAGCTTGGCACACCTATTTTTGGGCAGTTTCTCCCATTCTTATTTGCAGGACCTCTCAAGCTCCATCAGTTTGGATGGGGAGCATTGGTGCACAGCCATTTTTAGATCTCTCAGAGATGTTCAATCGGGTTCAAGTCTGGGCTCTGGCTGGGCCCCTTAAGGACATTCACAAAGTTGTCCCGTAGCCACGCCTTTGTTATCTTGGCTGTTTGCTTAGGGTCGTTGTCCTGTTGGATGATGAACCTTCACCCCAGTCTGAGGTCCAGAGAGTTCTGGAGCAGGTTTTCATCAAGGATGTCTCTGTACATTGCTGCATTCATCTTTCCCTCGATCCTGACTAGTCTCCCATTTCCTGCCGCTGAAAAACATCCCCACAGAATGATGCCACTATCCTTCACGGTAGGGATGGTATTGGCCAGGTGATGAGCGGTGCCTGATTTCCTCCAGACACGACACTTGCTATTCAGGCCAAAGTGTTCAAACTTTGTTTCATCAGACCAGAGAATTTTGTTTCTCATGGTCTGAGAGTCCTCCAAGTGGGCTGTCATGTGCCTTTTACTGAGGAGTGGCTTCCGTCTGGACACTCTACCATACAGGCCTGATTGGTGGAGTGCTGCAGAGATGGTTGTTCTTCTTGAAGTTACTCCTCTCTCCACAGAGAAATGCTGGAGCTCTGTCAGAGTGACCATCGGGTTCTTGGTTACCTCCCTGACTAAGGCCGGGCGGCCAGCTCGAGGAAGAGTCCTGGTGGTTCCAAACTTCTTCCATTTACAAGAATGCTTTCAACTATTATTTGTTTTTAAGAGCCAGCTTTTGCAATAATGTGACATTACTGTATTTTCGTCAATCCTGACCATGGTGTAACAAAGAGAAAACATAGAATAAGCATTTTGCGATTATTGCAATGATCAATAATTAGCTCTTAACTGATTTTTCTGCTTGTGTCCTGACATAAAAGGTTGTATTAAACATGCTTACTAACAATAAAGAAGAAACAATGATCTTTTAAAAATACCTCTAAATTACATTTGCTTAATCAAAGGGGGAAAAATACTTTTTATAAGTTTAATTTAGTAAAGAAACTGACTGCAAATAATCGTATTGTTATCAATTGCTTTTGTCTTGTTTTCCATTTAAAAATGTCTAAAAATTCCTAAAACAAGATACATTTAATTGAGAAGCAACATTATATGTTCCTTATATGGTGCAATATTATATGCACCAGATTTACCAGTTCTTGCAGTGAGAGGTTACGCAACTCTTCCTCCAAGACACTTGCAAGTTCCCTGACATTTATGGGGGGAATGGCCCTAGCACTCACCCTCCGATCCAACATGTCCCAGACATACTCAATGGGATTTAGATGGTCCATGGCAGAACACTGACATTACTGTCTTGCAGGAAATCACGCACAGAACGAGCAGTATGGCTGGTGGCATTGTCATGCTGGACCCACCGTCCCAGAACCATCCACCTCCAAATTGATCCCGCTCCAGAGTACAGGCCTCGGTGTAATGCTCATTCCTTCGAAGATAAACGCCAAGTCCGACCATCACCTCTGGTTAGACAAAACAGCGCCTTGTCAGTGAAGAGCTGCCTTACATCAGGCCTACAAGCCCTCAATCCAGCAAAAATAACCCCATGTTCACGCAGATGAGTAGGGACTCTGGGCATCTTTATTTTGGTGTTTTTCAGAGTCAGAACAAAGGTCTCTTTAGTCTCCTAAGTTTTTATAACTGTGACCTCAATTGCCTACCATCTGTAAGTATCTTAACGACCGTTTCAAAGGTGCATATTCATTAATTGTTTATGGTTCATTGAACAAGCATGGAGAACATTGTTTAAACCCTTTACAATAAATATCAGTAAAGTTATTTGGATTTTTACAAAATTCTCTTTAAAACACAGTGTCCTGAAAAGGGACATTTATATAATTAAATCACAACATTTGGACTTTAATCTCTCAACTCAATTTTATTTATATAGCGTTTAAAACAACAGAGTTGACCAATGTGCTTCACCGTAATAAAATGTAAAACATAACATTTAAAAATTACCATATACACAAACACCATTAATATAAAACACAAAATACAAACACTCCAAAACTGTGTCCTACATTTCATTTGTCAGACTCAAAGGCCAGAGTAAAGAGATGAGATTTCAGATGTGACTTAATCTCCGTGTCACAAACTATTTATCAGGAAAGTGAAGCTTCAGGAAAAAAAAATACACGGCACATATGGAAATGCACTATGATGCAAGTAATTTAAAAATAAAAGTAATAAAAAAGAATAAAAAAAAAGTCATAATAAAATCACATTCAAAATACAAACTAGAGCCCTGAAATTTAAGAAATTGTGACTGAAATATATTACAACAGTATAGCGTACAACTGTGGTACCAAAATTGGTATCAAGAAACTTGAGTAGTAAAGGAACAAATTTCACTTGTATCGGTACCAACTACTGACATTTTGGTACCGTGACAACACTTGGAAGAAGTGCCTTGTAGTTTGAACTAAAGACCATCCGCTTAGGCTACAAGCAGGAGAAGACCAGGCTGGTTTTAGAGCTAAAGGAATCGACAATCCACTCTGTGAGGGCTGGTCAACAAACAGGCTGCACTGGAAGGCAGAGCAGGTTGTAAACCAGGCAGTTTCAAGGCTGAATATAGAGATTGTACAAAAGTTTATTTGAATTTTCAACTATTTACAGTGGGGCCAAAAAGTAATTAGTCAGCCACTGACTGTGCAAGTTCTCCTACTTAGAATGATGAGAGAGGTCTTTCATCATAGGTACACTTCAACTATGAGACACAAAATGAGAAAAAAAAAAAAAAAAAAAAAAAAAAAATCAAGGGAATCACATTGTAGGATTTATTTGTAAATTATGGTGGAAAATAAGTATTTGGTCAATAACAAAAGTTCAACTCAATACTTTGTAACATAACCTTTGTTGACAATGACAGAGGTCAAACGTTTCCTGTAAGTCTTCACCAGGTTTGCACACACTGTAACTGGTATTTTGGCCCATTCCTCCATACAGATCTCCTCTAGAGCAGTGATGTTTTGGGGCTGTCGCTGGGCAACACGGACTTTCAACTCCCTCCACAAATTTTCTATGGGGTTGAGGTCTGGAGACTGGCTAGGCCACTCCAGGACCTTGAAATGCTTTTTACGGAGCCACTCCTTCATTGCCCGAGCGGTGTGTTTGGGATCATTGTCATGCTGGAAGACCCAGCCACGTTCACTGATTGAAGGAGGTTTTGGCTTAAAATCTCACGATACATGGCCCCGTTCATTCTTCCCTTAACACGGATCAGTTTTCCTGTCCCCTTTGCAGAAAAACAGCCCCAAAGCATGATGTTTCCTCCCCCATGCTTCACAGTAGGTATGGTGTTCTTGGGATGCAACTCTGCATTCTTCTTCTTCCTCCAAACACGACGAGTTGAGTTTGTACCAAAAAGTTCTATTTTGTTTTCATCTGACCACATGATATTCTCCCAATCCTCTTCTGGATCATCCATATGCTCTCTGGCAAACTTCAGATGGGCCTGGACATGTACTGGCTTAAGCAGGGGGACACGCCTGGCACTGCAGGATTTGAGTCCCTCTCGGCGTAGTGTGTTACTGATGGTAGCCTTTGTTACTTTGGTCCCAGCTCTCTGCAGGTCATTCATCAGGTCCCTCCGTGTAGTTCTGGGATTTTTGCTCACCGTTCTCATGATCATTTTGACCCCACGGGATGAGATCTTGCGTGGAGCCCCAGATCAAGGGAGATTATCAATGGTCTTGTACGTCTTCCATTTTCTTACAATTGCTCCCACTGTTGATTTATTCACACCAACCTGCTTGCCTATTATAGATTCACTCTTCTGAGCCTGGTGCAGGTCTACAATTTTCTTCCTGGTGTCCTTCGACAGCTCTTTGGTCTTGGCCATGGTTGAGTTTGGAGTCTGACTGTTTGAGGCTGTGGACACGTGACTTTTATACAGATAACGAGTTCAAACAGGTGCCATTAATACAGGTAACGAGTGGAGGACAGAAGAGCTTCTTATAGAAGAAGTTACAGGTCTGTGAGAGCCAGAAATCTTGCTTGTTTGTGGGTGACCAAATACTTATTTTCCACCATAAATTTACAAATAAATTCTTTAAAAATCCTACAATGTGATTTCCTGGATTTTTTTTCTCATTTTGTCTCTCATAGTTGAAGTGTACCTATGATGAAAATTACAGACCTCTCTCATCATTCTAAGTAGGATAACTTGCACAATCAGTGGCTGACTAAATACTTTTTGGCCCCACTGTACTTGATGCATTGCACCTGAAGATGGACTTTCTCGGTGATTACTTTGGGCAACACTTTTTCATACGAGTATCTACATGATTACTGTGCTGAAACTCCTCCCACATGAGCAGTATGAATTCTCTCGTGTGTTTTCAGGTTGTTTGACACACTGAAACACTTTCCACAGTGTGAGCACTCGAAAGGTTTTTCTCCCGAATGGATTCTCTCGTGTTTTTTCAGGTATTTTGAGACACGGAAACTCTTTTCACAGTGTGAGCACTTGTAAGGTTTCTCTCCTGTATGAATTCTGCTGTGTATTTTCAAGTTTTGTAATGTAGTGAATGTCTTTCCACAGTGTGAGCACTTGTAAGGTTTCTCTCCAGTATGAGTTCTCTCGTGATTTTTCATGTTTTGTGACTGAGTGAAACTCTTTTCACAGTGTGAGCACTTGAAAGGTTTTTCTCCAGAATGGATTCTTTCATGTTTCTTCAGGTATTTTGAGACACTGAAACTCTTTTCACAGTGTGAGCACTTGTAAGGTTTCTCTCCAGTATGAATTCTGTCATGTATTTTCAGGTTTTGTAATGTAGTGAATGTCTTTCCACAGTGTGAGCACTTGTAAGGTTTTTCTCCAGCATGGATTCTCTTGTGTGTTTTCAGGTTATATGACTGAGTGAAACTCTTTCCACAGTGTGAGCACTTGTAAGGTTTTTCTCCAGTATGGATTCTCTTGTGTGTTTTCAGGTTATATGACTGAGTGAAACTCTTCCCACACTGTGAACACTTGTAAGGTTTCACTCCAGTATGGATTCTCTCGTGTTTTTTTAGGTGCTGTAATGAAGTGAAAGTCTTTCCACACTGTGAGCACTTGTAAGGTTTCTCTCCAGTATGGATTCTCTCGTGTTTTTTCAGTTTGTATAACAGAGCAAACAACTTTCCACAGTGTGAACACTTGTATGGTTTCTCTCCAGTATGGATTCTCTCGTGTTTTTTCAGGTGTTGTAACGAAGTGAAAGCCTTCCCGCAGTGTGAGCACTTGTAAGGTTTCTCTTCAGTATGGATTCTTTCGTGTTTTTTTAGGTTTTGTGACTGAGTGAATCTCTTTTCACAGTGTGAGCACTTGTAAGGTTTTTCTCCAGCATGGATTCTTTTATGTGTTTTTAGGTTTTTTGACTGATTGAAACTCTTTTCACAGTGTGAGCACTTGTAAGGTTTCTCTCCAGTATGGATTCTCTTGTGTGCTTTCAAGTTTTCTGTCCGGGTGAAAGTCTTTTCACAGTGTGAGCACTTGTAGGGTTTTTCTCCAGTATGCATTCTGTGGTGGTTTTTCAAGTCGCTGGCTTTAATAAAGGTCTTCCCACATTCAAAGCACATATGCGCTCTCATGCCGGTATGTATTTTCTGGTGCTCTTTCAAACAGGAAAGGAGTGCAAATCTCTTTCCACAAAAAGAACACTTATAAGGCTTCTCATTTGTGTGCAGTTTCAGATGATGTTTTAGGACTGAATTCAAAACAAATGTTTTACCACATATATCACATTCAAATGGTCTTTCTCCAGAGTGCAAGAGGAGATGATCTTTGAGTTGGCCTGCAGATGCAAAACTTTTTTCACACTGATGGCATGTGTAAGGTTTCTCTCCTGTATGAATTCTCATGTGTATTTCAGGCTGGCTTTTTTGAGGTGAGATATTCTTCTCAGACTTTTCTCCAGTAGTGAAATCATGATGTTTCTGATCCTTAAATTTCTCCTTCACTTCATTCAGTTCTTGACTTCCCTCTTGCACTTCCATCAGCTCTACAATAAACACAACACAAAAGGCAGAAATCCTTAATCTAGAATTGTTATGACCTTGGAAAAACGTAAATATAAAGATATACCTTTTTAAAAAACAACTGAGCACATCTAAAACAACAATAAAATCAATGAGGTACTTTTAGAGTGACTTTTGAGAGATAAACCCTCTTTCTTAAAACAGATTTTAACATGAAAGTTGCTTTGCATTAAAAAAATGTAACTAATAAAACATACCTGAAGAAATAAAATCATCATGATCATCTCTCTGTTGTTGTTCTGCCATGTTTTCTTCTTTTATCTCCTGCTTCACTTCAATCTTTACTGGTGTCTGCAGTATCTGCTGTTCTCCATCATCACCACTCTGTTGTTCCTCTGTTGTGATATCTACTTTTATCTCCTCCTGTTTCACTTCAATCTTCACTGGTGTCTGCAGCATCTGCTGTTCTCCAGCATTACAGACAGAAGTCAGAGACTCTGTGGAGGTTTGATCACCCCGATTACTGTCACACACACTCTCCTGAGCATCAGTAGAACAGAGTAAAGTGAGCTGTGAGTCCTGTGTGTCTCTGGATCCCTGTTCAGAGAGTTTGTCCAGCAGCTGCTGTGGTGTGGACTGATCTCTGCCGCTCCACACTGAATCCTGACATTCTGTGGAGGTCCCATCAGTCACACACACTGAAGATTGAATTTGCATTAATAATATGAACCGTCACGGTTTGAAATAATTTATACAATTTAACAGTATTTACAGTGAGTCAACATTCATTGGTAACAAAAGCTGTTACCAATGTTACCAACAAAAACAAAAATTGTAACAAAAGCTAAAATGGTACCATCTCTTTAAGAAAACCAGCAGCGAGCATCTGATGTGTTTTGAGAGAAGAGTTGCACCATTTGTGCACCACATCCATTTTATGTATGATTAAAACTTTCTTTTTACTTTGATTAACAACTTACTGTAAAGAACACTCAGCAGGGGGGGGGTTGATGTAATTGGATATCGCAATATTTTTAGGTGATCATCACCAAAATATTTTTACATATTGTCCAGTCCCAGCTCAAACAACATTGCCAATATCAGGATTGACGTTATTGTACAAGGGCTTCAATTAAGTTGTCTGAAGGAATCCCCATAGCGCTTCTTGAAATGTCTCATTCCCTTCAACTCAGGGAACTGAGGTTACTCGTGTAACTGGAGATGCTTTATTTGTGATGTCAGCACAGGACATTTCAAACAGAAAAGAATGATGGCCAAGCTTTAAGATTGTTATAATCAGAATTTTTGTTTTTTAATTAATAAAGAAAATTCTCTCCCCAATTTGGAATCCCCAATTCCCACTGTACTCTAAGTCCTTGTGGTGGCTTAGTGACACCTCAATCTGGGTGCGGAGGACGAATCTCAGTTGCCTCCACATCAGAGACTGTCACCCCGTGCATCTTATCACGTGGCTTGTTGAGCGTGTTACCGCGGAGACAGTGCATGTGGAGGCTTCATGCCATCCACACACACACACACACACACACACACACACACACACACACACAAAACTCGCCACGTGTCCCACCAAGAGCGAACCACATTATAGCGACCACGTGGAGGTTACCCATTGTTACTCGACCCTCCCTAGCAACCAGGCCAATTTGGTTGCTTAGGAGACCTGACTGGAGTCACTCAGCATGCCCTGGGATTCCAACAGCACATCCCATAGGTGCTCAATCGGATTGAGATCTGGGGAATTTGGAGGCCAAGTCAACACTCTTTGTCATGTTCCACAAACCATTCCTGAACAATTTTTGCAGTGTGGCAGGGTGCATTATCCTGCTGAAAAAGGTCACTGCCATCAGGGAATACCATTGCCATGAGGGAGTGTGCGTGGTCTGCAACAATCTTTAGGTAGGTGGTACGTGTCAAAGTAACATCCACATGAATGCTAGGACCCAAGGTTTCCCAGCAGAACATTGCCCAGAGCATCACACTGTCTCCGCCGACCTGCTTTCTTCTCATAGTGCATCTTGCTTAAATTACATCTTAAAATGATGCACATGCACCTGGCTGTCCACATGATGTAAAAGGAAATGTGATTCATCAGATAAGGCCACTTTCTTTCATTGTTCCATGGTCCAGTTCTGATTCTCACGTGCCCATTGTAAGCACTTTTGCCGGTGGATAGGGGTCAGTATGGGCACTCTGATCAGTCTGCGGCTAGCCAGCCCCATACCCAGAAATCTGCAATGCACTGTGTGTGCTCACACCTTTCCATCATGGCCAACATTACGTTTTTCAGCAATCTGTGCTACAGTAGCTCTTCTGTGGGATCGGACCAGATCTAGCCTTCACTCCCAATGCGCATCAATGAGCTGTGGGTGCCCATGACCCTGTTGCCGGTTCACTGCTTGTCCATCCTTGGACTACTTTTGGTAGGTACTAACCACTGGATACCAGGAACACCCCATAAGACCTGCCATTTTGGAGATGATCTGACCCAGTCATCTCGCCATCACAATTTGGCCCTTGTCAAAGTCGCTCAGATCCTTACGCTTGCCCATTTTTCCTGCTTCCAACAGATGAAATTCAAGAACTGACTGTTTACTTGCTGCCTAATATAATAAAACCAAATCCCTTTATTGTCACTCAACTATATACACAAGTGCAACAGTGGGTGAAAGTCTTGGGTGCAGTTCCAAGAAGTATGACAATTACATTAAACATCTGATTTACACATAACAGTTTACACATCATGTTACACAATACAATATACACCTAATAATATACACAAAATAAGAATACAGTATTATTACCCCCCCGCCCCAATATGTAATCAGTGGAAATAAATATAAAGTGTTGTACTGACTTTCAGCTGTTGGTTGATAGTCAGTTCCCAGTGTGTTTAGAGAAGTATAAAATATGAGTCCAGACTGAGGCTAATAAAGTGCAGTGCTGATATATGTATCGTGAGTGATCAAGAGTTCAAAAGTCTGAATGCTTGGGAAAGAAGCTGTCATGAAGTCAGCTGGTGAGGGTCCTAATGCTGCAATACTGCCTGCCTGATAATAGCAGAGAGAGCAGCCCACGGCTCGGGTAGCTAGAGTCTCTGATGATCCTCCAAGCTTTTCACACACCGCCTGGTATACTGTAGATATCCTGGAGGGAGGGAATCTAACCTCCAATGATGTGTCTGGCAGTTCGCACCACACTTTGCAGGCTTTGCGGTTGAGGGCGGTGTGGTTGATGTACCAGACAGTGATGCAGCCAGTCAGGATGCTCTCTACAGCCATGGCCAAAAGTATTGGCAGTGACATAAATGTTGTGTTTTGCAAAGTTTTCTGCTTCAGTTGTTGTGGTGTCGATTCACATAGTTTCTAGATTATTGTGCCAAGTGATCAGATGCATTTTAAATAATTGCAAAAAGCTTCATTTGCTAAAATTAACCCAAATTTCACTGTTTATTGGCCCTGGCACAAAATGACCAGCTAACATCATTTGACTAATCATATCAGCAATAACATATGGTATCAAAATGTCCTGCAAGAGCAACTTCTCTCAACGATCCAGGAGTAATTTGGTGATGATCTGTGCATTTTCCAGCATGATGGAGCACCACGTCACAAGGCAAAATAAAGTGGCTCACTTAATTATTAAAGTGGATAATTAAGTGGCTCAGAGATCCTTACAATTAAATTTTGAATCCGTGGCCAGGCAACTCCCTGGATCATAATCCCATAGAGAACCTGTGGTCAATCCTCAAAAGGCGAGTGGACAAGAAGAAGCCCACATATTGTGATCAACTCCGAGTCCTAATAAGGCAAGAATGGGTCGCCATCAGTCAGGATTTGGCCCAGAAGCTGATGTCCAGCATCCCAGACTGTCTTTTCTCCTGAAGTCCAGCATAAGATCCTTGGTCTTACTGACCTTGAGGGAGAGGTTGTGCTCTTGACACCAACATGTCAGAGTGTGCACCTCCTCTCTCTAGGCATTGTCAGTGATCAGACCTACCACCATTGTATCATCAGCAAACTTAATGATGTATTGGAGCTATATGTTGCCACACAGTCATGTGTGTAAAGGGAATACAGGCGTGGACTAAGAACACAACCCTGTGGGGCTCCAGAGTTGAAGGTCAGTGATGTGATGTTGCTGCCCAATCAAACCACCTGGCATCTGCTTGACAGAAAGTCCAGGATCCAGCCGCACAGCGAGCTGTTTAAGCCCAGAGTTTCACATCAAGCTTGGAGGGCACTATGGTGTTGAATGCTGAGCTGTAGTCTACGAACAGCATTCTCACATATGTGTTCCTTTTTTCCAGGTGGGAGAGAGCAGTGTGTAGTGTAAGTGCAATGTCATCATCAGTGGAATGTGATCTCCGATTAGCCTCTCAAAGCATTTGCTGAAGATGGGGTCAGAGCAACAGGACGCCAGTCATTTAAGCAAGTGATTTTGAGTTGCTTTGGTACAGGCACAACAGTGGATGTATCAAAGCATGTGAGGACCGAAGACAGGGAGAGAGAAAGGTTGAAAAGGTCCGTAAAAACACCAGCCAGATGGTTTGCACACGCTCTGTTGACGTGGCCTGGAATGCCTTCTGGACCAGCGTCTTTACGGATATTCACCCGTCAGAAGGATTGGGTTCCGCTACAGAGACGGAGTGTGAACTAAACTCTGTAGCTTCGGCAATGAGAACGCTCTCCACGAGGGCTGTGTTATTTCCCTCGAAACGAGCATAAAAAGTATTAAGCTCATCCGAGAGAGGCAGCGGTGTTCACGGTGGAGTTTTTATTCTCTTTGAAGTCTATAATGATATTAATTCCCTGCCGCATGCTTATAGAGTCAGTGGTGTTGAACTGTCCTTCAATCTTGTGCCTGTACTGGCGTTTGGTTACTCTGATTTGCGGAGGGCATAACTGGCTCCAAAACAGCGGGTCGGCATTGAGGAATTTAAAGTCTGGTTTTCGGTGTGCAACTGAAGAACCAATGTCCAAAGGTGTTTGTCTATCATAGACAAGGCAGATGTCATCCAAGTTGAAAAACACAAGAATTGTGACAAACCAAACCAAAAAACTGCAAAAATATGTCAGAGCTTGTAGTGCAGCTGCCATACTCAGTGCCATCTTGAAGCATTTGCCTATATCCCACCCTTTGACAGGTGCCACTATAACAATATAATCAATGTTATTCACTTCACGTGTCAGTGGTTTTAATGTTGTGGCTAATCAGTGTATGTGATCATATATTTGTCACAGGGCAGTGAAAGCAGATTTACCTTTTATAAAAAAAAAAACTGAGCACTTCTAAAACCACAATAAAACAGCTAAATAAATTGTGCAACTTCTGAGTGATTAAATAATTTGGTAATAGATTCTGACATTACAGTTGATTGTAATCAAAATGGAAAAAAAAGGGGGAAAAAAGAACAGAAACATACCTGAAGGAATAAAATAATCTTCACTCTTTTGATCATCTGCTGCAGTTTCTTCTTTTATCTCCTCCTGCTTCACTTCAGTCTTCACTCTCATCTTCATCAGGTTCCTGCAGTCCAGCAGCTTCACTGAACACATCTTCACTGGTATCTGCAGCATCTGCTGTTCATCATCATCTTCATCACTCTGTTGTTCCTCTGCTGTGATTTCTTCTTTTATCTCCTCCTGCTTCACTTCAGTCTTCACTGGTGTCTGCAGCATCTGCTGTTCTCCAGCGTTACAGACAGAAGTCAGAGACCCTGTGGAGGTTTGATCACCTTGATTACTGTAACACACATCAATATCCAGAATGGACAGATCAGTTCCTACTGATTTGCAACAGCTCACATCCACCTGCTCTCTCATGATGTACATCTGAACACAAAAACATCATCATTATATTGGACTGACATTCAAACTCAAAAACATTATTAAACACAATAAAATTCTGAAATGGTATCAAAATGAATGTGTTTGGTTTCGTTTTCCTGACTGCAGGCATATTATCAGCTATCATAACAGGCTTATTTACTATGCAATATATTATCATCTACTGTGAACTAATTTACAATCAGCCGCTGTATTTAAAGAGCTCATATCAGACATTAAACGTGATATTCTCAGATTGCTGCACGTTTTTACTGGAACTGAATATTTTAAAGCGTTCATCACAAACCAATTCTTCATGTGGAGATAATACGCTTTGTGGTCATTAAAACGCCAAATACAGAAAAACAACACGCACAGAAAAATATAGACATATAAACATAGATCTTAATTTACATACAACATAAATATGTAAAACACAAACAAAATTACCTAAGCTCAAACCGTCAGCAGCTCTTCTTCGTTTGCTGTTCTACGACGGTTCGCAAACCCATTGGTACATTACCGCCACTTATTGCCCATTTTGACCATTGACACTCTATTTACAAATAAAATATCTAAACCACCCTATCGAATTCTTGAATGTAATCTGTTCTCCGTCAGCAGCTCTCGTTTAATCTCGTGTTTTATATACTAACTCAAGGTGAGTTTATGTCATACTGTGTCGTGTTCAGAAGGGATACCTCTCGCGTTAAGTTCTCGCGCATGCGCATTCTATTATGACGCTTTTCCCGCTCGCCTCAGAGTATTGAATTGTTTGAGATGACAAACGCTTCGCTTTGAACAGACGGCTGCAGTCAGGTGAGGAGTGAAATACTTGCTGTAAAGTCGGACAATTCTCACTTCTCGTTCTGGTTCAGACACCTAGAGATCAATATATATCGCGGCATTCATGTTCATGCGCTGTTGATGATAAAGTGGATATTATAAATCCTGTGGCTTTAAAACTAAAACATGATTAAAAAGACACACAGTGTACCGGTTATTTAATTTCTCCAAATAAGACGTGTCTCTCCATCCAATTTTAGTTTAATAAAGACAAGTATTTTAGATATTTCAGAAATGTGTTAAAAAAAAAAAAATCCCATATCCCATACAGAGGTCAGTGTTGGGAATATTCACAAATAATATTCATACATATTAAATATGGTACTAGAGATAATTTTTTTTTTTTTTACATTTTAGAGGATAATTAAACATCACATCAAGGTTTTATATATATATATATATATATATATATATATATATATATATATATATATATATACACATACATACATACACACACTCACCTAAAGGATTATTAGGAACACCATACTAATACTGTGTTTGACGGTTTGACCCCCTTTCGCCTTCAGAACTGCCTTAATTCTACGTGGCATTGATTCAACAAGGTGCTGAAAGCATTCTTTAGAAATGTTGGCCCATATTGATAGGATAGCATCTTGCAGTTGATGGGAGATTTGTGGGATGCACATCCAGGGCACGAAGCTCCCGTTCCACCACATCCCAAAGATGCTCTATTGGGTTGAGATCTGGTGACTGTGGGGGCCATTTTAGTACAGTGAACTCATTGTCATGTTCAAGAAACCAAATTGAAATGATTCGAGCTTTGTGACATGGTGCATTATCCTGCTGGAAGTAGCCATCAGAGGATGGGTACATGGTGGCCATAAAGGGATGGACATGGTCAGAAACAATGCTCAGGTAGGCCGTGGCATTTAAACAATGCCCAATTGGCACTAAGGGGCCTAAAGTGTGCCAAGAAAACAACCCCCACACCATTACACCACCACCACCAGCCTGCACAGTGGTAACAAGGCATGATGGATCCATGTTCTCATTCTGTTTACGCCAAATTCTGACTCTACCATCTGAATGTCTCAACAGAAATCGAGACTCATCAGACCAGGCAACATTTTTCCAGTCTTCAACTGTCCAATTTTGGTGAGCTCTTGCAAATTGTAGCCTCTTTTTCCTATTTGTAGTGGAGATGAGTAGTACCCGGTGGGGTCTTCTGCTGTTGTAGCCCATCTGCCTCAAGGTTGTGCGTGTTGTGGCTTCACAAATGCTTTGCTGCATACCTCGGTTGTAACGAGTGGTTATTTCAGTCAAAGTTGCTCTTCTATCAGCTTGAATCAGTCGGCCCATTCTCCTCTGACCTCTAGCATCAACAAGGCATTTTCGCCCACAGGACTGCCGCATACTGGATGTTTTTCCCTTTTCACACCATTCTTTGTAAACCCTAGAAATGGTTGTGTGTGAAAATCCCAGTAACTGAACAGATTGTGAAATACTCAGACCGGCCCGTCTGGCACCAACAACCATGCCACGCTCAAAATTGCTTAAATCACCTTTCTTTCCCATTCTGACATTCAGTTTGGAGTTCAGGAGATTGTCTTGACCAGGACCACACCCCTAAATGCATTGAAGCAACTGCCATGTGATTGGTTGATTAGATAATTGCATTAATGAGAAATTGAACAGGTGTTCCTAATAATCCTTTAGGTGAGTGTATATTATATATATATATATATATATATATATATATATATATATATATATATATATATATATATAATTATTATTATTTTATTTAATCTTTCAATTTTTATTTTTATAGCTGAAGATTGATTATTGGCATAGGCTATAGCTATGTGTAATTATGATGAGAAGGCAGAGGCATTAGGATACATAAGCATAGCTTTAATGAACAAACACACAGATGGCAGGCATACAGGTTAAACAAAATAGGCAGGCAAAGTCAATAATCCAAAAGCAGTCAGAGAAACAGGCAAACAATCCAAAACAGTAGGCAAAGATCTAAGCAACATAAAAAAGTTTGTTAATCAGAGCAACATAAAATAGTGTATAATGCACAGAAATGTAATCCACAGAATAACAAGACTATGTAATGACCAATGAGAGCAATGTGAATATATACACATGGTGATGAGATAGAAACAAGCATACAAGAAATAAGATAGATGGTATGAGCAGCGACACATGAAAGGTAGGAGAGATGCAATAAGATGGCAGCAAAATTCTGTAAGTTACAGGAGTAATTTTATTATTTTGAATGGTCCTACGTACCTTGGGCTTAGTTTTCTTGATGGGAGTTTGAGACGTAGGTCCCGAGTGGAAAGCCAGATGCATTGTACAGGTTTCATATGAGGAGCTTGACAGCAATGATGGTCAGTATATAGTTTTTGCCATTTAATGTGTATTTGGCACTGAGTTCCATGTTTGCTCACTCCTCCTGATTCAATAATCCACTGCCAGAATGTTTGCCAGACCACTGGAAAAGCAGAGGCTGGAAACCCAGAACACATTGGAATGGTGTAAGATCTGTGAATAATTTTTTCTGTCAATTTTGTGCATACTCCTCCCAAGGTAGGAAAAAACTCCACTTGATTTTGATGATAGTAAGAGCGGAGGAGGTGTTCAATCTCCTGGTTGAGTCTCTCGGATTATCCGTTTAACTGTGGATGATACCCAGATATAAGGCTGATATTAAAATTTAACATTTGACAAAATGCACTCCACACAAGAGAATTGGGTTCCTCGGTCAGACACGATATCATCAGGTAAGCCACAGAGGCGGAAAAACATTCTGGAAAATCGTCTCTGCTGTCTCTAGAGCGGTTGGTAGTTTCTTTAATGCAATGAGGCGACAAGCTTTGGAAAACCTGTCAATAATCAGCAGAATAGTTCTGTTACCTTGGGATCCAGGGAGATCAGTGATGAAATCGAGAGACAGGTGAGTCCAAAGTCATCGTGGAACAGGTAGAGGTTGAAGTAATCCAGCAAGCACTTGTTTTGAGGATTTGGATTGTGCACAAATATTACATCTTCTTACAAATATAGACACATCAGAAAGTAGGATAGGCCACCAGAACTTATTTTATACTAATGTGGCAGTAGCATTAATACCTGGGTGTCCAGCACTTGGAGAGGTGTGTACCCAGTGAATTAGTCATGTACGCACAGCTTCAGAGATGTATGTCCTGCCTTGAGTGCAATTGCTCGTGGGATGATCAGATTCCTGAGCCTGCTGGATCTCATCCATGATCTCTAATCGGACAAGTGCTACCAGTAGAGAGGAAGGCAGAATAGACTTGTGGTATGTACTAACCACAGGGGGCATCATGGAGATGTGACAGTGGAATCTGCCTTACCGTTCTTCGAGCCAGGTCTATAGGTGATGGTAAAGTTGAACCAGTTGAAGAATAATGCCCAGCGTGCTTGTCTCGGGTTGAGTCTTTTGGCTGCCTGCATGTATTCCAGATTATGATGATCGGTAAAAACTTGAAATTAATGTTGTGCCCCCTCAAGCCAATGTTGCCACTCTTCAAATGCATTCTTCCTTGCCAGAAGTTTGCTATTAGCAACATCGTAATTTCATTCAGTGGACGAAAGCTTGCGGGAGTAAAAGATGCAGGGGAATAATTTAGAAGGTGTTCCATACCTTTGTGAAAGAACTGCCCCCACTCCACTATCCAAAGAATTGACTTCCACTATAAATGGCAAGGCGGGATCAGGGTGATGGAGGATGTGAGTGGTAGTGAAATGGGTCTTGAGTTCCTTGAATGCTTGTATGGCTACATCATTCCACTTCAATCCCTTGAGTTGACCCTTAAACAAGGTAGTGAGAGGGGCTGCTACCAAGCTTAAGTTCCGGATGAATCTCCTGTAGAAATTTGCTAAGCCCAGTAAACATTCTAACAGATTTGGGGTGTGGCCAATCTTGGACAGCTTGCACCTTTGAATTGTCTCTCCACCCCTTTGCGCTCAGAATATATCCTTAGAAAGATATGGTGGTGCAGTGAAACTCACATTTTTCTGCTTTGGCAAATAACAGGTTGTCCTTAAGGCATTGTAAGACTTTTCGGACGTGTTGAGTATGTGTCTCCATCAAGAATTAATAAATTAGTGTGTCATCGATGTAGATGATTGTCCACTAATATATCATGTCATGAAATACCTCATTCACAAAGGCTTGAAAGACTGTAGGTGAGTTAGCTAATCCAAAAAGCACCACCTTGTATTCAGTGTCCTGATGTCATCAGAAACACCATCTTCCACTCATCTTCCTTGCTGAGAATCTGCGGATGAGATTGTAGATGTTGTGTAAATCCAGTTTTGTGAAGTATTTAGTGTCACGTAGTTGTTCAAGGTCAGCTAGTACAAGTGGAAGTGGGTAACAATATTTGATCATTATGGCATTGAAGCCACGATAATCAATGAAAGGCTGATGATCCCCATCCTTCTTTTCAATGAGGAAGAAACTGGCAGCTGTCAGAGAAGTGGATGGGCAAATAAACCCGAGCTCAAGTGTTTTGTTGATGTACTCTCAGTCTCAAGAGTTGAAAGAGGATACATTTTCTTCTTCGTCTGAGAAATTTTAGGTAGTAATTTGATGGCACAGTTTTGTGGATGATGAGGTGGTGACTGAGTGGCCTTGGCTTTGCTGAATACTTCATACAGGTCTGAGTAAACAGAAGAATCCCTCACACTGAGATCAGTATGGGATACATCCATGTAAGAGATGCGGCATGGGAAAGGAGTGCAATGACAAGACATTGACGATAACATTGATGGCTCCATTTCAAAATTTGTCCTTTGCTCAAGGAAAGCACAGGATTATGTTGGGTGAGCCATAGAAACACTAGTATCAGAGGATTGTGAGGAGAGTTGATGACAAATAGCTTGATGCATTCAGAATGAAGAATCCCAATTTTTTGTGATGTATTCTGTGATGTGCTGTATGGCACTGGAGCTGAGGCCGTCCATCTAATGCTGAGATGCATATGGAGGGAACAAAGGGAAAAAGTGGTAAGTTCAAGTCTTTGAATGTTTTATGATCCATGAAGCTACCAGAAGCACCAGAATCAACCAAAGCAGGAATAGAGATTTGGTGAGAATTGTAGGAGATAGTTGAGGCCACAACTAGTCAATTGTTGGTTGGATTAAATGAAAAGGATTCGCTCTCCATTGAGAGTCTAGATGTCTCAGGCTGAGTGGGACAGGTGGTGAGCAGGTGTCCACTTTGACCACCATAGAGATATAACCCCAGACATCAGCTCTGTAGTTTCTCCTCAAGAGTTAAGTGGGTGTTTCCGCATAGGTTCTGTAACTGAGCAGATTGTGAAATACTCAGACCGGCCCGACACCTGCATAGGTTCTGTGGGTGGTGAGTTATTAACTAAAATCCTTAAGAAAGTTGGAATCCGACGAGAGTTTGTTGGAATCTGACGAGAATTTCTAAGAAGATTATCCAATCTTATGGAAAGGGTAATGTATTGATCCAACGTGAGATTCTCATCCCAACATGCAAGTTCAGTCTGGAGAACTCAGTTCAGACAACTACAGTACAGAGTTATCAGGGGATCATCAGGCCAGCCAGCTTGAGCCGCCAAGTATGGATTTTGAGCACATAATCTGCTGCTGAAGAATTACCTCAAGTCAAGTGGTTTTTTATACCTTGATGTATAGAGAGGAACTGCTCACCAACCTCCTTTCCGACCGCCGGGTGTTCGAACACCTCCTGAAATGGAGTTCTGAACTGCTTGACGGAATAACGGAGATGGTTCTCCTTCTCCCAAATGGCCTTAGCCCAGAACAGTGCCCTCCCTGACAGGAGGGAGGTGATAAAGGCTACCTGAGATTCTTTGTGGAATACATGTGAGGTTGAGACAGAAAAATTGTACATTGCATGAGAAAGCTCTTGCACTGGGATGGTGTACCAACATTAAGCTTGTCGGGAAATGCCAAGAAAGGATTTCCTGGGGAGTGTGAGAAAGTGTGTGTGGGAGCAATCGCAAGCGGAGCAGTAGTGTCATTAGCAGAAGCCATAGAGGGGTTTGAATGCATGAATTTTACAAGTTCATCAGTAAGTGTTGTAAGTTTGCAGAGCTGCTTGTGATGTTCGGTGAACACGGATGCTTGTGAAGCTTGTGTACCTGGTGAACCTCTGCTGGATCCTGGGTAGGCGAAATCTTCTGTAATGAGAGTGAGAAGGCAGAGGCATTAGGATCCATAATCAGAGCTTTACTGAACAAACACACAGATGGAAGGCGTACAGGGTAAACTAAATAGACAGGCAAATTCGATAATCCAAAGGCAGTCTGAGAAACAGGCAAACAGTCCAAAACAGTAGGCAAAGACAAATATCCAAGAGACAGGCAAAAGTTTAACCAGATCAACATAAAACAGACTATAATGCTCAGAAATGTAATCTGCAGAATAACAAGACTTCACAATGAACAATGTGAGCAACGTGAATGGTGATGAGATAGAAACAAGCAACAGGTTATATGAATTAAGGTCAGAGTCAGTTCTCGGGCGAGGATGACCTCTGCTGGTGATTTTCAGGAATTGCAGTTGTGGATGTGACACCATGGTATTACCACAGAAGGGCTGACTGCATACTCTGTAATTCCTATTATTTGAGCACATCTGTTAGCAGACCATCCAAAATTAAAATTTTTCCATTTCCATGCTCCCAACATTCTTCCAGCACCCTCTTAACTGGATGATTCTAATCAATTCCTTTTAAATTAATCCAATACATTATTGACCCACATATACACTATCAGTCAAAAGTTTTGAAACGCTTGACTGAAATGTTTCTTGTGATCTTAAAAATCTTTTGATCTGAAGGCGTATGCTTAAATGTTTGAAACTAGTTTTGTAGACAAAAATATAATTGTGCCACCATATTAATTTATTTAATTCTAAAACAAAAATGTTATATAAAAAAACAAAGGTTTTGAAATTGATGATTTGGACCAAATAATAAAGAAAAGCAGCCAATAAGTGCTCAATATAGATGGGAACTACTTCAATACTGTTTAAAATGCATCCCAGAGTGATAACTCAAGTAGTTGGTTGCGAAAATGTCAAGTGTACATGTCTGCAATTTCTAGGCAAAGGGTGACTACTTTCAAGATGCAAAAATATGACACAGTTTTGATTTATTTTGGATATTGTTTAGTCACTACATAATTCCCATAGTTCCATTTATTTTATTCCATAGTTTTGATGATCATTATTTTTTTAATAAAGAATGAGTAAGTGTTTCAAAACTTTTGACCAGTAGTGTACCTATGAAGATATAAAGGTACTGGCCCCATTTCCACCTGCAAGTCTGGGATTGGAGATGACTTAAATCATATTCTTAGGGCTTGATCCTGCACTGATTCTATCTTTGTCAATATATATGCTGATGCATAACCATATATTATCCTCCCATAGTCGATTGATGACCTGATTACTGCACAATATATTCTTCTTAAAGAATTCTTTGAGCTCACCATTTGACTCCAGCCAAGCATCTTCTCCATCAGATTCTTAGCATGTATTCTAAATGTTAATCTAGGTTCCAACCATATACCCAGGTATTTTATAACTGGGAATTGTTCTAGTACCTGATTATATAATTTCAGTTTAACCTTTGGGACAGTTTTCTTTTTTGTGAAGCACATCACTTGAGTTGTCACTGACAAGCAGTAACAACACATATTAACCCCTCTACCATAACCACTGCTGCCTGTATGATCAATTCCATGTATGTTTTATTACATCCTCTTTTCTATATTGCCCTGTCAATGAAATACAGTGATTTTCCAATGTCTACTTAAACATTATTAAAAATATAATTTATCATTATATTAAATTATTCTGAACTATAAACACTTCTCTGGGGAGTTCCATTATCTATTGTATAAACTTTAGAATATTCTGATCCTACCCTCCTTGATAGGTAAGACGAGGAGAAGGGCTTGGCCAGGCCGTCAGGGTGGATGTCTGGTGCCGAGTTACCCAATCAGCAGGAGAGAGATAAAAAGGAGATGGAGACGCCATTGCGGGAAAGAGTTGCACACAGCTCACTTATCATGTGCAATGTACATGGACTGTTTATGTTTGGAGGGATGGACACCATTTAGCGCTGTTGTGCATGAGGTTAATGAGCACGTTTATCTTTTTTCTGTTTCTTTGGTTCTGGGGAATATTCAGGGTTTGTCTGTTGCACTAATGTTTTTAATAAAATCAAATAGTCAGTCACAATACAGAACACACACACACTTGCACACAAAAATGAAGAGATGGAACTGTAAAATATCATCTAGTTACTGTTGTAACCTCCGTTCCCTGATGTAGGGAACGAGACGTTGTGTTGAGTGAAGCGACACTAGGGGACTTTCTTGAAGGCCTCGGTAACCTCTGAACTTGAGAAAAGGCCAATGAGAATTTGGCAGACAGAATTTGTATGTCCCTCCCCTGGACATACGGGTATAAATGGAGGAAATCGTGCATCTGTTCATTCAGGTTTTGCACTGAGGAGCCGAGAATAAGATTGGGCCGTTACAGTGGCTCGGTTCAGCATTGTGGCCAGGGGGACACAACGTCTCATTCCCTGAAGGTTACAACAGTAATCTAGACGTTCCCCATCTGTCATTATCTTCGACGTTGTGTCGAGTGTGCTCGAACCCACAAGGGGACGGGCATGGCCTGGGTGTGATAGGCCAAAGCAATGGCGTCAATGATCCAGTGTGAAAGCCTTTGTTTGGAGACAGCGTTCCCTTTCCGCTGTCCACCAAAGCAGACAAAGAGCTGAGGAGAACATCTAAAACTCTGCATGCAGTCCACATAGGTACGCAAAGCAAGCACCGGACACCGCAATGAAAAGGCTTGGCCTGCCTCCTCTCGGGGCAGCACAGATATGGCGGCTACATAAACCTTCAAGGTGGAGGGGGACAGCCTTCCCTCCAGCCTCTCCTGCAGAAATGAGAGCACTGACCCGACTGCATCTCTGTGGGTCTTCAGATCGGGAAGAACACCAATTCGCACAATTCAAACAAGCGCCACTTCAGGAAGTAAAGTTGCCTGCTAGAGGGAGCCTCCACCCACCTCCACCTCCTCTCGGCCCTCCACCAGGGGGCGGAGTAGTCTGCTTACCAGCTCCGGAGCAAATGTCTCGTTCCCTGGGTCGTCCATCTCAGGAATGCTTGGGAGCCTTCCGGGTCCTCGAGGACGTTCAGGAGACGGGGGGGACGTGCGCTTCCTGCATGGCACTCGACACTGGGGCTGAGAGCTGGGCCCAGGTTGAGGCAGAGCTGACTGGTGTTTGGGAGCTGCAGGGGAATGCCCTCAGCGAGCAGATGGAGCACAACCCGCACTGGATTGGCGGGGCTTGATGTGGGAAATGGACTCCATCTGTTTCTTCACCACGAGAACTGCCGGGCGAATTCGTCAATGGTGTCACCGAATAGGCCAAGCTTCTCGACCAGGTTCAGCCATAAGTGACTGGACGACGAGGGTGGCCATTGCCTGCCCGAGTGTCCGCGCTGTGACCTTCGTGGTCGGCGAGGTCAGTCGCTGAGCACAGTTACTGCAACATGTCAGGGTCAGGACTACCCAAGTGCAGATCTTTGAGTGCCTTAGCCTGGTGAACCTGCAGGAGTGCCATGGCATGCAGGGCAGAGGCGGCCTGTCCGGAGGCACTGTAAGCTTTGGTGGTCAGTGACAACGTCATCCTACAGGCCTTGGAGGGGAGCAGTGGCCGATCCCGCCAGGTGTTGGCATTTTCAGGACACCGGTGGATAGCAACCGCTCTTGTCCACCTGGGGGACCTCAGAGTACCCATGGGCCACCCCGCCGTCGAGGGTAGTGAGAGCGGATGAGTGAGGAGGTCGGTTGGGGCAGTGAAAGGTGCCCTCCATGACCCCGTCAGCTCATCATGCACCTCTGGGAAGAAAGGGACCTTGGGAGCGGTGTTGCTGTGAGTGGCGCCCGGACCCGAGGAACCAATTGTCTAGCCGTGAGGGCTGCGGGAAGGACGGAGGGTTCCAGTCCAACCCCACGCTGACGGCGGCCCGGGCAAGCATGTCGGCCATCTGGGCGTCAGCCTCAGACTGGAAATGCTGACCCGAAAGTGGCAGTCCAGTCAAGTCTTCCGCATCAGACGCTGGAACGCTCTCCGATGCATCGGCAAATTCATCATCCAGCTCGGGGGGCTCGAGGGAGTAAACAGACTGGCCATGAGTTAAGCCGCTCTCCCCTCAAGCCCAGACGGAAGTCAACGAGCATGCAGGGTGGGCAGATGGTTCGTAGGGATCTACCCGGTGAAACAGAGCCCGCTGCCATCCCCAAATCGCATCCATTGCCAGCCGGGTCATCCTCAATCCCATGGGAAGGAGCGATGCGGGGGGTGGCTGGAGTGGCGTTCCTCTTCAAGAAGGAAAGCCGCTACCGCAATGTTGCCATGGTTAAGTTCTCGCAGTGAGAACATGAACAATCCACAAACGCCACCTCAATGTGATCGCGGCTCATACACACGAGCCAGCGTCTCAGGAGCAGAGAGAAATCAACAACATCCAGGAACTACACAGGGGCGGAAGGGCATCTTTACAAAGACGCGTCCTGAAAAGGACGTTCAACGACAGCTGTGCATTGCTCTTTTGAGAAAATAAACTCTTTTAGAAATATTCTATTTTAGAAGCACTGTCGAAGCGCCCAGGGGCAAAGCTGCACTGCCGTGCAGAGAAGGTGAGAGCCGCTGATATGCATCATAGATCCAACAGCAGACACTCTAAAGAGGTGAGTGGAACAGTAGTGATCTCAGCTCGCTGATCGCACAACCGCTACGCTCCGAATAAGAAATCTGAATGAACAGATGCACGATTCCCTCCTTTTATAACCGTATGTCCGGGGGAGGGACATGCAAATTCTGTCTGCCAAATTCTTATTGGCCTTTTCTTAAGTTCAGAGGTAACCGAGGCCTTCAAGAAAGTCCCCTAGTGTCGCTTCACTCGATCGTCGAAGTGAGCAACAGACGGGGAACCAGATTTCAAAACAGACACACACACACACACACACACACACACACACACACACACACACACACACACACACACACACTTACACACAAATTAACTGGCGAGAGTATAACACAGAAAATTACATTTCACTTTATGCATGTTTAAATTGCATTTACTTTATTGTGGAAGTATAATGCGTATGCAAGTTTACTCATTGTCTGTTTGTGGATATTGCACATTTTATATTGCCGCTCTGTGAGAAGCACCCAAATATGAATTTAATTGCACTTGGTCCATAGTACTCATTACATATGACAAAAAATACTTTAAGACTTGGAATTTTGACAGTGAACATCAAAGGGGTTGCCTTTATTTTACTGACCACTTAAACTAAAATTAAGTCAATTTCTTGATACAAGACAAAGTCTTGTACCATTCAGACTGAAGAAACTATTTTTATTTAAAAAAAAAAAAAATTACTGTCTATTGAATTGTTATTTTCAATGCTTGAAGTTATGTTTAGCAATGTCACTTGAAGCAATGTCATCTGATGTGGCCACTAAAAATTAGTGAAATCACTGCAGCAGCAGTGGCAAAGATGGATAACAAGGCCAACAGTTACATAACGAAGAGGCTGGGCTTGCCACATTGTGTTTCAGATGTAGCATTGTTTTGAAGAAGTGCCGTACAGCTGCCACTAAAGACCATCTGCTTAGGTGACGAGCAGGAGAAGACCAGGCTGGTCTTAGAGCTCAAGGAATTGACATTGAGGCCTGGTCAAGCCCACGTACAAACAGGCTGCATTTGGAAGGCAGAGCAGGTTGGAAACCAGTCAGTTTCAAGGCTGAAGCACCAAGATATTGTACAGATGTTTATTTGAATTTTCAACAATTTATTTGAAGCATTGCACCTGAAGAGGGACATCTCTCTGTGATTACTTTGGGAAACACTTTTTCATATGAGTATCTACATGACTTGCTAAGATGAAACTCCTCCAACATGAGCAGTATGAACTCTCTCGTGTTTTTTCAAGTATTTTGATGCACTGAAACTCTTTCCACAAAGTGAACACTTGTAAGGTTTCTCTCCAGTATGAATTCTCTCATGTATTTTCAGGTGTTGAACCGAAGTGAAAGTCTTTCCACAGTGTGAGCACTTGTAAGGTTTCTCTCCAGAATGAATTCTCTTGTGTGTTTTCAAGTTTTCTGACTGAGTGAAACTTTTCTCACAGTATGAGCACTTGTAAGGTTTCTCTCCAGTATGGATTCTCTCATGCTTTTTCAGATTATATGATTCAGCGAAACTCTTTCCACACTGTGAGCACTTGTAAGGTTTCTCTCCAGTATGGATTCTTTCATGTTTTTTCAAGTGGTGTACTGAAGTGAAAGTCTTTCCACACTGTGAGCACTTGTAAGGTTTCTCTCCAGTATGCATTCTTTCATGTTTTTTTAAGTGTTGTACTGAAGTGAAAGTCTTTCCACACTGTGAGCACTTGTATGGTTTCTCTTCAGTATGAATTCTCTCATGTTTTTTCAGGTTGTATGACTGAGCAAAACTCTTTCCGCAATGTGAGCACTTGTAAGGTTTCACTCCAGTATGGATTCTCTCATGTTTTTTCATTTGTTGTAACAAAGTGAATGTCTTTCCACAGTGTGAGCACATGTAAGGTTTTTCTCCACTATGAATTCTCTCATGTGTTTTCAGGTTGTGTAAAAGAGTGAAAGTCTTTCCACAGTGTGAGCATTTGTATGGTTTTTCTCCAGTATGAACTCTCTCATGTGTTTTCAGGTTGTTTGACACACTGAAACTCTTTCCACAGTGTGAACACTTGTAAGGTTTCTCTCCAGTATGAATTCTCTCGTGTTTTTTCAGGTATTTTGAGACACTGAAACTCTTTCCACAGATTGAGCACTTGTAAGGTTTCTCTCCAGTATGAATTTCCTCATGTATTTTCAGGTATTTTGACTGAGTGAATCTCTTTTCACAGTGTGAGCATTTGTATGGTTTTTCTCCAGAATGGATTCTCTTGTGTGTTTTCATGTTTTTTGACTGATTGAAAGTCTTTTCACAGTGTGAACACTTGTAAGGTTTCTCTCCAGTGTGGATTCTATTGTGTGCTTTCAAGTTTTCTGTCCGGGTGAAAGTCTTTTCACAGTGTGAACACTTGTAAGGTTTTTCTCCAGTGTGAATTCTGTGGTGCTGTTTCAAATCGCTGGATTTAATAAAGGTCTTCCCACATTCAAAGCACATATGAGCCCTCATGCCTGTATGTATTTTCTGGTGCTCTTTCAAATAGGAATGGAGAGCAAAACTCTTTCCACAAAAAGAACACTTGTAAGGCTTCTCATTTGTGTGCAGTTTCAGATGTTGTTTTAGGACTGAATTCAAAACAAATGTTTTACCACATATATCACATTCAAATGGTCTTTCTCCAGAGTGCAAGAGGAGATGATCTTTGAGTTGGCCTGCATATGCAAAACTTTTTTCACACTGATGGCACGTGTAAGGTCTCTCTCCTTTATGAATTCTCATGTGTATATTGAGCTGGCTTTTATGTGATGAGAAATTCTTCTCAGTCTTTGAGCCACACAGGGATTTTTCTCCAATTGTAAAATCTTGATGTTTCTGATCCTGAATTTTCTCCACTTCATTCAGTTCTTGACTTTCCTCTTGCACTTCCATCAGCTCTAAAATGAACACATTAAACTGACATCAATCAATTCAAGTGAAAAAAGAACCCTAATGTGATGACAGAACAAACCAAACATTTAGTGTGGCTTTTGAGAGATGAAACCTCATTCTTAAAACATGAGTCACTTTGCATGAAAATATGAAACTTTAAAGAAACATACCTGAAGGAATAAAATCATCAAAATCACCACTCTGTTTTTCCTTTGTTGTGGTTTCATCATCATTCTCTGCTTTAATTTCTCCTCTCAACTCCATCAGGATCCTGCAGTCCAACAGCTTCACTGAACACATCTTTACTGGTGTCTGCAGCATCTGCTGTTCATCATCATCATCTTCATCACACTGTTGTTCCTCTGTTGTGTTTTCTTCTTTTATCTCCTCCTGCTTCACTTCAATCTTCACTGGTGTCTGCAGCATCTGCTGTTCTCCAGCGTTACAGACAGAAGTCAGAGACTCTGTGGAGGTTTGATCACCCTGATTACTGTCACACACACTCTCCTGAGCATCAGTAGAACAGAGTAAAGTGAGCTGTGAGTCCTGTGTGTCTCTGGATCTCTGTTCAGAGAGTTTGTCCAGCAGCTGCTGTGGTGTGGACTGATCTCTGCCGCGCCACACTGAATCCTGACATTCTGTGGAGGTCCCATCAGTCACACACACTGAAGATTGAATTTGCATTAATAATATGAACTGTCACTCTTTGAAATAATTTATACAATTTAACAGTATTTACATTGAGTCAACATTCATTGGTATAACAAAAGCTAAAATGGTACAGTCTCTTTAAGAAGAGTGGCACACAGTTTCTTCACGCCATCTGTGCTATATGCGATTTAAACTAATGTTTCTTTTTACACTCTGATCAACAACTGTCTGTAAAGAAAATAAATAATATTAAAAGAGATATTATTCAATGAAAATGGACTGAGTGGATCATATGGACACATATTTCAGGGAACTGCCCTGCGACAATACATTTGGATCTCTATGCTAAACTTTTTCACCACTTCACAACTCAACCACTGGCAAGTGAAATCTGAACATTTACTTGGCGGTTTATTTTTTTAGTCACCTAGCATTAAATCACATTTACAAGTGATTTACTGTGTCCACATTACATTCAGCAACAACACAAAGGCTCAGACTTTTTTTAAAAAATGTTCACCCATATACATAATGAAAAAAAAAGTGCCACAGTTGGTTGCTTTTCACATAGGTCAGATGGCCTGTTCCAATCTTGGGTGGTGTCTGGGACTATTTCTATGTAGTTTGCATGCCTAAGAAACAAATATTATCTTTCTACATATATTTGATGATTTTCACAATATTCCAATCCTGGATATCTGAAAATGTAGTATGGCAGGAGAAGAGTAATTTATGCATTAAGTGATACCTGATTGGGCAATTCAGTAATATTTTGGAGAAACTAGAACCCAACCATAACCCTGTCCCTAACCCAAACAAATCGGGTAACTGCCAGTGTTTTCCTGCCATCCTAAGTTTTGGAAATCCATGTGCAGGGGATATCACGAATATCATCAAAGACATGAGGAAAATAATATTTGTTTATCAGGCGTGCTAAATAGAAATAGTAAATGGCCAATTTCACTGGTTACTTACTTGTGACTATGTGACAATAAAGGGTTACTATATATATATATATATATATATAAAATGTAATTTCAAGCACTTTTCAATAAAACAAGCTAATAGTACAGGTATTGCTTTACTTATATTTATTGCGTTTATTTAAATCAATTTAATATAAGTGTTCCCATACCATCAAAGCTTTGGAATATTTGTATCGCATAAAGACACGCTTGAGTGCAACGCATATTTTCAAGGTGTCATTGAAAATCTTGCTGTAAGATGAATGAGAGCTGCGTTCGCGGCTACTGATAAGAGCTGATTTGAGTCCCCCTCACGGATGGTTGAGGAGCTCAGTTTACAGTGGTCCCTTCCAGTCAAGCTGGAAATATCTCGCCTGAATGAGTGGTCCTGCAGTCCAGCCGCCATCATGAGGTTATGTCTCAAAGGGCAGCACAATTCTTCTGGGAGATCAGGCTTAATTGTTAACTTGCCTCATTAAGTGTTTACCTCGATGATGGGCTATTATTACCCTGCTCGAGGCTCTGTTGTTCTTGCATGGGAATTTACAACTCTGAGGCCTAGGCTGTGCAAATGGCAATGTCAAACTGGGCGAAAAGCATCCGCCATTGCATTGTTAGGTCTTTTACATGAGATCTCTCCATCGCTGGCAGCACACCTGGCACCAGGGATGCATGCGCATTGGCATAATTTGCTGCTGTCTAGGAGCTCTAGCACCTTGGACAGCTCCAACCTTTTAACAGCATCATGCTGTGTCAGGTGTTCTGGCAAAAGGTGGTAATCACAGATGCCTTCAGCGCAGGCTGAGGCAAACTTTGCAGCAAGCTCCTAGCACTTCAGTCATCTGGAAATACTAGCCATCTCTTGGCCTTGAAGGCTTTGCATTCCGATGTAGCTAATCACATTCTGATTCGATTGGACAACATGACAGTGGTAGCTTACATAAATGGCATGCCCCGCTGGGGTGAGTGCCATTCTGCAAGCTGCAGCACTGTCCACGAGATGCCTCGAAGTTGTGGCTGGATGAGGATCTCACCCCTTCAATGCTTATGTAACAGCTATGTCCACGCCCCAGAGGCTGGATCCTCAGTGGGCAAACATGTTCTACTTTTCAGTTCCTCAAGGGAGCGAGGTGCCTAAACCCCCTCACCCTGCTACAGTCACAGCTTGGGATTTAAACCTGGTGCTCACAAGCCCCCTGTTCGAACCGTTAGAATTTGTTGAGTTGCATGTTCTGCACTCCTTTTGGCTCTGGCCACAATTAAACAGATGGTTGATATGCAGGCACCATCGGTCAACAGCTCATGCCTGGTATTTGGGCAGGGTTTTTAAAAAGTCACCATCATCCCAGAAAGGCTATGTGCCTAAGGTTCTATCCACGCCCTCCAGGGCTTAGGTGGTCCACCTACAAGCCTTCTTTCCCCCACCATTTAATTAGAATGAGGAGCAGTCAATGCATTTGTTTGTTATGCCCTGTGCAGGCATTACACAAGACTTTGGAGCGCAACTGCCTGTTTAGGCTGTTGGATCAGCTCTTTCTTTGTTATGGAGGATACCACAAAGGCATGTCCGTCTCCAAGTATATAGGCTGTTGTTGAAATTACCCCCCTTAAAAGTCACAAGCACATCCAATCGGAATACATTTCCTTTCCCAAACTTTGGTTGTGAAGGGGTTACATTTAGACTGTGTGTATTTATATGGTTCATATAGAGACTCAGGCTGAGCTTGTATGGGATAACTTTTGAGCCAATTGTTTTGAACGTAACTTTTCAAAAAACAAATAAAAATATAAACTGAGAATGAATAAAAGCAAATGGAAACTGAAAAAAAATAATAATTTTAATTCAAAAGGCAAAATTTACACTTAGTCTTCAAATAAACTGTATACTTTGTTATTTAAATTCTCTGCTTGAGTTCACTGATCAGGACTTACAAATGCGCTGCTCGCATTTTCTGACAAGCTTCTAAAGTTTTTATTTACGCTCCCAGAGTTTTTATTTGCAGTTCTGACTAAAAACTCTTGTGTGGCCAGGCTAACAATTCAGAGTTCTCATTTGCTTATGAGATTGTGAGTGACAGCTCTTTGACCTGGAAGTAGAGTTGACCTAGAAGGGGCTCTGGTTCAGGTTTTGCAAGTATAAATGTGAGAATTTGTTAGCGGCTTCATAATTATTTATTGTTAGTGATATAATTAGGCTTTTGGTTCAGTATTTTTTCCTACGACTATTTTGTCAAGATAATTTGAGAACACGGACAAATGCCTTAATCGTCATCAGCAGGACACTTGAGACAGCCTGAGGTAAGTCAGTGTAATTAAGACAAGCTAATAAATAAAAAGTTCAGAAATAGTTTGTGTTCTTTTACTTTAGTAATATTGTAGACTTAAGTAACAATTTAAGTAATTGTGTTCCATGAAAGAAAAAATATAAAATATATGGGCTTGAAATAAAATTAGGCTATGAGTAATTAAATAATTTTGGGGGGATAAACAAATTCTTTAACCATTTTTGAGAGTATCCACATCCAACTTCTAGAAAATTGTTCTAGGCAGTTTTTTGTTTTTTACTATAATCTCTTTCCCTTTTTATTTAACAGTTTTTCACAAACAAAATTTGGATGACCCAGAGGATGGAGTGGTGGTACCAGAGATCCATTGCCCCTTATCAGACTAGAACCTTGCTATTCAGCATGGATTAATGAATTCCTTGACATCACCTTTGAAAAGCCTGGAGCTCCAGACAATGTTATACTGTGATATTCTGCAGACTATGTTCTACTAAATTTGTTTGGAGTTCTAGATTCAAACAAAACAATTAACAAGTACACAAGCAATTACAATTTATTTGTCCCTTTCTGACTCTTTATATGCTCAAGTCTCTGACTAACATCCCGACAAATACATTTTAGCCAGTTTATTTTTTCCATTTGTTTTTATTCAATCTCAGTTTATATTTGTATTTGTTTTTCGAAAAGTTACATTCAAAACAACTGGCACAAAAGTAATCCTATAAGATTAACATCCATCTGGTTTTCACCATATGGGGTTATTCATTCATTCAAACACTTGAAGAAATGTCTTTAATAAGTCACATTTCTGTAGGCCTGTGAATTCCTATTCTTTTTCAAGTGTTTATAACTTTAGGGGGTATGACGTCACGTAGTGTGTCGTGATGGGACTTGGTTCCCATAGCAATTCTTGCAATATCGAGTGAACTGAATCGAAAGGTAACATGTCCGGTTACATATCTATTATCGGTTCCCAGAGATGAAAAGAACAAGAACAAGAGTTACTACTTCAGAGTTTCGAGGGACGAGTGATGCGTTCTTGTCCCTCTGTCAGCAAATTCTGAAGAAATGGTGTTCGCGCACCTACTTATTAGGCCAACTGCACACCTAAATGGGGGGGTTCAAACACCATTGCCAATCTCAGGATTGGCGTTATTGTACAAGGGCTTCATATAAGTCGGAAGGAAGGAATCCCCATAGCGATTCTCACAATGTCTCATTCCCTTCGTCTCAGGGAACCGAGATTACATGGGTAACCAGAGACGTTGTATTCATCATTCTTTGTGATGTCTACACAGGACACTTCAAAGGGAAAACAGCAATGGCCATGCTGTAGGATTATTATAATCAGAATTTTTTATAAGTATGATTTAAAAGTGGAGTTCAAAATAACTCTGACATGACAGTTAATTGTCATCTAAATGAAAAAACAAACAAACAAAGAAACATACCTGAAGGAATAAAATCATCATCATATTCATCTCTCTGTTGTTCCTCTTCTGTGTTTTCTTCTTGTATCTCCTCCTGCTTCACTTCAATCTTCACTGGTGTCTGCAGCATCTGCTGTTCTCCAGCATTACAGACAGAAGTCAGAGACTCTGTGGAGGTTTGATCACCCTGATTACTGTCACACACACTCTCCTGAGCATCAGTAGAACAGAGTAAAGTGAGCTGTGAGTCCTGTGTGTCTCTGGATCTCTGTTCAGAGAGTTTGTCCAGCAGCTGCTGTGGTGTGGACTGATCTCTGCCGCTCCACACTGAATCCTGACATTCTGTGGAGGTCCCATCAGTCACACACACTGAAGATTGACAGGAAACCTTTTCCAGCTCCTGACAAACACAACACAATCACATCTGTACCGTTCATCATCACAGAGTCACAGTCATATCACATCATTTAAAACTTACTTACAATCTCAACTTTAACTCGCTCAAAACAGGTGCAGGATGAATACAGTTCTGTCTCCTTCAGTTTTGTCTTCAGTGACGTCACCTCTTTCTTCAGCTGAGAGATTTCTGTGATGAAATCATCAATATCCAGCATGGACAGATCAGTTCCTACTGATTTACAGCAGATCACATCCACCTGCTCTCTCATGATGAACATCTGAACATAAAAACATCATCATTATAATGGACTGACATTCATCACACTCAAAAACATTATTATATGATTATACACACAAGAAAAGATGAATTAAAATAATTCTGAGATGGTATAAAAATAAATGTGTGTTTGGTTTTCCTGACTGCAGGAATATTATCAGCTATCATAATAGGCTTATCTACTATACAATATATTATCATCTACTGTGAACTAGTTTACAATCTAGTAACTGTATTTAAAGAGCTCATATAAGAAAGAAAACGTGATATTCTCAGATTGCTGCACGTTTTTACTGGAACTGAATATTTTAAAGCGTTCATCACAAAATAATGCTTAGTCTGTAGACAATAAGCCTTGTTTAAGGTCATTAAAAAGCCAGAGAGAAAAACAACATGCACAAAAAAAATATATCAACATAGTTCTTCATTTACATACAACATAAATACATAAATGATGTAAAAACATTAAACACGTACCAAAGCGCTCAAACTATAAGCAGCTCTTGTTTAATCTCGTGTTTTATTGGTTGGAAAAATAACAGCGAGACCCTCTCGCGTCTCAAGTTCTCGCGCATGCGCATTCTATTATAATGCTATGACGTTTTTCTCGCTCGCCTCAGAGAATTAAAGCACATGACGCTTTGAGCGCGGGACTTCCGGCCAAGAGAATAAACAAATATAAACCGATGTACCAGCACAACTATAAAGATGACAGAAAATTGAAAACAATCGAAAACATAATTAAAGCGAAGTAATATTATTATTCCCCGTCCATCTGTTATTAATGGTGGGAGGATGAAAATATCAAGCATTAGAAACATTTTAGTCATTTGTTGAGCTTTTGTGTAGTTTGACTAACATGCTAACCTGAAAAGCTCCGACTCCTGTCAGTGTTATTCATAGCTGTAAAGGTTGGACATAGTTGAATGAGGACTAGGTAATTTTGTGTAGCCTATTTTAAATGAGATATTGTTTGTAGTCAGAATCCGAAGAGTCCGTTCAAGCCAGCTTGTGTACTTATAGAGAGAGCCGGATTTTCATTCATTACAGACTCACGAGATGATACACTCATGCTGTTTTTATCTTTTATATAAAATATAATTATTTTGCATGTTTTTGGAGATGAGTGTGTAGTATGCTCATTCTAACGTTTTAACTGTTAATTTACACACATAATCTCGTATTTCACTACTAGCCTAAACCAATATGAAATGTTTGGTGTTGGCAGAACGACTGATCATTACAGACAGTGTTGCCAACTAGTTTAAATGGAAAGTAGCTAAAGCCTGCTCGAAAAGTTGCTAAATGTAGCTATATGACATCATATGCTAATTAACAATTTGTGACGTCACTGCGTCTAATTTGCATTTTGCTTCTCTGTGCTTACCATACATACTGTAATACCATATTAATTCCCTATACACAAATGTAGCAAAATGTAAAGTTTGAATTACGTGTTTGTACAGAGTCTAAGTGTATGAATTCAGAGAGTTCAGAAACAGGAATGAACAACCGTCTAAAAATCTCCTGTGATTAAGTGCATGAAAATAATAAAAATAAAGGTCAAATTGAACTCTTTAAATGTAAAACTAAAGGGGAGCAAACAATAAAGATTTCTGATTGGTCCTTGGCAATGCTGTTTGCACATGCGCAGCTCATTCACATCTATGTCAGCTGCCATGTGGCCAACTGTTTGTTCTGCTCCGCCTTCTCGCCTCTCTCTCTGTCAGTTTTACTGAACAGAGTAGACGCAGAGAGAGGTGTGCCTCCGAGTCCAGGCAGGAAAGCAAGACCACAAGCTCACGGGGCAGTATTGGCAACTTTCTTCTACGGAAGTTGCAAAGGTTTCTCCAACAAGTCGCTAGATTTTTCGCTTGTCGCTTTATTGAATAAAAGTCGCTAAAGAGGTCTGAAAAGTCGCTCAATCTAGCGACAAAGTCGCTAAGTTGGCAACACTGCTTACAGAAGCCCTGAACCGCAAGGTGAAAAAAATACGTCTCATTTTTTTCTCTCTCTTCACAATTCACAAAATGTTTATTTTTTCTTTTAAATTTTTTTTTTGGGTGGGTGCTATTTCACACCATGGGCACACATAAAAAATAGATATTTGTAAAATCGCTCGTAGAAAATGCTCTTAACCGCTAAGATCAATAGTTATTGTCAAATGAGGCCCAGAACTCTATGAATGTGCGTGTCTCGGAGAAGCGCTTTCATTGCACTCTTGAACAGCAGAGCTCACTGCGCACACATAAAATCAGATGCACATCATCTTCTTTTCTTTCATCTGTTCTTGAAAATATAATCACACGTTTCATCAAATGTGCATCTTTGTGTCTAATTTCTTGTCACATATCACTCCGAGAAGCCCTCCACAGTGGCTAGTACATCAGCAGGCGGGGGACCGTGACGTTGAGGGAGTGATCGTTCAGGTGGTACTGTAGCAGCTCATCCATCGGCTACTGCAAGTAACGGCAGAATGGGTCCAGTGCCACCGGCCAGCGTTGCTGAAGGAGGCTGTCCGATTGGCAGAGAACCATATGGCAGCGTACCCGAGGGCGGAAGAGCCCTCCCACTCTCTCTCCCCTTCTTGTATGTTTTCCCCATTCTCTTCCCCCTCCCCTCTTCTCTCTAACTCTGCTCTCTCCCCAGAGTTCCTCTGCCCCGCAGAGGCAAGGAGTCCCACCACTGAAGCCAGTTCCGCATGGACGGGGTTTGCACTGCCTGTGATGCCCTGTGATCCGATCCCCGAAACTCTGCAGGCTGCCCCCGATCGGGCCGGAGCATACCGGATACCGGTAAATGTCAAGTGAATACTCACCAAGCATTGGTGGACACGGGTTGTAATCAAATCACTATCCACCAATGCTTGGTTCAATGTGAGGCTTTGGGCACAACCAAAAGGGTGAGGGTGAAGCGTGTGCATGGGAATATTCACAATTACCCTGTGGTGACCAAATTTTGGGTAACAAAACATAGAGTGGAGGCCGTGGTTAGTTTTCACCTCACCCATCTGCTGAATTTGGAGACTAATTGGCCTGAATTCAGAAATCTATTAAAGGGAATATGCGTGGATGGGTTCTGCATAAAAACGATGAGATGTGAAATGTGTGATGCTCTGACAGGGGAGGTGGAGCCGGGCCGTCTTCATTAGCTTCACGTCAGGATGACGTGAGGGAGGGAGAGGCTGCAGCCCCTCTCATCCTCAGGGGATTTCCCGAAGGGGATTAGGAGCAGTCGCGAGACAAAACCCTCAAGCACGCCTTCGACCAAGTGAGAGTGATCGATGTTCAACAAATCTATGTCGCACTTTCATATCCCTATTTCGCAATTATAAACAAACGGCTGTATAGACTTAAGCTGGACACTCAGACAAAGGAAGATACAACCCAGCTCTTAATACCACGGAGCCAATGGGAAATGGTGTTCCAGGAGGCTCATTATAATCACATGGCGGGTCATCTAGGGGAAAGGAAAACACCGAAATGTAAAATAGCCCATTTTTATTTTCCGGGCATTGGCGGCGATGTCCGCAGGTGGTGTGTGGCATGCCGTGAATGTCATCTGGTAAACCCGCCGGCCACCCCAAAAGCACCATTGCGCCCCCTTCCGATGATCAAGGTCCCCTTCGAGAGAATTGGCATGGACCTCGACGGGCCATTAGAGCAGTCAGCACATGGACATTGCTTTGTATTAGTCCTAGTGGCCTATGCAATGTGATATCCGGAAGCAGTACCTCTATGCAGCATCTCAGCACGTAATGTTGTGGAGGCACTCTTCAAAATAATCTCCCGGGTGTGTGACTAAAATACAAAATATATACAAAATATACAATAGTGCAACATAACAGTGTAGTGCAACAGTAAACTGTCTGGTATAGCTCGCTAGTATGTAACTGTATGTGTGTATCAGTATGCTATGTTAGCTGATAAGTAGTTTTAGTTTAGTCTCATAGTTTATAGTAAACAATCATAACTGTGTAATTTTAATTATGCTACTTCATCTGTCAGCACGATGCCGGTGGATCACGTTCAGTCTCTTTGTACGTCATTGTTTTGGCTAATGCTCACTTGCTCGCATCCCTATGGAGTGTGTGCACGAGCATGAGCATGTGCAACAGGTAGGTGCTGCAGTTCACTTAACAGCCACAGGTGTCATTAATAACAAGGGTTTCTGGATCTTACATACTGCACCTTTAAATAGACAAGTCATAAATCAAATGAAAGCTTGCATTCTCAGGAAGGTGACTGTATTACGTTTTATTTTTTATTTTGTATTTATTTTGTTACCATAATACCACAGTGTGAATTATTTAAAAAAATATCACAAATTGAAATTTTATTTTGGTAAGGCATAAAATGCAAACATCTCTTTTCTTTGCTGACCACTGATCTATATGCCCCAAATAGCCTCAGACTTTATATACAATCTTACCTAGTATTGTTAGCTTTAAAACAAGCTGAAGAAATTACTTGTTTACTTATTTGTATAGATTGGGCTTCTAGACGTTAGAATCCAAGATATTCAACAAAACATTGTGGAAGCTCTCAGCACTTCAGCACTTGTCTATGAGTGTGGGCTAAAATGCATTAGAGCACTATCTACATTTCAGATCACAGACCTGAGATTCTTACCTGGCCGTAATTTAAAGTCACACAGCAACAAGGAGCACTTGTAAAATATTATTTTAAATTGTCTGTTATGAATAGTCATTCTTGATGACTAATTCAAGCTTTAAAATAAATATTCAACAAATTTGACAACTTCAGCTCTACATCTGCTACTATCGGCCATGAGATATTGTTGGTCAGTGGAGAAGTACATCAATTAGTTCTTTTCATAAGAATCTGACTGGGTGGTCTAGTGGAAACTAACTTGCGTTAGAGGCTCCGGCTTTTAATCCACCCATGTGAATCTTTACATGAGCAACGATTGCATCCACAACTCAGTGGACATACTGGTATATCTTGAGTGGGGACACATTTGTTTGCATTTCTCTTTGCGATTCGACTGGAAAGGAGAATGAGCTGCAGATCTCGCCTCCCTCTCGCCAATTCTCATTTCCCCAAGTACATCACTGCAGCACATATGTTTCCATTTTCTTATTACTGTATAATTAACTTATGATGTTTTTAAAATTAAAAGAAGTTCATGAGCATGCCATTATGTTACCTGGATGAAACCTTTCATTCAACTCCCTGACCTTCATGACCAAATCACTGCAAGAAACTCAAATTTATATTTATTTTATTTATTATTATATAGTATTAAAGAAAAATTTAAGAGTGGAGACAGGTAACAGGATGGGGAAAAATGTGTCAAAAGGTGGATTTGAACCCTAAATACTTTTTATTTAGGGGGGGGGGGGGGGTTTACTGAGGTGAATTCCCAAAATACTTGGAATATCCCATCTGCCAACAACCATGAAAAACTGTGTCCAGGTGTACCTAAGAGAATTGGTATTGTGTTGAAGGCAATGGTGGTCACACCAAATATTGATCGTTGCCAAGGCAACTGGAGCTGGCCAACTCTAAGACACAAGAGGGCGTGAGAGGCCAGGCAAACAGGAAAAACATTCAGACAAGATAAACAGATCTGGCCAGACTGTGACAAATTTAGCTTTTTAATTTTTACTAAGCTTTGTATGTCAGTTGATTAATGAAAACTATTTCAGAATCAGAATAAGCTTTATTGCCATGTATGCTTACACACACACAAGGAATGTGTCATGGTGAGAGAAGCTTCCAATGCAAAGAAAATACAAAAAATTATACAACATATTCACACAAACATTTGAAATATACATATAAACATGTATACAGTACATCAACAGTGAAATAAGAATACAAAATACAAATATATAGAGGAGTCTACAAAAGGGCAATAATGTTGTTCTAATATGTTAAAAACAGATATACATTTATGTGCAAGGTGATTTAATGAATTGTGCAGAAGAGGTAGGATATGTCAAATAAATATAAATGGAATATAAATATGAATGAATAGTTGAATATGCACATGACTGTATTGCCACAATGGGGAGTATTGGGGCAGTTTTGACTGTTAATAAGGTGAATGGCCTGAAGGAAGCAACTGTACTTTTGCCTGACTATTCAGGTGCTCAGCTCTGTAGTGCTGGCCAAAGACCAACATTTCAAAAAGGTAGTATGCTGGGTGAATGGGGTCCAAAGCAATTTTTCCTGCCCTTTTCCTCACTCTGGAGGTGTACAGTTCTTGGAGGGTGGGAAGGTGAGAACCAATAATCCCCTCAGCAGTCTGGACTATCCTTTGAAATCTTCTGATGTCTGACTTAGTAGCTGAACCAAACCAGACAGTTATTGAAGAGCAGAGGACAGACTAAGTGACTGCTGAGTAGAACTGGATGAGCAGCACCTGTGGCAGCTTGAACTTCCTCAGTTGGCAAAGGAAGTACAACCTCTGCTGAGCCTTTTTAACAGTGAAGTCGATGTGGGTCTCCCACTTCAGATCCTGTGAGATGGTAGTGCCCAGGAACCTGAATGAGGTTTTGTGTTTCTTTTGGACAGAATGATAGTGGAGCATTTGAAGCAGCTAGGATCTTCACAGTGCTCTAGTGATGTGTTGAACATATGTGTGAAGATGGGGGGCATCTGGTTAGCACAGGCTTTAGACAAGTGGGTGAAACGCTGTCTGGGCCTTGTGCTTTCCTTGACTTTTGTTTACAGAAGACCCGACACACATCCCCTTCACGGATCTTAAGTGCAAGTTAGGTAGCAGGAGGGGGGTTGCAGGAGGTGTTTGTGTGAAGTGATGTTCAGAGCAGGTGTAGGATGTGAGATTGGGCTTTTCAAATCTACAGTAAAACACATTCAGTTTGTCAGCCAGTTGTTGATTCTCTGCAGTGTTTGGAATGGTGTCTTGTAGTTGGTAATGTCTTTCAGGCCTCTCCACACTGATGCAGGGTCGTTAGCTGACATTTCTCCAGCATTTCAGGCTTGTAGTTCCAGCTCTGCTTTATTGGTCAATCTCTTTACAGTCTTACCTACAGGTTCTGCCTGTTGGTTGGAAGAAGATGAACCAGACAATGATCAGAGCGTTCCAAAGCTGCTCTAAGGATAGGACGATATGCATCCTTTAATGTGGTGTAACAGTGATCCAGTATACTTTTGTCTCTGTTTGGGGATGCAATGGGCTGTTTGTTTTTGGGCTGTTCATGTGTGAGGTTTGCTTTGTTAAAATCTGTTGTTGTTCTATGTCTGTGATCTGGTCAGCCAGCTGTTGCAGCACTGGGTGCAAGCATGCTTTTGGTGGAGTGTAAACACTCACCAGAATGAACAAGGAAAACTCCTGTGGCAAGTAGAAAGGCGTACAGTTGAGGAAAATTGCTTCTTCCTTGATGTTGTTACATATGTACACCAACTTTCATTGACGTAAAAACATGTTCCACTGCGTCCCATTTTCCCTTAAACATCTGTGATGCGATCTGCTCTGAACAGCTCAAAACCCAGCAGATGTAATGCGCTGTCAGGAATGGTTTTATTTAGTTATTTTATTTATTATTTAGCTACAACAATAAATGGGAGAGAGGACAGCCTTGCTGGGTTCCCCTAGAAAGAGAAAAATTATCTGAAATGAATCCATTAGTTTGCACTGCCTCTAACGGTTGTTTATAACTCAATCCACCAAATAAAAATGTTCCCAAACTCTTAAAAAGATAGTCCCATTCCATCCTATTGAACGCCTTCTCTGCGTCAAGTGAGATGGCAGTGATCAGGTTCTTATCATTCGCTACTGACCACATAATATTTATAAACATCTAATATTATCAGAAAAAATACAACCATGAATAAACCCCACTTGATCTATATGTATAATAAATGTAATTGCTCTACTTAATTGATTGGCCAGAATTTTAGACAATATTTTTTATATCTAACAGGATCAGGGAAATTGAATGATAAATTTTACATTTATTTGGGTCTTTATCTTTTTTAAGAATGATACTGATAAGGGCTTGCATCATGATTGGCAGTAGTTCACCTTTCTTTAATGACTCTGTGACATATTATCTAAAAACATCTGTGGCATAACTATCTGGCCCGGTGCCTTACCATTTGGCAAGGCATTAATTACCTCAACAAGCTCTTCCAAAGTAATATCTTATTCAAGAGAGTTTTTTGATTACTTGTTAATTTAGAAAGTTCTAAGGGCTCTTCGAAGTTGCTAATATCCTTATCAGTAGACAAAGACGTGGAGCTATAAAGATCTAAATAGAATTCTTTAAGGGCTTTATTAATATCTGTGGCAGAAGTAAATATATTGCCTCCAGAAGACTTCACTGAAGAAATGGTGAATAAACGCTCTCTGTTTTATGTATCTGGCTAAATTTTCCCTGTTTTGTTCCTCGACTAGAGGTTTGCAACCCGGTGGAACCCAAGAACACAATGGGTTTCAGGCCGGTTTCGAGTCCGTTTTTCAAGTAGGACTTCAGGTTTGGGTTTGTATTTTTCCTATGTAAACACATGCTGGATGAATGTCTTTGACATTTATACCGCGTCTCGCTTTTTCTTCAGCGCCTCATGCAGGAGCAACATTTTAAAAACTATGTTAAGTTAAAAAGAACTTCAAATGGTCAAAAACGCATAATGAGACAACTGTTCTGTTACATTCTTTGCACTGCATCTAGTTTGTTTTCAGCGCAGCCGTCACAAAGGTTCATCAATAACTAGTTCAGGCTGCATAGAGGGGACTGTTGCAGTGTTTCATATTACACCAGATTGTTCTGCACCATGAGGGGACTGTTGCATTGTTTAATTTTATTCCATAATGTTCTGCACCAGGTGAAGTTTCAGCAAATAAATGGTAAGGCAATGCTTTTTTTCACCTTCTGCTCTAGTGTACTAAGGGGCTGCTGTGCCTTGTTAAAACTGTGTATGTTTACTTTTTCAGTACTGATATGAATGTTGCTTATATGCTTACATACAATACAGCTTATTCCAACAGTACTTGCAAGGAGAAAAAATTAGATAGCAAGCGATTTAAGGTTTGGGTCGGGTTCGAGCTTAAAATCTGACGGTATCATTCTGAACAGGTAGGGACGGGCCACACAGTCTCTGGTATGTTTCGGTTTCAGGTTTCATTTTAAGGCTCATGCAAATCTCTACCACTGACTCAAAATATGTCTGTCTTGCCCTGAATAACCAAAACTCAACCTTCTGTGAAAGAGTAGTTTAGTACCTATATTTTAGTCAGGTCAAATCTTGATTATTGGATGACATTTGATGCTTCTGCTCTGTTTCAGCTCTTTTAATATGCTTTTCCAATTCTATTAATTCTTGTGCTTTGGTCTTTTTAATGAATAAGGCATATTGTATGATCTGCCCCCCTAAGCACTGCCTTGACATCACAGTGGACCAGTTTGTTTCTACAAACATTGACTTCTGTCTTTAAAATTTGTTGAAATGCTGGGTCCTGTAGATGGGATGTATTAAAGTGCCATCTACAGTTGAAGTCAGAAGTTTACATACACCTTAGCCAAATACATTTAAACTCAGTTTTTCACAATTCCTGATAATCGTAGAAAACATTCCCCATCTTAGGTCAGTTGGGATCACTATTTTATTTTAATGTGAAATGTCAAAATAATAGTATAGAGAATAATTCCTTTAAGCTTTTATTTCTTTCATCACATTCCCAGTGGGTCAGAAGTTTACACACACTTTGTTAGTATTTGGTAGCATTGCCCTTAAATTGTTTAACTTGAGTCAAATATTTTGGGTAGCCTTCCACAAGCTTCTCACAATAAGTTGCTGAAATTTTGGCCCATTCCTCCAGACAGAACTGGGGTAATTGAGTCTGGTTTGTTGGCCTCCTTGCTCGCGCATGCTTTTTCAGTTCTGCCCACACATTTTCTATAAGATTGAGGTCCAGGCTTTGTAATGGCCACTCCAATACCTTGACTTTGTTGTCTTTAAGCCATTTTGCCACAACTTTGGAGGTATGCTTGGGGTCATTGTCCATTTGGAAGACCCATTTGTGACCGAGCTTTAACTTCCTGGTTGATGTCTTAAGATGTTGTTTCAATATATCCACATAAGTGTCCTTCCTCATGATGTCATCTATTTTGTGAAGTGCACCAGTCCCTCCTGCAGCAAAGCACCCCCACAACATGATGCTGCCACCCCCATGCTTCACAGTTGGGATGGTGTTCTTCAGCTTGCAGGACTCACCCTTTTCCCTCCAAACATAACAATGGTCATTATGGCCAAGACATTTCTCCAAAAAGTAAGATCTTCATCCACACGTGCACTTGAAAACTGTAGTCTGGCTTTTTTATGGCAGTTTTGAAGCAGTGACTTCTTCCTTACTGAGCAGCCTTACAGGTTATGTCCATATAGGACTCGTTTTACTGTGGATATATATACTTATCTACCTGTTTCCTCCAGCATCTTTACATGGTCCTTTGATGTTGTTCTGCACCAAATTTCATTAATCTCTCTCTCTCTCTCTCTCTCTCTATATATATAGAGTAAATCTTAAGAACTGATGAAAAAAATGTGTAGTCCCTCCCAGCTGGATTCAGAAGTCTCCAAATGTCTATAAGTCAAAGATTTTTACACATCCTCTGAAGTGTTTTGCATCACTTTGATCAAGGACTGGATCCATTAAAATATTGAAGTCTCCACCCAAAACCATATCATGATGTATCCCAGGGGCTTGTAACTTCCCTGCTCTTACTCGAACCAGCACTGGAAAATACATGCCCAACCCATGCCCTGCCAAGTTTTTCATTTTCCTTTGAAGAAAGGTGCATTTCACAGCCTTCTTTTTATAGGATGCCCCAGCCCATTAACATCCTATGTTCGGATTGCTCAAGTTCGGGGTTGTTTTTTTTTTATAACATATCCCGTGCTAATAAATTGCACAAAAAAGCATTCTATAAAATAAGCTCTAGTAAATAATCATGTCGAACACACAAAATGAACACAAAAATAAGTCAATAAAGGGAGAATTAAAAAAAAATGAAAAAAGGAGTAGAGCGAGTGTAAGTGGTCATCCAACAGAACAACAATCCTTCTCAGGCTGCATCAGCAAAATGCATGATGTGTAGTCAGTATTGTTGACCGAGTCCAGGCAAAATGACCCACTTACACAATTGATTTAATGAAAGCCATAGATTGTCGTGGGCATGTAAAAGTCTTGTGAGCATCCGTGACCTCAATTCTCAGCTTAGCAGGAAAAAGCAGTGTAAAACCCGCCTTCTGTTGGTGAAGCAATTTTTTTACTCCTTGAATTCATCACGCTTTGCTTGAGTCGATCTAGCAAAGTACAAAAAACCATGATGTTGTGGTCCTCCCAGCACAACTTGCCTTCATTCCTCACCGCTTGTAGAACAAAGTCTCTGTCAGACAACCACAAGAATCTTTTCAGGATAAATCGGGGTCTGTCACTCCTTTCCCTCAGGGATTCCAATTATACAAACATTATTATGCCTCAGTATATAAGTAACTATGAATACAGTTACTTATATTTAGTATTTTATATATGTAATCCTGTTACATGAATTCCGTTACTCCCCATCCCTGAGAGGCAGTGGCAATGATACCAAATACCAAAGCCAACAGTTATATTAGGAAGAAGCTGGGCTTGCCACATTGTATTTCATATGTAGCATTGTTTGGAAGTAGTGTTGTCAAAAGTACCAGTCCTTCAATACCAAGTCGATACTAAAATAATAAAAAAAGATGTAACGATATCAGCGTTTCTGCAGTACTGGTAGTACCGAGCACCGACTCAATCCGGTACCAGTGCGCAGTATGACTGACACACGACTGCTTTAAAATGCTATTTTTAGCATGTGCTCTGTTACTTCTTACAATGAAACAGACAATTAATCAAATTCAAATCATGACTTATTAAACAGCTATAGGCTGCAATCTTATATAAGATTGCAAAAATACTTTGAATGAATTCATAAGTCTGGCTGCTCATTCACTGGAAACTCCACAAACATTGAGAATCATTCAAGACACGTTGTATCAGATGACGGAGCAGAGCACTAATTTACAATGAACCACACAGCACGTGTAAATCATATATTCATAGAATTAAATCACAGCATTAGCTCAACTCAACTTTATTCATATACACAAACACTAGTAATCTAAAACAAAATACAAACACTCCAAAACTGTCCTACATTTAATTTGTCAGACTCAAAGGCCAGTGTAAAGAGATGCGATATCTGACATTAAGTCTCAGTGTCGCAAATTCTTTATCTGGAAAGTGAAGCTTCTGGAAAAAATAAAAGACATAATAAATGAATGTTTAAAAATATAAGCTAGAGCCCTGAAATTAAGAAATTGTGACAGAAATATATTACAACTGTATAGTAAAATGTAATATTCACTGTATTGATAATAATAATAATAATAATAATAAAGCAATATATCACATGCAAAACTGCTGTTGAATAAATGTTTGGCTAAAATGCCCTGATGTTGAACAATTTTTATTATCACTTGTTAAACGTTTTAAGAATTAATTGATTAGTCACCATTTTAATGATGAAATTAAACTCTAAAACATTGATTTTAGTAATAATATTAAAACAATGAAAACATGATTTGGTAAAAAATAAAACAGATTTCAGTAGGGTGCTACTTAAAAACACTTAAGCAATGTATCCTTGACTAAAAACCACTTGAAAGAAACATGCATTTGGTACTGTGACAACAGTAGGAAGAAGTGACTTACAGGTGCCACTAAAGACCATCCTCTTAGTATACAAGCAGGAGAAGACCAGGCCGGTCATAAAGCTAAAGGATTCGACAGTCCACTCTGTGAAGTACAAACTAGAGATGGGCACAAGTACTCGAACGTGGCAGCAATGATCGATCGTGAAAATGATGATCGATGGTGATCAAGCATAATGTGACTTTTCACTTAATTAGAAATTCAGTGGCAATTACCTGATAACTAAACACACACGTGTCAAAGAGAGAGCTTATTTTTGAAGATTTCTGCATGACTTTCTTTCCCAGTAAGAAGTCCGGGTCAAAATGTCATTCCCCATCTGTCGCTCACTTCAACATTGTGTCGAAGAAGCGACACTAGGGGTCTCTCGAGAGCCTTGCACATCTCTGAACTTGAGAAATGACCAATGAGAAATTGGCAGACAGAATTTGCATCTCTCTCCACTTCTGACGGTCATAAGCACTGCCTCGTGTGCCTAGGCAGCAATCACACGCAGGCAGCGTTTTATGAATGGTTCATGTTCTCAGTGCGAGAACATAGCCATGGCAACGTTGCAGTCGTGGCTTTCTTCCCCTCAAAACGAGAGAAAGCCACTTTCGCCTCCTTCCTACGGGATTGGGGCCGGCGCGGCTTGCGATGAAGACGATTTGGGGCATACAGCTGGCTCAGTTTCACCGGGTAAATCCCCACGAACCACCTGCTCCCCAGCACGCTCGTTTTGCTTCCGTCCGGGCTGGAGGTGAGAGCAGCTTGCCTCACGGCCAATCTGTTTGCTCCCTCAGACCCCACGAGCTGAATTACGTTTTCGCCGCTGCATCGGAGAGCGCCACAGCGGCGTCTGATGCTGATGACTCGACTGGAACCCTCTGCCCCCCCTAACCCCTCAACAATTGGTTCCCGGGTTAGGGTGCCGCTCACAGCCACGCACCCCCCCCCGGTTCATTTCTACACGGAGGTGCATGAGGAGTTGAGGAAGCCGTAGAGGGCACCTTTTACTGCCTGAAATCAGCTTCCTCGCTCTTCCGCACTCACTACCCTCGATGGTGGAGCAGCTCCAAGCTGTCTCCGCCCTGCATGCCATGGCCCCCCTGCAATCCATCAGGCCAAGGCACTTGAAGATCTGCACTTGGGTAGTCCTGTTCCTGATGTGCTGCAGGAACTACGCTCAATGACCGATCGCTCCTCCCGGAGCCATGAAGGTCACAGCGCCGGCACTAGGATGGGCGATGGCCACTCTTGTGATCCAGGAGCGTCATCTATGGTTGGACCTGGTCGAGATATGGGAGGTAGACAAAGCAGGCTTTCTCAAAAAGGAAAGGCGGTGACTTACAACCGATCTTGGACTTGTGAGTTTTCAACCGGGTCTTGCACAAACTCAATCAAGATTTTTTCGCAGCGGTAGACTTGAAGGACGCGTACATCCACGTCTCTATCTTGCCTCGACACCAATCCTTTCTACGGTTCATGTTTGACGGCCAGGCGTATCAGTACAAGGTCCTACCCTTTGGTGTGTCCCTGTTCCCGCCAGAGGAAGTGGGCATTCACATACTTAACTACCTCAACGACTGGCTCATCCTGGCCCACTCCCGAGAGTTACTATGCGACCACAGGGACCAGGAGCTCAGGGACCATAGTCGCCTAGGGCTTCAGGTCAACTGGGAAAAGAGCAAGCTCGCCCAGGTTCAGAGCTTCTCTTTTCTCGGCATGGAGTTAGACTTGGTCTCAATGTCAGCACGCCTCACCAACGAGCGCATGCAGTCAGTGCTGAAATGCCTCACCTTGTTCAAGCCAAGCACCGCGGTTCCCCTAAAAACATTTCCAGAGGCTCCTGGGGCATATGGCATCCTCTGAGGCAGTCGAACCGCTTCAACACTGGCCCCAGACTTGAGTCCCGAGATGGGCATGGCACTGCGGCACACACCATGTGTTTATCAGCCCCGCCTGGCGCCAGATACAAACCCTGGACAGACCTCTGTTTTCTACAGACAGGAGTCCCCTTACAGTAGGTGTCCCGACGCGTCCTGGTCACCACAGATGCCCCAAACAGGGTTGGGGCGCCGTGTGCAATAGGCATGCAGCCGCTGGCTCCTGGAAAGGGCCCCCGCTGCATTGGCATATCAACTGCCTAGAGTTGCTGGCTGTATTTCTTGCCCTATGGAGGTTCCTCCCACTAATTTGGGGCAAGCATGTCGTGATCCGTTCAGACAGCACCATTATGGTAGCATACATAAATCGCCATGGCAGCGTGTGCTCTCGTCACATGTCACAACTCGCCCACCATCTCCCTCTTTGGAGCCTTGGGAATGTCTAGTTCCCTCCATCAGGGAACGGAGGATACAATAGTAACCTAGATGTTCTGTTGCTCTTTCCCCAGTTGAAAGGTGGGAGTTCCAACTCTCCGAGTTGAATGGAACACGTTATGAATAACTCGCAACAACAATTCGTAGTGTAAGGCTGACATCAAGAACTCTGCGAGAACCAAGTCATAAAAGCTCTCACACAGAAGGACATGTTCACCTGAGTCAACACATCCTACTGAGCAAGGACAATAAAACACAAATCTCACATCTGACCTCTACCTCACCTCAGGCCAATTTAGGCCTATTCACGAAAAACTCACAAACATCTGCCCCCCTCTACTCCTCCTCACCCTTCAGCTCAGAATCACTTCAAACTTACCTAAGATCTGCATGTAACAAAATATCATATGTGATGTATACAAATAATGTGACTTGGCATGTTTGGTATCATTTTAAATGTCTCAGTGTGACTGGTATATGGTCTCTTTCCCATGCTGATAAATCTACTGGTAACAAAGTTATAAGGTCTTCGCCAAATGCTGCATAATTCTGGAAGTCTGTCCCCATCTCTGCCTGTATGCTAATGAGGTATGTCCCCAGGACCTCCAAACCTAACCACTCCCAAAATTCCCTTTGTTCATGGTTTGGGTATTTAAGGAAATGTGACACATTTTTCATGATTCTCTGTAGTCAGACGATCCCACACAGTTACTGTGTGTAATTTATATCAGATAATTGCAATTGTAATTTCCGTTTAGTGTTGCCCAAGCCTAAATAGGGTGAAGTCTAAACCTCTGGTTATTATAATATTTTCTAGCTAAGTTTACATAGGAAACTATGGCATGATCATATAAATCTATTTTAATTTGGGTATGTTGGTCTTCTTTGTAAATTTAGTGGTCATGACCTCTGGGTAGAGATGTTACTCTAATTAAGTGTTTACTATCTAAGGGGACTAAACAAAATAATTGTAGATAAAGGGGCAAGCAGGAGCAGCCATCTAATTAGTATTTAGTCAAATACTGTTTTAATGACCAATACTGGCGTATTTGTGACCGTGAGATCCGCATTCGCGGCCGGCGCGAGACTCTCTAAGCGACAGGAATCCGAATGAACGAGTACAATATAGAGTAAAAAATGATGATTCAATGTTAAATCAAATTTAATAATAATAATTAAGATTAGAACATTAATATATCCTTAGAAACTTTTATAATTGGAGTCAGATAAAATAAACGAGGATCTTAAAATGAATAATATAGAAATATTATAATGATATAATTGGAATGAAATGACTTAAACTGAACGAGCACGATAAGACAGAACACGCAGGAGACCTTCAGCCACGCCATTGGATTCCGTCCTTGGGCCAGTTGGGTGGCTTTCCCTATCCTTTACCTTATCCCCTTTCCCCCCTACAGTAGCATCTCGGCTTTCACCATGGGAGCGAACACTTGGGAACACACACACTGTGCTGAAGCATCAAGAGATTATACAGAAGTTTATTTGAATTTTCAACTATTTACTTGAAGCATTGCATCTGAAGATGGACATCTCTCTGTGATTACTTTGGGTAACACATTTTCATATGAGAAACTATATGATTGCTGCACTGAAACTCCTCCCACATGATGAGCAGTATGAATTCTCTCATGTGTTTTCAGGTTGTTTATCACACTGAAACTCTTTCCACAGTGTGAGCACTTGTAAGATTTTTCACCAGTATGGACTCTCACGTGTTTATTCAGGTATGTTGACGCACTGAAACTATTTTCACAGTGTGAGCATTTGTAAGGTTTCTCTCCAGTATGAATTCTCTCATGTATTTTCAGATTGTTTGACACACTGAAACTCTTTCCACAGTGTGAGCACTTGTAAGGTTTCACTCCAGTATGGATTCTCTCGTGTTTTTTCAAGTGATGTACCAAAGTAAAACTCTTTCCACAGTGTGAGCACTTGTAAGGTTTCTCTCCAGTATGAATTCTCTCGTGTGTTTTCAGATTGTTTGACACACTGAAACTCTTTTCACAGTGTGAGCACTTGTAAGGTTTCTCTCCAGAATGGATTCTCTCGTGTGTTTTCAGGTTTTGTAACTGAGTGAAAGTCTTTCCACAGAGTGAGCACTTATAAGGTTTCACTCCAGAATGGATTCTCTCATGTGATTTTAGGTTTTTTGACTGATTGAAACTCTTTTCACAGTGTGAGCACTTGTAAGGTTTCTCTCCAGTGTGGATTCGCTTGTGTGCTTTCAAGTTTTCTGTCCGGGTGAAACTCTTCTCACAGTGTGAGCACTTGTAAGGTTTCTCTCCAGTGTGGATTCGCTTGTGTGCTTTCAAGTTTTCTGTCCGGGTGAAAGTCTTTTCACAGTGTGAGCACTTGTAAGGTTTCTCTCCAGTGTGGATTCGCTTGTGTGCTTTCAAGTTTTCTGTCCGGGTGAAAGTCTTTTCACAGTGTGAACACTTGTAGGGTTTTTCTCCAGTATGCATTCTGTGGTGCTGTTTCAAGTCACTGGATTTAATAAATGTCTTCCCACATTCAAAGCACATATGAGCTCTCATACCGGTATGTATTTTCTGGTGCTCTTTCAAATAGGAATGGAGAGCAAAACTCTTTCCACAAAAAGAACACTTGTAAGGCTTCTCATTTGTGTGCAGTTTCAGATGTTGTTTTAGGACTGAATTCAAAACAAATGTTTTACCACATATATCACATTCAAATGGTCTTTCTCCAGAGTGCAAGAGGAGATGATCTTTGAGTTGGCCTGCATATGCAAAACTTTTTTCACACAGATGGCACGTGTAAGGTTTCTCTCCTGTATTAATTCTCATGTGTATTTCAGGCTGGCATTTACATGGTGAATTCTTCTCAGTCTTTGAGCCACTCAGAGATTTTTCTCCAGTTGTGAAATCAAGATGTATCTGATCCTGAAGTTTCTCCTCCACTTCATTCAGTTCTTGACTTTCCTCTTGCACTTCCATCAGCTCTACAATAAACACAGTAAGGGGAGAGATGAATTCACTGATTAAAGTCATTTAGTTTGAATCTGAGCCACAGTCACAAAAATAAAGTCATACATATTTGCAAAAACATGAAGGTGAGTACTTTTTATTTTTTTTACAAGAAAATATTAAACTTTAAAAGAAACATACTTGAAGGAAAAAAATCATCATCATCTTCATCACTCTGTTGTTCCACTGCTGTGATTTCTTCTTTTATCTCCTGCTTCACTTCAATCTTCACTGGTGTCTGCAGCATCTGCTGTTCTCCAGCGTTACAGACAGAAGTCAGAGACTCTGTGGAGGTTTGATCACCCTGATTACTGTCACACACACTCTCCTGAGCATCAGTAGAACAGAGTAAAGTGAGCTGTGAGTCCTGTGTGTCTCTGGATCTCTGTTCAGAGAGTTTGTCCAGCAGCTGCTGTGGTGTGGACTGATCTCTGCCACTCCACACTGAATCCTGACATTCTGTGGAGGTCCCATCAGTCACACACACTGAAGATTGAATTTGTATTAATAGTATGAGCTGTCACTGTTTTATATAATTTATAAATTTAACAGTATTTACATTGAGTCATTCATTTGTATAACAAAAGCCAAAATGGTACTGTCTTTAAGAAGGGTTTCTGCTGGTTTTATGAGGGGGGGTTACACTCATGTCAAACATAAAACGTATCTGCCATTACACTGTTAGGTCTTTTACATGAGATCTCTGCAATGCTGGCAGTACTCCTGGCAGCAGGGGTGCATGCGCATTGGAATAACTCACTGCTGTCTAGTTGGACAGTTCCAAGCTTTTAGCAGCATCATGCAGGGTCAGGTCTTCTGGTAAAAGGTGGTAATCCAGCCTTCAGCACCTAGCACTTCAGTCATCTGGAAATACTAGCTGTCTCTCACCCTTGAAGGCTTTCCATTCCAGTTAGTAAATCACCATGTTCTGATTTGACTGGACAACATGACAGTATTAGCTTACAGAAATGGCATGCCCCGCTGGGGTGAATGCCATTCTGCAAGCTACAGCGCTGTCTGCAAGGCGTCTCTCTGTGCTATGTGGCGGCAAGACGCGGATCTCACCCATCAATGCTTATGTACCAACTACAGTGGCATGCAAACCTTTGGGCACCCCTGGTCAAAATTGAGTGAGTAGAAGATCTCCAAAAGGCATAAAGTTAAAGATTAAACTTTCTTTTCATAATTTTAAGCAAGATTTGTGTATTATTTTTGTTTTGTACAATTTCTGCTTGAAAAAAAGAAAAGGAGCACCATGCAAAAGTTTGAGCACCCCAAGAGGTTTGAGCTCCCAAATAACTTTGACCAAGGTCTCAGACCTTGCCTTAATTATTAATTAAGCCATAATTGGCTATGGCTTGTTCACAATCTTCGTTTGGGAAAGCCAGGTCATGCAAATTTCAAAACTTTATAAATACTCTGACTTCTCTAAAATTGTCCCAACAATCAGCAGCCATGGGCTCCTTTAAGCAGCTGCCTAGCACTCTGAAAATTAAAATAATTGCAGGAGAAGGCTATAAGAAGGCAAAAGCGTTTTCAGGTAGCTGTTTCCTCAGTTTGTAATGTAATTAAGAAATTGCAGTTAACAGGAAATGTGGAGGTCAAGTTGAGGTCTGGAATGCCAATAAAACTTTCATAGAGAACTGCTTGTAGGATTGCTAAAAAGGTAAATCAAAACCACTGTTTGACTGCAAAAAACCAAAGAAGATTTAGCAGACTCTGAACAGGTGCTCTGTTCTACTGTGCATAGACACCAGCACAAATATGGCCTTCATGAGAAGAAAACCTTTCCTGCATCCTCACCACAAAATTAAGAGCAGTGCATGCAAGACGGCCCAATAATCTCACAGAACTAGAAGTCTTTTGCAAGAAAGAATGGGAGAACATCCTCCAAACATGTATTGAAAGACTCTTTAGCTGGCTTCAAAAAGCATTTACAAGTTGTGATACTTGCCAAAGTGGGTGTTACTAAATACTGACCATGCAGGGGGCCCAAATTTCTGCTTCAGCCCTTAAAATTTTGTTATTTTGAAACTTAAAAAGATGGAAATAAAAAATGAATATTGCTTAAAATATAAAAGAAATGTGTCATCTTTAACTTTATGCCTTTTGGAAATCAGGCCATCTTTAACTCGCTTAGCTATTCACGGCAACAGAAATTTTGATCAAGGGTGCCTAATCTTTTACATGCCACTGTATGTCGGCATACCATGCCCCAGTGGCTGGTTACTCCATGGGCAGAAATATTCTATTTTACAGTTCCTCAAGGGAGCAAGGCACCTAAAACCCCCGCCTACAGTCCCAGCATGAGATTTACACCTGGTGCTGAAGGTGCCCCCCATTCGAACCATTGGAATTTGTTGAGTTGCGTATGCTATGTCTAAGACTGCACTCCTTTTGGCTCTGGCCTCAGTTAAACAGGTGGGTGATATGCAGGTGCTGTTGGTCGACAGCTCATGCCTGATATTCGATATCCTGATATACTGAGTCTTTCAAAAGCCACCATCAACCCAGAATGGTTATGTGCTAAGGTTCTATCCACACCCTCCGGGACTCATTTGGTCCACCTATAAGCCTTCTTTGCTCTACTGTTTAATTCATATGAGGAGCAGTCAATGCATTTGTTTGTTATGCCCTGTGCGGACATCATACATGTATGCGGATTGCACCTGCCAGTTTAGGCTGTCGGATCAGCTCTTTGTTTGTTTTGGAGCATGCACAAAAGGCATGTCCTTCTCCAAGCAAAGGTTCTCTCACTGGTTCTCGCCCTCGCTTATGAATCACAAGGCGTGAGATGCCCTATTGGTGTGAAAGTGCATTCAACTAGAGTCATGGCCTTTTCATGGGCATGGACAAATGGTGTGTCTTTGCAGGACATATGCTTTGCAGCAGGTTGGTCATCACAAACACTATGCGGCCTCCATCTCTTCCAAAGTCCTCTCTGTCTAGAGCGCTTATTACACTCAGCAGGTGAGCCCTTTCATTGCAGATGGGGTACAGTGTATACGGAAAGTATTCACAGCGCTTCACTTTTTCCACATTTTGTTATGTTACTGCCTTATTCCAAAATGGATTAAATTCATTATTTTCCTCAAAATTCTACAAACAATACCCCATAATGACAACGTGAAATAAGTTTGAAATCTTTGCAAATGTATTAAAAATAAAAAACGAAAAAAAAAAAAATAAAATAAAAAATCACATGTACATTCACAGCCTTTGCCATGACACTCAAAATTGAGCTCAGGTGCATCCTGTTTCCAATGATCCTCCTTGAGATGTTTCTACTTGATTGGAGTCCACCTGTGGTAAATTCAGTTGATTGGAAATGATTTGGAAAGGCACAAACCTGTCTATATAAGGTCCCACAGTTAACAGTGCATGTCAGAGCACAAACCATGCCGTGAAGTCAAATTTGGCACAGATTTGGGGAAGGGTACAGAAAAATTTCTGCAGCATTGAAGGTCCCAATGAGCACAGTGGCCTCTATCATCTGTAAATGGGAGAAGTTTGGAACCACAAGGACTCTTCCTAGAGCTGGCCGCCTGGCCAAACTGAGCGATTGGAGAGTAGGGCCTTAGTCAGGGAGGTGACCAACCCGATGCTGCAGCGTTTCTCTGTGGAGAGAGGAGAACCTTCCAGAAGAACAACCATATCTGCAGCACTCCACCAATCAGGCCTGTATAGTAGAGTGGCCAGATGGAAGCCACTCCTCAGAAAAAGGCAAATGAGAGCCTGCCTGGAGTTTGCCAAAAGGTACCTGGAGGACTCTCAGACCATGAGAAACAAAATTGTCCGGTCTGATGAAACAAAGATCGAACTCTTTGGCCTGAATGGAAAGCATCATGTCTGGAGAAAACCAGGCACCACTCATCACCTGGCCAATACCATCCCTACAGTGAAGCATGATGGTGGCAGCATCATGCTGTGGGGATGTTTTCCAGCAGCAAGGACTGGGAGACAAGTCAGGATCGAGGGAAGATGAATGCAGCAATGTACAGAGATATCCTTGATGATAACCTGCTCCTGAGCAAAGGTTCATCTTCCTAAGCACGCAGCCAAGATAACAAAGGAGTGGCTATGGGACAACTCTGTGAATGTTCTTGAGTGGCCCTGCAGAGCCCAGATTTGATCCCGATTGAACATCTCTGGAGAGATCTGAAAATGGCTGTGCACTGATGCTCCCCATCCAACCTGATGGAGCTTGAGAGGTCCTGCAAAGAAGAATGGGAGAAATTGCCCAAAAATAGGTGTGCCAAGCTTGTAGCATCATACTCAAAAAACACATGAGGCTGTAACTGGTGCCAAAGGTGCTTCAAAAAAGTATTGAGCAAAGACTGTGAATACTTAAGGACATGATTTTTTTTTTTTGTTTATTATTTTTAAAAAATGTGCAAAGATTTAAAACAAACTTCTTTCAAGTTGACATTATGGGGTGTAGTTTGTAGAATTTTGAGGAAAATAATGAATTTAATCCATTTTGGAATAAGGCTATCACATAACAAAATGTGGAAAAAGTGAAGCGCTGTGAATACTTTCAGGATGCATTGTATATGCCATTATAACGCATGCTACGGCACTGAATGTAGAACTTATCAAATTAAAACAAGTATGATGGATAAAAATAGACCATGATGCAAATTTTTCAACTAAATATTATTAATATTTAAAATTATAAATATTTTTTTCTAGCGCAAACTCTGCGTGCAGCACGAGCTTTCACAAATTTTTTTTTCTCAGTTTCATTCGTTTGAAGTCTGTTTGCAAGAATAATGTAATCTATGAGAGTGCTGAAAATTACGTCTGATCATCTCGGGAGGTGCTGTGAGTTTAGTATGTTTTATTTCCAAGCGGTTAACATGCATTGCGAACCCAACTCTGCAGGTTCAGTAATATATATCTTTGTATTAAAGAAACAAACAGGAAAGTGATTAAATCATAAAGTAATGCAAGACACGTTCACCTTGAACCTAAAATTTATTTTTATTTTATTTTATTTAGGCAGCATTAACTGTATTACCAAAACATAATATAAACACAAACTCGATAAGAACACATTTGGCAGCTTAATTTTGGGAACACAAGGGATTTTTTTAGGCTTTTTTGGGGGGGGATTATTATTCTCTTTACATTTATAATTGTCTTTAGTTCATAATCTGTAGGCTATTAATTTTCCAGCTTATTGCCCAGCCCTAGCTCAACAACCAATCTCAGGATTGGCGGTTTTGTACAAGGGCTTCAATTAAGTTGTCCGAAGGAATCCCCATAGTGATTCTCAAAATGTCTTGTTCACTTCATCTCAGGGAACCGAGATTGCTTTCTGGGATTTGTAGCCATCCCGAAAAGCAATGGTCCAAAACCCAGTCCCCTCGTGTGTTGAAGTTGATGTGTTGGTGGTATTTTGGAGCGATTGTTTTAAAATTGGCTTTGTTAAAGTCCCCGGTAACAACAAACGCGGCCTCAAGGTGCGCGGTTTCCTGCTCACTTATACGCCCATACAGTTCCTTGAGTGCCCGGTCTGTGTCGGCTTGTGGGGGTATGTACACAGCTGTGATAATGACCGCTGCGAATTCCCTCGGTAGCCAGAATGGTTGACACAGGAGCATGAGATATTCCAGAGCAGAAAGACTTGATAAAATGTACGTTCCTCTGATCACACCATGATTTGTTGGTCATGAAACATACACCACCTCTGCTTTTACCTGAGAGGTCTTTCGCTGCATGGAGAACCCCGCGGGTTCAATGGCCGAGTATGGAATCTCCTCAGCCAGCCAGGTTTCTGTAAGGCATATAACACAGCAATCTCTTGTCTCTCATTGGAAAGAGATCCATGCTCTCAGAGCTTATTGTCCAGAGACTGAACATTTGCCAGAAGTATACTGGGTAGCGGGGGTCGATTTGCGTGACGTCTTACTCTGATGAGTACGGCGGCTCTTTTTCGCCTTTTCCTTCTGCGTTTCCGCGGCCGTGCAGCCCAGACAAAGGGCATAGAGGAATTTGAAGTCCGGTTTTCGGTGTGTAATTGCCGAACCAATGTCCAAAAGCTTTTGTCTGCCGTAAACAATAAGGCAGACAACATCCAAGAAAAAAAAAAAAAAAAACTGTAAACAAAACAAACAATAAACTGCAGTGTTGTATCAGAGCTCGCAACGCAGCAGTCATACCTGGCGCCATCTTGAGCCCAACTGTTTTCGCATATCCCAACTAAGCAGGGTCAGCCATGGAACAGCGCCCCTGGAGCAAATGGGGTACAGGGCCTTGCTCAAGGGCCCAACATTGGCATCATAGCAGTGTTGGGCTTGAACCCCTGACCTTCAGGTCAGTAACCCACAGCCTTGACCACCAAGCCACTTTGATGGGATCAAACTGACAAAAGTCTAGGGTAACTCAGATAACCTCTCTGTATAATTGTGTTGAGAAGAATATCATCTGTATGCTATTCTGAGATGCGGGTTGGCGCTGTTTGGTGGCATGAAGGGGACCTGCACAATATTAGGTAGGTGGTTTTAATGTTGTGGCTAATCAGTGTATGTGATCATATATTTGTCACAGGGCAGTGAAAGCAGATTTACCTTTTAAAAGACAATTGAGCACTTCTAAAATCACAATAATAACTGCAAAAGACATTTGAGTGATGAAATAATTTGGTAATACATTCTGACATGACAGTTTTTGTCATCAAAATTAAAACAAAAAACAAACAAACATACCTGAAGGAATAAAATCATCTTCGCTCTTTTGTTTCTCTGCTGCAGTATCTTCTTTTATCTCCTCCTGTTTCACTTCAGTCTTCACTCTCATCTTCATCAGGTTCCTGCAGTCCAGCAGCTTCACTGAACACATCTTCACTGGTATCTGCAGCATCTGCTGTTCTCCAGCATTACAGACAGAAGTCAGAGACTCTGTGGAGGTTTGATCACCCTGATTACTGTCACACACACTCTCCTGAGCATCAGTAGAACAGAGTAAAGTGAGCTGTGAGTCCTGTGTGTCTCTGGATCCCTGTTCAGAGAGTTTGTCCAGCAGCTGCTGTGGTGTGGACTGATCTCTGCCGCTCCACACTGAATCCTGACATTCTGTGGAGGTCCCATCAGTCACACACACTGAAGATTGACAGGAAACCTTTTCCAGCTCCTGACAAACACAACACAATCACATCTGTACCGTTCATCATCACAGAGTCACAGTCATATCACATTATTTGAAAACTTACTTACAATCTCAACTTTAACTCGCTCAAAACAGGTGCAGGATGAATACAGTTCTGTCTTCATCAGTTTTGCCTTCAGTGACGTCACCTCTTTCTTCAGCTGAGAGATTTCTGTGATGAAATCATCAATATCCAGCATGGACAGATCAGTTCCTACTGATTTACAGCAGATCACATCCACCTGCTCTCTCATGATGAACATCTGAACACAAAAACATCATCATTATAATGGACTGACACTCATCAATCTCTAAAACATTATTATATTTTTATACACAAGATAAGATGTATTAAAAATTTTCTAAGATGGTATAAAAATAAATGTGTATTTGACTTCGTTTTCCTGACTGCAGGAATATTATCAGCTATCATAACAGGCTTATGCAATATATTATCATCTACGGTGAACTAATTTACAATCAGCCGCTGTATTTAAAGAGCTCATATCAGACATTAAACGTGATATTCTCAGATTGCTGCACGTTTTTACTGGAACTGAATATTTTAAAGCATTCATCACAAAATAATGCTTCATGTGGAGATAATAAGCTTTGTTTATGGTCATTAAATCGCCACAGAGAGAAAAACAACCTGCACAGAAAAATATATCACCATAGATCTTCATTAGCATACAACATAAATACATAAATGCTGTAAAACACATTAAACACGTACCTAAGCGCTCAAACTGTCAGCAGCTCTTGTTTAATCTCGGGTTTTATTGGTTGAAAAAATAACTCACGGTGAGTTTCTGTCATCTACTGTGTCGTGTTCAGAAGGGATACCTCTCGCCTCAAGTTATTTTCTTCTTCTGTTGTTTATTGACTGGTATAGCGGCTCGACAGATTATGGTGCATTACCGCCACCTACTGAACTGAAGTGTGAATATATATATATATATATATATATATATATATATATATATATATATATATAGTTTCCAGTGATATAATATATCACAGCTTTTATGAGACTTTGATCTCTTCTTTCTCAGTAAATTTTCCAAAGTCATATTCGGTATCTCCTTCCTATTTTTGTCTGGAATATTTGTCTTTCTCTATCATAATATAATGTAAAAAAAAAAAATTCTTCTTAAATTCCCATTTAGTCCTGTGTGTCTAATTGTATGATTCTTCCCATCTTCCAATCCAGTTTCATTTCCATTGATTCCTACATTACTTTGTACTCTGTAATGCCTCCCTTTCTCCTCCTTGTCCCACAAAGACTAATCTACTGTGAGCCACGCAGCAAATGTAAACTATATATTTATAGAATTAGATCACAACATTTGTGCTTTAATCTCTCAACTCAACTTTATTTACATAGCAATTAAAACAACAGAGTTGACCAAAGTGCTTCATAGTAATACAATTTTAAAGATTACATTTAAAAATTACCATATACACAAACACTAGTAATCTAAAAAACTAAATACAAACACTCCAAAACTGTGTCCTACATTTCATTTCTCAGACACAAAGGCCAGTGTAAAGAGATGAGATTTCAGACGTGACTTAAAAGTCTCAGTGTCACAATATGTTTGTCCAGTAAGTGAAGCTTCAGGAAAACAATACACGACACATACAAAAAAGTGCTATGATGGGTAAATCATTTCAAAATAAAAGTCATAATAAAAGGAAAAAAATGCACGTCATAAAAAAAATAAAAATAAAAAAATCACATTTCAAAATATAAGCAAGAGAACTGAAATTGAAGAAATTGTGGCAGAAATATAGTACAGCTGTATAGTAAAATGTAATATTCACTGTAATTATAATAATAATAAAGCAATATATCATATGTAAAACTGTTGTTGAATAAAAGTGAGACCACACCTGCGGAGACCACACCTGCCCAAGCTGGGGGAGGTAAGAGTGGTGAAATACATCACATGGGCTTTTAGGTCACATGTGGAAAGTGGCGCGGTGGTAGATCCTGCCTCATTGGGAGGGAGGAGTTGCTACAAACACGGCGACTGGGGGTCCGTGAGGACTGCCCAAGGGAGACGCGGGTCCGCTCGCAAGGGAACCGTACCGCGGAAAATACACAAAGGGGGGGGAAGTCCACGTAGGAGCCCGTCCTGTGGAGCACCTATTTCAGTACAGGGTAGATTGAGTACCCGCAATGGAGTTAGTGGGATCACCTGGGATAAGAGCGCACGATTTTACCTCAGCGGAGGGAAAGGGCGCTAGGTGCAAGCTATCCACCCGGTCAGTTTTTTAGCGTGTTACCGAGTTCTACCGGCTCGGACCTGAGAAAACATGGGACGAAACCGACTCAACCCTGAGATTGTAAAATCTCGCAAAGGTATTGGGTGTTGCCCAACCCGCTGCTCTGCATATGTCTGCTAGGGAGGTACCCCTGGCCAGTGCCCACGAGGATGCAACACTCCTTTTTGAGTGTGCTCGGACCCGCAAGGGGGGGCGGGCATGGCCTGGATGTGATAGGCCAATGTAATGGCGTCCACTACCCAGTGGGAAAGCCTCTGTTTGGAGACAGCGTTCCCTTTCCGCTGTCCGCCAAAACAGACAAAGAGCTGCTCTGAACGTCTAAAGCGCTGCGTGAGGTCCAAGTACATACACAAAGCACGTACCGGACACAGCAACGAAGGAGCTGGGCCTGCCTCCTCCCGGGGCAGCGCTTGCAGGTTCACTATCTGGTCTGTGAAGGGGGTGGTAGGAACCTTGGGCACGTAGCCCGGTCGCGGTCTTAGGATCACATGAGTGTCTGCCGGACCGAACTCCAGACAAATGTCGCTGACAGAGAACGCTTGCAGGTCCCCGACCCTCTTGATGGAGGCGAGCGTTATCAGGAGGGCCGTCTTCAGGGAGAGGGCCCTGAGACCGACTGATTCTAGTGGCTCTAAGTAGGGTCTCTGAAGGCCCGAGAGGACCACTGAGAGCTCCCAGGAGGGGAACATGCTTGGCCGGGAGGGATTTAACCTCCGGGCGCCTCTTATGAACCTGATAATTAAGTCGTGCTTACCCAAAGACTTGCCGTCTACTGTGTCATGGTGGGCCGCGATAGCGGCTACATACACTTTCAAGGTGGAGGGGGACAGCATCCCCTCCAACCTCTCCTGCAGAAATGAGAGCACCGACCTAACTGCGCACCTCTGTGGGTCTTCAGCCCGGGAAGAACACCAATTTGTGAACAAGCACCACTTCAGGGCATAAAGTTGCCTGGTAGAAGGGGCTCTGGCTTGGTTGATTGTGTCGACGGCAGGTGGTAGATCAGCTAGATCTTCCAGAGGTCTGGATGTGGATGCCAGAGTGTGCCCCGTTCCTGAGAAAGAAGATCCTTCCTATGGGGAATTCGCCAAGAAGGGGCTGTCGCGAGGAATACAAGATCCGAGTGTCTATCCAAGTGTGGCCCCCTACTTGTCCGAGTGGACAAGTAGGGTGCCACTACAGTGACTTGTTCCTCGTCGTCCCTGACCTTGCACAGCACCTGTGCAAGGTCAGGGGAAATGGGTACTTGTGCAGCCCCGTGGGCCAGCTGTGTGCCAGCGCGTCTGCCCCGAGGGGAGCTTCCGTTTGGGTGTAACAGGTCTCCTGAGCCTTGCCGAACCGTTCCCAAATCAGCTGGACCGACTGGGGGTGAAGACTCCACTCTCCGCTGGGCAAGTGTTGTCGTGATAGCGTGACCGGTGCGGAGGACGCCATATGCCCCAGGAGCTTTTGGAAAAGTTTTAAAGGGATCGCTGTGTCCGGCCTGAAGGTGGCGAGGCATTTCAGCACTGACTGTGCGCGTTCGTTGGTGAGGCGTGCAGACATTAAGACTGAGTTTAACTCAGCATGCCGAGAAAAGAGATGCTCTGAACCGGGGCGAGCTTGCTCTTTTCCCAGTTGACCTGAAGCCCTAAACGGCTGAGGTGCCTGAGCACCTGGTCCCTGTGAGCGCATAGTAAGTCTCGGGAGTGGGCCAGGATGAGCCAGTTGTCGAGGTAATATGCGGATGCCAGCTTCCCGAAGCGGGGCAAGGGCTGCCTCTGTGACCTTCGTAAAGGGGACAGGGACATGCTGAAGGGGAGGACCTTGTACTGATAAGCCTTGCCGTCGAATGCGAACCGTAGGAAGGATCGATGTCGAGGCAATATTGAGACGTGGAAGTACGCGTCCTTCAGGTCTACCGCTGCGAACCAATCTAGATGCCGGACGCAAGTTAAAATGTTTTTGCGTGAGCATTTTGAACGGGAGTTTGTGCAAGGCCCGGTTGAAAACTCGCAAGTCCAAGATCGGTCTTAATCCACCACCTTTCTTGGGTACGATGAAGGGCTGTCTCAGTTGGAGGGACAGGCTCTATCGCGTCTGAGTAAGAGGGTCACGATATCCGCATTCAGGGTTTTGGCATGTTCGCCGTGAACTGCAGTAAAGCGGATGCCCCCGAAGGGAGGTGGGGGGGCCTGGCAAATTGAATTGCGTAACCGAGACCAATGGTCCTGGTCAGCCAGCGTGACGGATTGGGAAGTGAGAGCCAATCATCCAAACTCCGAGCTAGGGGCACTAAGGGGATGGTTATTTTTTATGTACCCGGCGGAGTACCCCAAGGCTATGGGGAGAACGGAGGGTTCCAGTCCAACCCCACGCTGGTGGTGGCCCGAGCAAGCATTACATCTGGGCATTAGCCTTTAGAGAAAATAAACTCTTTTACTGCGCTGTCGAAGCGCCCAGGGGCAAAGCTGCACTGCTGTGCAGAGAAGGGAGAAAGCCGCTGATATGTGCCGTAGATCCAACAGCAATCGCTCAGAGATGGGAGGAACAGTGTGTGACTCGCTGCTCGCTGCATACACAACTAGTTGGCTCCAGAGAAAATTTCTGAATGTAACAGATGCATTTCCCCTCCTTTATACCCGTATGTCCGGGGGCGGGACATGCAAATTCTGTCTGCCAATTTCTCATTGGCCTTTTCTCATAGATCAGAGATACAAAAGGCGCTCAAGAGAGACCCCTAGTGTCCTCTAGTGTCGCTTCTTCGACACAACGTCGAAGTGAGTGACAGGCGGGGAACCTGATTTGGTAAAGAATAAAACAGATTTCTTTTGAGTGCTACTTAAAAACATTTAAGCAACGCGACCTGCATTTCTTTTCATTTATAATTTACATTGAAATATAATTTTTTAAATAGGCTAAATGAGCGTGTTTAATAGCACATTGTCATATTAGCATATTTTTGCTGTGGTACCGAAATTGGTATTGAGAACCGTGAAATTTCACTGGTATCAGAGGGCTGGTCAAGCCCAAGAACAAAGAGGCTGCATTTGGAAGGCAGAGCAGGTAGTAAACCAGGCAGTTTCAAGGATGAAGCATCAAGACATTGTACAGAAGTTTATTTGAATTTTGATAAACTTCTGTTTGTGGACATCTCTCTGTGATTACTTTGGGCAACACTTTTTCATACGAGTATCTACATGATTACTGTGCTGAAACTCCTCCCACATGAGTAGTATGACTTCTCTCGTGTGTTTTCAGGTTGTTTGACACACTGAAACTCTTTCCACAGTGTGAACACTTGTAAGGTTTTTCTCCAGTATGAATTCTCTCGTGATTTTTCAGGTATTTTGAGACACTGAAACTCTTTTCACAGTGTGAGCACTTGTAAGGTTTCTCTCCAGTATGAATTCTCTCATGTATTTTCATGTATTTTGATGCACTGAAACTCTTTTCACAGTGTGAACACTTGTAAGGTTTTTCTCCAGTATGAATTCTCTCGTGTATTTTAAAGTATTGTAATGAAGTGAAACTCTTTTCACAGTGTGAGCACTTGTAAGGTTTTTCTCCAGTATGAATTCTTTTGTGTGATTTCAAGCTTTCTGACTGAGTGAAACTCTTTCCACAGTGTGAGCACTTGTAAGGTTTCTCTCCAGTATGGATTCTCTCATGCTTTTTCAGGTTATATAACTCCGTGAAACTCTTTCCACAGAGTGAGCACTTGTAAGGTTTCTCTCCTGTATGGATTCTCTCATGCTTTTTCAGGTTATATGACTCAGTGAAACTCTTTCCACAGTGTGAACACTTGTAAGGTTTTTCTCCACCATGAATTATCTCATGTGATTTCAGGTTGTGTAAAAGAGTGAAAGTCTTTCCACAGTGTGAGCACATGTAAGGTTTTTCTCCAGTATGAATTCTCTCATGTGTTTTCAGGTTGTGTAAAAGAGTGAAACTCTTTCCACAGTGAGAACACTTGTAAGGTTTTTCTCCAGTATGAATTTTCTCATGTGTTTTTAGTTTTTTTGACTGATTGAAACTCTTTTCACAGTGTGAACACTTGTAAGGTTTTTCTCCAGTATGCATTCTGTGGTGCTGTTTCAAGTCACTGGATTTAATAAATGTCTTCCCACATTCAAAGCACATATGAGCCCTCATGCCTGTATGTATTTTCTGGTGCTCTTTCAAATAGGACAGGAGTGTAAAACTCTTTCCACAAAAAGAACACTTGTAAGGCTTCTCATTTGTGTGCAGTTTCAGATGTTGTTTTAGGACTGAATTCAAAACAAATGTTTTACCACATATATCACATTCAAATGGTCTTTCTCCAGAGTGCAAGAGGAGATGATCTTTGAGTTGGCCTGCATATGCAAAACTTTTTTCACACTGATGGCATGTGTAAGGTTTCTCTCCCGTATTAATTCTCGTGTGTATTTCAGGCTGACATTTACGTGGTGAGGAATTCTTATTAGCATTTGAGCCACTCAGAGATTTTTCATCATGATGTTTCTGATCCTGAAGTTTCTCCTCCACTTCATTCAGTTCTTGACTTTCCTCTTGCACTTCCATCAGCTCTACAATGAACACATTAAACTGACATCAATCAATTCAAGAGGGACAAATGTGAAAAAAGAACCCTGATGTGATGAAAGAACAAACCAAATGTCCAGGGCTGCGTTTTCCAAAAGCATTGTTAGCAAAGTTGATCGTAGAATCCATTGGCGCCAATGGTCTCTACAATCAACTTAAGCTTGCGATGCTTTTGGGAAACACAGCCCATGCTGATAAATGCATTTCAAGATTAAAGCCATTTAGTTTGAATCTGAGCCACAGACACAAAAATAAAGTCATACATATTTGCAAAAACAGAAGGGTGAGTACTTTTCATTACAGTCAGAACTATTCCTTTAATGCCAACATTTTAAAAAAACCAAATTAAGATTTAAAAATTAAGGAGAAACACAATCTAGAAATGTTATAAAATAAAGAATAAAGGTATACCTTTTTAAAAGACAACTGAGAACTTCTAAAACAACAATAACATCAATGAGGGACATTTAGAGCGACTTTTGAGAGAGAAAACCTCTTTCTTAAAATAGATTTTAACATGACAGTCGCTTTGCATGAAAATATGAAACTTTAAAAGAAATCATTTGGATTTCTTCCAAATTAGCAAATCACCACATTCTAATTTGATTGGACAACATGTCAATAGTATCTTACACAAATGGCATGCCCCGCTGGAGTGCATGCCATTCTGAAAGCTATAGCGCTGTCCGTGAGACGCCTCTATGCACTAAGTGGCGGCTGGACGTGGATCTGACCCCATCTACGCTTATGTAGCAACTATGTCTGCATACTATGCCCGGAGACTGGTTCCTCCATGGGCAGACATGTTCTATTTTTCAGTTCCTCAAGGGAGCAAAGTTACAGTCCCAGCTTGGGATTTAAACCCAGTGCTGAAAGCACTGTGTTTGAACCATTGGAATTTGTTGAGTTGCGTATGTTTTGTCTAAGACTGCACTCCTTCTGGCTCTGGCTTCAGTTAAACAGGTCTATCCACACCCTCCGGGCTCAGGTGTTCCACCTACAAGCCTTCTTTGCCCAACCGTTTAATTCGTATGAGGAGCAGTTGATGCATTTGTTTGTTATGCCCTGTGCAGACATTATACACGTATGTGGAGCGCACCCACCAGTTTAGATTGTCGGATCAGCTCTTTGTTTGATATCCAAGATGGCGGCGCGGTAGCACGCAGTGGCCACTCCAGATCCAAAATGGTGCTATTTTTGTTAAATAACCCGACTTTTGCAGCACATGGTCATCAGAGCAACCGGTGTTCTTGTCTACCATCGCCAGACACTTCTCAAATATAAGATTCATGCAAGGCGCTACGCGAATTTGGCTTGCTGCGGAGACCAGGCCTCCAGTCCTCAGCGTCGCCTGATGCCGATGGCTGGGGGAGAGGACGTCGTAAGCGGTGTGCGAGGAAGCGGAAGCACGGCAAGAGGGTGGGGATCCATGCTAGGCTAATAACAAACCCTCGGATCAGCTCTTTGTTTGTTATGGAGGATGCACAAAATGCAAATCCATCTCCAAGCAAAAGTTCTCTCACTGGATCTTTGATGTGATCGCCCTCGATTATGAATCACAAGGCATGAGATGCCCTATTTGTGTGAAAGCGTATTCAACTGGTCTCATGAGTCATGGTCTCTTCATGTGCCTGGGCAAATAGTGTGACTTTAGGACATGTGCTTTGCAGCAGGTTGGTCGTCCCAAACACAAAGTGACCTCCATCTCTTTCAAAGTCCTCTCTGTCTAGAGCGCTTATTGTTCCAACACAGCATTTGAGCGCAACTTTCTTCCCTTTTCTCCTCAACTTGACATGCCCAATTCGCTCTATGTCCTCGTGGTGACGTAGTGACTCTCAGTTGCATCCGCGTCTGAGACCGTCAATCCACGCATCTTATGACATGGCTTGTTGAGTTCGTTACCATGGAGATCTAGCGCATGTGGAGGCTACACGCTCTTCTCTGAGGCATCCACACACAACTCACCATGCTCCCCACCGAGAGCGAGATCCACTTTATAGTGACCACGAGGAGGTTAATCCAACGTGACTCTACCCACCCTAGCAACCGGGCCAATTGGTTGCTTAGGAAGCCAGACTGGAGTCACTCAGCATGCTCTGGATTCAAACTTGCGACTCCAGGGGTGGTAGTCAGCGTCTTTACTTGATGAGCTACCCAGGCCCCCAAGTGCAACTTTTGAGTAATGAAATCATTTGGTAATAGACTCTGACATGACAGTTAATTGTCATCAAAATAAAAAAAAAACAAAGAAACATACCTGAAGGAATAAAATCATCTTCGCTCTTTTGTTTCTCTGCTGCAGTATATTCTTTTATCTCCTCCTGTTTCACTTCAGTCTTCACTCTCATCTTCATCAGGTTCCTGCAGTCCAGCAGCTTCACTGAACACATTTTCACTGGTATCTGCAGCATCTGCTGTTCATCATCATCTTCATCACACTGTTGTTCCTCTGCTGTGATTTCTTCTTTTATCTCCACCTGTTTCACTTCAATCTTCACTGGTGTCTGCAGCATCTGCTGTTCTCCAGCGTTACAGACAGAAGTCAGAGACTCTGTGGAGGTTTGATCACCCTGATTACTGTCACACACACTCTCCTGAGAATCAGTAGAACAGAGTAAAGTGAGCTGTGAGTCCTGTGTGTCTCTGGATCTCTGTTCAGAGAGTTTGTCCAGCAGCTGCTGTGGTGTGGACTGATCTCTGCCGCTCCACACTGAATCCTGACATTCTGTGGAGGTCCCATCAGTCACACACACTGAAGATTGACAGGAAACCTTTTCCAGCTCCTGACAAACACAACACAATCACATCTGTACCGTTCATCATCACAGAGTCACAGTCATATCACATCATTTCAAACTTACAATCTCAACTTTAACTCGCTCAAAACAGGTGCAGGATGAATACAGTTCTGTCTCCTTCAGTTTTGTCTTCAGTGACGTCACCTCTTTCTTCAGCTGAGAGATTTCTGTGATGAAATCATCAATATCCAGCATGGACAGATCAGTTCCTACTGATTTACAGCAGATCACATCCACCTGCTCTCTCATGATGAACATCTGAACATAAACACGTTATTATATGATTATTACACAAAAGAAAAGACGTATTAAAAAATCTCTAAGATGGTATAAAAATAAATGTGTATTTGACTTCGTTTTCCTGACTGCAGGAATATTATCAGCTATCATAACAGGCTTATGCAATATATTATCATCTACTGTGAACTAATTTACAATCAGCCGCTGTATTTAAAGAGCTCATATCAGACATTAAACGTGATATTCTCAGATTGCTGCTCGTTTTTACTGGAACTGAATATTTTAAAGCGTTCATCACAAAATAATGCTTCATGTGGAGATAATAAGCTTTGTTTATGGTCATTAAATCGCCACAGAGAGAAAAACAACCTGCACAGAAAAATATATCACCATAGATCTTCATTAGCATACAACATAAATACATAAATGCTGTAAAACACATTAAACACGTACCTAAGCGCTCAAACTGTCAGCAGCTCTTGTTTAATCTCGGGTTTTATTGGTTGAAAAAATAACTCACGGTGAGTTTCTGTCATCTACTGTGTCGTGTTCAGAAGGGATACCTCTCGCCTCAAGTTATTTTCTTCTTCTGTTGTTTATTGACTGGTATAGCGGCTCGACAGATTATGGTGCATTACCGCCACCTACTGAACTGAAGTGTGAATATATATTGTATTTTTGTTTGGAATATTTGTCTTTCTCTATCACATCACATGCCCATATATCATTAAATGTTCCACAGATTCTGTCATCCCACAATGTAAAACATTTTTTTTCTTCTTAAATTCCCATTTAGTCCTGTATGTCCAATTGTATGATTCTTCCCGTCTTCCAAATACAGTTTCATTTCCATTGATTCCTACATTACTTTGTACTCTGTAATGCCTCCCTTTCTCCTCCTTGTCCCACAATTTTTCTCCTTTACTGATGTTAATATTAATTTCCATGATATTATATCTTAACAAGTTCTTTGTATGCTTATATCTACTACCTCATTCCCTTCCGCTCCAACATGTGCTCCATGGGCAGCGCCAGGGTTGGGCTACCGGGCTTAAGCCATGAATGTTTTGATCATCTTTTTGTAGTAACGTCATAAGTACCAGTGCTGGGGTATGAAAGTTGATATGAAAACATTTTACATTTGATTATTTTAACATTACATTTTAAAGTTAAGGTAATATATATTACTCCTTGAAAACAAGGAGTAATATATACAGATGAATTCGAGGAATTTTCTAACTTTAAAGTCAAGAGCCAGTACATTTCATCATAAAGTACACAATGTGTGTCAAACTACGGAAAGCCGAAAGGGACAAAACAGTGTTTTTTTCATCGCGTTTTAAAGTATAGATTTTATAAGCATGCGATTTCTGATCTTCAAGCGTATCTGAGACAAAAGTTAGTGAGACTTTTTTAGTTTACAATATAAATGACACATCATAGATGTATTCAGGTTTTTATTATAAAGTGTATTATAGACTGATATTTCATCAACATATGGCCCCATATCCACAGAGGTCTGACCTAATACCCAAATGTCCACTGACCCTAGTACCACCCCTGGTTGGGACCCAGGGAAATTAGATACTAGCGCCTTGATTATGTAACTAATTTTGTCATTGCAATATTTCTAGATCAAGAACTTGTCCAGACTGTATACTTTTTAAGGTTGCCAGGGAATCTGAGCATATTAATCCTTTCTCAATTCGTACATCCTCCACCCACTGGAGAGCTAAGAGAAAAGCTACCAACTCTACTGTATAAACAGATAGAAAATCTGTTGCTCTTTTTTTTAATGACCATCTCATGTTGCGGTACAAATATTGCTGCCCCTGTTGTCTCAAATTCTGGATCCTTTGAACCATCTGTATATATTTGCGGCATATTTGTATATTTTTGCTCAATAAATTGACTAACACAATTCTGTTTCTGTACCTCCTCTAATAGTTGAAAGTCAGTTAATGGCATTAAAAACAGCCTTGGTGGTACTGTGAAGAGTGGGATATTGGGACTATATGTTTTATTAAGTAGACTCATTAATTGTGCTATTCCCTCTGCTGCCCATCTTATACTGCTGATGTTCCCTCTCTCTTGCTCCCAACATTCTGCAAACACAGCCTTAGTTGGGTGTATATCCTTATGTCCTCTAAGGGAGACCAGTATACCATTTCGAATTGTTTACATCTTTCCTCGAAAGACATTTCTCCCATTTTTACTTGTATAGCAGCTATACGGGAAGTTCTAAATGCCCCGCAACATAATCTTAAGGTCTGTGTCTGTACCACCTCTATTTTCTTAAGCACTCACTTACTTGCTGAACCATATGCCACGCATCCTTAATCTAGTGTTGATCTGATAGTGGTGCAATAGATGTTCCTGAGTGAGTTGCAACTTGCACCCTATTCACATCCCACCAAGCACCTTGGCAATAAAAACCACTTGACTCGACTTGATCTCATTACATTTAAAGCCTTCTTGCTCTTTGTCAGCACCTTTTCTATGTGAACACTGAACGTCTGTTTTGAATCCAACCAAACTTCAAGAAATGTTAACACTGCCACTTGCTCCAGAGACTGATTGTAAAGTGCTAGGATACCTTAACATTTGTATTTTTTGTAAAACACAGTATTTGTGTTTTAGCTATTGACATACGGAAACCCCATTTCTGAGCCTATTCCTCAACATTTACATTACATTTATGCATTTGGCAGACACTTTTGTCCAAAGCGACTTACAGAGCACTTATTACAGGGACAATCCCCCCGGTGCAACCTGGAGTTAAGTGCCTTGCTCAAGAACACAATGGTGGTGGCTGTGGGATTCGAACCAGCGACCTTCTGATTAGCAGCCCTGTGCTCTAGCCACCACGCCGCCACCACTCAACACTATCAATTACTACCTAAATTTTCTTAACTGTATATTGAATATTCTGCCCTCTTTTCTTAAGCGCACAATTGTCTGTTTGAGTCATTGACTCGAACCGGCATCTCCGGGATGGGAGGCAGGTGCGCTAACAAGGAGGCTAAAGGCTACAGCCTCTAGCATCAGTCGCTAGTGTACCTCTTGAGGACAGAAGAGTGAGGTTTACATACTGCACTGCTGTCTACCAGCTGGCTCCCTTTACATCTGCATACAGCGATCTTCCCATACCTGATTCTACTTGACTGAATATGTAATTTATCATTATATCAAACAGGAGATGACTACATAGACTTCCTTGATGTGTTCCATTTTCAACTGGAAACACATTAGAACAAAATGCTCCCACTCTAACCTGAATTCTTCATCCAATTAAAAAGTCTAGAATCCAGTTGTATATTCTTCCACCAATACCCATACTTCTGAGTTTAATTAGTAACCCCTGCTTCCGTAGCATATCGTATGCATTTTGCACATCTAAGACTGCTATTACAGCCTCTTTGCTCACTTGTGCTTTTCTTATCTCTGATTCTCGACAGAGTACAGAGTTCATAGTCATTCTGCCTTTCGTAATCCACTTTGATATGGGGGAAAAGTCATCTACTTTCTAATACATTATCTTTGTCTTCTTGTAGTCATTCTTTCCATTATTTTACACATGTTTGATGTTAATGCTATCGGTCTATTGCTTGCGATCTTTGCCTGGCTTTCCAATTGGGACAATAATTGAATGTTTCCAGTGTGTTGGAAGATTGCCTAATATCCATATTTTGTTGAATAACTTCAATTCAACGGAGCGTGCTTCGTCTGGCACTTTTGTTATCATACTATAACTATAAATCTCATCCTCCCTTGGATATGTTTCTTTTGATCTATTAATTGCTCTTTTAAGTTCAAATAATGTAAAATTAAAATCTAGAGAACTTTAATTTGTGTCACATTTCTCTAGTATGTCTGGATTTTCTCTTCTTAACTTCTCACTGCATTTTTAGCCTCTTTGGTCAAATTACTGCTGTTATGTACTTTGGAAAATATTTTACCTAACATTTCTGCCTTTTTACCTAACATTTCTTTATCTGAAATGGCAATTTCATCTCTATTTCTTAGTACAGGCATTTAAAAACTCTTTTGGTTCCACCCATCTTTCTGATCACATATCTGTATTCTAAAATCTGTGTTTCCCGTCCAATACTATTACAAAACTCATTCCAATACTTTCTATTTTCTGTTCTAGTAGTTCCCCGTCTGTCGCACACTTCGACGTTGTGTCAAAGAAGCAACACTAGGGGTCTCTCTTGAGCGCCTTTTGCATCTCTGATCTATGAGAAAATGCCATTGAGAAATTGGCAGACAGAATTTGCATGTCCTGCCCCCGGACATATGGGTATAAAGGGAGGGAAATGCCTCTGTTTCATTCAGGATTTTTCTGAGGAGCCGAAAAAGTGAATACTTTCCGGATTCACTGTAACTAATGTCTGACTTGGTAGCTGAACCAAACAGAGAAGACTTGAATTTCCTCAGCTGGTGAAGGATGTACAATCTCTGCTGGGCCTTTTTCACAATGTAGTCAATATGGGTCTCTCACTTCAGGTCCTGTGAGGTCCCATATTGACTGCATCATCCACAGACCTGTTAGCTCGATAGGCAAACTACAGGGGATCAAGAAAGTGTCCAGTGATGTCCTTCAGGTGGTCCAACACCAGTCTCTCAAATGACTTTATGACCAAATGAAACAGGTCTGTAGTCATTAAGTCCTGCAATCTTTGGTTTCTTTGGGACAGGGATGATGGTAGAGCATTTGAAGCAGCTGGGAACGTCCAAAGATGTGTTGATGTGTTGAAGGTCTGTGTAAAGATGGGGGCCAGCTGGTTAGCACCATCTTTGAGACAAGTGGGTGAAACACTGTCTGGGCCCTATGCTTTCCTTGTAATTTGTTTATGGAAGACCTGGCACACATCCTCTACATAGATCTTAAGTGCATGTTGAGTAGCAGGAGGGGGGTGGGGTTGCAGGTGTTGGTGTTGGTGTTTGTGTGAAGTGAAGGTCAGAGCAGGTATGAGGTGTGGGGTGTGAGACTGGGCTTTTCAAATCTACATTAAAACACATTGAGGTTGTCAGCCAGTTGTTGATTACCTACAGTGTTCGGGGATGGTGTCTTGTAGTTGGTAATGTCTTTCAGGCCTCTCCATACTTATGCAGAATTGTTAGCTTAAAACTTTTTTTCCATGTTTTAAGAGATGGAGTTTTTTTTAGCTATACAAGATTTTATCCCCACTTCTGTAACCATTCTCTTTCGTCTGACGAAGCTACTGAGTTTTGCTATAAACCGCACTGTCCATCATTGTTGTATGTTAAATAAGTCTTAGTAGGGGGAGTGAAATGGTGCCATTCAGGAGTCAGCTCTGTGCACTTTGCTAGTTTTTCATTATTTTTATTTCATAAACCGGTGAGATTTGATACACCCTGCTACATAACTTTTCTATGAAGTCAACATGGCAAAGAATTCAAAATCCTTTGGCTCTGGAGATATTAAAAGACACTTAATGCTCAAGCTGGCACCTCTGACAGGCCCACAGACCAGGTACTCAGTTTGGATGATGCGGCGGGAGAAATTCAATGCCAAATGTTGAACATGTCTATAATGCTGATGAAGGTTGTAGCGGATCTGGAGGATCTTGCTGTATTACATCGATCTATTACAGTGATGGAGGCAAAATTCTCTGACTTGGTTACAAGATTGTCAGATGTCAAGAGGTGGATCGATTATCTGAAGTCATCAGAGAGGGAATTAGCTGCTAATCTGCTAGCAAACAAGAAAAGTTGGAAGATTTAGAGAATCGTAATCAGCAAAATAACATCTGAATTGTAGGTATTCCTGAGCATGAAGAAGATTGAGATATGGTGAAATTCCTACACAAGCTCTTCCCAAGTCTGCTCGACATAACAGGCCATAAGCTGGAAATCGAGCAAGCTCACAGAGTCCTGGCTTGGAGATCTGCCCAAGGAGACAGGCCCCAATCAATTCTGTCCAAATTTATGAGATCATCCGATAAAGATCTTGTGTTAAGCGAAGTAAGGAGCAAAGGAAGGCTTTCTTGGAAGAACCACAACATTTTCTTGTTCCCAGACTTTACGAATTCGACAAGAGAGAAACATAATCGATTCAAGGAATGCAAGAAACTCTTACATCAAAGGAAGATCGCTTTTGCACTGATGTTTCCGGCCAAGATGAGAATAGATACTCAGGATAGCCGCAAAGTATTTACATATCCCCAGCAAGCATTGTCTTTCACAGAGGTAATGGGATAAGTAAGCCTTCTCACTGTACATACACTTGACTGTCTGAGGAAGCTCGGTGCCTTTTTTGTTTCATTTTATGTTGGTTCTGCCTAGCGGCTGGAGTTTGTTTTGTGGAATGACTTTCCTTCAAGAAACTTTTGCATTGACCGGGGAGGGGCGTGCCTTCTGTGCCGTCTGCCGGTAGGTCATCCCTGTCTACCTGGATGAGGGAGGGGACAAGGGGAGGGAAACAGAAATAATTAAAATATGACAATTTAAAAGAGAGGGAAAAGGCCAATGCAGAGTGGCAGTGAGAGAGAGAGAGGAGAGAGATAAAAAAAAAAACCTACTCGCCAGTTCTCCGATACACCGTAGCTTGTTTCTCAGCCACTCCTCCACCCTCTAACGGATGACAGCCGCGCCTCTCCGGGCGGATCGGAGGCAGTCCTCCAGCCCCTGGTGGACGGAACACCCTGCCGTGTTCTCAGGGAGCCGAAGGGGTCTCCCCCGCCCCTGGCAGCGGTTCTCCCGCTCCAGGCGGTCGGTCGCGATCCCCTCCCCACTCGCGGACGGCGGTCTCCGACCCCGCCGTGTTTCAGTGGCTGGTAGGGGCATCCTCCGCCTCTGGCAGCTGCCCTGACCACTCCAGGCGGTTGGCTAGGAGCCCCTTCTCTCCTCGTGGTCAGTGGCCGTTCCTCCGCTTCCAGGTGGCTGGGCAGATGGCCGCGGCTGCTCCGTTGGGGTGGACGGTAGTGGCGAGATCTACTACGGCGTATCCCTCCTCCTTCCCGGATTTCGGCACCAGTGTAAAGGGATTCAATGGAAAGGAGGAGGCGAACTGGCTTGACAATATAAATAATATTTTAATGGTAAACTTAAAAGACAAACACACACATGACGGACATGTCCGTAAATTATCTCTCTCTCACGCACCACCATCTGCCATCGGCCTTTATCCCTCTCGGAGACTTGATTAGCATGATATGGGACCGGGTGTGTATCATCATGACCCGGCCCCACCCTCCGCCCTGCCGCAGACTTACAAAAGAGGAATGCATTGTAAGTGAAACATCTTAAGGAGATAGTGGTATGAAAAGTTTCACTAGCATCAGAATAGTAGTATTCAAGACAGATACAGGTGGAACAAGAATTTTTTTCAGTGACTGATTAAGTACTCATAGAAAATATGTGTTTTTAGACGTTTTTTGAAGACAGAAAGTGAGTCAGCTTCACGGATTGAGTTGGGAAGTTTATTCTACCAATGTGGTATGATGAAACCAAAAGTCCGGGAAAGAGATTTGGTGCCTCTTTGTGTTTGTACAACAAGGCGCCGTTCCTTAGCCGACTGCAAGCTTCTGATGCGAACGTAGCTCTGCAGAAATTAGTCTGCTGGAGCAGACCCCGTAACTGTTCTGTATACCAGCTTCAGAGCCTTGAATTTGACACATGCATCAACCGGCAGCCAGTGGAGAGAGAGACAAAGAGTGGTGTAACATGTGCTCTCCTTGGTTTATTAAAGACCAGACGTGCTGCTGCATTCTGGATAATTTGCAGGGGTAATTGCGCATGTAGGGAGGCCTGCAATGAGAGCGTTACAGTAGTCCAGTCTAGTTATGACAAGTGACTGAACAAGAAGTTGTGTGGCATGTTCAGAGAGGAAGGGTCTTATCTTCCTGATATTGTAGAGTGTAAATCTACATGATCATGCTTGTCTATTAGAATTGGTCTGTGAAATTAAGTTGGTTATCAATGGGTACCCCTAGATGTTTTGTAGTTGAACCCAGCTGCACAGTGATGTTGTGTTCGATAGCAAGGTTAGCTGGAAAGCCGAGGAGCTCAGTCTTGGCTGGGTTAAGTTGCAGATAGTGTTCCTTCATCAAGGCCAAGATGTCTGTCAAACAGGCAGAGATTCAGCAGTCACCATGGTGTCGATGTGGGGTGGAAAGACAAATAGAGCTGTGTGTCCTTGGCGTAGCAGTGGTAAGAGAAACCATGTGCCTGAATCATGGGTCCCAGAGATATTGAGTATATAGAGAAGGGGCCCAAGCACTGAGCCCTAAGGTACCCCATGACTTGGACATCTCACCTTTTTAGGATACCTTGAAGGACCTACCTGAGAGATAGGAATTAAATCAGTCAAGCACAGTTCGCCTCTTAGGAACCTGATAATTAAGTTGTGCTTACCCAAAGACTTGCCTTGCAGAGTAGAGAGGGTGGAGAATGTGGTTGACTGTGTCAAAGGCAGCAGAAAGGTCCAATAGAATCAGGACGGATTATCTGGTTCCAGCTTTTGCCTGTCTCAGCTACTCAGACAGACAGCAGGGCAGTCTCAGTGGAGTGTCCACATTTGAAGCCAGACAGATTCCAGCAACTTGTTCAGTGAGAAACAGGCAGAGATCTGATTGAAAGCTGCTCTTTCAAGTGTTTTCACCATGAATGGGATGAGTTAGACTGGTCTGTAGTTGGGTTACTCGAGCCTGCTTAAATGTAGTGGGAAAAATGCCTGTAAGTAAGAGATGTGTTATTTATGTGTGTGAGTGCAGGAAGGTTGGACGGAGAGATGGCCTGCAGAAGATGAGAAGGAATGGGGTCAAAGGAACAGGTGGTGGGGTGGTTTGAGAAAAGGAGTTTAGAGACCTCAGTGTCAGTCAGAGGAGAGAACATAGAGACAGAAGGGCTGCATACAGGAGGTGGGTGTTTGACAGGGTGCTGAGAATGTATTACTGTTGGCTGTAACCCTATTGGGAACTATGTGGGAAGACGTCTGCTGTCAGTGATGTGTCAGGCGGGAGGGGAGGACAGTCTAGTGTGTTCTAAACAAGCTGCGAGTGTCTGTGGTGGTGTTGATCGTGTTCTGGTATCTTCCATCTTCGTGTGGAAGAGATGCATACTTTGTGAATGAATGCATAAGTCTGACTGCTCCTTCACTGGAAACTCTACAGATATTGACAATCATTCACGACACATATCAGATGACAGAGCAGAGCACTAATCTACTGTGAGCCACGCAGCAAATGTAAACTATATATTTATAGAATTAGATCACAACATTTGCGCTTTAATCTCTCAACTCAACTTTATTTACATAGCATTTAAAACAGCAGAGTTGACCAAAGTGCTTCATAGTAATAAAATTTTACATTTAAAAATGACCATATACACAAACACTAGTAATCTAAACACAAAATACAAACACTCCAAAACTGTGTCCTACATTTAATTTCTCAGACACAAAGGCCAGTGTAAAGAGATGAGATTTCAGACGTGACTTAAAAGTCTCAGTGTCACAATATGTTTATCCAGTAAGTGAAGCTTCAGGAAAACAATACACGACACATAAAAAAGTGCTATGATTGGTAAATAATTTCAAAATAAAAGTCATAAGAAAAGGAAAAAAAATGCACGTCATAAAAAAAAAATCACATTTCAAAATATAAGCAAGAGAACTGAAATTGAAGAAATTGTGGCAGAAATATATTACAACTGTATAGTAAAATGTAATATTCACTGTAATTATAATAATAATAAAGCAATATATCACAAGCAAAACTGTTGTTGAATAAAAGTTTGGCAAAAAATGCAATGACGTTGAAAAATTCAATTTTCCCTTGTTAAAAGTTTTAAGAATGAATTGATAAGTCACCAATTTAATGATGAAATTAAATTAAACAAAAACATGGAGTTTAGTAATAATAATAATAATAAACAAAAAGGAAAACATCTAGGTTACAGATGTAAGCTCCGTTCCCTGATGGAGGGAATGAGACGTTGTGTCGAAGAAGCGACACTAGAGGACACTAGGGGTCTCTCATGAGCACCTTTTGAATCTCTGATCTATGAGAAAAGGCCAATGAGAAATTGGCAGACAGAATTTGCATGTCCCGCCCCTGGACATACGGGTATAAAGGAGGGGAAATGCATCTCTTACATTACGGAGGAGCCGACAATGTTTCGGCCGCAACAGTGGCTCGGTTCAGCGACGTGGCCGGGAGGACACAACGTCTCGTTCCCTCCATCAGGGAATGGAACCTAGACGTTCCCCCTATGTCGCTCACTTCAACGTTGTGTCGAAGAAGCGACACTAGGGGTCCAATTTAAATCACGCCATACACTGAGCCGTGTACGTGTACTGATGACACAGGAATGGGCAGGTATTTTACGAACCAAAGCGACCGGCTGTGTCAGACTGCACGTACCATTCCCCAACGCCCCATAAAATCATCAGAGCCTTCTGGTTCTTTTACCCTTGACAGGGGGAACAAGGCGACGCTGCCAGGCATGGGAGCAGGCCGTTTCAGCCGTGCCTTTTCTCTCTCTATGTTTCTCACATAGAGCTAAAATGGCTGGGGCCCTCATACGCATTGGGGAAGGCGATCTTTCCGAGTTTCCTATTCTTTCAGGGGGAAAAGACCATGCGGAGACCAGACCTGCCCAAGCTAGGTAAGAGTGGTGAAATACATCACATGGGATTTTAGATCACATGTGGAAAGTGGCGCGGTGGTAGATCCTGCCTCGTTGGGAGGGAGGAGTTGCTACAAACATGGCGATTGGGGGTCTGTGAGGACTGCCCAAGGGAGACACGGGTCCAATCGCAGGGGACCGTACCGCGGAAAATAAACAAAGGGGGGGAAGTCCACGTAGGAGCCCGTCCTATGGAGCAGCTATTCCAGTACAGGGTAGATTGAGTACCCGAATTGGATTTGGTCGGTGAATTCCTCCGCTGAATTTGCGTACCTTGAGAGCTAGGGAGGAGTCATCCAGGGAGCCGAGTTAGTGGGATCACCTGGGATAAGAGCGCACGATTTTACCTCAGCGGAGTGAAAGGGCGCTAGGTGCAAGCGATCCACCCAGTCAGTTTTTCAGCGTGTTAGCGAGTTCTACCGGCTCGGACCTGAGAAAACACGGGACTCAACCGACTCAACCCTGAGATTGTAAAATCTCGCAAAGGTATTGGGTGTTGCCCAACCCGCTGCTCTGCATATGTCTGCTAGGGAGGTACCCCTGGGCAGTGCCCACGAGGACGCAACACTCCTTGTTGAGTGTGCTCAGACCCGCAAGAGGGGGGCACAGCCTGGGTGTGATAGGCCAATGTAATGGTGTCCACTACCCAGTGGGAAAGCCTCTGTTTGGAGACAGCGTTCCCTTTCGCTGTCTGCCAAAGCAGATAAAGAGCTGCTCAGAACGTCTAAAGCTCTGCGTGCAATCCAAGTAGATACGCAAAGCATGTACCGGACACAGCAACGACGGGGCTGGGCCTGCCTCCTCCTAGGGCAGCGCTTGCAGGTTCACTACCTGGTCTCTGAAGGGGGTGGTAGGAACCTTGGGCACGTAGCCCGGTCGCGGTCTTAGGATCACATGAGTGTCAGCCGGACTGAACTCCAGACAAGTGTTGCTGACAGAGAACACTTGCAGGTCCCCGACCCTCTTGATGGAGGCGAGCGTGATCAGGAGGTCCGTCTTCAGGGAGAGGGCCCTGAGTCCGACTGATTCTAGCAGCTCGAAGGGGGGTCTCTTAAGGCCTGAGAGGACCACTGAGAGATCCCAGGAGGGGAACATGCTTGGCCGGGAGGGATTTAACCTCTGGGCGCCTCTTAGGAACCTGATAATTAAGTCGTGCTTACCCAAAGACTTGTCGTCTACTGTGAACCAAGTCCGAGTCGGCCAGTAGGGGGCCACTAGAGTGACTTGTTCCTCATCCTCCCTGACCTTGCAGAGGACCTGTGGAAGAAGGCTCGCTGGGGGAAATGCGTACTTGTGCAGCCCCGTGGGCCAGCTGTGTGCCAGGGCATCTGCCCCGAGGGGAGCCTCTGTTTGGGCGTACCAGAGCGGACAGTGGGAGGTCTCTCGGGAGGCAAACAGGTCTACCTGAGCCTTGCAGAACCGTTCCCAAATCAGCTGGACCGACTGGGGGTGAAGCATCCACTCTCCGCTGGGCAAGCGTTGTCGTGATAGCGCATCCGCCACCATGTTCAGGTTGCCAGGGATGGGAGTGGCACGCAGTGAGCTGAGTCGCTGCTGGCTCCAAAGGAGGAGACAACAGGCGAGTTGTGATATGTGATGTGAGCGTATGCCGCATTGGCGATTTATGTACGCTACCGTTTTGGTGCTGTCTGATCGAATCAAGACGTGTTTGTCCTGAACTAGCGGGAGAAACCGCCGCAGGGCAAAAAGTACAGCCAACATCTCTAGGCAGTTGATGTGCCAGCACAGCAGGGCCCCTTTCCAACGGCCCACAGCTGCGTGCCCATTGCACACGGCACCCCAACCCAATTTGGAGGCGTCGGTAGTGACCAGGACACATCGGGACACCTGCTGCAAGGGGACTCCTGCACGCAGAAAGCAGAGGTCTGTCCAGATTTTGAAGGTTTGGCGGCAGACGGGAGTGATGATCACACGGTGCGTGCCGCGGCACCATGCTCGTCTCAGGACTCGAGTCTGGAGCCAGTGCTGAAGTGGTCTCATATGCATCAACCCCAGCAGCGCGACTGTCGCGGAGGACGCCATATGCCCCAGGAGCTTCCTGCTGGGCGCTCAACGCAGGGAGAGCTGGGCCGGGTTGAGACGGTGTCACTGAATAGGCCGAACTAGGAGACAGGCGCGTCAAGGAAGTGTGTTTTGTCCATTTCACCAGGTACAGCCACAGATGTCGTTCCTGAACCACAAGAGTGGCCATCGCCTGCCCGAGTGACCACGCTGTGACCTTCGTGGCCCTGAGGGTGAGGTCAGACACTGAGCGCAGTTCCTGCAGCACGTCGGGATCAGGACTACCCAAGTGCAGATCTTTAAGTGCCTTGGCCTGGTGGACTTGCAGGTGGGCCATGGCATGCAGGGCGGCCAAGCACCCAGGGGCAAAGCTGCACTGCTGTACAGAGAATGCCGTGCGTATGTCCGGGGGCGGAACATGCAAATTCTGTCTGCCAATTTCTCATTGGCCTTTTCTCATATATCAGAGATACAAAAGGCGCTCAAGAGAGACCCCTAGTGTCCTCTAGTGTCGCTTCTTCGACACAACGTCGAAGTGAGTGACAGGCGGGGAACCTGAACAGATTTCTGTAGGGTGCTACTTAAAAACATTTAAGCAATGCGTCCTTGATTGAAAACCACCTGCATTTATTTTCTTTTATAATTTACATTGAAATATAATTTTTTTTAATAGGCTAAATGAGTGTGTTTAATAGCACATTGTCATATTAGCATATTTTTGCCGTGGTACCGAAATTGGTATCGAGAACCATGAAATTTCACTGGTATCAGTACCGACTACTGACATTTGGTATTATAACAGGAAAAAGAGCCTTACAGCCACCACTAAACACCATCTACTTAAGATATGAGCAGGAGAAGACCAGGCTGGTCTTAGAGCTAAAGGAATCGACAATCCACTCTGTGATGGCTGGTCAAGCCAAAGTACAAAGAGGCTGCATTTGGAAGGCAGAGCAGGTAGTAAACCAGGCAGTTTCAAGGCTGAAGCATCAAGACATTGTACAGAAGTTCATTTGAATTTTCAACTATATACTTGAAGCATTGCGCCTGAAGATGGACATCTCTCTCTCACTTTGGACAACACTTTTTCATACGAGTATCTACATGATTACTGTGCTGAAACTCCTCCCACATGAGCAGTATGAATTCTCTCATGTGTTTTCAGGTTGTTTGACACACTGAAACTCTTTCCACAGTGTGAGCACTTGAAAGGTTTTTCTCCAGAATGGATTCTCTCATGTTTTTTCAGGTATTTTGAGACACTGAAACACTTTTCACAGTGTGAGCACTTGTAAGGTTTCTCCCCAGTATGAATTATCTCATGTATTTTCATGTATTTTGATGCACTGAAACTCTTTTCACAGTGTGAGCACTTGTAAGGTTTTTCTCCAGTATGAATTCTCTCGTGTATTTTCAAGTATTGTAATGAAGTGAAACTCTTTCCACAGTGAGAACACTTATAAGGTTTCTCTCCAGTATGAATTCTTTTGTGTGTTTTCAAGCTTTCTGACTGAGTGAAACTCTTTCCACAGAGTGAGCACTTGTAAGGTTTCTCACCAGTATGGATTCTCTCATGCTTTTTCAGGTTATATGACTCAGCAAAACTCTTTCCACAGTGTGAACACTTGTAAGGTTTCACTCCAGTATGGATTCTCTCATGTTTATTCAAGTGGTGTACCGCAGTGAAAGTCTTTCCACACTGTGAGCACTTGTAAGGTTTGCCTCCAGTATGGATACTCTCATGCTTTTTCAGATTATACGACTCAGCGAAACTCTTTCCACAGTGTGAACACTTGTAAGGTTTCACTCCAGTATGGATTCTCTCATGTTTTTTCAAGTGGTGTACCGAAGTGAAAGTCTTTCCACAGTGTGAGCACTTGTAAGGTTTCTCTCCAGTATGAATTCTCTCGTGTTTTGTCAAGTGTTGTAACGAAGTGAAAGTCTTTCCACAGTGTGAACACATGTATGGTTTTTCTCCACTATGAATTATCTCGTGTGTTTTCAGGTTGTGTAAAAGAGTGAAAGTCTTTCCACAGTGTGAACACTTATATGGTTTTTCTCCAGTATGAATTCTCTCGTGTGTTTTCAGGTATTTTGACACACTGAAACTCTTTCCACAGTGTGAACACTTGTAAGGTTTCTCTCCCGAATGGATTCTCTCATGTGTTTTCAGGTATTGTGACTGAGTGAAACTCTTTCCACAATGTGAGCACTTGTAAGGTTTCTCTCCAGCATGGATTCTCTTGTGTGTTTTTAGGTTTTTTGACTGATTGAAACTCTTTTCACAGTGTGAACACTTGTAAGGTTTCTCTCCAGTGTGGATTCTATTGTGTGCTTTCAAGTTTTCTGTCCGGGTGAAAGTCTTTTCACAGTGTGAACACTTGTAGGGTTTTTCTCCAGTATGCATTCTGTGGTGCTGTTTCAAGTCACTGGATTTAATAAATGTCTTCCCACATTCAAAGCACATATGAGCCCTCATGCCTGTATGTATTTTCTGGTGCTCTTTCAAATAGGACAGGAGTGTAAAACTCTTTCCACAAAAAGAACACTTGTAAGGCTTCTCATTTGTGTGCAGTTTCAGATGTTGTTTTAGGACTGAATTCAAAACAAATGTTTTACCACATATATCACATTCAAATGGTCTTTCTCCAGAGTGCAAGAGGAGATGATCTTTGAGTTGGCCTGCATATGCAAAACCTTTTTCACACTGATGGCATGTGTAAGGTTTCTCTCCCGTATTAATTCTCGTGTGTATTTCAGGCTGACATTTACGTGGTGAGGAATTCTTATTAGCATTTGAGCCACTCAGAGATTTTTCATCATGATGTTTCTGATCCTGAAGTTTCTCCTCCACTTCATTCAGTTCTTGACTTTCCTCTTGCACTTCCATCAGCTCTACAATGAACACATTAAACTGACATCAATCAATTCAAGAGGGACAAATGTGAAAAAAGAACCCTGATGTGATGACAGAACAAACCAAATGTCCAGGGCTGCGTTTTCCAAAAGCATTGTTAGCAAAGTTGATCGTAGAAACCATTGGCGCCAACGGTCTCTACAATCAACTTAAGCTTGCGATGCTTTTGGGAAACACAGCCCATGCTGATAAATGCATTTCAAGATTAAAGCCATTTATTTTGAATCTGAGCCACAGACACAAAAATAAAGTCATACATATTTGCAAAAACAGAAGGGTGAGTACTTTTCATTACAGTCAGAACTATTCCTTTAATGCCAACATTTTTAAAAAACCAAATTAAGATTTAAAAATTAAGGAGAAACACAATCTAGAATTGTTATGAAATAAAGAATAAAGGTATACCTTTTTAAAAGACAACTGAGAACTTCTAAAACAACAATAACATCAATGAGGGACATTTAGAGCGACTTTTGAGAGATAAACCCTCTTTCTTAAAATTGATTTTAACATGACAGTCGCTTTGCATGAAAATATGAAACTTTAAAAGAAACATACCTGAAGGAATAAAATCATCATCATCTTCATCACACTGTTGTTCCTCTGTTGTGATATCTTCTTTTATCTCCTCCTGCTTCACTTCAATCTTCACTGGTGTCTGCAGCATCTGCTGTTCTCCAGCGTTACAGACAGAAGTCAGAGACTCTGTGGAGGTTTGATCACCCTGATTACTGTCACACACACTCTCCTGAGCATCAGTAGAACAGAGTAAAGTGAGCTGTGAGTCCTGTGTGTCTCTGGATCTCTGTTCAGAGAGTTTGTCCAGCAGCTGCTGTGGTGTGGACTGATCTCTGCCGCTCCACACTGAATCCTGACATTCTGTGGAGGTCCCATCAGTCACACACACTGAAGATTGAATTTGCATTAAGAATATGTCATTGTTTGAAATAATTTATACAATTTAACAGTATTTACATTGAGTCAACATTCATTAGTATAACAAAAGCTAAAATGGAACTGTCTCTTTAAGAAAACCAGCAGCGAGCATCTGATGTGTTTTGAGAGAAGAGTTGCACAGTTTCTTCACAGCATCCATGCTGTTTGATTTAAAGTAATGTGTCTTTTTACTTTCTGACCAACTGACTGTAAAGAACAGAAATACAATTAAGAGATATTATTCAATGAAAATGGACTGCATGGATCTTATCTTTGATGGACACACATTTCAAGGAACTCACATTCAGTGCGATAACACAGTTGGATCTCGGTGCTAAACTTCTTCGCCACTTCACAACTCAAACACTGGCAAGTGAATTTGAACCTTTACTAGGCAATGTCTATTTTTTAGTACCCTAGGATTAAATCTGGTCACATATACAAGGAATTTACGCTGTGTATCCACATCGTCAATCAGAATCAACATGAATGTGCTCACTTTTTTTTTATATTTATGCCCATAAACTTTACGAAAACCGCATTAATTCATAACTGATTGGGCGATTCAGTGTGTTGTGTTAACAAAAGAATGTTTTTTGTTTAGTTTTTTTGTTTTTTGTAAAGAGCCTTCACGAGACTCACAAACATAATAATTTCTCTTCCCCCACCCCACTGGAGTTTGTCGGGCCTGGGATATTAAACAGAATGTTGCTTCTGTATGTTGTGCTTAAAAAAAAGAGAAAGTGCTCGTTGCACTCAGGCTGATTTGCATCAATAGATCAAAATGTAGATATGTAGACAATAGATCAGGCTGTGCAATTGGTAACGCCAAACAAAAAAAGCATCCACCATTACAATGTCATTTTAGATCTCTCCAATGCTGGCAGCATGCCTGGTGCCAGGGGTGCAAGCGCATTGGCATAACTCACCGCTGTCAAGCTGCTCTAGCACATTGGACAGCTCCAAACGTTTAACAGCATCATGCAGGGTCAGGTCTTCTGGCAAAAGGTGGTAATCACGGATGCGTTAAGTGCAGACTGAGGCAAACTGTGTGGCAGAGTTAAGTCAACTGGAAATACAAGCTGTATCTTCCAAATTGGCAAATCACCATGTTCTAATTTGATTGGACAACATAACAATAGTATCTTACACAAATGGCATGCCCCGCTGGAGTGCATGCCATTCTGAAAGCTAAAGCGCTGTCCGTGAGACGCCTCTATGCACTAAGTGGCGGCTGGACATGGATCTGACCCCATCTACGCTTTTGTAGCAACTATGTCTGCATACTATGCCCGGAGACTGGTTCCTCCATGGGCAGACATGTTCTATTTTTCAGTTCCTCAAGGGAGCAAAGTTACAGTCCCAGCTTGGGATTTAAACCCGGTGCTGAAAGCACTGTGTTTGAACCATTGGAATTTGTTGAGTTGCGTATGCTTTGTCTAAGACTGCACTCCTTCTGGCTCTGGCTTCAGTTAAACATGTCTATCCACACCCTCCGGGCTCAGGTGTTCCACCTACAAGCCTTCTTTGCCCAACCATTTAATTCGTATGAGGAGCAGTTGATGCATTTGTTTGTTATGCCCTGTGTGGACATTATAAACGTATGTGGAGCGAACCCACCAGTTTAGATTGTCGGATCAGCTCTTTGTTTGATATCCAAGATGGCGGCGTGGTAGCACGCAGTGGCCACTCCGGATCCAAAATGGTGCTATTTTTGTTAAATAACCCGACTTTTGCAGCACATGGTCATCAGAGCAACCGGTGTTCTTGTCTACCATCGCCAGGCAATTCTCAAATATAAGATTCATGCAAGGCGCTACGCGAATTTGGCTTGCTGCGGAGACCAGGCCTCCAGTCCTCAGCGTCGCCTGATGCCGGTGGCTGGGGGTGAGGGCGTCGTAAGCGGTGTGCGAGGAAGCGGAAGCACGGCAAGAGGGCGGGGATCCATGCTAGGCTAAAAACAAACCCTAGCCGGCCGGCTCTCCCATCTATCCTGCTCTCAAATGTTTGCTCCCTGGACAATAAACTGGACTACATCCGTCTCCAGCAGGCTACGCAACGTGAGTTTAGAGACTGCTGCGTCTTCATTTTCATAGAGACGTGGCTCAGAGACAGAGTTCCGGACGGCGCCATTCAGCTAGATGGGCTTGCCTCGTTTCGTGCCGACAGAAATGCAGCTCTGTGCGGTAAGACTCGCGGTGGTGGCTTGTGTGTTTACATCAACACGGAATGGTGCAATAACTCTATGCTAGTCTCTAGCTACTGCTCAACACTGGTGGAGCTTGTGACTCTTAGATGCAGACCTTTTTATTTACCATGGGAATTCACCACTGTTATAGTAACTGGAGTTTACATTCCCCCCATAACTAATGCTAAGGAAGCGTTCTGTGAACTATATGGGGCTATGAGCGAACTGCAGAACGCTCACCCTGACGGACTGTTTATTGTCACTGGAGATTTCAACCATATGAATCTCAAGACAGTGCTGCCTAAATTCCATCAGTATGTGGACTTTGCAACGAGAGGGGCGAACACGCTTGATCTTGTTTACACAAACATCCCAGGAGTGTATCGAGCGGAGCCCTGCCCCAACCTCGGCTACTCACACCACATCTCTGTTATGCCAATTCCAGCATACAGACCGCTCGTCAGACGCACAAAACCGCTTCAGAAGCAGGTGAAAACCTGGCCAGCAAGAGCCATCTCTGCTCTTCAGGACTGTTTTGAGTGTACTGACTGGCACATGTTCAAGGAGGCTGCAACATATGGCAACTCTACCAACTTGGAGGAATAAACAGTATCAATGACCAGCTACATCAGCAAGTGCATTGATGATGTCACTTTCTCCAAGACCATCACCACACGCTCCAACCAGAAGCTGTGGGTGACTGCGGAGGTGCGTGCGCCACTGAGGACCCGAGACTCCGCCTTCAGAGCAGGCGACAAAGCAGCCCTAAGAACAGCGAGGGCCAACTGCCTCTTCAGAGAGACAAAGCGCGCACATGCCCAGAGAATCCACAGTCACTTCTAGGACAGCGGTGACACATGGCGCATGTGGCAAGGCATCCAGGCCATCACCAACTACAGGACAACAACAGTTGCCTGTGACAAAGATGCCTCCCTTCCAGATGCGCTGAATGACTTCTGTGCTCAGTTTGAAGTGCAGAACGATGTGGTGGCGAGTAAGACCACCCCTCCTCCCAATGACCAGGTGCTCTATCTTACCACAGCTGATGTGAGAAAAACTCTACATAGAGTCAACCCATGAAAAGCTGCTGGACCATACAACATTCCTGGCAGAGTGCTCAGAGGATGTGCATACCAGCTGGCAGATGTTCTTACCGACATCTTGAACATTTCTCTCTGAGCAGCGCCATCGTTCCAACTTGCTTCAAGGCCACCACCATCGTCCCCATGCCAAAGAAGTCTTCAGTGTCCTGCCTCAATGACTACCGTCCCATCGCACTCACACCATCATCATGAAGTGCTTTGAGAGGCTCGTCATTAGGCACATTAAGACCCAGCTGCCCCCCTCACTAGAACCACTGCAGTTTGCGTATCGTCCAAACCGCTCAACAGATGATCCCATCACCACCACCCTCCATCTGGCCCTCACCCACCTAGATAAAAGGACTCATACGTTCGAATGCTGTTCATAGACTTCAGCTCAGCATTCAACACAATCAATCCTCAGCACCTGATTGGAAAGCTAAACCTGTTGGGGCTAGACACCTCCCTCTGCAACTGGATCCTGGACTTCCTGACTGGGAGACCTGAGTCAGTCCGGATCGGGAACAGCATCTCCACTATCACCACCACACTGAGCACTGGGGCCCCCCAGGGCTGCATGCTCAGTCCACTGCTGTTCACTCTGATGACTCACGACTGTGCAGCAATGCACAGCTCGAATCACATTATCAAGTTCGCCGATGACACGACCGTGGTGGGTCTCATCAGCAAGAACGACGAGTCAGCATACAGAGAGGAGGTGCAGCGGCTAATGGACTGGTGTAGAGCCAACAACCTGTCTCTGAATGTGGGCAAAACAAAAGAGATGGTTGTTGACTTTAGGAGAGCACAGAGTGACCACTCTCCGCTGAACATCGACGGCTCCTCTGTGGAGATCGTCAAGAGCACCAAATTCTTTGGTGTTCACCTGGCGGAGAACCTCACCTGGTACCTCAACACCAGCTCTATTAACATGAAAGCCCAGCAGCGTCTCTACTTTCTTCGCAGGCTAAGGAAAGCACTTCTCCCACCCCCCATCCTCACCACATTCTATAGAGGGACTATTGTGAGCATCCTGAGCAGCTGCATCACTGCCTGGTTTGGGACTTGCACCGTTTCAGAGTGCAAAGCCCTGCAGAGGATAGTGAGGACAGCTGAGAAGATCATCAGGGTTTCTCTTCCCTCCATCAATGACTTTTACAAAAAACACTGCATCCGCAAAGCAACCAGCATTGTGGACGACTCCACACACCCCTCACACAAACTCTTCACCCTCCTGCCATCTGGCAAGAGGTACCGAAGCATTCGGGCCCTCACGACCAGACTGTGTAACAGCTTCTTCCCCCAAGCCATCAGACTCCTCAATACTCAGAGACTGGACTGACACACACACACACACACACACACACACACACACACACACACACACACGTGTCCTGAGTTGCACTTTAATTATTGTCACTTTATTACTGGCTGCTACCTCAATAACTGCTATGTCCATAGAACACTATCTCATAGTATGTTATGTTTACATTTGGCATTTTTAAAAACTGTCATCTTTGCACTAATGTGTACTGGTCGGCGCTGCACTGTCTCTTACTGTGCCTATTGTCCTGTTTATTGTCAGCAATTTATTGTACTCTCTCATACTTTTGGCACACGTTTGCACGTGCACTTTATTTAGGTACTTTATTTAGTCTGTGTAGTCTCATGTGGTTCCGTGTTTGTCCTATGTTGTTTTATGTAGCACCACAGTCCTGGAGAAACGTTGTTTCATTTCGCTGTACTAACTGTATATGTTTGAAACGACAATAAAAACCACTTGACTTGACGTCACGCACTTCTCTGAGGCATCCACACACAACTCACAACGCTCCTCATCGAAAGGAGATCCACTATATAGTGACCACGAGGAGGTTAATCCAACGTGACTCTACCCACCCTAGCAACAGAGCCAATTGGTTGCTTAGGAAGCCAGACTGGAGTCACTCAGCATGCTCTGGATTCAAACTTGCGACTCCAGGGGTGGTAGTCAGCGTCTTTACTTGATGAGCTACCCAGGCCCCTAAGTGCAACTTTTGAGTAATGAAATCATTTGGTAATAGACTCTGACAAGACAGTTAATTGTCATCAAAATGAAAAAAGAAACAAAGAAACATACCTGAAGGAATAAAATCATCTTCGCTCTTTTGTTTCTCTGCTGCAGTATATTCTTTTATCTCCTCCTGTTTCACTTCAGTCTTCACTCTCATCTTCATCAGGTTCCTGCAGTCCAGCAGCTTCACTGAACACATTTTCACTGGTATCTGCAGCATCTGCTGGCCATCATCATCTTCATCACTCTGTTGTTCCTCTGCTGTGATTTCTTTTTTTATCTCCTCCTGCTTCACTTCAATCTTCACTGGTGTCTGCAGCGGTTCATCATCATCATCATCATCACTCTGTTGTTCCTCTGTTGTGATTTCTTTGTTTATCTCCTCCTGCTTCACTTCAATCTTCACTGGTGTCTGCAGCATCTGCTGTTCTCCAGCGTTACAGACAGAAGTCAGAGACTCTGTGGAGGTTTGATCACCCTGATTACTGTCACACACACTCTCCTGAGCATCAGTAGAACAGAGTAAAGTGAGCTGTGAGTCCTGTGTGTCTCTGGATCTCTGTTCAGAGAGTTTGTCCAGCAGCTGCTGTGGTGTGGACTGATCTCTGCCCCTCCACACTGAATCCTGACATTCTGTGGAGGTCCCATCAGTCACACACACTGAAGATTGACAGGAAACCTTTTCCAGCTCCTGACAAACACAACACAATCACATCTGTACCGTTTATCAACACAGAGTCACAGTCATATCACATCATTTGAAAACTTACTTACAATCTCAACTTTAACTCGCTCAAAACAGGTGCAGGATGAATAGAGATCTCTTTTCATCAGTTTTGCCTTCAGTGACATCACCTCTTTCTTCAGCTGAGAGATTTCTGTGATGAAATCATCAATATCCAGCATGGACAGATCAGTTCCTACTGATTTACAGCAGATCACATCCACCTGCTCTCTCATGATGAACATCTGAACATAAACACGTTATTATATGATTATTACACAAAAGAAAAGACGTATTAAAAAATCTCTAAGATGGTATAAAAATAAATGTGTATTTGACTTCGTTTTCCTGACTGCAGGAATATTATCAGCTATCATAACAGGCTTATTTACTATGCAATATATTATCATCTGAACTAATTTACAATCAGCCGCTGTATTTAAAGAGCTCATATCAGACATTAAACGTGATATTCTCAGATTGCTGCTCGTTTTTACTGGAACTGAATATTTTAATACATTCATCACAAAATAATGCTTCATGTGGAGATAATAAGCTTTGTTTATGGTCATTAAATCGCCACAGAGAGAAAAACAACCTGCACAGATATAACCATATATCACCATAGATCTTCATTAGCATACAACATAAATACATAAATGCTGTAAAACACAATTAAACACGTACCTAAGCGCTCAAACTGTCAGCAGCTCTTGTTTAATCTCGGGTTTTATTGGTTGAAAAAATAACTCACGGTGAGTTTCTGTCATCTACTGTGTCGTGTTCAGAAGGGATACCTCTCGCGTCAGATTCTCGCGCATGCGCATTCTATTATGACGCTTTTCCCGCTCGCCTCAGAGTAATAATAGACTTGTTGAGATGCCAAACGCTTCGCTTTCAAAGAAGACGAGAACAGACGGCTACAGTCAGGTGAGGAGTAAAATAAGTGCTGTCAAGTCGGACAATTCTCACTTCTCGTACTGGTTCAGACACCTTCCAGATCAAAGGCAGATATCGCGGGATTCACGTTCGTGCGCTGTTGCTGATAAAGTGGATATAATATAATTTATGTGGCTTTAAAATTAAAATGATATATTGTAAAAAGACACTCGGTGTACATGTTATTTAATTTCGCCAATAAGACGTGTCTCTCCATCCATGTTTTGTTTAATAAAGTAAAAGCATCATAATAGAGATCAGGGGCGTAGCTACGTGGTGGCAGTGGGTGGCCAGTGCCACCACTGATTGAAGCTTGGCCACACCTGTTCTGCAAAGCACTTTTGACAACACTGACAGACGGGTGACTTTTTTCGCCACACTATGACACAAACAGTCTGTGCTATTCCGGCCGAACAGCTGCGAACGCCCACACAGCACAATCCTCTATGTATAGAAGTGTGACGTCATATAACGACCATTGCAGTGTATGGGATCAAAATCCTGCCAATTGTATTGCGGTAACAGATCCAAAAATAATCAAAATATGAAGCGTGAATCACAAAATTGGAAGCATAGATAAAAATTAATACGTGCAAAAATCTTTCCTTGGTTATATTACTTATATACTGGTTTTTGTGCTCTCTGACAATTTTGCTCATATTTTCATTTTTTGTATGCTTATGCTGTATTTTTCTTTGCTTTTGTTTCAATGTCCTGCACTTGATTTTCCAAAACTTGTGAGTAGAGTTTCATGTAAATCAGGGGGTGTTTGGCATCCCCATTGGTCCACTAGTTCTTGATCGACAGCTCCTCCTCTCGCCAATCATTCGAAGAGGGGAGTTGACGTCACTTCAATGCAACTCTGACGGCTGCTGATCAATATTATATTATTTGTGGTTAATAGATATGCTGCTTGTGTCTGTTGAGTATTTTCTGCCAGCTCTAGGAAACAATGTGTTGTCCGAGTAGGCGATTATCATAGTCTGTTAACACATGTATCGAGTCAGCTGAATTTAGTTAACGGAGTCTTTAATTTAAGCATTATTTAAGAGTCCCTTGTTTGTAGGTTATTGGCTGCATATTTAAAAAAAAATGCAGGGTTGGTGTGGATGTTTGATGCATGTTTTTACTAGCTGTAACAATGAAGTAACGAGTTCAGAACCCAACTTGATCAACTTGATATTGTGCACACTTTGGTGTTGGTTGTATGACTAAGTCATGTGCTTCAAATTATATTGAAGTTGTATACTCTATGTTATGGAAATGTTTTGGATATAGTGTTGCTCTTCAGAGACGGTCCCTAAATTTGTGACTATAAGTGAATCAAGAACGTCCAACATCAAGCCAACTTTATTGCATTATTTACTGACATGGGGACACTTGGTCACTAGTTTCTGATTTCACTGCAGTATCATGAAAAACTAAACTACATGTAGCCGTGCCAACGATGCCAACGTAGGATCAGTGCATAACGGCACATTCAGCAACATGGAAAAGCGGATCATGTTGGGTTCTGAACTCGCGACTACATTGGCAAAGCTAGTAAAAACATCCATCAAACATCCACACCAACCCAACCTTGTTGTTTAGATATACAGTCAATACATTTTTGCCTTCTTTTGTTTGGCATTGGTAATAAATTGTGTACATTTGTGACTGTCTGTAGAAATTGCTTTGGTACAGAATGTCACAGTCAGTAGTGAATTGTTTTAGCCGCCCCAATAAAATCACTGGGTCTCATTCTCTGAAAAACCCAAATATCTTATGCAGTGTTGTTTCTAAAACAAGAGCAATCAAACTGATCTTATTTCTAAATGAATGTTACACATCATAAGAAAGTGTTTCACCGCTGTTCAAATGCACTTTGGATCGCATCATTTATGTATATATATTTTCCATCTGAAAGGATTACATTTACATTTATGCATTTGGCAGACGCTTTTATCCAAAGCGACTTACAGAGCCCTTATTACAGGGACAATCCCCCCGAAGCAACCTGTAGTTAAGTGCCTTGCTCAAGGGCACAATGGTGGTGGCTGTGGGGATCAAACCAGCAACCTTCTGATTATCAGCCCTGTGCTCTAGCCACTACACCACCACCGCCTCGATACCACCTTAAATATTAAATGAAACAAATGACGGGACTGGGTAGGATGAGATGAGAGTGTGTGGATCCAATTGCAGAATATTTATTAAGGAACTCAAAAGGACAAAGAAGAGGGAACTAAGATCAAACTAAAACACTGGAGCAAAAGGTAAAACATGCAACCAACCAAGACTAAAGGAAAACATGAGGGCTACACACACACACACACACAAAATGGTAGTGACAAAACACAGAACACCTGGGAACAAAGATGGGGAACAGATAAATGTGATCAACAGGTGCATCATGGGAAGTGCAGTCTAATAGACAAAATATAATGGGAAGAAGATGGGACAAACACAAGGAAGTTCGTGACAAGACCTTTTTGAATGTGACTAACTGTATTCTAATTACCAATGATTTACATTGTAACTGTAGTGGAATACAGTTCCTACATGTGCTTCCGCATTTCTAACGTACCTTTGACATCTGGTCGGAAGTGCGAGTAACTGATCGTCTTTCCAACGTGTTGTCTATGCGTGAAGACAGTAACATTTGTGTTTTTCTTACCTTCATTTAACTTTGTATGCTTCAATTGTATCCTCTAACTAATACACGTTTGATTATTGTAGTGGCTGGTTTGGCAATTTATGTGCAGTATTATTAAAGTTTTATAAAGTGCAATAAAAGCCTGAGCATCTACGGAAAAGCACAGGATATTCCCCCTTAATTTTCTCCTTAAGTGTTTAAAAAAATATTTAATGTTTTGGGGCCTAAAGACAATTAAATTTGAAGTTGTAGAAAGACACTATTCATCCGAACTGCATACAGATGGCCAATTTGGCCAATTCCCAATGGGCTCTAAGTCCTAGTGGTGGTGTAGTGACTCGTCTCAATCCAGGTTGTGGAGGATGAATCTCAGTTGCCTCCACGTCTGAAACCGTCAATCCGCGCATCTTATCTCGTGGCTTGTTGAGCACGTTATCGTGGAGATATAGTGTGTGTGGAGGCTCACTCTATTCTCCGAGGCATCCACACACAACTCACCACATGCCCCAACCGAAAGTGCCCCAATGTGACTCTACCCACCCCAGCAACCATCCCGATCGGTTCATCCTCAGGAGGTCTCATTTGACGGCCGCATACGTCATATTGAGTCTGACTTGTGTAAGAAAAGCGAGTAGGATACTCCAAATGCGACCAAAGGATGCATGAGGTGCATCCTTCGTGGGCACTCACAACCCACAATTCTTTGCCTCAACGGAAATGAACATCATGTGTCTGAAAAAATATATATAAAAATTAAACCAAGTTGCCCAAAAATATGATGTTCAAATGCAAGTAATGTTAATTCCCAAGCTGAAGAACATCAGTAGATGGGTGCAGAGTATATAATATGTATAATTATAGTAACATATAATAAAAATAAAGTATTATAGACTAACGGTACACCAGTAAAATCAATTTTCTTTTCTCTCTAAAAATGTACCTCATACAATCCCTTCCAAAGGGAACTTGTTCCCTTCTCACTTAAAGCCTCCACACTTGTTAAAGAGTGGTGTGCTGTCATAGCAACCATGATCAGTTCTGTTTCCATTTGTCCTACGAAGGCAGTCTCGTTTAAACAAGGCTTGTTTAAAAGAGGACACTTGGTATACCTCTGCTTTCAAAGGATGTGTCCTACCTGGCACACAGCCTTTGAAATGAGACAAGGTCTCACTGCCCTGAGGTAGTCCCAAGTGTGGAGATTTCAAAATAATGCCATAAATAGCTTTATTTATCAATAAACTTCATGCAAAGTGCAGTAAACATAAAAAAAAGCTACATTAATATTTGGTGTGACCATCTTTAGACTTTAAAACCACATGTTCTCCTAGGTACAGGTTGTCTGGCAAAGAAACTGTGAAAGAAGGCTCTAAAGGCTCTCTTAAAGCTGCACATGACATCATCAGGAGATTCTCTAGATATCCTGGAAAGAGGGGAAAAAAAGAGTCTTTGAGAAAGAGAATTTGAGATTCATCCATTGTACAGTAGGCAGAACCAATCAATGGACAATTACTTCTTCACTTCTTCATTGAAACTCTTTATCTCTACAATATAGCACACAACATATTAAATAATTTGACAAATAACAATATGAAAATAAAAACAAATTATATATATATAGAATATATATATAACAGGCAATTCCAGGGTGGAATGGTATTTTATAATACAGCTGGCTTTCTTTATAAGTTGGCCAGTGTATAAGTCTGTCAGTGGTGTGAGCTGGGTCCCAGTCACTCGCTGTGCTAACTTCTCCACCTGTTGTAGGTCCCTCTTGTTTTCTACAGTGCAGCTGTCATACCACACTCTACAACAGTATGTCAGGATACTCTCAATGGTGGTCTGGTAGAAATTAACCAGCAATTTTTGTGGAAGATGGAGCTGCTATAACTTCTGGAGGAAGTAGAGTCTCTGCTGGGCCCTCTTCACCTGATGGGAGATGTTAATGAACCATGTAAGATCTGCTTAGATATGAACTCCCAGGAACTTGAAGCTCTCCATGCTCTCCTTGTACTCGGAGGGCAAAGTGCTCAGTGCGTCTGGATCTTCTTAAGTCTATTATCATTTCATCATATCAGTTCGGTTACGCCGGGTTCACACATCATCCGTGAGCGGGGCGTTTTCATTTGGGTTCCCATATTAACAGATGACACCGTTTACACTGCAAGCGTGAGTCACGAGGTGACGCATACTAGACGTAGCAGTGAGTGGATAGTTTTGCCGTTGAGCCTATTTTTTTTGCCATTCTGTGTATATAGGTGTACAGTTCAGACACAACATTAACCAATCTCAACCAAGTGTGCTGATTGCTGATAAAGATGAAGTGCACATGACTGCCCGCTGTTGTCCTTAAAGCAACAATAACCTCAGTCTATTACAACCTTATTAAAGAAATAAACTGGCATAGGACCACATAGATAACTTTATTTCTTGTGCAGAGGCACAGGAAGAGACGCGGCCAATGTTAAAGTCTAATGCGACCGCCCCACTCACACCATGCTCACAGAGGATGTGTGAACCTAGCATTAGACATTTGGTCGGTCTGTCGGTCGGATGCTTGGATTTCGGCACAGAGTTCCCACTATATGTTTATACTTTCACCTGACACTGCACCGCTAGCCTCTGCTAACTGCGCGCACACTTCCGTAAATTCTGGAGGCGTTTATACTTGACGCATTCACCGGGGGGTGGTCGAGAGAAAATGTATCCTGAATCAGCAGGAAGAACAGTGAGAAGAAGTGGTTTCCCAGACCAAAACAAACAACAACAATGGCTTCCTGTGTGCATTTGTTTGATTTGGATGGTGGAGCAATATTTTCATTTTCAGTGTTGATGTTTTGTGCTTTTAAGCGTTTAGTATTTATTTACCTTTGCAAAAACCTTGATAACAATTTTAACTAAAGCATCAAACTTCAGTCTGGTTTTGTTTTTATTCAATATCCAATAAAAGGTACTGGACAAAGACTTGTATTTTATACCTTAACATCCTTATTGAATATTTCTTGTCTTTATGCTCTGAACGTTGTGTATATGTGAAATGTGAAATATGTTACTGCTCATGACATGTGGGATGCGGGACAAAGCACACTGATATATTGCTGCATTTATTTTGATGTCATAAGAACCCATGTTTACAGAATCACCCTTAAAATTACCATCACCATGACAAGCCAGCATTATCATTAGAGCCACAACTTACCTCAACGTGCTGCCTTAAGTTGGAGATGCAATTTTAATCTTGAAATATCAATTGTCTTAGTGTTAAATGAAGGCATTGCATGACGAAACTATTCGTTTTTCACTCTACAGAAAGAAGAAAGTGTTTCACTTTGTTTGAAGAACTTGATGCTGCAGTGATGGACAGTGACATGACAGAGCATGCAGCTATGTGAACTTCTGATGTTGTAAAAGTCCCATTAAATAATCTCTCAATAAATTACTCATGAATTAAAATTAAACCCAGTAATGTAATGACAAGAAAGCCGCACATTGTAATGAAGTAAAAGTAAAATTTTTTCATTAGAAATTAACTTGAGTGAGATTAAAAAGTACCCACATTTAAACCTACTCTAAAAGTAATCCCCCCATAAAGTCACTCAAGTAAATGTAACAGAGTAAATGTAGCCTGTTACTACCCACCTCTGGTCTTGCATTGTCTTGGCTGTGTGCTTTGGGCCATTGTCCTGTTGGAAGTTGAACCTTCGGCCCAGTCTGAGGTCATGAGTGCTCTGGACAAGGTTTTTATTAAGGATGTCTCTTTATTTTGATGCATTTAGCTTTCCTTCATCCCTGACCAGTCCCCCCAGTCACTGCTACTGAAAACACCTCCACAGCATGATGCTACCACAACCATGCTTCACCGTTGGGATGTTATGGCACAGGTGATTAGTGGTGCCTGGTTTCCTCATGACGCTTGGAATTGAGGCCAAACTATTCAGTCTTAGTTTCATCAGATTAGAGAATCTTGTTTCTCACAGTCAGAGAATCATCCATCTCCCCCGATTGCTCAGTTTTGCTGGGCGTCCAGCTCAAGGAAGAGTCCTGGTTGTTCCATTTGAGGCCACTGTGCTCTTGGGAACCTTCAATGCAGCCAAAAAATATTTTGTAGCCTTCCCCATATCTGTGCCTCGACACAATCCTGTCTCTGAGCTCTGCAGGCAGTTCCTTTGACCTTATGGCTTGTTTTTTATTCTAATATGCATTTTCATTACTCTAATTACTAGGAAGAACATGGAATGTTTTAATAACTGGATGTTACATCAATTTGTAGTAGACAATCAAGCAACAATATTTACAAAAAAAAAAATGCTCACTGCACTGGGCTAGAAAGCTATAGATTAGTTGTAGCTGGAGGTGCAGTGGTGCTCTACAAGCGATCCAAAAAATGCACGTGAAGGAAGTGAGCCAGCGCACTCTTGAAGGTTCGTCAACGTGGCTTTAGGTCTCCGCTGCATATTATTCATCTGGCAAATGTCCGCTCCCTCGCCCTACAAACCTGACATCTTTAAAGGCAGAACACTAGTCTTGGTGTCAAGTGTTAAATCACAAATTGCATATGAAGTTACTGCTCTCAGAACGAACAAAAACAGAGAAGAAAACACTGGGTTTATTATGGCACTTGGTGAAGAGTGTGGAACAGCACGACCGGCCCTGAGTCGTGACAGTATTATATTGTAATATTATATTATATATTTCCATGGGTAAAGTAAATAAAAATAAAAAACTCTGATCTTTCATCATTCACCAGAAGTTTATTTATACAATTTATGAAAACTATTCATGGCATTTTAAAAACATTGTTTCTCAACAGCATTTTTCAGAAATGCTGAAAACATGTTGCACATTACTGAATATACAGATACACAAACAAGTTATCAATTCAAGACCTTTCATAATTTGCTCTATTGGAAGAAATGCGATCTTTGTGTTTATCTGATTTTCAAACTATTAACATGATTTTGTTGGACATGATGATGACTTTTGCTCACTGTGACTACATGTAGATTACTTGCTGTGGTGAAACTTTCACGAAGAGCATTGATTTGATTTCTCTCTAGTGTGGATTCTTTTGTGTGCTTTCAAGCTGTATGACTGAGAGAAACTTTTTCCACAGTGTGAGCACTTGTAAGGTTTCTCTCCAGTATGCATTCTCTTGTGTGTTTTCAGGCTGTCTGGCCGATTGAAACTCTTTTCACATTGTGAGCACTTGTAAGGTTTCTCTCCAGTATGCATTCTCTCGTGTGTTTTCAAGCTGTATGACTGAGAGAAACTTTTTCCACAGTGTGAGCACTTGTAAGGTTTCTCTCCAGTATGCATTCTCTCGTGTGTTTTCAAGCTGTCTGGCCGATTGAAACTCTTTCCACAGTGTGAACACTTGTAAGGTTTCTCTCCAGTATGCATTCTCTCGTGTGTTTTCAAGCTGTCTGGCCGACTGAAACTCTTTTCACAGTGTGAACACTTGTAAGGTTTCTCTCCAGTATGAATTCTCTCGTGTGTTTTCAAGCTGTCTGGCCGATTGAAACTCTTTTCACAGTGTGAACACTTGTAAGGGGTCTCTCCAGTATGCATTCTCTTGTGCGTTTTCAAGCTGTCTGACCGATTGAAACCCTTTTCACAGTGTGAACACTTGTAAGGGGTCTCTCCAGTATGGATTTTCTGATGTGCTTTCAGGCTGTGTGAATAAGTGAATCTCTTCCCACAGTGTGAGCACTTGTAAGGTTTTTCTCCAGTATGGATTCTTTGGTGTAATTTCAAGAAGCCAGCTGTAAGAAAGGTCTTTCCACATTCAAAGCACATTTGAGTCCCCACACCAGTATGAATTCTCTGGTGCTTTTTAAAATAGGACAGGTGTGAATATCTCTTTCCACAAATAGAACATTTGTAAATCTTCTTATTTGTGTGTGTTTTCAGATGGTTTTTCAGATACTGTGCCAAAGCAAATGTTTTACCGCACTTTTTACACTCAAATTTTCTTTCTCCAGATTGACAGAGATGATCTTTGAAATGGTATGCATATGCAAAACTTTTCCCACACTGATTGCATGTATGAGGCTTCTCTCCTGTATGAATTTTCATGTGTACATGAAGCTGTTTTTTATAATGAAAACTTTTCCTGCACAGATGGCACGTGTAAGGTCTCTCTCCAGTATGAACTCTCATGTGCATGATAAGCCTGCTTTTACGTATGAAACTCTTTCCACACTGAGTGCAGGTGTTAGGATTTTTGGCTCCTCTTTGATGCTTTATTGGTGAGAAATTATTTTTAGTCTTTGATCCACTCATTCTGAAATCATGACGTTTCTGGTACTGAAGATTCTCCTCCACTTTATTCAGCTCTCGGCGTTCCTTTCTCCCTTTCATCAGCTCTACATTGAACACAGTAAATTGACAAATCAATTCAAGAGGGACATAAAATTTAACCCCTTTTTTAATGGCAGAACACAAGTTTACAAATCAAGTATTGATTTGTGATTTTTGCTGTACAAACTGTATTTATTTAAACCATCTGGGAAACACACAATATTGCGGCGGAGACCACAAAACGTATATGACCCATTTAAATTCTACAGTGAATGTTTAACTTTAAAGCACAACAGAAGTCAGACATCTCAAACAACATTATTAACAGCACTGATGAGGTAAAGAGGAAACAAACATCAACTGTCACCAACAGACATATACCACCATGCTGCTCTTTCCTGGTAGTCCACTAACGCTAAGCAGGGTTGAACTTGGCCGGTACCTGGATGGGAGATCTCCTGGGAAAACTAAGATTGCTGCTTGGAAGAGATATTAGGGAGGCCAGCAGGGGGTGTTAACCCTGTGGTCTGTGTGGTTTAACACCCCCTGCTGGCCTCCCTAATAGTAATGGAGACATTATACTGTAAAAAAGCACTGTCCTTCAGATGAGATGTCCTTCAAAGGATTGCACATACAACATCGCCCTTATCAAGGGACAAACACATAAGGTATTTTGTCCTCCTGCAGGGGTATTGCACATGCAACATTGCCCTTTTCATAGGGCTCAAACGCAACATTGTTTGTCCTTTTGCTACTGTATTGCACAGGTGACTTCGACCTTTCATAGGCTCAAATGCAAAACGTTGTTTTGTACTTTTGCAGGGGCATTGTACAAACATGCCTACCTTTTTGCAAGGGTTCAATTCAAGCAAAGTCTCACAAGCATTGTTTACCCTCTGCAAAGATATTGCACAAATAAGGCTCACCCATTCACAGGGGCTCCTTCTGCATTGTTGTACAGCCATATGTTTGCATTAGTGTTGTGATAGTACCAAAATTTCAGTATTTGGTACTGATACCAGTGAAATTTCATGGTTCTCGATACCAATTTCGATACCACAGCAAAAATATGCAAATACAATAATTTTCTACTGAACAATTTTTGACAATTAAATAATTATTTTAATAATTATAGTTGAATAATTATTATTTTCCTGAACTACATTTTTTTTAAGTTTAATAAAATTGTATCATCACGTTGGTGTCTAGTCAATTCATTCTTAAAACTTTTAACAAGTGAAAATTTTACTTTTCAACCTGTCATTGCATTTTTTCAAACTTTTATTCAACAGCAGTCTTGCTTGTGATATATTGCTTTATTATTATTTTTATTAATAATAGTAGTATTACAGTGAATATTACATTTTACTATGGAGTAGTTATATATTTCGGTCACAATTTCTTCAATTTCAAGCATCTAGCTTTTATTTTGAATTGTGCTTTTATTATGATGTGTGTTTTCGGTCACAATTTCAATTTCAAGCATCTAGCTTTTATATTGAATTGTGCCTTTATTATGACGTTATTTTCACTGTACCGGATAAACATTTTGCAACACAGTCCAGTGTAATCATTAAATACTTTTAAGTCACGTGTGAAATTTCATCTCTTTCCACTGGCTTTTGTGTCTGACAAATGAAATGTAGGATACGGTTTTGTAGTCCTTGGATTTTAGATTACTGGTGTTCGTGTATGTGGTCATTTTGAAATGTTATGTTTTAAATTGTATTACTGTGAAGCAATTTGGTCAACTCTGTTGTTTTAAATGCTATATAAATATAAATATGTCCCTGCCATATGATACAACATAAATGATTCTCAATGTCTGTTGCGTTTCCAGTGGTTGAGCAGTCGGATTTTTACATTCAAAGTATGTAGCTCATCCACAGTAAGATTGCAGCCATTAGTGGTTTAATAAATCACACTAGGACATGTTACGATTTTAATTGATTAATTTTCCATTTCAGTGTAAAAGTAACAGAGCATGCATTCAAAATAAGCCTGTGAGCATTTTAAAGCTGTTGTGTGTCAGTCATACTGTGTGCTGGATAGAGTTGGTCCTCGGTACTACCCGTACTGCAGAAACACTGGTATAGTTACATCTTTTTTTATTTTAGTATCGATTTGATACAGAAGTACCAGTAATTTTGACAACAATAATTTACTTTATTCATTTAAATTTCTTCTTTGAGATAAAAAAGAAACCTGGTCAAAACATAAGCTCCCAACTAATACTCTACTAAGCTTGCTTCATTCTTTAAGTTTCAAGACAGTTTGGTAATTTTGCTCTTTTCACTAATAATTTATTTGCTAGTTTTTAAGGGAGTAACATTTAGCAGGTAATTAAGGTATTTGGAGGTAAGGTATTTGTGCTACTTTATTAGGATCAATATATAATGTCTTGCTCCTACGTAGCTGAATGAAGCCTGACTTTGCAACTGCAAGTCTCCCATGCAGCGCAAACGAGCTGTCTAGGTGCAGCATCAGCGGCAAATTAATTCAATTGCACAATACGGCCTGCTCTGCCTCTTCAGCTTAAGCCTTAGTTTATCCTTTTCAACGGTATTGCACAAACAACGCTTCCCCTCCTTCATACTCATCTTAAACATTGGTTATCTTTTTCAAGGGTATTGAACATTGGTTATCTTTTCATTGCACAATCAATGCTCCCCTCCCTCATATGTGTTAAAAGTTTTGTTTATCCTTTTCAAGGGTATTGCACAATCAATGCTCCCCTCCCTCATATGCTTAAAAGTTTTGTTTATCCTTTTCAAGGGTATTGCACAATCAATGCTCCCCTCCCTCATATGCATTCAAAGTTTTGTTTATCCTTTTCATGGGTATTGCGGAACCAAATGTTTGCCCAATCCGGGCCAAATACATCACAAGCACTGGTTATTCTTTTCAAGGGTACTGCACAAATAATTGTTCACCCAATTCAGCACTCAAATACATTGCAAGCTTTGATGCACAAACGATGCTCCCCCCTCCCTCATTTTTCTCGTAAGCATGGTTTATCCTTTTCAAGTGTTTTGCTTAAACAATACTCCCCCCTCACTCATTAACATTGTTTAAACTTACACAAAGATATTGCACAATCAGTGCTCACCCATTCACTTATGAGATGTCTGACACTCACCATAGTGCTTCAAATCAGAAAATTGTCAGTTTAATTCTAATGAGTCTTACAGGTTTTGTGGTCTGTGCACTGTTTAATGTAAGTACATTCATTCAAGCCTTGTTCATGGCACGTCCACACAAGCGAGAGGATGTGTAAGCAAGTCACGCAGCGCTGTTCAAATGGGACGTGCACAGGGTCAGATGTAGGTATGAGCAGGGGTGGGCTGAGCCCACCCAAACGTGAGTCTTGCCCACCCAATCAAATATTTGGGAAACATGGTTTAAAAATATATATTTTTATTTACGATTTGTGCATTGGTTAAAAGCAAAATGGGGTGGGCTGTGTGTTGCAAACATTGAGTGTGGGCTGTAGACCAACCAACCGTTCACAAAACCACACCAGAAATGTGTAGTATATTTCTATTTTTGTCATTAGCAAATATCATGTGGCTGCTCTTAATGTACAACAGGCTCTATCAAATATCTCCCTCAGCTCCCCAAAATTGTGCTGCGGGAGTTTGTGAAATACTAGACCTAAATTATAAAGTAGAGGTCTGCGAGGGATGAATTTTTTAGATAAAGAATGTTAACATCCAAAGCACTAAGGTACTTTCCGCTGCATGGAACACAAATAATTAGTATGAGTTAGCCAACAACCCTGCACCTAGAAAAGTTTTCCTTTTCTTTTTGCTCTTGCGCATTAGACAAGTAACACAAATAACGTTCTGTACGTTAAATACAAGAAATACATTTGAGGAACTTCTCTTTTACTTTTTAGATATTTATATAGTCATTTCTTGACCCCCAAGGTCAACACAAGTAACTTGTATAACATAACAGCATACAGTACATACTGAATACATTGATAATCTGAATGTATAGATAAATGAGTTCAGGATGGGTAAAGTAAATCAAAAGTAAAAACAACATTCATCATTCACCAGAAGTTTATTTATACAATTTATGAAAACTATTCATGGCACTTTATAAACATCCTTTCTCTACAGCATTTTTCAGAAGTGCCAAGAGATTTTGCACATTACAGAATAATATACAGATACACAAACATGTTCTCAATTAATACAAGACATTCCTTAAGTTTTCTATGCTGTTCTCTTTGATTATGATGATGATGAGGATGCTCTATTGGTGGAAATACAATTTTTGTCTTTGTCTGTATTTCAAACTATTTATTTGATCTTGTTGGACCTGAAGATGATTTTTTCTTCCTGTGACAAGAATTCTGTTTCTTATGTTTCTGTAGATTACTTGCTGTGGTGAATCTCTTCCCACATGAAGAGCAGTGGTAGGGTTTCTCTCCGGTATGAATTCTCTCATGCGTTTTCAGGTTGTATGACTGAGAGAAACTCTTTCCACAGTGTGAACACTTGTAAGGGGTCTCTCCGGTATGGATTCTCTCGTGTGTTTTTAAGCTGTGTGAATGAGTAAATCTCTTTCCACAGCGTGTACACTTGTATGGTTTTTCTCCAGTATGAATTCTTTGATGCAGTTTCAAGCTGTTAGCTGCAGTAAAAGTCTTCCCACATTCAAAGCACATTTGAGTCCCCACACCAGTATGAATTCTCTCGTGCTTTTTAAAATAGGAGAGGTGTGAATAACTCTTTCCACAAATAGAACATTTGTAAATCTTCTTATTTGTGTGTGTTTTCAGATGGTTTTTCAGATACTGTGCCAAGACAAATGTTTTACCGCACTTTTTACACTCAAATTTTCTTTCTCCAGAGTGACAGAGGAGATGATCTTTGAAATGGTATGCATATGCAAAACTTTTCCCACACTGATTGCACATGTAAGGCCTCTCTCCAGTGTGAATTTTCATGTGTACATGAAGCTGTTCTTTATAATGAAAACTTTTCCCGCACAGATGGCACGTGTAAGGTCTCTCTCCGGTATGAACTCTCATGTGCATGATAAGCCTGCTTTTATGTATGAAACGCTTTCCACACTGAGAGCAGATGATAGGACTTTTAGCTGCTCCTCTTTGATGCTTTTTTGGTGTGAAATTATTTTTAGTCTTTGAGCCACTCAAAGATTTTTTCCCAGTTCTGAAATCATGATGTTCCTGATACTGAATTTTCTCCACTTTATTCAGCTCTCGACGTTCCTTTCTCCCTTTCATCAGCTCTACAATGAACACAGTAAATTGACAAATCAATTCAAGAGGGACAAATGTGCAAATAAATTAAATGTAACCCTTTTTTCATGGCAGAACACAACAAATGTCCAATATTGATTTGTGAGTTTTGCAGCGCAAACAGTATTTATTTATTTAGTCAATTTTGCCCGACAAGTTTACTCACTGATAGTAACTACACGCAATGCACTGTGCGCTGTCAGCACGCTTAAACGTTACAAAGTTGCATCTTTTAATTCATCACTTTAAAATCACCATAGTTAAAAATATTAAACTTACTAGTTTGTTGTTGGACGACAAATGGAGCATCCTGTCCCACTTGTAGTATGTGTATCTTTCTATGACTTTGTCTGCATAATTTACATCCGTCGTCTTCAGTCGGTCATTTAATGCTCACAAACAGCCGCTTTTTTGGTGGTTATGAGTCTGGTAGATCGAATTGCTCAGTTATATTTTGGAGTTCGTGTGTTTAAGCTCCAGTTCCACTTGAATTGAAAGTTCACGCCCAGTCCTCGACACCTGGCTAAACACCGTCCGTAACCATAGCAACAGCTCCAGTACCCACATATGACTTTCACATTTAGTCTTACAAAATCTATGAATAACTCTTCTATATTCTATATTTATACATTATATTATTTTGCCACGCTAAATAAAGCACTTCACGGTTTTTAACCATGGATTCTAAATGCTTGCGGTTAAATGCTTCTTCACTCTCTCAATCGCAGTGCAGTGGAGCGGGAACCGGGTTTCCGAAACGTTGGCTTGAAAGATGGATGATTTCACATTTGAGTCTTCTTTAAATTGTGCATGCTTGTTATTTTCCCACAGAGCAGGTTTTTTCAAGAACAGGATAGCCGCCTCAGGTGAGTCAAGTCCCGTCTATCATTGGACCATGTTGACATGTTCAATTTGCTCATCAAAAAATGTAGCCATCGACAAGGAAAATGAAAAATTGCACTCCATGTCAAAAGGGTTGCCGACCCCTGCGCTAGGTATTCAAATATTTAAATGTGCCGATTAAGAAGGGTATTTTCAACGAGATGACGACTGTTTAACGGGTTCAACTATCTTATATTCTGTGTGCATATCATGTTTAGGTTTATTGTAGACTACATCACAAGGCTTTTTTCCCTATCCTATAGCTATATTTTTTTAGTGATGCAGTTATCACGTTAACGCAAGCGATTCATTTTTAAAAGTTTAACACCTTGATTTTTCTTAATCGAGATGAACACATTTACAGTTAATACAGCATAAACACTTGATGGGAGGGCAGAACCTTTGTTTGTTTGTTTTTAAACGCCATGCCAGCTTCTATGGCTATTTCCATGGCGAGAAATGTGTAAGCAATTCTATAAAAGGTTTTTTTAAATCAATTTTTCCTAAAAACCCCAAAATTGCGTTCGATTTGACTTTGTTAAAAGACAGAACCTTTGTAAAGTGTCCACCCAGAGTCATTACACTGCCGGAAACACCACAAACAATCAAAACAAGCCCAGGTGGGACTTATGTAAGGTGTATTCTAATTACCACAGAAGCACGTCAAGTCTTAACTATCACCAAATGCAGAATGAGTCGCTTTTGTCTGCAAGCGCGGAGTTCAAAGTGGCATTGGACGTTTGCGTTGCTGCCCTGATGCGAATCATGAACGCCCCTGCTGTAGCAAAGCAGATAGCCACAGTCGACCTGTTCATTTTTTAACAATGTCCTGATTGTTTTAATATGTTACGTAACTTTTAATTGGTGAATTCCGATTAGAACAGGCTATTAGGGTTGCGCTATTGGTCCTGCACTATTCAATCAATTGTTTTCAGTAAATAAGCCTGTACTCGCTAAAGGTGAATGCGTGACATTTTCTATATTTAATGCACAATGACCATAATGCAGTGCATGTTGCAGATAAATGCCCCTTTTCATCAGAATTTAGCGTCCAATTTGGAATAGATTAAGTATATTAAAACCTTGAAAACAAGGTTTTTTTTTTTAGACTATTCGACTCCAAAATATTAATTTAAACGTCAGTGAAATTAGTCGTTCTGCACATCCCTCGCTGCCAGATTGTTGCTATGTGGTTACGTATTTTTTGCATATTGTTGTACAGTTGATAGGCTGGTTGACAGGTTGTTGCTATGTTGTTTTCTGAGTTTTAGAACATCGCTATGCAGTTGCTAGGGCGGGTAGTTGCTTACAGGCCCAAATGAAAAGAGCCCACCCATAAGTCTCTGTTCTGGTCACTAAATATTGCTCAGGTCTCTCCTTAAATGTTCCAATTTGTTATGGACTGTTTTTTTTTTCCCTTCACATCAATCATGTCAAATCCACTATGCTCCACACATAACCAGTATAAAGATGATTTCAATTATGTTCTGGTTTATTCCGTTTAGTCTTCCTGGGAAATGAGTACTTATGTGGTCAGAAGTCGTAATTGCAACGTTATTGAGTTTAAGGTTTTCAGTTTGAGTTTTTTTTTAGCACAAATCCAATAAAATTAATACCATTCATGGAATTTAATGCTTTAATTGATGCTTTATCTTATCTGATAATTCTTGCGCCGTCACACATTCTGAATGTAAATGTTGTTTGCACAAGCCTGTCACCTCATAAAGCAGCTAAATGAATCTTATCTAATCTGGCAAGCTTTATTCTTCATCATTGGTAGAAAAATGTATACTAAACTATAGTCAAAATACACCAGTAAATCAGAATTATGTTTAAATTACATATTATATTTGCTTGATTCTTGCCATGAATCTTTAATTGATATGCCCCCAACTTGGAGAACTGGGGCTCCAAGAAAATCCCAATGTCAGAGTAATTACAACTTTATGGTGCCGTTCATTTGTGCTCAAATCCAATAATTCTAGGGATGCACCGATACCACTTTTTCTCTTCCGATCCGATATCGAAAATCTCAGTATCGGCTGATACTGATCCCAATCCGATACCAGTTTTTCTCTTCCGATCCTGATCAGATACCGGTGTTGTTTTTTGCATAATCAGTTTATAATATCTTTACATTATTGTGTGGAACTAATTGGATGTGCTCTTTAATATGTACAGAAACACAGATACATTATTTCAATCTAAATGTATATCTTATTAAGAAACACTTTATTATTAACTAGTATACTGGATAATGTAGCAGCAAAATTAACAGTTATTCCAGTATAAGTCATCAGTAGAAAAGAAGCCATTTTTTGTTTTTTGCTAAATGTTTTCCACTTGTATCTGGACTTTAAAGGATTCAGATCTCTTTTTTTGTTCAATTTAGTTGTAAGACATCAGCTCACTTTTCAATCAACTTAATGATAATTTGTAAACAAATGATAATAATATTATAATAGTAATATCTCAATGGTGCACCTTTAACTTTTAAACCCTCACGCTTTTATTTTGACATTCTGAACTCTCCAGGATGTCCTGTATGTGTCTGTTTGTAGGCAAGTTCACATTTGCATTTAATATATTTACTTATTAAACAGTCTTTTGTGATTCACAGAGCTATCGCACATATTCAAGTGGCTTTAAATAAAATGCACAAGTCATATGAACTACTTTAATTGTGTTTTTATGGTTCTTTTGTATTTTTTTGAGTTTGGCAGTAATGAACATGACTAACACACAGTATCAGATTTGGATCGGGCTCGTCAGACCAATACACGATCTGTCTAAAAGCTTCAGTATCGGAGCCGATACTGATCCAGGTATGGGAACGGTGAATCCCAAAATAATTCATGGCATGAATGCACCAGTAATGCATATTGTTTACTTGCTATTCTGCGCCAGATGAGTAGTACATTTACTTGCTGACTGAACTGGTCAGTGTTGTTCTTGAGTTAATTCCTAACATAGGTTCAAGCACGGCACCAGCAATCAACTAAGTTGCCACGGGTATAATGTGCCGTCATAATTGATGCGATTTACTTGTACCTTTGATACTTTTACAGTAAGTATTTTCCTTATGAGCTACTTCAACTTTGACTAGTTTACAACTTTTCAGCTTATAGGCCATTTACAATAAGGTACCATATGACAAATGGAAACTTTATTTCCATTAAGTTGAGGGGCAGCTGCTAATCACAGGATTGGCGGTTCGATTACTGGCCCACATGACTCCACATGCCGAAGTGTCCTTGTGCAAGACACAACCCCAAGTTGCTCCCAATTGCAGGCTAGCACCTTGCGTGGCAGCTCTGCTGCCATTGGTGTACGAGTGTGTGTATGAATGGGACACAGTGTAAAGTGCTTTGGTAACATCGAAGGTTAAAAAGGCGCTATATAAGTGCAGACCATTTACCATTTATACAACAATGCTTAAAAGTGAAGGTCAGTGAGTGTCACATTTTTCTGTCTGAAGAGATGTAAAATTGTGGTTAGTGCAATGAGGCAAAGGAAAATACCCACATCTGCAGATGCACATAAATGAATGATATCAGAAAATATTGCAAAGTAGTAATGGCTTCTGTTTCCTAGAATTTTATTCTTTGTAAAAAGCACAAAGTGTTCAGACAAGAGAAACATAAACATGTCAACACAGGATGAGAGGTCTCTAGGGACCACCAAGTTCAACACAAGTAACATAGTCAGGGTTGGGGAGTAACTGAATACATGTAACGGGATTACTTATTTAAAACACAAAATATAAGTAACTGTATTCCACTATAGTTACAATTTAAATAATTGGTAATTAGAATACAGTTACATTCCAAAAGTATTTTGATTACTGAAGAGATTACTTTGCATTTTATTGTCATTTGTCATTTAACATTTCATCCTTTCAGATGGAAAACATTTATCCATATAAATGATGTGATCCAAAGTGCATTTGAACAGCGGTGAAACACTTTCTTATGATGTGTTACATTCATACGATCAGACAGAGAAGTACGTTTGAAGTAAGTTTGGAGCAGAAGAAATAAACCCTGTGTAAATTGTTAGCTTTATGCTAAGCTAAAATGCCATTTCTAGCTATTTTTCATGCACATGTTACCAGACACGATCATATTTATCAAGAAAACTCACGTTGGGTCATAATGTATTTTTTATCTAGTAAGACCTTTGATATTAGGGCAAAAATCATATTCATGATCATTTTTGCATTGTTTTCCTGTAAAAATATCTAAAAATCCATAAAAAAAGATCAATTTGATTGATCTTGTTTTAGAAACAACACTACATAAGATATTTCAGTTTTTCAGATCATGTATTTTTAACATGTGGATTTTGAGTTTTTATAGTCAAAACAAGTGAAAAAAATCCACCAGTGCTGAAGAAGTAATCCAAAGTATTTAGATTACATTACTGACCTTGAGCAATCTAATGGAATACGTTACAAATTACATTTTACAGCATGTAATCTGTAGTGGAGTACATTTCAAAAGTAATCTTCCACACCCTGCATACAGCACATATTGAATTCATTGATATTCTGAATGTCTAGATAAAAGAGATCAAGAATGTGGATACATGAATAAGATTTCGTAACAGTTTATAAGTGATTGTCTCATAATACAAGAATACTCCAAAAGAAAGAATAAAGAAAAACATCTTTAATCATTCACCTTTTATTTATTGTTATTTATATATTTATTTATTTTGTATTTGACAGGGACAGCACTCATTAATCAGCAAAGAGTAAGGTTAATTTTCTTCTGTTGCCCTTGGCTAGTTCTTAAAAAGGCAACCCACAATTAAAATAAACATCACAAATATCACATACAGATAATACATACAAACTAATACCCAATCCAGTACAATGCACACCCACCAAACAAACAATGCAACACAGCCATGAATAAGTAGCAACTATACATACATTAAAAAAAATATATATTATTATTTAATATCTTAAAACAATTAGCATATTTAACCATTTTCCCATCTCCGAAGTCAAATGAAAAGTCTATGAATGCGGTCAAATTTGGCTTCAGACCAAATTTTTGATTTTAGACCAATGATTGATTTAGTCATGTTGTAATATCACTCATTGCACTAAGAAGTTTAGAAGCAGCTTGCTCCTTTGGGCAACAGTGTGCATAAATGACTGCATCATCCGCATATAACTGGATCTCTACATCAGGACAAACAGAATCATTAACTGTAAAAACTAAATAAAAGTGGTCCGAGTATAGATCCTTGTGGGACACCGGTAGTGGTGCTAAGAACAGTGGATTTATGATTATGAACGCACACATTGTGTTCTTCCATTTAAATATGATTCCATCCATTTAAGTGAATCGGCTGAAAAATGAAAGGAATATAGTTTATTAATAAGTATTCTATGGTTTATCATGTCGAAACCCTTTCCGAGGTCAAGAAAAACTGCCCTTACATTAATCACAACACCGAAATTTCAGTAGTCTGTAGTGAAATTTGACGATTCTCAATACCAGCTTCAAAACCACAACAAATAATAACCAACTTATTTGTAAATTATGGAAGAATGGTTTCAAGTTCTTAATAAAATTACAAAAACAGCAATTAATAGATGAAAAATAATAGAACCAAACATACAATAAGAAAAAGTTATTAACAGCAGTAGGCCATCAAGTATTCAAGGAAACATTCAGAATGAAATGCAACTGGTCTTCACTGCATGATTATAATACATTAATACTTTTTAAAGCTTGAGCGGTTTTCTCGTTTTCTTGTTTGATTATTATAAATGACACACTAGACAGCAGCTGGCCTATTAGCTTACATTTATACTTACAAGTCCAACATTTTAAGAGAAATTTGCCTTTATTCTCCACCGTTTACATTCACTTTAGACATCACTCTCTGTGTTCACACGAATACCGCACCAAGACAGGCATTTTGGCGAAATTTTTAAATGTATTTGACTGCTCAGGCAGGCATTAGCATCAGCGTGTTCGTAATAAACGCTCCTGTTCGGAGCACACACACACGCGCGCGCGGCACATGTCAAATCAACAAGGCGCAGAGGTTACTAGATCACTAGCGAATTTTAAAATTACGTGCTCTGGATTCAACACTTTGTAATAAGGGACACATGCCTAGCCCATCACAAATATAGCCGTTATTTTTCCGTTACTGACGTTTTAATCAGTCTGCTATGCTTGTCTGGTCAGGCAAGTCAAATTCTCTTTCACTTGACCCTTCAGAAATCCACTTGCCCTGGACAAGTGTTAATGTCGAGCCCTGCCCGAGAGCATTCCAAAGATGGCCGCGGAGTGACCCGACTTGCCTAAAAAGACTTTAAGTGTGCATGGTGAGCGATAATTCCCCATCTAAACTACCATTATAATTGAATCGCCTCTCTCACATAGACGCTCCGTATCAACAACACCGCTGGATAAGCCACTTCAGGTGAATGTTTGATGTGATTTGAGGAAAATATGTAACCCAGAGCCAGTAATGATACTGGATGTGCGGCAAGAAAACTTGTGTTGGAATTCCTTGCTATTGTTTACCTGCTTGAAATGATCTATTTGGAGAAATTCCATCATTGGGTTTATCTGAATTACAAACTAGTAACTTGATTTTGTTGGACCTGAAGATGATTTCTGCTCACTGTGACTACTTGGGCAATTACTTTTTAGATGTCTATGTAGATTACTTACTGCGCAGAAACTTTTCCCACATGAAGAGCAGTGATAGGATTTCTCTCTAGTGTGGATTCTCAAGTGTGTTTTCAGGTGTTGTAACTGAGAGAAACTCTTTCCACACTGTGAACACTTGTAAGGTTTCTCTCCAGTATGGATTCTCTCGTGTGCTTTCAGACTGTGTGAATGAGTGAAACTCTTTTTGCAATGTGAGCACTTGTAAGGCTTTTCTCCGGTATGAATTATTTGGTGTCGTTTCACACAGCCGGCTGTAATAAAGGTCTTTCCACATTCAAAGCACACATGAGACCCCACACTGGTATGAATTTTCTGGTGCTTTTTAAAATAGAACAGGTCCGAATAACTCTTTCCACAAAATGAACAGTTGTAAATCTTCTTATTTGTGTGCGTTTTCAGATGGTTTTTCAGATACTGTGCCGCAACAAATGTTTTACCGCACTTATCACATTCAAATGGTCTTTCTCCAGAGTGACAGAGGAGATGATTCTTGAGACTGTAAGCAAATGAGAAACTTTTCCCACACTGATTGCATGTATGAGGCTTCTCTCCAGTGTGAATTTTCATGTGTACATAAAGCTGCTCTTTATAAAGAAAACTTTTCCCGCACAGATGGCACGTGTAAGGTCTCTCTCCGGTATGAACTCTCATGTGCATGATAAGCCTGCTTTTACGTATGAAACTCTTTCCACACTGAGTGCAGGTGTTAGGATTTTTGGCTACTCTTCTTTGATGCTTTTTTGGTGAGAAATTATTTTTAGTATTTGAGTCACTGAAAGCTTTTTCTCCAGTTGTGAAATCATGATGTTTCTGATACTGAAGTTTCTCCTCCACGTTATTCAGTTCTCGACGTTCCTTTCTCCCTTTCATCAGCTCTACAATGAACACAGTAAACTGACAAATCAATTCAAGAGGGACAAATGTGCAAATAACTCAAATTGAACCCTTTTTTCATGGCAGAACACAAAAAATGTCCAGTATTGATTAGTGATTTTTGCTGTACAAACTGGATTTATTTATCCATCAATAATGCCCGATAACAGTATTTTATTACTTGACATTAAACCCGAAACATTACATATGATTTTGGTAAGCTTACTCAATTATTTGCATTTTGAGCTGTCAGGTTGGATTTCGTGCAAAAACACAGGCTTTTGTCATTCATCCTTTAGTCATTACGTCATGTCCGGAAACATGACGTAATGATCTCCTCTCTAGTAATTTGGCTCACAGTCTTAATAATGATAGTATTTGACTAACTGGGCCCAGGTCAGAAAGCAGACAAACTGGTTAATCCGAACGTCTGCTAGCTGCCATGAGACATCACACAGGTCACATAAACTACAACACAGAGACAGTATCACCTAGACATCTCAGAGACTGTCTGTTCCCCAAACTACCAAACACAAAACCCTCAAATCATTTAGAAAAAAATTTGGTTAAACTTGAACAAAACAAACTAATTAAATATAAACATCATATAAAAAGGTAGGGCTACTAAACATTAGATCTCTTTCTACCAAAGCACTAATTATAAATGAAATTATTACAGATCATAATTTTGATGCACTCTGTTTGACTGAAACCTGACTTAAACCAGATGAATATATTCATTTAAACAGGAGCCTCATCTGAAGGGTCGAGGAGGAAATGTTGCTACAATTTACAGTGAAGTTTTTGGTGTTACTCAGAGGACAGGATAAAAATGTAAGTCTTTTGAACTAATAATGCTTAATGTGACACCGTCATAAATAAAAAAACGATGTTGTCTTTTACCCTTGCTACAGTTTATAGATCACCTGGGCCTTATTCTGATTTCCTTAGTGAATTTGCTAATTTTTTTAAAATATCAGATCTTGTAGTTACTGTAGATGGAGCTTTAATTCTTGATGACTTCAACATTTACATAGATAATGAAAATGATACATTGGGATTAGCATCGATACTCTTAACTCTCTTGGAGTCAGACAAATGTAACAAGACCAACTCATCACCATAATCATACGCTTGATTTAATTCTGTCATTTGGAGTTGATGTTGATAATATAGAAATTCTGCAGCAGAGAGATGACATCACGGATCATTATCTCATGACTTGTATGATGCAACCAGCTAATGTTACTCAATCTACACCACGCTATCATTCAGGTAGAACTATTCTTTCGACCACTAAAGATAGCTTCACTAATAATCTTCCAGATCTATCTCATACACTCAGTAAACCCCAAAGCCTAGAAGGACTTGATGAAATAACAGAAAATATAAATGCAGTCTTCTCTAGCACTCTTGATAGTGTTGTTGTAAAATTAAAAGCCCTGCACCATGGTACAATGGTCACACTCATGCTCTCAAGAGAGCAGCTTGGAAAATGGAGCTCAAGTGGAAGAATACAAAATTATAAGTATTTCACGGTGCATGGAAGGATAGTGTCTGTAGCTACAGACAGGCACTAAAAATTGCCAGGCCAGAATATTTTAGTAAACTCATAGAAAATAACCACAACAATCCTAGGTGTTTATTCAGTACTGTGGCTAAATTGGTTAGGAATAAAGCCTCAACCAGATTTTACGTTGCAGCACAAGAGTAATGACTTCATTAATTTCTTTACTGATAAACTTTAAATAATCTGGAATAAAATTGGAATTATGCAATCATCTGTCATCGCACCTCAGACAATGGTATCTCATAATATTCCTCTCAAGCAACTCCAATCCTTCACGGTCATATGTCATGAAGAGCTAACAAAACTTATCGAAACATCAAAAGTCACAACCTGTTTGTTAGATCCAATACCAACTAAGCGCTTAAGAGGTATTCCCTGTCATTTCAGAATCTCTTAATATTATTAACTCCTCGCTATCCTTTGGGCATGTCCCAAGAAACTTTATAAATGGCAGTTATCAAACCGCTTAATATCCCGGAGAACTGGCTAATTATAGACCGATTTCAAATCTCCCGTTTATGTCAAATACTAGAATAGTTAGTATCCTCCCAAATGTGTTAATTTCTACAGAGAAATGGAATATATGATGTGTTTCAGTCAAGATTTAGGCCTCATCACAGAACAGAAACTGCACTTAGAGTTACAAATTACTTGCTCTTATCATCGGATCGCAGCTGCATTTCACTTCTAGTGCTTTTAGATCTTAGTGCTGCATTCGACACGATAGATCACGACATTCTCTTGAATAGGCTGGAGAATTATGTTGGCATTTGTGGAGTTGCATTAGCATGGTTTAGGTCCTATTTAGCAGACCGCTACCACTTTGTCTATGTAAATTAGTTATTGTCAAACCAAACAAAAGTATGGAGTGCCACAGGGATCAGTTTTAGGGCCTCTGCTTTTCTCCTTGTATATGCTTCCCCTGGAAGATATTATCAGGAATTGTGGAATAAGTTTCCACTGCCATGCCGTTTATACACAAATTTACATTTCTTCCAAACCTGAAGAGATTTCACAATCCTCCAAATTTGTGGAGTATATCAATGAAATAAAAGATTGGATTGCCAGAAATTTCCTTCTACTCAATTCTGACAAAAGAGAGGTACTAATTATTGGACCAAAAACCTCTAAAAATAAGCCGCTAAAATATAATTTCTCTCTCAATGGATGTACTGTTACATCATCTTCTACAGCAAAGAACTTAGGGTGTTATATTTGATACCAACTTGTCCCTTGAAAATCAAATTACCAATGTTTGTAGAACAGCATTCTTCCACCTAAGAAATATTGCTAAATTACGGCACATGCTCCCTTGTTGCTGATGCTGAAAAACTCAGCACCTCAAGACTAGATTATTGTAATGCATTACTGGGAGGATGTCCGGCAAGATCAGTTTAAAAAGCATCCCAGGGTGATACCGCAAGAAGTTGCTTGAGAAAATGTATTTTAAGTCGGTCACACAAACATTTCTCTCTTTTTTTTTCTGAAGGTTGGCTTCTTTTTAGACTAGTCGACTTCAAAATGTCCAGTGAAACGTCAGTGAAATTAGTTATTCAGCACATCACTAGTGGGAACTTTAAAATATCTTTTTAGACTGGGAGGAAGATTTGAGGTCTGAAATTTACAGTATGTTTTTATAGTACAGTTAACTCATATCTAAATCAAGGAAAATTCGATTTCATGAACCGTTTAACCTGTTGATACGCAATCCCCCGCATGTGGTAGTGACGTCACTCCGCTTACATTAAATTTATAGACTGTAAATTTTATATTAAATGTTAACAAATTATACATCTTTTACAAAGGTCTAAGGGTTCAATATTGATATCCAATCTCTATTAAATCTCAATTTAGTTATTTGTGGCAGGAGTACAAATGAAAACATGCAATATCAAAACGGGAATTCATACGTTTGTTATGAAAACGCGATCGCCAGATGAATCCAGTTTGCCACACTTGGGTCAATTATCCATGACAAGCGTTCATTGAAAAACATCCAATAGCACTTTGTCCATAAAAGTGATAAATCTGAGAAATATTGATATATTCTCCATTGTTTACATGAGATCTCACCTGAAAGATTTACCCTTCGTCATCGTTCTTCAACAAACTGCAATCTGAGCAGCATTCATGTTGTAAAACTGTATATGATCTTATATATTAGAGTCTCATAAACAAAACCAGCCGTCTCCGAAGTCTATTTATAAAAATGTGGCGTAGTTTTATTCATAATAGTCGAGCAGTGCGGTCAGATTTAGTGTTGACTTTGAGAGGCAGAGCCTTAATTTTACTCTGTACGCTTCCAGCGATTTTACAGAGAAAAAGCTGCATTAATCTCATTTTTATTTCGATCATCTTCACATTAGAAACGTCACTTCTTTAGACTCGTGACTTTGGGGACATTGTATTTCTGGGTTGTCTTGGCACTTTTATTATTGTCATTTTAGATTATAAAACCATGTTCAGCACAAAATATTTCCATTACTATAAACTTCAGCTTCTCTAACTTTAAAAAATAACATATATTAATTCTGAAATTTGGGAAATAAAGCCCAAAAGCGTCTTCTTTCAAAAAAATACTACAACTGTGTCCGTACACCAAAGGGTCCCGTAAATACAACCATTTAAGTTCAGGTATGTCATTTTCATGGTTTGTGCTCAAAAAGTGGGTGCATATCAATAGGTTAATATAAATGGGTTTTGTTAAATTTGCTAAATTTGGTGGGCCATGTATTTTACACCTAGGCCTTCAGTGCTATCTTCTCACAAATAAACTGCCTTCGAATAACCTCACCATGACACTAAAGGCACAGAGAGGCCACTGAACCTGAAAATCATTCACACCAGCAGCAACGATCTAAAGCAAGCAATAATAATAATAATAATAATAATAATAATAAATATCTAGTAACAGGTCCGGCACCAGGATGAAGTCTGTCTGTCTATCTATCTCCTCCGCTGTGCTTCAGTACTATGAACAGCATGGCTCCTCCAACACTACAACTTTAAAGCCCGACTAGTAAAGATACAAAAAAAATATCCATCAAACTTACCAAAGCTGCTCTTCATTTGAAGACAAAGTCCATCCTCTTTTCTTTCTTTATAAAGCGTTCAATGACACGGTTGTACAGTACATCAGTGCGTTTCAGTTCCAATAAAAGGTCCTTCTCGATTGCCATGGAGGCCAGTGCTGACAGTCGAGTCTGCCCAGTCTTATTTCTTAAATACGTTTCAATGCGTTTTAGGGCTGAAAATGTACCCTCGATAGAGGCCGTAGATACTGGGATGGTCACCGCCAAACACGCCAATGCGTAAAGTTGACGCATGCTCCCGCATAGATCTTTCTGCTGAAGGAATGCAAGGAGGTCAGTAGGGCTTTTTCCTTCAAAATCAGTCATGGCATACATTACAGTCAGTTCTGTTTTAAGCCGGGGCAGGTCAAAGAGAGTTCCGTGGCTCTGCGTTAAGCTGGAGAAGGCCGCATCTGGGAATTTTTTCCGGTATGTCTGAAATTGCTGAGGATCTAGGAGGGAGAGAAACATGACTTTCTCATGGTCTTTAAACCGATTCCGTATCTGGGCAAGGATGTTGTCCAAAATGTCACTGTAGAGTTTCTGGTACCTTGCACGAATGTCCCCCAGCACTTGGCCTCTCCGTGTGCTTGGCGCACCTGTTTCGCGCAGAGTAGATTCATAAATCTCACCAAATTGCCCTCTCTTCCTCTCAATTGTGTCGCAAAACTCATCCATTCTTGCCAGACAGAATTGTGCATCATGCGTGTTGTTCTGCAGTATTCCAAAAAGCACATCCGAATACTCAAAAATCACATGAAAAGTGGAAAGCAAAAAACAAAACTCAAAATCATCCAGATGTGCACTGTATCCATCAGCACAGCGCACAGAATCCTCGTCGTACTCATCGTGGTGTTCTAATATGTGCTCAAATAGCTCCTTTAGGGCAACTCTCTTCTCAAAGACTGTGCTAACCAATCTAGAACTATACTGCCACCTTGTTGGTGCCACATGAGGAAGATGACGCTGGCAGATATCGTCAAGCAACTGCGTGCTCTTAGGAGATCTGGAAAAAAATGCAGCTAGGCCATTGAGATGTGCAAAAAAGATCCTACATTCTCTAAGCTTCGATGCCCCTTGAGTCAGTACTAAATTAAGTTGATGTGCATAGCTATGTATAAATAAAGCCATAGGAGCTCTCGCCTTAACTTTAGCCTGCACCCTATTTACTCCAGATGCCATGACGGCAGCACCATCAAAGCACTGAGCCACAACTTTATCCAGGCATTTGTGTTCCTCCAGGAACCGAATAATGAGAGCAGCAATGTCATCAGCCCGCTTGCCACTCATAACATTGTCAAATCTGACAAACCTCTCCTTGACACCAGTGTCTGTCACATAACGGAGCACCAGTGCCAGCTGGGCTGCAGTTCTCACATCTGTAGTTTCGTCCACCATAACCGTGACAAAAGGTGCTTTATTGATCTCCCTTTTTATCTCCTCTCCCATTACTTCAGCTATAGAACTAATCAAGTCATTTTGTATTTTGCCTGAAGTCCCAGTAAACACTTTGTTTGTGGAAAGGTGGTAATGCAAATCTTTGTCGTGCTCGGCCAGAAAGGAAATAAGCTCGACATAGTTACCCCTTTTGGTGGACTCCATGCTTTCATCGTGTCCCCTAAATGAGAGCTCTTGTTTACCCAGAAAGATGACACAATCGATCAGTCTTTTCAGTATTTCCCTATTTTTCTTGACTCTTTCGTTGTGGAGCTCTGTTTCCCTTCGCATTTGTTCGTTGAGTCCTAGAGCCACTCGGGTGTCTCCGAATGTTTTCAATAGCACTGTTGCTTGCAAGTGTCCTGCAGTGCTTTGGTGTCTCGTTGCGGCCTTGGTTAGGCAATTCAGGTTAGCAAACCCAGCATGGCTCCAAACACCATATCGGTCAGTTGCAAATAACAGGCATTCCCAGCAATACAATTTGCAATGTTCCTTCGACGCTGTAAGCCAGGTGTACCTTTCATAGTTGGTCGATTGAAAGTGCCGAACAAATCCTTTCCCTGGCTGGGACAGGCCTTCTAGCTGCGGGGTTGGTCGACCCTTCCTCACAATTTCAAGCTTTTCTTGAAAGGTCCTTCTCGAAAAAGGCTTTGCCAGTAAATCCACCACCAAATCCACTTCTTCTCCTTCAGCAATTGTGCGTTAAAAAAACAAAACAACAGGGCTAGTAAAAATCTAAACAAAAAATCTAAAAGCACTACATCTAAAAATATAAACGTCACCCGAAAGAAAGTTTGTGCTAGCTAGTTGTACTTAAGTTTCAATTAGCTAACAGTCCTCTGCTCAAGGCACATGAAAAATTCTGACGTATTCTGGCTAGGCCAGCTAGAAGTCTCCGGTGTGTCAAAGAAAACGCCCAACATGGCAAACTTGAAATCTGACTGGTTAAAGATGACAATCAACAACATCGTCCCCATTTGCTTCAACAGCAGATGGGATTCACTCAAAATTCTGAAGGCCTCAGGGTAGATTTTTCACCCGGTAGACAACACAGGTGGAAAATCTGATTGGATAAAAGCTCTTATTTAAACGAGCTGCACTGAATGGAAGTCGTGCTGCGCAACTGAGGGAGATAGCAGCAATGAAATGACGTTACTACTATTAATAGACTGATGGGAAATGTGAAATACATACAGCATTAATGAAATATATATTCAATTATAAAAGTATAATTTTCTGATTCTGACAATCTCTAGGCCAGCAGAGAAGGCCTTGCTGCCCTCCTCTGAATATGTACAGCTAATATGTGGAATTTTAAACATTTCATTTATTTTACTCAATTTAATACATTTTGCATTTTATGGACCATGGTGAAAGGACACTTCATTTCCAGGAATAATCAAATTCGCTCAACATATTAAACAACCAATGGATTCACATTTTGAATCTTCTTTTTTTTTTTTTTTAATAAGGTTATCTAAATACAATATGGTGGACCATTTCTGGTGCAGCAGAGCAAAAATTAAATCTTTTAAATGTCAATTTTATTTATTTTTGGAGACATTTTTTTTTTTATTCTACCTATTACGGAATAAATAGTCAAATTATAATGTTATTTTGTCACAAAATGTGTCTTGGACCAATGACATTGTGTAACGTTGTTGAATGTCTTAATTCTGAACTTCTAAATTTTGCACAACCCTGTACTTTGCTCACCCTGTGCATCAAATTAAGATCACATGGTATGCCGTGATTACATGGTTTCACTATTAACCTTGATTAAAAATATCATGCTTAATTTAATTTATTTAGAATCTACGGTTAAAAACCATTAAATAGTTTATTTACACATTTCAAAAATATTATAATGTATAAATATTTAATATAAAAAGTTATTTATTAGATTTTGTAAGCCTAAATGTGAAAAACTCTTGTGCATGTGTGGGTACTGGAGCCATTACTATGGTTACGGACACTCAACAGTTTAACATTTTTAGCTGTAGTGCTTTTAAAAGGATAAATTCAAAGATGCAGCTTTTCGTAACGTTTAAGAGTGCTGACAGCGCAGGGTACATACAAGTACACTATTGGGTCTTAAATCATCCTCATTATTAAAAGCATTGCTCGAGTACAGATTCACTAGGGGTGGGTAAAAATATAGTTTTTACAATTACTAACAATCTCTATATTGATTATTATATCCCAAGATCGATCTTTCACTCAACGCGCAACCCTCTACTACAATGAGAGGACATCACTCGCATTTGCAACCACATTTTGCCTTAAGGGAATATATTTGGCAACTGGCTGGTAAAGGTTTACATTTCAGTCACCAGTAACTGTGTAGTTTATTTGTGAAGTGTTCAGCAGCAAGATACTTTCAGAGGGTGTTGGGAGTAAAAGTTGTTCTGTCTAGCCCAATTAGTGTCCTAGATGAGATCAACGCAACCTATTTGCCATTGGATACTGTCTCTTTAAATACCTTTCTGTTCTTTACGGTCTGTTGTTGTGAAAAAACTACAAAGAAAACAATTGAATTGTAATCATGCGTCGAACAGATGAGGTAAAGCCCGCTTTCGTTAACATGCGCTCTTTACAGAAATGCTGCTTTTTGTTAAAGGGACAGTACCGGTTTTAGCATGTTTTCAAAAATCAATGAATACATCAATTTTTCCATTTTTAAAAAGCCAAAATGTGACCAAAATGATGAAACATTAATCATATATATAATTAGTAAAATGTATATTTACCTAATGTACCAAGTTAAAATGATTTCTTTAATATGCAAACAATAGGGATATTATAACTTAAATTAATACATTTGAATCGACATCGAATCGAGAGCTTGCGAATCAGAATCGAATGCCTTAAACTAGATGTTGTGCATCCACAATAATCTTAGTTATGCAGTTCTGAAGCCATGCACTCCAGTTACACTGAAACACATTTTGCACTCAGGATTTATTGTGCATGTTTTTTTTTATTTTATCGCCAATTCTCATGCCCAATTCCCACTACTTAGTAGATCCACATGGTGGCGCGGTTACTCACCTCAATCCAGGTGGAGTAGGACAAGTCTCAGTTGCCTCAGCTTCCGAGACAGTAAATCTGCACATCTTATGTGGCTCGCTGTGAACGACAACGCGGAGACTCGCAGCACGTGGAGGCTCATGCTACTCTCCACGATCCACGCATAACTTACCACACGCCCCATTGAGAGAGAGAACACCCCTAATCGTGACCACGGAGGTTACCGCGTGTGACTCTACCCTCCCTAGCAACCGGGCCAATTTGGTTGCTTAGGAGACCTGGCTGGAGTCACTCAACATACCCTGGATTCGAACTCGCGACTTCAGGGGTGATGGTCAGCGTCAATACTCGCTGAGCTACCCAGGCCGCCTTATTGTGTATTTAGCAGTTTTCCTTTTGTATGGCTGCGCTTAGTGTCCATATATCCCTAAGAAATGCGTCCTCTTCAATTCAACGGTGATATGACATGCTTCAGTGCAGTTGCATAAAAAACATTTGCAAATAAATCGTAAAACCGGTTATCTCTAAAAATCACAATTCATCGGAAAATCTACATTTTTACTAGGGGTGTAAATTGGACGTTTCACCACGATACGATCTTGAATCAATTCTCTTGGCCTGCAATTCAATATTTGCCAATACTTCAAAGTCTGCCGTGATACGATTCGATATTATGTGCCTATTTTACACTATCAATTACATTTATTTTACCCTCAAATGCAACCAAAATATAATTTGATTATTTTATTCAGCTCTCTGTATCCACATTGGGACATCCACAGCAAAATAAGCTACTTCAGGCGTTGAAAAAAATTATACAGATATTAATATAAAAGTCACACACAAGTGATCATCACTCGTTTGATGACAGCTAATTTTTCAGTTTAGTCCAAATCAAAAGTACTTACATACCCATTAATTGTTTCCAACCATCCATGGTTTTCTTGGCTACAACTTCTACAGTTAACTGGGATAAATGTTAGTAAGTGTGTTGATGTGCAGATGAGTAAAGTCTTATAACTGATGCTTGTGATGGTGTTTCTCTTTCCCTCGTTATTGCTGTTCAGAACGGCAATGTTTCACACGGTCTGGATTTCTGGATCATGGGTCGCATGCGCAACGATATCGATGGAAGCCCGAATTAATCACGCATGTGATCCGCTCTGCATTTGTCACGAGAGCTCACATATTAGTGCCGGTTGATGCGCTCACACGAATCCCGTCAATGGCGCTCACAATTCGCGGAAAGCCCGGTTGATGCGTGCGCACGCCCGCACAGATAGCAGAGCACAATTTGGCTTCAAAGACACCGCGCACATGTCCCTCATAAAAGGTGGATTTAGCGCCCAGACAAATTAATGTGTTCAGCTTCATCACCTGACAGAAACGTGTACGGACGTGGCTGACATGACTGTAAAATAAAGGTAGTGGTACATCTTAAAAAAAATGTCTATATCAATATACATTGGATCGATGCATTGATCCAGATCAATGGATCGTTACACCCCTAATTTTTACCCAGCTCTAGTCCAGTACATATGTGGCAAGTCTCAAATAAAAAAAAAAGTCGTTTTAGGTAGTAAAAGTAGCTTGCTTCTTGAATAACAGTACTTAACATCTCTGTGTTCCACGATAAAAAAAGGAAGCCATACAGGTTTGGAACAAGATGAGGGTGAGTAAATGACAGAAATTTCAGTTTGGGGGAAACTATACCTTTGAAGCCTTACATTTTTCATTTATTTATTTTTAAATAAGACCAAGCAGAAACTCTAATCTTGTCACCTACAGAACTGGTTTGACTGGGGAAACATACCTTCTTTAAAGACAACGGAGACCTTTGAAAATGACACTAAAAACAGCAGGGAATATTCAGTGTAACATAAAGGACAAAAAACATTATTCTAAGAGATCCTAACATGACCGTTGGTTGACATGAAAATGTAAAACATTAAGAGGAAGAAACGTACCTGGAGGGAAAAAATCATCTTCATCACTCTGTTCTTCCTCTGTGGTGTTTTCGTTTATCTCCTCTTGCGTCACTTCAGTCCTCACTGGAATCTTCAGCTTCTGCTGTTCATCTTCATCTCTCTGATGTTCCTCTGCTTTGATTTCTTCTTTTATCTCCTCCTGCTTCACTTCAATCTTCACTGGTGTCTGCAGCATCTGCTGTTCTCCAGCGTTACAGACAGAAGTCAGAGACTCTGTGGAGGTTTGATCACCCTGATTACTGTCACACACACTCTCCTGAGCATCAGTAGAACAGAGTAAAGTGAGCTGTGAGTCCTGTGTGTCTCTGGATCTCTGTTCAGAGAGTTTGTCCAGCAGCTGCTGTGGTGTGGACTGATCTCTGCCGCTCCACACTGAATCCTGACATTCTGTGGAGGTCCCATCAGTCACACACACTGAAGATTGACAGGAAACCTTTTCCAGCTCCTGACAAACACAACACAATCACATCTGTACCGTTCATCATCACAGAGTCACAGTCATATCACACATTTGAAACTTACTTACAATCTCAACTTTAACTCGCTCTAAACCGGTTGAGGGTGAAACGAGATCTCTCTCCATCAGTTTTGTCTTCAGTGACGTCACCTCTTTCTTCAGCTGAGAGATTTCTGTGATGAAATCATCAATATCCAGCATGGACAGATCAGTTCCTACTGATTTACAGCAGATCACATCCACCTGCTCTCTCATGATGAACATCTGAACACAAAAACATCATCATTATAATGGACTGACAAACATCAAAATCAAAAACATTATTATATGATTATACACATGGCAAATCTGTTAAACCAAATAAGAAATTCTGAGATTATATAAATATAAATGTGTGCTTTGAGTTTGGTTTTGTTTATCTGACTGCAGGAATAATATCAGACATTATCCAATAACTGGTGTAGGACCAAACATTTCACTAAAATCACAATTTCAACTCCGTTAAGGCATTATCATACCAAAAGTAAAAGGTACAACGCAATTTCTCGCCGTGAATAACCTTTTTACGGTAATAATGGATTCCTAACAAGCCCTTCACACCTGGAACGATCTTGTCTTCATTTATTGCTGTATTTTTTTCCATTGCATTTAATCTTATGCGAGTTATCACGAATATAACATATATTGCGACATATTTGCAATTACATCACCTTTTTTAATAAACCACTGTATGGATCTTAAGTGTTTTTATTTGCCAAATATCAATCAAATTAAGGCTGTGACTTGCAGTGCACTGTATTTCTTGTTTTGAGCGAATGTACAGAGCACCCGGAAAGTATTCACAGCGCTTCACTTTTTCCACATTTTGTTATGTTACAGCCTTATTCCAAAATGGATTAAATTCATTATTTTCCTCAATTCTACAAACTATACCCCATAATGACAACATGAAAGAAGTTTGTTTCAAATCTTTGTAAATGTATAAAAAAAATAAATACAAAAAATAATAATAAATATTATATGTACGCAAGTATTCACAGCCTTTGCCATGACACTCAAAATTGAGGTCAGGTGCATCCTGTTTCCACTGATCATCCTTGAGATGTTTCTACAACTTTATTGGAGTCCACCTGTGGTAAATTCAGTTGATTGGACATGATTTGGAAAGGCATGCACCTGTCAATATAAGGTCCCACAGTTAACAGTGCATGTCAGAGCACAAACCAAGCCGTGAAGTCCAAGGAATTGTCTGTAGACCTCAGAGACAGGATTGTATAGAGGCACAGATCTGGGGCAGGGTACAGAAAAGTTTCTGCAGCATTGAAGGTCCCAATGAGCACAGTGGCAAACTGTGAAAAGGAAGAAGTTTGGAACCACCGAGACTCTTCCTTGAGCTGGCTGCCCGGCCAAACTGAGCGATCGGGGTAGAAGGGTCTTAGTCAGGGAGGTGACCAAGAACCCGATGGTCACTCTGACAGAGCTCCAGCATTTCTCTGTGGAGAGAGGAGAAACTTCCAGAAGAACTACCATCTCTGCAGCACTCCACCAATCAGGCCTATATGGTAGAGTGCCCAGGCGGAAGCCACTCCTCAGTAAAAGGCACATGACAGCCCGCCTGGAGTTTGCCAAAAGGCACCTGAAGGACTCTCAGACCATGAGAAACAAAATTCTCTGGTTTGATGAAACAAAGATTGAACTCTTTGTCTGAAATCCAAGCGTCATGTCTGGAGAAAACCAGTCACCGCTCATCACCTGGTCAATACCATCCCTACAGTGAAACATGATGGTGGCAGCATCATGCTGTGGGGATGTTTTTCAGCGGCAGGAACTGGGAGACTAGTCGGGATCGAGGGAAAGATGAATGCAGCAATGTACAGAGAACATCCTTGTTGAAAACCTGCTCTAGAGTGCACTGAACCTCAGACTGGGGCGAAGGTTCATCTTCCAACAGGACAACGACCCCAAGCACACAGCCAAGATAACAAAGGAGTGGCTACGGGACAACTCTGTGTATGTCCTTGAGTGGCCCAGCCAGAGCCCAGACTTGAACCCGATTGAACATCTCTGGAGAGATCTGAAAATGGCTGTGCACCGACGCTCCCAATCCAACCTGATGGAGCTTGAGAGGTCCTGCAAAGAAGAATGGGAGAAACTGCCCAAAAATAGGTGTGCCAAGCTTGTAGCATCATACTCAAAAAGACTTGAGGCTGTAATTGGTGCCAAAGGTGCTTCAACAAAGTATTGAGCAAAGGCTGTGAATACTTATGTACATGTGATTTTTTTTTGTTTTTTATTTTTAATCAATTTGCAAAGATTTGAAACAAACTTCTTTCACGTTGTCATTATGGGGTATTGTTTGTAGAATTTTGAGGAAAATTATGAATTTAATCCATTTTGGAATAAGGCAGTAACATAACAAAATATCGAAAAAGTGAAGCGCTGTGAATATTTTCAGGATGCACTGTATATACACATGCAATAAAACAATAAGAATTGATTTCCCCCCCCCCCCCTCAATTCTTTCTAATCACCCCACAGACTGTGAACTAATAATATATATATATATATATACACACACACTCACCTAAAGGATTATTAGGAACACCTGTTCAATTTCTCAATGCAATTATCTAATCAACCAATCACATGGCAGTTGCTTCAATGCATTTAGGGGTGTGGTCCTGGTCAAGACAATCTCCTGAACTCCAAATTGAATGTCAGAATGGGAAAGAAAGGTGATTTAAGCAATTTTGAGCGTGGCATGGTTGTTGGTGCCAGACGGGCCGGTCTGAGTATTTCACAATCCCAGTTACTGGGGTTTTCACGCACAACCATTTCTAGTGTTTACAAAGAATGGTGTGAAAAGGGAAAAACATCTAGTATGCGGCAGTCCTGTGGGCGAAAATGCCTTGTTGATGCTAGAGGTCAGAGGAGAATGGGCCGACTGATTCAAGCTGATAGAAGAGCAACTTTGACTGAAATAACCACTCGTTACAACCGAGGTATGCAGCAAAGCATTTGTGAAGCCACAACACGCACAACCTTGAGGCGGATGGGCTACAACAGCAGAAGACCCCACCGGGTACCACTCATCTCCACTACAAATAGGAAAAAGAGGCTACAATTTGCAAGAGCTCACCAAAATTGGACAGTTGAAGACTGGAAAAATGTTGCCTGGTCTGATGAGTCTCGATTTCTGTTGAGACATTCAGATGGTAGAGTCAGAATTTGCCGTAAACAGAATGAGAACATGGATCCATCATGCCTTGTTACCACTGTGCAGGCTGGTGGTGGTGGTGTAATGGTGTGGGGGATGTTTTCTTGGCACACTTTAGGCCCCTTAGTGCCAATTGGGCACCGTTTAAATGCCACGGCCTACCTGAGCATTGTTTCTGACCATGTCCATCCCTTTATGGCCACCATGTACCCATCCTCTGATGGCTACTTCCAGCAGGATAATGCACCATGTCACAAAGCTCGAATCATTTCAAATTGGTTTCTTGAACATGACAAGGAGTTCACTGTACTAAAATGGCCCCCACAGTCACCAGATCTCAACCCAATAGAGCATCTTTGGGATGTGGTGGAACGGGAGCTTCGTGCCCTGGATGTGCATCCCACAAATCTCCATCAACTGCAAGATGCTATCCTATCAATATGAGCCAACATTTCTAAAGAATGCTTTCAGCACCTTGTTGAATCAATGCCACGTAGAATTAAGGCAGTTCTGAAGGCGAAAGGGGGTCAAACACAGTATTAGTATGGTGTTCCTAATAATCCTTTAGGTGAGTGTATGTATGTATGTATGTATGTATGTGTATATATATATATATATATATATATATATATATATACACACACACACACATACTAATACTGCCAGTCAACTCGCCAGCAGGTGAACTGAAATAGTTTGTGAAGGGTCTCGAATGTTTTCTTTCTCGTTGAGCAAATCAAGAACATACTCCTATTTTCTGCAGCTTGTAGAAAAATCATTTTTCGATCTGCTTTTCAAGTACCTCCTCTTCTCATGGACCGTCATGGGTCAGACCAGCTCAAAGGTGCGCTGAGCCACCAATTGTACTGCGGTAAAATTGCTAGTCGATTAGCGCCACCTACTGTTAAGGCGTGAACGTGCTAACGCCAAACATTCGCTTTCGATGGGAAAGGGCCAATATCTGGCGATTCCCCTCTCAATATCGTGCCACTTTTGGTATGAAAAGGACTTTAGGTGTGTATTCATGTACAGTCAGAATATTAGAACAAAAATTATAATGAAATTTACCTTCGTTTGATTCTCCACAATACCTTGGAAGTAAAAAAAGAAAAAACTTTTAAATTCACAATATTTCGGATGCCTAGATTATTAAAATAGGGTTTACATCCAATGATTTAAATTTTCACACTAACCTAACTAGTAAACTAATGCCTACTGGTCGACTAGCAAAATCTTTGGTTGGGGCAGCCCTAGCAACCCAATGCAATACAAAGACATATTTGATAAGAACACACATTTATCAGCATTATTTTGGGAACACAATGGTATTTAATAGGCTTATTTATGATGATGATGATTATTATTATTATTATTATTATCATCATCTTTACATTAGAGCAAAATCAATAAAGCAAAATCAATCGACCCTCGGCTGGGGGGTTGACGATATAATCATATATGCAATATTTTTTAAGGAGATTATCAATAAATCGCAGCCATAGTGTATATAGCTTTTTAAGATTAAGATTCAACTTTATTGTCATTGTGCAGGTACAGAGCCAATGAAATGCAGTTGTTTTCGCATATCCCAACTAAGCTGGGGTCAGAGTGCAGGGTCAGCCATGATACAGCACCCCTGGAGCAGGTAGGGTCAAGGGCCTTGCTCAAGGGCCCAACAGTGGTATCTTGATGGTGCTGGGGCTTGAACCCAAGCAACCCAGAGCCTCAACCGCTGAGCCACCACTGGCCCGTTTTATGTACAAAAACTGAAGAAAAAAAAAAACACCTAAAAAATGACTAAGAAAATTCTCCTGGACTTATCTTCAGAAAAAGCTTTCTTAAAACGGTTATTTATTAATGTTACTCGCCAAATAATAATAATAATAATAATAATAATAATATTATTATTATTCACCAGAGCATGGTGTGGCTTTGACCACAAGATTTTTTTAGGGCCAACAATGAAGAAATAATGTACCTGGAGGAAAACAATTATCTTCATTACTCAGTTCTTCCTCTAATGTGTTTTCTTCTTTTATCTCCTCTTGCATCACTTCAATCTTCACTGGTGTCTGCAGCATCTGCTGTTCATAATCATCATCATCTCTCTGTTGTTCCTCTGTTGTGTTTTCATCTTTTATCTCCTCCTGCTTCACTTCAATCTTCACTGGTGTCTGCAGCATCTGCTGTTCTCCAGCATTACAGACAGAAGTCAGAGACTCTGTGGAGGTTTGATCACCCTGATTACTGTCACACACACTCTCCTGAGCATCAGTAGAACAGAGTAAAGTGAGCTGTGAGTCCTGTGTGTCTCTGGATCTCTGTTCAGAGAGTTTGTCCAGCAGCTGCTGTGGTGTGGACTGATCTCTGCCGCTCCACACTGAATCCTGACATTCTGTGGAGGTCCCATCAGTCACACACACTGAAGATTGACAGGAAACCTTTTCCAGCTCCTGACAAACACAACACAATCACATCTGTACCGTTCATCACCACAGAGTCACAGTCAGATCACATCATTTTAAACTTACAATCTCAACTTTAACTCGCTCTAAACCGGTTGAGGGTGAAACAGGATCTCTCTCCATCAGTTTTGTCTTCAGTGATGTCACCTCTTTCTTCAGCTGAGAGATTTCTGTGATGAAATCATCAATATCCAGCATGGACAGATCGGTTCCTACTGATTTACAGCAGATCACATCCACCTGCTCTCTCATGATGAACATCTGAACATAAAAACATCATCATTATAATGGACTGACATTCATCACACTCAAAAACATTATTAAACACAAGAACGGCTGTTAAACAAAACAAGTAATTCTGAGATTATATAAATATTACACTACCAGTTTTTTTTTTTTATTAAACATTATTAATAATTATTCATTAAAATGATTTAAATTCAGCCTCTGGATTTACCATTCTAAATAATTTTTAGCTTGTTTTTCTCCTGTAGAATAAAGGGTTTTAAAGTCTAGACCTCCTAAAACAATGGACATTATTAAAAAAAGAAGTTGTCCTACAGTGTAATAAAGATGTAGGCTAATGTTAGCCGCTGATATTCATAGAGATGACATAAATCATTAAGAATTACTGTAATATCTGTTAAGATATAGGAACAAACATCACTAAAATCACAATTTCAACTCAGTAAGGTGTGTATTTATGTACAGTCAGAATAAAATAAACCAAATAGAAAGAATATAATGAAATTTACCTTAGTTTGATTTTCCATGATACCTTTAAGCATAAAAGAAAAACAATAAATGCACAATATTTCTGATGCGTAGATGAACAAAATAAGTTTTGTATCCAAAGTAAACATTATATACAACCACATAACATTAAATATATTTAATTGCAATTATTTTAGTGTTGTCAAAAGTACCAGTAATTTGGTACCAAGCCTAAACAAAAATAAAAAAGATGTAACAACACCAATGCTTTTGCAGTACTGACTCAATCCAGTACCGGCGCAGTATGACTGACACACGACTGTGACTAAAAATCCTCATTTTTAAAATGTGTTATTTCTTACACTGAAATGGACCATTAATCAAATAAAAATTGTCCTAGTGTGATTTATTAAATTGCTAAAGGCTGGAAACTCCACAGACATTGAGAATCATTCATGTTGTATCAGATGACAGAGCAGAGCACTAATCCACTGTAAAACGCATATTACATGTAAACTATACATTTATATAATTAAATCACAACAATTGCACTTTAATCTCTCAACTGAACTTTATTTATGTAGCATATAAAACAACAGAGTTGACCAAAGTGCTTCATAGTAATACAATTTAAAACATTACATTTCAAAATTACCACACACACGTAATCTAAAACACAAAATACAAACACTCCAAAACTGTGTCCTACATTTCATTAGTCAGGCTCAAAGGCCAGTGTAAAGAGATATCAGACGTGACTCGAGTCTTCAATGATCACATGGTGTGTTCCAATCAACAGTCTGGGCTGTGTCACGAATATGGAGATATAAAATACCAGTCGTGATCTGTTTATCCGGCTAAGTGAAGCTTCCGGCAAAAAATGCACATTGTCATAGAAGCACGATGCAAAATAAACGCTAGAACAGCAATATTACAACTAGGGCTGGGCGATAAAACGATATCAATATTTATCGCGATTAAAAAAAAACTCATGATATCGATGATAAGCTTTGAGTAATTTCCGATATTTAGTCTGTGTTCTACATCTAGACATGAGCGTTGTTAAAAACACTAGCAGTTTGGCTTTCTTATCGTATGGTTATGGCGTGCTGAGCGAATGCGAGCGCTTTCAATTCCTTCCTATGGAAGACGAGCGTCAAGCTCGCGGGGTGGATTGTAAAACTGACAGAAGCGCAAGTGGTTCTCTAGCGTTGGGAGCGGCTTTGTGCGGATTTCTTCCACATCAGTGGAAATGCAGCCTCAGACTGTTTGAAGTTGCTATCGCTCCCGCTACGCAGGTCACCGCGTTCCGGATCCCAGATTGTTTCCATCTTGACTGCAAGACATCATGACGATGGTTACGCCCCCTCTCATCGTCTCTAGTGAGCAGCGTGACAAAACAACAGCACCGGTTACATCATATCTGATCTTTCTGCGCTGTGTTCTTGAATATTTGTCTCTAGCACTGAAACGTGCATCTCTGATGCCCTGTCCCGCTCCACACCCACTTCCTCTTTTCCCCACACGTGAGTAAACACGAGGTGCATGTTTCCAGAGCGCCTCATGACGTTTTTTCTTTCTAAATATAGTTTTATTAATCAGCATTTTCCAAGCCTTTAATAATAAACAAATACATTTCAAAATGAACAGATAATCTTATAACATTCATATCCAACTGTACTCAACTGATAAACTCATAGAAGATCCCTCAGACACCGCTGCAATGGCGATGTCTGGGCCCCCAACGCAGTTTTGTAAAGACTATTTAGGATTTTGTTTTCTCTTAAAAACAAAATAAAAGTGCAAATGTGATTCAATATCGTGATAAATATCGATATCGAATGATATGAAAAAGATTGCGATAATATTTTTTGCCATATCGCCCAACCATAATTAAAACTGTATAGTGGATCCACACTTATACAAAGCGTATAAATGAACGTAAATAGGAAATAATGCATATTCAATGTTTGTTTTTTTTTATAAGATGAAAACAATTGTTTTATAGACAGACTGATTTAGAAATCATTTTTTCAAACACATGAACCCCCTTTTAACTTAAACTTAACATGTGAACACGAATACAAACACAACAAAAATTGATCCACTGTTGGGTGGATTATTTTTAATTTTTAGTACTTTAATAGTTACGACTGATGTAATTATGTAAAAAAACTGTAAAGACTATAGAACAATAATACATAAAACAATAGTGAATTTAAAAATGTTTTTCTAATGTAACGCCGCCCCTTTAAATTCTTTGGCCAGTTCATGAATAATGTATTTGATTTTAGAATATTTATTAGAAAGAATTAAGTTTTCATGCCTTTCCTTGTATTTTTCATCTGATCGAGGTTGATAAGGGTTTTAGAAAGTAATTAGTAATGCAATTACTTTTCAGACAGAGTAATTAGTACAGTAATCTAATTACACACAGTATAAGATGTAATTATTAGTTCGTAATTAATCACTTTTTAGTTGTCAATCACCCAACACTGTCCACCATGTATACTGAATTAAAATGATACCCTAAAGTTTGTTTTTATATAAATGAACCACTCTTGTTTATCTTATAAATGTGTGCAAAGTCATTTTTAAAGCATTCACACACTTAATTTTAAAAGTAGAACTCATCTTGCCTAGGCTATATAATTCACAAGTATCTGTAAACAAATAAAAGTGCATGATTTTAGTCACCCCGCCCACTAAATATAACATTAAGTATAAATATTGGGGGGTTACCTCCCCCCCAACCCCCTGGAAACTACGCCCCTGCCTGTGCATGCAAAAGCCTTTTCCTACCTAAATCCCGTCCCAACCTACCACAAATACTTCCCTCAAATAATCAAATGGTTCTTTGTTCAAATGCTGAAATTTGTGTGGCATAATAATATATGTTGACTACCTGTTAAGACACTTTCGTCTTCCCTCCGTGTGACTCGGCGCCTCTTCTCTGGTGGCTCCTCGTATCCCAGAAACAGCGTGGGGTACGGGTTGTCGTGCGTCGGCTTTTTGTCCACAAAATGAAACGAGCACACATAAAGCGTTTTGGGAGGCTTCTTTAAGTTCAGGTTTTTTAACCATGCTCGTTTAGCTTCATCTTCCTTTGGGAGGCGATGGAAACTGTACCAGCGCTGACAGGAGCAGTCTGCCTTAATTTTTGGTCTGTGTACGCAACACTCTTGCTTCAGCCACAGGTTAAGCTTCACCCGGTTGTGTGTGCAGCCATGAACCGCACAAGATGTCCCTGAGCTCCGTAAGGACATCGTAACGTGCTGCAACTGAAACAACTCGAACAAAACAGCAGCAGCTAACGAGTGCTACAGTAGTACTGCTTTCGGCGGAAGTCGCACCCATGAAGACCCCTTAATTCTTCTTCTTCTTTCCGTTTTATGGCGGAATACAAACCAGCGTACAAAGGTGTATAGCGCCACCTACTATATCGGAGTGGTGGTAGCATCAATGCTTCATTCTCCTACTTAAATATTCTGATTTGTAACTGATTCTTAAAGGAATTTAAAAATAGTCCTATATACTTCATTTTGTTTCTCAACTGTTCCTAGAATTCCCTGAACACTCCATTCTCTTCCCACTTTAGATATTGTATCTGTAAGTTTAGATCTCTCCTATACTTTATACACTTCATAATCACGTTCAACATTTTCTTTACATTCACTACATATTCTGCATTTAACCATTTTTATTTTATTCATGAGGAATAAAGTATTGTTTAGTCAGGGTTAGGGATAACCTAAACTTTAAACATGTTTTCTTTCATACTAAGAGTCTTTTGTATATCATAACTCATTTTTACAAGTGCATCTGAAGTAGAATCCACACGGATACCATTTACATTTATGCATTTGGCAGATGCTTTTATCCAAAGCGACTTACAGTGCACTTATTACAGGGACAATCCACCCGGAGCAACCTGGAGTTAAGTGCCTTACTCAAGAACACAATGATGGTGTCTGTGGGGATCAAACCAGCAACCTTCTGCTTAACAGTTATGTGCTTTAGCCCACTACACCACCACCACTCCTTACCAGTAGATTAAACCTTTTCTTAATGTGTTGGGTTTAGGGGTTGTGTTGGGTTTAGGGGTTGTGTTGGGTTTAGGGGTTGTGTTGTGTTTTGGGGATGTGCTGGGTTTAGGGGTTGTGTTGGGTTTAGGGGTTGTGTTGGGTTTAGGGGATGTGTTTGGTTTAGGGGTTGTGTTGGGTTTAGGGGTTGTGTTGGGTTTAGGGGGTGTGTTGGGTTTAGGGGATGTGTTGGGTTTAGGGGTTGTGTTGGGTTTAGGGTTAGGGGTTGTGTGAGGTTAGGTTTAGGGGTTGTGTTGGGTTTAGGGGTTGTGTTGGGTTTAGGGGGTGTGTTGGATTTAGGGGATGTGTTGGGTTTAGGGGTTGTGTTGGGTTTAGGGTTAGGGGTTGTGTGAGGTTAGGTTTAGGGGTTGTGTTGGGTTTAGGGGTTGTGTTGGGTTTAGGGGGTGTGTTGGGTTTAGGGGTTGTGTTGGGTTTAGGGGTTGTGTTGGGTTTAGGGTTAGGGGTTGTGTGAGGTTAGGTTTAGGGGTTGTGTTGGGTTTAGGGGATGTGTTGGGTTTAGGGGTTGTGTTGGGTTTAGGGGGTGTGTTGGGTTTAGGGGTTGTGTTGGGTTTAGGGGATGTGTTGGGTTTAGGGGATGTGTTGGGTTTAGGGGTTGTGTTGTGTTTTGGGGATGTGTTGGGTTAGGGGTTGCGTTGGGTTTAGGGGATGTGTTGGGTTTAGGGGTTGTGTTGGGTTTGGGGTTAGGGGTTGTGTGAGGTTATGTTTAGGGGTTGTGTTGGGTTTAGGGGTTGTGTGAGGTTAGGTTTAGGGGTTGTGTTGGGTTTAGGGGGTGTGTTGGGTTTAGGGGTTGTGTTGGGTTTAGGGGTTGTGTGAGGTCAGGTTTAGGGGTTGTGTTGGGTTTAAGGGATGTGTTTGGTTTAGGGGTTGTGTTTGGTTTAGGGGTTGTGTTGGGTTTAGGGGTTGTGTTGGGTTTAGGGGGTGTGTTGGGTTTAGGGGATGTGTTGGGTTTAGGGGTTGTGTTGGGTTTAGGGTTAGGGGTTGTGTGAGGTTAGGTTTAGGGGTTGTGTTGGGTTTAGGGGGTGTGTTGGGTTTAGGGGATGTGTTGGGTTTAGGGGTTGTGTTGGGTTTAGGGTTAGGGGTTGTGTGAGGTTAGGTTTAGGGGTTGTGTTGGGTTTAGGGGTTGTGTTGGGTTTAGGGGTTGTGTTGTGTTTTGGGGGTGTGCTGGGTTTAGGGGTTGTGTTGGGTTTAGGGGTTGTGTTGAGTTTAGGGGATGTGTTGGGTTTAGGGGTTGTGTTTGGTTTAGGGGTTGTGTTGGGTTTAGGGGGTGTGTTGGGTTTAGGGGATGTGTTGGGTTTAGGGGTTGAGTTGGGTTTAGGGTTAGGGGTTGTGTGAGGTTAGGTTTAGGGGTTGTGTTGGGTTTAGGGGTTGTGTGAGGGTAGGTTTAGGGGTTGTGTTGTGTTTTGGGGATGTGTTGGGTTTAAGGGATAGTTAGGTTTAGGGGTTGTGTTGGGTTTAGGGGATGTGTTGGGTTTAGGGGTTGTGTTAGGTTTAGGGGTTGTGTTGGGTTTAGGGGTTGTGTTGGGTTTAGGGATGTGTTGGGTTTAGGGGTTGTGTTGTGTTTTGGGGATGTGCTGGGTTTAGGGGTTGTGTTGGGTTTAGGGGTTGTGTTGAGTTTAGGGGATGTGTTGGGTTTAGGGGTTGTGTTTGGTTTAGGGGTTGTGTTGGGTTTAGGGGGTGTGTTGGGTTTAGGGGATGTGTTGGGTTTAGGGGTTGAGTTGGGTTTAGGGTTAGGGGTTGTGTGAGGTTAGGTTTAGGGGTTGTGTTGGGTTTAGGGGTTGTGTGAGGGTAGGTTTAGGGGTTGTGTTGTGTTTTGGGGATGTGTTGGGTTTAGGGGATGTGTTAGGTTTAGGGTTTGTGTTGGGTTTAGGGGATGTGTTGGGTTTAGGGGTTGTGTTGGGTTTAGGGGATGTGTTGGGTCTAGGGGTTGTGTTGGGTTTAGGGTTAGGGGTTGTGTTGGGTTTAGGGGTTGTGTTGGGTTTAGGGGTTGTGTTAGGTTTAGGGGATGTGTTGGGTTTAGGGGTTGTGTTGGGTCTAGGGGTTGTGTGAGGTTAGGTTTAGGGGTTGTGTTGGGTTTAGGGGTTGTGTTGGGTTTAGGGGATGTGTTGGGTTTAGGGGTCGTGTTTGGTTTAGGGGTTGTGTTAGGTTTAGGGGATGTGTTGGGTTTAGGGGAATGTGTTGGGTTTAGGGGTTGTGTTAGGTTTAGGGGATGTGTTGGGTTTAGGGGGGGTGTTGGGTTTAGGGGATGTGTTGGGTTTAGGGGTTGTGTTAGGTTTAGGGGATGTGTTGGGTTTAGGGGATGTGTTTGGTTTAGGGGATGTGTTGGGTTTAGGGGTTGTGTTGGGTTTAGGGGTTGTGTTAGGTTTAGGGGATGTGTTGGGTTTAGGGGTTGTGTTGGGTTTAGGGGATGTGTTGGGTTTAGGGGTTGAGTTGGGTTGGGGTTAGGGGTTGTGTGAGGTTAGGTTTAGGGGTTGTGTTGGGTTTAGGGGTTGTGTGAGGGTAGGTTTAGGGGTTGTGTTGTGTTTTGGGGATGTGTTGGGTTTAGGGGATGTGTTAGGTTTAGGGGTTGTGTTGGGTTTAGGGGATGTGTTGGGTTTAGGGGTTGTGTTGGGTTTAGGGGATATGTTGGGTCTAGGGGTTGTGTTGGGTTTAGGGTTAGGGGTTGTGTTGGGTTTAGGGGTTGTGTTAGGTTTAGGGGATGTGTTGGGTTTAGGGGTTGTGTTGGGTCTAGGGGTTGTGTGAGGTTAGGTTTAGGGGGTGTGTTGGGTTTAGGGGATGTGTTGGGTTTAGGGGTTGTGTTAGGTTTAGGGGATGTGTTGGGTTTAGGGGATATGTTGGGTTTAGGGGTTGTGTTTGGTTTAGGGGTTGTGTTGGGTTTAGGGGATGCGTTGGGTTTAGGGGATGTGTTGGGTTTAGGGGTTGTGTGAGGTTAGGTTTAGGGGTTGTGTTGGGTTTAGGGGTTGTGTTGGGTTTAGGGGTTGTGTTGGGTTTAGGGGTTGTGTGAGGTTAGGTTTAGGGGTTGTGTTGTGTTTAGGGGATGTGTTGGGTTTAGGGGTTGTGTTGGGGTTAGGGGTTGTGTTGGGTTTAGGGGATGTGTTGGGTTTAGGGGTTGTGTTAGGTTTAGGGGTTGTGTTAGGTTTAGGGGATGTGTTGGGTTTAAGGGTTGTGTTGGTTTAGGGGTTGTGTTGGGTTTAGGGGTTGTGTTAGGTTTAGGGGATGTGTTGGGTTTAGGGGATGTGTTTGGTTTAGGGGATGTGTTGGGTTTAGGGGTTGTGTTGGGTTTAGGGGATGTGTTGGGTTTAGGGGATGTGTTGGGTTTAGGGGTTGTGTTGGGTTTAGGGGATGTGTTGGGTTTAGGGGTTGAGTTGGGTTGGGGTTAGGGGTTGTGTGAGGTTAGGTTTAGGGGTTGTGTTGGGTTTAGGGGTTGTGTGAGGGTAGGTTTAGGGGTTGTGTTGTGTTTTGGGGATGTGTTGGGTTTAGGGGATGTGTTAGGTTTAGGGGATGTGTTGGGTTTAGGGGATGTGTTGGGTTTAGGGGTTGTGTTGGGTTTAGGGGATGTGTTGGGTCTAGGGGTTGTGTTGGGTTTAGGGTTAGGGGTTGTGTTGGGTTTAGGGGTTGTGTTAGGTTTAGGGGATGTGTTGGGTTTAGGGGTTGTGTTGGGTCTAGGGGTTGTGTGAGGTTAGGTTTAGGGGGTGTGTTGGGTTTAGGGGATGTGTTGGGTTTAGGGGTTGTGTTGGGTCTAGGGGTTGTGTGAGGTTAGGTTTAGGGGTTGTGTTGGGTTTAGGGGTTGTGTTGGGTTTAGGGGTTGTGTTGGGTTTAGGGGATGTGTTGGGTTTAGGGGTTGTGTTAGGTTTAGGGGGTGTGTTGGGTTTAGGGGGATGTGTTGGGTTTAGGGGTTGTGTTAGGTTTAGGGGATGTGTTGGGTTTAGGGGGGGTGTTGGGGTTAGGGGATGTGTTGGGTTTAGGGGTTGTGTTAGGTTTAGGGGATGTGTTGGGTTTAGGGGATGTGTTTGGTTTAGGGGATGTGTTGGGTTTAGGGGTTGTGTTGGGTTTAGGGGTTGTGTTAGGTTTAGGGGATGTGTTGGGTTTAGGGGTTGTGTTGGGTTTAGGGGTTGTGTGAGGGTAGGTTTAGGGGTTGTGTTGTGTTTTGGGGATGTGTTGGGTTTAGGGGATGTGTTAGGTTTAGGGGATGTGTTGGGTTTAGGGGTTGTGCTGGGTTTAGGGGATGTGTTGGGTCTAGGGGTTGTGTTGGGTTTAGGGTTAGGGGTTGTGTTGGGTTTAGGGGTTGTGTTAGGTTTAGGGGATGTGTTGGGTTTAGGGGTTGTGTTGGGTCTAGGGGTTGTGTGAGGTTAGGTTTAGGGGGTGTGTTGGGTTTAGGGGATGTGTTGGGTTTAGGGGTTGTGTTAGGTTTAGGGGATGTGTTGGGTTTAGGGGATATGTTGGGTTTAGGGGTTGTGTTTGGTTTAGGGGTTGTGTTGGGTTTAGGGGATGCGTTGGGTTTAGGGGATGTGTTGGGTTTAGGGGTTGTGTGAGGTTAGGTTTAGGGGTTGTGTTGGGTTTAGGGGTTGTGTGAGGTTAGGTTTAGGGGTTGTGTTGTGTTTAGGGGATGTGTTGGGTTTAGGGGTTGTGTTGGGTTTAGGGGATGTGTTGGGTTTAGGGGATGCGTTGGGTTTAGGGGATGTGTTGGGTTTAGGGGTTGTGTTGGGTTTAGGGGATGCGTTGGGTTTAGGGGTTGTGTTGGGGTTAGGGGTTGTGTTGGGTTTAGGGGATGTGTTGGGTTTAGGGGTTGTGTTGGGTTTAAGGGTTGTGTTGGTTTAGGGGTTGTGTGAGGTTAGGTTTAGGGGTTGTGTTGGGTGTAGGGGTTGTGTTGGGTTTAGGGGTTGTGTTAGGTTTAGGGGATGTGTTGGGTTTAGGGGATGTGTTTGGTTTAGGGGATGTGTTGGGTTTAGGGGTTGTGTTGGGTTTAGGGGTTGTGTTAGGTTTAGGGGATGTGTTGGGTTTAGGGGATGTGTTGGGTTTAGGGGTTGTGTTGGGTTTAGGGGATGTGTTGGGTTTAGGGGTTGAGTTGGGTTGGGGTTAGGGGTTGTGTGAGGTTAGGTTTAGGGGTTGTGTTGGGTTTAGGGGTTGTGTGATGGTAGGTTTAGGGGTTGTGTTGTGTTTTAGGGATGTGTTGGGTTTAGGGGATGTGTTAGGTTTAGGGGATGTGTTGGGTTTAGGGGATGCGTTGGGTTTAGGGGATGTGTTGGGTTTAGGGGTTGTGTTGGGTTTAGGGGATGCGTTGGGTTTAGGGGTTGTGTTGGGGTTAGGGGTTGTGTTGGGTTTAGGGGATGTGTTGGGTTTAGGGGTTGTGTTGGGTTTAGGGGATGTGTTGGGTTTAGGGGTTGTGTTAGGTTTAGGGGTTGTGTTAGGTTTAGGGGATGTGTTGGGTTTAAGGGTTGTGTTGGTTTAGGGGTTGTGTGAGGTTAGGTTTAGGGGTTGTGTTGGGTGTAGGGGTTGTGTTGGGTTTAGGGGTTGTGTTAGGTTTAGGGGATGTGTTGGGTTTAGGGGATGTGTTTGGTTTAGGGGATGTGTTGGGTTAAAGGGTTGTGTTGGGTTTTGGGGTTGTGTTAGGTTTAGGGGATGTGTTGGGTTTAGGGGATGTGTTGGGTTTAGGGGTTGTGTTGGGTTTAGGGGATGTGTTGGGTTTAGGGGATGTGTTGGGTTTAGGGGTTGTGTTGGGTTTAGGGGATGCGTTGGGTTTAGGGGTTGTGTTGGGGTTAGGGGTTGTGTTGGGTTTAGGGGATGTGTTGGGTTTAAGGGTTGTGTTGGTTTAGGGGTTGTGTGAGGTTAGGTTTAGGGGTTGTGTTGGGTGTAGGGGTTGTGTTGTGTTTAGGGGTTGTGTTGTGTTTAGGGGATGTGTTGGGTTTAGGGGTTGTGTTAGGTTTAGGGGATGTGTTGGGTTTAGGGGTTGTGTTAGGTTTAGGGGATGTGTTGGGTTTAAGGGTTGTGTTGGGTTTAGGGGTTGTGTGAGGTTAGGTTTAGGGGATGTGTTGGGTTTAGGGGTTGTGTGAGGTTAGGTTTAGGGGTTGTGTTGGGTTTAGGGGTTGTGTTGGGTTTAGGGGTTGTGTGAGGTTAGGTTTAGGGGTTGTGTTGGGTTTAGGGGTTGTGTTGTGTTTAGGGGATGTGTTGGGTTTAGGGGATGTGTTGGGTTTAGTGGATGCGTTGGGTTAGGGGTTGTGTTGGGGTTAGGGGTTGTGTTGGGTTTAGGGGATGTGTTGGGTTTAGGGGTTGTGTTGGGTTTAGGGGTTGTTTTGGGTTTAGGGGATGTGTTGGGATTAGGGGATGTGTTGGGATTAGGGGATGTGTTGGGTTTAGGGGTTGTGTTGGGTTTAGGGGTTGTGTTGTGTTTAGGGGATGTTTTGGGTTTAGGGGTTGTGTTGTGTTTAGGGGATGCGTTGTGTTTAGGGGATGCATTGGGTTTAGGGGATGCGTTGGGTTTAGGGGATGTGTTGGGTTTAGGGGTTGTGTTGGGTTTAGGGGATGCGTTGGGTTTAGGGGTTGTGTTGGGGTTAGGGGTTGTGTTGGGTTTAGGGGATGTGTTGGGTTTAGGGGATGTGTTGGGATTAGGGGATGTGTTGGGATTAGGGGATGTGTTGGGTTTAGGGGTTGTGTTGTGTTTAGGGGTTGTGTTGGGTTTAGGGGTTGTGTTGGGTTTAGGGGATGTGTTGGGATTAGGGGATGTGTTGGGTTTAGGGAATATGTTGGGTTTAGGGGATGTGTTGGGTTTAGGGGTTGTGTTGGGTTTAGGGTTGTGTTGTGTTTAGGGGATGTGTTGGGTTTAGGGGTTGTGTTGTGTTTAAGGAGTGTGTTGGGTTTAGGGGATGTGTTGGGTTTAGGAGTTGTGTTGGGTTTAGGGGTTGTGTTAGGTTTAGGGGATGTGTTGGGTTTAGGGGTTGTGTTAGGTTAAGGGGATAGAATATATAGTTTGTACAGTATAAAAACCATTATGTTTATGGAAAGTCCCCATAAAACATGGAAACCCAACATTATTAATTCATGTTTTTAAAAATCATAAAATGACGGGGAAATTCAGTTGATGGAATCCTTATGGGAGACGGATCAGATTGCATCACTTGCAAAAGTATCATAATAGTAATATAATAATACTAGCAGTTGAAGATGTGGTAATGAAAATTTGATGCATTGATTATTGACTGTAATATCGTTTAAATGTAAAAATTTTATGCACCGAGTTCGAGTTTTTTGCATCTTTATTCATAATTGCATGCCTGCATATGAGCAAAATAAGTTAAATGGCGCGCGTATTCTTGGCCAAATATGATATATTATACATATAATGAAATATTTGGAGAATATTTGTGCTGTAATGCTTCAGTGATGATTACACCATTCAGATGTTAATTGTGTGACCACGCTTGAATTAAAGAATACATATTCATCTGCTTGTAACTAAGCAGATGAAGGGGTTGGGGTTGTGTTGGGGTTAGGGGTTGTGTGAGGTTAGGTTTTGGGGATGTGTTGGGTTTAGGGGATGTGTTAGGTTTAGGGGATGTGTTGGGTTTAAGGGTTGTGTTGGGTTTAGGGGTTGTGTGAGGTTAGGTTTAGGGGATGTGTTGGGTTTAGGGGTTGTGTGAGGTTAGGTTTAGGGGTTGTGTTGGGTTTAGGGGTTGTGTTGGGTTTAGGGGTTGTGTGAGGTTAGGTTTAGGGGTTGTGTTGGGTTTAGGGGTTGTGTTGTGTTTAGGGGATGTGTTGGGTTTAGGGGATGTGTTGGGTTTAGGGGATGCGTTGGGTTAGGGGTTGTGTTGGGGTTAGGGGTTGTGTTGGGTTTAGTGGATGTGTTGGGTTTAGGGGTTGTGTTGGGTTTAGGGGTTGTTTTGGGTTTAGGGGATGTGTTGGGATTAGGGGATGTGTTGGGATTAGGGGATGTGTTGGGTTTAGGGGTTGTGTTGGGTTTAGGGGTTGTGTTGTGTTTAGGGGATGTGTTGGGTTTAGGGGTTGTGTGAGGTTAGGTTTAGGGGTTGTGTTGGGTTTAGGGGTTGTGTTGGGTTTAGGGGTTGTGTGAGGTTAGGTTTAGGGGTTGTGTTGGGTTTAGGGGTTGTGTTGTGTTTAGGGGATGTGTTGGGTTTAGGGGATGTGTTGGGTTTAGGGGATGCGTTGGGTTAGGGGTTGTGTTGGGGTTAGGGGTTGTGTTGGGTTTAGTGGATGTGTTGGGTTTAGGGGTTGTGTTGGGTTTAGGGGTTGTTTTGGGTTTAGGGGATGTGTTGGGATTAGGGGATGTGTTGGGACTAGGGGATGTGTTGGGTTTAGGGGTTGTGTTGGGTTTAGGGGTTGTGTTGTGTTTAGGGGATGTTTTGGGTTTAGGGGTTGTGTTGTGTTTAGGGGATGCGTTGTGTTTAGGGGATGCATTGGGTTTAGGGGATGCGTTGGGTTTAGGGGATGTGTTGGGTTTAGGGGTTGTGTTGGGTTTAGGGGATGCGTTGGGTTTAGGGGTTGTGTTGGGGTTAGGGGTTGTGTTGGGTTTAGGGGATGTGTTGGGTTTAGGGGATGTGTTGGGATTAGGGGATGTGTTGGGATTAGGGGTTGTGTTGTGTTTAGGGGTTGTGTTGGGTTTAGGGGTTGTGTTGGGTTTAGGGGATGTGTTGGGATTAGGGGATGTGTTGGGTTTAGGGAATATGTTGGGTTTAGGGGATGTGTTGGGTTTAGGGGTTGTGTTGGGTTTAGGGTTGTGTTGTGTTTAGGGGATGTGTTGGGTTTAGGGGTTGTGTTGTGTTTAAGGAGTGTGTTGGGTTTAGGGGATGTGTTGGGTTTAGGAGTTGTGTTGGGTTTAGGGGTTGTGTTAGGTTTAGGGGATGTGTTGGGTTTAGGGGTTGTGTTAGGTTAAGGGGATAGAATATATAGTTTGTACAGTATAAAAACCATTATGTTTATGGAAAGTCCCCATAAAACATGGAAACCCAACATTATTAATTCATGTTTTTAAAAATCATAAAATGACGGGGAAATTCAGTTGATGGAATCCTTATGGGAGACGGATCAGATTGCATCACTTGCAAAAGTATCATAATAGTAATATAATAATACTAGCAGTTGAAGATGTGGTAATGAAAATTTGATGCATTGATTATTGACTGTAATATCGTTTAAATGTAAAAATTTTATGCACCGAGTTCGAGTTTTTTGCATCTTTATTCATAATTGCATGCCTGCATATGAGCAAAATAAGTTAAATGGCGCGCGTATTCTTGGCCAAATATGATATATTATACATATAATGAAATATTTGGAGAATATTTGTGCTGTAATGCTTCAGTGATGATTACACCATTCAGATGTTAATTGTGTGACCACGCTTGAATTAAAGAATACATATTCATCTGCTTGTAACTAATTCTTCCGTTTAAATCTATAATCAATGGTTTGGATCATATTATCCTTTATTTATTTTGGCTCAGTAATTAATGGCACATTATATATATATTTGTATGTTTATAAATGCAGTCATTAATAAACTAAAACTCCCTCCCTGAATGCAAATGTTCAGTATCCTCTCAATCTGTGCACTTCTGATTCACATAATGCAACACGTTTCAAACATATAAGGCTATTACTTTCGGTGCGCAAGGGCGCAATTTAATCATTTAATTTTGAGTACTTTGCTCCTTTTGTTGTTACATGAAATACTAAATGCAAGGTACATTCTTCAAACTCTTCTCAAATTTTATTCTGATAATTAAATTAGAGTCAACTTTATTATCATTTTGCAGAATAGTGAGCCAATGAAATAGAGTTAGCCTCTAAACAGAAGTGTAAATAGTAATATACGTATAAATAAATGATGGTAAAGTGCTAGAATACAAACAGTGGAAATGCACAGAAAATATGCATGGTGTATATATATATATATATATATATATATATATATATATATATATATATATATATATATATATATATATATATACACACACTCACCTAAAGGATTATTAGGAACACCTGTTCAATTTCTCATTAATGCAATTATCTAATCAACCAATCACATGGCAGTTGCTTCAATGCATTTAGGGGTGTGGTCCTGGTCAAGACCATTTCTAGGGTTTACAAAGAATGGTGTGAAAAGGGAAAAACATCCAGTATGCGGCAGTCCTGTGGGCGAAAATGCCTTGTTGATGCTAGAGGTCAGAGGAGAATGGGCCGACTGATTCAAGCTGATAGAAGAGCAACTTTGACTGAAATAACCACTCGTTACAACCGAGGTATGCAGCAAAGCATTTGTGAAGCCACAACACGCACAACCTTGAGGCGGATGGGCTACAACAGCAGAAGACCCCACCGGGTACCACTCATCTCCACTACAAATAGGAAAAAGAGGCTACAATTTGCAAGAGCTCACCAAAATTGGACAGTTGAAGACTGGAAAAATGTTGCCTGGTCTGATGAGTCTCGATTTCTGTTGAGACATTCAGATGGTAGAGTCAGAATTTGCCGTAAACAGAATGAGAACATGGATCCATCATGCCTTGTTACCACTGTGCAGGCTGGTGGTGGTGGTGTAATGGTGTGGCACACTTTAGGCCCCTTAGTGCCAATTGGGCATCGTTTAAATGCCACGGCCTACCTGAGCATTGTTTCTGACCATGTCCATCCCTTTATGGCCACCATGTACCCATCCTCTGATGGCTACTTCCAGCAGGATAATGCACCATGTCACAAAGCTCGAATCATTTCAAATTGTTTTCTTGAACATGACAATGAGTTCATTGTACTAAAATGGCCCCCACAGTCACCAGATCTCAACCCAATAGAGCATCTTTGGGATGTGGTGGAATGGGAGCTTCGTGCCCTGGATGGTGCATCCCACAAATCTCCATCAACTGCAAGATGCTATCCTATCAATATGGGCCAACATTTCTAAAGAATGCTTTCAGCACCTTGTTGAATCAATGCCACGTAGAATTAAGGCAGTTCTGAAGGCGAAAGGGGGTCAAACACAGTATTAGTATGGTGTTCCTAATAATCCTTTAGGTGAGTGTATATATATAGAGAGAGAGCGAGAGAGAGAGAGAGTACTGTGTAAAGGTTTTAGGCACTTGTGAATAATGTTGCATAGTGAGGATGTCTTCAAAAATAATGACATAAATAGTTTTCATTTATCACTTAATGTCATACAAAGTCCAATAAACATAAAAAAGCTAAATCAATATTCGGTGTGACCACCTGTGCCTTTAAAGCAGCCCCAATTCTCCTAGATACCCCTGGACACAGTTTGTCTTGGTTGTTGTCTGATGGGATGTTTCAGGCTTCTTGGAGAATTCGTCACAGTTCTTTTATTTAGTCTCAGTTGCTTCTGTCTCTTTATGTAATCTCAGACTGTCCCAATGTTCACTGGGGGTCTGTGGGGGGACATGACGTCTGTTGCAGGGCTTCCTGTTCTTCTATTCTAATCTTTTCTATTTGCAAAATTAATGTTTGTGAGTCTAACATTTATATTTCCTGTTGACACACTGAAGCTGATGATATAAATAACCATCTTAAGACAAACGCTTTCGTGAAACATCTTATGTCAACACAAGACTTTTGCACAGTAATGTATGTATATATTAAAGGATATATCATGGTATGGACAATACAAATATTGAACAGTAAAAAATATAATTTGAAATGAAAATATTTGTATAAAATTACAAAAGAGTGCAAAATAGAAGCATTTTCCCTTGTAAGCTCTTGTGGATTTAGCGACTGAGAGATCCATGAAGAAATGTTGAGATTGTTTTATATCAGTTCAATAAAACATGCATGTGTGTGCAATGTTGTATTTTTAATGCACAGATTTTTAATGCATAGACTTTTTGATGCTCAATTTCTTTTTGTTGAATGCTCCCATTATCTGCTTTCTTTAGTATCTTTCATCATCCGACTGGAGACATCTCCATGTGCTCAAAGCGGCCAGCTTTGGACTTCTGTTTGACTTTAGGCTCCGTCTATACCGGCTGCCTTTAGGGTTCATCTGCCTCTAGATGTCTTCGCTTCAGCCCTCTTTCCTTGGCTTCTTCAGCTGCCTTTTGCTCAGCTTTCGTTGGCATTTCTTTGAGCGTTTGATTAGCTTTCGCTCTCGTTTCTGCCTGTAGCTGAACCTTCCCTTTTTCAACGACTTCGGCTGTCTTTTGCTCAGCTTTGAGTGTCATTTCTTCTAGGTTTCGCTCAGCCTTCGCTCTCTTTTCTGCCTGTAGCTGAACTTTGGCTCGCCGTTCGTCTAATTCTTTCTGGATGTTGGCTCTCATCATATCCAACTTAAGCTGGGCTCCTTCTCTCTTCAGCTGGGCTTTTGCACTTTTCTCCTTAAAATGTTGCTCTGCTTTATGGTGCTTTTCTTCGACCTTTTGCAGGGCCTGGGCTTTCTTTATCTCTAACTTGATCTGGGCCTCAGATTTCTTCATCTCCTCTTTGGCTCTCAGTTTCTGTGCCTTTAGCTCAGCTTCAGTTCTCTTCGCCGCCAACTTCTGCAGAGCTTCGGCCATCTTCAACTCCTCTTTTGCGCTCTGTCTCTGCGCCTTTTGCTCAGCTTCAGCTCTCTTCGCCTCCAATTTATGCTGGGCTTTGGCCATCTTCAACTCATATTTGGCCCTCTGTTTCTCTTCCTTTTGCAGAGTTTTGGCCATATTTAACTCTGCCTTTTGCTGAGCCTTGACTTTGCGCTCTATTTGCACTTGATTGATGGTGTGAATTTGCTCCTCTAAAGCCTTCACCTGGTCATCAAAGGAGTCTTTCATCTGGCTCATCAAGTCTTTTAGGTCCAAGATTGTGCCATCTCTTTGACGGAGTTGTTCTTGCAGCTGCTGAACAGTCTCTTTTTCTTTCGTCAGTGCGGCTTCAAGCTGGTTTTTCTCATCAAGCAGACTGCTCACCTGAAGCTCAGAGTCATGTCGCTCCTAACATAAGAAATGTAACTTATTAAATCCCTTTATTAAATGGACAAATTAATAGACAGATTTAAAATGGTTTGTTTAATTCATGCTTTAAAATGTAGTTAAATATAATAATGAATACATTATTTTAATTTGACAAATTGGTCAAAGACGTGACGCTCATTTATTTTGTGTCAGCGTCTAATAAATTATTAAAAAATACATTACAAATGCAATTCACACAAAACAATTACTTGAATACACCCCTTTTATGATGAACACGTTTTCAATAACTGAGTTCAAAGTCATTTTACCTGTTTTCTGGGACCTAAAGTCAAAAACATCATGTCGAGTAACCGTCCGGAGACCATAAAAAATCAAAATGAGACAAAAGTCTCATTATAAGCTGAAATTTGAAAACATTTTAAGTGCAAAAAATTGTAGTACAAAAAAAAAAAAAAAATCTCTTTAGACTGTGAAAATATAAAAACAAATCCTAATTTTGTCATGTCATTAAATATCAATATTTTCATATTTTCATGAAAAAGCCTATTTGGTTCAGGTCATTTGGTGCAACCGTGAGAAATTCTTGACTTAAAAACTCGTGATATCTGTAAAAAAAATAAACACATTTCACCTTGAAACATATGTTTGAAAACTTTTTCGAAATAAATAAGGTTGTGTACACTCATGAACACATGTCTTGAAGGTGCAAGGAAACTATCTTAATCCCTTTTAATTGATGGTTGCACCACGTGACATTTTTAAAAATCTATATTGTTTCAAAATGCTATAAATGTTTTATAATCAACTTGTAAAACATAATGAACTCAAAGATCACATGTCTACGAACTAGACACGTGTTTTATTATTTTTTAATTATTATTATTAATATTTAAAATGTTTATCACTTTGGACAACCTTTTAGTCAGTGGCCCGTCTTGTTTTAAAAATGTAGTTAAGCATAGCAGTAAATAAGTAAATGCTTTAAATTTACAAATAAATATATTTAATTAATCTTTTTAAAATTAAAGTTAAACATAGAGTAACAATAAAATTATTAATTAATAAATAGCATCGCAAAGAAGCATTTGCCAATTGTTTTTCAGCCAGCTCACCCGTTCATAGACACGCCGATCTTCAGAGAACGAGCTATTCGCTGCGTGCATCATCATCACCACCATGTCCGTTCAGTAACCGACGGTCATCTGTGGAGGAGCGCTGAGAAACGCGCTATTATACCTTTCAGACGCTGACGTCACAAAACACCCTCAATGACGCTTTATCGTCACGGCTACGCGGAGAGCGCAAGAGTTCTGTTGCCATGGTTACTCATTCAACGCTATGAGGTAAACGTGGATACACTTTTAACAGCGAAAAACATGTAAAGGTGCTGTATATTTTTTTTAAATAAAAGCCAAATGTGTTGCTTTAGAATTAATAACGACGGTTTGTGCCGTTTCTATGAAGTTTTCTATGAAGTAACAATGAAGTGTTTACAGAGGCGGTGCAAGTTATTACATTTTGATGAAAGAATCATTTCTAATAACATGCAAAGATTCATATATTCCATATGGCAAAACAACCGATAAAGGCGGTCACGCATTCTCACGGCGAAATTCCGCGGGCAAAGATGGCCGCTGAGCGCGCGCCGAAGTAGATCGCTAAATAGTATTTGCGTGAAGGCGTCTCAGCGTAAATACTCATATAAATGGACACCTCACAATTCATCCAGATTTGATAGCACTCTGATTAATATATTTATGATGGGATATCATAACATGGGCCGAAAAAGATTGATTGGAAGGCCGCAGCCCAGCAAACAATTTTAGGTTCTGGGAACGTTAGTTTTTGGTTCCCAGAACGTTCCCAGAAAGTTCCCTATTGGTGATCCAGGAAAGTTTTCTTAACTTAAATAGAACGTTCCCTTAAGGTTAGGGGAACGTTCTGGAAACTTTATGGGAATGTAAAAAAAGACTTTGTCAATCAATGAGCGCTCTCTACTGCCTGATAATGGTCATGTAATTAAGCATTTGATCACTGCTGTTAAAGCAAACATTTGCAACCTTTTAATTTGTTTAAGAAAAATAGAACCTAAAATAACCTACAGGGAACATTCCCAGAACGTTCCTGTTTGGTTCCCAAAAAAAATAACCAAATGGGAAGCATATGGGAACGTTCTGGGAACGTTCTGTGTTTGCTGGGAGGCCGCGTTTTGAGTAGCAGGGTTAACCGGTAGTTAGCCTACCTTAACATATACAGTAAAAATATACAAATATTTATTATATATACATTTATCTTAATGTATTTAAGACAATTCATGCAATTTTATGGTGAAGAATAAGTTTGTAGATGTAAAAAGTACGATTTTACTGTAAAATAAACCATACATGGGCTTTTTACGGTAAACTATTACGATAAAAAACTATAATCGGGCGTTCCCAGAGTATCCATCACATTTGATTATATTTTATGGGTATATTTATGTGCATTTATGTTTCTTCTTATTTTTAATATCTGTTATGTACATTTGATGTAGGCTAGTTTATTTCATGTTTATTGCATTATTTTAGTGTCACGTGTGTTTCTCTGATGGTGTTTGTGTTCATGTGTCTCTACAAGTGTATTAATTATTGCTCAGAGTCACTCTTGATGAATTTAAGTCATCATGTGGCCTTTTGTAGTTATTAAAGTGATTAACAATACATTTTAAAGAGAAAAGCAGATTTCTATAGTTCCATCAGGTTAGTATATCACCACAAAATATACAGGCATCCCTTAAAGGCTGAAATATGGTCAGCATATATTTTATGATAAATTTAAGGCAAACGTTCTTGCCGGTATTTTACTGTAAATTCTACATATTTTTCATAAAAAAAGATTAAGGAATAAATCATGTAAAAAATAAAAAAAAGTCATATTGTAAAAGATTGTGAAAAACTGGCATACGTAGACAATATTGTTATAAGTTATTTATGAATAACTTAGTTGGTATGTTAGACAAATGGAATGAGAATAAGGTACAAATCGTATGTGGAGATTTTAACATTGACATAACGGACATAAGAGGATAACAGATTTTATAAACACAATGTATAGTAAAAGCCTATTTCCTGTGATTATAAAACCAAGCAGAATAACAACATACACTGCTACATTGATAGATAATATATATACAAATGAAATTGGAGGAAAAATAGTAGGAGGGTTATTTATAAATGATATGACTGATCATCTTCCAGTTTTTGCAATCCTTCAAATATTTAAAAACAAAACATATGAAAATAGGACAATTAAATATAAAATGATTCGGCAGAGGACACCAGAAGCCATTGCTGCCCTTGGGGAGGACTTAAGGAAACAAAACTGGAGTGAGGTTTATGTAAATAAAGATCCTAATAGAGCCTATGATGCTTTTTTGACCATACTAATTGGGCAATATGAAAAACATTGTTTGTCAAAGAAAGTTTTAAAGACGCACAAAAATGATGATAAGCCATGGATTACTAAGGGAATAGAGAAAGCATGTAAAAAGAAGAAGGTATTCTATAAGAAATTTATCATAACAAGAACAAAACAAGCTGAAAACAAATCTAAGATATATAAAAATAAATTAATAAGTATTATACGATTTAGTAAAAAGGACTATTATCACAAATTATTGGAGAGGTATAAGAGTAATACTCAAGCAACATGGAAAGTACTTAACAGTATAATTAAAAAGAGTACTGGAAAAGTAGACTATCCAAATCATTTTGTAAATAATGATACAAAAATGATAAACAAAGTGAATTATATTGTCAATAAATTTAATGAGTATTTTGTAAATATTGGATGTAAGTTAGCGAAAGAGATTGTAGAGCAGAGAACTGGGGATAGGGTAGCTGAAGTGAATATTCATAGTAACATCCAATCAATATACGTTAGGGGAGCTGATGAAAAGGAAATACTTGACATTGTTAATAATTGTAAGAATAAAAATTCTACTGATTGTAATGACATTGATATGTCATTATTAAAAAGCATTATAGAATATATAGTAAAACCATTTACATATATCTGTAATCACTCCTTTTTAACAGGTATATTTCCGAGTAATATGAAAACAGCAAAGGTTATTCCTATTTTTAAAAGTGGAGGTAGACATCTGTTTTCCAATTATAGACCAATTTCTCTGCTTTCCCAGTTTTCAAAAATATTAGAGAAATTATTTGTACGTAGGCTTGATAATTTTATAGATAAACACAGTTTATTGAGCGATCATCAGTATGGCTTTAGAGCTAATAGGTCAACCTCAATGGCGGTGATGGAACTGGTAGAAGAGATTTCCACTGCAATGGATAATAATGAATATACTGTGGGGGTGTACCTAGATCTAAAAAAAGCTTTTGACACTATTGATCACAGCTTATTAATGATGAAACTGGAGAAATATGGTATAAGAGGAAAAGCCTTCTCCTGGTTAAGAAGTTACCTCGCTGATAGATATCAATTTGTACAAATAAATAATGTAAAATCAGAATTAATGAAAGTTACTTGTGGTGTTCCGCAAGGTTCGGTGTTAGGCCCAAAATTGTTTGTACTTTATATAAATGATATATGTAAAGTGTCTAATGTATTAAAAATGGTCCTGTTTGCAGATGACACAAATTTATGTTGTTCCGGTAAAAATTTGGAACAGCTTCTGAATACAGTGGAAATCGAATTGATAGTCTTAAAAAAATGGTTTGATGATAATAGACTTTCATTGAATTTAAGTAAAACTAAGTTCATAATATTTAGTAATCGGCAATGTATTACTAAAACTAAAATTAGAATTAATAATGAGGAAATAGAAAGAGTGTATGAAAGTAAATTTCTGGGTGTTATAATAGATCATAAATTAAGTTGGAAACCACATATCAATAATATAAAAACTAAATTGTCTAAATCCATTGCAATATTAAATAGAACAAAACATTTTTTGAATGAAAACTCATTATATATATTGTATTGTTCGCTCATAGCTCCATACATTACTTACTGTGTGGATGTATGGGGTCATACATATAAAGTCAACATAAATCCAATATATATGTTACAAAAGAGAGCAATAAGGATTGTAAAAAGGGTAGAATATTACGAACCAACAAACATATTATTTATTGAATTACATGTCTTAAAATTTGTTGATCTGGTTGATTTTTACACTGCACAGATAATGTACAAAGCATATAATAATTTACTTCCAAATTGTATTCAGAGGTTGTTCGAAATAAGAGAAAGTCAGTATAAACTAAGGGGAATGTGTATGTTTAAAAAAATAAGGGCAAGAACAAATATAAAAAATAGATGTATATCTGTGAGAGGGGTAAACCTATGGAATAATTGTGACAAGGAATTAAAAATGTGTAGTTCACTTTGTAAATTTAAGAAAATGTTTAAAATAAGGATGATAAATAACTATATACATCAGTATGAATAATATTTGTATATAATATTTAAACTGTTGTATTAATGTCTGAATGTTATGAGTGCACATTTGTGAAATGTCATATGTTACTGTTTTTGTTTATCTTGTATGAATCAAATTCACTGAGAAAAGTGACGCTCATTAGGTAAATATGTAAAAAGGGTCGGCACAATAAGCAAAGGCTTCAGCCTACACCTTTTTTGGTTGTTAGGTATATTTTAATTTATTATGGAAAACTGTATTTGAGGACCGAAATAAATTATTTTGAAATTGAAATATAACCACATACATTAAATTCCACAGGAGTTTTTGAGCCAAATCATATATATTATATTATATATTATAATATTGACCATATTCACAACCTGGGATTCAAAACCTTTTGTAGTCCAGCAATAAAACAGTGCAAATTCTACCGATTTTAATCTCAAGAGGTTTTTTGTGTGTGGAATTTGTACACTCATAATTAGTCGAAGATATTAAAATACACATGGATTATCGTAAAATGTGCTCAAAGCGGTAAAATCAAAATGTGAAATGTTAATGCATAATATTGTATTATTTTCAAGAAATTTATAAATTATGGAGCATCATGTTGGAAAATTGCAGAGAATGTGAGAGGGATTACAAAAATAATGTTTTTCTTTCTTGAGCTTTGAAAAGATGCTAAATAAATAAAACTTGTGTTTTTAGCATACAGTACAGCACTGGTGGCAATGGAGCTGTCATGGCATTGATGGCAACTAATGGGACCGAACCAAAACTGGAGAGAACATCAACTGACACCTCCATCTCTGGTCAGTTATGCAACAAAAATTCAACCAATTACATCAGATTGTTTACGTAACATTAACTGCTAAACATCTCAAAAAGATCAGATTTAAAAAAAATTCTAAACAATAAACATCTCAAAGACAAATACTGAATGTCTTATTGACATCCAAGTAGAATATATCTTCCAGATATAAACACAAACATCAAATAGACATCTGGGTAATGTACTGTACATGTGCTATGCGGGTCTTTTAGTTCATCTGGATTTCCAACAATTTTCAAGATCTTGTTGGACCTGAAGATGAATTTTGTTCACTGTGACTACCTGGACAATACTTTTTTACATGTCTATGTAGATTACTTGCTGCTCTGAAACTTTTCCCACATGAAGCGCAGTGGTAAGGTTCCTCTCCTGTATGGATTCTCTCGTGTATTTTCAAGTTGTCTGACTGAGTGAAACTCTTTCCACAGTGTGAGCACTTGTAAGGTTTTTCTCCAGTATGAATTCTCTCATGCTGTTTTAGGTTTTGTGATCCATTGAATCTCTTTCCACAATGTGAGCAGATGTATGGTTTCTCTCTAGTATGAATTCTCTCGTGTGTTTTCAAGCTGTATGACTGAGTGAAACTCTTTCCACACTGTGAACACTTGTAAGGTTTTTCTCCAGTATGAATTCTCTCGTGTTTTTTCAGGTGTTCTGACTGAGTGAAACTCTTTCCGCAGCATGAACACTTGTAAGGTTTTTCTCCAGTATGAATTCTTTGGTGCTGTTTCAAGTTGCCGGCTGTAGTAAAGATCTTCCCACATTCAAAGCACACATGAGCCCCAACACCAGAATGCGATTTCTGATGCTCTTTAAAATAGTTCAGGTGTGCAAAACTTTTTCCACAGAAACAACATTTGTAAGGCTTCTCATTTGTGTGAGTTTTCAGATGTTTTTTTAGGGCTGAATCCAAAACAAATGTTTTACCGCACTGATCACATTCAAATGGTCTTTCTCCTGAGTGATAGCGGAGATGATCCTTGAAATAGTATACACTTGCAAAACTCTTTCCACACTGATGGCACGTGTAAGGCTTCTCTCCAGTGTGAATTCTCATGTGTGTATTAAGCTTGCATTTATATGTGAAACTCTTTCCACACTGAGAGCAGGTGAAAGTATTTTTGGCTGCTCTTCTTTGATTCTTTTCTGGTGATAATAGTTTGTTAGTTTTTGAGCCACTCAGAGATTTTTCTCCAGTTGTGAAATCATGAAGTTTTGGATCCTGAAGTTTCTCCTCCACTTCATTCAGCTCTAAAATTAAACACAGTAAATTAACAAATAAATTCAAAAGGGACAAATTTAAATAAACATATTGAAACCTAATTTAATGGCAGAACACAACAGATGTCCAGGATTTATTTGTGATTTTTGCTGTGTAAAATGTATATTTATACCATCAATTCTGGCTGACAGTTCATTTCATGATTATAAAAAAATGATATTGAATGTGAGCCACAGTCACAGAAAGAAAGTCATGCATGTTTGGTACTAGGGGTGTAAAAAAAAATTGTATCGTATTGTATCCCATGTTACGACACTCTCGATTCAATATCATTATATATATATATATATATATATATATATATATATACATATATATACACACACACACAATTCGGGGTGTGTGTATATACAGCAGTGGCCAAAAGTATTGGCAGTGACATCAATTTTGTGTTTTGGTAAAGTTTGCTGCTTCAGTACTTGTAGATTATTTTTCCACATGTTTCTATGATATACTGGAAAACAATGATAAGCGTTTCATAAGTTTTAAAGGCTTTTATTGTCAAAAACATTCAGTATATGCAAAGAGTCAATATTTACAGTGTTGACCCTTGTTCTGCATAACCTCTGCAATTCACTCTGGCATGCTGGATATCAGCTTCTGGGCCAAATCCTGACTGATGGCGATCCATTCTTGACCTTATTAGTGCTCGGAGTTGATCACAATTTGTGGGCTTCTGCTTGTCCACTCGCCTTTTGAGGATTGACCACAGGTTCTCTATGGGATTAAGATCCGGGGAGTTGCCTGGCCACGGATCCAAAATTTCAATGTAATGATCACGAGCCACTTTTTAATCACACTTGCCTTGTGTCACGGTGCTCCATCATGCTGGAAAATGCACGGATCATCACCAAATTGCTCCTGGATCGTTGGGAGAAGTTGCACTTGCAGGACGTTTTGATACCATTCTTTATTCATGGAAGTGTTTTTGGGCAGAATTGTGAGCGAGCCCACTCCCTGTGATGAAAAGCAACCCCACACAAGGATGGTCTCAGGATGCTTCACTGTTGGGACGACACAGGACTCATGGTAGCGTTCACCTTTTCTTCTCCAGATAGCTGATTTTCCAGATGTCCCTAACAGTCGAAAGGGGGCTTCATCAGTGAAAATTACTTTGCACCAGAGAATTTCAGTCTGTCCTTGATATCTTTCTTGGAGAGAAGTGGCTTCTTTGCTGCCCTTCGTGACACCAGGCCGTTGTCCAAAAGTCTTCACATCACTGTGCGTGCACTGCCCAACTCACAACTGCTGCCAATATTGAGCAAGTTCTGCACTGGTGGTGACACGATCCCGTAGCTGACTCATCATTAGCTGATTCCTCAGGTGCTGGTCCAGGCGCTTGCTGGACACTCTGGGACATCCTGAAGCCTTCTTCACTGCAGTTGAACCTCTCTCCTTAAAGTTCTTGATGATCCAGTAAATGGTTATTTCAGGTGCAATATTCTTTGCAGCAATTTCCTTGCATGTGAGGCCATTTTGATGCAAAGCGATGATGGCTGCACATCTTTCTTTAGGAGGTAACATTTACATTTATGCATTTGGCAGACGCTTTTATCTAAAGCGACTTACAGTGCACTGATTACAGGGACAATCCCCCGGAGCAACCTGGAATTAAGTGCCTTGCTCAAGGACACAATGGTGGTGGCTGTGGGGATCGAACCGACAACCTTCTGCTTAACAGTTTAGTGTTTTAGCCCACTATGCCACCACCCAACCATTGCGAACAAGAACACAATGATTGGAAGCACTTCTTCCCTCCTTTTATAGCAAACAGTTTGCTCTTATAATCCAATCAGAATGATAGAGTCATTTCACCTGTCTAGTACTCGTTCACACTTTCCCAGGTGCTGCTGATATGATTAGTGAAATGATGTTAGCTGGTCATTTGTGCCAGGGCCAAAAAACAGTGAAATTTGGGTTTTTGTGATGAAGTAAATTTTTTTGACTAATTAAGCTTTTTTCAAATATTTAAAATGCATCCGATCACTCTGCACAACAATCTAGAAACAATGAGAATCAACACCACAACAACCGAAGCAGAAAACTTTGCGAAACATAAAATGTCACAAAATGTATAACACTGCCAATACTTTGGCCATGGCTGTAAGTAAAATGTTTTGCTCAATTGCTAGGCTCTGTCTTTGGGGTAGGATCACCTCTCCAAAAGGAGTCACAGGTCCAACTCTCTATTATATACTCAATTGCAAATACCAGCTCCAAACTGTTGAAGTCAGAAGTTTACATTTACATTTATGCATTTGGCAGACGCTTTTATCCAAAGCTTACAGTGCACTTATTACAGGGACAATCCCCCTGGACTTTTAATTGACTACATCACAATTCCAGTGGGTCAGAAGTTTACATACACCAAGTTAACTGTGCCTTTAAGCAGCTTGGAAAATTTCATCAAATTATGTCAAGCATTTAGACAATTCTAAACAGCTTCTGATAGTCTAATTGGAGACAATTGGAGGTGTACCTGTGGATGTATTTTAAGGCCTACCTTCAAACTCAGTGCCTCTTTGCTTGAAATCACGGGGAAATCAAAAGAGAAATCAGCCAAGACCTCAAGATCCTTGGGAGCAGTTTCCAAATGCCTGAAGGTACCACGTTCATATGCACAAACAATAGTACGCAAGTATATACAACATGGGACCACGCAGCCATCATACCGCTCAGGAAGGAGACTCATTCTGTCTCCTAGAGATGAACGTAGTTTGGTGTGGAAAGTGCAAATCAATCCCAGAACAACAGCTAAGGACCTTGTGAAGATGCTGGAGGAAACAGGTAGACAAGTATCTAGATCCACAGTAAAACAAGTCCTATATCGATATAACCTGAAAGGCTGCTCAGCAAGGAAGAAGCAACTGCTCCAAAACCACCATAAAAACCAGACTACAGTTTGCAAGTGCACATGGGGACAAAGATCTTACTTTTTGGAGAAATGTCCTCTGGCCTGATGAAACAAAAATTTAACTGTTTGGCCATAATGACCATCGTTATGTTTGAAGGAAAAGGCTGATTCTTACAAGCCGAAGAACACCATCCCAACCATGAAGCATGGGGGTGCAGCATCATGTTGTGGGGGTGCTTTGCTGCAGGAGGGACTGGTGCACTTCACAAAATAGATGGCATCATGAGGAAGGAAAATGATGTGGATATATTGAAGCAACATCTCAAGACATCAGCCAGGAAGTTAAAGCTCAATCACAAATGGGTCTTCCAAATGGACAATGACCCCAAGCACACCTCCAAAGTTGTGGCAAAATGGCTTAAGAACAACAAAGTCAAGATATTGGAGTGACATCACAAAGTCCTGACCTCAATCTGAGCAAGGAGGCCTAAAATCCTGACTCAGTTACACCAGTTCTGACTGGAGGAATGGGCCAAAATTCCAACAACTTATTGTGAGAAGCTTGTGGAAGGAAACCCAAAAAGTTTGACCCAAGTTAATCAATTTAAAGGCAATGCTGCCAAATACTAACAAAGTGTGTGTAAACTTCTGACCCACTGGGAATGTGATGAAAGATATAAAAGCTGAAATAAATAAATCTCTCTACTATTATTCTGACATTTCACATTCTTAAAATAATGTAGTGATCCTAACTGACCTAAGACAGGGAATGATTTATACGATTAAATGTCAGGAATTGTGAAAAACTGAGTTTAAATGTATTTGGCTAATGTGTATGTAAACTTCTGACTTCAACTGTATGATGTTTGTTTTGTTTAAGCCCCTAGAAGTTTCCATTGCTTCATCTAATTTGATTACATTTACAATAAAGCTATTTTTCTAATTGTATTTGGTGTTTTAATCAGCTATATGTTGTGGTCGGGAATGAGCTGGCTGTAACACTACATAGGCAAGTAGACTGTAGCGTTACAGCTTGTCAAATTTTAGTGTGACTTTTGAGTGATAAAACAGTGTTTCTAGTAACAGATTCTAAAATGTAAATCAATCAAAGAAACATACCTGAAGGAATAAAATCATGATTATCTTCATCTCTCTGTTGTTCCTCTGTTGTGTTTTCATCTTTTATCTCCTCCTGCTTCACTTCAATCTTCACTGGTGTCTGCAGCATCTGCTGTTCTCCAGCGTTACAGACAGAAGTCAGAGATTCTGTGGAGGTTTGATCACCCTGATTACTGTCACACACACTCTCCTGAGCATCAGTAGAACAGAGTAAAGTGAGCTGTGAGTCCTGTGTGTCTCTGGATCTCTGTTCAGAGAGTTTGTCCAGCAGCTGCTGTGGTGTGGACTGATCTCTGCCGCTCCACACTGAATCCTGACATTCTGTGGAGGTCCCATCAGTCACACACACTGAAGATTGACAGGAAACCTTTTCCAGCTCCTGACAAACACAACACAATCACATCTGTACCATTCATCATCACAGAGTCACAGTCATATCACATCATTTGAAACTTACTTACAATCTCAACTTTAACTCGCTCAAAACACGTGCAGGATGAATACAGTTCTGTCTGCTTCAGTTTTGTCTTCAGTGACGTCACCTCTTTCTTCAGCTGAGAGATTTCTGTGATGAAATCATCAATATCCAGCATGGACAGATCAGTTCCTACTGATTTACAGCAGATCACATCCACCTGCTCTCTCATGATGAACATCTGAACACAAAAACATCATCATTATAATGGACTGACATTCATCACACTCAAAAACATTATTAAATTATTACACAAAAGAAAACTGTTAAACAAAATAAGTAATTCTGAGATTATATAAATATAAATGTGTGTTTTGTGTTTGAGTTTCTTTTTCCTGAAATATTATCAGATATTAGCCCATAGCAAGCTTTATTCAACATATAATGGCCTTCATTGAAATAATTTACAATTGGTCGCTGAATTTAACGATCTCATTTATCAGAAATTTAACAGGATATTCTCAGATTTCTGCTTGTTTCTCCTTAAACTGAATATTTTAAAGCGTCCGTCACAAAACCGCCACATATACGGCAATAATGGTATTATTTTACAATAATTAAAACTCCAGAAAAACAACATGGACAGAAAACTACATATTAAAACAAATCTAAATCTCACAAATGATGTAAAAGACATTCAACACGCACTGAAAAGAGCGCTTTCAGATATTCTTCTTCTTGCTGTTTTAAGGCGGTTCGCAAATCCATAGTTGCATTACCGCCACCTATCGCCCATTTGGACCATCGACACTATTTACAAATAAAATACCTACACCACCCTATCTACATTCACACATAATTGCCTAAAGCCTTCAGGGCTGCAGCTTCATATATATATATATCATAGCACAGCGTGTTAATCTCCTCCAGCTTTTGCAAAAATAAATTAAATAAAAAATAAATTAAAATTATATATATAATTTTTTTAACATTAACTAGCCCTGAACTTTGCAGATATTTCATCACTATACATCTTTTATTACTTCCTATTTGTGGATTTAACTAAGCTGTTCTCCCTTTCTGCTGAACTCTTATATTACACTTTCTTTCCACTCAATATTTCCTCCACTGAACAATTACATGCTCCACCAACTCACTGAATCAACACACTTCACAAAATCCTGTTTGATGTTTGCCTATTAAGTATAATGTACTGTTCAGCCCCATTATGAAATCAAAATCAAATCAAATAAATTTATTGTCACACAACCATAAAATGTAATCTCAGATTAGTCTCTCAAAGCATTTGCTGATGATGGGGGTCAGAGCAACAGGACACCAGTCATTTAATCAAGTCATTTTGGATTACTTTGGTACAGGAACAATGGTGGACATTTTAAAGCATGTGAGGACCACAGACAAGGAAAGGGAAAGATTGAAAATGACCATAAAAACAACAGCCAGTTGGTCCGTGCACACTCTGATGATGCAGCCCGAATGCCGTCTGGACCCATGACTTTATGGATATTCTCCCGTCGGAAGGATCGGGTTACATCCAGTATAGAGACGGAGAGTAAACCAACCTCTGTAGCTTCGGCCGCAAGAGGTCTCTCTGCGAGGGTGGTGTTATTTCCTTCGAAATGATCATAACAAGTATTTAACTCACCTGGGAGAGAAGCAGCGGTGTTCAAGGCAGAATTTTTATTCCCTTTGAAGTCTGTGATGATATTAATTCCCTGCCACATGCTTCTAGAGTCGGTGGTGTTGAACTGGCCTTCAATCTTGTGCCTGAACTGGCATTTGGCTGCTCTGATAGTTTTGCGGAGGGCATAACTGGCTTGTTTATGCTTCTCTGCCTTCCCGGAATTAAAAGCGGAGGCATTAAGTGCCGCACGAAGTGATCAAAACAGTCTTGTAGCACATAATCTGATTTGTGGGAGGTTTTGTGGGATAAGCGGGAGGTGATATATTGGTATAAAAGGAGCTGGAATTCCCACTCTCATTAAGGTTTTGTGCTGAGGAGCCGAGCCATTTCAGCAGCTAGTAGAGCATTGTGGCAAGAGGGACTCAATGTCTCGTTCCATCCATCAGGGAATGGAGGTTACGACAATAACCGAGACATTCCCCTTCTGTCACTCACTCAAAGTTGTGTCGATGTAGTGACACTATGGGGGTTCCTATAGAACAGCTGAACCATGTTACGTGAACTGCAGATGCAGGTGCAAGCAAGCTGCTCCGTGCGTAACAACAGGTGTATCAGCCTGCACGTAACTTCCCCCAATACCCCACAAGATGTCATTTAGATCCCTTCACCCCTGAGGGGGGGGGGAAGAGAAGGAACTACCATGGGAGCATGCAGCGCCAGCCGCAGCCTTTTTTCTCTATGTTTTCTCTCCAAAGAATATTAGATTCGACTGGGGTCATCTAATACTATCATACAAATTGGAGAAGGTGTGCTTTTCCTTTCCTTTTCTTTCAGGGGGAAAAAGCCCTGTGGAGGCCATATCCTGCCCGAAGGGGAGGAACATGTGACAATACAACATGTGGGCTCACCAGCCGCACATGGACGAGGCACAGTGGTAGGTCCTGCCTACGACAGGGAGGAGCTCTACAAACACAGCAACCAGGGCAGAGAGAGCTCTGCCCAAAGGTGACGCAGGTCTGCCTACAGGGAGACTGTACCGTGGAAAATACATCACAGGGAGTTACCAGAGTAACTGGACCCGTGGAGCACCTAACCCAGTACAGGACATATTAGATCCCATAGTGGGTCTGGCTGCGAATTCCTCAACTGAATTCGCGAGCCACAAGGCTAGGGAGGAAGGACATCCAGGGTTCATGTGTTCGTGAACTTGCATGGGAGAAGCAGCACGCATCTTCACCTCACAGAGGGGAAAGGCGCTATACGCATCTTCACCTCACAGAGGGGAAAGGCGCTATACGCAAGAGATACACCTGGCCAGCTGTTACGTATTACTAAACTTACCTGTTTGTACCTGACAAAACACGGAACGAGACTGGCTCAACCCAGAGATTGTAAAAATTCACAAAGGTATTGGGTGTTGCCCAGCCCGCTGCTCTACAAATGTCTGCTAGAGAGGTGCCATTGGCTAGTGCCCACGAGGATGCCACACTCCTTGTAGAGTGTGCTTGCATTCCCAAAGGGGTGGGCACAGCCTGGGCCTAGTATGTCAAAGCGACGGCATCCACGATCTAGTGGGCAAGCCTCTGTTTGGAGACAGTGCTCCCTTTCCGCTGTCCACCGAAGCAGACAAAGAGCTGCTCAGAGCATCTAAAGCTCTATGTGCGACACAAGTAGATGCGCAAAGCACACACCGGACACAGCAATGACAGGGCTGGGTCTGCCTCCTCCCAAGGCAATGCTTGCAAGCTCAACTCCTGATCCCTGAAGGGGGTCGTGGGAACCTTGGGCACATAGCACGGCCAGGATCTCAGGATCACGTGAAAATCTGCCGGACCGAATTCCAGGCAAGTGTCACTGGCAGAGAAAGCTTGCATGTCCCCAACCCTCTTGACGTAGGTGAGCACATTCAGGAGGGCCATCTTTAAGGAGAGGGTTTTCAGCTCGACTGACTCTAGTGACTCAAACAGGGCTCTCTGAAGGCCCAGGAGGACTACGTAGAGATCCCATTAGGGGAATAGGCGTAGCCTAGGAGGAGTTAGCCTCTGGGCACCTCTGAGGATCCTGATAATCAGGTCATGCTTCTTTAGGGCTTACCGTCCACCATGTAATGGTGGGCCGCTATGGCAGCCACATATACCTTCAAGGTGGAGGTGGACAGCCGCCCCTCCAACCTCTCCTGCAGGAGCACTGACCCAACTGTGCATCTCAGATGGTCTTCCGCTCGGGAAGAACGCCACCTTGTGAACAAATGCCACATCAGTGCATAAAGCTGCCTCATAGATGGAGCTCAGGCCTGAGTGATCGTGTCTACCACTGCCAGTGGTAGGCCACTTAGGTCTTCCACATCCCATCCAAGGGACAGACGTGGAGGTTCCAGAGGTCTGGTCATGGGTGCCAGATGGTGCCCCAACCCTGAGAAAGAAGGTCCTTCCACAGGGGAATTTGCCAGGGAGGTGCTGTTGCAAGGGGTGTAAGGTCCAAGAGCCAAGTCTGGGTGGGCCAACATGGGGCCATGAGGGTGACTTGTTCCTCATCCTCCCTAACCTTGCACAGGGTCTGTGCAAGTAGGCTCACCAGAGGGAATGCGTATTTGCGCAGACCCCGGGACCAGCTGTGTGCCAGTGTGTCTGTCATGAGGGGAGCACCTGTCAGGGAATACCAGAGTGGGCAGTGGGAGGATTCCTGGGAAGCGAACAGGTCTACCTGTGCTTTGCCGAATCAACTCCAAATCAGCTGGACCACCTGGGGGTGAAGTCTCCACTCTCCACTGAGCGTCGCCTGCCATGACAGTGCATTCACTGTGGTGTTGAGGCTGCCCAGGATGTGAGTGGCCCGCAGCGACCTCAGCCGCTGCTGACTATAGAGGAGAAGATGGCGAGCGAGTTGCGACATGCGAGGAGAATGTACTTGCCAATTTATACACGCTACTGTCATGTGTGTTGTCGGAACAGACCAACACATGCTTGCCCTGGATCAATGCAATAGCCTCCGCAGGGCGAGAAGTACAGCTAGCAACTCTTGGCAGTTTATGTGCCAACACAGCTGTGGTCCAGTCCAGGAGTCAGCGTCTGCATGCCCATTGCACACAGTGCTCCAGCCCAACTTGGATGCATCTGTGGTAACCACGACGTGCTGTAGGGGGACTCCAGCCCGCAAAAACATGAGGTCTGACCATGGGCTGAATAAATGGCGGCAGATCGTCATGATAGCTATGCGATGTGTGCAATGGTGCCATTCCCATCTCAGGACTCAAGTCTGATGCCAGTACTGAAGCGGTCTCATATGCATCAAACCGATAAGCATGACCACTGCCGAGGATGCCATATGTCCCAGGAGCCTCTGAAAGTGTTTCAGTGGAACCGGTGTTCTGTGCCTGAATGACTTCAGGTAGTTCAGCACCGACTGCACATGCTGCTTGTGAGGCGTGCTATCATTGAGACTGAGTCTAACTCCATGCCGAGAAAAGAGATTCTCTGAACCGAGTAGTGCTTGCTTGTATCCCAGTTAACCCGAAGCCCTAGATGGCTGAGCACCAGGTCCCTGTGTGCGCGCAACAACTCTCGAGTGTGTGCTAGAATCAGCCAGTCTGATCCCTTAACGGGGCAAGAGCTGTCTCTGTGACCTTCATGAACACAGACAGGCCGAAGGGGAGAACCTTGTACTGATACACCTGGCTGTCGAAAGCAAACTGGAGGAAGGGTCTGTGTCGAGGTAAAACTGAGATGTAAATGTGCGCATCCTTCAGGTCTAAAGGTGCGAACCAATCTTGATGCCAGACGCATGCCAAAATATGTTTCTGCATCAGTATCTTGAACGGAAGTCTGTGTAAGGCCTGGTTCAGAACTCACAGGTCCAAGATTGGCCATAACCTGCCGCCTTTCTTTGGCATGATGAAGGGCTGTAGATCTCTGGGAGGAGGAGAGATGGGCATCAGCTTCCAATGGGGGGCCGAGAACTGGGCTTTCGCCGCCACTGGGGGACGCCCTCGGTGAGCAGATAGGGTACGGGATCTTGAGACGTGCCGGGCAAGTTGTGCTGTTTCTTCACTGCCAAGATCTGTTGGGCAAAGTCCTCAGCGGTGTCGCTGAATAGGCCGATCTGGGAAATGGAAAAAGCGAACTTAGTCAGCGTCCCTCATCTCAACCAGATTCAGCCACAGTTGGTGCTCCTGGACCACCAAGGTGGACATCGCCTGCCGGAGTGCTCATGCCATGACCTTCGTCAGCAAGGTCGGTCGCCGAGCGCAGCTCCTACAGCACATCAGGATCACGACTACCCACATGCAGCTCTTTCAGTGCCTTGGCCTGGTGTACTTGCAGGAGGAACAGGGGGCAAACGAGCATTCTGGGGAACGGGAGGTCCGTGGGGATTTACCTGGCAAGACCACACCCATTGAACACCCCAAATCGCCTCCACCACAAGCAGGGCCGTTCTTGTACCCATGTGTATAACGCGCAGTGCGGGGGCGGAATTGGCTTCTCCTGGAAGAAGGAAAGCCACGACCGCAACTTTACCATGGTCATGTCCTCGCAACGAGGCCACGAACCATCCACGAACGCTGCCTCACGTGTCTGGGACGCGATCAAACTGAGGCAGCGCCTGTGGCCTTTAAAAGCGGAGAGATAATGACAGCATCGTGCGTCTTTAAAAAAACATTGAATGTGTTGCTCTAATAGAGGAAAATATGCTCTTTTCAGAAATATATACTCATTAAGTAGCGGTGTCGAAGCACCCAGGGGCGTAATCTGCACTAATTGTGTCACCATATATCCAAAAGCATATGCTTCTTTCAAAGGTGAATGGGACAGCAGTGGGATTCAGTTCGCTGATACACAACCGCTTGGCTCCGAAGAAAAAATCTGAATGAGAGTGGGCATTTCAGCTCCTTTTATACCTGTATGTCCAGGGGAGTGGCATGAAAATTAAACTCACCATTTCTCATTGGCATTTTCTCAAAGATTGAGGTGTTTTGGGGCTCTCAAGAGTGACCCCTAGTCTCACTACATTGAAACAACGTCGGGTGAGTGACAGAAGGGGAACTCAACCCCACATTCTCCCTAATCTTACACTCATTTGATTTACTATGTCCTTCATTTTGTCTTATTTCTTATAGGGTTAGATCAACTTTGGGCTGTGGCATGACCCATAATGTTACTGGCGGCATAGTTATATTGATGCATATCTATACTCTAATCCCATATCTTTAACTAAATCTCCAACAACCCAACCAATACTGGTACATTTACTTTTTCCATGTTTCCAACTAGAACTCACTACATTTTTGTAAGGCAATTTTCACTCTGGCCTCCTAAATTTGCCCAATATGACCCATTATCTGCGGTCTTCTTAATAGTAGGTATATCACCCATTTCAACTTGAAGAGCTGAAACTGGAGATTCTTAAAGCTTGAGACTGAATTCTGTCCAGTTTAATAAGTGAGTTTTACTTCCTGATTCATATACAATACAACCATAATCTAGTATAGACTGTATCGTTGATGTATATAACGATTTTCTCCCCAATTTGGCGTGCCCAATTCCCAATGCGCTCTAAGTCCTCATGGTGTTGTAATGACTCACCTCAATCTGGGTGGTGGAGGACAAATCTCAGCTACCTCCGTGTCTGAGATCATCAATCCACGCATCTTATCTCGTGGCTTGTTGAGTGCGTTACCGCGGAGTCATAGCGTGTGTGGAGGCTTCACGCTATTCTCCACGGCATCCAACTCACCATGCACCCCATTGAGAGCGAGAACCACGTTATAGAGACCACGAGGAAGTTACCCCATTGAATCTCTCCTTTATTGACTATTCTTCTACTTTATTTATATGGCTACCCCAGCCTTCACACTAATTCTTCTCCCAATTAAAAATTATTTTATCCAGTTGTACATTCTTAGTCCTATACAAATCCTCAATAATTTGATTAATAATTCTTCTTTCCATTACATATTTGTGACAGGGCGAGAACCGGCTTGACAATATAAATAATATTTTAACAGCTGCTAGAAATGCCCCTGGCCCACAGCAGACAAAAGACAAAAAACTGTGTACTATTGTCATTGATGTCAGTCGATAAATATAAATGTCTTTATTGTCAAAAACGATAATTCGGTCAACCTTTAATTCACATTGTAAGAGTTGACTGTTTAGGCTTTTAACAAATGCAGTAGTTTGACTATTTCAGTGAAAGAAAATCTTTTCAAAATCAACATCTAAAACAAAAGTTGAATATACATGTTTTTCCATTAAAATGATCATCTAACCCACTCATAACAGACAAGCATGCTAAAATCTTCTAACAAAGTTTTCTGAATTACTCCAAAGCCTTGCATAATGACCTTAATACATTGTTGGAGTAACTACATGATCTGCTCTGCGGAAACTCATCCCACATTATGTGCAGATGTAAGGTTTCTCTCCATATGAATTCTCTCGTGTGTTTTCAATCTGTATGACCGAGTGAAACACTTTCCACAGTGTGTGCAAATGTAAGGTTTTTCTCCACTATGAATTCTCTCGTGTATTTTCAAGCTGTATGACAGAGTGAAACACTTTCCGCAGCGTGAACACTTGTAAGGTTTTTCTCCAGTATGAATTCTCTCGTGTTTTTTCAGGTGTTCTGACTGAGTGAAACTCTTTCCACAGTTTGAACACTTGTAAGGTTTTTCTCCAGTATGAATTCTTAAGTGTTGTTTTAGGTTTGGTGACCCATTGAAACTCTTTCCACAGTGTGTGCAAATGTAAGGTTTTTCTCTAGTATGAATTATTTTGTGTGTTTTCAAGCTGTATGACTGAGTGAAACTCTTTCCACAGTGTGTGCAAATGTAAGGTTTTTCTCCAGTATGAATTCTCTCGTGTATTTTCAAGCTGTATGACAGAGTGAAACTCTTTCCGCAGCGTGAACACTTGTAAGGTTTTTCTCCAGTATGGCTTCTCTCATGTATTTTCAGGTTTCCTGACTGAGTGAAACTCTTTTCACAGCGTGTACACTTGTAAGGTTTTTCTCCAGTATGAATTCTTTGGTGATGTTTCAAGTTGCCGGCTGTAGCAAAGATCTTCCCACATTCAAAGCACATATGAGCCCCAACACCAGAATGAATTCTCTGGTGCTCTTTAAAATAGTTCAGGTGTGCAAAACTCTCTCCACAAGAAGAACATTTGTAAGGCTTCCCATATGTGTGAGTTTTCAGATGTTTTTTTAGGGCTGAATCCAAAACAAATGTTTTACCGCACTGATCACATTCAAATGGTCTTTCTCCAGAGTGCAAGAGGAGATGATCCTTGAAATGGTATAGATTTGCAAAACTCTTTCCACAGTGTGAGCAATTGTAAGGTTTCTCTCCAGTATGAATTCTCTCATGTGTTTTCAGGTTTCCTAACTGAGTGAAACTCTTTCCGCAGCATGAACACTTGAAAGGTTTTTCTCCAGTATGAATTATTTGGTGATGTTTCAAGTTGCCGGCTGTAGTAAAGATCTTCCCACATTCAAAGCACATATGAGCCCCAACACCAGAATGAGTTTTCAGGTGCTCTTTAAAATAGTTCAGGTGTACAAAACTATCTCCACAAGAAGAACATTTGTAAGGCTTCTCATTTGTGTGAGTTTTCAAATGTTTTTTTAGGGCTGAATCCAAAACAAATGTTTTACCGCACTGATCACATTCAAATGGTCTTTCTTCTGAGTGCAAGAGGAGATGATCCTTTAAAAAGTATAGATTTGCAAAACTCTTTCCACACTGATGACACGTGTAAGGCTTCTCTCCAGTGTGAATTCTCATATGTGTATTAAGTTGTCCTTTAGTAGTGAAAGTTTTTCCACACTGAGAGCAGGTGAAAGTATTTTTGGCTGCTCTTCTTTGATTCTTTTCTGGTGATAATAGTTTGTTAGTTTTTGAGCCACTCAGAGATTTTTCTCCAGTTGTGAAATCATGAAGTTTTGGATCCTGATGTTTCTCCTCCACTTCATTCAGCTCTAAAATTAAACACAGTAAATTAACAAATCAATTCAAAAGTGACAAATTTAAATAATCAAATTGAAACCTAATTTAAATGGCAGAACACAACAGATGTTCAGGATTTATTTGTGACTTTTGCTGTGTAAAATGTATATTTATACCATCAATTCTGGCTGACAGTTCATTTCATGATTATAAAAAATGTATATTGAATGTGAGCCACAGTCACAGAAAGAAAGTCATGTATGTTTGGAACAAATTTTTTTTTTAATTGTATTGTATCCTATGTTACGACACTCTATTCAATATCATATATATAGTACAATTCACAAATACTTCCTTGTGATTACAACCAAGCAATTCAACTTTGAGAGCTGTGAAACAGTCTCCTCCTCCAAGGCGGTGCCTTCAAGAAAACAGAGCAAATAGATTACTGTTACGACCTTGGTCTTTTTCTCTCTGTCTCACGGTGGCAGAGTGGTAGTTGGTAGTGGTAGTTGCTGGCTGGTAGGGGGAATAATTTTTTTAATGATTTAAATTGGGGGGATTCCCAGGAAGTGAACATTCAGCTAGACGGTCTCGCCTCGTTTCATGCCGACAGAAATGCAGCTCTGTGCGGTAAGACTCGCGGTGGTGGCTTGTATGTTTACATGAACACGGAATGGTGCAAGAACTCAATGCTAGTCTCTAGTTACTGCTCATCGCTGGTGGAGCTTGTGACTGTTAGATGCAGACCTTTTTATTTACCACGGGAATTCACCACTGTTATTATAACTGGAGTTTACATTCCCCCAGCGCTAACGCTAAGGAATCGCTATGTGAAATGTATGGGGCTATGAGAAAACTGCAGAACGCTCACCCTGACGGACTGTTTATTGTTGCCGGAGATTTCAACCATATGAATCTCAAGACAGTGCTCCCTAAATTCCATCAGTATGTGGACTTTGCAACGAGAGGGGCGAACACGCTTGATCTTGTTTACACAAACATCCCAGGCGCGTACCGGCGGAGCCCGCACCACCTTGGCTACTCAGACCACATCTGTTATGCTAATTCCAGCATACAGACCACTTGGCAGACGCACAAAACCGCTCTGCTCTCTGCTCTTCAGGACTGTTTTGAGTGTACTGACTGGCACATGTTCAGGGAGGCTGCAACATATGGACGATTCCTACCAACTTGGAGGAATACAGAGCATCAGTGACCAGCTACATCAGCAAGTGCATTGAAGATGTCACCTTCTCCAAGACCATCACCACTGGCTCCAACCAAAAGCCGTGGATGACTGCGGAGGTGTGTGTGCTGCTGAGGACCTGAGACTCCGCCTTCAGAGCAGGCGAAATGGCTGCCCTAAGAACAGCGAAGGCCAAACTGTCCCGGGCCATCAGAGAGGCAAAGCGTGAACACGCTCAGAGAATCCACAGTCACTTCCAGGACAGCTGCGACACGTGGCGCATGTGGCAGGGCATCCAAGCCATCACCAACTACAGGACAACAACAGTTGCCTGTGCCAAAGATGCCTCCCTTCCAGATGCGCTGAACGACTTCTACGCTCGGTTTGAAGCACGGAACGACATGGTGGCGAGGAAGACCATCCCTCCTCCCAACGAACAGGTGCTCTGTCTTACCACGGCTGATGTGAGGAAAACTCTACGTAGAGCCAACCCACGAAAGGCTGCTGGACCAGACAACATTCCTGGCAGAGTGCTCAGAGGATGTGCAGACCAGCTGGCAGAAGTTCTTACCGAAATCTTCAACATCTCTCTGAGCAGCACCGTCGTTCCAACATAGGCCACAACCATCGTCCCCATGCCAAAGAAGTCTTCAGTGTCCTGCCTTAACAACTACCGTCCCGTCACACTCACACCCATCATCATGAAGTGCTTCGAGAGGCTCGTCATGAGGCACATTCAGACGACAGCTGATCCCTTCACTAGACCCACTGCAGTTTGCGTATCGTCTAAACCGTTCAACAGATGATGCCATCACCACCAACCTCCATCTGGCCCTAACCCACCTAGATAAAAAGGACTCATACATTTGGATGCTGTTCATAGACTTCAGCTCAGCATTCAACACAATAATTCCTCAGCACCTGATTTAAAAGCTGAACCTGCTGGGCCTGGACACCGCCCTCTGCAACTGGATCCTGGACTTAATGACTGGGAGACCTCAGTCAGTCTGGATCGGGAACAGCATCTCCACCACCACCACACTGAGCACTGGGGCCCCGCAGCCCTGCAGAGGATAGTGAGGACAGCTGAGAAGATCATCGGGGTCTCTCTTCCCTCCATCAAAGACATTTACAAAAAACACTGCATCCGCAATGCAACCAGCATTGTAGATGACCTCACACACCCCTCACACAAACTCTTCACCCTCCTGCCGTCTGGCAAAAGGTACCGAAGCATTCGGACCCTCACGGACAGACTGTGTAACAGCTTCTTCCCCCAAGCCATCAGACTCCTCAATACTCAGAGACTGGTTTGACACACACACACACGTGTCCTGAGTTGCACTTTAATTATTGTCACTTTATTACTGACTGCTACCTCAATAACTGCTATGTGCATAGAACACTATCTCATAGTATGTTATGTTTACATTTGGCATTTTTAGAAACTGTCATCTTTTTGCACTACTGTGTACTGGTCGGCGCTGCACTGTCTCTCACTCTGTCCATTGTCCTGTTAATTTTGTGTAATTTATTGTACTGTCCCATACTTTTTGCACACGTTTGCACGTGCACTTTATATAGGTATGTTATTTAGTCTGTGTAGTCTCATATGGTTCTGTGTTTGTCTTATGTTGTTTTATGTAGCACCATGGTCCTGGAGGAACGTTGTCTCGTTTCACTGGAGATGGCGGGCGAGTTGCAACATGCAATGAGATGGTGATTTTTATATGCTACTGTCACTGTGTTGTCAGACCGGACCAACATATGCTTGCCGAGCATATGTACAGCCAGCAACTCTAGACAGTTGATGTGCCAACCCAGTCGCGGCCCTGACCAGGAAAACAGCAAGGCTGAGTGCCCATTGCACACGGCACCCCAGCCTAGTTTGGATGTGTCTGTGGTGACCACGGCATGTTTGGACACTCCTGCCCATAGAAATGCAAGGTCTATCCAAGGGCTGAATAAGTGGCGGCAGAGCGGCGTGATAGCTACGCGATGTGTGCAGAGTCGCCATTCCCATCTCAGGACTCAAGTCTGAAGCCAGTGCTCAAGCGGTCTCATATGCATCAACCTGAGAGGCGTGACTGCCGCTGAGGAAGCCATATGCCCCAGGAGCCTCTGAAAGTGTTACAGTGGAACCGCTGTCCTGAGCCTGAATGACTTCAGGCAGTTCAGCACCGACTAAGAGCACTCGCTTGTGAGGCGCGCTATCATTGAGATAGCTGAGAAAAAGAGATGCCCTGAACCGGGGAGAGCTTGCTCTTTTCCCAGTTGACCCGAAGCCCTAGATGGCTGAGGTGCCTGAGCACCAAATCCCTGTGCGCGCACAGCAACTTTCGAAAGTGTGCTAGAATCAGCCAGTCATTCATGTAGTTGAGTATGTGGATAACCACTTCCCTTAACGGGACAAGAGCTGCCTCTGCGACATTCGTGAAGATGCAAGGGGAAGCAGGCAACGCCACGTCAGGGGGCGTTGCCTCGTCCCGAGGTGGCTGCTCTGAGGGAAACCTCAAAGCACTTACCTTGCTCTGTGTAAACGGCTTAGAGCGGGTTAGCGACTGAGGAGGACGACCTCTTGGGTCAGCCTCAAGACTTGTCACAACCGGCTGGACACAGCTGGGCGTGGGTCGGTGTCTTGTCGCCGTGACAACGGCAGTAGTGAACACCAATTATGTGACCCAAGGAGTGAGGAAACAGCTCTCCTTTTGACAATGTGGGTACCACAGCCCGTTCGGGTTGTGGCAAACAAAAGAGATAAGAAAACAAAGGATACCCGGCTACCAGCTCCATAGCAGACATCTCGCTACCTGTGTCGTTCGTCTCAGGGGCGCTGAGGAGCCTTCCAGGTCCTCGTGCCGGCCTACGAGACAGGGGAATCAGCTTCCTGTGAGGGGCTTTATGCTGGGGCTGAGAACTGGGCACGAGTTGAGGAAGAGCTCGAGTTGAAGCAGAGCTGGCAGTTCATCAGTTCAGCATGCACCTCCTGGAAGAAATTTTGTGGCCGTGAGTGGCGCTCCGAACCCAGGAACCAATCCTCAAGCTGGAAGCGCTCAGGGGAGTTTGGAGTGTTTCAGTCCAACCAATGCTCGCGGCGGCGAAGGTAAGCATGGCGATCAACTCAGCCCAGTCATCGCCATCCAACGTCGCCAGTGCACTCTCCGATACAGCGATCGAAGACTCATCCTGCTCGCAGAATCCGAAAGGGATGTCATGCTACCCGTGAGGTGGGCTGGTCTCATTTCAGAACCAGATGGGAGCAAATGAGCATACTGTGGAACGGGAGGTCTGCGGGGAACCCATTGAACTCACCAAATTGCCTCTAGTGCCAGTCGGCAACATACACATGGGTAGAAAGCGCAGCACCGGGGGGTGGGGGGTGGTGGTGGCTAGAGTGGCTTTCCCCCAGATGAAGGAAAGCCACAACCATAACGTTACCATGGTCATATTCTCGCAATGAAAACATGAACCATCCACAAACGCTGCCTCAGTGCGATCGCTGCCCAGACACGTGACGCAGCGCCGTGGCCGTCGGAAGCGGAGCGATAACAACAGCAACCAGGAATCATACAAAGACGGAGAGGCAACTTTATAAAGATGTTTCTTTAAAAAGACGTTCAACGTCAATGTGTGTGCTCGAATAGAGAAAATATACTCTTTAGCAGGAATATACACTCAGCGCTGTCGAAGTGCCCATGGGCGAAATCTGCACTCGTCGTGCAGAAGGAGAGATAGCCGCTGGAAATACACCATATATCCAACAGCATACCCTTCTTAAGAGGTGACTAGAACAGCAGTAGTATTCAGCTCGTTGATAGTACAACCGCTTGGCTCCAAAGAAATAACCTGAATGGTGTGGGCATTCCAGCTCCTTTTATACCTTTATACCCATATGTCCGGGGGAGTGGCATGCAAATTCCACTCACCAATTCTCATTGGCCTTTTCTCAAAGAATGGGAGGTGTTCGGGGCTCTCAAGAGCGACCCCTAGTGTCACTACATCGAACAACATCGAGTGAGTGACAGAAGGGGAACTATTTTTCTAATTGCATTTGGTGTTTTAATCAGCTATATGTTGCGGTCGGGAACGAGCTGGCTGTAACACTACATAGGCAAGTAGATTGCAGCGTTACAGCTTGTCAAATTTTAGTGTGACTTTTGAGTGATAAAACAGTGTTTCTAGTAACAGATTCTAAAATGAGAGTCGATTGACATAAAATGTAAATCAATCAAAGAAACATACCTGAAGGAATAAAATCATGATCTTCTTCATCTCTCTGTTGTTCCACTGCTGTGATTTCTTCTTGTATCTCCTCCTGCTTCACTTCAATCTTCACTGGTGTCTGCAGCATCTGCTGTTCTCCAGCGTTACAGACAGAAGTCAGAGACTCTGTGGAGGTTTGATCACCCTGATTACTGTCACACACACTCTCATGAGCATCAGTAGAACAGAGTAAAGTGAGCTGTGAGTCCTGTGTGTCTCTGGATCTCTGTTCAGAGAGTTTGTCCAGCAGCTGCAGTGGTGTGGACTGATCTCTGCCGCTCCACACTGAATCCTGACATTCTGTGGAGGTCCCATCAGTCACACACACTGAAGATTGACAGGAAACCTTTTCCAGCTCCTGACAAACACAACACAATCACATCTGTACCGTTCATCATCACAGAGTCACAGTCATATCACATCATTTGACACTTACAATCTCAACTTTAACTCGCTCAAAACAGGTGCAGGATGAAATGAGTTCTGTCTCCTTCAGTTTTGTCTTCAGTGACGTCACCTCTTTCTTCAGCTGAGAGATTTCTGTGATGAAATCATCAATATCCAGCATGGACAGATCAGTTCCTACTGATTTACAGCAGATCACATCCACCTGCTCTCTCATGATGAACATCTGAACATAAAAACATCATCATTATAATGGACTGACGTTCATCAAACTCTAAAACATTATTAAATTATTACACACAAGGACAGATCTGTTAAACAAAATAAGTAATTCTGACATTATATAAATATAAATGTGTGCTTTGTGTTTGATTTTCTGTTTCCTGAAATATTATCAGATATTAGCCCATAGCAAGCTTTATTCAACATATAATGGCCTTCATTGAAATAATTTACAATTGGTCGCTGAATTTAACGATCTCATTTATCAGAAATTTAACAGGATATTCTCAGATTTCTGCTTGTTTCTCCTTAAACTGAATATTTTAAAGCGTCCGTCACAAAACCGCCACATATACGGCAATAATGGTATTATTTTACAATAATTAAAACTCCAGAAAAACAACATGGACAGAAAACTACATATTAAAACAAATCTAAATCTCACAAATGATGTAAAAGACATTAAACACGCACTGAAAAGAGCGCTTTCAGATATTCTTCTTCTTGCTGTTTTAAGGCGGTTCGCAAATCCATAGTTGCATTACCGCCACCTATCGCCCATTTGGACCATCGACACTATTTACAAATAAAATACCTACAGCACCCTAATTACAGTCACACATAATTGCCTAACCCCGTCAGCGCTATGTATTTTCCCCTTATATCCAATTAATTAGCCCAGAACTTTCCAGATATTTCATCACTATTCATCTTTTATTACTTCCTATTTGTGGATTTAACTAAGCTGTTCTCCCTTTCTGCTGAACTCTTATATTACACTTTCTTTCCACTCAATATTTCCTCCACTGAACAATCACTTTATTGTCACACAACCATAAACACAAGTGAGCAGTCATGACATATACCAATTTACAATAACATCAGATTACACAACACAATATACAATGTACAGTATACAATACACACAATATAGAATATACAGTATACAATACAAATTGCATATATAAAATATACAGTATGTTGTATTGTGCTGTATTGACATTCAGGCTGTCAGTTGATAGTCAGTTGCCAGTGTGTTGTTAAGAGAGAATATAATTTCTGACTGTCCCGTGTGAGAGTGCAGTGCTGATGTTTAGTGATCATGGGAGTTCAAGAGATCAAAAGTCTGATTGCTTGAGGGAAGAAGCTGTCATGGAGTCGGCTGGTGCGGGTCCTGATGGTAGCAGTGACAGTAGTCTATGGCTCTGGTGGCTGGAGTCTCTGATGATGCTCGGAGTTTTTTCACACACCACCAGGTGTATATGTCCTGGAGGGAGGGAAGCTGACTTCCAATGATGTTTCTGGCAGTTCGCACCACCCTTTGCAGGTCTTTGCGGTTGTGGGCGGTGCTATTGCCGTACCAGGCGGTGATGCAGCCAGTCAGGATGCTCTCAACAGTACTGGTGTAGAACCGTGTGAGGATGTGGTGGTTCATTCAAAACTTCCTCAGCCGTCTCAGGAAGAAGAGGTGCTGGTGAGCCTTCTTCACAATGCCCTCAGAGTGGACGGACCTTGTGAGTTCCTTACACACGGCACCCCAGCCTGACTTGGAGGCATCTATGGTGACCATGACACATCTGGACACCTTCTCTTGGGGGACTCCAGCATGCAAAAACATGAGGTCTGACCAAGGGCTGAATAAGTGGAGGCAGATCGGCATGATAGCTACGTGATGTGTGCAGCGGTTACACCATGAGACTCTACCCTCCCTAGCAACTGGGCCAATTGTTATATCTACCTTTGAAAAAACATAATGTTTCATAATGATAAACAACAGAGGACTTTTACACTACATTGAGGTCTTCCATTATCCACCACCCCACTAGAGGATATGGCAACCAGAACATTTTATCCAGTTGTGCATTCTTCCTCCTATGCACATCCTCAATAATTTGATTAATAATCCCTCTTTCCATTACATATCATATGCCTTTTCTATGTAAACAAATACAGCAATTACACATTCTTTATTCATAAATGCCTTTCTTATATCTGCCTCTAATGATATCATTGGATCCAGTGTCCCTCGCCCATACCTAAACCCACTCTGATATGTAGAAAAGTAATTTATTTGTTCAAAATAATATGTCAGTCTATCAGTAACCATAATTTCCATTATTTTACACAGTTGGGAAGTTTAAGCTATCGGGTAGTGATACTTGGATCTTTTGCTTGGCTTCATTATAGGTATATTTAATGCCTCCTTCCAGCTCTTTGGCAACACACCGTCAGTCCATATTCTATAATAGAATGCTAAAAACACGTCCATATTCTATAATAGAATGCTAAAAACACGTCCATATTCTATAATAGAATGCTAAAAACACTTCCATCACTAAAATGCTTCACCATACAGTAACCAATCCCATCCTGCCCCAGGGTAGTTTCTCACTACTTGTTTTAATTCTGTCATAGAGAATGGAACATCCAAGAAATTATCAGATCTTCTTCTTCTGAATGACCCATTGGGAATGTGATGAAAGAAATAAAAAGTTGAAATAAATCATTCTCTACTATTATCCTGAAAATTCACATTCTTAATATAAAATAGTGATCCTAACTGACCTAAGACAGGGAATGATTTCTACGTAGATGTCAGGACTTGGCTAAGGTGTGTGTAAATCCCTGACTTCTACTGTATGTCCACTTTAACTGAGATCATCATAACCACTGTAAACATACTGTATATTCATGATGGAAAAGAGAGACTTAAAAGACTGTGAGGAAATACTGCAGCACTTTTAAAACAAAAATATAAGGTTAGTTAAAAGTAACTAACATCTTAATAGAAGCTTAAGGGGAAGAACGTCAGTCACCCCTTAGAAACCAAATACACAAATGACCTGTAACATTCATAAAAAAAAAAAAACACTTGATTGATACAATTGCATGTGAATGCATTCAACTCGACAATAGGTCAAAGAGGCATGGGTAAACCAGCCCCATTCAGTACAGCAAATCCCCACAAGGTGTCAGTTTTTGTTTGTATTTCACTTCGAGATGCTGTGATTGTGCTCTGGAATCCTCTTCTTCTGCCCACAGCAGGCGGGTAGATAGCGATGGGCATCTGTAATATGAATCATTTTTCTCTAGCCCTGAAATCTTTCACCCTCATTCCCGTGCATCTGTATTTTCCATATGGTTGTAAGAAGCCGTGGCACCCCTCCCTCGCTTTAACACGAGCAGAAAATTGCCGTCGCGTGGACTCAGTGGTTGTGTTTACAATAGCATACAACCACTCTAATCTTACAGTTTCTGCAATATACAGATACGGCCACTGAGCTAGTAAGAGTAATATACTAGTATGCTGTTCCAAACAGCGAAAGAGACACTACCATGTGCATCCATCGCTCTTGCGCATTTGAATGAGAGAAGGAAAATCGGGTATTGGAGAAATAAGATGATCAGAAATGTATATCCAACAGTTTTGCATTAAAAACCAACACGCCACACAACTCGTCAGATGAGAAAAAGGATGAAGCAGTGAAAACCTCCTCTTTGTTCGCTCGCGTCCCTACGGAGTGTGTGCACGAGCACGCAACAGGCAGCTGCAGTTCACTTAACGGCCACAGGTGTCAGTAATAACAAGCCTTTCTGAATCGCACATACTGCACCTTTAAAGCTCATGAACGAAGTTGTATTTTAGTTTTTTATGTCTTCTGTTAAAGCAACTGTTTTAACACACGATTCAAGCTGTGATTATCAATATTACTCTGGTCACTTTCAGATATTAAAATCATGATGCAGGAAATTTGCGTTTTTTCATAAACTCTAAGATACTATAATATGTTTTCTTCTTATAAGCACATATTGTAGCATATTTACAGCCTGCTATCTTCTAAACTAAGTTAAAACACGAGACAAATTAATGATAAGCTACTGTACACAATGTGCGGTGAACTACAGAAAGGCAAAGGGGACATAATAGTGCTTTTTAAACCAGATTTTAAAATACATAGCATGTCATTTATGATCTTTGAGCATCTGAGACAAAAGTGAGTAGGACATTTTATTTGTAGTTTCAGTAATATTTACCGATTAACTGTATAAATGACACCTCACAGATATAACATTTTAAAATTTTATTACAGTGTTTTATATTTCTATTATTCAACAAATGTAACTTACGTATCCACAGCAATCTGGGCTGAGCCCCGAATAGCCACTGACCCTAGAAATGGCCCTGGCCCATGTCGTGGAAAATCGTTGAAGAATCTCTCTAAAATGCAAGAAAACTCTCAGACTCCGAGGTACCAGATGCCAAAGTTAAAGTTTACTGAATCACCAACAAACTTGAGAAAGGCCAGCTGTCCACTCTGACTCTCTTAGTCCAAATCCTCCTCTTATACAGTTTGTTATCTGGCATTACCTCATGGCTACGCCCCTTCATTATTTCTGTAACCAATGGATACTATTTACCACCATTATCACACAGAGCCTTTTGATATCTTTTCACTGGTAGAAACCTGGCTTTAGTTTATCTTTTTAATTACTTTGTCCACTGATTGTTTTTATCCCTTATCTTCAGCTGTTTTTTCAAGGTCCATAGCCTCATTATTTTGTTACAGCTGGGTGCTCTTTGTGGTTTTGGCAGCATCAACACTTTTAGTAACCTCATATGCTCTCTCCTGGGTCACACAAGGCCAGGAAACTCATGCAAGTACTTTGATATAAAAACATACTAGAATATTGAAAAATATACTATATATTCCCTCCTCTGAGTCTTATAAAAAGGCTCACCTCCATTGCCCTTACCCAGAGTGCAACCTCACAAGCCAGTCTCCTTTCTTTGTACCAAGTGACCAATACAAGTCACTCATTCATCTAATAATGACTGCTCTTATGGAACTGCACTCCGGAGGAGGATAAGACCAAAAAATCTTCCCCCACTTTTGGCTAGGAGAAATAAAAAATGTCTTATCTCCCTAGTTAAGTTCTTTCTGGAGGGTACCAGTAATCAAAACAAATCAACTTGTTGTATAAAGCATGTGCATGCTGATTTAGCCATGCATTATGTAAAGTACATCAATGATTAGACTTATTTCAGTAGATTAACAAACTTCTGTGATTAAAAAATATCAGCAAATTACTCCGCATATGATACGTCCCATGGTGCCAGAGGAACTCACAGACATTTCCGGTAGTCTGGAGCGCTATCTGGTGGTGTGTTGGAGCAGAGACAGTGGGTTTTTAAACCACCAGTTGAGTCTTGCTCTTGCTGCTAAGCACTGAGGTGCTCATCGATCCATTTCTTTATTTTTTAATGTCTTATTCTCTGGCCCTCCATTGGTACTTCCAGTGTTTTTAAAGTTTATAAATGAATAATATATTTAATTATACATCAATTTACTCAGTTAATAGTACATTCAGAGATGATTCAAGCAACAAATTATATTTCTAAAACATTTAAAAAGTTAATATTTTCAAAATAAACATTCCCTTTTAATTCTGGTTACATTAGCTTGTAACATTACCTTGTTACATTAGCTTGTAACATTAGCTTGTAACATTAGCTTGTTACATTAGCTTGTAACATTACCTTGTAACATTACCTTGTAACATTACCTTGTAACATTACCTTGTTACATTTGCTTGTAACATTACCTTGTAACATTACCTTGTAACATTACCTTGTAACATTACCTTGTAACATTACCTTGTTACATTAGCTTGTAACATTACCTTGTTACATTAGCTTGTAACATTACCTTGTTACATTACCTTGTAACATTACCTTGTTACATTAGCTTGTAACATTACCTTGTAACATTACCTTGTAACATTACCTTGTTACATTAGCTTGTAACATTACCTTGTAACATTACCTTGTAACATTAGCTTGTAACATTACCTTGTAACATTACCTTGTTACATTAGCTTGTAACATTACCTTGTAACATTACCTTGTTACATTAGCTTGTAACATTACCTTGTTACATTAGCTTGTAACATTACCTTGTTACATTACCTTGTAACATTACCTTGTAACATTACCTTGTAACATTAGCTTGTAACATTACCTTGTAACATTACCTTGTTACATTAGCTTGTAACATTACCTTGTTACATTACCTTGTAACATTACCTTGTAACATTACCTTGTAACATTACCTTGTTACATTACCTTGTAACATTACCTTGTAACATTACCTTGTTACATTAGCTTGTAACATTAGCTTGTAACATTAGCTTGTTACATTACCTTGTAACATTACCTTGTAACATTACCTTGTAACATTAGCTTGTTACATTAGCTTGTAACATTAGCTTGTAACATTAGCTTGTAACATTACCTTGTAACATTACCTTGTAACATTACCTTGTAACATTACCTTGTTACATTAGCTTGTAACATTACCTTGTTACATTAGCTTGTAACATTACCTTGTTACATTAGCTTGTAACATTACCTTGTTACATTACCTTGTAACATTACCTTGTAACATTACCTTGTTACATTACCTTGTTACATTAGCTTGTAACATTACCTTGTAACATTACCTTGTAACATTAGCTTGTAACATTAGCTTGTAACATTACCTTGTAACATTACCTTGTTACATTAGCTTGTAACATTACCTTGTAACATTACCTTGTAACATTACCTTGTTACATTAGCTTGTAACATTACCTTGTTACATTAGCTTGTAACATTACCTTGTTACATTACCTTGTAACATTACCTTGTAACATTAGCTTGTAACATTACCTTGTAACATTACCTTGTTACATTAGCTTGTAACATTACCTTGTTACATTACCTTGTAACATTACCTTGTAACATTACCTTGTAACATTACCTTGTAACATTACCTTGTTACATTACCTTGTAACATTACCTTGTAACATTACCTTGTTACATTAGCTTGTTACATTAGCTTGTAACATTACCTTGTAACATTAGCTTGTAACATTACCTTGTTACATTACCTTGTAACATTACCTTGTTACATTAGCTTGTAACATTAGCATGTAACATTACCTTGTTACATTAGCATGTAACATTACCTTGTTACATTACCTTGTAACATAAGCTTGTTACATTAGCTTCTTACATTAGCTTGTAACATTAGCATGTAACATTACCTTGTAACATGGATAATGATCTGCTTCAGACCCTCATCATCCCCTTTCATTATAATTTCTTGATTAGACAACAAACATCATTTTAAAAGGAATAATAACTTCAGGAAGGGGTATATGCCAAAATAATAAACATAACACCCTCTATCTTCCTGCCTACACTATCCAATCTAAAATACTACCTAATTTTATTATAAAAGAAAATACAATGAGTATGCTGACTCCCTTACTATCCAAAAACAATAGAAAAGTGAAAATAAAGAATCAAAATAAAAGGCTCCCCTTCCCTACCACTCTTGTGAAATTCCAGGGTTTTTTCTATAATTCGTCCAGGTCATCCAGTCCAGGGCATGTGGGGTATACAGTAGCCCAATGTCACTTCCAGATGGTTTTACAGATACATTGATCACCTGTTTGGCTGCAGCATTGGCCAGCATTGATCTGAGAAGAGGCACAACAACACAACAACACAAATAATAACAACAGCTATGGATATTATTACTCCCACTTTAGTAACCCATTCTCTCCAGGATCCAGATAGTTTGTCAAACCTATTTCTAACCAAGCCATTTTACTTATAGGTTCTAGTTGGCCTGTAGGCTTTCAATGAGTCAATGTAAGTAATGAATCTTTACTGACTGCAGTGAATGCAATTAATCCATCCTGTATTCTTATTAACCAGTATCCATACAAATATAGACTCAATATTTATTTCATCTTTGGCCTTAAATTCATCCGGTATTCCTCTTGGTTGACCAATTACAACTATTATTACATTAGGGTCTGGCTGGTATGCTCTTTTCACTCTATTTGTTTTACACAGTTTTTCTAGATGCAGTCTGAATTTCAGATTCTTCATGGGCCCCATGTCAACATAGTTATTTCTTGCACTTGTCTTACTCTGGTACATATTCCTTTCTAATTCATTGGTATTGTAGGCCGCAATTGTTTTTCCACCTTCTCTCCTTCAGCGGGTCATCCTGACCCAACTTGCTTCAATGATGCATTGATGCATTTCTGCATTCATTTGATTAGTATATTAAATGATTTCCCTTATTACAGTCATTGGCTACACACATTCTTGTAAGATAGGAAATGCACACACACACATACATTTGTTGCATCTCGTTTGTAGCAAATAACACATGGGTCAGAGCCTGGCTTTGTTCCAATTAAAAACATTAGATCATCCCTTTTAGTATAAATACACAACATTTTTCAGGGTCGTTCACAGAAAGGCTATAATTCTCCCCAGAGGAGGGAAACTACCACAGGTTTTCCTTATCTTAAAACTCCCCTCATTCACTTATCACATACATTTCATTTCCTCCTGTTTCCCAAGGTCTCTCACTGTCTGTATTACATTAATTAATTTTCCCTTAACACAGAGAGGCCTTACGTAGGAAACTGCAAGCTAAGCTGTTTTCCATAGTTTCAGACTGCATCAGAGTAATTCAGAGTATTAAATCAATAAAAGAAGGATCAAATATGTAACATATCATTCATCTCCTCATACATATCTTCATTGGAAGAATCGATTTCCTCCCAGTTTGGTCTTTATGAGGCATTGGACCATTCACATTGATCAGTGTCATCTGCTTTGTTACCGAATTATTTAATCAATCATTATACCAATTTTAGCCAAACATGCACCCTATTTCTTAAACCAACATGTTTCTTTTCCATTCTTCATGTCTGTTTAATACTTCTATAAAAAATCAGGCACTCCTTTGTCTGCAACGGTTCCCAAAACTTTACCCCCAAAACCAATCTATAAATAATCCTCTACACAGGGTATGATCCCCTGATAACAGTGACAGAATGCTTTGTTATTAAAATGCAGTTGTGTTGAGTGGAAGTTTCCATTTTCGGGCAGGTCTCTTCTAGACCTCCCTTTTGATGCTTCTGATCTAAGAGCTTCCGATCTCATCCACTTCCTTGAACCCCTTTCAAACCGTCTTGGGCAGGTTTCCAGGGCAGTGGTGCCCCTGCCTTAGGCCCCCTCCTTTTTTGCCTTTGGAGAGTTTTACCCGTCATTGGGTCACCACCTCTTGCCACTGGTCTTGATACTGCTCTGTCCTCAATCCTTAATAATTTGGTATCAGTAAACTGATATTTTCTTTTTTTCAGGGAGTATCACCAGAGAACCATCACAGCCAATGGAAACATCTACAAATGCTTAAATATGGAGACAATTCAAAACATAGTTAAATTCAAAAAGCATTATTAAAAATGCATCAATCTATTAAAATTGTCCAAATTAAAAGTAAAATATTCTAAAATTGAACTCATTTATAGATCACCAATTTCCATTCAGGTTGTATTTCTGCTACTTCAGCTGTTTCAAGCAGACACTTGTACATTTTAGACCGAGAGTGAGGTTGATTGCTTTATCTGTTACTTATTTTTATATGTACTTCCACCCACAGCTGTCACGTCCATTTTGGGTCTTTGTTCAAGACAATTTCTACATTGGTACCAATTCTCCTTTACTCTCTCTATTAAAAATCACCTTAAAATGTTTGATTGTAGTTCATTTGTTCATGACTTCTCTCCAGAAATGATCACTAATTCTCTGTGTTTCTCTAATTAATCTTTTTAATTCTATTTATTTTCTCCTTTCAAATTCAGTAACAGCTTGCTTCTATAGTATATTGTTAAATATTATAGTATGTTTTTATGTCAAAGTACTTATGTGAGTTTCCTGGCCTTGTGTGACCCAGGAAAGAGCATTTGAGGTTACTAAAAGTGTTGTTGCTGCAAAAACCACAGAAAGTACCCAGCTGTAACAAAATAAGGGAGGTTATGGACCTTGAGAACACAGCTGTGGATAAGGAGTAAAAACAACAGGTGGTCAAATTAATTAAAAAGATAAACTAAAGCCAAGTTTCTACCAGTATGGTAAATGGTATCCATTGATTACAAAAAACACTGACCTGTAGGATATGTGATGAGGACATGGCTGTTTTTCTCATACACAGGTGTTTCTTGATTAGGAGTGCACTTTCCATGAACTATGAGATATGTCCAAAACATGAGAGGTAACCAGCTGAATATGTTAGTTTTTTAAAATAGATAAGTGAGGGATTTTCCACCAATATTTAATTAGAGAAGAACATAAAACATATTGGTGGCGAGGGAGAGTGACAAGGGCAATGACCCCATTGGCTGGAGATAATGAGTAGAAAGATAACAAAAAGGTATACAACTGGGAACTTAGGATAATGAAGTCAGAACGGGCAGCTGATCGGTCTCATGTTGTTTATTGGTGTTCAATAAACTACAACTTTGGCATCTGGAACTTGGGACTCAGAGAGTCTCAGATTCGTCAAAGATTTTCCACGGCACTTCCACATTAGGATTTCTGTTTCAGGAGGAAAACTGAGACAAGAAAAAAGTCTTCTCTGTTTCTGTGCATGCTCACAGTCCTCCCTTTACTGCTCCGTCTCTGCTCAGCCCCTCCCTTACAGCTCTTCACATCACATTGTAACTTAACCAATATCCAAACAGTCGATTGTCAGTATCTTAATACATTTTTACCTTTGGGGCAAACCACCTTCTTTTTATTTTCTTTTCACTTGTCAATTATCTATCTTTTGCACCTGCTTCTCTGATCTACATTATGCTTGCCACATAATGCAACACAAGTACTGAAAGCATGCAGCCAAGCTAGCACAAAAACAGCACGGTTAGTACCATTAGCACATATACACAAATGACATAGTTCTACACATGTTCCAATATTATATGCATGCACATATTTTAATTATTCCCCATTTCTTACACAGACCAGGCTTCTTCTTTTTTTTAAAATAAATAATCTATGTAGGAGTTTCACACATTCTGTCCCCTGTGGACCACCTATTCTCCATGAACAGGAATTTCACTCATTCCTTTGCCCTCTTGGCCACCTTGTATAGGAATTGTAGCTTACTTATTACCTACACAGGACTTCCATTCATTTCATTTATTCCATTTTATTTTTCACCTACATAGGATTTACCTAATACTTATACAGGAATTCCATTCATGCTCCCATTATGGGCCAGTGGCTCAGCGGTTAAGGCTCTGGGTTACTGACTGAAAGGGCGGGGGTTCAAGCCCCAGCACCGTCAAGATACCACTGCAAGGCCCTTGACCCTATCTGCTCCAGGGGTGCTGTTTCATGGCTGACCCTGCACTCTGACCCCAGATTAGTTGGGATATGTGAAAAAAACTGCATTTCAGTGGCTCTGCACAATGACAATAAAGTTGAATCTTAATGAGCCACCTACATAAAAAAATATCCTTTTCTTTAAATAACCATTCTGTACTTTGGAATCTGGAACCCAATTGTGTTTCAATCAATCAGTCAAATTAGTCTATGTCCGGGCTGGCAAGGCCTCCAGGGAAACTACTTACTAGGTCAGATTTACATCAGATCACACAAAAACACCTTTAAGCAAAAATGCTTACCTCAGTTTTGGCACCAGTGATTTCGTGCAATCTGTGTCAGCAGACCCCTCAGCAACTTTTCCACCCTTTTGGCCTCGACCCAGTCCAATCTGGGTTGCCACTTATGTTGTGGAAAATCGTTGAAGAATCTCTCTAAGATGCAAGAAAACTCTCAGAGTCCGAGGTTCCAGATGACCAAGTTAAAGTTTACTGAATCACCAACAAACTTGAGAAAGGCCAGCTGTCCACTCTGACTCTCTTAGTCCAAAACCTCCTCTTATACAGTTTGTTATCTGGCATTACCTCATGGCTACGCCCCTTCATTATTTCTGTAACCAATGGATACTATTTACCACCATTATCACACAGAGCCTTTTGATATCTTTTCACTGGTAGAAACTTGGCTTGAATCTTTTTAATTACTTTGTCCACTGATTGTTTTTCTCCTTATCTTCAGCTGTTTTTTCAAGGTCCATAGCCTCATTATTTTGTTACAGATGGGTGCTCTTTGTGGTTTTGGCAGCATCAACACTTTTAGTAACCTCATATGCTCTCTCCTGGGTCACACAAAGGCCAGGAAACTCATATAAGTACTTTGATATGAAAACATACTAGAATATTGGAAAATATACTATACCCACAGCAGACAAAAAATTAAAAACTGTGAACTATTGTCATTGATGACAGTCGATAAATATAAATGTCTTTATTGTCAAAAACGATGATTCGGTCAACCTTTAATTCACATTGTAAGAGTTGACTGTTTAGGCTTTTAACAAATGCAGTAGTTTGACTATTTCAGTGAAAGAAAATAACAGACAAGCATGCTAAAATCTTCTAACAAGATTTCAGAATTACTCCAAAGCCTTGCATAATGACCTTAATACATTGTTGAACAAAGCCAAACTTCACCCCAGCTGAACTCTTTCCACAGTGTGAGCACTTGTAAGGTTTCTCTCCAATATGGATTCTTTGGAGCTGTTTCAAGTTACCAGCTGTAATGAAGGTCTCCCCACATTCAAAGCACATATGAGCCCTCACACCGGTATGTATTTTCTGGTGCTCTTTCAAATAGTTCAGGCGTGCAAAACTCTTTCCCCAAAAAGAACACTTGCCAGGCTTCTCATTTGTGTGAGTTTTCATGTGTTTTTAGGTACGTTGCCACAACAAATGCTTTGCCACACTTATCACATTCAAATGGTCTTTCTCCAGAGTGACAGCGGAGAGGTTTCTTGAGATAGGCTGCATCTGTGAAACTTTTCCCACACTGATGGAACTTGTAAGGTCTCTCTCCAGTGCGAATTCTCATGTGTACATTGATCAGGGGCCGTATTCACAAAACATCATGTCAGTCCTAATTTTAGGACTCATACATTTTTGCCCTAAGAGTATTTCACAAAGCGATTTAGCACTAAAACCAACACCTAAATCTGTGAAAAGTTTGGGGTAGTCAAGAGGACTCCTAAGTCACTAAGACCAAATCACAAACAGTCCTAAAATGGCTGTTGCCGGCAATCCGCCTCGAAACGTAAACATTTTATAAACATTTCACAATAATGAGCTTTTTAAAAGGTATCGCCTTAATCGCGAGGGTATTATGAGTGTAGTAGAGCTAGTCAGGGATGCAGTCACTTCACCAACAAATAAAGTTGGGCAAGAAGTAACGGCTGTTCTTGCGTCCAGTTTGGTTTTCTTTTATGTTTGCATGTCTTACTGTCAGCCATGATTATTCTAGTCTGTTAATTATAAACTGCTTATATGCCTATCCGCTAATTGTTTATGAGATGCAGACATACTTGTTTAATTAGTGACTCTTAGCCTACATTTTAAAATCTTTATTTATGGCAACATGATACCTCGTTCTACAGTATTTCTGATTAAATCACTGACAGAGACCCATCCCCTATCAGCCAATCAGTGGGCATAGTTAGTAAGCTTGTTGACATCATCCATAGCAACAAGGTCAACCCCGCCCTTTCTCTTAGCATAAGATTTTCCCCCATTCCTTAGTAAAAGTTGGTCTCAGCAGCTTTGTGAATAGGTTTTAAGAGGAAATTCTTACCCAAGAACTTTTACTGCTATTTAGGTGAACTTTTAGTGGTAAGATAAAATGTTTTGTGAATTTTATCTTGGCCCCTGACTTAAAAATAATCTAAATTTCAAACCTCTCAAAGACATCTGCTGAATGTCTTATTGACATCCAAATAGAAACGCCTTACAGATGTATTGAAGATGAACAAACTACCTAAAAATTATGTACTGTACATGTGCTAAAAAGGTCTTTTGGTTCATCTGAATTTCCAATTATTTAAAAGATTTTGTTGGACCTGAAGTTGATTTTTGCTCACTGTGACTACCTGGGCAATACTTTTTTACATGTTTCCATAGACCACTTGATGCTCTGAAACTTTTCCCACATGACGAGCAGTGGTAAGGTTCCTCTCCTGTATGGATTCTCTCATGTGTTTTCAAGCTGTATAACCAAGTAAAACTCTTTCCACAGTGTGAACACTTATAAGGTTTTTCTCCAGTATGGGTTCTCTTGTGTTTTTTCAGGTGTTCTGACTGAGTGAAACTCTTTCCACAGTGTGAGCACTTGTAAGGTTTTTCTCCACTATGGATTCTCTCGTGTTGTTTTAGGTTTGGTGACCCATTGAAACTCTTTCCACAGTGTGTGCAAATGTAAGGTTTTTCTCTAGTATGGATTCTCTCATGTGTTTTCAAGCTGTATGACTGAGTGAAACTCTTTCCACAGTGTGTGCAAATGTAAGGTTTTTCTCCGGTATGAATTCTCTCATGTGTTTTCAAGCTTTCTGACTGAGTGAAACTCTTTCCGCAGCGTGAGCACTTGAAAGGTTTTTCTCTAGTATGAATTCTTTTGTGTATTTTCAGGTTTCCTGACAGAGTGAAACTCTTTCCACACTGTGAGCAATTGTAAGGGTTTTCTCCAGTATGGATTCTCTCATGTATTTTCAGGTTTCCTGACTGAGTGAAACTCTTTCCACAGTGTGAACACTTGTAAGGTTTCTCTCCAGTATGAATTCTTTGGTGCTGTTTCAAGTTTCCGACTGTAGTAAAGATCTTCCCACATTCAAAGCACATATGAGCCCCAACACCAGAATGAGTTTTCAGGTGCTCTTTAAAATAGTTCAGGTGTGCAAAACTCTCTCCACAAGAAGAACATTTGTAAGGCTTCTCATTTGTGTGAGTTTTCATATGTTTTTTTAGGGCTAAATCCAAAACAAATGTTTTACCGCACTGATCACATTCAAATGGTCTTTCTCCAGAGTGCAAGAGGAGATGATCCTTTAAGAAGTATAGATTTGCAAAACTATTTCCACACTGATGACACGTGCAAGGCTTCTCTCCAGTATGAATTCTTATATGTGTATTAAGTTGTCCTTTAGTAGTGAAAGTTTTTCCACACTGAGAGCAGGTGAAAGTATTTTTGGCTGCTCTTCTTTGATTCTTTTCTGGTGATAATAGTTTGTTAGTTTTTGAGCCACTCAGAGATTTTTCTCCAGTTGTGAAATCATGAAGTTTCTCCTCCACTTCATTCAGCTCTACAATGAACACAGTAAATTGACAAATAAATTCAAAAGGAAAAAATAATAAACATAAAAAAATATAAATCATCATATTGAAACTTAATTTAAATGGCAGAACACAACAGATGTTCAGTATTTATTTGTGATTTGTGCTGTGTAAAATGTATATTTATACCATCAATTCTGGCTGACAGTTGCATTTCATGATTCTAAAAATTGATATTAAATGTGAGCCACAGTCACAGAAAGAAAGTCATGCATGTTTGAAACAATATGAGTGTGAGTACTAGGGGTGTAAAACAAAAATTGTATCGTATCCTATGTTACGAAACTCTCGATTCAGTATCATAGAATACCATCCCATCCATGAAGCATGGGGGTGGCAGTATCATGTTGTGGGGATGCTTTGCTGGAGGAAGGACTGATGCACTTCAAAAATAAATGGCATCATGAGTAAGGGAAAATAAATGGCATCACGAGTAAGGGAAAATAAATGGCATCATGAGTAAGGGAAAATAAATGGCATCACGAGTAAGGGAAAATAAATGGCATCATGAGTAAGGGAAATTATGTGGATATATTGAAGCAACATCTCAATATATCAGTCAGAATGTTAAAGGCTCAGTCGAAAATGGGTGTTCCAAATGGAAAATGGCCACAAGCATGCCTCCAAAGTTGAGGCAAAATGGCTTAAGGACTATTCTTTCAGGGGAAAAAGACCCCATGGAGGCCACATCCTGCCCAGAAGGGAGGTTACAACATCCCGTCCAAGGGCCAGATGTGGAGATTCCAGATGTCTAGGCACGGATGCCAGATCGAGCCCCATCCCTGAGAAAGAAGGTCCTTCCTCAGGGGAATCTGCCAGGGAGGTGCTGTTGCGAGGAGCGTGAGGTTCGAGAACCAAGTCTGGGTGGGTCAATATGGGGCCACGAGGGTGACTTATTCCTCGTCTTCCCTGACCTTGCACGGGATCTGTGCAAGTAGGCTCACTGGGGGGAACGCATATTTGTGCGCACTGCCCACGACCAGCGGTATCCCAGCACCTCTGCCCCGAGGTGGGCTCCCGTCAGGGAATACCAATGCGGGCAGTGGGAGGATTACCAAAAAGCAAACAGGTCTACCTGTGCTTTGCCGAATCGACTCCAAGCTGTACCAACTGGGGGTGGAGTCTCCACTCTCCGTTGAGCTTTGCCTGCTGCGACAGCGTGTCCGCTGTGGCATTGAGGCTGCCCGGGATATGAGTGGCCCTCAGCGACCACAGCTGCTGCTGACTCCAGAGGAGGAGATGGCGGGCAAGTTGTGACACGCAACGAGAGTGTACGCTGCCTTGGCGATTTTTATATGCTACTGCCGCTGTGTTGTCGGACCGGACCAACACATACTTTCCCTGGATCAACGGCAATAGCCTCTGAAAGGCGAGTAGTACAGCCAGCAACTCTAGACAGTTGATGTGCCAACCCAGTCGCAGTCCTGACCAAGAACCGGCGGCTGCATGCCCGTTGCACACGCCGCCCCAGCCCAGTTTGGAGGTGTCTGTGGTGACCACGACACGTCTGGACACTTGCTGTAGGGGAACTCCTGCCCATAGAAACGCAAGGTCTGTCCAAGGGCTGAATAAGTGGTGGCAGAGCAGCGTGATAGCTATGCGATGTGTGCCGAGGTGCCATGCCCATCTCAAAACTCGAGTCTGAAGCCAGTGCTGAAGCGGTCTCGTATGCATCAATCCGAGGGGCATGACTGCCGCCGAGGAAGCCATATGCCCCAGGTGCCTTTGAATGTGTTTCAGTGGAACTGCTGTCCTCTGTCTGAATGACTTCAGGCAGTTCAGCACCAATTACGCACTCTAAAATCATTGAGACGGTGTCTAACTCATGCCGAGAAAAGAGATGCTCTGAACCGGGGAGAGCTTGCTCTTTTCCCAGTTGACCCGAAGCCCTAGACGGCTGAAGTGCCAGAGCACCAAATCCCTGCGCGTGCACAGAAACTCTCGAGCGTGCTAGAATCAGCCAGTCATGAGTATGCGGATGCCCACTTCCCTTAAAGAGGCAAGAGCTGCCTCTGCGACTTTCGTGAAGACGCGAGAGGACAGGGACAGGCCTTGACCTTGTACTGATACGCCTGGCAATCGAAAGCAAACAGTAGGAAGGGTCTGTGTCGATGTAGAACCGTGACGTGAAAATACACATCCTTCAGGTCTACCACCACGAACCAATCGCACGTCAAAATGTGTTTCTGCGTCAGCATCTTGATTGGGAGTCTGTGTAAGGCCCGGTTCAGAACTCGTAGGTCCAAGATTGGTCGCAACTCACTGCCTTTCTTTGGCACGATGAAGTCAGGGCTGTAAAACCCTTTCCCCAACTTGGCTGGAGGGACAGGCTCTATCATGCCCTTGAAAAGAAGGGAAGCGATCTCAGCACGCAGCGTGGTGGCGTTCTCGCCCTGCACTAAAGTGAAGCGGACACCGCTGAACCGGGGCAGGCCCCTAGCAAACTGAATCACGTAGCTGAGATGGATGGCCCTGGCCAGCCACCGCGATGGGTTGGAAAGAGTTAGGCACACGTCCAGCTCCGGGCACTAAGGGGACGATCGTGTCTAACGTACCTGAAGGTGGGGCCTTGCGGTGGTGTGGGGCAGGTGATGCCACGTCGGGGGGGCGTTGCCTGGTCCCAAGGTGGCTGCGCTGAGGGAAACCTAGAAGCACTTACCTTGAGAATAGTCACAACCGGCTGACAATAGGTATGACACAGCCGGGCGTGCAAAGGCGGGGGGCCTGTGTACTGGGGAACGGGAGGATACGGGAATTACTCGGCGTGACCTCGCCCATTGAACTCCCCAAATTGCCTTCAGCGCCAGCCGGGATGGACTCATAACCGTGGGTAGAAGGCGCAGCATGGGGGGGGCGGCTAGAGTGGCTTTTCCCCTGAAAAGGAAAGCCACGACTGCAATGTTCGCAATGAAAACATGAACCATCCACAAACGCTGCCTCAGTGTACTTGCTGTCAGACAAGAAGTGCCCGTGGCCATCGGATGCGGAGATAACGACTGCATCCAGGAATCACACAAAGATGGAAAGGCATTTTTATAAAGATGCGTCTTTAAAAAGACATTCAACGTCAATGTGTGTGCTCGAATAGAGAAAATATACTCTTTAGCAGGAATATACACTATTTTAGCGTTGTCGTGCAGGAGGAAAGAAAGCCGCTGGAAATGCGCCATATATCCAACAGCATACTCTTAAGAGGTGACTAGAACAGCAGTAGTATTCAGCTCGTTGATAGTACAACCGCTTGGCTCCAAAGAAATAATCTGAATGGTGTGGGCATTCCAGCTCCTTTTATACCCATATGTCCGGGGGAGTGGCATGCAAATTCCATTCGCCAATTCTCATTGGCCTTTTCTCAAAGAATGGGAGGTGTTCGGGGCTCTCAAGAGCGACCCCTAGTGTCACTACATCGAACAACATCGAGTGAGTGACAGAAGGGGAACTATTTTTCTAATTGCATTTGGTGTTTTAATCAGCTATATGTTGCGGTCGGGAACGAGCTGGCTGTAACACTACATAGGCAAGTAGATTGTAGAGTTACAGCTTGTCAAATTTTAGTGTGACTTTTGAGTGATAAAACAGTGTTTCTAGTAACAGATTCTAAAATGAGTGAATTGACATAAAATGTAAATCAATCAAAGAAACATACCTGAAGGAATAAAATCATGATCTTCTTCATCTCTCTGTTGTTCCTCTGCTGTCTTTTCTTCTTTTATCTCTTGCTGCTTCACTTCAGTCTTCACTCTCATCTTCATCAGGTTCCTGCAGTCCAGCAGCTTCACTGAACACATCTTCATCTGCAACGTCTGCTGTTCATCATCATCTTCATCACTCCGTTGGTCCACTGCTGTGATTTCTTCGTTTATCTCCTCCTGCTTCACTTCAATCTTCACTGATGTCTGCAGCATCTGCTGTTCTCCAGCGTTACAGACAGAAGTCAGAGACTCTGTGGAGGTTTGATCACCCTGATTACTGTCACACACACTCTCCTGAGCATCAGTAGAACAGAGTAAAGTGAGCTGTGAGTCCTGTGTGTCTCTGGATCTCTGTTCAGAGAGTTTGTCCAGCAGTCGCTGTGGTGTGGACTGATCTCTGCCGCTCCACACTGAATCCTGACATTCTGTGGAGGTCCCATCAGTTACACACACTGAAGATTGACAGGAAACCTTTTCCGGCTCCTGACAAACACAATCACATCTGTATCGTTCATCATCACAGAGTCACAGTCATATCACATCATTTGAAACTTACTTACAATCTCAACTTTAACTCGCTCAAAACACGTGCAGGATGAATACAGTTCTGTCTGCTTCAGTTTTGTCTTCAGTGACGTCACCTCTTTCTTCAGCTGAGAGATTTCTGTGATGAAATCATCAATATCCAGCATGGACAGATCAGTTCCTACTGATTTACAGCAGATCACATCCACCTGCTCTCTCATGATGAACATCTGAACACAAAAACATCATCATTATAATGGACTGACATTCATCACACTCAAAAACATTATTAAATTATTACACAAAAGAAAACTGTTAAACAAAATAAGTAATTCTGAGATTATATAAATATAAATGTGTGTTTTGTGTTTGAGTTTCTTTTTCCTGAAATATTATCAGATATTAGCCCATAGCAAGCTTTATTCAACATATAATGGCCTTCATTGAAATAATTTACAATTGGTCGCTGAATTTAACGATCTCATTTATCAGAAATTTAACAGGATATTCTCAGATTTCTGCTTGTTTCTCCTTAAACTGAATATTTTAAAGCGTCCGTCACAAAACCGCCACATATACGGCAATAATGGTATTATTGTACAATAATTAAAACTCCAGAAAAACAACATGGACAGAAAACTACATATTAAAACAAATCTAAATCTCACAAATGATGTAAAAGACATTAAACACGCACTGAAAAGAGCGCTTTCAGATATTCTTCTTCTTGCTGTTTTAAGGCGGTTCGCAAATCCATAGTTGCATTACCGCCACCTATCGCCCATTTGGACCATCGACACTATTTACAAATAAAATACCTACACCACCCTATCTACATTCACACATAATTGACTAACCCCGTCAGCGCTATGTATTTTCACCTTATATCCAATTAATTAGCCCAGAACTTTGCAGATATTTCATCACTATGCATCTTTTATTACTTCCTATTTGTGGATTTAACAAAGCTGTTCTCCCTTTCTGCTGAACTCTTATATTACACTTTCTTTCCACTAAATATTTCCTCCACTGAACAATTACATGCTCCACCAACTCACTGAATCAACACACTTCACAAAATCCCATTGGATGTTTGCCTATTAAGTATAATGTACTGTTCAGCCCTGTGTGAGCAGTCATGACATATACCAATTTACAATAACATCAGAAACACAATTTACATATCTAATCTACATATAATTAACACAATATACAATAATAATATACAATGTACAGTATACAATACAAATTGTGTATATAAAATATACAGTATGTAGTATTGAGAGAATCTAATTTATAATAGTCCAGTGTGAGATAATAAGATTAATAAAGTGCAGTGCTGATGTTTAGTGATCATGGGAGGTCAAGAGATCAAAAGTCTGATTGCTTGGGGGAAGAAGCTGTCATGTAGTCGGCTGGTGTGGGTCCTGATGCTGCGATACCATCTGCCTGATGGAAGCATTGAGAGCAGTCCATGGCTCGGGTGGCTGGAATCTCTGATGATCCTCCAAGCTTTTTTCACACACCACCTGGTATATATGTCCTGGAGGAAGAGAAGCTCACCTCCGATGATGTTTCAGGCAGTTTGCACCACCCTTTGCAGGGCTTTGCGGTTGGGGGCGGTGCTGTTGCTGTACCAGGCAGTGATGCAGCCAGTCAGGATGCTCTCTACAGTGCTGTAGGGGGGATTGGTGGTTCATTCAAAACTTCCTCAGCCATCTCAGGAAGAAGTGGCGCTGGTGAGCCTTCTTCACAATGCCCTCAGAGTGGATGGACCATGTGAGTTCCTCAGTGATGTGGACACAGAGGAACTTGAAGCTGCTGACTCTCTCCACCGGTGCTCCATTGATGGTGATGGGGCTGTGTTCTCTGTCTTTTCTCCTGAAGTCCATCACAAGCTCCTTTGTCTTACTGACATTGAGGGAGAGTGTCTGAGCCTTCAGCGTGTCAGTTTCATCATTGTCAGTGATCAGACCTACCACCTTCGTATCATCAGCAAACTTAATGATGGCATTGGTGCTGTGTGATACTATACAGTCATGTGTGTACAGGGAATAGAGGAGTGGGCTGAGAACACAGCCCTTTGGGGCTCCAGTGTTGAGGGTCAGTGTTGAGGGGATGTTGCTGCCAATTCTAATCACCTGGCGTCTGCTTGACAAGAAGTCCAGGATCCAGCTGCACAGAGAGCTGTTTAAGCCCAGAGTCTGGAGTTTCACATCAACTCCGGCTTAACGGATATTCACCCGTCGGAAGGATCGAGTTACATCCGCTACTGAGACGGAGAGTGAGCTAACCTCTGTAGCTTCGGCCGTGAGAGCTCTCTCCGAGAGTTTTTATTCACTTTGAAGTCTGTGATATTAATTCCCTGCCACATGATTCTAGGTGGTGTTGAACTGTCCTTCAATCTTATCCCTGTACTGCCGTTTGGCTTCTCTGATAGTTTTGCGGAGGGCATAACTGGCTTGTTTATGCTCCTCTGCATTCCCGGAATTAAAAGCAGGGGTCCACGCATTAAGTGCCGCACGAGCATCGCTATTATTCCGTGATTTCTGGTTTGGATAGATCTGTATAGTTTTGGTCTGTACAACGTCCTCTATGCACTTAATGATGAAACACATTACTGTATCAGCATAAAACTTGCTTCCAGAGCTCTTGATCTGGAATTCTCATGCTTCTGTGTCAGCCATTCTGGCTACCGAGGGAATTCACAGCGGCCTTCTGGTTCTTTACCCCCATACAGGGGGGAACAAGGCGACGCTGCCAAGCATGGGATCAGGCAATGCCAGCCTCGCCTTTTCTCTCTCTATGTTTCTCGCATAGAGCTAAAGCAGCTGGGGCCCTCATACGCATCGGGGAAGGCAATCTTTCCCAGTTTCCTATTCTTTCAGGGAGAAAAGACCCTGCAGAGACCATACCTGCCCAAGCAGGGGGAGGTAAGAGTGGTGAAATACATCACATGGGCTTTTAGGTCTCATGTGGAAAGTGGCGCGGTACTTTCCACAGCTACTGTGGATCTACCACCTGCCTCATTGGGAGGAAGGAGTTGCTACAGACACAGCGACCAGGGGGTAGTGGGAACTGCCCAAGGGAGACGCGGGTCCACTCGCAAGGGGACCATACCACGGAAAATACACACAGGGAGAAGTCCATATAGGAGGCCTGACCTGTGGAGCACCTATTCCAGTACAGGGTCGATTGAGTACCCACATTGGATTTGGTTGGCGAATTCCTCAGCTGAATTCATGGACCCAGAAGGCTAGGGAGGAGTCATGCAGGGAGTCGTTAGTGGGATGATTTTACCTCGGCTGAGGGAAAAGGCGCTAGATGCAAGCGATCCACCCGGTCAGTTTGTCAGCGCGTTACGGAGTTCTACCGGCTCGGACCTGAGAAAACATGGGATGAAACTGACTCAACCGACTTACAACCAGTGCCCACGAGGACGCAACACTTCTTGTTGAGTGTGCTCGGACCCGCAAGGGGGGGCACGGCCTGGGTGTGATAGGCCAATGTAATGGCGTCCACTACCCAGTGGGAAAGCCTCTGTTTGGAGACAGTGTTCCCTTTCCACTGTCTGCCAAAGCAGACAAAGAGCTGCTCAGAATGTGTCTGCCGGACCGAACTCCAGGCAAGTGTAGCTGACAGAGAATGCTTGCAGGTCCCCAACCCTCTTGATGGAGGCGAGTGCGATCAGGAGGGCTGTCTTCAGGGAGAGGGCCCTGAGTCCGACTGATTCTAGCGGCTCAAAGGGGGGTCTCTGAAGGCCCGAGAGGACCATTGAGAGATCCCAGGAGGGGAACAGGCTTGGCCGGGAGCGATTTAAACTCCAGGCGCCACTTAGGAACCTGATAATTAAGTCATGCTTATCCAAAGACTTGACAGTACTGTGTCGTGGTGGGCCACGATAGTGGCTACATACACCTTCAAGGTGGAGGGGGACAGCCTCCCCTCCAACCTCTCCTGCAGGAATGAAAGCACTAACCTAACTGTGCACCTCTGTGGGTCTTCAGCCCGGGAAGAACACCAATTCGTGAACAAGCGCCACTTCAAGGTGTAAAGTTGCCTGGTAGAGGGGGCTCTGGCTTGGTTGATCGTGTCTACAAAGGCAGGTGGTAGATCAGCTAGATCTTCCGCATCCAGGGGCCAGACGTGGAGGTTCCATACGTCTGGGTGCGGATGAAAGAGCATACCCCATCCCTGAGAAAGAAGGTACTTCCTCAGGGGATTTCGCCATGGAGGGGCTTTCGCGAGGAGTACGAAATCCGAGAACCAAGTCCGAGTGGGCCAGTAGGGGGCCACTAAAGTGACTTGTTACTCATCCTCCCTGACCTTGCACAGCACCTGTGCAAGAAGGCTCACTGGGGGAAATGCGTACTTGTGCAGCCCCATGGGTCAGCTGTGTGCCAGTGCGTAGAGGTGGTGGTGGCGTAGTGGCTAGAGCACAGGGCTGCTAATCAGAAGGTCGCTGGTTCGAACCCCACCACCATTGTGTCCTTGAGCAAGGCACTTAACTCCAGGTTGCTCCGGGGGGATTGTCCCTGTAATAAGGGCTCTGTAAGTCGCTTTGGATAAAAGCGTCTGCTAAATGTAAATGTAAATGCCCCGAGGGGAGCCTCCGTTCGGGCGTACTAGAGCGGGCAGTGGGAGGTCTATCGGGAGGCGAACTGGTCCACCTGTGCCTTGCCGAACCATTCCCAAATCAGCTGGACTGACTGGGGGTGAAGCCTCCACTCTTCGCTGTGCAAGCGTTGTCGTGATAGCATGTCCGCCACCACGTTGAGGTTGCCTGGGATGTGAGTAGCACGCAACGTCTTGAGTCACGACACAACGTCGAAGTGTGCGACAGATGGGGGAACATAAGAATTGTAGGCAAAACATAAAAACCTGCAATGTTGGGATGAGCTCGCAACGCAGCAGCCATACTCAGCGCCCTCAGCCATACTCAGCGCCCTCTTTAACTCAATTTTTTTTTTTGACCCAACTTTAGTCTTATTATATTCTCTTTTCCCTCATGATAACCTACCCTTTCCAACTGCTGGTTGAATTGCATACAAATGTCTGTCTTTTATTTCATTACCATATGTTATTAATATTCTTTTTTATTATTGATTTTATCTCTGATCTACTAAAAGACACTTGGATATCCACTGTTTCCCTCTCTAATACCTTCTTGGCCAATGTATACCTATACCTTTCAAACCCACAAAAATTTAAAATGTATATTATTCTGCAGTAATGAATATAAATCCTGAACAATCTCTACTACCAAATCCTGTCTTGTATCTGATTTCTGAACATTCAGACTTAAGAGGTCTGAGCTACAGTCTGAGCATATGTTTACACATTGAGCTCAAACTTCACTTACCCACTTTACTGCCATCATTATAGTCAAGTCAAGTCAATTTTATTTGTATAGCACCTTTCACAACACACATCGTTTCAAAGCAGCTTTACAGAAGATCAGGCAATAAAAGAAGATAAAACTGTAATATCTATAATGTCTATGAGTCATCATTGTGTAATTAGATAAAATGCGATTGTGAATTGTGTTTAAAAATAAGTAATTCAATAATAATTGTATTTATAACTAGCAATCATTTCTCCAGTAAACACAGATAAATAATATGATATTCTACTTATCCTAGACACTTTCAACTTTGGAATTGTGTATGCAACCCCTCATTACAGTACAAGGTGTCAGTGATTGTTTCTATTTCACTTCGAAATGCTGTGATTGTGCTCTGGAACCCTCTTATTCTGCCCCCAGCAGGCGCGTAGATAGCGCTGTGCTTCCGGGGCTATAGCCCCGAATCATTTTTCTCTAGCCCTGAAATCTTTTGCCCTCATTCCCGTACCGTGCATCTTTCTTTTCCCTATGGTTGTAAGGAGCCGTGGCATCACCCAGCAGAAAGTTGCCGACACGTGGATTCAGTGGCTGTGTTCACAATAGCACATTGGCATAGGCCATTGAAAATCCCATAACGTTCTCAGATTTTGGAAACCAGTAGGGTGATTGCTCTTTTGTCCCCCCAAATTAAAAAAATTTTAACACCCAAACTAAGGTCTACCATATGGTTCAGATGTCACTTAAGATGCTTTAAACCAAATCGACACAAATGTGTTTTCCCAAACTCATCCATTTTCCGGTCCAGTAGTTGGTAGGAAAGCACCATACGTTTTGTTTTGCAAACTGTCCTTAATTTAAAAGTTTATTATCATATGTACAATCATATGTACAAGAAACAGTGTTACACAGTACTAAGTTGGTATGTGTTTAATGTGTTTCACTTAATGAGAGATTTATATTTTTATATATTATATTTTGAGGTGTATTTTTCTGTGCATGTTGTTTTCTCTCTTTGGCCATTTAATTTTCATAAACAGAGCTTATTATCACTGTAAGTGTTGGTTTTGTGATGGACAATTTAAATATTCAAGCAGAAATCTGAGAATGTCTTCTTTAATTTCTGATGTATGAGCTTGTTAAATCCAGGGGATGGTTTTAAATGAGTTTAATGAAGGCCATTATATGTTGAATTAACCCTGTTAAAGGCTAATATTTTATAATATTCCTGCTGTCAGGAAAATGAAACCAAACACAATGCACACATTTATATTTACACCATCACCATAATTAACAGAGCTGTGTAGTTGCATAAACCTTTAATAATCTTTTTGAGTTGAATGTCAGTACATTATATTGATGTTTTTGTGTTCAGATGTTCAACATGAGAGAGCAGGTGGATGTGATCTGCTGTAAATCAGTAGGAACTGATCTGTCTATGATACATATTGATGATATCATCAAAGAAATCTCTCAGCTGAAGAAAGAGGTGACGTCACTGAAGACAAAACTGATGGAGACAGAAAACTATTCATCCTGCACCTGTTTTGAGTGAGTTAAAGTTGAGATTGTAAGTAAGTTTCAAATGATGTGATATGACTGTGACTCTGTGATGATGAACGGTACTGATGTGATTGTGTTGTGTTTGTCAGGAGCTGGAAAAGTTTTCCTGTCAATCTTCAGTGTGTGTGACTGATGGGACCTCCACAGACTGTCAGGATTCAGTGTGAGCCCTGGAGAGACAGAAAGGTAAGGATTGACAACTGTGGGAAATCACCTCTAGTTTCAGGTGATTTCCACAGGTGTCAATCCTTCCCATTCTGTCTCCCCCAGCCTCGCTCTCTGCAAACGTCGCTTGATGATGCCCCCATCACCACACTGTGCTGTTACTTGTTTTGGCTTCAGTAAAGCATGTGGGAGACTTCAGGCCCTGTCGGCCCATGACTCTTGTGTAGACTTTGGGCCTGGCTTCTGGAAAGCCATGCTTAAGACTAGGCACATTTATGTGCTTATGATTTTAACAACTCAAAAATTGCAGATGTCCTGCCCTGTTAGGGCCCTGCGAGTGTATGCTGAACGAACGAGTCGTTTCAGACTGATAAAGAGCCCTTTGTTTGCTTTGGAAGAAGCTCAAAAGGTTTGATCATCTCCAAGCAAAGACTTTCTCATTGGGTTGTTGACACCATTGCGCTCGCGTACAATCCGCAAGGTGTACAGTGGCGAATAGTGGGTATGGGTCCATTTCACCAGTGGCATGGCATCGTCTTGTGCTTGGGTGAATGGTTTGACATTTGTCTGATGGCTGGCAGGGCTTCCCCTAACACCTTTGCCAGGTTCTATAACCTGGATGTTTCTTCACTCTCTTCCTGTCTGTCAGGCACTGTGTAATATAACCATGTGTGAAAAAATCTCAGAGGATCATCAGTGAATCCAGCCACCAGAGCCATGGGCTGCTCTCACTGCTACCATCAGGCAGGCAGTATTGGAGCATGAGGACCCACACCAGCCAACTCCATGACAGCTTCTTCCCCAAGAAATCAGACTTTTGAACTCTTGATCTCTCACGATCAATATACATCAGCACTGCACTTTATTAATATCACACTGGACTGTCATAAATTATATTCGCTCTTAATGGGTTAGTTCCCCCCAAATTTTTCTCATCCTCAAGCCATCCTATGTGTATATGACTTTCTTCTTTCGGCCAAACACAATCGGAGTTATATTAAAAATTATCCTGGCTCTTCCAAGCTTTATAATGGGAGTATATGGTACCTTAGATTTTGAAGCTCAAAAAAGTGCATCCATACATCAAAAAGTAATCCATATGACTCCAGGGGTATAATAAAGGCCTTCTGAAGCAAAGTGATGCATTTTTGTAAGAATAATATCCATATTTACAACTTATATAATCATACAAAATATACAAACTATAATCACTGGTTTCCAGTAACGGCCATCCAGAGTTCCAGCGTATGACGTAGCATAAGCTCAGGTGAGTGATGTCCTTCACAAACACGAATCTGCCTGATCCTCCACCTGGTTGTCTAATGGTTAGACATAGACCTAGAAAGGCTTTCAAGCCACAGTGTCTCACACCCACTTTGAAATTTGGTGGAGGATTGGTGATGATCTGGGGGTGCTTCAGCAAGGCTGGAACCGGGCAGATTCATCTTTCTGAAGGACATGAATCAAGCCACATACAAGTTTATCCTGGAAAACTTGCTTCCTTCTGCTCTGACAATGTTCCCCAACTCTGAGAATTGGGTTTTCCAGCAGGATAATGCTTCATGCCACACAGTCAGGTCAATCAAGGTGTGGATGGAGGAGCACCGGATCAAGACCCTGTCATGCCCAGCCCAATCTCCAGACCTGAACCCCATTGAAAACCTCTGAAAAGTGATCAAGAGGAAGATGGATGGCCACAAGCCATTAAACAAAGCCGAGTTGCTTGAATTTTTGTGCCAGGAGTGGCATAAATGTCACCCAACAGCAATGCGAAAGACTGGTAGAGAGCATGCCAAGATGCACAAAAACTGGGATTGAAAATCAGAGTCATTCCACCAAATATTGATCTGTGAACGGTTCTTAAGATAAAACATTAGTATTGTGTTGTATACAAATGAATATATACTTGTTTTCTTTGCATTATTTGAGGTCTGAAAACACTTATTTTTTGTTATTTTGACCAGTTATCATTTTCTGCAAATAAATGCTCTAAATTACCATATTTATATTTGGAATTTGGGAGAAATGTCGTCAGTACTTTATAGAATAAAACTTAAATGTTCATTTTACCAAAATTTATACCTATAAATAGTAAATCCAGAGACACTGATAATTTTGCAGTGGTCTCTTAATTTTTTTTCCAGAGCTGTATATATATGTTCATACCATTTCTTCTCCCTTCTATAAGCTGTCAACAATATAAAATACTGAAGTTAAGGTTATATTGGAATAATTGCTGCATCTGAATAAAGACATTCAATTGTGTAACTGGATCACTGATATTGCCTGTAAACTAACTATACTGCTTGCCAATTAAAATGTAAATAAACCATATAAATTCAGAGCAGACAAGACATGATATGAAGTAAACATGTAGAATTTTTATTCATGAAAACATCCATAGAATTATTCTAATGACAAAAAATGCTTTGTTTATCAGTACATTATCCTTCATCTACTTCATCCTCCAAATTATGATTTTTTAGGGAGCCTCAAGGTTTTAAAATTTGTATTTTTTTACTTTGGTTTAACAACAATATCTGTGACTCCATGCACCTGAGTGAGTTGTCGACAGTCCATCGATGCAAGGAGTTTCTGGATGCCGGAAAATGTTGGAACAAACTTCTCCATCAATGTAATTGTTGCAAGCTTCTCCACATCACTGAGAGAGAGAAAATAACGCTTAATCACACTTTTATGTACAGTACACTTCCTTCCTTTGACACTTTTTGATAAACTCACTCATCTAGATAATGTGTCTTACCCATACACAATCTTCCTGACGCGCTGCATTCCCAATCCCTCTATACGAAATAAAACATTCTTCAACACTTGTGGCAGTGGATTCTGGAATGTGATCTTGACCGTCAACTCTTTACCCACCACAGCATCCCCTAAAGACTGAAAGAGTAAAAACACATTTACAAAATCAGTATAATAGTAAGTGTTACAGTAATTGCATTTTGAACATGAGTAAATGATAGATAATTTCTAAATTCTATTTGTGAAAAGTTACAGATATCAGTAATTGTGTTTTTTAATCATTGAAATTCCATATTTGACATTAAGTAGTGTTGTTGTCTTTTTGACAAAGAATTAACGCTTGGACTAGTGCAAACCTACTGTACTGATATCAGGAATCAGCCTGTTCAATAGTAGTAATTCCATTGCTGATTTCAAGAATTAGCCTTTTTACCAGTAAAAATGTAATTGCTGATATATATCATTCACATCCTGCACATGATTATAAGTCAATGCAGCTTGCCATAAATCAAGTGTAGCATCAGTTCCGACAAGTCGTGTTAGTCAAGCTTTCAATCAGCTGATGCTAATCATGACATCAACCAACACAATTCAGATGCTTATCAGAATAGTTCTTTTTAAGTCCTCCATTTATTCATTGTCTTAGCTGCCTTTCCATTGCATGGATGCAATGCACTTAATAGTACATATTGCTTTTTTTTATCTGTTTGGGTAATGGCGAAATGCTTGTTGCCGTAAGCTTCTGTCTGGCCAGATATGAATGACATGATTGTTGCTGTAAGACCCTATCCAGGTAATGGTGACATGCTTGTTGCTTTTAAGATCGTTTAAGCTTTGCTTTCTTCCCCCAGCAGGGTTCTTCAGGGTTTATATATATCCCAGCACAGAACCATACCACCAACACCACCAACAGACTGATTCAATTGTCTATAAGTGACTAAAAGAGCTGTCAAAATCAATGCATTGGGTATTTATAATTAATGTGTTAATGTATATATTGATGGAAGGGGTCCTGGCTGCAAGGGTTCACGAATGGTTATGCAGTTATTCATTGGGACTCAGGAATAAAGAATGTTCATATCAATTGATATGCATCAAACACTTCTTAGCAGGGGTATAAAGTGCACTAAAGTTATGATCCTAAATAGCACAATAAATAGAAAACACTGGGTCTTGAGAACGCAGGTGTCTCAAGGATTGTTTATAAATACTGATGTTTTTAACTTGACACTGTGACTAAAACATGTGGTGGTCCTGCACAAGATGCTGAAAAAAACAAAACAGTGTGAGGCAGCGCACAGGTCAAAGACATCTGTCCAGAAAAACAATTGGAAAAACAGCACACATGTATGCAAAAATGCATGTGAACTGCCCCCAACTCACTTCATACTTATTTTAAGCTTTGTCCCACATCCCACAAGTCATAAGCAAGGTTGCAAAGTAAATACAACATACAGTGTATTTTGTAAAACACATAAAAAGTGCATTTTCTATCATCTTCCCTGAAATTACAATCCCACATTTACATTTATGAATTTGGCAGACGCTTTTATCCAAAGTGACTTACAGAGCCCTTATTACAGGGACAATCCCCCTGGAGAAAAACCCGGAGTTAAGTGTCTTGCTCAAGGACACAATGGTGGTGGCTGTGGGGATCAAACCAGCAACCTTCTGATTAGCAGCCCTATGGTCTAGCCACTACGCCACCACCACTCGGTATTTAAACAAAAATAAAAATCAGAAACTGTGATAGCCATTTAAAATCAATTTGCGCAGCTGTCATTTTCTAGCCAGACTGTGGGAAATTAGGCTAACTGAAAGAAAATGGATCAATCCTGAGCTCCAAAAAAGAAAAAGAGACTTTCAGTACTGGTAGCTTCGCTTTGAGCATTCCCGTCACCAACGCATTCGTGGAGAGAGTGTTTTCGCTAATGACGGCTGCATGGATGGAACCAAGCCAGTGTGGACCTCATCAAAAGTGAACTTCTGCTGCAGGTTAACTGCAGCGGCACCTGCCAGGAGTTCTACAGAAACATACTGAAGGAGAAGTCCTTGCTCGAAGCTGCCAGATCCGAAATGAATAAATAAATAAATAGATGCACTGATCCCAGTAAGAATGCATTTAATCTTTGTATAGCTTGATAAAGAAATATGTGATTTAAAGTACATTATCATCCAACGTCACGACAAATAGATGTTCCAGTATATGTCTAATATAAAATCAACATTTACACAGTCAAATAATAGTAAGTTCTTTCTATCTTCCATGTGTCCCACATTGTCCAAATCTGCTATCCTGCAACAGAGCAAAAACAATGTGGTCCCCCTAATAATTCTTGGAAAACTGTCCTGAATCCAGCCCAAAATGTTGGGTCCCATCAGGCTCGGGTTGGGTTGAAAACCTCTACTGTACATGTACATTTACATTTATGCATTTGGCAGACACTTTTATCCAAAGCGACTTACAGAGCCCTTATTACAGGGACAATCCCCCCGGAGCAACCTGGAGTTAAGTGCCTTACTCAAGGACACAATGGTGGTGACTGTGGGGATCAAACCAGCAACCTTCTGATTACCAGTTATGTGCTTTAGCCCACTACACCATTACCCCTCCTAAGTGTGTACCATTTAGGTTTTCGAATACAGGTGCACTGAAAAATGTACCAAATAAAGACTATCCAAGCACATTCCTAGTATATATTTATTTATCTTTTCATTCATGAGTTTAAATGTCAATTGGCTTGCCATAAATTGTATCCAGAGTTGCCTTTTTCTCTTTCTCTTATAAGTGTACATATACCAAATCTAAACACCTACAGTGGCTCTCTGTTTTATCACTTATTTATCCTAACCGCAACCGAAATGCAAAGTCATTAAATTACTTTACTCCATTTTTCTACATGGTAAATGGTCTGCACTTATATAGCGCTTTTTTAAACTTAGAGGTTACCAAAGTGCTTTACACTGTGTCCCATTCACCCATTCACCCAATCACACTCATATCTGCAGAGCTGCCATGGGAGCAACTTGGGGTTCAGTGTCTTTCCCAAGGACACTTCGGCATGTGGAGTCATGTGGGCCAGGAATCGAACCGCCAACCCTGTGATTGGCAGCCGACCCACTCTACCACCTGAGCCACAGCCGCCCCATCTTACACTAGACTGACATGAGAATGACAGTAGCGTGTCATTTAAATAATGGTCTTTAAGTAATTTCCCCAACAATTCCATATAAAGGCTAGAAGTAGAAGTAGCGTTAGCGTTAGCTTACAGTGAGGGTAAGATCTGGTGTGCGCAATCTGAAGTTGAACTGTGTGGCCAGAATCTGTCTGGTCTGATTGACCCGTCCAGTGACTGTGAGCATCAAAGCACCCTGGTCCACCAACTGGGCCATATACTCCCGATAATGTAGTGTCCATGGAATGGTCTTGACTGAATGAGACAAGGAATAGTGCATTATTGACAATGCAAAAAATCTAAAAATGAAATTGGGTTCGGAAATTGGCCTAATTTTTCATTTAAGAGACTAACTGTCTGTCCATCTACTGATCATTTCCTTTTCTAGACTTCATTTTATATACTTTAGATCATTTTGACTTGTTCTACAGCATGTGCATGCTTTTAGAAGCCTTTTGTTTTAACAGACAAACTGTGCTACTGCTTCTTACCCTCTTGTGGTTTGAGGACAACAGGAATTACTTCTTTCTTCACGGTAGAGTTCAGAACTCCGGTGTAGTACATGACAGCCACCTCACAGAGGAGCGTTGCAGTACGCTGCACTGAACTTTTGTTCCCCAGAATGATGGACAGTTTGGCATCTCCACCAATAAGAGGTCCAGCCCCCTCCATTACAATTTCAATGGTCACATCATTGGCGGTGGGGGAAGGATACACCATTGGCTTGGAGCCATAACGACTGGCAGTTTCCACAGACATACGCTCCTCCTCTGAACCTGACAGAAGTGTTAGGAAGGTAAAGAGAACTTTGATTTGTTGCTTTCATTCAAGATGTCCGTTAAGCACGTTTAAGTAAAACAGCATTGGCAAGCCCAAACATGTTTAGTCTGAAGGGAACCTAGAGCATTATCGTAATTGAAATGCAACCTGATAAGTGACTGATTTGACGCCACATAAGCAACATATATGGCAAAACAAAGAGTACTCCTGAGGTGAAGCGTAAAGGAGACTTGACTTGCAATTGATTCCAACGGCGTTTGATGTTAGCTAACAACCTGACACTATAATTATCATAACATTGAGTCATTTTTTATTTTACTTTACTCTACTCATGGTCCATCTTGGATGATTTTTTTTTTTCTCTGAGCTTATCATAATACCTAACTGGCATTACCGCCACTCCCTATACACATATTGCGCTGTCTACGTAGGGCACCAGTTCCCTTGGTGGGTACCAGAAACACTATAGGCTGCTGTTCCTCACACTGCATTATACAAGGACACGTTAGCAGTCGCGGAACACAGGCGATGTCACAGCATGTCAGAATATTGCCTCGCACCCTCAGCCCCCACCCCCGTTTGACGATCAGTGAACTCTGCATAGGGCATCAATTTGGCCAGCGCCAGCCCTGATACCTGATAAACTATTAGAACACCTTTTTTGTCAGGCAGTGCACAAATGACGCTGTAAAATGCCGTTTAGGTAGGCACATCACTCAGTTTTAGAACAGAGCCACTGTGTTGGAACAGAGTTAATGCATATAGACGTTTTGCTACCCTCGGGGTATTTGTAGAGGTGCGTGATCTCGATACGTTGGTCGGAGCCCACTGCTTTAGTACTGATGCGCTGGCCAATGGAATTCTTCTCCACGTTGACTTGAGTGAAACTTCCATCTGCTTTCCTCTGCCAGAAGATTTTATCACTGTTCACCTGAAACAAACAAGTTAAACATTTAGGGGCGAATTTACTAAACTGTCCAATTTTTGTGTAACATTTTTTATCTGATACCTGACTAGTGCATGTAAATACGAAAGCTCTTACTTCAGCAAAGACGAATGGAGTGTCGTACTTCAGGTTGACTTGTCCATTGCGGACAGCGGCGACAGAGCTCGGCCCGCAACGGTAGGATCCCTGGCTGGGCTCCTGAGGGGTTGCGTCCACCACCTGCCATCCACCATTACCTGCTGGGAGATCTGGACGGGACATCCAAGACTCGTTCCACACATGGAAGTTCCTACAGATAGAGAGCGTTACAAAACAATGCTGATTTAAACATCCTTTATTACAATGAAAAATAAACTTGAAGTGGTTGAGGTGACAGGGCAGGGCAATTTGGATCTTACCAGACAGAATCATTGGTAAGTTCTTTAATGAGTTCAAGATTCTGGTCAATGTAAATGTCTGTGGTCATAGAAAGGTCCGTGTCGTGAGCCGAGCTGAAGTTGGTCACACAACGGGCAGGAATCCCAAGACATCTTAACACTAAAAGAGAGAGACAGACAGGGTTTAATGGCACAGACATTGTTGTACAATGGGACCACGCACTTGCAATACATTGACTAAGCATTTGCACAGGGTATGCTTCTGGCCAAGTCAGACAAACAGGTTGGATGTTGTCATATTTAGACACTAACTTACCCGAGCTAGTGACTCCAGCATAGACCCAGCACTGGGCGAATTTGACAGGTGTTCCTGAACTTTTGTAGTACTGTCTCAGAATGTCACCACTCCCACTCCAGGCTGTGGGGGAGGTCCCGCCCTCATAGTTGTCTGACCAGTTACCTTGCAGCACACCAAGATCATCATTGGAGTTAATCTGTCACAGAACAGAGGTGAAAATATTGCCCAGCAAGCACAGAACATATTTACAGCATTGCATTATGGTTGCAATTAGGTTATGTCACCGCACAACATTTAAAAAGCCAAATGTAAATAGATCATGTAACTAAAACACAACATATGTTTTTAATGTTAATGTTTTTGACCACAAATGATTGGTACCACACTGTAACTTTGAGAAAATAATTGTTTGAAATGGTGTTGAAAAACCTGCCTGTTTGGATTTCATTTAGTACCCTAAAAACATAATTAAAATATTTTAGACTTCACGTTTGTAGGTTTGCATGTTTGCATGTTTGTTTAATTAAATATTACTTTGATGCTTCATCCGGTTCTCGCCTCCTTATTTTCCAATTTACCCTGTTACATCGGTGCCGAAGCCTGGGATGGAGGATGGATGTGCCGTCGTAGAGTCCTCGCCACTACCATCCACTCCAAAGGAGCAGCCACGGCCTTCCACCAGGGGTTGGAGGAGTTGCTACCGGCCTCCTGGATATGGAGGAATGGCCGCCGTCTGTGAGGGAAGGAGGGGCTTGCTGCCTGCCGCCTGGAGCGGTAGGGCTATTACCAGGTGCGGAGGAGTTCCCTACCGCCGCCAAAATACAGTGGGGCGTTCCGTCCGCCAGGGGTCGGAGAACTGGCTCCAGTCCGCCTGGGGAGGAGCAGCTGTTGTCTGCCAAAGGGTGGAGGAGTGATCAAGGACCAAGCGACGGCGTGTCTGGGAACCGGCGAGTACTTTTTCTCCTCTCTCTCCTCTCTGTCACTGTCACTCTGCGTTGGCCGTTCCCTCCCCTTGTCTCCCTCCCAGGTCCGAGAAGGTGGGGAAGGCCTGCTGGCCAGAAAGGAGGGGGGGGGGGGGGGCCCCCCGGCATGACGCAAAGGATGGAGGAGTGTGGCAAGGAGGAGGAAGGGGCCTAATCAAGCCGACGGGAGGGATAAAGGTGAACGGATGTGGCAGTACGAGAGAGAGAGAGAGCTACAGGCAGCTGCCCTGTATGTTTTATGTTTGTATGTTTTTCTTTAATTAAATATTACTTTGATGCTTCGTCTGGTTCTTGCCTCCTCCTTTCCATTTTAACCTGTTACAGACTCCTTTAACTGTGATACCAATTTTGTATCCCAATAATTAACACAGTAAATCTGAATAATAAATCCTATTCTGCCAAATGTAATTCCCAAATCATTGTCAAATCCATGATTTCTTGATTTATGGACATCTGAATATGTCTCACCAGAGCAGATATCGCTCTGGTCACGTTCACAGGGTCTCTCCATGCTGTCACAGCAACCCGACCCCTCTCCAATAAAAACAGACATGCTTCCAGAATATTCTCTTCAAACTGAAACAAATAAAACAAGTATTACAATATAATTAAAGCAATTGAGGTTTATTTTGCAAACTTTGCTTAATCTCCGTTTTTAAACCTGTGTGCTGCTTTTTTAACATTCCCATATACTGTTTTCCTTCACATCAAAGTTTGTAATGCTCTGATTTGGAGTTGGATGGGGTTGGCACATGGATTAGAATTGAATGAAATGGGGAACCAAGGCTGCTAATGGAGTGAATTTCTCACTTGTGCAAAGTTCCATGTTCTGGCTCCAATTTGTTGCTCGGTTCCATAGTAAATTCTGCCCATGTTATTCAGGACATACTCCCTCCTCTCAGCCTCATTATCCATATACACGGAGTCATCTGAGGGAGAGAGAGACATTTAAAGATACAGTGTCACGTCAGTGAATAAAATAATGAAACCAGAGTTTAATTCTCTCTGTCTTTCGGTCCTTACCTTCACACCAGGGGTTGAACAGCATGTAGAAGTCATCATTTGCCGAGTAGGGTAAAGACATACCGCCCCTCAGTGAGAATGTCCCAACAGAGACCGTGTATCGGCCAATAGGAGCGGTCGGTAGGGTGTTCACTGACAGTCTGATCTTGGTGTCTATCTGCTCGACGATTTTCATCTCCCAGCTGCCGTCTTGCAGTTCATCGACTAATGGAACAGTGATGCGTATCCCTCTTATGCTCATAAAGATGTAATCTGTGTCAAACACAAAACAAATACATGGAATATAGTGCTATAATCCTTATATGACACTCTTTATGTCCGTTTTTGAGCATTCTGCTAAATGATGAATATTTGTTATTTTTGGGTGAACTATCCCTTTAGCATATCTCAGGAACAGTGAGGTCTCAAGCTAACAAACCTTAATAAGTGCTGGCAGTCTGTTAAATGTCTTAACGATTTAACTGTTAGCAAATTGTCTGTCAGTGAGTCAGTTTTAACTTTTAAGAACAGGGAATTTAGGAGCGGCGTGATTATCAGCGGATTAGATGTTATTACTCGTCCTGGCCCAAACCCAAATGTTACGTGACTCATCTCCTTCAGGAATCAGAGCAAGAATGCCGTGAAGGAATTCTTCCGTCAGTTTCACTGTTCTGAATAAACAGAACATTGAGCTCATAATTGAGGTAACTGTTGAAATGTTCAGTATTAATCTTTCTTTCTCTGTCACAAAACTGATTTACTGTTCAAACAAACCCAGTTGAACTCCGGATGGAAAACGCATGATAAGAAACACAATAACTCATTCTTTCATTTCCATAGGGGCTGCTTTGACAATGTTTTATGAGTAATGCATGCGGAATAAAAACAGGATATCTTGTCAAATTCGTTTCTTTTTAAATGAAATCAAATCAAATCCTTTTATTGTCACTCAAGTGCAACAGTGGGAATGGTTGCGTGCAGTTTACACATCTGTTACACAACACAATATGCACCTAATTATATACAATATGCAGTATACACAAAATATGACTGTATACAATAAAATCACGGTAGCTACAGTCTGAGCTCTCGGGAGCGCGCATAAACGTCACATCCTGCGTCCTGCTCCATTCACATGAAAATCAGTTTACAACTTTTAATAGGCATCATAGGAAGTCCGGGAAGGGCTCATTTTTTAAGTTGTGTTACAAGCCGTTCACACACTGGCAAAACAGGCGAATATTACATGACGGCACCGTTAAACTTTATAACATCTATTCAGCACTATGGAGCACTTTGGTTCAAAATCTGGCGTTTTAAATGTGCTTTTTAAATCAATTACTTGACTACATAAATGACCAAACAAAGCATTTTTATCTATTTATTTACATTATTGCCATTTTATTCCTATAAATGTTGATTTTATTTTGACAGAGCTTTTATTTTGAAGTGTTTCTATATTGTTTTTTCCAAGGAGCTCTGACGTCCCACTCTGGAAAAGCCGGTCGCTACGTGACTCAAAGTGATTATTAAACCACAAAAGGCTGCTATTTAATTAAAGAAGTATGCAGTCTGTATGTACAATGTGAATTTGCACTGTGTTTACTGTCATCTGCAACAACCAGAGCTTTCGATGCTCGTGATGGTGTTTTCCCTGTATGAGCACCCGACAACACTGTATCCACACATTCACAAGCGCTCACATTTGAATTACACGCAACTATATATTTATCTCATTAAATCAAAGCTTTTGTGGTTGAATAATCTCACTAGGATATTATGTGACTTTAATCTGTGGGCTGAATGTGTGCATAATGACATTTGTACATCAGATGGTATCGGTTTTTGGTATCGGAGCATTTTTACGAGTACCAGTTCATGAGCGCGGTATCGGGACATCCCTAATAATTTTATTATTAATTCATTTATTTAAGTGTACCTAATTATCTTCATGTTCTTTTCTTTTACTGATTTTCATTGTCATTCTGGTTTTTATTGATATGCGGGTTCTTTTAAATTCAAAAAAATTTAAATTTAAATTGGAATTCCAATTAGAATGGAGTTCTTCCAATGCTGATTTTTAAATTGGGATTCTAAATGTGATTCTGCTTTTCATTCTGATTTGGATTCTGCTATTGATATTTCATTTTCACTGGGATTCTGAAAAATCTGTATTTTACTGTTAGTAAAGAGAAAAGTAGCGGATCGAGCTAACTCTCACCCAACTTCAGTTCCAGGTGCAGTCTGTCAGATTTGGGGTTGAAAGGTCGTGAAAGCTCGATCCACATCTGAAAGGTTTGCCCTCTGCGGATGATCAGCTTATCACTGAAGTAACCATCTGTGTGATGCTCTCGCCGGTTCTGTCCATTCTTGGATTTCAGGAGGTCGATGGATCGTACGGACAAAAGAGTGTCTGGGAAAGAACGATAAATAGAGAGAAATCATTTAGAGACACAGGACACGTGCGCAGAGCAGATCAGTTACGTTATTTAACAGGGCGTTATTATGTGCAGCACTAAAGATGTTAGGCTGAATGTCTCGACCAACATTCACTGTCATTGTAAAAAAGATGCAGGAAGTCAATGGTGACTGAGGCTTCTTTTTATGTCACATTGAAGAAAGAAAATAATTTAAGTTTGGAACAGCATGAGCTTTCCATGCAGTTGACACTCCCAAAACTTTGCTCAATGTTCTAGTTTGAGAACTGAAACATGGACATTAATACAAGCTTTTATGGGAGCGTTTCATCTCGAAAGAGCGCCACCTACATGTAAGTGGTGGTACTATTTGACACTAGAAAGACAATAACTAGAATACTTACAAATTGTATCTGTTTTGGAAGAAAAAAAATACAAAACTATGATTTATATATAAAAAAAATACTTTTTTTCAGAATATAAACGTCAGCCTGGCGGATGAAAAATGAACATAAAATCCCATAGAATTCCATTGAAAGAGTCCCGACGCATACAGCATCTACACATCTTTTTATCTCTTTTGACTTGGTCCAGTAAGCAACGTTCTTGCAACCATTTAGTAAAGCTGCCCTAGTAACAACCAAGACAAGTAACACCCCAGAAATAACCACATCTGTCTACTTTTTTATGCAAATGAGCCGAACTGGAGCCACACCCACAATTAGCCATGCCCCTCTTTCTCATTTACATTCATGCATTTGGTAGAATAAATTATAAAATGTTCTCTGGGAATCAAACCACTTGCGCCTTCAGTTGAGAGAAACACTACGGGAATTTTATCCGTTCTCCTCACCTGCTGCTACCGCTGATGCAGGCGCAGGTGCAGGTGCAGGTGCAGGTGTGCTGGCCCTGGCTCCATCAGTTGGTTTAGGGTTAGGTGTAGACATTTCTACGAGCAGACTGAAACATATGGAAAAGCATGAGATATAAACAGAAAGAGAGAGACTTTACACCTATATACTGTATATGCAGCCAATAACTTTTAAAGTAACAACACAAACCAAATACTACGACATTCTAAAATTAAGTCTTAGGCTATATTTACTTTCTGGCACCACTGTAAAGTGGTGTGATGTAAACGTCTACTTATCAAATAACTATCAAGAATTTCCTGATTCTTGAACATTGATCAACTCCCACACAGAAAGTACAGCAATTATCATAGTTCTTCTGCACAATGGAGTCTGTAATGCTCTCACATTAATAATGGCCTGCAGGGCATCTGCCCGTCACCTGGAAGCTTAAGTAAGAATCACATTACATAATTCATAATTCATGTAGAAAATCCCTATTGATTTAAGTCAATAAATCATCAGTTCGGTGCATTACCCAGAATCTGTAATAAACCAAAACTTAAGAGTGCAACAAATCTGTTCTGAAATGAGTTTATCAATCAATCAATCAATCAATCAATCAATCAATCAATAAATGAATATAGAGATGATGTGTGCTGGTTTAAAAACACTAATATGAATTTTAAAGTATAATAAAGTAAAAACATTTACTTCATAAGTCGACAACAATATAACTATTTTTATCCTATGTCTCATAATGCAGCCCAAAGGGTTAATAATCATCATTAAAGTCTCAAACACATTTAAAGTACATGAGAAATATATATATTCAAATTAATGACGTTGTGGTTTGAATTCATGTCTAATAAGTTTATTTGATCTGTTCATGTTTAGTCTGTATAAGTTGGGGATTTGATTTCAATATTGTCATTATGGGCCTAAATATCATAAGGTTTATGGTTTAACACTTTATGATAACTTTTATTAAAAGCTTTATTATTCTTAGTACTATAACAAATAAAATAATGTAATAATAAATACATCACTATTTACAATACGTTTATTCATATTAAAAGGTAATACTGACTGATCATTTAATATTTTTCATATTTATTTTTTTTAAATAAATTTTATATACAATTTGACAACAGACTCATAACACAATTACACCCACCATTTTTGTAAATTATGATAACAAAAAATAAAGCTGTATAATCATAGGCATCATTGTGCGATTAGCCAAAAATGTGATTGCAGATTGTGCTTTACTAAGTAAATAATATTTGTTTTCTAGACCCCCAAGTTAGCAAGCCAAAGGCGACCATGGCAAGGAACAAACATCTCCATAAGAAATGGTACCGTTCTTGTATCTGTATAAATTCATACACAAATGTCATATTTAATTTAAAGTGCTAATCATTGATGCATGTGTTACAAAGATAAGCACGTTTATTTATATAAGACATTTCTTACTCAATAGTACTTAAACTGCTTTATATAGGAGAAGATATATATAGTATATATGCACAATATATGTCAAATTCAAAATCATTTAAGTACATTGAAATGAATATGTTTTTACCAAGTTCTCCTGAAGCGTTTCCTGTGTTCGAGATCGCTGGGAATGTCAGGTGCTGAATGACCTGCAGTCTCTCCACTCGTCTGATTGCTGCAATTCAAAGAATTTTTGGCAGAGCAACACCTGTGATGGCAGCTTTTATTTACCTGTGTGTCGCCCCTCCTACTCAAGAAAACTGTGTGTCAGAGAAATTATGAAAACAAATAATTGATTTGACAGTTGCTTTGTCTGTGAAACAAGATGTACCTGTCAGTGGTCAAATGTTGTACTGGAAATATTCTAGGAAATACAGACAAACATAAACCAAAGAGCTCAAAATCTCTACATCACAAATATATGCTGAATAAATGCATGTAAAGGGCTGACGAGAGAAATATTTTTCAATAAAATTTAGAAAGAATGTAAGCCTTTGCAAGTTTGAATTTGGAGCATTATATACGGTAAACGAAAATAATAATAATAATAATAATAATAATACATTTAAAATATAGAAATGTTATTACATTTACACATTTAACATCGATTACTATTAATTACATTATAGCAGTATGTGCATTCCCTTGTTACAGGAACATTAGTTCAAAATGTATAACATTTGGCATGGTGGAGGGCGGGGCCGGGTCGGTTTATTGCACATAATCATTGCTCAATGGGGCAATTTAGCTGTTCATGAGTTGGATGGCCTGAGGGAAAAAACTGTTCCTGTGTCTGACGGTTCTGGTGCTCAGAGCTCTGTAGCGCCGGCCAGAAGGCAACAGTTCAAAAAGTCCAGAGTGATTTTTACAGCCTTTTTCTTCACTCTGGAAGTGTACAGTTCTTGAAGGGGGGGCAGGGGGCAACCAATAATCCTCTCAGCAGTCCGGACTGTCCTCTGTAGTCTTCTGATGTCCGATTTCGTAGCTGCACCAAACCAGACAGTTATTGAAGTGCAGAGGACAGACTCAATGACTGCTGAGTAGAACTGTTTCAGCAGCACCTCTTGATGGAAGCGAGCGCGATCAGGAGGGCCGTCTTCAAGGAGAGGGCTTTAAGCTCGACTGAATCAAGCAGCTCAAAGTGGGGTCTCTGAAGGCCTGAGAGGACCACAGAGAGATCCCAGGAGGGGAGCAGGCTTTGCCGGGAAGGGTTCAACCTCCGGGCGCCTCTAAGGAACCTGATAATCAGGTTGTGCTTTCCAAGGGACTTGCCGTCCACTGCGTCGTGGTGGATACACCTTCAAGGTGGAGGGGGACAGCCTCCCCTCCAACCTCTCCTGCAGGAATGAAAGCACTGACCGAACTCTGCATCTCTGCGGGTCTTCAGATCTGGAAGAGCACCAATTTGCGAACAGACGCCGCTTGAGGGCGTAAAGCTGCCTGGTAGAGGAAGCTCTGTCTTGGTTGATCGTGTCTACTACTGCAGGTGGTAGACCGCTTAAGTCTTCAGCATCCCGTCCAGGGGCCAGACATGGAGGTTCCAGAGGTCTGGGCGCGGATGCCAGAGGGTGCCCCGTCCCTGAGAAAGAAGGTCCTTCCTCAGGGTAATTTGCCAGAGAGGTGCTGTCGCGAGGAGCATGAGATCCGAGAACCAGGTCCAAGTGGGCCAATAAGGAGCCACTAAGGTCTCATATGCATCAACCCAAGTGGCGCACCCGCGGCCAAGCATGCCATGCCTCTGGAACTGTTTGAGAGGAACTGCTGTGCCTGGCTCAAAGCGAGCGAGGCACCTGAGCACTGACTGCGTGCGCTCGGCTGTGAGGCGCACTGACATTGAGACTGAGACTAACTCAAAGCTGAGAAAAGAGATGCTTTGAACTGGAGACAGCTTGCTAGCTTTTCCCAGTTGACCTGAAGCCCCAAACGGCTGAGGTCGGGAGCACCTGGTCCCTGTGGGCTCATAGTAGCTCTCGAGAGTGTTCTAGGATGAACCAGTCGTCGAGGTAATTGAGTATGCGGATGCCCACTTCCCGTAGCGGGGCAAGGGCTGTCTCTGCGATGTTGGTGAAGGTGCGAGGGGACAGGGGACAGGGACAGGCCGAAGGGGAGGACCTTGTACTGATACACCTGGCAGTTGAAAGCAAACCGAAGGAAGGGTCGGTGTCGAGGCAGAGTGGAAACGTGGAAATATGCGTCCTTCAGGTCTAACGCCGCAAACCAATCTTGATGCTGAGCGCAGGATAAGATTTGCTTCTGCGTGAGCATTTTGAACGGGAGTCTGCGTAAAGTCCAGTTGAGAACTCGCAAGTCCAAGACAGCCTTTTTTGGGTACGATGAAGTAAGGGCTGTAGAAACCCTTCTTCATCTCGGCTGGAGGGACAGGCTCTATCGTGTCCTTGAGTAGCAGAGTAGCAATTTTTGCTCGTAAGGTGCTGGCATTTTTGCCATGCATTGACGTGTGAAACGAGGCGGGAGTCTGGTAAACTGAATCACGTAGCCTAGTCGGATGGTCCTGGCCAGCGGTAGCGCAAGCCATGCATCTAAGCTCTGTGCGAGGGGCACTAACGGGACATACCAGGTGGGGCCTCGTGGCCTGGGGAGCAGGTAATAATGCGTCGGGAGGCAAAAGCGCGTCCCGAGGCTTGGGTGCTGAGAAAAGATTCAAAGCACTTACTTCCGTGTCCCCAGCAGGAGGCGAGATGGCTGCGTCCGAGGACCCGGGTTGCAAAGCTTTGGTGCCGGGGTGCCATGCAATTCTCAAGTTCAGAGGCACGCGAGGCTCTCAAGAAAGTCCCCTTGTGTCACTACAATCGACACAACGTTGAGTGAGTGACAGAAGTGGAACAATAATTATTTATTGTTGCCATTTTGTTTAGTTTTTTAAAAAACACTGTGGCTCTGTTTCACTATCAAAACATTGCTCTGTTTGATTGAGTGTCCCAAACCAGCCCGAGACAGCAACATGGACCTGTGGCATGAGTTTGGGGCGGGACTATCAATGGAAGATGGGGGGAAACTTTGGGAAATCTTCTTGAAAATGGTAATTTTCTCAATTTTGTTTGGTTCTGCCATAAATCGTTTTACTTTTATCTTTTTTTATAATTTTATATCATTATTAACAATATGTTTATTTTAAAAAAATTATTAAATTCTGATCAGGGGAAGTGTTAGGAAAACTATCAAAAACTATCATTAATTATTAAATTCCAATTGTGACGTTAGTTCAACAGAAACAATCTTCATGTTTACTCACAGTTCCTGCCCAAACTCCAGATACATAAACCCAGAAAACAAGTACATAACAGAAAGAAAGAAAAAAGAAAGACAGACAGGCAGAAGAAAGAAAGAAAGAAAGAAACAAAGAAAGAAAGAAAGAAAGAATAATTAACTGCCTTTCATGTAGTTCATTAGCACTGAGACAGTCAAAATATCCAGACAGGTAAAGTGAGTTTCTTGAATGAAGCTGAGAAGAGACTGTGAGCTGCAGCACATTGTCAGAGGTCTGAAAGTTTTCATTATTTGGGTGAACTATTCCTTTGATTAAATGAAGGTAATCTGAGACATTTAGCAATATGGATGGACTACACTCTGGTCACAGTAAATTGCAGACGTTGAAAGAGCAATAATGTGCCAGATCATCCTTATTCACCCTATGAAAAGTGAAAGACTTTATTTGGAATATAATACTGGCATACTGTTTACTGCACAATAGGCTCCATACTAAATACTTACTAATACTTCAAAATAATAATAATAATAATATTTAAGCTTAAGATTCAACTTTGTCATTGTGCAGAGTACAGGTACAGAGCCAATGGAGTCGTTTTCACATATCCCAACTAAGCTGGGGTCAGAGCACCGGGTCAGCCGTAAAACAGCGCCCCTGGAGCAGATAGGATCAAGGGCCTTGCTCAAGGGCCCAACAGTGGTATCTTGACAGTGCTGAGGCTTGAACCCCCGACCTTTCGGTCAGTAACCCAGAGCCTTAACCGCTGAGCAGTAATAAATTACCTTTAAAAGACATTCATCATTGACAACAGGTCAAATAGAGAGATAAACCAATTGTAAACTGCTGGAAACAAATTTATTCAACTTTCAGCAAACATTTTATTACACGGTGACAACACAAAAGCGCCTCTCCAGATCGAGATAGACATGCCTGAACATGATTACATCATGGGCTTTTTTTTGGATCAAACACTTCCTTAATAGTTGATCACTGAAAAACAACTATACGTGATGTTATTTCTATACATTGGCTCATTACTACATCATGTGATCTTCAATAAAAACAAACAACATAAACAGTAACCAATCTGTACACATGCTTTTACATTTGCATTGAACGCACCATTCATGTAACAACCTGCTAGTCATTACATGCATGCAACATACTTGTTTATAGTGGAACGGCATGCACTGTAATGGCAGCTAAACTAGTTACAATACTGGCAGGATAAAACATCAGTATAAAGTCCAACTTGAAATATTCTTTTGCCTAAACATAAATAGTAATTTCTTTACATGGTATGACTCGTGTGCAGTGATACATTGAGTATAATTGGTTGAGATTTAGTTACCTTTATAACACAGTGGATTATCAGTGAGGTTGTTCAGGTTAGTGGATTAAATGCAGTTTTACCAAGACACAAATTCTACACAAGTACACAAACGTCATTGTTTTGCGAACGCATTGCAAGCATATGGGCTTGCGTTGCAGTACCAGTAACAAACTCAAGGGGGCAATAGTGTTCCCTTCATGTAGCTAACTAAAAACATATCGGCAGTTTATTTAACAGACTTTTAATTCAACGTTAATTAAGGTCATGTTATTCCAAGTAAAATGAGTTGCAAGTGACATTTCATGTTGACTTTAACTTCTCTTCACACGCCTGCTCTGCCATGACAGTAGTGAAGAAACTGGCGGTAGAAGAAGACCGTTATAGCGCCCCTAGTGGCAACACATAAATCTGTTGCGATACAAATTGCATTCTGACACATTTCGGATTGCAAAAATGTGTGAAATTGAGTTTGCGTACAATAGCTAGAAGCGTTTGTGTGCACATACGTAGACTATGTTTCAGGCCTTACAAATGCACTCTACACACAGCGTGCTGATGTTTACATCTAACGCACAAGCTTAAAGCACTCTTTGGTTTGTGAATGTATCCCTTTTTGTTTGATTCACATGTGTTCACATGTGATAAATCACCACAGGTCTGTAAAGGTGGGAGATCATTTATCGAATTTCCCTCTGGTTTGTGTATACAGCTGGGATATTTGATATTAAACCCAAATGATGAGATAATCAAGTGTAATTGATAGACCATATCAGCACAGTGTGTGGGACAGAATGCAGTTTTCTTCACAGCAGGTGTACGTACAGTAAAAGTCATTGATTAAATCTGTTTCAGGCAATATTTGTGTGTTGTTATAAACTCACAGACTACATACAGATGTGAGGTGACTGGTTAAAACATAAACATATAGTAGTGTGTGTGTGTGTGTGTGTGTGTGTGTGTGCTTGCTACATTTTTAAGCAGACAGGCTTGCAGTGAGTGTGGGTTTGGGAGAGTCGTTTCAGAGAGATTATGTGAGTCCAATCTCCTCTAGGACGCTGCGTGGGGTCTCTGCTTCCTGTGAGAGGGAAATTAACATTTTGCCTTATTACACTTCAAATGAGTTTGTTTTTGTTGCACAGACAAACATGTAACATCAAATACTAAAAATTAAATAAATAGATCAAATTAAAATGTTGGGTTTGTTGTTATTACATATACCTAACAATTAATAGCAAACAATAAACCAATTGGTTTGCGTTTGTTAAAGAGGTGTAATTTTTACCGATATATTGACCCAATAAATACCAGCAAATAGTAAATAATCTAAAAATGTGGTTTGTGTCCATCTAAGCCCAACATTTACCAGCAAACAATAAATAATTGAAATGTTTGGTTTGTTTTTGTTATAATGACATAATAATTACCAGCAAACACTAACTAGCACACATGTTGGGTTTGTGTCCATTATGTTGACCTATCATTGACCAGCAAACACTAAATAGGCCACGTGTTGGGTTTGTGTCCATTATGTTGACCTATCATTGACCAGCAAACACTAAATAGGCCACGTGTTGGGTTTGTGTCCATTATGTTGACCTATCATTGACCAGCAAACACTAAATAGGCCACGTGTTGGGTTTGTGTCCATTATGTTGACCTATCATTGACCAGCAAACACTAAATAGGCCACGTGTTGGGTTTGTGTCCATTATGTTGACCTATCATTGACCAGCAAACACTAAATAGGCCACGTGTTGGGTTTGTGTCCATTATGTTGACCTATCATTGACCAGCAAACACTAAATAGGCCACGTGTTGGGTTTGTGTCCATTATGTTGACCTATCATTGACCAGCAAACACTAAATAGCCCACGTGTTGGGTTTGTGTCCATTATGTTGACCTATCATTGACCAGCAAACACTAAATAGCCCACGTGTTGGGTTTGTGTCCATTATGTTGACCTATCATTGACCAGCAAACACTAAATAGCCCACGTGTTGGGTTTGTGTCCATTATGTAGACCTATCATTGACCAGCAAACACTAAATAGCCCACGTGTTGGGTTTGTGTCCATTATGTAGACCCATCATTGACCAGCAAACACTAAATAGCCCACGTGTTGGGTTTGTGTCCATTATGTAGACCCATCATTGACCAGCAAACACTAAATAGCCCACGTGTTGGGTTTGTGTCCATTATGTAGACCCATCATTGACCAGCAAACACTATATAGCCCACATGTTGGGTTTGTGTCCATTATGTAGACCCATCATTGACCAGCAAACACTAAATAGCCCACGTGTTGGGTTTGTGTCCATTATGTAGACCCATCATTGACCAGCAAACACTAAATAGGCCACGTGTTGGGTTTGTGTCCATTATGTTGACCTATCATTGACCAGCAAACACTAAATAGCCCACGTGTTGGGTTTGTGTCCATTATGTAGACCCATCATTGACCAGCAAACACTAAATAGCACACATGTTGGGTTTGTGTCCATTATGTTGACCCATCATTGACCAGCAAACACTATATAGCCCACATGTTGGGTTTGTGTCCATTATGTAGACCTATCATTGACCAGCAAACACTATATAGCCCACATGTTGGGTTTGTGTCCATTATGTAGACCTATCATTGACCAGCAAACACTATATAGCCCACATGTTGGGTTTGTGTCCATTATGTAGACCTATCATTGACCAGCAAACACTAAATAGCCCACATGTTGGGTTTGTGTCCATTATGTAGACCTATTATTATTATTTTTTTTACCAAAAAATAGAAAATAATACAAAACTTGGATTTGTTTTCGTTGTATTGGCACAACACTTACCAACAAACACTAAATAATCAGAATGTTTAGGTTGTTTTCATTATATAGGCCCAACATTTACCAGCATACACTAAATAATTGAAATGTTTGGCTTGCTTTCATTATAAAGACCTAATATTTACCAGAAAACATTAAATAATCTGTTTGTGTAGGTTGTTTTCATTATGTAGGCCCAAAATTTACCAACAAGCCCTAAATAAACCATTTTGTTTTACATATAAAGACCTAATATTTCCCAGCAAACAATAAATAATCCAAATGTTCAGGCTGTTTTTATAAAGACTAGTAATATTTAATATTTACTTGCAAACAGTTTACAGAATAAATTCTGATTTCTGAAAGCATGAAAGAACTGTTGAATGCACCGCTTCTCTGTTGTTGAGGTGAAAATAATACAAATAAACGTTATTAAAAACTTATGTGAAAACTTGGCCCATCCATTTTTATTGAGGCCCACCCAAAAGTAATTTCCTGGCTACGCTCTTGCTTGCAAACACTACACAATCTAACTATTGGGTTTATTTTTGATATGTAGTTCCAAGATTTAAATCTGGCACTGAATAATGTACTCAGAATTATTTAACAATTTAACTTCACGAACGCGCCTGTAAACAGTCTATTTAACATAAAAGTTTCAAAAGGTTGAACACCTTTCAAAAGATATAACACAATATTACAAACACAAACACTATATGTGACTTAACAGACATGATGTCACGCAAAACACAAGCTGTTTTTAATGGGGTTTAGGTACTGGACAAGAGGTGGCACCCGATGACAATTTTTCCCACCTTGTAAATCACATTCATGATTTAGAGATTTAGAGTCTTTACATGTGACTGCTTTTACAACATTGTGCTGTACATTATTATTATGTTGTTTAGGATTTGGCGTGTTGCTCGGTGTCACCCCTCTGGGCAGAGCAGGTTTGTATGAAGCACAGGGAAATGAGATGAGACAATTTTAGCCTCTCAGCGCTGAAAATAATCAGTATGTAGGCTGGGCACATAGAATGAGTCACTGATGACACAAACAATTACGACACACACACACACACACAGTAATGGGAACTTACTTTGGCATCCTGAACAGCATTGAGCCATACAACAGAAAAAGAAAAGGAGATTAACGTGCATAAATTATTTCAGTTTAAAGGTTTAAATTTAAAATAAAGGTTCTAAATTGTGATGTCATTGGAGAACCATTTACATTCCACAAAGAAAAATGTTGCTGCTCAAAGTAATTGTATCTTGTTCAACACATTCTGAAGTGTAAAACAGTCACAAAATAGACATACTGTACTGAGTGGAACTCATTTACATATTTATTTAATATATTTAGTATATTTAATATTCAAAATAGGATATACTGTATATGGCAGAATATAAAATATAACAATCAAGTGTATTTTTCTGACCCAACTTACCAGCTGTTCTATTGGTTGTATGTTGAAGGTGCTATCTCTGTTGTTTATAGTTATTTATTGTCGTCTATTGTTTGTATAGTTATTTTGTAATTTTAAGGAAGGTTTCGCCTGGGGCCTCCATATGCTCAGAAACAGCCCTGAAATACATTATCAGCTCAGTGCTGTTTAGACATATTTAACGTTTTCTTCTCTTCGAGAGTCTTGAATCATTCATGATTACTGAGCTGCAAACATTCCCGTTGGAATTAAAACCCAATTAGTGTCGAGCCCCCCTGGTGTCGAGCCAGAGGACGATTCTCTCCTCTTGACAGCTGACGGGCAGGAAGAGCAAAATGCACTTGAATGATCACTCTATATAAACACACACACACACACCCATATATATATATATATATATATATATATATATATATATATATATATATACATGTGCTTAATTTTCATAACAACATCAGAATACAAAAAATAAATAAATAAATACAATATAAATAAATAAATAAAATTAGCTTCATTTACTTTAAGCAAAATATAATTTATGTCTTTTGATCTGATCTGGGTTTTGTCAGATTCTCCCCCTACAATCAAAACGCAGGCGAGACACTTTTACATTTAAATTGTATTTATTTGTATTGCATTACAAAATTCACAACAATTAACATCCAAATCAGCCTTCGTATTTCACTGACAAAATCACGGATAATATTCTCATGGGTTGATTCATAACGTGCTGTTCAAACTAACGCTAACGTTGATTTGTTTTTAACATCTAATTATATAAATATAAATTGTACAATGAACATTTACTATAAGTCAAAGTTCTAGATTTCTAGAGCAAAACTTCAGTAATGACATCAGAAATCCAGATGCCCCAAAACAGATTGTTACTCATCAAAACAAATGACTTGATATTTTGTCATATAATGCAATTACATTTGTAAATTTTATTGTGACTACTTTTTGGGGCCACAGTATGTTTAAAAAAATAAATAATAAATCCTAAAACTTTCTGCAAAGCCAATGTCCAGTTGCCACCGCAGATCATGTGCACAAACATATACAACATTTACAACATTTACCGCTACTATGTATTCACATATCTCTGCACCAGAACATAAAGACTTCTGGTTTTGTTCATGGGACTCAGGGTCTATCTAGTCTATCTATTTACTCTGTCTGTCTGCCTATCAATCTATCTATCTATCTATCTATCTATTCTGTCTGTCTGTCAGTCTGTCTATCTACTCTGTCTGTCTATCTATCTATCTATCTATCTATCTATCTACTCTGTCAGTCTGTTTATCTATCTATCTATTCTGTCTGTCTGTCTATCTTGTCTGTCTGTCTATCTATCTACTCTGTCAGTCTGTCTATCTATCTGTCTGTCTATCTACTTTGTCTGTCTATCTATCTATCTATCCTGTCTGTCTGTCTATCTATCTATCTTGTCTATCCTGTCTATCTGTCTATCTATCTATCTATCTATCTATCTATCTATATATCTATCTATCTATCTATCTATCCTGTTTGTCTGTCTGTCTGTCTATCTTGTCTTTCCTGTCTATCTATCCTGTCTGTCTGTCTATCTATCTATCTATCCTGCCTGTCTGTCTATCTATCTATCCTGTCTATCTATCTATCTACTCTGTCAGTCTATCTATCTATCTATCTATCTATCTATCTATCTATCTATCTGTCTGTCTGTCTGTCTATCTACTTTATCTGTCTATCTATCCTGTTTGTCTGTCTATCTATCTGTCTGTCTATCTATCTATCCCGTTTGTCTGTCTGTCTGTCTGTCTATCTTGTCTTTCCTGTCTATCTATCTATCCTGTCTGTCTGTCTATCTGTCTGTCTGTCTGTCTATCTATCTATCCTGTTTGTCTGTCTGTCTGTCTGTCTATCTTGTCTTTCCTGTCTATCTATCTATCCTGTCTGTCTGTCTATCTATCCTGCCTGTCTGTCTATCTATCTATCCTGTCTATCTATCTATTTATCTATCCTGTTTGTCTGTCTATCTATCTATCCTGTCTGTCTGTCTGTATTTCTATCTATCCTGTCTGTCTATCGATATATCTATCTATCTACTCTTGTCTATCTATCTATCTATCCTGTTTGTCTGTCTGTCTATCTATCTAGCTACTCTTGTCTATTTATCTATCTATCCTGTTTGTCTGTCTGTCTGTCTATCTATCTATTCTTGTCTATCTATCTATCTATCCTGTTTGTCTGTCTGTCTATCTATCTACTCTGTCTATCTATCTATCCTGTCTGTCTGTCTATCTATCTACTCTGTCAGTCTGTCTATCTATCTATCTGTCTGTCTGTCTATCTACTTTGTCTGTCTGTCTGTCTGTCTATCTACTATGTCTATCTATCTATCTATCTATCTATCCTGTCTGTCTGTCTATCTATCCTGTTTGTCTGTCTATCTATCTATCTATCTGTCTGTCTGTCTATCTACTTTGTCTGTCTGTCTATCTATCTATCTACTCTGTCTGTCTATCTACTATGTCTATCTATCTATCTATCCTGTCTGCCTGTCTGTCTGTCTATCTATCTATCTATCCTGTTTGTCTGTCTGTCTATCTTGTCTATCCTGTCTATCCATCTATCTATCTATCTATCTATCTATCTATCTATCCTGTTTGTCTGTCTATCTATCTATCTATCCTGTCTGTCTGTCTGTATTTCTATCTATCCTGTCTGTCTATCGATATATCTATCTACTCTTGTCTATCTATCTATCTATCTATCTATCCTGTTTGTCTGTCTGTCTGTCTATCTGTCTTTCTATCTATCTATCCTGTTTGTCTGTCTATCTATCTATTCTTGTCTATCTATCTATCTATCTATCTATACTGTTTGTCTGTCTGTCTGTCTATCTATCTATCCTGTTTGTCTGTCTGTCTATCTATCTATCTATCTATCTACTCTGTCTGTCTGTCTCGCTGTTAGACTGAATGGTCTTATAATCTTTAAACTTTTAAAACTACTACTTAAACTTGTAACTACTTTAATCTAAAAACCTTCAAACTTTTACAACTACTTCAAACATTCATGCTAGTCTTTCTCAAGCCAACCTAAAGTTTGTCCACAAACTTTTCAATCTAGTACATGCATAACTATGACTGTGTTGGTTTGGTGGTTTTGGTCTTTATATTATATAATTGTATTTACTATCAAAGAATAGTGAGGGAAAGGGAATGACAACTCAAGAATATCTGCATATTTCTTTTTTATTTTTACTTTGTTTCAATTGTTGTATTAATACTTTGAAAAGTTGTAATGGGAGTCAATCAGTCGCCTGTTCATAAATGGGTCTCTGTATTTTCCCACCGGTCACAATTGTGACCGACCACTTGTAGTTTTCAGCGAAAGAACAGAATTACAGATGACCTCAAGAATTACACACACTCATAATTCATACCAATGCCAGTCAGTTCTGGACTGTTCCCCCTGAATATGAGCCATCCGAGGTGATGAAAATGAGATATATTTTACTAGTTTGAAACACGTGTCAAGTTAGTAAAAGTTTCATTTTGTGTCAATGTTTGAAATCATCTACAAAGAAAATTGATTTAATGACTCTTAACAGTGTCATGTGGCATAACCATAAAGTAAAAAACACCTTGAATAAACTTGAAAAAAAAAAAAGGTTTTCAAATTTACTTTAAAGGTAAAAATTATATTTAACAAATATCATGAATTTTGGTGTCAAAAATAGCAATACGTTTTCTTAGTGTTACACCATTTGACCTGAAGAAAATTGTATTTTTCCTTCTTTTTTTGGTTTGCGGTTTCCACCACCTGACTTTGATTTGGTGGACAGAAATATTATTCATATTTGAAAACAAAATTGTTTCAATGCATATCTGTTTTTTAAATGAATAATAACAAAAAGTTCCAAACTTCTTAAGCCAACATTTATTTTTTCAAGACTTTTATGCATTTGTTTGTACTGTCTCCGGATGGTTACACCACTAATGGGGCTTTTCCACTGCAAGGTACAACTCAACTCAACTCGACTCGCTTTTTGGGGGTTTTCCACTGTGGATGGCACCTGGTACCAGATACTTTTTTAGTTCCACCTCGGTCGAGGTTCCAAGCGAGCCGAGCCGATTCTAAACGTGACGTCAAAATCCTGCAGATCACTGATTGGTCAGGGATAATCGTCACTACCAGCATCACGCCATGGTCAATAAACGAGGTGCAGATGGTCCACTCGTTAGTGATGTCACTCAGGAAGTGTCTCAGCTGTTGGCCGCACACGGCTACCACCGGACCTACCAACAGTGTAGGGAAGAGTAAAAACAACTTAAGTGACCAGAACTATCAAGGAAAAGTGGAAGTGGTTCGACCAAATGGACGCTATCTAAACCGGCGAGCAATGGGAGAGAGTGCCCTCGACTCAGCTAAGATGGAGGATGGTACGTTTTGTTACGTTAACTCTATACTCTGCTTGAAAGCTTCACTTTATTTAGTTGACCAGCAACTGGAAGCTTCTAAAACAACCAGCCCAATTTAACTGTTACACTTGTGTAAAATCACCATCAACAACTGCTTTATGCAGCACAATGAGCTAGCAGCTAACAGCTAGCGGTCGTGTTATTGTTTTGGTCAGTTTGTGTCGTGTTTAAGATGATGTCAGAAGAGGCGGCGCAACTATGACGATCAGCCTATAATCACACCCACGCTGAGGCGGCACTAAACTGCAGTGAAAATGCAAGCTCAGAAAGGTAAAGCGAGTAGAGTTGAGGCGAGTCGAACCGTAACGTGCAGCGGAAAAGTGCCAATAGACATTTTTACTCTAAGCAACAGAAAAAGATATCAAAATGACGTTGAACTTAGTAATTGAAAACGTGTTATTTACATCACTATAGAGGCGTATTCTAGTCATCGTTTTGTGTAAACTGCAAACTGCAAAGATTTACTTAATAGATTAAATAAAATTATAAATGAGCATCACTTCATTGACCCATGCACTAAACACTTTAAAATCGTGAAGTGCAAAAATAACAACATTTGTAATAATGTCAATCAGTGAGCTAAAAAGGAAAAAGTTCTTTCATTTCTTTCATGATTCTTTCCATGTCTTGTGACCGTTCCTCATCGATGTCGCAACACGTCTTGATGCACCATATTTGCATTTTCGCAAACACAAATGAGATCGGAGCGCCACAGCAAAGGGGAAGATTATAATATACAGTATATTATACTTCTATGGACTACTTTTATCATGGTTTATTTTGTCATTTCTGGAGCTTGGCAATAAAAATCACCTTCCTCTTTCATTGTAAGGAAAAGAGCAGCTTGGACATATTATCTAATATGAGTAAATGATAACAGAAGTTTCATTTTTGGGTGAACTATTCTATTAAACACACCGATAGCCCCAAAGATGAACATAATGAGCGAGAGAAACAGGTGTGTATGCAGTGAACACAACATGCAACACATGATCTGACAGCATGGAGGTGCCCCAAGATGCAGTTCTCTGTAGGACGGTGGTGCAGAGAGGCGGATCCAGCAGGCGTGTTGTGCGAGGAGCGGGGCTCAGCATGCAGGATGGACAGCAACCAACATCCGCGAAAGCCAATCAGTACACAGGCACGTTAAAGTATTCATGTCGTGGCTGAAGAAGAGACACACACACACACACACACACACAAACACACACACACACACACACACACACACACACACACACACACACACACACACTCCACTGAAAAGTGTGCAGTTAACAGTGCCACACAACTGTGAGAGATACACACGTGCACAGTGCAGGACTCAAGACAACATGCAGTGGAAAACAGACAACAGCACAACTGAAAGTGCAACCACCGCCAGCACACAAAGGAGCTGTAACATGGTTATTTATAATCAGTTCTACTCAACTAATCAACTAATTTCGCTTTGAGCCTGATCTATGAAAAATTGACTATTGCGACGTTTTTGCAAAATCATATTATCTGGTTCCTTACACACATCGCAGCAGTTCCGATGTGAAATGTCCACAGTGTGGCGCTAAAAGAGAGTTAAAAGTTTGCCACCCTACCCTAAACCTAACCTAACCGAGTGTCCTAAAAAGCTAATGTGAGATGAAAAACACAATTGCTGAATCACCAATGTCATTTTGTGGCGATTTGTGGGCCAAATTCACGATCGATTCACGAGCTCCTCGGGACTCGTACCCCGGTCCTTTGCGTCGCAAGTGCAGCGCTCTATCAGTTGAGCTGCTGCGCAATTTGATCCCACTCGAACAACCTTGTAAATGTAGTCATGCGCTATAGTACAGCTGTTTAGATGTCATAAAGATAGCACTGTGTCGGGAACGGGATGGTATTTAAGTTTTAATGAACTGATAATCTGCTTTACTTGTCATTAGTTTGAAAGGGAATAAAAGTAATTGTTGTGTAATTTCTCCAAGAAACTGCCGCGAAACGTACAACGAGTCACGTAAGAACAATTCTATCAGGAAGACTCGCAGACTTGAGTGAAATTGAGGATGACATTTATTTGATGAATATAAAACAGAAAAGTAATGTCTCTCTTTGGCGTAAGCCCCATCTGGCGGTCCGAAGGAGTTGCACTCAGAACCGTCATATCCTGCCGGAGATAGGAGGCAGGGGCAAGGAGCTACCCCCGTGCGGGACGGGACTCAACAGGTGGTGCTGGGGTGGTGGAGGTTGCCGTGTTAGCACACTGAAACAGCAATGTGATAGATTGTGAGCAGACTTATAAAGCAACGGCTTACATGCGATTGGCTGGGAATTACCCCGCTAAGGGTGCGATAGTACAGCTGCTAGTCTTCCCGCTAGAACTACGCTGTGCTTACATTTCTATTTAAACATGGAAAATGTAAAAAAAAAAAAAACATGGTAATGATATGGTACATTTGTCTAAGTGGCTGTAATGTAGTGTGGTTTTACTCTAAGCTCTTAATTGCTTTATTTTTCAACAGATAAATGGTAGCGTCAGGTGACTAGCATCCAGTTCCTAACCGCTTCAGCAGTGTTATTTGACCTTTTAAATGTCACCCGCCCGCCTGTCTGTCTGTCTGCCTACAGATTCTATCTACCTGTCTGTCTTTCTGTCCATCATCTATCAACCTGCCTGTCTGTCTGCAAATTCATGCCTCCTCTTATCATGAACAGCCTGTAGAAAAGCTATCACATCACATCCTGTTAAATCTATTTTAGATCCTGCAGGTTTCTCATCAAAGACTACTTCAAACTAACCTCACTCTAAACGTGCTCTGCTGTGTCTCGTCTGTCCCCAATAATTAATTGGACTCACACTGCATGCGGCAGGGGCTTGTGAGTCTCTGTGAGGAATTTCTTCTGTTCTTTCAGGAATGTTCCGCAATGAATGTCCCAGGTCGAACGCTTTTATTAGCCGGCAGAGCACCGTGGAACACAGAATGATGGATTGTGTACTTTTAATAAAAAACATCTCAGGAAATAGAGGGAGGGGATTTAGTTGGTGGTGGTGGGGGGCAGCATTTCAACAGCATTATAAAGTAGGACAGATGCCTCCGCTATCTAATAGAGTTTAATATTGTAATCAGATTATTCATGTTAAAACAAAGCTTGGGTGAATCTCACAATATACGAGTCCGAGTCATATCTCTCACCCAAAATAGTGCATTATAATTACATGCAAATATGATTATAAATAGCCTATTAGAGAGTATATACAGTTGGCAAGGGAAGATGATTTATCTAGCACATTCCATAGACGATGGTAATTCAAAAATCATTAAGAAAATAAGTAATGAGGATGAATGAGAAAATTTGCTTAATTGTCATGCAAACAATGTCACAAAACTTCAAAAATGTGTGTTATACTATGTTTGTAGAGTTGTGGGTGTGGTCAAGCGCCCGTAAGGACATCCACCTGAGATGAATTGTAACTAATTACACTTTCTAAGTGCACAGTGAGATTCGGGGGGATAAAGGACGGCCCAGTCCACAGAGAGAGAGAGAGAGAGAGAGAGAGAGAGAGAGAGAGAGAGTGATTGAGAGAGAGAGAGAGAGAGAGAGGGGAGAGACAGAGCGAGTGACAGAGAGAGAGAGGGGGGAGAGAGAGAGAAAGAGAAAATCACATCATAAAATGCAAAACCTTCAGTAACATAATGCGATTTACACTGATGCAGTGGGATATGTATGCAGAACTGAATCCCCCAAATTAAAAGGAACACACACACACACACACACACACACACACACACACACACACACTCTCTTTCACTCATCCTGAGCTCAGACACACACATAATCACATTCCTCTCCTCAGAGACTTCATCAGTCCTTCACTGAGGGAATATTTCATATCTTTTAGCAGGCAAAACATTTCTCCTCATCCAATGTTTTCTCAGCCAAGTTAGTTTCAAGCGTTATCATGTCAAGCGTCAACACACCGACACCAAGAGCGTCTGATTGTCGAGGGCGAGTGAGAGGAAACAGCGAGACTCATTCAGAATATGACATGCATGTATTTGTAGAATATGTTCAATTGCTGAATTAAATACAAAGTTACGACTTAGAAATGACTTTAACTAGGCCGTATGATAGGGATGCAATGGAATAGTCGCACACTGCTTAATGCATACCGTACACTGCGCAGTATACACCATATCTGCTTAGAAGCAGTATGCAATGATGTCACTTCAATGAGTACGTTTAACACTATTCACATCTAACAGTATGTTACGTGTTTAAATCTGTGAGTGCTGTCCAGGCATCATCTTGGAAATAAAAACTAAATAAAGAGTTCAAACGCTCCCCCTCACGTCACCACATCTCCTCCAATCAGAGCGAGTGCGAGCTTCGTCATGCTCAATCAGCAATCAGCTCGGACAATTTACCAAGAGGTAGACAGGGTGGGCGGGACTCCAGTCCCTTATAAGATCTCCTCATTGGCCAAACCTCCCCAGTCTGCGGTCTGGCTCTATATGGAGAAAAACACCAGCCAATCAAACGGCCCGATTCTACGAATGTGTTTCACAGACAGGCGGGAACTCTTGGAAATGGATTAAGACTGTAATCTATTTAATGTGAATGCGTGTGACTAAATAAAGACTTAAAACTTAAACTCAACCTGAAGTTAAATGTGCTGGTTATGGACACAAAATCATTATTAGTATTAAATATTTAGTCAGGACATTTCTATGCATTTCACTTTGGTGAATATCATGAAAACAAGAAATCTCCAGGTCATATTTCACTTGAAAAGCGAACGAAAAGTTTGAAATTATATTTAGCATCTGCTTTTATTTTCAGCGAACTTAACATGTGTAAATATTTGCATGAACATTTAAAGATTCAACTCAACATCTAAGACATAAACTGAACAAGTTTAACAGACACGTGACTGACAGAAATGGGATAATTTGTCCCTGAACAAAGGGGAGGTCAAAATCAAAAGTAACAGTCAGTATCTGGTGTGGCCACCAGCTGCATCTCCTCCTCATGGACCAGATTTGCCAATTCTTGCTGTGGGATGTTACCCCACTCTTCCACCAAGGCACTTGCAAGTTCCTGGATATTTTTGGTAGGAATGGCACTAGCCCTCACCCTCCGATCCAACAGGTCCCAGACGTGCTCAATGGGACTGAGATCCGGGCTCTTCGGAGGCCGTGGCAGGACACTGAATGAGCAGTATGGCTGGTGGCATTGTCATGTCAGGATGAGCCTGCAGGAAGGGCACCACATGAGGGAGGAGGATGTCTTCTCTGTTACGCACAGCGTTGAGACTGTCTGCAATGATATCAAGCTCAGTCCGATGATGATGTGACACACCACCCCGGACCATGACAGACCCTCCACCTCCAAATCAATCCCGCTCTAGAGTACAGGCCTCGGTGTAACGCTTATTCCTTCGAAACCAATCCGCAACCAGTTAGCGAAGAGCATTTTTGCCAGTCCAGCGAAGGTGGGTTTGTGCCCATTGGCGGTCTTGTTGCTGGTGATGTCTGGTAAGGACCTGCCGTACAACAGGCCTACAAGCCCTCAGTCCAGCCTCTCTCAGCCTCTAAACAGCTTTACTATTGCGGCCAGTCTGAGGACTGATGGATTGTACGTTCTTGGCGTAACTCGGGCAGTTGTTGACGCCATCATGCACCTGTCCCGCAGGTGTGATATTCCAGATGTACCCATTTTTTTATTTATTTAAATGCAGAAATCTTAACATTGTTTTTTGGGTGCAAACATAGGCTTAAATGTTAAGTATAAACTAAACGGTAAAAATGAAGAGGCCACTGCAAAATGATCAGTTTTCTGGATTTACTGTGTGTTTGAGTAAAATGAACATTTTTGTCTTATTCTATAAAGTACTGGCGACATTTCCACCAAATTCCACATAAAAATATTGTAATTTCGAGCAGAAAATGATAACGGATTTATTTACAAAATCTAAGAACAATATAGTCATAAACTCTCACAGGTTAGCAGCGAATTTCACAGTTCTCTCAGACTCATTAAAACCCAAACATGAAACACAGAGGTGACCTCAAAACAGCACGTAAAGCCCAAAACCCCCCCAGTCGAGACTACAGCAGCCTGCGTGGCTCACACTGCATGCTAATGTTAACATCACCGCAAAGCAGCTGCGCTTTTATACACCAATTATCAAACTCGCACTGTTATCTGAACTAAACAGGTGAGAACAACTGGTTAAACTGTTTTAGCATTGCTAAGCCGTTTCTGCTCCATCAGTAAATTGCACATTTAGGTCATGTCTCGCTGTTTAAGTGCGGACAGCACAACTTTGTGCTCTCGTTCTCTTTTGTCAGCCTGTAATTTGGCCCTCAGGACAAAGTCTGTCAGGAATAGTCAGAAATGACGAACCACAACTCTGTTCTGCTATAGGCTCCACAAACTTGGGTTCAAACCTCACGTTCTGATCCGGAGAGTGAATTAGGGTCTATTTGGCTTCAACAGTAACAAATCCCCAAATCAACCTTAATCTAGCGTTAATTCAACCTTATCTGAATCAAACATCCAATCACATCATTGATTCACCCACAGAGCCTTTTGTAGAGGCATTGAGTTAATGTCAAGACATTCTTGGGAAAAAACTAAAAGCAAAGGTCTTTTGTTTTTGGGGTGTGTAGAGCAGTTCAATGGAATCTCTCTCTCTCTCTCTCTCTCTCTCTCTCTCTCTCTCTCTCTCTCTCTCTCTCTCTCTCTCTCTCGACCACCTTTATGCCTCGCGCGACCCCATCAGGCTGATTGGGGACCGGGCGTGCGTTGTTCCAGGCCCGCCCCGCCCTCCTCCGCTCTACAGGGTGTAATACAAACCTGGTGATGTTCTTGACAGGTTTTGGGAGATAAACCTATACACTATATTAACTGGGTTGGCCGCTAATCGCAGGGTTGGTGGTTTGATTCCCGGCCCACATGAGTCCACATGCCGAAGTGTCCTTGGGCAATACACTGAACCCCAAGTTGCTCCCAATGGCAGGCTAGCGCCTTGTATGCCAGCTCTGCCGCCATTGTTGTGTGTGAATGGGACACAGTGTAAAGCGCTTTGGTAAGTAAAAGGCGCTATATAAGTGCAGACCAGTTGCCATTTACCATTCTGTGTCCATATCAGAACATTTATTTTCATTCATAGGTTTTGGTTCAGGCTGATGTGGTGTCCAGTGGATGCTGGATCATCATTCGGGAAGTGTTGACGTTCATGACATGTGGCCAACATTCCCATTCGGCTGGGCTTGTTGTTGATTAATGACAACTACAGCTACGAGGAGACTGCCGACTACACGTGCTAACATCTGACGGGAGTTTCCAAATCAATAAATCATACCTGGAAGCAGACGATATGAAAAATCGAGATTCTGTACAGAGTTTGGTGGGACAGATAGAAAGCAAGAGAGGGAAAGACAAAATGTCAAACAGTGTAATGCATCGCATAGCATTTTTGTCTTAAAAAAAATCCTTAAAACAAGACACATTTCCTTGAGCTGCTAAATTGCGCAAGATAACAACACTCATTTTCAGAGACTACAGTACATCTTGAATGAAGTCTATTCTTCTTAACTCGTTGGCAAATTAATTTTGGTGCATTTTGTTTCGTTTTGAGCATAAATCTAACAAGATATAGTGAGGTTGATGCTTAAAAAGACAAAAATGCCAGTTGGGTGATAAGAAGAAACTTTCCTAGATATATTCTCAGGAAAAGCCATGCCAGCTTCAAAGGCTTTTTTCCAGGTAAAAAATAAAAACTAAAGCAGACAGATTTGCTTCTCAAGTAAATGTATCTAGTTTTAAAGGATGTTTGACGTTTTTACTGGATAACAAAAGAAAAAGAGTACGAAACTGTATTTTGCCGAATTAAGATGCATGACAGTAACAAAATAAGGAGAAAGAATGGGAGAGATTGGATATGTGTGTGTGACAGCTGGCAGCAGCGCCTGAAATACCAAAAGTAATTACTGAGCTGTGATAAACACTAGCATCGGTTTCCCAGCATACCTGAATTTATAGGTGAAATGTGTCATTTCTGTGCCACTGGAGGCAACAAACAGAACTGAAGTGTGCAACAGACTGATTCTGGAAGTAAAAAACTCCATAGGGGAACTGACTATAAACGATAACTTACAAACCTTTAAAGACAGACCTACTGTGAGCTCTGAGGTTGTTAATCGGTGATATAAGCTCCTGCTGAAGCCATCGGTCGGTGTATTTCAACCTCATTAAAAACATGTTTAATAGCTGAATTCCCGCTGATGAACTACACTACCCATGATCCTAGAGAGAGATCCACCAATCAGAGAATCGCAGCCAACAAAGTGCAGCAAAAGAGCTCTGCAGAGACCGCCCAGGACTCGGTCTCCCTACACTCTTAAACTACTTATAAATGTGTAAATATCTGAATATGTTGCAGTATACTTCGAACACATTGTTGCTATACTTACAATCAACAACTTTACATCGATAATTGTAGATTTGTTCGATTGCGTCATTCGCAGCGCTTCATGGGATTGTAGTTCATTCTCTCATTAAAGACATTCAGAACACAGTCTTCAGCATCACAGCTTTAAGCTGACCATACACGTTAAACTGGGATATGAAAACACAAGTCAGATCAGATATTGAAGCCTGTACTCCACAGTAAGACTTTGTCAGTTGAAGGGATATCATGTTTGAAAGCTTTGATGCTCTACACTGCAACGAACAAAGAAGTGCTTTGTTCTGCAAGTGCCCGGGAGGCTCGGTAATACACACGTGTTCAGTAAGACCTGTGTGTGTGTGTGTGTGTGTGTGTGTGGCTGTTGTTTGAGCCAATATCCAATGAGTCATTGTGAACCTGTGGCTCAAGGGGGAATATCTACCATTCAACTCAAAGAGAGAGAGACCGATCTGTAGCCCTAAAGCCAGAAATTGTGGATTAAGTTAGTGAATACATGTTTACTAAGTAATCAGTATTTGTAACAGATTACATTTTAAAAGTAACCCTCCCAACCCTGCGAACTCCACTACTCAAGAGGGCGATTAAACCAGTGCCATTAAACCAGATGTTTGATTTAAGTAGCTAGTTGTAAACATGTTAACAGTTTAACCAACTTCGGCTAACTTGTTCAGAAGATTTTCGGCCAACTGTTGCCACGCCATGACAACAGATAACCTGAAAGAAAACAACTGACGGAAGAATTTAAGCTAATTTCCAATATAACGCCCCTAGTGGCAACGCATACTTGCGTCACGATACAAGTTGCAGACCTACAACTTTCCAAAAACATAGTCTACGCGAGAACGTGAACAGAAACGTTTATAAATGCGCACGAATTGCATTCTCGGCGTTACCACTAGCGGAAAACCGATATAACGGTTTCAGCGATTAATCGGTGCCTTTTCGGGGATTTTGGTTGCACAATAAACTGCTTTTGGGGTTTTATTGATACATTCTTGTAGCCTCAATGTCTCTGTGTGTCAGAGGAAGGAAAGACTAAGAATTTACACATTCAATAAATCATTTTATAAAAACTAGCGGTCGAGGAATCGGTTTTCGGCCTTTTCCACCACCTTAGTTATCGGTTGACCTCTAGTTACCACAAGAGGCTAGTTAGTTTAACTCGACATGCTTATAGCTAGCTATCTGAATAACAACACGTCCGATTTATTGGCACAAATGTTTTGAGGTAACTCTATCGCCCCCTTGAGTACTGAGGTTTGTTAACACCACAGTAACGCATGTACGCAAGTATGTAAAGCGGGATGCGCAGTTGCAACGCATTTTACAAGCACTCACGTCAACGTTCATGTAATGGCATAGAGAACGTTCCTGGTATAACATGTACAGAACGTTACGTCACTCAAATCTGACTCGGTTTCCTTCAGTTCAAACAAGCTCCTCCCCGCAAAATTCCCTTTAAATCTTCAGCTTTCCTTGGAGTATTTTTCAGTCAGCGCCATTAAGATCAAATGAGGGTTCCCCAGAGTTCTCCAAATCAAAGATCTCTGCAGGAACGGCAGTTAAACTGGACATCTCACCTCCTGCAGGAGATCGGCCTGCTCGATGGCTTTCAGAACGTTCTTCTTCGACGTCTCCTGAGCTTCTCCTCCCAGCAGGAACTCGTCCAGGATGAAATAGGCCTTCTCAAAGTTAAAGATGATATCCAGCTCGCACACCTGAGTTGGGGAAGAGCGTTCATTGTGTTTAACAGCCTGATAAGACTCTCGAATATACGCGCGCACATATCGGAGGAGACTTACACTGCCGAAGTATTTGTCAAGCAGCTCGACATATCGATGGATGATCTCCAAGGTGATCAGCTCGTTGTCTTGATCTTCAATGGCACAGCAGAAATACAGACTGGCGTATCTATGACAACATAAACAACAGCTGCGATTTAAGTACACAATCATTAATTGCATCAAATGCGTTCTATACGTTATATTTAGTGGTCAATCGATGGATTTTCATATATAATATTATACAAATGATTATTATTTATACACCAACTGTCCTACTGGATTATGGTCCAATGAATGTGTGTTTTAATAAGATCGTATGTTAATGGTTTCTGTTAACACTTCATTTATCTTTGCATTCTTCTCACACAAAGTCTCTGGAGGTGTTTTACGCTGTAGATACAAAACAACCGGTTGAATAGAGTTATTTGTTCGGGAATCAGACTTGAAGCACTGCGATTCGAGCTGTAGATTCAAAAGAGCCAGTTCAATAGAGTCATTGGTTTGGGAATTGGACTACACTGGCCACAGCATATGTTTCGAGCTGTAGATTCAAAAGAGCCAGTTCAATAGAGTCATTGGTTTGGGAATTGGACTACACTGGCCACGGCATATGTTTCGAGCTGTAGATTCAAAACATCCGGTTGAATAGTTATTTGTTCGGGAATCAGACTTGAAGCACTGTGATTCGAGCTGTATATTCAAAAAGAGCCAGTTCAATAGAGTCAATGGTTTGGGAATTGGACTACACTGGCCACGACGTGTGTTTCAAGCTGTAGATTTAAAACAACCGATGCTAAAGAAATACTTAATTCAGTATATTATTTGTAATTTTTATATGCATATTTCAGCATGTTAGTATGTTTCATCCCCATCATAATTGAATCCTCGTTTTATTTTATTTTTACCTTACAGTGTAATTGTATGAATTGCATAGACGTACTTTTGTAGTATTACGGTTCACTTGCATTATCAACGGAGTCTGTACAATATAATATAAAATAATAAAGTCTTTCATTGTGGACTCATTACAGCCATATCACAAGTTTCACCTCTTAAATTGATAAGTGTAGTACAAAACAAACATTAATAGTAGATAAAACACTTGAATAATCATATTATTGAGTGATTGCAGAGAGTCCCTGTTCTCTTTAAGCGTAGTGTCAGAAAAGCATTATAAGTGTAAGATTCATTCATTCAAAATATGTAAATATAAGTGTTGTTTATCTTTATCAAAGCAAGTACTATTTCAGATTTAAATATTAAATAGAATAACATAATATCAACATGAAAATAGCACGTTATGACTCCGGCTCTGAATATCTCCTGGACATGATCACATACAGGCGATGTCCAGATAAGGTCAAATCTTGAGATTCATCCGATAGAAGAGCAATGCCGAAACACGACTGACGTAAAGTGTTCTTACGCAAACTGCTTGCAGTTTTAAGTTTCAACCACAGGTGTCGCTAGAGAGCACAAAGTTACGTAGTGCAGCTTTAAGTTAGACAGACCCCCCCCCCCCTTTACTGGCTAGCTGCGTTCAATGTAATGAACGAAAATTAAATAGTTAATAAAAAAAAATAAAAAAAGTGAATTAAAAAAAATATATATTTTGTGACAATTGTGTATATATTCTGGATAAACTCATTGGGGTTTGACTATGTGATTAAGCATTCCTGCTTTCAACCACGATGACCTTAAAAACCCCTGTAGGTTTCGAGAGATCACGGCTAAATTCCTCACGATATTAAAAACTGAACAAAATGAATGTGCAGTACAGAAGACCCTTCAAGTGTTTCTCTGGAGCTCTGCTGCTGGATATGAAACAAGCTGAATGATAAATTAAACGTGCATACACGGCCCCAACTCTACAGAACACAAACAGCACACGAGCCACAGTGTGCTAATAATAACCTGCTCATTTCAGCTATGCCATAAAACACAATTAAATATCTTACAGCGTAATAAATCTGTCTGCCGATTTTGCATTCCACTCTTGTTCTCTGGCGCACACATTTGGCGTAAAATAGGGCCATGATACCTCAAACCTTGTTGAGAATCCCATAGACTTGCATTGAAGGAGGGGCCCGAGTCGTATCTAGAGACCAGAATATCTTGCGGGTGAACCCTTTTGACTTGGGCCTGCAAGTCATCACCTAGCAAGCACCCAAAACACCCTGGTAACCGCATAGCAACATGCTAAAACCCATCAAGAACGCGCATTAGCGAGCGCCAAAAACACCCTGGCAACCGCATAGCAACATGCTAAAACCCATTCAGAACGCGCATTAGCGAGCACCCAAAACACCCTGGCAACCGTATAGCAACATGCTAAAACCCATCAAGAACGCGCATTAGCGAGCGCCAAAAACACCCTGGCAACCGCATAGCAACATGCTAAACCCCATTCAGAACGCGAATTAGCGGGCACCCAAAACACCCTGGCAACTGCATAGCAACATGCTAAAACCCATTCAGAATACGCATTAACAAGCACCCGCTAGCATTGCAGCTGCTAGTTTTGCACTTACAAAGAGCAATCACAGAGGAGTTGTCTGAAATATTGTAATTCTGGCTGTATTATCAACTCAAATATTTAATAAAAAGAATAATTACACTGTTTGCACAGGTGAGATGTTTATGGGTCAGTGTGTGTGTGTGTGTGTGTGTTGTTTCTCAGGTCACCATGTCTGGCCCTCTTCTGCTACCATGGAAACAACATCATCTCAACACTCCCATCGACTGAACGATCGCTTTCATGAGGAATCTCAGAGAGACTGTTGTGTCTCGGTCAGAGCAGCAATGCATGCTACGTCGGTGGTTCAGTTTTAAAAATATGTGTGAACATGACCCTGTTTGCCCCATCTGTGATCAGATGACCCCATCTTTCTCATTCCAAAGAAGAAAAAAAACAGGTCCCATTCATCAAAGCCTTCAGTGTGCACTTGGGGCACATTCAAATTCCTAAAGGAATAAGTATCCCTGTTAATTATTTTGTGGCCGTGCATGACTAATTTTTACGTTTGCATTACATAAACATCATCTACAAGCTTTGTTGGAGCGGGATCAAGCTGCACAGTAGCTCAACTGAGAGAGCATTGCACTTGTGATGTAAAGGACCGGGATACGAGTCCAGAAGAGCACACGAGTCGACACGTGAGCCCAAAGTTTCATAGAAGCGCCGCAAAATGTTGTGAATTGCATCCTGCCTCTAACATTTGCTTTTTATGACACTATTGGTTAGGATTAGGTTTAGGGTGGCTGGTTTTGTTGATTTAAAAGTCGATTGAGCATTAACCTTAAAAACCTCATCTCTTTGGGAGAACGTTTAACCCGCTTTTAGCGCCACACAGTGGACATTTCACATCAGAACTGCCGTGATTCGTGCAATGAACCACATAATATTTTGCAAAATTGTCAACGCAGTCACAGAATTTTCAGCGATCCCTTATTTTTCAACCACCTGTCATAGAGACCACTTTTCACTATCCAATCAATTACAGATGAAGAAAATCAAGTCCAGCACTTAAGATTAAGATTCACCTTGTCATTGTGCAGAGTACAGGTACAGAGCCAATGAAATGCAGTCGTTTTTGTATATCCCAGCTAAGCTGGGGTCAGAGTGCAGGGTACCCATGAAACAGCGCCATTGGCAGATTGGGTCAAGGGCCTTGCTCAAGTGCCCAACAGTGGCATCTTGGCGGTTCTGGGGCATGAACCCCCGACCTTTCGGTCAGTAACCCAGAGCCTCAACCGCTGAGGTTAATGGGTTGAGAATGTCGTCTCATGTTGACATTATGCCACAAATGCTGTAGACTGAGCTTAACTTGTATTGAACCCGGAATATTCCTTTAAGAACATCCTGTGCAAATCCCAGAAACCAAGTGCAAGAATGCACTGCTTTGACTAAAGTCAAGTTGTTCTCTGATAAATCAGTAGCTAAGATGTAATTCATTAACCTCTATCTTTGAGTTTAATTATACACACACACACACACACACACACACACACACACACACATTTACTCAGAGTGATGTCACCGCATTTGTCAAACTTGCTTCAGTTCATGACATAAAAGAACCAATAAAACACCATTAAAGTACTTTATTCCAAGCCACTTGAAGATGTGCGATAGCTCTGTAGATGACAGTAACTACTGATCACTACTGTAATCGGACTACATCCAACACTACAAATACCTTAGTTAAGTTATAGTTGATACAGCCACACTGACCTTTTATACACAATTTTAAGGTCTCTCCACTCCAGGAAACTGCACATCTTGGGCTTTCGGGCCAAGACAGTCTGCACCAGCTCCCGCGTGATTTTCTTCTTCTCCTTGTCGGACAATGGCACGTACCATTTCTGCAAACGGAGCTTCCCCTGTCTGCTGAACAACAACATGAACTGCATCTGCGGGGACAACAGGAGACGACGAGAGAAGACAGATCAGAGAGAGGTTGCATGTTCTCTAAAAGGATTACCAGCAGACACATGTCGCCATGTGACATGCATGAAGCTCAAAGCAGAACGGAGTCATCAAACCCGCTATCAAACATGATGTGAGATCTTTACACCCTCATGCACACCAGAACAAAGCAATACAATAAAACAAATTACCCTTAAATGATACTAAATCCCTAAATCTATGAAACTGCACTCGTAATGGGGTTCAGCTGGACTAGACCTGCCCAGACTTGATTACTGCCAGCCCTGTTCAATCAAATCAACATTTACATTTATGCATTTGGAAGATGCCAAATTTTTATCCAAAGTGACTTACAGTGCACTTATTACTGGGACAATCCCCCCGGAGCAACCTGGAGTTAAGTGTCTTACTCAAGAACACAACGGTTGTGGCTGTGGGGATCAAACCAGCAACCTTCTGATTACCAGTTATGTGCTTTAGCCCACTACACCACCATTCCATATCTTTCGACCAAAGTTTAAAGAAATTCCAGAAACTATGAGGGAAAAGGTGACTGAAATACATCAGTCTGGTAAGAGCTACAAAGCGGTTTCAAAGGCTCTGGGACTCCAAAGGACCACAGTGAGAGCATTATCTCCAAATGGAGAAAACTTGGCACAGTAGTGAACCTCCCCAGAAGTGGCCGTCCTTCCAAAAGTTCTCCATGAGCACAGCGACCACTCATACTGGAAGTCACAAACAAGCCAAGGACAACATCCAAGGAACTGCAGGCCTCTCTTGTCTGAATTTTGCACACCTTGATGATCCTCAAAGCTTTTGGGAGAATGTTCTGTGGACTGATGTGTTGAAAGTGGAACTGTTTGGAAGACAGGGGTCCCGTTACATCTGGCGTAAATCAAACACAGAATTACAGAAAAAGAGCATCAACATACTGTCAAGCATGATGGTGGTGGTGTGATGGTGTGGGGATGATCTGCTGCTTCAGGACTTGCAATAATTGAGGGCAACATTAATTCTGCTCTCCTAGAAAATCCTAAAGTTGAACGTCCGGTCATCAGTCCGTGAGATGAAGCTCAACTGGATTATGCAGCAAGACAATGATCCAAAGCATAGGAGTAATTCCACCTCTGAATGACTCAAAAGAAGCACAATGAAAGTTTTGGAGTGGCCTAGTCAAAGTCCTGACTTGAACCCTTGAGATTGAGATGCTGTGACAGGACCTTAGATGGGTAGTTCATGCTCGAAAACCCTCCAGTGTTGCTGAACTAAAGCAGTTCTGCAAAGAAGAGAGGGACAAAATTCCCCCACAGTGTTGGGAAAGACTAATCTCCAGTTATCGGACACGTTGGGTTGCAGTTGTTGCTGCTAAAGGTGGCACAACCAGCTGTTAAGTTTAAGGGGGCAGTTAGTTTTTCACATGGGTGATATAGGTGTTGGATAACGATTTGCTTCAATAATATATATAAGTACATTTTGATAAGAAAAAACATATGTAGTTTAAGATCTGTAAAAGTTTATAATGTACTCATTTTAAAGAACTTCAACAGCCTATATAGATTGATATTGCACATAAATACAATTCAAAGGAGATTTATAACGTTTAAATATACTATTATATTAATACACAAGATAATAATAATAATAATATTGATAGATAATAAATATGATCAAACATGTTTATGTGCTTAACCTGAATATAATTAAAAAAAAAACTATTTTAATTTAATTAATTTTTATTTTATTGTAACACTTTATATATTTTTACACATTCCTTATAAATAAATACAATAAAATTCTATATGAATTTAAAGCATTTCTAGTATATTATTATGCTAATCTAATATACTACATCATAATATATATATTTATATTATCAATTAATCAAACATGTGCATGTGGCATTACCAATTCACCATAATAAATATATTCTGATAAAAAAAAATATATATCATAAAGCGTTTTTTATATATTATATATAAAATATATTATATAAAGTGTTATATATATTTTAGATATTGCATATAAATACAATACAATTCAGTATAAAATGAAAGCATTCTAAAATACTGTTATATTAATGCACTAATCTAATGTATTAGATTATAATTATGCTAATATTATTTATTATATAGATTATATATGATCAATATAATCAAACATTTGTATGTGGAGTTACCAACGAACTTCATTAGCAGTTATTAACAGATCTCGGCGTTATCGCTACTGATATTACAACTATAATATACATTTTATAATATAAATGAGATAAACCCCCCAAATTCAAAGAACATAGCAACAGACTTTGCGTTAAGCAATGAGGAAATTCCTATTTAAATAAATTCATTCATGTGTTTAAACTTAAATCTGGCAATAAACATGTGATCTCCAGCGCATGCTGGTGCTTACAGTCACTCGTGACCTTTTTCCAAATTTAACGGATATAATGAAACATGACGTACCTTTATAAAGAAGTCAGTGTGTAAATGAAGAATGGATTTACATGAGTTCAGGATTCACAGTGTTTCGCGTCTTGTGTACAATCGATGCCAAACAGCGTCAGCTGATGACTCTTTACTCATTGGTCGGAGGATTCGTTTGGAGATTTTTGATTGGCTCATAAATACCGTTATTCCCCGCCCACTCCGGCATCTGATTGGTTGATTCTTGCGGCAGTCAGCGATGAAGTCACACCTTCCCTCAGTGTTGTTGGAGGGCTCGTGAGCCTGTAACCGTTTAGCAATAAACACCAGGGTCACATTTTGTGTTCAGTCTGAATCTGGTAAACACGTTAAATCTGCTAAATCCGAATTGCTTATGTGATAAACACTAATTCACATAAATATATTTGTATTGGCACTTTTGAAGATGAAACAGTAAATCAGTTGGGATTTATACTGCACTGAAAAAAACACAATTGCTTCATACCGCATGTAGCATATTCCGAGTGTTTTTTTTTATTTTTATAAATATGCAATATATTATGTTTTTAAAGATACTTATTGTATTTTCGTGGAGCAACCAAGGTTTTCTCCCATTATGTAAATTTACACTATAGCGTCACCTAGTGCTGAATCTCTAGCAAGTGTTGAGATGTCAATGTTACAGAGCAAAGTCCAAATTAAAATTAAACCTGTTAAACTGAATGTTTACAGTTTAAGAACATTTATTAAATTAACAATGTTTTGGAAAAGCAGCAATAAAGTGTATTTAAATAACTGCACACAAATTATAGAGTGACACACCCAGGATGGAGAGGTTCAACTGAGTGGGGGTGGGGCCTCCTCTAGCTCCGCCCCTGGGGCACAGAGATGGTGATTCGATGTTCAGAGTAAACTCACATCCAGAGCAGCATATAAAATGTTTACATTAAAAAAAAAAATAATAATACTAATACTTCATTACTCCATTTGAGACATGTGCGAGTCATTTGTATTTCCCCCTCGGCTGTAAAGAGCATGAAACCCGAAAAGCGGTTATATTTTATTACGGGCTGCTGTTGCCAGGCAACTCCCGGAGTGCCGTGAACTGAGGAGAGTTGCCTAGCAACACAAGACGCTAAAACTCCAAATGATACAATACATGAGTGACTAGGTTTAGAGGTTATGCCAAGCCTTTTATTATTTCCGTGAGGGTTGCTTTTTAGTAAAGTTTGTGCACTAAAAACATTCAAAGTTATATACACACACACAAAATATTTCCACCCTGGTTCAGACCCTCTGCAAAGTCCCTTTCAAGGCAAGTCAGTCCACTTGGTAGCCATCTTTAGAACCCTTCCAGTCAGCCATTTTCATGGTCAAGCGGTATAACAGTACAGCCATCTATTTGGAATGGGGAAAGACCGAAATCTCCAAAGCAGTTGGTTAAAATAGAAAACATTTTAAAATCAGACAATATCATACATTGTACTACTTTAGCTCAAAGCCATTTGATGTTGGTCAAGCGATTGCACATGCTTCAGTTTTCTGACAGGCAAGGAGGATTGCGGTTTTAATGAAGGCAGGACTTCCTTTTCTACATCCGTCAGATGATCTAAGGTCTCCCATTCATTTGGATACCGTAGTCCATCTTGGATTAAATGGTCTCTGCCCTCTATCAGAAACACTTGCTGCTTCTCATTTAAGATGACCTTAAACACACAGCTTTGATTGGCTTGTCCTCCTTGACTGACCTGGGCTACAAAAGTGACTGGTAAAGTAGGCGTTGATGTGTTGAGGCAGTCGGATGTGGATTTCTTCCATAGTGTGACTTCACATACGTGGAGGAAATGGAAAGTGCTGTTTTGGCAGCTGGGTTTCAACAAATGCCTTTTAAACGCAGGAAGTTTTGAGTTCTGAAAACTTGACAAGACAGCAAGTCAAAGTACACAGACTTCTTGTATCAAAAGATCTGAGTCCTCCTGTCGATCCATTTAACAAATACATACACTACAGAAACAAGTTTAGTCTACACAGATAAGGTAGTCAATATGCAATCTTTTTAAAACAATATCTTTATTCATAGGAAGAATTTACAGGTCTTTAAAATAATAAAAGATCAGAGCCAATATCGCCAGTGGTCACACGTTTGTCCCGGAGCGCCCGCAAGGCGGCGGTGTGGAGCTCGCGCTGAGTGATGACACGCCTCCGGTTGAACTTTGAAAGTCGCGCGGCCTCGGCGCCCACCTGCGCATGCGCGCCTGTCAACAGCCTCATCACTGCGACCGTGTCAATAACAGCTGCACTGAACTACAGGAATACAAATTATTCAAGTCAAATTGATAACTCATACAGAAAACACCCATTATTAACTAGAACTTTGGATTGTGGGGAGACCAGGACTATATCTGCTACGAAGTCCACAGATTCCTTTTCTCTAGGTTGTCATTTTGTTAAAAAAAAGTGAATGCATTTTAAAGTTCTATAAGTGTGTAAATAGCGCAGACATCCCCAATATAAGAGTAAACACCACTATTAGAAACTCTGGGATTTTAGTTGCGTAATACTTCCACCTTATGCTTCAACACACCTTCTCAATCTTGTAGATATAAGCAGAATATGCCAGGGTGCTCCGCTTACGAGTCCAGCCTGTTCTTCTGGATATCTTCTGCAGGGAACGGTGTCTCCTGATAGATGTTTTCATGATTAATGCCGTTCACAAGAAAAGTTATAATGCAGAAGTGCGCGCGGATGAGCTTCACTGGGAGCTTTTCCTTCAACACATATAGATGTGACTGAACTCTGAAGATTAGTCTCATCACCTGCACATATAATGGTGTCCTCACCTCACTCAGGTGAAGAAGTTTAGGGTTAATTAGATCTTACTTGCATATGATTGCTACCAATCAGTGTTAAGACGTTCAGACAGACTTCTATTGTATTTGTTTCTGTGAGGTAGAGTTATATTGTGATCTGAATGTTATCTTGATTTATTTCATTTACAAATTAGATCGCTCAATCATTTCTCAATCCTGTCCTGGAGTAGCACTTACACTATACATTTTGGATGTCTTCCTTATTTGACATACTCAAGATCAGATCTCAGATCAAGGGTAAAGAGATAATCAGTAGAATCAGGTGTGTTGGATAAAGGAGCCATCCAAAATGTGTAGTGTAAGTGCTACTCCAGGACAGGATCGGGAAACACTGGTTTAGATGTTTCCCCTGAGATCTCCACCATCCATCCATCGTCAACCGCTTATCCTGTGTACGGGGGGTGGAGCCTATCCCAGCATTGGGCGTAAGGCGGGGTACACCCTGGACAGGTCGCCAGTCCATCGCAGGGCCACACATAGACAGACATGAGATCTCCACAATGTCTCAAAATAAATATCTATATACCAAAGTGCCCTCAATATTCTCCAAGACCAAATGATCTGAGCTACAGTTACATTGTCCACATTTGAACATCTGATATGAAAATGATACTTCCATTAAACACAACTGAGAAGTCCATTATAGAGAGAGGAAGTGATGAAGGGCAGAACGGGACGCTTATTGGCTGTATGGAGTACAGTGGATTACAGTAATGTGAACTTGGACATCCTGTGTGTGTCTCTGCTGGTCTTCACTCAAGGTACACAGTGTGTGTGAGTGTTTTATGAGCTGCTTTGTGGATGAATGAATGAATCGGTGTGTTTTGGTGGTCATTTCCAGGAATTTGACTGTCTGGTTATTTGGGGCGGCTGTGGCTCAGGTGGTAGAGCGGGTCGGCTGCCAATCGCAGGGTTGGTGGTTTGATTCCCGGCCCACATGACTCCACATGGCGAAGTGTGCTTGGGCAAGACACTGAACCCCAAGTTGCTCCCAATGGCAGTCTAGGGCCTTGCATGGCAGCTCTGCCGTCATTGGTGTGTGTGTGATTATTTGGATTTTGGCAGATGCTCTTTATGTAAAGTACTCATTTACTAGATGGCAAATAATCTTGTTGTTTCAACTTAATAAAAAGTACGTGTTCGTGCTGACTTAAGAGGGAACGTTCTTTAAACAGAACATACAAGTTGGCTTAAATCAAAATAAGTTGTTAAATAAGCGTAATGTCTTTTTTTAAGTAATCTTGACATTCTTATCTTAATCAACATCATTCAAATACTCAAAATGAATGTAGAAGTTCAATGACTTTTGTCACGAGTTAATTATATTGATAAGCAAAGAATTAATTAGGGCTATCCATTGTAAATGGTCAAATAAACTGCCATTTGATGGTAAATGATGTCAGATGATGATCAGAAACATTGGATCCCTTATACAGACTTAAAGGGATATTTCACCCCCCAAAAATCGAATTCTCTCATTATTTACTCGCCCTCATGATATCCCAGTAGTGTATGACTTTCTGTCTTCACCAGAACAAATCTGAAGAAAAATATCTCAGCTCAGTAGGTCCTTAAAATGCAAATGAATGGAGGTTTCTCTTTTGAAGCTCCAAAAATCACAGACATGTCTTTAAAAGTGACACGATCACTTTTGGTGCAAAAAGATCAATATTTAAGTACTTTTTTAACTCTAAATCATTGCTTCCGGTCAGGAGCGGTACGTGCATGTACCATAATCGCATTAGCGATAGGTTTGTGTACATGTGACAGTGTGTAAGCGTGTGTACATGTCATGATGCGTGTGTGTCAGAAGTTGGAGATGTCGTGGTCTTATGAAGATAATGTGAAGGAAGTGAAGGAGAATCAAACACCGACGGACTGCAGCTGTGACTGTCAGGCCACTCGACCCACCGGAACACCAGCGACCTGGACCACCATCAGCCCCACAGCATCCACACACAGCTGATCCCTCTAATGCATGCCGGGTCGTGGGTGTGTGGGTGCGTTGAGAAGTTCCATGGAAAAGACACGCAAGGTCATGCCTTGAGTGCCAGTGCTACTTGTTACTGGGGAGATTGTGCACTTGGCAATCAGTCTGAGTATGCGTGTGTGGCACGGCCACCTTCAGAAAAGAGCACATTAACTGATTCAGAGGATGTTGCCAAGAAGCTTTAGAGTGATTACATGAGTAACGATCATCCGTGATGCATCAGCGGCTAATACAAATGACACATGAACAACACATCACCTCAGCCTGCTAAAAGAGACATTTACATTACGAATAAACATTAACAGACACGGACGATAAGAGCTAGGGTGTCTGTTTTAAGGAGTAAATGAGAGACAAACTGGGTGGGAAATCAGGGAATGTGCAAGAAACCAAAGAAGAACCCAGTGTGATGCTACAGTATGCCAGTACATAATCTCATTACTAATGCAGAAATGTGTGATGCCCAGATTACAGGGCCTGAAATAGCGGGGGTCATTCCTGGAATTCGGTGTATTAATTTCATGCATGCTATGTGGTCTTCTGTCCTACACCACATGAGGAACAGTGGTCCCATTTCTTTAGTCGTCCTGTGACGGGGTTCAGATATTCAGTACATTTATGAATACTTTAACAAACATCTGGAATAGTCAATATATTACACATTACAAATTCTACATATTTACTTGCAAGGTTGGGAGAGTTACTTTTGAAATGTATTCCAATACAGATTACAGATTACATGCTGTAAAATGTAATTTGTAACATATTCTGTCAGATTACTCAAGGTCAGTAATGTAATCTAAATACTTTGGATTACTTCTTCAGCACTGGTGGATTTTTTTCACTTGTTTGACAATAAAAACTCAAAATACACATGTTAAAAATACATTCTCTGAAAAACCCAAATATCGTATGCAGTGTTGTTTCTAACTGATCTTGTTTTAAGGATTTTTTGATATTTTTACAGGAAAACAATACAAAAATTATTATGAAGAATATGATTTTTGCCCTAATATCAAAGGTCTTACTAGATAAAAATACATTATGATCCAACGTGAGTTTTCTTGATAAAAAAATATGATCGTGTCTGGTAACATGTGCATGTAAAATGGCTAGAAAGAGCATTTTAGCTTAGTGTAAAGCTAACAATTGTAAGTAACACATCATCAGAAAGTGTTTCACTGCTGTTCAAATGCACTTTGGATCACATCATTTATATGTATAAATGTTTTCCATCTGAAAGGACTAAATATTAAATGAAACAAATGACAATAAAATGCAAAGTAATCTCTTCAGTAATCAAAATATTTTTTGAATGTAACTGTATTCTAATTACCAATGATTTATATTGTAACTGTAGTGGAATACAGTTACTTATATTTTGTATTTTAATTAAGTAATCCCGTTACATGTATTTCATCACTCCCCAACCCTGAATTCATGATACCAGCACTGTCATGACTGAAAATAGCATCCCGAGAGTTTTCCAAAGATGGCCGACAGTGACTGACTTGCAAGGCTTTGGACAGGCCTTTTCTGTGTTTGTTTACATTTGAATTTTTGACAGTTGGAGTTGGAATGCTAATTAACGAGCATTCCGCTGGCCCATTTGAACATACCTTCAATGCAATTCTATGGAATTTTTCAGATTTTTGCTCATCCATTGTGTAAAAACCATAAAAGGGGGCATCTGGCCGACGAAAGGGTGCATTCTAAAATTCAAAACAATTGTTTTCAATGAAGGTACGCTTATCGCCGCTGCCGCTCAGCCTCTGTCGGCAGGGGCCAGCTACGACTCCGGAGGCTGCTCAAATTGCTGCCGAGCCATTAAATTCAACCCAAATCATCATCAAAGGACATAGATTATTTACTCTAGCATTGTTCATTCTTGAAGAAGGGGAAAACCTTGGTACATTTTGTGTGTACTATTTCAGAACAGTCTGAAGGTCTGTACGGGGTTTGGTTGATAGTTAGAGTTGGTCTTGGTTTAGGGATTTTGAAAAAACAAAACAAAAAACAAAGTTTGTAGAATATCTTGTATATTGGCACTGTCAAAACAACATAATAAAAACTGATAACCAAAATCTACCTCTAAAATCAATAGGCAATGATTAGTTTATTGGAACTTGTATGTTTTGAGATCAAGTCTATAATAGGTAGAGATGTAAGCTTAGATTTAATAAATGAAATATTTAATAGATGTTATCAATTACTTACTGGTTTGACATTAAAATCCACAAAAATGAAAAAGTCAGTTTTCACTTTGTCTGAAATGAGAACTGAATTGAAGCTACATATATGTTTTATGAAGCAGCATTGTGTATCACAGGTGTAAACATTACACATTTGGACAACCAATGGACTGTTAGTATATGTTAGGACTGTATATAAAATCAGTAAATCTGAGCTCACTTTTGTTTGTGTTCAACTTTATTCAAGTGTTAAAACATCTTATGGTTCCTTAAATAACAATTTAGCTAAAAAAAAAAAAAAAAAAAAAATGGTAACATCAAATCTTCTCAGTTTGAAGAATAGGGGAGACCGGGGCTGGTATATATATTTAGGGTAAATTCATTTTTGAAAGTCATTTTCTGTATAGGCACAAAGAAAGTCTTGATTACAAAAAGATATGGAACATTTCCACTATTATTGCCACTATTATTATGGGGGGTGGGTAGAGGCCAACAGTTTATTAAACACACATTGTTGACATTAATATTGAAAACACACATTTGTGTAATTGGACTTTTGACCCAATATTTTTACTCAAAAGTTGTTCGTTTGACATGAAAAGTTTGGAGAGAGATATATTCAATTAGCTTTCAGCTTTAGCATAACCGATTTACAGTACACTACAACACGGCAGAATGGATTAGCGGCTAATTCGCCTATTTTATCAGGTTTATGGTCTATATTGTCAATATTCAAGATGATAATTTCCTATATGTCTAAGTTAAAAGTCTCTCAGCAGTGTAATGCAAATTGTTCCATAATTGACATTTCCTGCAGCTTCGTTCCGTGTTTCTAGGAAATCATTGAGTTTGACATCTCGTGTACTGGCTGTTCTTTGTTTAGAAGGATTATCTGGCGAAAGTTAAATGACATATTGCATAAAGTTAATAAATTATTATTTCTCTTCCTCATGTACCTACATACACTGGCTCTATTTCCCTAGAAGCATGTACATATAGCCTCTGCATCTTAAACCCAGATATTGCATGTAAAAGTGTATTTGCAGTGTTCAAAGAACTTCAAACCTGAGGGAATCAGAAAAGTATATTTGGTAAAAATGTATCTTGCTTCAAAAATAAAAAAAGGCATTTTGAAGTCTTAATGCTTAATGTTTTTTTTTTTTTTTTTTTTTTTGCAGTGAGTATATTGATGTCCAGCAGGTGGAGCCACAACATTTCATACAATTTGGTCAGTTTTGGAATGGGTAAAATTTTTTGCTTAAATTTCCATTTAAAAGGCTTGAGCAATTTCACTGGCTGTGATTTTTCTAGATTATTAACAAACCCACACAAGACCCACACAAAACCCAGATAGCGCATTTGTGACGTCTATGCAAAGTGGACGATGCAAGCAATGGCAGCCATTCTGGAATTGGATTGGACATGCTCCAGTTTTCCAAAATCCCACTCTACAAAGACATGCACACCATTATCATCAGAGATGGAGGAATGCTTCTCTATGTCACTGGTAAGAAAAATAAAGTAAATGTGCAATGTGATGTCAGCAAACCCGAATAGTCACACTCATGGGCGTCACTTTGTTCTAAAAAGTGGTGGGGACAGTTTCGGTGTTTGATAACGAATTAATCTGATAACTTGAGCCACACATCTAACACCTTCAGTGCTGGATTTTGTTGAAGATAAATACATGGATCAGTGGGAATTTACTCCAATATGACTGATTGTCTAATGGCAGTTTTCGCCTCTAGTACAATGAGTTCCAGGTTCTAATACACATTTATATAAACGAAGATTGCATCTGTACGTCAGTGGATGTATATCATGAGCGGGGAAACATCTGTTTGCATTTTGCGTTGCTTTTTAGCTGAAAAAGAATTCCGAGCTGCGGAACAGCGGAGCGAGTACGGCCCGTCCCGCCCGCTGTCACTTAACGCTTCTTACAACGGCCGTAACAAGCACTCATCATAACCATGAAAAACTACAAAATCCGATAGCGACAAATGTTGTTTACATGATACAAAATGTGGCTTTAAAAGTCAATATATTGACTATTATTTCTATACTTTATAAACATAAGCCCATCGTTGGCCGACAGTCCACAGCAATCCATTCTGCAATTTAATTCGTAAATTCTGTCCGATATAGGTTTATTTTAAGGGCTTTTCTAAGGATGCATCAATGAATGCTTTTGGAGCGTCTCACTTTGGTTGTCATGCATCACAATCGCCGTTTTTAGGTCGCTGTATCAAGTTAAACGTAGTTTGAAACTTGCTTGAGATCCCTGCATTCAGATTTGCACTTAATCCAGCCATGTTTGAACGTGAGAAAGCATGCTAATCTTGTGCTGTTAGCAAACTCCCGCTAGTGTCAAGCTAGCCTGTGGTTTGTTGTCTGTACAGCAGTTTTGCTTACTGCCCCCTGCTGAAAAGAGGTGGTACTTCAAACTTGATATTAGGAACATTTCATATTATAGGTCGGGGGCATGATTAATTGTTTTCTGTAACACGTTATTTTTATATAATTAATCGTTCTGCAATAACGTGTTAAATGTACAGTCCTAATAATTATATAGTATAATTATTAATAATATACATTTTTCCCATTTTGTTAACAACATTGTTCTCATTTCAGTTTCCCCATACTTTACAGGAGGGTAATCTATCAACGTTTAGCGAATCTAGTCATTAAAAGAATCGGTTCAAAATAGCATCACTATTGGCCGAGGCCCACTTCCATTTCTCCCAGTGGCTTACAGAGTCCGTCACAGCGACAGGTGTGATTTTTCATGGCACCAGCAGGTAAGAGACATTTTCTGTTTCATTCAGTAAAAACAAAAATCTAAAAAATATGACGTTTAAAATAGATTGCATCGCTTTCCAGATGATGCGCAACAAATGTGCGCTATCTGGGAAGCACACAAACAAACGCATTCTTACCGTTAAATACTCTTAATATCTACTGATTTGGACAAATTACTGAAAGACAATGTCATAAGGTACAGTATAATGTAGTCTTATTCTATAGTTATAAAATAAATCGTCTATACATTAATCCTTTGACCTGCTTAGCCAAATGTGACTACAACCAGAGTATAAACTAAAGCCTGCACACACAGTGCTATACATTTATATATTTCCATGTACATATTGAGATATAATCTTAAGACTGTAGTTTTCCAATAACAAAAAAGATACAATTAAGTACATAAGTAATATAAGAAGTGCTATCAAATATTCAAACTTTAAAACAACAAAAATAAAGATTGAGACATGTAGATCTACCCTTAAAGGGATACTTCACCCAAAAATGAAAAAATTGGTCATCATTTTAACTCTTTCATCTCTTTCTATTCAGAGCCGTACTATTTTCTTCTAGCGAACATAAAAGTAGATGTTAGGCAGAATGAAAGATTCAGCATCTTTTGTGTTACACTGAAGAAATAAAATCATACAGGTCTGAAACAACATGAGGGTGATCATGTGGACAAAAAATGACAAAATGTCAATTTTTGGGTGAGCTATTCCTTTAAAATACAAGAAGAAATGGCCCATTAGGGGGCGCTGTGTGTCCGATTTACAGTGCAGTCTCTTTCAGGTCGTTCAGGTTTGGCAAACGCGAGCGGAAGTGACGACTGAAACCATTGGGACCCGGTTTGGAGGTCAGCTGTTCGGGATACGGGTTTCCCTCAGGCCGACCCAGAGCGGTGGAGTGCCAGGTGGACTCCAGGGCCCCGGGGCCCGGATACGCAGCCTGGCGGCCTTTGGAGCTGCCATGGCTGCGAGGCTCCATGAAGCTGCTGCTTTTTGAGGAGGACTGGGTGGGCAGGGGGTAGTGGAGGTCAGTGGAGGTCTGGTTGGAGGACGAGGTGAGATGAAGAAGTTTCCGCAAAGATTTGAGAGGCTGAAAAAGACACAGGGAGATAAATATTAGAAAATGAAAAAAACTGAAACATCCATGAATATTGGCAGGTTTACCCTGACCGTGGGAACCCTTCTTAGCATGGAAGAAAACAGAAATTGCCTGTGAGTGAGTATCAGGTGTCCTCTCAGTGGGCCAGTCCATGTCACGCTCTCTGTCCTGATCTTGGTCGCGATCTCGCTCTCTGTCGCGGCTGCGTTCTCTGTCTCTGCTCCGCGTGCGATGTCTGCTGCCCTGATGACTGTACGACCGCTGTGATTTCTGCATCAACGCCTGATCCGGCCCCTCGCTCGCCACCTGACCAATGACACGTGTTACAGTGCTGTCAATCACCCCGACAGGTGTACATTACAATTAAATACATTAAGAAAGGAAAGAAGAGAAGCCAAGAGAAGATTACCAAACATTCAATTGCTCTCAATTCTCAAAACTCTGGTACCTTCAATGAATAGGGTGGCAATTTCAGGTGGAAAGGGATTTATTTCATTTGTTTTCATATCAAATGGTCTGAGGTTGTTTGAGGTGCTTACCTTAATATGATTAATATGTTGTTTGCCATTTTTGCAAACTTTTAGCAAAAATGTGGAGCACTAATATAGTTTAAACCAGGGATTTTCAATCTGAGGGTCAAAATGAGGTGCTAGTAGGTCCATGAAAACATTTAGAGAAAGTTTTACAAATTTGATGTAATTATTATTTCATTCTGCTTATTAGAAACTATTGCTAACTCTTGGTAGCAATATTTGTTATCAACTTAATACAAAGATAGTTGACTATATTTGTTAACCTGAATAACAATGAACAATACTTTTATAACATTTATTAATTAAAAACATTATTTCAACATTGACTAATATATATTTAATATTAATAAAATGCACTTACAAAGAACAATTGTTTTTATCAATCAACATCTACTTAACCAAGATTAATAAATGCTGTGGATATCACAAACTAACAATGATCAATATTTTTCCAATGTATTCCTTTATGTTAATCTGGAATACTCTATTCTGATTGGTCAATGGCGCCATCTAGTGGTCTGATATTTCTCAGTAACAACCGCACATCTACGGGTATCAGACCGCTCATCCGGGTATTGCGAGTCATCTTTCCTGCTTCTCGGATCACTGTGTGATCTTGTGACCAACAGAACTCCAGCACAATCCGGAGGTGGATTTCAGCTGTTCAGTGCTATGATTAATAATGAAATAATTGGTCATCTGGTCTGTTATTGCAAAATAATCCCCTTCAGGGCGATACAAGGGTTCTCCGCTTCGTGTTGGGGGTCCTGATCACTTTGTCGGGGGTTTATTTTGCTAGAACAACCGGCTGATGTACATTATCCCTTAGATAACAAGGGATGTTACTTATGTGTTACTGTAACCGATGACAAAATAAAAGCCCATTTTTTAATTCCGCAAGTAACATGATGTTTTAAAATCACACTTTTTCTCCCGCAGTATAAATGGGACTATATCAATGAAAATATAAACCATGTAAAATCCCGGGCTGAATTCTCTTCCCAGTCCAGCCCTGGTTTGCGGTTATTGGTAAACTGACCAGTTATTAATCAAAACTGCCTTGTCTTTATGTTACATAAAATTAATAATACTTCTTACAACAAATACATGGGATGTGTATTTCTAATGCTTTTTGGACACTAATTTGTACCATATTCTTGGAAAATTACCAGATTGCTGTATATCAGTCACATTCAAACCACTGATGAACTTTTATAACAACATCAACACCAGATCCAGGACGTCTGTGATTCTGGATAAAAGCATTCCACCACCCAGGTTAGTTTTGAATCTTTATATATACATTAAAATACTGTTTTAGACTTTGTATGACTTCTCTCTATCCATTTCTGTGGCTAAATGAATCTAAATTGCACCAAACATATAAATGAAATCAATGTAAGTATGAACTCAAGTCATTTCAGGGCTGCGTTTCCCAAAAGCAGATCGTATAAACCATTGGCGCCAATGTTCTCTACGATCAACTTAGGTTTGTGACGCTTTTGGGAAACGCAGCCCTGGATGGTTTTTGAGACGAATGACGACAACACAGATCTGGGAACCACTGAGGAGACATGTACTCAGCTCCCCTCCAAATAACCGATTAGTCCTGTTAATTCATGCAACAAGAGCGGTTTAGTTTGTGTTAGAGATGTGATGGCGTATGTACAGTACGAAGACTCGTGTACCATTGGTGTGGCCACTAGAGGGCGTCTTCTCTCAGAGGAGCTGCGTGTGAAGCTCCTCTGAGAGAGACAAAGAGGAAAGAGAGGTTTCCTCATGACGGGAACTCGCTCATCAACGGCGGCTGTCTGCAATACAAGAGACAAAACTCACACAGAGAGGAAAACACACTCACAATGGGCAACAAACACAGCAACAACTCACTAATCAAACCAAGAGCGACAGGGACATGACAAAATATAAGGGTTCAGGAGAGTTTTTTTTCTTTATTTTTTGTTATTAACAATATTTATTGATTCCATTGCATCTGGTTTGGGGTTGTAATGAATGAAATATTATTATTATTATTATTATTATTATTATTATTATTATTATTATATTTTTATAATAATATATACATATGGGGGCCTGGGTAGCTCAGTGACTGTGACGAACACCCCTGAAGTTGTGAGTTCAAATCCCAGGGTGTGCTGAGAGACTCCAGCCAGGTATCTTAAGCAACCAAATTGGCCACGTTGCTATGTAAATTTATTACAAAAATTATTATTTTAAATATTTTATTTAAAAATTTACGGATCCAAAATTTCTATGTAATGATCTCCGAGTCACTTCATTATCACACTTGCCTTGTGACATGGTGCTCCATCATGATGGAAAATGCACGGATCATCACCAAATTGCTCCTGGATCATTGGGAGAAGTTGCTCTTGCAGGACGTTTTGATACCATTCTATATTCATGGCAGTGTTTTTGTGCAGGATTGTGAGCGAGCCCACTCCCTGTGATGAAAAGCAATCCCACACATGGATGGCCTCAGGATGCTTCACTGTTGGGACGACACAGGACTCATGGTAGCGTTCACCTTTTCTTCTCCGGACTATCGATTTTCCAGATGTCCCAAACAGTCGGAAGGGGGCTTCATCAGAGAAAATAACTTTGCACCAGTCTTCTGCTGTCCAATCCTTGTACTTCCTGCAGAATTTCAGTCTGTCCTTGATGTTTCTCTTGGAGAGAAGTGGCTTCTCTGCTGCCCTTCTTGACACCAGGCCACTGTCCAAAAGTCTTCGCCTCACTGTGCGTGCAGATGCGCTCATACCAACCTGCTGCCAATTTTGAGCTCTGCACTGGTGGTGACACGATCCCGTAGCTGACTCCTCAGGAGGAGACAGTCCTGGTGCTTGCTGGACACTCTGGGACGTCCTGAAGCCTTCTTCACTGCAGTTGAACCTCTCTCCTTGAAGTTCTTGATGATCCGGTAAATGGTTCTTTCAGGTGCAATATTCTTTGCACCTGATGTGAGGCCATTTTGATGGTGATATGATTAGTGAAATGATGTTAGCTGGTCATTTTGTGCCAGGACCAGAAAACAGTGAAATTTGGGTTTTTTGTGATGAAGTTCATTTTTTTGGCCAATTAAGCTTTTTGCAATTATTTAAAATGCGTCTGATCACTCCGTTTCTATATTATTGTGCAATGTGAATCAACACCACAACAACTGAAGCAGAAAACTTTAAAATGTATGTCACGATCAATAGTTTTGGCCACGGCTGTAGGCTCTCACAAACACTAGCAGTACATGTGAAGGATACACAAAACTGCACAACTTGAATACATAAAAAGACTCACAGTTTGGGTCTTCTTTTTCTTCTTCTTCATTGATCTGAAGAATCCATGTTTCTCCTTTTCTTTCGACTGTTCAGGTGGACTCATATCCAGCGGCTCAGACCCCGCCCTTGTAAAACAAGAGGCAGTTCAGAGGTCAAACATACAGGAAGCTGATAATAAAGTTGATGCTCCATAGTACCATACATACAACAGTACCATAATACAGTGTTACCATTTAAAAAATACAGTGTTTTATAAAAGTGTGTGTGTGTGTGTGTGTGTGTGTGTGTGTGTATAAAGTGTGTCATCACCAGGGGTCATAGGGCTGTTGGTGTATGTTATGGCCGCTGTCCACCATGACCCCTGAACTCTCGAGGAAGGAGTTATCAGGTCTGGGTGACGGCACTGAGGCAAAAAGAATACATAATGAGTTTTGGATTAGAGTGGGAATAATGCTCCTGGAAAATTCCTCAAAACACCTCCACGGAAGAAAGAGAGTCATAAAGAACATGATGGTGAGTAAATGATGACAGGATTGTCTTTTTTGGGTGAAGTATTACAAAAACAGCTTTTTGTGTTGATGTGTGATTAGACTGACCTCTATAGAAGCTCCCGACCCGGCGTGGAACAGATTCACCGTACATCATGCGGTTCTCTTTGGCTGATCCACTGTCCTCTGCAAGCTGTTCATTATACACACCTCCCTGCGATATACACACATACATACATGCATACAACACACAGACTGGACACCAGTATATTCAACCTGGTCTCTTGGAATGAACATTAACTTCATTTGAATGACAGCAATCCAGTGTGGTTTGTTTTTTGTGTTTAAATATTTTCACATTCAGAATATAGATGTATGGGAAAAAGGAGGCCTTCTGGGCCTACATGGGGGTTCAAAGGTGTCTCCTAACAGAAAATATATATTTTTTTTAAGACTGAATGGACCATTTTTATATTTTCCTTAAAATGAGAATATACAAAAAAAAAACAAAAAAACAATTTAAATAACAACAGTGAAGAATTAAAACACTGTTTGCTTAATTGAAGTATAAATAGGCGTTCCTTGCCACTCATGCCATGATGACATTACAAAATTAGAACAAAAATCTGTTTGTTTATTATGAAAGACTAACATGCTGATTAATGAAGCTAAATTTAGACAGAAACAGTTTTATAGTCTAAAGGCGGCATGTTAACTTGACACAAATAAATATTTCTCTCTAGCGGTGAGCGTGCTTGTTTCCCGCTCCGCGCGCTTAAACACAGGCCGCCATCTTGATTGTTAAGGTTGGATAGATCACATGATTAAAAACGCGTCATAGTTTTCCAAAGCATCCGTTTTCACAGTCCACACCACAACGCGAAAACAGGGTTTTCAAATGTATCCACTTTGGGAGTGCGTTTTGAAAAAGCTCAAATTTCGCGGACAAAAACGTAGTCTCGGTGTGGACGGAAGGCCAAAACGGAGAGAAAAAGATGCGTTTTCAAACGAAAATGTATTAGTGTGGACTAGGCCTTAGATCTCGGTTTGGATTAATTTGTCCTTCAGTCCGGATCCAGACCGGAGTCCGCCTATCTGTACACCTGCTCTAACGCATCTCATTTGAAAAACGATAAATGTTAACACTTGTGTTAAAGACCAACCTACATTTGCACACTTATTCCAATGCAATTAGCTTGCACGGGTAGCTCACCTACCTCACCGGCTGAAGCCCAACCAAGCGCACAAGCTGTCATGTGTAACGAAAGTGTCATAGAAGAGGCAAGAAATTACATCCAGGCTTCAGAATTTTGTTTTAGGACACTATCGGTTAGGATTAGGTGTTGGTTTGGGGTAATGATGTATGTTTTGTTAAACTCTAATTTTATTTTAGAACACTAGCTTTAGGTTAAAGTTTTAGGAGGTACGTTTTACTCATTAAAACCTCCATCTAATACTCACATTAAAAGCCTCGTCTGATTATGGCATAATTTTACTCACTTTTGGCGCCCCCTGCAGGACAATTCACTGGGAATTTGCAGCCAAACGTGTAATAAGGCATGTCATTTAGTTGCAGTAAATGTTGCCACGGTCACATAATGTTCATGAGACCAGGCTGAGTATATAATACCATACGCTTCCTGAAACAAGTCTTTCCAGCTTCCCCTCTGCAAGATCTACACACACTCCAAACGAAAAGAAACAAAACTGAAAAGCAAATTGCAAAAGCAAACAAATGGGAGCAGAAAGAGGAAGACAGAGATATAGAGAGGCAAAGACAGTGCAAAGGAAAAGAGAAAGCACAATGGGCGGACCTCGCCTTTTTGCCGTGGCGTGTGAAAGGCGGCAGTGTTGTCCCGTGTGGACTCCTGGATTAAAGGTCGCGTGTGGCTGACTTCAGCAGCCGTGGGATCGCTCTGTGCATGGAGAGATGAGAGCAGGTGAGGCATAAAGCTCCTGGCATACATTCGTACCAGCACTCAGACATGTAGGATCTTTGCCAAAACCCAAGTGAGCTGCCTACCTAGGCATCATAGGTAATGTATCCAAACAAAAAGGTACAAAAATAATGCCCAGGAAGTTACCTTATTTTGGTACAAATTTTCAGTCACAATTCATCTCTATTTTGGAAAGCTGAAAACATAATGGTCGATTTTTTCCTTTTGCTGTTGGAGCCACTGGGAATGCAAAAATTATATTTTCTGTAGTCTCCAATGCACTGCACCTCTATAGAAGTTTACTCTGCTATAGAGTAGTGGCCTGGTTGATAAGGAGGGTAGAGTCACATGGGGTAACCTCCTCATGGCCACAATAATGTGTGGTCTCTGTTTCCTTCAGCGTTTTAACCATTCACACGTTCCAGTAGGATCTGCATTAGCATGTTGCTAAGCTAAAAACTCGATATTCTAATCTAGTCACAAAAAATTAACAGAACATACCAGTATTCAGATGTTCCCTGTATGGTTGTGCCTAAAAGTGTATCGCTCGGTTAGCTTAGCAACATGCTTATGGCTCTAACGGAACCAGTGGTGAAACTTAGGCAAATGTATTTTTTCGCTTGACATGGGGAGCACCATATGTCCCGTGCATGTGAGTGACTGTTGTCATGTGGGATTTTGGAGAAGCGTTTGCTTTTTTCCAATGAGAGTCTACGGGAGTAATGTGTGTACGAGTCATTTCAAACTGAATTTTAATTAAATATAAAAACAATCCAAAATATGAAAACAATTTAACAGTGACACGAGGTACCCTGAGAGGACACACATTGATGGCAATCTCATTCATGCCTATGGGAAGTTCTGCAAAGCTTGTAAGAGCGAGTAATGGTAGCCAAGGAGGGTGGAGCTTAGGGAAGGGTCTGTTGCAGTCTGATGTACCTAAAAACGTTTGCAATCACATACTTGCGTCAAGTATACTTTGGCCTTCGAACAGCATAGATTCCTAGGTTGGTTTATGCTGGTTAGTACTGCCTAGGTGCTGGTATCGATGGCAAAACTTAGGTGGTTGGCAAAGGATGTCTTGTTTGAACAAGCTTTAAAGCTTGTTGGGGACACCAGTACCTCATGGTGAAGACCAGCATTCAAAACAAACATGTGCTGGAAAGGCAGCTTACTATGGTTTGGAAGAGTCAGAACATTTACAATCCACATATCCAGAGTTCATCCAGACGAACCACGGGACACACTCTACACATGTCATACCGCTCACATGCACCAGGAAGCATGCTGAAATGCTTTGAGCAAGCAAAACACACAGAGAGACAAACATAAAACTCTAGAAAGGAGATTGGACTGACCCTGATGTTGTCTAATCCTGCGTCACGTGAAGCAGAGCTGCCCGTGTGTCTCGGCAGGGTACGATGCTGCAACTGCGGAGTCAGGAGCTGCAGACTGCTGGCCCTGGTGGGCATCCCCTGTGCCACCGCTAAACCACCCCCCTCAACCCCGTGGGGTCTCCCTCGTTCCCGCTTCACATACATAGAATGTCTGTGTGGCCGTTGCTGGGAGGAGAATGGGCTGGTATAGCCCATGCCGTAGGGGAACTCATGGGGCGATGAGAGAGAGAGACCTCCACCTCCAGGGTCAAGCGCATCAGCCGCATTACTGTCATTTTGTTGTTGGCTCTTTTGCCGTGACGAGGAACGGCGTACGGACGACTCCACCGTACTTCCATCACGCTCCATTTTGCCTCGACGTCCCAAGGCGGGACTGAGTCCGGATCGGTCGCTATGTTGTAGGGATGGACTGCCTGGCGTCTGCAAGTTTATGTTGAGGTCCAGGCAACTTCCGGGGAAGTATCGCGGAGATCCACCAGGTTCGTCTGGGTGCAGGCGCATGTCGCTGAGGTTGCTCACGGATTTCGTGTCACTGAGCACACCGTGACTCTTTGACAAACTCAGATAAGACGATGACCCCTTTCCGCCTGAAGACGATGTTGCAGAGTCACCATAACCATGACGACTGTGTTTCTCTTTGTCGCCTATCAACGTACTAGTCTTGCCCTCCACAAAGGAGTGGCGGTTTTGGGAATGAGGCGTGTTTGATTTCAGGTATTTCGCACCGGGGCCATCTGTCGGCTTGCCAAAGTCAAAGTCGGCAACTTTAGATTTGGCTTCCTTGGCATGTTGCAGACTTGCCAGGTCTTTACCGCACGATGCAGAGCGGTTAAGCAGTTGAAAGGATTTGGGATGCATAACTGGACTCAGGCTGTTGGCGTTCAGTACTGACCCGTTAAAAAATGCCTCAGTGCTGGGTGGATGCAGGTCTTCGTGACCGTGGCGAGGCAGACTGGAACAGTCGCGACTATTGGAGCGATGGTGACCTGTAATCTTTACCCCATGTCCCCTAAATAAACAAAGGATCAATCGAGAACCGTTAAACGCTCTTTCATGTAAATTCGATTGTTATGACAAATGAACAATGAATTATATTCATCTTTATTGAATGTCTTGATTGCCAAACAACATCTTTACCCAAAATTGGATTCAAAATGCAAAAGAGATACCTGAGAAGATAACTGGCTGATTTAAAGATGAATGCAATGAGGTCATATGACAACAATGTAGCATACTACGGTTTGAAATGTTTACAGTTGCGTATTGTGAATTCTTCTACATACTAGCAAAGCTCTTACCCAATGACTCAACACAATAAATTACCTGCTGGGGGTGCTGTTGTCAATAAGAGGTTTTCTCTTGGAGGAGCGGACGGGTGTAGGTGTGAGAGGGCCAGGTCGCTCTGTCAGGCGCTGGGTCTGGAAGGCGTGGTGATTCAGACTCTGCTCCGTCAGGAAGCGTTCATTTGGATTTAACAACAACAGGTTCTGAAAATGCAAACCAAAGCCATTATTTTCGGGGTTCGATTTTTCGGGACTCAGACATGTTTTTGACAGGTTTCGTGAGATTTATCCAAAACAATCATTTATAAATATTCCAAAATCAACTACCCATACTGAAGTTCTGTCAGAATTCTTTGCAACAGCGAACTTGTGACTAATTTGACTGCAGAAATAAGGAAATCATTGTGGTGCAAATATAATTAGCACACAATTATGGTGGTGATGATATATCACCTTCACATAATGAAGAGCTGAAACGACTATGAGTCACGCTCATTAGCATAAGCACAGACTAGCTGTGTTAACCACTAACAAAAGACTATATTAAACTCGCTCTTGCTTTCTCTGCTTCTTTTGATTGCCAAACAGAGCATTACAAACACAAATATCTCAAAAGGGTACACATAAAGTGGATTTTGAAGGCTGTGTATAGTCTTGTGTAGCTAGCAAGTCTTTTGACTATTAGCATAAAGTCTGGACCACTTTGCATCTTATTCTAAACCATCTTAAGCCAGCTAAAACCAGGCAACCAACTAAGGCTGTTTTAAACAGTTTTTGACAGTAAGGTTTTTCTTATCTGTTCATTTCATTTTAATGTTATTAAATTACCTTTTTTCCAGTGCATAATTTGACTAAGTTTTTGTTTTCAAGGGCATCACGGTCGACATTTAAACTTTTACGGTTACCGATGTCAGTTGACAGGTGCAGAAAGAATTGAGAGAGTGACGGTGAATTAGATGAATTAAACACCATCTGCCGCACAGCATTCTTCAGACAACCATTATAGTGACAAATCAGCATCACAGGCAAACAACAGAGAAAGAGAAAGAAAATAAATGAACGGAAAGGTCACAATCATGTCGATTTGTGTGTTGGAACAAACAAATAAACAAAACAGAATTGCACTGATTATTTAATAGTTCAAACAGCTTAATAGCTCAAGGTTAATAGCAAGAAAACTGCAAACAATGTCTATCTCTCTGTCTGTCTGTCTATCCACATTACTAGATTATATATCCCATGCAAAATTAAATTTCCTTGCCATTTAGAAAAACCTAGATGCGGATGATAAAACGGGCAGAAAAAATCCCTTAAGGTGCGTTCACCTACAACGTGAAGCGAGCGTGTCGCACAGCACAATTACATACAAAGTCAATGCAAAGATGCCAATAGATGCAAATTCGCACGACTCGAACATGCGAAATCGCTACATTCATCTATTCACAATTTTTGTCAACTAGAGCGAGAAATTTAGAATCCAGCGGTCAAACTCGCATGAGCAAAATTTTCTTTGCGTTGTATGTGAACGCACCATTAGACTTACAATGAAGGAGGGACCCGAGTCATATCTATCTAGACACCAGAAATAACCTAGAACACCCAAATAACCACATAGCAACATGTTAAAAAAAAACCAGAATGCCTTAGTAAGCACATAGCAACATGCTAACAACACCCAGAACAACCCAGTAACCGGGTAGCACCATACTAAAACCTCTAAAAATCACCCAGAACACCCTATAGTTACCGCATAGCAATGTGCTAAAAAACACCCAGAAGGCCCTAGTAACCATCTAGCAACATATTAAAAAAACACATAGAATGCCCTAGTAACTGTATAGCAATGTGCTAAAAATCACCCAGAACACCCTAGTAACCACATAGCACTGTGCTAATTCAACCAGGATATCCTAATTACCACACATCATTGTGCTAAAAACATCCACAGCAATTTAGTAACTGCATAGCAACGTACTTAGAAACTCAAAAAATCATCCAGAACACACTAATAACTGCATAGCAATGGGATAAAATTCACACAGCACCCTAGTTACAGCATAGCTAAAAACAGCAACATGCTAAAAACCACCCAGAACAAATTAGTAACCGCATAGCAACATGCTAAAAAAAATAAAATCACCCAGAACACCCATATAATTGCAATGTGCTAAAAACCATCCAGGACAACTTAGTAAAACCCCATAGCAAGGTGCTAAAAGAACATCCAGTAGACCCTAGCATAATGGCAAAACCTTTGGCAGTTTCTCATCTGAAAAATTGATGTGAATATGGATTTTATTAGACATTTTGTCCCTACAATAAAAGTACAACTGGACATAAACACATGTGTCTCTTACCTTCATGAGGTCAAGCAAGACAGGGCTGATGATTCCAAGATATCTTCTCTCCAGAGTCTGGGGATGACTTACTGAGGGAAACTACACACACATCCATATATGTGACTGTCTAAATATTCATAATTATTTTTCAAGTGTAGGTTTGAATGGCAAGACAGATGGTAAGAGAGAGAGAGATGGACAGATGGACTGACCCTTAGCCCGTGAAATCGCGGGTTATTGTAGAAGAGTTTAATCTGTTCGGGTGGCAGGGGTCCTAAAACCTTCTGGATGGTGAAGAGTTGGTCAATCTCGCTTTCACCCGGAAATAAAGGCTGACCGTCACTCAACTCGCCCAGGATACACCCGACTGACCACATGTCCACCGCCTTACTGTATGGAGCCCTGAGAGAGAAACAGAGAGACGGATAATGAATCTACAGAACCCTTGTGGGATTTGAACCTACATCCTTTCAATTACCAGCCAAGATTACTAGGATACAGCATTGAGGATCAAAACTATAGAAATGTAGCGATCGCGATCTCTCTCATATGTATAGATACGCACTCACCCCAGCAGCAGTTCTGGTGAACGGTACCATCTGGTCGCAACATACTCAGTGTAGTTTGCATCAGTGCTCTCAGAGAGATCCCGAGCAAACCCTAGAAGAGAAACCAAACAATATCAAAAACTGTTGACCAAACATGAGCGATCTGGCCTGATTAAACTTGCAATCAGACTTGCAATCATCTGATCAGCTTTTGTCATAAAAATGCAAACGGTCATGGGAACTTGTGCATGTTGTGAATGTCAGTAAAGGTGTTTACCATCAGGGTAATGGGCAAAAATCTATGTGTGCCAATTGGCATTTGCTTAAACGTTTATGACATTACCCGCTAAAGTACTGTAAAACCGTTAAGACGTTTACATGACCACACGCATTTAAGGGCGAGGCTAGAAGTGTGCAATAAGTTTACGCTTAAAAGACTACCATTACTTTTGCATTTATGTTACATAAAATAAAAAATAAAGTCTTAAACTTAGCGTTGCAAATGAGCGCCACCTAGAGGTGATGTGGATGTAGATGCGTATGAACAGAAAAGCTTTTCACATAGCACTTGAACAGACAAGTCATATATCAGATGAAAGCTCTCGTTCTCAGGAATCGGACTGTACAGATTATTTTGTCGCCCTACCACCACAGCTCAAATTATTATCATAAGAATCACAAAGAGAATTGTGATAACATCTCACGTCTGCTCCAATCAGCTGCTTCTACTGACTACTAATATGCTATACTACTGGTGATGAAATGTTATACATTAACACAAAGCTGCGGATCTCAACTTTCCAAGAGTAGACCTTGTAGTCCACTCAGAGGCCGAGATATTCAATGAAACAATGGGGAACATGCATGCGATCCATACCCGTCAACACTCCCGTTTTTCCCGGGAGTCTCCTGTATTTCACACCCATCTCCCGTTTTGTTATCTCTCCCAGGAAACTCCCGTAATTTGTATGGCCCAAACCTCGTTATATGAATAATCACATCAATATATTATTCCAAGGTTGTCCAGTTGCCAGATCTTGCATGAAACGCATCCAACTCACACAATCGACACATTTCAACCCATGTGTGACCTCAACTTGGCAACCCACAACCCAGTGGCGCTGTTGATATCTGCACAGGTAGTAGATGAGGGAAGTTGGATCAATCATCACTGGTAGATGGGAGGCAGGGCTGGACTGGTAATCGGGCATATCAGGAATTGTCCCTGTGGGCCGACGCACTTTGGGGTCGATCAAGGGTGGACTGTCCATCGGGAGAACAGAGTCACGGTGGGAATAATTACATTACTCAGCACATTAAATCACAACGGCATAATTTGTATGTATTTAGCCTGCCTTTGCCATCCAGGAAACCCCCCCATTTGAAAACATTTGAGAGGCAGGACACTTCAGCAAAAGTCTCAGTTTGCTCTCCATTGATCTCGTTGCTGTCTAGGAGAAATAACGGAGATAATAAACAAGTTCCTATCTGTTTTTCTTCTTATTTTTTCAAGGAGAGAGAGAGTGTGTGTGTGTGTGTGTGTGTGTGTGTGTGTGTGTGTGTGTGAGAGTGTGTGTGTGTGTGTGTGTGTGTGTGTTTCCAGCACATGTCTAAAATGGACAACAAACAGGCTGACAATCGAGTCTGGAGTGCGAGACAGTAAACCTGCTGTTGTCTCAGAGCCGAGGGTTGCAAAATGATTGGTGCCTCATGCTTACCAAAGTCACACAGTTTGAGCACGTCTTCAGAACTAATGAGGAGATTTTCAGGCTTGATATCTAGAGAGAGAATGAGAGGGAGAATTGGAAAAGTATTGTACAGTATAACTATTCTGTTCTTTTCTATTCTATACTAGATTGATTCCAACTACATTCAAAATAATCCCAAGTAGAGATTTTTGGTCATAGTAGCATTTTGTTCTCTTTGTCTGTCACCACTACCGTTCAAATGTTCAGAATCAGCGAGACATTTTTGATCTTGAAAGAAATTGGTGCTTCCGTTTACCAAGGACGCAATAAATTAATAAGAAATACGGCAAAAAACATTGGCATGGTTGAACATTATTATCGGGTGTTTCTCAACTCTAAGAACGCAGAAACAGACTTGCCAAGTTACATTGGCAGAATGAACTCGAAAGGACATGAGGACATAAAATGCACCTATATGAGCTTTGAGATATACTGCAATCTTTATGTTGTGCAATTGACCATCCAAGCACATTTGTAGCCAGTTAAGAGAACTATAGACGTCATTGCACACCACTGACGTTTTGCAGGACTAGTGACACATTGCATTAAAAAAGCCTGTTGACAATCCCTTCCTCCATTTGTTTATTACTTCATTATGATGCCCAAAATAACAAAAGAAAAATGTTGATGGAGTCTGACAGCTCTCACAAGGAGTCTGACTTTCGCCATCTTACAGCGGAAAACTCTTGAGGGAAAACTTAACGATAAATGCCCTTCGTCTGCCACCATAGTGCTGCTCAGGGACTTCAAATTGGTTCTTGCCCACAAGTCACCATTCAATATGTCCTCGATTCAGCCCGATCAAGGACACATCCAGAGGTGGTGGTGGTGTAGTGGCTAGAGCACAGGGCTGCTAATCAGAAGGTCGCTGGTTCGATCCCCACAGCCACCACCATTGTGTCCTTGAGCAAGGCACTTAAATCCAGGTTGCTCCGGGGGGATTGACCCTGTAATAAGGGCTCTGTAAGTCGCTTTGGATAAAAGCGTCTGCCAAATGCATAAATGTTCAAATGTTCAATGTTCACATCTGGTTAATTTTATGCATTGTCGGTATTTGCGCTCTTTGAGTACACTGAACTACAGCTGTGAATGATGATGTTGATTGAGTCCACGAGAATGGAAGGACACAAAAGAATGCACATTGAGAAACCGCCGCCAAGCCAACAAACGTTTATTCTACAGACTTTGTTTAGGGTTTTTCCCAAATCCCCAATCCGAGACCAAAATTTTGCATTCACCAAACTCAGCACAGATCTTCAGACTGTTCTGACTCACTATATCTTTTCTAACTAATCAGAATAACAGCTTTTGCACAGTGAACGATCAAAAATCTGAAAAATCCTATAGATACAGTCAGCAACACGTCATACCCAGGGACGTGGTTTAGCTTGGGGGAAATTGAAGCCTAGTTACCATACGAAAAAGTGGAGACATATCTGACAAATTTGGCTATTTTAACAATGAAAAATTCTACGAAAAGCTATTGTGTCGTTTTTTGCGCTTCAAACACTGGCAAAATTCCCAAAACTCATTGTTTTCATTCATTGCCCGCCAACTGACAGAAATATAAGCCTAAAGAAGAGCACTGTAGCCGACCAATATGCTGGATATGCGGTTTAATGTATTTGGGAAACATCCGAGCGGATTCAAGACTAAATCGATTATCATATCATCACAACAGCGGATCGGAGTGGAGCTCTGCTTATTGGTTTTCATGCTTTCATCAATCAAACATTTCTGAGGGGATGTATTTCTCGGTAAGTTCGGTTTGTCGTTTCGTGTTTAGTAAATGGGGTTTCTGGTAAAGTTGTTGTGAAATATGAAATTTGAGCTATTTTGTGTGAACAGTCATTTCATGAATCATCAACCGTAATAAAAGGTATAAATAAAAATGATACCAATCGAATGACAAAATATTAGCGTGACAGTTATAAATGTAATCTTCTGTCTTGGGGTGGCCTGGCGCTGCTAATAAACGACTTTATGGCTCAACAACTTGCAGCCACAGTGCTCTTCTTTGGGCTTATATTTCTGTCATTTGGTGAAAATAAACAGTAATAAAACAGTTTTGGCTAATATGTAATGTAGTATAGGTAACATAAATCACATCCCGGTCCGTGTTCCTCAAAGCCTAGTGTGACCACCCCTTCATCCTTAAGAAATGATTCTAATGTGCAAATTTGATACCAAGAAACTATTAGAACAGTTAAAAATGGTTGTGCTATTTACTGACATTTGAGCATTGCAATACAGTGTCTTATGACTTGAGTATTGAGTACACTTTCCATTTCACTTTACCCATTTCAAAAACATAAAAATGCTAGTGTATGTGTGAATGTGTGTTGGTGTTATGCATACATGTGATCCCTCACCTCGGTGGACAATATCATTCTTATGGCACCAGTGAATGGCTTTGATCAGCTGATAGATGTAGTTCCGAACCTTGTCAGGTGCGGCACCGTTGGGCATGTCCTCCAGCAGCTCCAACATGTTCTACACACACATTCAATCATCTAAACAAATCTATTCAGAGGTAAATGGGGCTGAAGATCTATGCAAGTGTCTCTCTCTCTTACCTTCTCGACATACTCAAAAACGAGGTAGAGTTTCCCCCGCCGCCGAAACGCCTCCTTCAGCTCTACGATGTTCTCCTGCTTGAGCGTACGGAGCATTTTCAGCTCCCGCATGGTTGTTTCCTTCACCTCCTCATTTTCTGAATCAAAAGAAAGAAAAACAGGGAAAGATAGGTCAAATAAATAAATAAATAAACAGCAGAATGCAAGGGCACCTAATCTCAGGGTTATTTAAAAAAATATATATAATAATTATCCCCCTTTCTCCCAATTTGGAATGCCCAATTCCCACTACTTAGTAGGTCCTCATTGTGGTGCGGTTACTCGCCTCAATCCGGGTGGTGGAGGACAAGTCTCAGTTCCCTCCGCTTCTGAGACCGTCAATCCGCGCATCTTATCACATGGCTCGTTGTGCATGACACCGCAGAGACTCACAGCATGTGGAGGCTCACGCTACTCTCCATGATCCACGCACAACTCACCAAACGCCCCATTGAGAGAACCACTAATCGAGACCACGAGGAGGTTACCCCATGTGACTCTACCCTCCCTAGCAACCGGGCCAATATGGTTGCTTAGGAGACCTGGCTGGAGTCACTCCGCACACTCTGGATTTGAACTCGCGACTCCAGGGGTGATAGTCAGCGTTGGGTCAGCAGCGGGTATCATGCTACAGGTAACATGTTTTGTGTATTTAGATCATGTTTAGGAAGTAACGTGTACAATATCATGTTTACTTTTTTCATTTACACCATAATACTTATAATGCATGTTACATTTCAAGTGACATTATTTATTGAGAGAAAAATACAAATGAAAACATCTCCCTTCCCTATAACGCAGTAATGAAGACCTACACGGCGTGTGCTACACATGTGAACGAATACTGCGTTACAGTCGTTGCATGATAACTACAGTATGTTGGAGAAACGTTAAAATACCACTTTGAGAAAAAAGAACAAGTATAAACTAAACTAAATTTGTATATCCTTGAATTAAAGAAAATAAACATGACCTTTAAATTGTTTTAGTTTTTTAACACAGTATATAATCAAATTTCAAACCCGTGCAACTAATTACACTACCGTTCAAAAGTTTGGGGTCACTTGTCTGAAATGTTTCTCATGATCTTAAAAATCTTTTGATCTGAAGGTGTATGCTTAAAAGTTTGAAATTAACTTTGTAGACAAAATATTATTCTGCCAAAACATATACATTTATTTAATTACAAATCTAAAATTTCCTAAAAAAAAAAAAAGTTTTTGAAATGGATGACTTGGATCAAAATATGAAGAAAAGAAGCCAATAAGTGCCCAACATAGATGGGAACTCCTTCAATACTGTTTAAAAAGCATCCCGGGGTGATTCCTCAAGAAGTTGGTTGAGAAAATGTCACGAGTACATGTCTGCAAAATCTAGGCAAAGGGTGACTACTTTGAAGATGCTAAAATATTACATAGTTTTGGATTTATTTTGGATTTTTTGGTCACAAAATAATTCCCATATTTCCATTTCTATTATTCCATAGTTTTGCTGACTACTATTATTCTAAAATGTGAAATAAATAAATAAATAAATAAAGAATGAGTAAGTGACCCCAAACTTTTGAACGGTAGTGTAAGTATGTGCTGAAAATGCAGAGAGATAAAAGTAACGCATGACTACTCTGAAAAATTAAACATTTAAATGATATCAGTTAATGCAGTTAGCTTTGGCTGCCATAAAATACTAAAACTAAAATAAAAACCAACTACGCTGAAACTGAAAAACTCAAACTAAAGTCAAAGAGTGAGCTAAATAAATTGGAAAGACAAACTGAAAAGAAATTACAAATGAAAACTAAACACAAAACTATAATATTCGGTTTCATTCTAAAATAAAGACATTAAGCATCTATTTCTGGACACTGACTTCACGTGGCGTGTAAATCAGGTCAGACGAAGGACTCAGTCTCTTCAGATATTGTGAATGCAGTTTTCCTAAATAAGCCTTTCAAACACCTGCGTCTGGAGTCCAAATAGAGAGGATGAGTCTTACCCTCACTGTCCTTGAACTTCTTAATGGCCACGATTTCATTTGTCTCCTGAAATAGAAGAACACACACAGATGTCTGGTCATTAAGTGTCAAATGAACTACATGCAACAAGATACTGTAGTCGAGCGCAGGCAAGATGGAAAATAAGTACATTTTACTGAGTGAATTCACTCTATTCTATAGGATTTGTTTACTGTGTTTAATAAATACTATAAGGACCCACTTTATATTAGGGATCTTAAACTACTATGCAGTTGATACAATTAACTTATAATGTACATAATGTGTTGTTGCATTGAACGTAAATTTAAAGTACCTTAATTTAATCACATCTGTAGTACAAGTGTTAACCCTAACCCTAACCTTACCCTAAAACCTAACCCAACCCTTATCCTAACCCCTAACCCTAACCCCCTAACCCCTAACCCTAACCTTACCTTAAAACCTAACCCAACCCCAGCCCTTATCCCAACCCCTAACCCTAACTTTTCCCTAAAACCTAACCCAACCCTAGCCCTTATCCCAACCCCTAACCCTAACCTTTCCCTAAAACCTAACCCAACCCCAGCCCTTATCCCAACCCCTAACCCTAACCTTACCTTAAAACCTAACCCAACCCCAGCCCTTATCCCAACCCCTAACCCTAACCTTTACCTAAAACCTAACCCAACCCCAGCCCTTATCCTAATCCCTAACCTAACCCAACCCCAACCCTTATCCTAACCCTAACCTTACCCTAAAACATAACCCAGCCCTTATCCTAACCCCTAACCCTAACCTTTCCCTAAAACCTAACCCAACCCCAACCCTTATCCTAACCCCTAACCCTAACCCCCTAACCCCTAACCCTAACCTTACCTTAAAACCTAACCCAACCCCAGCCCTTATCCCAACCCCTAACCCTAACTTTTCCCTAAAACCTAACCCAACCCTAGCCCTTATCCCAACCCCTAACCCTAACCTTTCCCTAAAACCTAACCCAACCCCAGCCCTTATCCCAACCCCTAACCCTAACCTTACCTTAAAACCTAACCCAACCCCAGCCCTTATCCCAACCCCTAACCCTAACCTTTACCTAAAACCTAACCCAACCCCAGCCCTTATCCTAACCCCTAACCTAACCCAACCCCAACCCTTATCCTAACCCTAACCTTACCCTAAAACATAACCCAGCCCTTATCCTAACCCCTAACCCTAACCTTTCCCTAAACCTAACCCAACCCCAACCCTTATCCTAACCCTAACCTTACCCTAAAACCTAACCCAGCCCTTATCATAACCCCTAACCTTACCCTAACCCAACCCCAGCCCTTATCCTAACCCCTAACCCAACCCCAACCCTTATCCTAACCCTAACCTTACTCTAAAACATAACCCAACCCTTATCCTAACCCCTAACCTTACCCTAAAACATAACCCAACCCCAACCCTTATCCTAACCCCTAAACCTAACCTTACCCTAAAACATAACCCAGCCCTTATCCTAACCCCTAACCTTACCCTAAAACATAACCCAACCCCAACCCTTATCCTAACCCCTAAACCTAACCTTACCCTAAAACATAACCCAACCCCAACCCTTATCCTAACCCTAACCTTACCCTAAAACATAACCCAACCCTTATCCTAACCCCTAACCCTAACCTTTCCCTAAAACCTAACCCAACCCTTATCCTAACCCCTAACCTTACCCTAAAACCTAACCCAGCCCTTAACCTAACCCCTAACCTTACCCTAAAACATAACCCAACCCTTATCCTAACCCCTAACCTTACCCTAAAACATAACCCAACCCTTATCCTAACCCCTAACCTTACCCTAAAACATAACCCAACCCCAACCCTTATCCTAACCCCTAACCTTACCCTAAAACATAACCCAGCCCTTATCCTAACCCCTAACCCTAACCTTACCCTAAAAACTAACCCAGCCCTTATCCTAACCCCTAACCCTAACCTTTCCCTAAAACCTAACCCAAGCCCAACCCTTATCCTAACCCCAACCTTACCCTAAAACCTAACCCAGCCCTTATCCTAACCCCTAACCTTACCCTAAAACATAACCCAACCCCAACCCTTATCCTAACCCCTAACCCTAACCTTCCCCTAAAACATAACCCAAACTTTATCCTAACCCCTAACCTTACCCTACAACATAACCCAACCCCAACCCTTATCCTAACCCCTAACCCTAAGATCCCATCTACACCGGGTGCGTCTGTTGATGCAACGCAATGGCTTGAGGCTGTCTACACTGGATGCAATGACATAGTAACACGGATGGCAGCATCGGGGTTTGGGGCTCTCCAATTATTTTGTTGTTTTTGGTTGTTTGTCCTGTGTTTAGTAATTTTTTTCCAATCAGTTTTACCAGGGACGAACTGCTGAACATTCAGCAAGCTGGCATGCAGGTTAAGCTCCATCAGCGAGGCTTTCGAACAGCGAAGCAGAGTATTCATCTAGTGAATCTTCGCTCTCCCCCTAACAAAACAGATGAACTACGTCTCCTCGCCCGTACAAACAAGGACTTTTCAAACTCTGCTGCCTTGTGCTTCACTGAAACCTGGCTGAGTGATGCCATTCCGGACTGCGCATTACAGCTTTCAGCTGTTCAGAACGGATTGCATTCTGGAGTTATTTTAACAAAGCCAAACTCACATGTGAACTGACAAGATACAGACAGCACATTACATGCATACAGAAATGCACTGATCATTGCTAAACAGCAATCAAGGATGCATATCGCGCTGTCCCATGTGCAGATTTAGGATACTCTGATCACTGTCTGGTTCATCATCTTCCAACCTTCAGGCAGAAACTTAAATCAGCTAAACCTGTAGTAAAGACTGTAAAGACAAGACCAATGAAGTCGAGCTCCTGAAGTTTGCAAATTACACTACTGTCATCTGCCTCTTGTGTCTGAATGAGAGCAAATCCCTGCAGCCATGTTACTAAATACAGTATAGTGGAAAGCCTTCCCAAAAGAGTGGAAGCTGTTTACAGCTAAGGTTTTGAAATATGGCACATATGGTGTCCACAAACTTTTGGCCATATGGTGTACTTATATTTTATATTCACTTTTTATTATTATCATCTCGGTCTTGTTGTTGTATTGTTGTGCACTGGAAGCATACTTGGCAATAAAGCTCATTCTGATTCTTCTGATTCTTCTAAATGGTTTGTTTGTGTTGTTGACAGTTGAAGCGGCAGCACATGCTGCACAAAATGGAAAGGGACACAGTCGGCTCGTTGGACGCTCTGCAACGGACGTTTCCAGTGTAGACATCATCATTAATTATAATAGGTTTGATTGCTTTTGACACGCCATGTCGTGCTGCTTGCTTACATCCAGTGATCACCTTCAGTCTGAACAGCTCATAACACTTTCTGTCCTCTCTCTCTGGCCTATTTTACTCTCTCTTCATACTCTTAGTATCCTTCAGTGCTCTACTTACACTATCAGAGACAAACACAGAGAGAGAGAGAGAGAGAGTGTGAGCGAGTGAGTTCACACATACAAATACAGCTTACACCACTGAGACATCATGAAAAAGCAGAAGTGTGTTTGCATGTACGCGCAGGCTTTGGGTTTGTTTGTAGTAAACAAAAAGTGAGTGCAGGTGCTATAACCGCTGAAGACGGCAATTTAATAAACCTGACACAACACAAATATTTCTGTAGATTTTGAGCCCTTTAAATTCGAGCTTTTGTTAAATTGGAGATATTTATGGGACTCATTCGGCTCTGAAGGTCCCAAAGATCACTACAGATCTATTTCCTGTCCATCATTAAGACCCAAACAAGTCAGCAGCTGTCTGTTTGCCATCTGAAGCTCCCTGCAGGTGATCTGAAACAGGTCACCGGTATTTACACCAGTCCAAATATGATATTTCACCTGTCATACACGTGCTTCTAGCACACAGAGTGAGCGATTGTTTGTCAATGACTTCTGACCCCTGCCTCATCTCAGACTAGACCTGGTTTGCTTTCAAGCATAATGCTTTTGCAATAAATGTACCACAAACACCATATTTTTAGGTGAAAGTGACATAGGACCAAATGTTGAAATGTTGGAGAAACAATCTGGAAACTACTGCAATTTACCATCTTTACTTTATGAAAGTGGTCAGGAGCTGTCCTTTTACAGATTCAAATGCTCTTCAACATATAGGGGCTGTTTACAACAAACACATCCAATTGGTTCCTATGTAAACATGCACTAACACTAGATGACAGATGTCAAGCTAAAAATAATTTGTTAAAAGAGATAAGCTCTTTTCGTACCACTGAGTCTAGCTTTTTTTTTTTTTTAAGCACAAGGATGCGTTCTGTGTGAACTGCCCCTAATACCGAGTTTACACTACACGATTTTAAGCCCGATTTTCGCTCGCCAACAGTTTTGAGGAGATCGCCTGAAATCAGTTTTGAGGAGATCGCCTGAAAAAGCCTGAAATCGTAGGCAAATTGGAGCTCGCTCCCATGAGCGAAGATAGCAATGTATCAACTATGAAAGACGTGATTTGAGGGAAGCGGGAGTCAGCGAGATATCTAGAATGTTAAATATCTGGACCCGTCAGCGATTCCAAATCGTGCAATTTGTAATAAGTTTTGACTGAATACAACTGTAGCGTTGACCTACAGCCAATGAGAGAGCAAGAAATGGGGCACGGGATGTTTCAGTGGGAGGAGTCCTGATGTACCTGCAACAGAACATCAACTAGCATGGCTGCGGTATCAAGAAAGTCTCATTGGACCAAAGAAATGGAGGAACAACTAGTGGAACATTGGCAGGAGCACCAGCGGCTATTTGAAGTTTCCTCTGAACTGTCCCACAACTGGGTGGAGAAAGAGAAGAGTTGGAGAGAAATTGCCAATTCTCTAGAACCGTCAGGTGAGCAAATAGGTTGATTTTTCAGTAGGGGTACTTTTTCATATTGTAACCAATAAAATATATGAATAGTTTGAAAACGCTACGACTTCCATGACAAGACAGACAGTTGTGTAATATGAATGGTACCACGATCTTTGAAAGTCGTGTAGTGTGTAGGAGGCATAATGTTACCTGTGACTCATGAACGGATACAGTATATTACAGATATGAGTTTAACAACAACACTAAATCTCTGACAAAACTACTCTTGAAAACATCTGGTGACATGCCAGGAATGCTGCAATATCAACAATTTGTGTTTTATGTTTAATACTCTACATATTATCTGATGGCAGAAATGAAAATGGCCCTTAAATGCCTTCTTTGATACATGGTAAAGGGAGTGTGGGGAGAATATTGATCATCCATTTGTGCTTTATTTTGCATTCAGTAATTAATCTGCAAAAACACAAAGTGTTATCAGTGTACAAGAGTCCGTCATAATAGAATAAATGAGGATTTCATGAAGTGCATCGAAGACTACAGGATTATTAAAGACTACCGGGAGGAATTTACCATCCATTGCTCAGCTCAGCAGGAGTCTGTGAAAACTGAAGAGACAGACAGAAAACAGGAAGTAGACATACAGAGCACATGCAAAACATGACAGAAATAAAACACTTCTCAAAGCAAGAAAACTGTAATTAGTGATGTATTTTTAAGCGAGCAGTTGTTTAAATGGAGGACAGTGTGATGCACACCGAAAGATACTAAGTGGTCAATCATGCATTTCATCCATTCACATGTTGTAAAGAGTAAAGAGATGCGAATTAACAATGAACAAAACCAATTGCGATAAAATATTCACGAAAAGTGTGTTACAAATTTGTATCAGTCTATCAAAAATGGCGGCACCAGATATATGACCCTAAAAGCTTATGTCTTAATGGTTGTTTTCCCGCAAATCCTTTCCAGCTTAAATTACCATGAATGATTTACGATGAAGATGGACATTCCAAAAGTCACATTTAGGCAGCATAAAAGTTATCCACATGACTCCAGTCGATCAATGAATGTCTTCTGAAGCGAATCACTAGATTTATGAAAGAAACAAGTCGATAATTAAAACGTTTAACTTTATATCGCCACTTCCATCCAGGGCTCTGATGCCCTTTAAAATGGCTGAACTCTCATGTGACATTCGTTCTTCTGTTGTAAATAAGCAACGCTTCCGAATTCTTACATGAGAATTCTCTGCTTTTTTCATGTCATCATCGGTCTGTGACCTTCAGCTCTCACTGGATCGCGTGGCAGTCAAGTTTGAAGCGGCTGGAATGAGGATTAGCACCTTTAAATCTGAGGCCATGGTTCTCAGCAGGAAACCGTCTCCGGGTAGGGAAGGAGGTATTGCCCCAAGTGAAGGAGTTCAAGTACCTCGGGGTCTTGTTCATGAGTAAATGGTAAATGGTCTATAAATGATATATAGCGCATTTTTCTAACCTCAGAGGTTACCAAAGCACTTTACACTGTGTCCCAATCACCCATTCACACACCAATGGCGACAGAGCTGCCGTGCAAGGCGCTAGCCTGCCATCAGGAGCAACTTGGGGTTCAGTGTCTTGCCCAAGGACACTTCGGCACGTGGAATCGTATGGGCCGGGATTCGAACCATCAACCCTGCGATTAGTGGCCGACCCGCTCTACCAACTGAGCCACAGCCGCCCCCACAAAAATGAGTGAGGGGACAATGGAGCGGGAGGTTGGCCGGAGAATCGGGGCAGCTGGGGCGGTATTGCACTCGCTCTATCGCACCGTTGTCACGAAAAGAGAGTTGAGCCGGAAGGCAAAGCTCTCGATCTACCGGTCAATTTTCATTCCTACCCTCACCTATGGTCATGAAGGCTGGGTCATGACCGAAAGAACTAGGTCGCGAGTACAAGCGGCCGAAATGGGCTTCCTCAGAAGGGTGGCGGGATTCTCCCTTAGAGATAGGGTGAGGAGCTCAGTCATCCGTGATGAGCTCGGAGTAGAGCCGCTGCTCCTTTGCATCGAAAGGAGCCAGTTGAGGTGGGATGCCTCCCTAGGGAGGTGTTTCAGGCATTTCCAGCTGGGAGGAGGCCTCGGGGAAGACCCAGGACTAGGTGGAGAGATTACATCTCCACACTGGTCTGGGAACGCCTCGGGGTTGAGCTGTTGCCCCCGCGATCCGACTTCGGATAAGTGGTTGAAGATGGACTATTCCTTTAAAACCATTATCACGTAAATTTTCACATGAATGGTTCTCTGAATTTGATTCTACAGGAATCGTCATGAATGAGGCCACACATTTCTGTGTAAATCGATAAACTATTCTCTCATGAAATACCAAATGAATGGTTTTCATAACAATTTAAACAGAATTTCTTTGTTCATTGTCATAAATGAGGCCAATGTGAAATATTGCATCGGGATTGATGAGCACCTAAATTACCGCACGAATGGTTTTATGAACAATTTATTTAGAAATTAGTGTTTGTTGTCATGAATGAGGCCAACTTCAAAAGAATGTTCAACATTTAATTTTAAATCATTGTGGCAAAAGTTGAGTGTGAATCGGCCTCGAGTCTTCTGAACATACGTTTACCACATGCCGGTTTAATAGTTTAACTCAAGACACTAAATATTGGCTGCCACTACAAAACACTGAGCTTCTTAAGACCCAATTCTCTGCTGTTGGTGACAAATTTGTGTTGACTGTGTATCTGCATGATAAGAACATGGACTGGGGTGTTAGAGCTAAACTGGTTTATCCGAGCGTGCAGAAAGATATCGCAACACCCTCGAGGGTCTGCGCTTGCTCGCGATAAACAAACCATCCATCCAACCACCGCAGGCTAATATTAATGTTGCATGTCAAACAGTCACTCTGTCCTGATTAAAAACACACAAAAGTGCTAAAAAAATAATCCACTTGAGTGACATCATGGAGGACTAGCGCCAAGTCTTTAGGGCATGCAGAAAATTAGAATATAACAGGAATTGAATGTCATGCATACTAATAGCACACTCTGCTTCCACACGGAGATGTAGACAATGTAAACAATACAAAAAGGTGGTGAGAATTCAGCAAGACCACTCGTGCTATTTTAATCTCTCTGACAGCTTGACGCTAACACCAGACCATTCGTTTTTGCACCTTGACATTGAAGCAGCAAGTGGAATTAGGATGATGATGGACGAGTTTTCAAAATGCCCTTCTAAATCATGAAGATGATTCAGTTTGCAATGAAGAGATCTAGTTGTCAGACAGTCTGATGTGACCTGATCATAATATAACACAGCACGGACTCTCTGACAGAATGGAGCAACGGTTTTGTCTCGAACACACTCGATTACACACACAAACACGCACACACACTATTCTCTGAAGTGTCCTACTGAAAGGACCTAATTTACACTTGATTAAATGCAAAACTTTCTCTATCTGTAGTCTTGTTTCTGCTCGTCTTGTCTTGTCTAGTTTTGTCTCCTCTTCTTTTCTTTTCTCCTTTTGTTCTTATCTGTCGTCTTCTCTTCTCTACTCATCTTTTTTTAGACATTTTACTTCAAGTCTCGTCTCTTCTCATCTCATCTAGTCTTTTCTCATCTCGTCTCGTCTCATCTCGTCTAGTCTTTTCTCTTCTCGTCTTGTCTCTTCTTGTCTAGTCTTTTCTCTTCTTGTCTAGTCTTTTCTCGTCTCATCTTGTCTAGTCTTTTCTCGTCTCATCTCGTCTAGTCTTTTCTCATCTCGTCTCATCTCATCTAGTCTTTTCTCGTCTAGTCTTTTCTCTTCTCTTCTTGTCTAGTCTTCTTGTCTCATCTCGTCTAGTCTTTTCTCATCTCGTCTCATCTCATCTCGTCTAGTCTTTTCTCATCTCGTCTCATCTCATCTCGTCTAGTCTTTTCTCATCTCGTCTAGTCTTTTCTCGTCTCGTCTAGTCTTTTCTCTTCTCTTCTTGTCTAGTCTTTTCTCGTCTCATCTCGTCTAGTCTTTTCTCATCTCGTCTCTTCTCATCTTGTCTAGTCTTTTCTCTACTTTTCTCATCTCTTCTCATCTCGTCTTGTCTCATCTCGTCTCTTCTCGTCTCATCTCGTCTTGTCTCATCTCGTCTTTCCTCTTCTCGTCTAGTTTTTTCTCTTCTCATCTCATCGTCTAGTCTCTTCTCATCTCGTCTCTTCTCATCTCGTCTAGTCTAGTCTTTTCTCTTCTCGTCTCTTCTCATCTCATCTTTTCTCGTCTCTTCTCATCTCGTCTCGTCTCATCTAGTCTTTTCTCTTCTCATCTCGTCTAGTCTTTTTTCTTCTCTTCTCATCTCGTCTAGTCTTCTAGAAACAGCTCAAATATAGTTTAACAATTATTTTTGAGACCGTCTGAGACGTCAATCCACGCATCTTGTCATGTGGCTTGTTGAGCGTGTTACCGCGGTGACCTAGCCCATGTGGAGGCTTCACACTATTCTCCACGGCATCCACGCACAACTCGCCACACGCCCCACCGAGAGCGAGAACCACATTATAGCGACCATGAGGAGGTTACCCCAACATGACTCTACCCACCCTAGCAACCGGGCCAATTGGTTGCTTAGGAAGCCTGACTGGAGTCACTCAGCACGACCTGGATTCGAATTTGAGACTCCTGGTGTGGTAGTCATTGTCTTTACTTGCTGAACTACCCAGGCCCCTATATACTGGGATATAAAATTACTCATACCGTGATACAGCATTTTTGTCATGTCGCCCACCCCTACTTAGGAGTATTAAAAAGACACAAATAAGTCAATAGTTGACATACTGTAAGAGTATAAAACAAATGTAGATAGCATAGCTCAGATCATTTTGTCTTGGGAGAGTCTGATAAGAAAGTTCATACTTTTGAGTTTTGACTTATGAGTGTTGACTTCTGAGCACAGTTTGAGAAATTGTTAAGATCTCATCTGAAACCCAGAGGGCAAACATGTAAGATTACGTGGGTCTTTTTTTTTTCTTATGAGAAACATCTGAGAATCAGGATAAGTAAACTTCTCTAACTGCTCTCTTGTTGTGTAGTAGAACAAATGGAGACTTTAAAGAGATGTAATTTGTCAGACTGTTCAGATGACCCATTTCACACTTTCTGCATGAACCAGATTCTGCATGTGGTGTTGGGGAGCTATAGAAAAATGTGCCAATGAATGTTTTTTGTGGAAAACACTTATGAAGGGTTTCATTTGATATGCAGATTGTCAGCAGTCAATCAAACCTCCCAGAACAAAGTTTCTCTTTGTGACATGTCCTTCACATCTGATCTCTGAACAGCATTGCTATCCTCTTATCCTTTCATTAGTCATGTCATACTGAGACATCAGAATCACAAAGTGCACAAGTTGTGCTGGGAACACCATTAAACACACACACACATTGAGCACCTGCGTCCACCCAGAACAAGCAGCTGGGAAAATCACAGAGCACATATACATAGCTCATGTGAAAGGGGTTGAGTCGTCGGCCATGTTTTCAGAACAACCTACATATCCTCCCCATTCCAGCATCATCTATTTATTTCACCTGCTATTTTAAAGCAAAGCAAAAATGTATGAATTCAAACAAAATGTCATTGCATGTGCACTCAAGCAAAACACTTATTTATGAAATCATAAAACATTGTTTAAAATGAAGACATGCAGTATTGGGTCCCTTTGTGCAATGCATTTGTAAGTGACTTGAGTGTAATTTTTAACAGTACGCCTATATATATATATACACATATATATCGTTTCATCATTTCAAATCTAAAAAACTTATTTTAGTGAAATGATTTGCTTGAAATGTGTGCTTGTGTGTTTCTTTAAAATCAATGCCACTTGCTCTGATATATATCTAATGTGGTGACATTCAGACATCTAAGAGTGATCTAACACTTTTTCTGGCCACTGTTTACCAACAAACTGACTCCAAACATGGGAGTATGGAGATATAACATGGGATATATTACCAAAATCCAACAAGATGGTTTTTAAATTTTCCATGACAGATCATGAACCAGCTTTCACCAGCATTACGAACGAAAAACATCGAAAACATTCAGCAGAAACCTACTGAGGTTTTCATTCTTGTCCAGGAAACCACAGCAGAATAAATGGCTCTAGGAACCCTGATCTTCAATTTTTAAGCGAGCTGTGATTTCTCCTGGTGTTTCTTTTAAATATTTACCACAAAACCAACAGAGGGGAATCACTGTGCCTCTGTGTGTTGGTGCTCATATTGAACTATTCAAGGCCTCAGGTGAGATCCAGACCTGAAACACATTTTAAACCAGACTCGCTCACAAACAGACTCGTGGGAGTGTTTGAGAATCTCACACCATAATGAAACTTCGTTCAATTAAAACATCCATTCGCAACACGCAAACGTGTTTATTTGAACTTGTTGTTGGCATGGCAGAGTGTGAATGCATATTTAGTTTCACGAATTAATTGAAAATATTTAATGAGCGTTTGTGAGCCCTAAAGAGGCTTCGGTGTGCCTGAAGCTTTTTAATTCTGACAGGAGACATTTGGGTCATGTTGTGCGAGGGAATTAATTATGGTGAACTGCTCAACTGGTGCATGTTCTTGAAATCCATTCAAAAGCATTTCAAAACATGATCTGAGAAAAATGGGCAAGGCCACAAAATACAGCAAGTTTTTTGGAAAAAATCTAGTTCGAATCAGACTAAATTAGATGTGTTACTGCTACCACACCTACCAGACAAAGAGACACTCATCTAATATATATATATATACACACACACACACCAGTCAGCCACAACATTAAAACCACCTGCCTAATATTGTGTAGGTCCCCCTTGTGCAGCCAAAACAGCACCAACTCGCATCTCATAATAGCATTCTCACCACAATTGTACAGAATGGTTATACGAGTTACTGTAGAGTTTGTCAGTTCTAACCAGTCTGGCCATTTTCTGTTGACCTCTCTCATCAATAAGGCATTTTAGTCCACAGAACTGCCGCTCACTGGATGTTTTTTGGTTTTTAGCACCATTCTGAGTAAATTCTAGAAACTGTTGTGCACGAAAATCTCAGAAATACTCAAACCAGCCCGTCTGACACCAACAATCATGCCACGCTCCAAATCACTGAGATCACATTTTTCCCCATTCTGATGGTTGATGTGAACATTCACTGAAGCTCCTGACCCGTATCTGCATGATTTTATGCACTGCTGCCACATGATTGGCTGATTGGATAATCACATTGATGATTGTTGGTGCCAGACGGGCTGATTTGAGTATTTCTGTAACTGCTGATCTTCTGGGATTTTCACACACAACAGTATTTCTCCTGTATATTACAAGTATACTTGCCTGAAACCAATGGTGCAGAATCATCAGCATATAAAAACAAGTTACAATAACAAGCATTTTGCATATGTCGGAAAGTACCACCTACTCGAGGAAATTGATCAGATTTCTGAACCCTCTGTCCTCCACTATGGAGAACGGCTGCTCATCCAGGACCATGAATTCCATAATTTTCCTCGTAACTGTTTTGGTCTTTTCGCTGCTCATACCAAGGAAAGATAGGAGAGGATGCTGACTTCTGGCTGCTCTGAGCTCTGGCTAGCTTTAGCCGCTTAACTTTTTTAGCTTCTTTTTTTAAAAGCGGTATTTTCAGCTGGGTGAGGGTGTTTTAAGTGTCTAATTAGGTTTGTTGTTGCGAACGTTATCGTGGTGGTTCCCCCACGGTTTACAAATTGCGAACTTTATGTATTTTTCACTCACAGTGAAGCTCTTCCACGACAATGTCATGTTTCCATGCGGCTGTGATGATATTGCCTGCGCTGCTGGCAACAAAACGGACCGGCTTGGAATCGGAAAGACGTGAGATTGACCGGCCGGTTACCGGTCCGGGCCGAGCATGCGGAAAACCGGCTGATTCCGGTCTCTGGCCGGTCGATCGGTGCATCTCTAAATATTACGCAAGTATAAACACCATGTGACCACGCAGCATCATACCGATCAGGAAGGAGACGCATTCTGTCTCCCTGAGATGAACATAGTTTGGTGCGAAAAGTGCAAATCAATCCCAGAACAACAGCAAAGGACCTTGTGAAGATGCTGGAGGAAACAGGTAGACAAGTATCTATATCCACAGTAAAACAAGTCCTATATGGACATAACCTGAAAGGCTGCTCAGCAAGGAAGAAGCCACTGCTCCAAAACCACCATAAAAAGCCAGACTACAGTTTGCAAGTGCACATGGGGACAAAGATCTTACTTTTGGAGAAATGTCCTCTGGCCTGATGAAACAAAAATTTAACTGTTTGGCCATAATGACCATCGTTATGTTTGGAGGAAAAAGTGTGAGGCTTGCAAGCTGAAGAACACCATCCCAACAGTGAAGCATGGGGGGGTGCAGCATCATGTTGTGGGGGTGTTTGCTGCAGGAGGGACTGGTGCACTTCACAAAATAGATGGCATCATGAGGAAGGACACTTATGTGGATATATTGAAGCAACATCTCAAGACATCAGCCAGGAAGTTAAAGCTCGATCACAAATGGGTCTTCCAAATGGACAATGACCCCAAGCACACCTCCAAAGTTGTGGTAAAATGGCTTAAGAACAACAAAGTCGAGATATTGGAGTGACATCACAAAGTCCTGACCTCAATCTGAGCAAGGAGGCCTACAATCCTGACTCAGTAACACCAGTATCTGACTGGAGGAATGGGCCAAAATTTCCAGCAACTTATTGAGAGAAGCTTGTGGAAGGAAACCCAAAAAGTTTGACCCAAGTTAAACAATTTAAAGGGAATGCTGCCAAATACTAACAAAGTGTGTGTAAACTTCTGACCCACTGGGAATGTGATGAAAGAAATAAAAGCTGAAATAAATAATTCGCTCTATTATTATTCTGACATTTAGTGATCCTGACTGACCTAAAACAGGGAATGATTTATACGATTAAATGTCCGGAATTGTGAAAAACTGAGTTTAAATGTATTTGGCGAAAGTGTATGTAAACTTCTGACTTCAACTGTAATAATTCATGTGAAGATGACACAATTGAAATGTACAATATATAAAATCTATAAAATTGTTGATATATACATTTATACACATACTGTATGTTTATTACATTTCAATTTTGTCTTCTTCGCATGAATTATTACAGTTGAAGTCAGAAGTTTACATTATTCAATTATTCGAGAATTAATATTGACGAGTTCTCTGTGTTTGGGTGTTTTCCAGTCACAACCACTGAAAACAAATCAATTGACCCTCAAACAAAAGATCAAATGAACTGAACACATCATGTTTACACACCAGATGTACAGACCCGCCGGCATTGAAAAATAATCAGTTAGTCTTGTATAAATATTCAAACGTTATATGGATCTGTGTACTGCACAGAGTGTGCACAGCACAGACTAGGGCTGTCAATTCAACGCATTTCATGCAAAAATAATGCGTAAAAAAGAAAAATTACGAAATGAATCATGTCCCTGGATTGTAATAAGGACTATTCCAACCATCGGTGCAAATTTAGCTTGAAGTACCACCTGTTTTCAGCAGAGGATATTAAGCAAAACTCCAGCTGTTTACTCAACATGCAACAGTACAGAGTACAAACCACACTCCAGCAGGGGAAGACTGGCCATAGGGAGAACCGGGACTTTTCCCGGTGGGCCGGCTGCGAAACGGGATTGAACGGGCCACGATAAGCTGAAACCGGCCACCGCGTTATGCCGAACGGGTTGTCTGTAATATGCAGAAAAGTAGATCTACGTGAGTCAAACTACAATTAACTTGCCACAGCAACCTAAAAGTGCTTTGTTCGTGGCGCAACGCAACCAAAGTGAGATGCTCCCAAAACATAAGTCTGAGGCATGAGTACTCTGATGTGTCCTTAGAAAATCTATGTTGGACAGATTGACGAATTCGATCACAAAACAATGGAGCGGCAGGTTGGCGGTAGAATCGGGGCAGCGGGGGCGGTATTGCACTCGTTCTATCGCACCGTTGTCACGAAAAGAGAGCTGAGCCGGAAGGCAAAGCTCTCGATCTACTGGTCAATTGTTGTCCCTACCCTCACCTATGGTCATGTTGGCTGGGTCATGACCGAAAGAACTAGGTCGCGAGTACAAACGGCCGAAATGGGCTTCCTCAGATGGGTGGCGGGCTTCTCCCTTAGAGATAGGGTGAGGAGCTCAGTCATCCGTGATGAGCTCGGAGTAGAGCCGCTGCTCCTTTGCGTGGAAAGGAGTCAGTTGAGGTGGTTTGGGCATCTGGTAAGGATGCCCCCTGGGCGCCTCCCTAGGGAGGTGTTTCAGGCACGTCCAGATGGGAGGAGGCCTCGGGGAAGACCCAGGACTAGCTGGAGAGATTACATCTCCACACTGGGAGGGATGGATGGGATGGCTGGATGGAAACGTGATTAATTGATTTAATTAACCGGCATATAATTTAATTAATTCAATAAAACTTTATAGTGATAGACGGCCCTAGTTCTGGCATATTTTAGAATGCAAACAAAACAAAATGGAGCTTTAATAACTAGAAGCTCTTCCATTCACATACTTGTGTAGAATATGTCTCCATCCTTAAAAATGTAACGTTAGCATATGCACTAACCACAGGCTATGGCTCACTTTCATTCAGCTCCATCATTTGAATTCAACATATTTGATCAACAAACATTCCTCTGTGTACTTTTCCAACAACAATCCCACAGCCATAACAGAGAGCATCACAGCCCAGCGCCTGAGCTAACTTGGTTATCCGTCGAGTGAACAGCGTTCTGCGTGGCTGTCCAGCAGGAGAAGGCTGCAGGTGTGAGCAGCAGATGGTGTGAACTCTGTTTGAGCGGGTCACATCAGCAAGAGAAGAGAAAGAGACTGTGTCGTGTTTAACGGAACGAGGCCGAGACTGCCGCAGTGAGACCATCTGCGTGACGGCCGCTGGGCTTAACAGACCAGCACTGCTCATGACCGGAGGAGATATTAATAGATAAACCCACCATATGTCACATCAACAGCACTGAACTCAAACCGGTTACTCTTGTTACGTTTCTGAGATCATTGGCTATGATTGCAATGGAAACTTACTGCATATTTTATTTAACAAATACTATGGGAAACAGTATGCAATGGTAAACATATCAAACAGTAGTATGCTAAATCTGGCAAAAAGACCATTTTCACTTTGTGGACGATAAAATGGGCAAAAAATCCCATTAAAGGATGTGAGCCATATCTAGAGACAAAAACATCAAAAGAGACTTGTGTTCTGGTATCGCAATTGGATTCAAGAATCATCAAATTGCTTTTTATACGCAAGTAAAATGGACATAATAATTGAATTGTACCCAAATTTAGCAGATTTGAATCAAATGAAGCAAAAATCGAGAGTTTGGATGTGGAAACGAAACAGGAAATCAATATCAATACCCAGCCCTAGTGCACAGTACTCGTACTACATACTACTCATTTCAGAATTAGTACATAGTTTTCCATTAAAAACATTCCCACAACGTAAAGACCAGCAAAGCTGGCTTCAGATAAGATGCAAGTAGTGTATTAGTACGTCTACATGCATAATTCGCCTTTTCGAAACGCTTTAGTCCGCTCCAAAGTGAACCAGTCCGATTTCTGCAAAGTCAGACTAACAGACATGGATACTACGATTGTAGCTCGGCTTCATCCAGCATGTATACGTCTTAATCAAGCTTAAAATTGGCCTTGGCATTGTGCGCACACATGAGGCAAATACGGGTGAAGTGTTTTTAAAGGGGTAGTTCACCCAAAAATGAAAACTCTCTAATTATTTACTCATCCTCATGATATCCCAGGTGCACGTTTATATCCCAGAACACGTTTGATGAAAAATAGAAAAATATCTCAGCTCAGCTGGTCCATCAATATTTAAGTACTTTTTAACTTTAATCCAGCGCTTCCTGTATGCTCCGTGAGAGAGTGGAGATCACGCGGTCTCTCGTGTGATGTAATCGCATTGCCATGATACAGACGTAAATCTCACATTCTCCTCTCAGTGGAAACATTCAGGATAAGCACACAAATGCACCATTGTGAGTAAAGAAACTGATAAATACAGAAACCAAAACCAACTAGTGTTCCTCCTTCTCACTTGTAAACAGCGCCGCTCTTCCGGCTGTGACGCACATGTCAGTTCTCACGTGCCTCACGTGCCAACACAAATACATTGACGGGCATACCGCTGCTGAACATAAGCAAAGATTTATAGTTAAAAAAGTACTCAAATATTTATCTTTTTCGCACCAAAAGTGATCGCGTCGCTTAAGAAGACATTAACCGCTGGAGTCGTATCGATGACGTTTAGAAGATATTTTCTAACTTTCTTCAAATGTGTTCTGGTGAAGAAAGAAAGTCATACATATATGGGATATCATAAGGGTGAGTAAATAATTTGTGTGAACTATCCCTTTGTCATCGTATTTAACGGTGCACGTAAACAAACTGGATGAATTCCCAGAGAAACTTCTGTACATACATAAACTGTGTCATGAAGAACCGAGAACCAATCTTACCTTGTGTCTGCACTTCAGGACGACACCGTAAGCACCTGCAAGAGAGGAAAAAAGTTTCACGAGTCAAATTTTCACTTGGTAAACTTTAACTGTCTTTACTGTGTCTTTGTAAAAACGATTCTCTCCAATGCATGTCAATGTGCCAAAACCTCAGAGTGTTTTGTGTGCTAAATGAAGGGACTGAAAGGAGGGCATGGTAAAAAACGAGGCATTGATTTACACATTTACCTGCTGTCACCTCTAGAGAGAGAGAGAGAGATTTTAAGAGAAGTGTAAGGACATCCTGTTTTCATTTAAGACCTCTGGGACACAAAAGCAACAGAGGGTCCGATTGCTGCCAGCAGTTTGTTTAATCAGGCGAATTCATTAAAAATCTCGAATTAGCGTGTTTAGCCAAAACAATCCACAAACTGGTACACAGGTGTGCTTAAACGAAAGTGTTTTTTCAATTAAAGTGTCTTTGTGTGTTAATGTGGGCTGTGGTACGCTTTTGGCGCTGTAGATGATATTGGCACATTCTGTGGCACAAATCTATGGTCCCACAAGAGCAGCCATTTCCAATGCAATTGAGGAACCCATCCAACCGATCTGGGCTGGTATCCGAGAGGAGTCTTGTTTAACGAAAGCTGCTCGTTTGCTAAGACAAGCATCATTATTACGATTGCTCATACTAAGGGTGCATGACTTGAACAAACCCCAAACGCAGAAGTACACTTGCTGAGGAGCGGTGTGTTATTACAACCTGTATGCAAAAAAATGAATCGAAAATGGAATAGTTAGTAGCCCTAGAAACCACATAGCAACTCTTCACCAAAAATGTTTGCCAGAGGTTTGCAGCTCGTCACCAGTAATGGTGAACCTACAGCAAACATTTGGCGACAATGAAGAGTTTGCCGCAACATTCATTCGCATGAAAATTAATGAGCGACGAATTTGCGGTGTTTGCCGGGACTTTAGATTTTTGTAAGGGAATGTGCAAACAACCACTCAAAACACCTTAGCAACTCCATAGCAACTGCATAACACTCTCCATTACCACACACTTTGGAAATCGATGACGTTAGGACGTTTTTCGAACAAAAACAGAATAGTGTGAATGTTGCCCATGTAACTAAATAGCAAATCCCAAAGAACCACTCAAACTCTGCTTAACAACTTGCAGACCAGTCCCACCAGGATTTCATGGCACTTTTTCTTGACTATTGCGGCCCAAAGTGACTGAATATGCTGTGCTTTTTCTCAATTATTCTGATGCAATTTGCAGCGTTGTTTTGCGGTGAAAATGCACAAATCATCATTGCATACCTGTATAATTTGTGTCAGTAATGGTGTGAATGCAATTGCAAGTAAATATGTTAGTGCACAATAACTGAATCTGCAGTTAGCAAGCATAAAATAATAAATACACACATAAATAGCATACATTTAGGTGAATATGTTGTCTAAATGTACACATAGGCTTTTCTCCTCTGAAAATGGAGCATTTCGACAACACTACATTACTGCTAGATTGGAAAATTATGACATTAATTAACTGAAAACGTTTAGTTTTTTTTTAAACTAAAATGGATTAATGTGGATGTAGCCCTAGTAACCACATAGCAAAGCGCTAACAACCACTTAAAACACCTTAGCAAATGCAACTAGCAAACGCATGAATTTAGCTACGTTTATGCCTCTCTTCCACACTAGAATGCCGTTTTTCTTCACAGAAAATGGAGAGTTTCAAAAACACAAAAGATGACGTTAGGAAACTGAAAACAGACTTTTCAAACAAAAAAGGATTAGCGTGGATGCGTTTCATGTTTACAATCTGTGACGAGGAGGAGGGCGTCGCCGAGCCGTGAGGGTGCACGGCTGGCACTGAATCAGATGATCAGCGGGAGAGCGAGATAAAGGGATGCCGGAGACGGCAGATCGGGAGAGATAAACGCGCGCGGCCGCGCTGCATGTGTGTTCGTCATGTTTCTTTTATGTTGTTTTAAGTTGAGTTTTGACATTAAACTTTACGTTGACTGTTCAGCCGGATCCCGCCTCCTCCTTGACCGAACTTTTACCTGTTAGAGTGGTGCTGAAACCCGGGAGGGAGGAGGGATGCGCATTCGCGGAGTCCTCGCCGCTGCTGTCTGCCCAAAGGAGCGGCCGAGGCTGTCTGCCTGGGGACAAAGGGGTCGCTGCCAGCCGCCAAGCGCAGGAGGAACCACTGCCTTCGCTGAAAAGGGGAGGAGCAGTTCTGTCTGACAGGGGTTGGAAGGCTGCAATCCACCGAGGGAGGAGCGAGCTGTCACCCACCAGAGGGGATGAGGGGTTGAGGACCGGGCGACAGCGTCTCATTCGGTGTATCCTGCACGCCCTTTTCCTCTCCCCAAGCCTCCCACCCAGGTTCCCAGGAGGCAGGGTCTCCCCTCCAGAGATGGGTGGGGGGGGGGGGTAAGTCAGTCCATCTGAATCGGGTGGGGGAGGAGTGTCATGAGGAGGAAGGCGTGACCGGGTCATGAGGGTGCACGGCCAGCTCTGAATCAGATCACAGCTCTGAAACTGGAGCCAGAGACACTAGTTTGGAGAGAGAGATGCACGCAGCTGTGCTGCATACCGGTTCGTCATGTTTGTTTTAAGTTGCGTTTTGACATTAAACTTTATGTTGACTGTTCAACCTTTATCTGTTACACAATCCCTTCCACCAAAAACTATTTTCCCATCAATGTCTAAAAATGTGACATTACCATATAAGGCCAACCAGAAGTTTGACTACGTTTTAACCAATTAAATTACATAACTGGACCTAACTGTATAATAATCTTTAATCTATATAAATGCCCTAAAAACATTTTTTACAATGACAACAACCTCTTCCAGAGACTGAAAACTAGTCAGAATATCCAATTCTTCCTTTAGGAAATGTCTGGGTTTACTGTGCGATAACAACCAGGCTAACTGTACATTATCTGGCTTATAACACAGCTACTAACCAAATAAATAAATAAATGGACATAAAATATTCATTTGCATTGAAATCATGCAATTTGAGAACAAAGAAACAGCTGAAATCAACCTCCGGTTTGCGTTTGAGTTCTGTTGGCGTTGTGAAAATGACCATCTAACTCCTCATTATTTAGACTATTACAGGACTACTTGCCAAGTAAATAAATAAAAACACATGAAACACTGATCTGTGTTGAAATAATTTTATGAGCTTACTTGTAGAGATCGCACAGTGAGCCGAGAAGCAGGAGAGACGGCTCGCAGAACCCGAATGATCGGTCTGATACGTCTTAATCCCCGGATGTGCGGTTGTTACGGAGCAATATCTGACCACTGGATGGCGCCATTGACCAATCAGAATAGAGTATTCCAGAGAGTCATGTAATAAAGAGGGTCATATTACATGACAATGAAAGAAAGAATAGTCAGAGAAAAGGTAAGAGTGATAAGTATTTGTCACTATAGTTGTCTGAGAAAAAAAATATCGATTAAATATCGAATGTAGTTCCAAACATATGCGTCAAGTTTGGAGAAATGCAATCTTCATGACCATGTTAGTTTCATTAATTTTTTAAAAGCTTTTAGGGAATTTTTTTTACAAAACAAATTTGTTTAATGACTTAAAGACTTAAAGTTTCAAGTAAAATGTGCCTTTTCATAAAAATGTCAAAATATCTGATGTTTTTTTCTCTGTTATGGTTTTCTTGTCACATGACAACTATATATATATATATATATGAATAATATTTTAAAACAAAATGGTTTCACTTTTTTTTTTTATTTGTTTTTTAATAATATACATTTAAAAAACTGTTCCCGACAACATATGCCAACATTTCTATATTTCTTTACTTTTTCACCACTTTCTGACTTTAAGGTCCAAGAAAATATCAAAATGACTTTGAACTCATTTTTAATTCAATTGCATTTTTTTATTCATTTTGAATAACTTAACAGATCCGGACCAGACAAAAAAAAAAAAAAGAGCATCACTTCATTGACCCAGCTAATATTTACCTTTTAGTAGTATTTTATGATTTATTTATTATTATTATTATTTCAGGAAATGAATCTGACTGTAAATGTACAGAGGTGGCCTGATTTATCTTCTTAAAGAATTACAAGCTGCACAGAAAAAAACAAAAAAAACATTTTAAATGGGAAGGTAAAACTGGATTAATCATAGCCTGAATTGTCTGACAAAATAATTAAGGTGATTAACAATAATGGAGACACTGATTCATATAATACGATGTCAAGATGTGATTACGTTAATGGCATGAATAATAAAAAGGAAACGATATTTAATATGGACAGAGATTATCTGCACTATTTTTAGTTCTGTAAACGAATATAAATAATGTATACGTACATCAAATATAAATCAAGGCTGTTCTAATTAATGGAGTATTTAAGACAATCTACAAAAGGGAACATGTCAGAAAGAAAATCCTTTTAATATCTCACATAGCGATGAAATTACACATGTGAGCTGTGTTATCCATATTCTCAACAACCGTCTAATTTATGTCCATTTTTATTTCTCTTATTGAATTTTAGGAGAAACATCCGAGACAAATAGATACTTCAACTAAACGTAACTGAGAACCTCATTAAGTGTCCTGAGCTTTGAAAGAGTCACCAAACTGAGCAAATAAATGTTCCTCTGGGATCATCTCGAGCTCTGAGTCACTTGATTCATCCTCCACTTCACAAATGCGATGACATCATCTCGCAACTGATGCGAAAGGAAAGAGGAACCAAAATAACAGCACATACACATGCGAGTGTCCTGCGGTGCGGCAGCCTGCATGATGCGCATGAGTGCCCGGTATCTCCAGAACTCAATGTACTGTATGATAAAGACGTGATGCTGGCATAGCCACAGGCATCCACAGCATGATCTAAAGCCCAGTCCACAGCTTTCCACAGCTCCAGCCAATCAGAAGGAACGTTTGATGTGTCTCTGAACACTGAGGACGTGAGTCTCGAAACTCACGTGAAACAGGCTAATCTTCATGAAGTGTTTATCCTATATAGAGGCCATGAACCCGTAACTGGCACAACAGTGGACATCGGTGACCTGGTCTTATCGGCGCAAAATTAGACAAGCGTTTCCACCGGTGTTTGTTGTGGATTTCATGTGAATAATGAGAACGTTCAACATGAAATGATCATCTTGCAATAGTTCAAGCCTGCTCTCATGAACATTTCGTGACTGTAGCAAAAATGTAGCAAAATGGAAATTCCATGCCAGCGGGGGGCGCCAACAGCGAGTGAAATGGTGTCGGAATCAGACGAGGGTTTTAAAGCTAATATTAGTTGGAGGTTTTAATGAGTAAAACGTACCTCTCTAACCTAAAACGTTAACCTAAACCTAACCGATAGTGTCCTAAAAGCAAATGAGAGGTGAACAAAACATTTTCTGAAGAAACCACATCATTTCACGTAGTGTCTATGACACTTGCATTTCAAGTGTCAGCTTACGTGTCTGCTTCGGCTCTTACCGCGAGTGTGCACTTTAATCGGTCTTGGATACGACTATTCTGATGCGAGTGAAACTTTGTAATATGGCACTTGCCCGTCCGCCTGAAAGCGGAGGAATGGCTGCTGACCGCAAGGGGAGAAGGGGCTCATAGACGACTGCCTGGAACGGTTAGGGCCGCTGTCAGGGGTGGGGGGAGACCCCTACCAGCCGCTAAACGCTGCGGGGATAAGAGAGGACCGCCGACCATGAGCGGGGAGGGGTTCTTGGCCGACTGCCTGGAGTGGGAGAACTGCTGCCAGGGGCGGGGGAGACCCCTTCCGTTCACCGAGAACGTGGCAGGGCGTTCCGTCTGCTAGGGGCCAGAGGACTGCCTCCAATCGGCCCGGGGAGGTGCAGCTGTCGTCCGTTAGAGGGTGGCGGAGTGGCCGAGTAACAAGCAACTTGCGTATCGGAGAACCGGCGAGTAAGTGTTTTTTCTCTCTCTCTCCTCTCTCTCTTCCACTACCGCTCCGCATTGGCCTTTTCCCTCTCTTTTAAATTTTACAGTGTTTTTTTGTTGGGGGTACTGCACTGTTACAGGGAGTACCCCCCCTATTCTAAACATTATTGTTTCCCCTCCCACTTTCAGGAAGGTGGGGATGACCTGCCGGCAAATGGGAACGCCCTCTCCCTGGGAAAGGGTGGGGGGTATACGTCATGCCAGGTGCCCCCTTCCTGAGAGAATGAGGGTGGAATGTGGCGGAGGGCGGTGCCGGGTTGTGATTCTGCACATCCGGTCCCTTATCAGGCTAATCAAGCTCCGAGAGGGATAAAGGCTGACCGCGGATGGTGGTGCGATAGAGAGGGAGCGTTTACAGACAGCTAGCCGGTTCTCGCCGCCTCTTTTCCATTAACCCCCTTTACGGATGCTACAGCGCTATTCGTTGGAAATGTAACTCGTTACTGGAAAAGCGAAACTATTATGGAATTAGCTCAACTAGTCACGCAACCCAAAAATGTATTCAAGTTAGTAGCGTCACACTTTTAGTTTTACTCCCCATGTGTGCATAGATGGCAACTGTTATGTGGCAACTTGTTTGTCACGTTTCTTAAGAGTTAGTGAGAGTGTAAACAACCAAACTGTGTATGAACAGATCCAAATTAGATTACAATCTGTTTTTAGCTACAGTGTGACTGTGGTTATAAAGCAAATCTCAATGAAATCAATTGATTTTCAATTAGTTTGAGCGGTGAGAGGGTAAACATTGGAATGAAGGAATACAAGAGAAGACAGAACAGCTGAGAGATTAAACTACTGATGGCCAACAGAGAAAGACCAGAAACTGATCTACTGACAGCTGAACACACACACACACTGCCAAACACACACACACATATGCATCTGGTCACACAAACACACTCTCATCTACTGTCAGTTTGAGAGCGTTGTCTCACACACTGAGATTGTTTCTACATTATTATGTGTTAATCTGGAACATAATCTTCCATCCTCATGATCTTTATAATTGAACGCTCTCCTGGGCTGTGTGAAACTTTCTTTGCAACACAGATTAGCTTTCGTCATGAGTTTGCTGAGGCAAGCATCAAAAGTAGCTATGGTTAGTCATTTAAACAAACCTCCAATTTATGTATTAAACCTTCATTGTGTAACTCGTCCTGCACCATTACAATTTTCACCTGGTGGACGATAAAGCAGGCGGAAAAAAATCTGATAGCTTTACATTAAAGGCATCCGAGCTATATCTAGAAACCAGAATATCATGGAGACTTGGGCCAGTAAGCAACCACACAGAACACCAGAACCACATAGCAACACAGTAAAAACCACCCACAACACCATAACATATTGGGGGGGGGGGGGTCTCCACAAGCAAGCACCTTTCTTCAGATTGTGTAAAAATCTAGTTTGAATACTGTAGACTGACCCAAGACCATTTTAGACTCGTTTTCTAGGTCTGGAAAACCATCTGAAAGACACAGCGTACATCCAACTGTCTCACCACTTGCACTCCTCAACACACACGTGCATGCACGCACACGCACACACACACACACCACGCGCACTCTGCAGTTAGTGGGGCATCTGTGTGTGAGAGATGGATGGAAGAGTAAAAATAACCCCATCTCTTGAGACTTTTACCACACCCTCATTCAAAATGTACAGAATGAGAGAGAGAGAGAGAGAGAGAGAGAGAGAGCGCGAGAGGGGTCCATGCCGAAAACCCTAAAGCCCTAAAACGACAATTTAAACAACTTTACAGTCAAATAACACACAAGTTCTAACAGAATAATTAAAGTAAGTGCTTTTTAAAATTATAAGTCACATTTCTGCCTTTAAACCCTCCAAAAATTGTCCCCATTCACTTCCATTGTAAGTGTCCCACTGGAACCTCCATTTCTCCACAACTCTGTGTGCGCAAAATGTAAACGTCTTATCCAGTTTTCATAAGAGCGCTGATTCTATTCACAATTTTCGTGCCAGCACAAAGCACAAGTGGCCATAGGTGGGAGTGTTCGCGCTATTGTGTTTGTATTGTTTGCTAATGAAGTGTTAACGAAGAGAAATAGGTCATTGCGTTAAGACATTTGAAAACCACGACTTAACTCAGCACAAAGTTTGAACTCAATTCCTGCATTTGCAGTTTGTAGATTCCACCAGCAGGTGGTAATAAAGTTCATGACCAAACTCTGAAAATATAGCGGAAATGTGAGCGCAGTGTAGTTCTAGCGGGAAGACTAGCAGCCATACATCATCGCACCATTAGCGGGGTAATTCCCAGCCAATCACATGTAAGCCGTTGCTTTATAAGTCTGCTCACAATCACATTGCTGTTTCAGTGTGCTAACACGGCAACCTCCTCCACCCCACCACCACATGTTGAGTCCGTCCTGCACGGGGGAAGGGTCCTCACCCCTGCCTCATATCTCTGGCAGGATATGATGGTTACGAGTACAACTTCTTCGGACCGCCAGATGCGGCTTACGCCAAAACATTACATTTCTGTTTTATATTCATCAAATAAATGTCATCTTCAATTTCACTCAAGTCGGCGATTCTTCCTGATAGAACATCAAATGATGTCCTTGATGATCAGAGTTGGAGTCTTCTGTGAAACTTATGAGATTTGTTAAACTATCTAAAGGTCATGGTTTATTTTTCAATTATTATTACTACTATTTTGTTTAAATATACAATTGTATTTATGGTCTTATTTGTAAGACTCAAATGTAAATTTCCACCTGTTGTCGTAAATCACGGCAAAATGGGTCAGTGGAAGAAGCTGGAGATAGTAAAATGTTTGGAATTATTTTTTGACCACTTCCTTATCGATTATATTTTCATTTCGTTTAAAGTGTCATTTCAATGTATAAATATTGAAATGATAGAAATGAGATAAAAATGATACTATAATTCTGTAGAAGCAGTGTCATGACAGTTGGTGCCGATTACTTCTGTGTTTGTGAAAACGTCCCGTTTCTTTAGGAAATTAAGTTTCTGCCTCATTTCACTTTTATTTGTCAAAATGAATCAAGTTTGCCCGTACTCACCTTCCCCAACAATCCCAAGAACCTCAAACCTGTGCATGACATCACCGGAGGAGGGGTTACGCATCCAGTCAAGCGGTCGCCGGGCGACGGAGGAAGAGCTCAAGGGGGCGAGTGCTCGTCATGTTCACGGGCTGGCATGGGGTGGCCTGGTGTGGAATCACGGGTCGAATCACCGTGAACGTTTGAACATGATGTTGTCCGTCAGCACACACCTGCACCTGTGGAAATATAGTACATTGGAGTAAATTGCATTTACTTTAACAGTTTTTCCAAGAGCCAATCAAACATGAATATCACAATGCTCAATACAGCCCAATGGCGGTACCATAGAACAGTGATGGCATCAGATGGTAATACCATGGTGCTCTCAAGGTACATTGGTCACATCAGCATTGTATTTTGGCTTATATGATCAGAACAAGTGGAACGTTCATTGGTGTAAATATAGCTGGAAAACACAAGATGGACTACATCCAACAGCACCGAAAGCTTTCCAAAGGAAACCAACATAAATCTAACACACCCCGAATCCTAAACAAACATGAGTAAAATTCAAATGGCACAGCTACGTTATCTCACAGATGGGCAAACTCGCTTTATTTCCTCACGGCGAATTTGTTGCGTTTCACATGTGGTGGCAGTGATAAGCACTTGTGTGTGTGGGTCACAGATAATTAGGATTCAGCTATAAATAGTCGACAGCAGAACCGTATTCAAAGAGCGATACGTTGATCTGAAGGAGAGAGCCGAGATTCGACATGTCCAGCGCTTTGATAAGAGAAGAACACAAACAGAGACAGTTAAAGGCTCGCAGAGTAAGAATCAGCTCACAGAACAGCTGAAGAATTGAGTTTAGATGAACCAGATGAGGCACTAACAGACCACAGAACAAATATGGAAGAAAGATTTAATAGAAAAATTAAATATAACTAAATTATTTAGACTTTTTTTATGAGCATACCCCCTTGGTACATTCAACTAGATGGTTAAATGAGTAAATGACACTTTAATACCCATTGAAACCACAGATAGGGCTAAATTTGACCAATTAATCTGATTTCAGCTGAAATTTTTTGATTTGTAAATACTTTTTTGTATGAAAGATAAATGTAAATGATGATTAAAGACAAAATATGAAATTACATTGATCAATATTTACTGAGTAATGCAATATTTTCTAGAAGGGGTGGTCAAAATGACAATTTCGCCTATTAATTTGGTGCAAAACTACAGGTAAAACAAATTACCTTAGAAAGGTGTCAGCACAATGATTGTATTTTTACACAGATATAGGTAGGTCTATTACTAAAATCAGTTGACTTCAGCACCCCAGGTTGCATTATATGCCAATGGCGAGAGCTCAAAAATGGGAAAAAAACACTTTTTTGTGTTGTTTTTCCAAAGTTTGAGTGCCTATAACTCCAAAAGCCTTAAAGATATCTTAATATCCATTGGCATTCTGGTTCAAAACAAACTTTCCATTTTGCATCTACATTTTCAAGGCCCTATGTGGTTAAATCCCAGAGATATGGGGCTTTCGATATGGCTCCATGTTAAAATTTGTCCAACTTTCGATGGTCGAAAACCAAATGCGGGTCACATGATGTGAAGCTTGTTTCTCGTCCAACAAAACAAAAGTCTGAAGTATAAATAATGTTGAAACTAGAAATGTATTGTAAATTGTTCATAAAAAAAACAATAATGTCAAAATGGACCTAAAATTTTTCAAAAGTCCAAAATATTGTTATGAAAAAGTGACACGTGGCTCTTTAGTAAGTGCATTAACTGTAGTTTTTGGATTTCAAAAATGTAAAATCTGCAATGCAATGTAACGCATCAATAGGGGTCCAAACACCAGGACAAGGTGCTGAAACTCTACTGTATTTTTACAGATTTTCTTATTAATCCTTTTCCACCATTAAAGTATCTGGTGCATCAAAGACCGTAATTCATAGAGATTCCAAAATTGGTGGAATGGTCCCAAATCCCCCTCACTACACAAGCGCACATACACATCCATCTGACACTAGGGGGAGCAATAATATGCACATTCACATTTTCGCTAATAACTCTGGAACCATAAAGGTTCAAATTGTTTTTGCTTTGCATCTATAAGCGCCTCCTTCCCTTATAGGGAAGGAGGTATTGCCCCAAGTGAAGGAGTTCAAGTACCTTGGGGTCTTGTTCACGAGTGAGGGGACAATGGAGCGGGAGGTTGGCCGGAGAATCAGGGCAGCGGGGGCGGTATTTCACTCGCTCTATTGCACCGTTGTCACGAAAAGAGAGTTGAGCCGGAAGGCAAAGCTCTCGATCTATCGGTCAGTTTTCGTTCCTACCCTCACCTATGGTCATGAAGGCTGGGTCATGACTGAAAGAACTAGGTCACGAGTACAAGTGGCCGAAATGGGCTTCCTCAGAAGGGTGGCGGGCTTCTGCCTTAGAGATAGGGTGAGGAGCTCAGTCATCCGTGAGGAGCTCGGAGTAGAGCCGCTGCTTCTTTGCGTCGAAAGGAGCCAGTTGAGGTGGTTTGGGCATCTGGTAAGGATGCCCCCTGGGCGCCTCCCTAGGGAGGTGTTTCAGGCACGTCCAGCTGGGAAGAGGCCTCGGAGAAGACCCAGGACTAGGTGGAGAAATTACATCTCCACACTGGCCTGGGAACGCCTCGGGGTCCCCAAGTCAGAGCTGGTTAATGTGGCTCGGGATAGGGAAGTTTGGGGCCCCTTGCTGGAGCAGCTGCCCCAGGGGTTTATTATTACCGGGTCTCAGTTCATGCACAACTTGCAAACAGATGAATGTCTTTGTAATCTGTGTGCAAGTGTGTTTTTGCTGGCATAAAGTCATGCGTGTCATCGCTTTAGACTCTGTCTGATAATCTGAGACATGGACCAGAACACCAACAAATAGTCTATAGTAATAGTAGACATTTTCACTCAGTGGCCTCACATTTAGATAAGAGAACACATAAAAATGACCAGGCAGACTCATTTTCCATGCATATGAGCACTGAACTCAATCAAGCACTGTGTAAAGTGCAAAAAATACTGCCGTCAGCCTATAAATGTCAAAAATAGCAGACCAGCAAATGCTCCGACTGAAAAAAGGGCACTTTGCAGTTTTGCAGCACAAAAGTATTTGGCCAAGAATCTGACACACTTTCGTAAGAATGGCGAGATGTTTATGAGCAGACATCAAAAACAGGGTTTACAAGAGATTTGTGTGTGACGTCTGGCTGTTTAGTGCATCAGGTAGCTTGTTACTGCTTATGAAGCAAGTCCTCACATTCATAAAATCTTAGCTATAAATATGAGAAAATAAATCTCTCTCATCCGGAGCCAATGATGACCATTTTAAAGACCCCCATGAAGTCAAAAAGAGAGATTTGCGACTTTTAGTCCTCATAGCTTTGATGCCATCTACTCTTTCTCTTTCAGGAAAATGGACCTAAAATATTGATGACATCATCTTGCACTCAGGGGCGTGTCTTAATATTTGTCTAATCAAATGTTGTCTAGCATCCTACGACCACCTGCCTTTGACTAGCAATATCAAGATGCAAATCACGGTTCAAGTCTTTGGTATAAACTTAAGGATGAGCCCCTTGATATGTACCACTTCAACTTCCTGTTGTAACAAAGGACTGCTGTGTAATGTTATATCCAGTATTAGCTTAAAACATTGTTAGCAGGACGACGTAAAAACGTAAACGTAAACAAAAAATTACGATTTTAACAACTTAACAGCTAAAGCTTTTAAAGAAAAATATATGCAAGTGCTTTTATAAAATCTGGTCGTTTTTTTCCGATCATTTTGGCTGTGTTAATGCCAGCAGCATAAATGCCAAAGGTGTGTATTTTGGGGGGAATTTTGATATTTCAACCTCAGTTCCTGTAATACACTGTTTACACAATATAGTCACACTCGGGACCTTCAGGACAAAAATGTCCCAATTGAAACCCATTAAAACTGCAATATCTGATCCTAGTGCCATTAAAGCATAAAATCATGAATTCTGTGATATTATATATTCATTCCGGAGCCCTGGATTCACAATTTCTTTTTTTTTTTAATATTCCACCAGATGGCGCCATTTTTTCTCATGTTTAGCCTGTGGTGCAAATACAAGCTTTTCCCCTGTTCTCTATGTGCTGTATTATAGAGACCTGCAGGACAACTGAATAAATGATGCAGCTAAAATTGTGTGTGTGTGTGTGTGTGTGTGTGTGTGTGTGTGTGTGTGTGTGTGTGTGTGTGTGTGTGTGTGTGTGTAAAAAAACAACAGTGGCATTATATAAACAAATTGGCATTTAATGGGTTAAAAAAATCCTGAAAATTAATGAATATTTGGTAGTTATGATCAGGACTGATGTTGGTTAAAAAAATCTAAGTCATTGAAAGAAAAAATTATAATATTATTGTTATGGAAAATAATATTAATATATCATATTATTATGGCAGTATTTTACGAAGACATTTTTGTCCTCCAAGGATCTCGGAGTAACGTTTTTCATTGGCGCACAAGGGTTAAATCGAACCAGCTGAATAAATAAAAGCAAAAGGAAACAAAGACGTTCATCTAGCGTGCGTTTAAGTTCAGCACTATTTTAATTTCAGTGTTATTTTTTCATTCATTATCCATTTTAAAAACTATCGCCTGATTAATCCGTTATCGGCAGATACTAACCAACTTAGTTACCGGTCTTTAAACCCTCCAAACACTGGCCCCAGTCACTTCCATTGTAAGTGCCTCACTGTAACCTTGATCTTTGCTTTTTTTTAAAGGAAATACGAGTCGAAATACATTTTTGGTATTCAACTTTATGCCAGAAATGATGTTGATTGAGCTCAACTTGTCCTGAACCCGGAATATTCCTTTGCACTGATGCAAAACCTATAATTAATTTATTGTAATAATCTTATTGTGGCAGGGCGGAGAGCGGGGCGTGATTCTACACACCCGGTCCCGTATCAGACTAATCAAGCCTCCGAGAGGGATAAAGGCCGACTGCGGACGGTGGTGCGAGAGAGAGAGCGATCGTTTACGGACATGTCCGTCATGTGTGTGTTTGTGTCTTTTGTTTTAGTTACTATTAAAATATTATTTATATTGTCAAGCCGGTTCTCGCCGCCTCCTTGCCCGTCGAATCCCTTTACACTTATCTTTTACTTTGTGGACTTCCCCTCCTGATCTGCGGCTGAAACACGTGCACGCTCACCATGTGTTTCTGGGTTCAGTCCCCAGAGTGAGAACACGGAAAGAGGACGAGGGGGGAAATGACAGATCGAGAAGTCTGCAGTGACGCTAGAACCGTTCTGAGAGGCTTTCTGAATGCAAACGATGATGACCTGCAGCTCTTCTGATATCATTTGTGCATCTGATTGTTCAAAGAGAGAAATATACTATATATTCACATTGAAAATAAAATAAGTGGTATTGCCCGTCTCTGCATTGTGCATTTCGTGTATCCGTCCTCAATCTAAACAATCTCCATTCTTCACCCCAGTGGTGACCCAGCACAACAGAACCGGTTCTAAATCCCAAAATAACAACATTGAACACTATTAAGTCTCCACCTTTTCTTGTCTTGCTCAAATGCATAAAATAACACTTCAATGCAAAATGCTTCCTCACCACATTTCTTAAAAATGTCTGCTTTTGGGTTAGGAATGACATAATGGAGAGCTATTTTTTGGGTCAGCTATTACTTTAACTTAGTAACAGTAAATAAGAAGCTGTTTTGGAGCGGGACGAATCCCTCAAGTATCAGTGGTTTACCCGTCCATTTTAACTTTCGATACACACAACACATACTGAGACTGGGTCATCTCATGACCTCTATAACATGAGGGATTCAGACCCTACATCATCTCAACATCCTCAACTTTACGGATTTCAAACCCATAGAGCATCACAACTAGTGATAGACCGAAATATGTCTGTTTGGTCGATTAACTAGTGTGTTACTGTAACGTTCTGTTGTGTCAGATCCAAAATAATGAAATAATTTGCCAAATTTACTCAAAACCGACACTTATATATTTATATCTCCACCATATATATCCCCAACAGTCCTGACCAGTAGGTGGCGATATGCATGAAGAATGCAAATCACCAAAGAAATAGAAGAATGTGGAAGTGAAAGTTAAAGTGGAGATTTATAGCAAAAAAAGGACTTATATATTGATCTGTTTCTCACCCACACCTGTCATATCACTTATGAAGACATTAATTTAATTATGAAAACAGGAATCAGTCGTACGGATTACTTTCATGCTGACTTTATGTGTTATTTCGCTGGGCATCAGAGGAACTGTGCTTGACTGGTTTAATTACCATCTCTCAGGCGGTCCTTCAAGGTACCCTGGCGAGGTGAGGTATCCAAGCCACATCAGTTACTTACTGGGGTACCTCAGGGATCAGTGCTTGGGCCACTTCTCTTCTCCATATACACAACATCACTGGGACCCGTCGCTCAGTCATATGGTTTTTCTTACCAATGCTACACTGATGACACGCAGCTCTACTTGTCTTTCCAGCCCGACGACACCACCGTGACCGCTCGAATCACTGCCTGTCTGGCTGACATCTCGGCCTGGATGAAGGAACACCACCTGCAACTCAACCCTGCCAAGACCGAACTCCTTGTCTTAACAGCCAACCCGGCTGTTGAACACAACTTCACCGTGCAACTGGGTACAACTACAGTGTCGCCTTCCATACCGGTCAGAAATCTAGGGGTAACCATCGATAACAAGCTAAATTGCAAGATCATGTAGATTTACACTCTACAATATCAGGAAGATAAGACCTTTCCTCTCTGAACATGCCACACAACTGCTTGTTCAGTCACTTGTCATCTCTATACTGGACTACTGTAACGCTCTCTTTGCAGGCCTTCCTGCATGTGCTATTAGACCTCTGCAAATTACCCAGAATGCAGCAGCACGTCTGGTCTTTAATGACCCAAAGAGAGCACACGTTACACCACTCTGTCTCTCCACTGGCTGCCGGTTGATGCACGCATTAAATTCAAGGCTCTGATGCTGGCATACAAAACAGTCACTGGGTCTGTTCCAGATTCGCTTATGTTTTCCTCTTTTACAAGTCGCTTTGGATAAAAGCATCTGCCAAATGAATAAATGTACATTTAAATGTTTTGAAGCTTCAAAGTTTTGGTCAACATTTACTTTGTATGGACCAACTGAAATATTCTTCTAAAACTCTGAAGAAATAAAGTCATACACATCTGGGATGGCACGAGGGTGAGTAAATGATGAGAGAATATTCATTTTTTGGCTGAACTGTCCCTTTAATACAGTTCCAATGAGGTTATGCTATTCTGCATTATTTTTATGTTCATGACTAATGCAATAATGTAATGTGGGAGAGTCATGGACAGTAATGCAAGCGTAATCGAATTGAACCGAATACAGTGCCAACCTGAAAACCAGCCTAAGAAATACAAAGAAATAGTGAATTTTCCTTGACATTTTTCAGTCATAAAAGCATGCTGTAAAATTTAATGCTGTAAATATAATTCTTAGTGAGGGGGGAAAAGAGCGAGTCATATATGATTAATAAAATAGGCTAATGTAACAGAACAAATAAGAGTAGAGCAATGCCATTTACAAGTAATGTGTAGATGGCACTGGTTCATATGTTCATTTCTGACTAATATACACTGATCCATGTTTGCACTGCAGACAGACACATGCACAGTCACATCAGCACGATATCCCACATATGTGTTACTGTACTGGCACAGCTCAATGTGTGCATGGATGTCTGTGTTTTGGTTCGGCGTCGCAGAGATCTGCGCTGCGTGGGAGTCACGCGCACATAGAAACACGGAGCTGTAACGCACGAACCACGCACTATGACAACACCAGCACGAGACAATCTATAATTATCATCATACGGTTCGAGTGACAATATCACAACACTGTCCTCACCTCAGATATAATAAGCTCATCTAAAACAAGTGATGCGGTGAAATCAAGCGTGACAGCACTGAAACTCACGGGGCTGGCGGAATTCAGCAGCTTTAAGCAGAACTTGAGCGGGATACTCACGCGTTTCTCCCGCGAGCAGATTTCGGACACCGTAAAGTCCCTCACATCCTCAAACGCACCTGAAGCCGCACTGATACAGTATCAACAGCAACAGTTTAAAGACTGGCGTTACTGAAGCCAATGAAAATGATTGACGTTTGAAAAAGCACACCCATTCTGGGATCTGCACCAATCAGGAGTCTGTTTGCGCCGTGGGGGCGTGGCTTTCAGTCCTTCACAGAAAAGAAACGCTCATTTCTCAAAAAAAAGTACTATATAATATAATTAAATTGTACATAATTTAATAAAATTTATATTAAAAACGGATTTACTTTATGACCGTTTATTTTTATTAGCATTTTTTTTTCAGTTGAAAATAATCATTTAAACATAATTATTTTAATTTATTCTCTTTTTTCTTTTAATAATTACATAAACTGAATAAAATAGACATTTACAATAATGGTAGATATTTAGTTACGGAATGTCAAATTCTCACAACTGGTTCAAAACACACTCACGCCTCCTAGTGTACATATGAAGATCAGCATTTAATTTTTAAGATCAGACAGATAGATATATGGACAGACAGACAGACAGATAGATATATGGACAGACAGACAGACAGACAGACAGACAGATAGATAGATAGATAGATAGATAGATAGATAGATAGATAGATAGATAGATAGATAGACAGACAGACAGACAGATAGATATATGGACAGACAGACAGACAGACAGATAGATAGATAGATAGATAGATAGACAGACAGACAGACAGACAGACAGACAGATAGAAAGATAGATAGACTGACAGATAGACAGACAGACAGACAGACAGACAGACAGATAGATAGATAGATAGATAGATAGATAGATAGATAGATAGACAGAAAGACAGACAGACAGACAGATAGATTGGCTGGCAGGCAGACAGACAGACAGTTTGACAGACAGACAGACAGACAGACAGACAGATAGATAGGCTGGCAGGCAGACAGACAGACAGTTTGACAGACAGACAGACAGACAGACAGACAGATAGATAGATAGATAGATAGATAGATAGATAGATAGATAGACAGACAGACAGACAGATAGACAGATAGATAGGCTGGCAGGCAGACAGACAGACATTTTGACAGGCAGACAGACAGACAGACAGACAGATAGATAGATAGATAGATAGATAGATAGACAGACAGACAGACAGACAGACAGACAGATAGATAGATAGATAGATAGATAGATAGACAGACAGACAGACAGACAGACAGACAGATAGATAGATAGATAGATAGATAGATAGATAGATAGATAGATAGATAGATAGATAGGCTGGCAGGCAGACAGACAGTTTGACAGACAGACAGACAGACAGACAGATAGATAGATAGATAGATAGATAGATAGATAGATAGATAGATAGATAGACAGACAGACAGACAGATAGATAGATAGATAGATAGATAGATAGATAGATAGATAGATAGATAGATAGATAGATAGATAGATAGATAGATAGATAGATAGATAGGCTGGCAGGCAGACAGACAGTTTGACAGACAGACAGACAGACAGACAGATAGATAGATAGATAGATAGATAGATAGATAGATAGATAGATAGATAGATAGATAGATAGATAGATAGATAGATAGATAGATAGATAGATAGGCTGGCAGGCAGACAGACAGTTTGACAGACAGACAGACAGACAGACAGATAGATAGATAGATAGATAGATAGATAGATAGATAGATAGATAGATAGATAGATAGACAGATAGACAGATAGATAGATAGATAGATAGATAGATAGACAGACAGACAGACAGACAGACAGATAGATAGATAGACAGATAGATAGATAGATAGATAGATAGATAGACAGACAGATAGATAGATAGATAGATAGATAGATAGATAGACAGACAGACAGATAGACAGACAGACAGACAGACAGACAGACAGATAGATAGATAGATAGGCTGGCAGGCAGACAGACAGACAGACAGTAACATTTGGTTACATCACATTGCTTAAGAAAATCCAGAAATGTAAAGCCGCAAGTTAATTACTAATCTACCTTATGCTTTAATAAGTAATAATAATTAATAAGTAATAATTAATACTATTAAAACAAATTTCTATACAGACTGATATCAGCCATCTTCACTCCAACTGCCCAAACACAGTCAATGAGTGCATTACTGAAATAAAGAACACTGAAAACCCCTCAGAAGTCAACTCTGCTCAGCTGAGTAATCTTGTTCTGTCAACTGAATTGAGAAATGTGTGTACAATGGCGTCACTTTGAAGCTCCAAAAAGCACATAAAGGCAGCATAAAAGTAATCCAAACGACTCCAGTGGTTTAATCCATGTCTTCAGTAGCGATATGACAGATGTGGGTGAGAAACAGATCAATATTTAAGTCAGTTTTTATTATACATCTCCACCAGCCCTGACCAGTAGGTGGCGATATGCATGAAGAATGCAAATCACCCAAAAAAAATATATTGAAGAATGTGGAAGTGAAAGTGAAAGTGGAGATTTATCGTAAAAAAGGACTTATATATTGATCTGTTTCTCACCCACACCTGTCATATCACTTATGAAGACATTAATTTAATTATGAAAACAGGAATCAGTCGTACGGATTACTTTCATGCTGACTTTATTAGTATTTTTCGCTGGGCATCAGAGGAACTGTGCTTGACTGGTTGAATTACCATCTCTCAGGCGGTCCTTCAAGGTAGCCTGGAGAGGTGAGGTATCCAAGCCACATCAGTTACTTACTGGGGTACCTCAGGGATCAGTGCTTGGCGTTCATATAGAATGAACTTAAATAATTAAGTTAAGGTCATTAGATCCAAGTAGACCTCAGATTTGCTTTTTAAACAGTGTTGTTTCTATTTAACAATTTTCTCAAACTTTGAGGATTTAATAAATTATTAAATTGAAGTATAGACAGAAGCGAATGAGACACATTTTGTTTTAAATTATTAGGAATAAATGGGGATAATAATCATTATATAAGTTATATAATAATTATAATAATAATAATAATATAGTTCTTTATATTTATTAATTACAGCTTTATTTAGAAACAATAGAAGTTCAATGAAATCCTCACGATTTATTAAAACAAAAGTTTGTGTGTGTGTGTGTGTGTGTGTGTGTGTGTGTGTGTGGACTAACACGTAACGCTACTGTGCGTTGGCGCATGCGCAGTAGTGACTCAAAACATGGCGACTGAGAGCAGTGAAAAGTGCTGAATTCTCTCCACATTTCGACAAAATCGCGAAGGTTGGTCTAAATTTGAACACCTTTCTTCTTTTCCTCCACGCGTTATGTGATTGATCGTTGTATCAGATGTAAATGGTCAGTCTTCAAAGAGGCTGTAAATGAAGATCTAGACGTTTGTTTTGCCTGATGTCAGGCACTTTCTGTCATGTTAGCGATTGTTGTTTTTGTAGTAATTCTGTTATATTATCTACACTATTATAGATGTTTTTGGTGTTTTATTGGCTTTAATCGTGATGTTTATGATGTGTACGTTCAGTGTTGTGTGTCGTCATCGGGTGATGACGTTTGTTTTATTTCAGCTGTCAATCACAGGCGTGTACATGTTGTGTAATATAGTCATTTTTTGTGATCAATGTTTTTTTTTAATGTTCGTACTGTTTAAGAGCAGTAAACATCACAGAGTTAAATAAACAAGCACTAAAAATAATTATGGTGCTACAGTTTTTTTGGGACATGTATTGTAAATGGTGTAATTACCACACAATATATTAAAAAGTACCATTAATGTGCCATGGCACCACCACAGTAAGGGTGACATGGAGGAATAATAAATAAAATACATCCGCAACTATCTGCACCAGTTTCTGCAGGTAAACCGGTAGTTCAAAAAGCGATTATCGGCACAGATATATCGGTCAAACTCTTTTGTTTATTAACGTTGAAATAACGTTTTTTATGTCAGTTTCTGCAAGGGATCAGCTGTGTTATTATCTAGCTGTTTTATTGGTAATGTTCTGTTTTCTTTCTTTCTTTGAGACCTGAGAGTGATTCATATGCTGTTATAATGTGACGGTCAGGTGGAGGCTGTTTGTGTTGATTAAATGACTGATTTTGTCTCATTGGACGAGGATGTGTCTGATGTACAAAGGGTTGGTGGGTGTATTATTGTTCCTAGTGTAGCTGTGACGCACACAGTATGATGCAAACTGCTTGAAATCAAACATGGAAACACTGAAAGAGTGTTTGTTGTTGTTAATGGATTGCGAATGCAGAAAGAGAGAGAAGCTGAGATAAACCCCGCCCACTCTACACAATTAACACCTGCATCAGCCTGTAATCTCCGCCCACCTGCCCGTCACTCACAGCGTTTACCGTGTTAGTGTTTCCCTCCTTCATTTCTTCCATGGAACACAAAAGGAGATGTTTAGTAGAATGTTAGTCTCAGTCACCATTCACTTTCATTTACAAAAATTAATTTTAACTTTTCGTTAAAAAGACATCTGTGTTAAAGTGAGGCACTTACAATGGAAGTGAATGGGGGCAATTTTTGAACGTTAAAACACTCAAAAGTATATAGCCACAAGATATAAACACACAATAAATGTGTGTTTAAACATGATTTTAGTATGATAAAATCACTTACTATCCTTTCCTGTGTAAACGTTTAGCCAATTGTACAACTTCATTGATGATGTAATGTCAACAAACCCTAAAACAACTGTATAATTTATGATTTAAACGACTGTACATCTCAAATAATACAAGTTCGACAGAAGAATTAATGTAAGTGCTTATATAAAATGATACGTTTCAAATTTCTTCCTTTTAAACCCTCCAAAAATTGGCCCCCATTCACTTCCATTGTAAGTGCCTCAATGTAACCTCAAATATACAGTAGTGAAATGTGATGGGTCATGCAGGGACTTCTGGGAACGCCAATAATTGATTTTCACCATAAGTTTAATAATAGTTTACCGCCAAAAGTGCATGTATACCCTTGTTAAACTTAAGATACATTTTTACCATTAATTCTACAGTAAAATCATACTTTTTCCATCTTAAAACGTTTAAAAAAATATATTTACTGTGAAATGAATTATTAATATTATTAATGTTAAAATAATACATTGTTTTTACTGTATATGTTAAAGTAACTATCCATTAATCAATTAACGTTTTAACTGTAGCATTTTTACATTATTTTACCGTTAAAGAGACGGACATTTTTACATTATTTTACCGTTAAAGAGACGGACATTTTTACATTAATTTACCGTTAAAGTGACGGACATTTTTACATTAATTTACCGTTAAAGTGACGGATATTTTTACATTATTTTACCGTTAAAGTGACGGACATTTTTACATTAATTTACCGTTAAAGTGACGGACATTTTTACATTAATTTACCGTTAAAGTGACGGACATTTTTACATTATTTTACCGTTAAAGTGACGGACATTTTTACATTAATTTACCGTTAAAGAGACGGACATTTTTACATTATTTTACCGTTAAAGAGACGGACATTTTTACATTAATTTACCGTTAAAGTGACGGACATTTTTACATTAATTTACCGTTAAAGTGACGGACATTTTTACATTAATTTACCGTTAAAGAGACGGACATTTTTACATTAATTTACCGTTAAAGTGACGGACATTTTTACATTATTTTACCGTTAAAGAGACGGACATTTTTACATTAATTTACCGTTAAAGAGACGGACATTTTTACATTATTTTACCGTTAAAGAGACGGACATTTTTACATTAATTTACCGTTAAAGTGACGGACATTTTTACATTAATTTACCGTTAAAGAGACGGACATTTTTACATTAATTTACCGTTAAAGAGACGGACATTTTTACATTAATTTACCGTTAAAGTGACGGACATTTTTACATTATTTTACCGTTAAAGAGACGGACATTTTTACATTAATTTACCGTTAAAGAGACGGACATTTTTACATTAATTTACCGTTAAAGAGACGGACATTTTTACATTATTTTACCGTTAAAGTGACAGACATTTTTACATTTTTAATGACATTTGACGTTTTTAAAGTGTATCTGTTAAATATATCGCCGTTGAACTGCACAGTTTGAACGTTGTTTTTAACATTTTTACAATTAATATTTTCGTAACGTACCAATAATGTACGTATAATTTACAGCATTCGTTATAAGAGAGAACATGTGTTTCGTTCATCGAAACTATTGTAACTGAGGTATGTGAGGAGCGCAAATGACTTTTTGTATTAAATATTTCTGAATGTTGCGCCTTACAAAAAATCGAAACTTGACGCAAATGTGCAGCTCGTTATTTTCACATGCAAATGAGTTTGTGATTCACTGCAAATCTTTGCCAGACGTTTGCAGCTCTTTGCCGGTAGCGGTGAACCTCCGGCAAACCTTTGGCAACAATGGACAAGTTGCTGCAAGTTTGGAATAACTGGCTATAAAGGAGGCGGGAACTGGCTTGACAATATAAATAATAGTTTAATATAAAACTCGTCCAAAAAGACAAACGCACACACAGGTGTCGGACAGCTGCCCGTAACTCTCTCTCTGTCGCACTGCCGTCTATGGTTGGCCTTTATCCCTCTCGAGGGCTAATTAGCCTGATTAGGGGTCGGGTGTGCGGAGTCACGACCCGTCCCCGCCCTCCGCCCCGCCACACTATCGTAACGGGTCTAGTTGCTGGTTTTTTATGGGGTTTTTTTATGTTTATATAAAAATATATTCTTGTCATTACAGTATCGCTAAAGAATTGTGCCGTAAAATAACATAACTCTCTGAAATGCTCCAGTACTTGCAATGCTCCACACCTACTGTGAGAAATCAGTTTGCATTTTTCTTTCGGCAGTTCTTTAGTCCCTTGTGGAGTGTTTTGCCTCTTAATTTACATGAATGATGTGTCTTTTTTGTCATTTGAGAATCTCACACACTCATATGTCCTGTTCTAGATCTTGCAGTGAGATGCATTCATGGAGTGTTTTGAACTTTAAGGGATGGGAACTTCCCACAAACACACACTTCATTTTAGCAGCCCACACAAACACACACTTCCCTTTGAAAGACTGAAGAGCTTGTGTTTAAAAAATGTAAATGAGCAAAATCTACTGAATTCACTGAGTGATGCACAGATCATTTCTGACATGGATATGAGGATAATTTTGGTGTCTTATTAGATGAATAATTAAATCCACACACTGGCAGACAATTATAGGAGGAAAAATGAGCTCAGTATTTATGTCAAGCAATTAAGAGTGTCTCGTGTCACCTCTGTCTTTCAGTCAGACTCTCTTGTCCGTTTGTTCATCGATGACGTGTTGTAACGTTTCGGCCGCAGAACGTCTCAATAGCAGCCGTTGTCTATCTCAGAATGAGTAAAAAACAGAGTTTACTGTGTTTGGCCTCAAAAACGGCTCTAGACTCAAGAATACAATCAAACTTTAGTGTGACAGCTCTTAGTCTGGTTTTCAACCGTCTCAGTTTTCTCTGATCTAATTGGCTGGCTTAAGGCAAGTTCTGGCAGTCATTGACAAATAAGGTGGCCTGAGGAAATCTAGGTTTCACCAGGGGTCGCCGATATGACCAAAATCTTGGCGATATCACTAATTTTATATAACAATTACGATATAGATCACGATATAGTTACATTTTCCCCAAAAATCCAACTCAAAATTGGTTTATATATTAAATAATCATATTGTAATGCTTATTTTTGGAAAAAAATCCAGTTGTTGAATTAAATACTTTATAAATGAAAACTACTTCCTGTTATATCATTTTATCTTTATTTAGAACTTGACAAACATAGCCAGAGTAAAAAACAAAAAAGTATTCAAAAAGTGGTAATTAGCCTTACCACAACGCTAACTTTCATATTTCAGTGCGATGACACATTGTTTTAGCTGGTTTCCTCGTAAGTGATTGTAAGAATGTTTATATTGTGGAATACTTTGTTTTTATGCATTATTGTTACATATTCATTTCAGATAAGGAACAAAATGCTTTTTGAAAGAAAAAGAGTCAAATTAAAGTACTTTCGAAATCTGCGATTAATCGCGATGAAGTATGAAAAATTATGCGATTAAACGTGATTAAAAATTGTAATCGACTGACAGCACTGATATTAACGTAGGCCCCCTCAAGAGGTAGTGATGTCACTCTGCTTACATTTAATATATAATTTACCGTCTATAAATGTAATTAATGTTAACAAATTCTACATCTTTTCAAAGGTCTAAGGGTTCAACATTGATATCTGATCTCTGTTTCACGATAGCAATCCTCCAGAAACAGCGATTTAGTTATTTATACCAGGAGTACAAATGAAAACATGCAATATCAAAACGGGACTTTTATTATGAAATCACGATCGCCAGATGAATCCAGTTCAACACACTTGAGTCAATCGTCCATGACAAGCGTGAAAAACATCCAATAGAACTTTTTGTCCATAAAAGTGATAAATGTGAGAAATATTGATATATTCTCCATTGTTTACATGAGATCTCGTCTGAAAGATTTACCCTTCCTCATCGTTCTTCATCAAACTGCAATCTGAGCCGCATTCATGTTGTAAAACTGTATATTATCTTATATTAGAGTCTCATAAACAAAACCAGCCGTCAAAACATGTTGTTAGAATTTAGGCACATCATACATATGACACACATAAACAGACACACACACACACACACACACACAGACACAGACACACACACACACACACAATATATAGTTATATATATTTATATATTTATGAAGTTTATATATTTAGTCTATTTTTAAAAATGCGGTGTAGTTTTATTCATAATAGCCAAGCAGTGCGGTCAGATTTAGTGTTGACTTTGAGAGGCGGAGCCTTAATTTACTACTGATTTTACACAGAAAAAAGCTGCAGGAATCTCATTTTTATTTCGATCATCTTCAAATTTGAAGCGTAACTTCTTTAGACTCGTGACTTTGGGAACATTGTATTTCTGTGTTGTCTTGGCACTTTTATTATTGTTTTTTTAGATTGTAAAAACATGTTCAACACAAAATATTTCCATTACTATAAACTTCAGCTTCTCTAACTTTAAAAAATAACAACATATATTAATTTTGAGACTTGTGAAATAAAGCCCAAAGTGTCTTCTTTCAAAAGATACTACAACTGTGTCCGTACTCCAAAGGGTCCCATAAATACATACATTTAAGCTCAGGATTGTAATTTTCATGGTTTGTGCTCAAAAGTAGATAATGTTATTTCACTTTATTCTGGCATTCAAATTTAGGACCGTACAGCAATAATGTGGCAGAACTATGGTACAATGATAGTACTGTAACACCATGCAATGGTTTCCATGGCAGCCTACATGTCCAAAAACTGGTAATACCATGAAACTTTTATGAAAGTTATCAGTCTAATGGCTAATTGGTTCATACAAAAAGTATACTGACTTTGACTGAATCAGACAGCTCCTTCAGTTTATGACAGTTCTCTATGAAAGACGTATTGAATTTCTATCAATACTTAAAGCGACGCGACCGCTCCCATTATAATTAATAAAGTTGTCTACACTGGAAGTGTGCATTGTCAGTCCCATAGCAATCGTGTGTTATTATTCGATTAACTTGCAGTACAGTACATTAGAGGTCGAATGATAGTGGGTTTTGCCGATACCGATAGCAAAGATGCCGATAGACGATTAATCGGCTGATAGTTGTGTATAATTTATAACATAAATATAATATAAAATGTATAATTTGAATAAAAACGTTCCACTCAATGTAAAATATAGTACTACAATAATTCTTCAAAGCCTTTGCCATCTGAAATGAATGAAAATATGAATGAAAATATGACAGGTCAAATGTGTTTGTTGTTTAGCAGTAACATAAAACACTGCCTTACAAAGCCAAATAGCGACCGCATGCTTCATCGCTACTGACAACATTTGGTTGTACATCACTTCGTCATTACGTTAGTAAGGTTGGACTGAAGTTCATTTTGTCAGAACGGAGAAAAGTCTGGGAAACTTTATAGTAAAAACAGAAATTATAAAAAGAGTTCCTGTGCGCGTGCATTCACTCAATGTAATATCCTAGCGCATGGTCTACTGAAGCAAGAGTATGGACTAGCACAAGCAAAAACTCAGTTGGCATTAATGACTGATTTACTGCTGTTTATAAATTCACCTCGAATCAAACCTCTCCATCTGGACACCCGTCAACCCCGGAAAAACAACGACAACAACAACGGATCTACACGAATTCATAAGTGACTTAAAAACGAATGAATTGCTCTCCACCTTGTCTTCAATGCCATTCTCCAGTGCAGCGATTAGTTATAAATAATTTAATTATCAAACCTTAAAATGACTTATCTTATAGTACAATGACATTAATAATAACGTGCATACACGTTATACATACCTTGGCTTTTCTCTGTCATTGTTTTAAACCCACGTTTGGAGTGGCCGTCTCTATAAATAGCCTAGTCACGTTGCACAACAAACTCCACGAGGAGTCAGTGATTGTTTTTTATTTAACCTCTAGAGGGCGCCGTTATGCTGTTGAACCAAGCAGTTCAGACTGTAGATTTTTTTCTGATAGTTAAAAAATGCAACTATCGGCCCGATTAATCGGTAAATCCGATATATTGGTCGACCGCTACAATACATTTAGTGGATTATTTACCCGTTTTCTGGATGGCCTGAAGGTCAATTTCTGTACGCATGAGGGGGCATGATTAATTGCGTTCATTTTTTTTTACACTATATTTTTAATATAATGAATCACATTAAATTGAGGTGTGGCGAGACTCGAACACTTGACATCACAGAAAGAGACTACAATCCTTTAAAAGGTCACAAGTCTTAGATTGGGTCAGAAACACACACACACACACACACACACAAGCCAGGTTACACACATCCCTCGTGCAAACAACCATGTGCTCTGTCACGCACACATACACACTCGAGGGCAGAGAAATCTGTGTGGTTCTAGAGAAATCTGCAGATCTGACCCCCTGTCTCTCTCTCTTCTCTCTCTCTCTCTCTCTCTCTCTCTCTCTCTCTCTCTCTCTCTCTCTCTCTTAGGTTTAGGGTGAGATCGTGTGCTCTGGTCTCTTCAGTACCTCACAGTAGTTCTTGTTGCCGATGTTCAACATGGGCCGAACTACACTGAAAGGTAAAACAGTCGAGTATTGACACATCATGGGAATATTTGCCTCTTCACCCCTTATTTGGAGATTGATTTTTAAAATTCGCATTATTCACATCTGCATATTATTTTCTTCTTCAGATCAGAAAGACAGTAGGAAGGAAAAGCCAGGCAGGAGTATGTCTCTCACAGGTCCTGGACCAGTCAAAGGTAAGTACCTGCTCTCACACACACTCTCTCAGGTCATAGAGTCATCTGAGGCACTGACCTGAGATCCCAATTAATTTTTGTAAATGATTGTCCTTTTGAACTCTGGTGCGATTGCTCTGTTAGTGCGGTTCATTTGAAGAAGTGTGAACGCTGCCACACGAACCTTAGTGCGCACCAAACAAGTGGACCGAGACCGCCTGAATAGTGGGTCTCGATCCGCTTCCAAACGAACTCTGGTACGGGTTGATTGATATATGAACGCAACATGGACTAAAGACGTCTAAACGGACCAAAAACAGGAAGTCATTTGCCTAATACTGACCTCAAGCATACCTAGTTCTTCTCATCATAGGAGATATGTTGCCCATTACAGTTCGGGACAGGCGTCGGAACCGCCCGTCAGCCGTCCTTGCAGCATATCTTGAATTCCTGGCACTGTTTTGACTCCTTTGCGCATTTTATTAACTCTTCGTTTGATCTCAACTGGTAAAAATACCACCATATATACAGTATATAAATATAACGAGTGCATTTGGCCCAGCAGCCAGCATTGTTTTGGATGATCGGCAAGTGCCGTCAAAAAATATACGTTATAAAAGCTGTCCAATCAGGTCGTGACTTTTTCCTGATGCCTTTGGTTTTGTATAATTAGGTTCGGTGTTAAAAATGCTAAGCGGACTAAATGTATCATTTTCATTTTTGGTCCAGACCAAGTGGACCAAGAGAACCGAACTACAAGTGTGAACACACCCTAAATGTGTTTTTGTTCTGTGCAGTGACTGAGACTTTCTCATGGGAAGAGTATTTAAAGGAGACGTCATCTGATCCTGCCCCTCCCAGCAGCTTTAAACAGGTAAGTCCCCATGTCCAGACAAGTCTAGTTGAGGAGTGACCCATCAGGGTTTGTCTCTGTAAGGAAATTTTGGATCATTAGGCACACCAGGGCCATTTACTTGGCTGTTGAATCAGTCCTGGCTCTTTATTTGGTACTTAGCTGTGTAATAATTGGGATAATTTTAGCCAGTTATAATAAGTGTAAAAAAGTAATGTAACGATGTTTATTTTTTCTTTTTGATTTTAGTCTCGGATTCCTCCTCCTAACGACTTCAAGGCTGGTATGAAGCTGGAAGCTCGAGACCCTCGTAACTCCACTTCCACCTGCATCGCCACAGTGATGGGGATGATGGGTGTGAGACTTCGCCTACGCCTGGACGGCAGTGACAACACCAACGACTTCTGGCGACTGGTTGACTCCTCTGACATCCAGCCAATCGGAACCTGTGAGAAGAATGGAGACATGCTGCAACCACCACTGGGTACAGTTGATTCCTCTCCCCCTTTAAACTGCTGATCTCACATTCTTTTAAAGCTGACCTCACTTCCCTTTAACAGCTGATCTCATGTCCCTGTGACGGCTGATCTCGCTTCCCTGTGACGGCTGATCTCGTTTCCCTGTGACGGCTGATCTCGCTTCCCTGTGTCGGCTGATCTCGCTTCCCTGTGTCGGCTGATCTCGCTTCCCTGTGACGGCTGATCTCACTTCCCTGTGTCGGCTGATCTCGCTTCCATGTGACGGCTGATCTCGCTTCCCTGTGTCGGCTGATCTCGCTTCCCTGTGACGGCTGATCTCGCTTCCCTGTGTCGGCTGATCTCGCTTCGATGTGACGGCTGATCTCGCTTCCCTGTGTCGGCTGATCTCGCTTCCATTTGACAGCTGATCTCGCTTCCATTTGACAGCTGATCTCGCTTCCCTGTGACGGCTGATCTCGCTTCCCTGTGTCGGCTGATCTCGCTTCCATTTGACAGCTGATCTCGCTTCCATTTGACAGCTGATCTCGCTTCCCTGTGTCGGCTGATCTCGCTTCCCTGTGACGGCTGATCTCGCTTCCCTGTGATGGCTGATCTCGCTTCCCTGTGACGGCCGATCTCGCTTCCCTCTGACAGCTGATCTCGCTTCCCTGTGTCGGCTGATCTCGCTTCCCTGTGACGGCCGATCTCGCTTCCCTGTGACAGCTGATCTCGCTTCCCTGTGACGGCCGAACTCGCTTCCCTGTGACAGCTGATCTCGCTTCCCTGTGACGGCCGAACTCGCTTCCCTGTGTCGGCTGATCTCGCTTCCCTATAACAACTGATTTCACTTTCCTTTAAAAGCAGATCTCACTTCCCTTTTATGAGCTGATCTAACTTCCCTCTGACAGCTGATCTCGCTTCCCTGTGACGGCTGATCTCGCTTCCCTCTGACAGCTGATCTCGCTTCCCTGTGACGGCTGATCTCGCTTCCCTGTGACGGCTGATCTCGCTTCCCTGTGACGGCTGATCTCGCTTCTCTGACAGCTGATCTCGCTTCCCTCTGACAGCTGATCTCGCTTCCCTGTGATGGCTGATCTCGCTTCACTGTGACGGCTGATCTCGCTTCCCTCTGACAGCTGATCTCGCTTCCCTGTGACGGCCGATCTCGCTTCCCTGTGACAGCTGATCTGACTTCCCTCTGAAAAATTATTTCGCTTCCCATTGCCAGATGATCTCATTACTTTAAACTACTGACGTCAATTTCCGGTAACAGCTGCTCTTTCCTTTTTGCTTTTCCCTGTCTTTGCTTTTAACAGCTGTTCGCACTTCCCTTTATCAGTGGACCTTACTTCCCTTTTACAGCTGATCTCACTTGACTTTAACAAATGAATTTACTTCAGTTTAACAGCTGATCTCATTTCCCTTTAAGATTTCTCTTCCTTTGAACTGATAAACTGATGTCTTTTGTTTGTTTGTTTATTTGTTTGTCTTTTCCTATCACAATATTACACATTGCCAAGGAACAGTCGTCTAAATGAATGAATCATTTAATGCAAAGTGGTTAATGTGTCCAATGGGTTGTACAAACAAGTGTGCCAATATAACCACTCATTTAATTTCACTGATGCCGCTTTTCTTAATTAACTCAACTTCCTGTTTGCAGTGTTTTGAAAGCTGAGTGAAATTGTTGGTAGAGATGAATTTGATGTTCACGGCTGAATATACGGGAGCAGAATTATTCATATCACTCTTATTCTCTTAGGTTTCAGGATGAATGCCTCGTCGTGGCCGATGTTTCTCTTGAGGACTCTGAATGGAGCCGAAATCGCACCAGCTGCAGCATTTAAAAAGGTACTAAACCTCCCAAGATGGAAATCATGCAGACACACCGGCTCATATAATATTATTTCTATTTTCCACATTTTATAATAATAATAATAATAATAATGAACTGAATTTTGTCTAGTACTGTATAACAATCTTTACAAATGTTTAGGTTTGAATGACACTTACGTTCTCTGGTGTTATTCCATCAGGAGCCCCTGGGGCCCCCACAGAACGGTTTCAAGCCCGGGATGAAATTGGAGGCGGTAGATAAAAAGAATCCATACCTGATCTGTCCAGCAACCATCGGCGAGGTGAAGGGCGAGGAGGTGTTTGTCATGTTTGACGGTTGGAGGGGCGCATTTGATTACTGGTGTCGTTACGACTCGCGGGACATCTTCCCAGTGGGCTGGTGCGGAGTCACCAAACACAGCTTACAACCGCCCGGCAACAGCAGTGAGTGATGATTTAATGAAACTTTTAAGGGGGTTTTAGGTTAGGTTTAAGGGGGGTTGTGTAAGGTTTGTTTGTTGATCTTGAATAGTAAACTGAAACATTGTTGATTAAACGATTGATCCATTAACTATCACCAGTGTGACCTTAAAGAAAAAAGGAAGTTACACAAATAAGTTTACTTAAAGTCATTTTGAATGACAGTCCATTGAAGCGTCCCACATGCTTATGAGGGATTAGAATGACTTGTCTGTTCACCAGGGGGCGCCACAGCTCTTTGTCTAATTCAACAGTAAAATGGAATAGTGTGACCCTCATGAAATCACATGACTGCTGTGTAATGGTCACAGATCTTCTGAGATGAAAGCACTTTTCACTTTGATCCATTTCAGCACATCAGAAGCCAACCAGAGCATTTTTGTCGACTCTGACCGAACGAGCTATGTGCAGTTTTCCGTCTTTTACACTTTAATTATGTCTGGTTCCATTTTTAATGGGATCTCTATGCAATGGAATCATAATTCAGTTCTTTCCTAATATGCAATAATGTCAGTAACCGTGGCAACCTGCCCTAAAGCCCAGCCCTTCTCTGGCTTTGTCGGATTAAAGTAAAAATAAGAGTGCTTATTTCATAGAATTACATCTCATTGAAAAACTCATCCATTCACGGCTCAGACAAAGAGCCTGACGGCACGTCAACATCACTGTCAATCATCTTGATTGTCATGGCGACCCAGACACTGACCCCACCTACACAAACAATCTCACACTGAATTGTAATGATTTAATTAAGACTAATAAGGGATGACTAATGATGATAATTGTGGCTGAATTTAGCAGGACTGAGGACATTTCTCAGAACGTATATTTTTACTATTCTAAGGTTTTTTTGTGCGTATTTTGAACTAGAAGTTTATAACTCATCTTTTAAATTGCATACAAGCACCGTTAGCACCTTTAGAAAATAACCAGACCCCAGAGAAGGAATCAAAGGCTCCGTGATCCGAAAATAGCATACTGATGTTTGAAATGTTTACATAATATACTTTAGATAAAATGGTAAATCTTTGCGATATACGAAGTAAATGGTCTGCGCTTATATAGAGCCTTTTTAACCTTAACAGTATTCAAAGCACTTTAAACTGCATCTCATTCACCCATTCACACACCAATGGCTGCCATGCAAGGTGCCAGCCTGCCATTGGGAGCAACTTGGGGTTCAGTGTCTTGCCCATGTGAGGCCATGTGGGCCGGGAATCGAACCGCCAACCCTGCGATTAGAAGCCGACCCGCTCTACCAACTGAGCCACAGCCGCCCCAGAGAAGTAAGGTGACCAAAAACGTCCCAAAGATTTTAAAAACGCTCTCCATACTTTGCATACTTTGCGAAAAACGAAGACGATAGGAAACCGAAAATGGCAACGGTTTAAAACGTAAACGGTTAGCATGGACGTTCCTCAGCAGAGTACGCTAGTATCCCATTTCAAACATCGCTAAAGGTGTGTGTACTCATTCGTAACTTTTTCTTTATTTGTGGTTTGTTGTTCCGTAATGCGAATCTGTTTTTAGTGGACTCGTTTTGAAATGATGATATTTAAACGTTTTCATGGTCATGTGTTGACTAATGTTGACTTCATTCAGCCTCAATTTGAATTTATAGAGTTTCAGCTCCGCAGAAACATTTCGCCAAATTACACGAAACTCTGCACCGCATCTCCGGTTGCAGTGTTTATAATTACGAGTCGCATGTTTGCATTTTGTTGCAAATTAAATGATTTGCTTTGGATCTGGATTATATAGCGTGGCCTGGTGTGTTTATTTTTTTCCAGCCATTCAAGTTATTATGTGTAAATGAGATAATTAGCGAGTGAGCCAGTGCAGGTCAGCAGGAATTTGAGCATTTGAGTGAAAATAAATCCAGACTAACATAAACACACACACACACACACACACACACACACACACACATCTGTGAGAAAAGTCAGAGAATAACCAGAAGAACAGGATGTACGGAGGAACAAGTGAAGATGTGTGTGTGTTTACAGTAAAGACTGACAGCCACAGAAACGCATTTAACCGCTGTAACAGAAACCCAAAATGTACAAAATCACACACACCGACACTCTTCATATTAAATTAGGATGCAAAGTCTTTTAAAGACCACATGAAATGGCTTGACAAGCAGTTTTTGTTCCTGTGCTGACGTATTTTCTAATGAAACATGCAACAGATCGTCATGTTATTATTATTATTATTATTATTATTATTATTATTTATTTCAATAACAAATAGTATTTAGTTCACATCACGGCGGCGAAACATGATTTGATACCTGCTATTGTTAGTCAGAGGCAGTTGGTATTGGGGGAGGGGCATTCTCATTCTAGAGAGCATTTGATTGGACACAAATCTGTGCAGTGCAAGATGATGTCATCAAAAAGTTTTGTCCGTTTTCCCTGAAAGACATCGTTAATTTCAAATGCGTTTATCTGCTAAATAAATGGGTTTTTTGTGCATATAGATGATCTCTGTATAGATGAAATGTAAAACTCCAATTTTGGGTTTTTATAATGTCTTTAAGTTTAAAAAATAAATGCTCATTTTCTGAATTCGTGGTTTGTCACGGTCATGGAAAAAATACGTTTTAAAATATTTCAGTGGCTTATTACTCGATATTCGTCAATTGTTTCACTTTAGAAAAGTTATTTATGTGATAGTTTTAATAATACTAGTAATTATAAATGACTGGAATTGTCATGGTGTTAATTAGTCTAAATGTGCATTTACAATGTTAATGTTAATGTAAAAAAAAATGAAATCTCTTGCCTGCCTGTTGTCCTCTGGGAGTTGTTTGGAGATTATTTTCACATTTCCTCTACCATGGTGAACTCTACGCCCTCTACACACACACACACCTGTGTGTCTGTGTCGTGTGCACTCACAGAAGTGTTCTCAGTAGTTTCTCTACCCGCTGCATGCATTCATATGTGCGGCTGATGCCTGCTGGTGTGTCGGGATTTGATAAGGAGGGTTTTTGGAAGACTGATCTGACACGGTGTGTGTGTGTGTGTGTGTGTGTGTGTGTCAGAGGTGAGTTCAGATGCTTTTGTTGCATTTCTATCTCTGTCTCACAGCACCGTTGGGGCACGCAGCCTTTATATATTGTCTCTATTGTAGTTATCTGTCTGTATCATTGTCACAGGTCGTCATATTTGGCTGTAATGTTGTGGTTTTGTGTAGAAGATTTTTCATTTTAATTTTTATGTCTTTTAAAAAATAGTACTATGGTAAAATGGCAGCATTAGATGATAATGGTAATTTGATATACAGTATATGCTGTTTAATATGGTTGTTAAAGGTACTTTAGAGAAAAAACACGCTATTAAATGTTTTGGACGTAGAATTTAGAGATTTGAAAAATAAGATTTTGTAAATATATATATATATAGAGTACTTGAGAATATTGTTGCATAGTGACGATGTCTTCAAAAATAATGACATAAATAGTTTTTATTTATTGTTTTCAGATAGTATGGTTGTTGGCTGATGGGATGTTTCGGGCTTCTTGGAGAATTCGTCACAGTTCTTTTATTTAGTCTCAATTGCTTCTGTCTCTTTATGTAATCTCAGACTGTCCCAATGTTCACTGGGGGTCTGTGGGGGGACATGACGTCTGTTGCAGGGCTTCCTGTTCTTCTATTCTAATCTTTTCTATTTGCAAAAGTAATGTTTGGGAGTCTAACATTTATATTTCCTGTTGACACACTGAAGCTGAAGATATAAATAACCATCTTAAGACATACTATGTGCTTTTGCACAGTACTATATATATATATATATATATACACTGGTGGCATAACATTTACAGATTTTGCTGTTTCGGAAAGAAATTGGTACTTTAATTCATCAAAGTGGCATTCAACTGATCACAAAGTATAGTCAGAACATTACTGATGTAAAAACACCATTTGAAAAAAGTCAATCTAGACAGACCCATTTCCAGCAGCATCACTCCAACACCTTATCCTTGAGGAATCATGCTAAATTGGTAATTTGGTGCTAGAAAATCACTTGCCATCATATCAAACATAGTTAAGATATTTGGTTCATTAAATGAAACTTAACATTGTCTTTGTGTTTGTTTCTGAGTTGCCACAGTATGCAATAGACTGACATGTCTTAAGATCAATATTAGTCAATATAAAACTAAACAAGAGGATAAGTACATCAGAGTTTCTAGTTTGAGAAATAGACGCCTCACATGTCCTCCGCTGACAGCTTCATTGAATTCTACCCGCTCAACACCAGTTTCATGTACAACAGTAAAGAGAAGGCTCAGGAGGACTTATGGGATGAATTGCAAAGAAAAAGCCACTTTAGAAACAGAAAAACAAAAAGAAAAGGTTCGAGTGGGCAAAGAAACACAGACATTGGACAACAGATAATTGGAAAAGAGTGTTACGGATCTGAACCCCATTGAGCTTTTGTGCGATCAGTTAGACTGTAAGGTGCGTGAGAAGCGCCCGACCAGACAGTCGCATCTATGACAAGTGCTACAGGAAGTGTGGGGTGAAAGGTCAAGTGCTACAGGAAGTGTGGGGTGAAAGGTCACCTGAGTGTCTGGACAAACTGACCGCTGGAATAACAAGGATCAGCAAAGTTGTCATCGCTGCACATGGAGGATTTTTTTATGAGAACTATTTGAAGTAGTTTATGTAGTAGTAATTTTTCACGTTATTAATGTCCTGACTATACATTGTGATCAGTTGACCGCCTGTGTGTGTGTGTGTGTGTGTGTGTGTGTGTGTGTGTGTGTGTGTGTGTGTGTGTGTGTGTGTGTATTTACAGTATATACAGTACTTTTGCAGAGAACCATCTTTAAAAAAGTACCATAGTATTACAGTGTTTTTTTATTTACATTTACTCTGGTAGTACTCTTGCTATAAATGCATATGAAGCACCATGTAAATACTATACAACATGGTTAGCACTTAGGGCCATGGTATATTTTCAAGTACCCTATTATTTCCAGCTGATACATCAGTGTGGCATATACCAAAATCTGTCAGTTCATTATTTGTATTTCTAGTTATTGTCCTGTCCTGTTCTCTCTCTTTCCCTCTTTAGGGCAGTAGGTCATATTGTAACTGAAACCCATCAGTGTGATCGCTGCCATATGCTGTGTTCAGATCTCTGGCAAACTCTTTAAGGGCTTTTTTGCTCCTGGATGCCCTTTAATTTACGTATACTAAAGCTATTTAGGACAGACACACATCCCCCAACACTCTCAAGGGCTTTTGTGTGTGTTAAAGGACATTATGTTTTTAAAATCTAAAAGTGTGTGTCTAAAGGTTACTGTCAAATACAGTACAAAATAGGGCTTGATTTGTTTTCATTTTGAGTTGAAAGAGACGCTTCCTCTTCTGAAGATGCCTGCATACAGTTTAAAATCCTGATTTGTGTGATGTTCTTCTCTGTTCTAGCAATAAACAGTCAAATAAAAGCTTCAAATTTAAATAAAAAAAATATATATATATATTTTATTTTTTAATTGCAGTCACTCTTTCGAAACCTCTTCCTGCACCACCCTCCTCTTCAAACTCTAAACCAATGCGGCGCTCCATGCCATCTCCGTACCGGTTGCCGACACCTCTTCCCCCACTCCCTGTGAGAAAGGGCGTCAGGGGGCGGCGACCGAAGAGCGAGACTATTGCACTTCTGAAAGCACTGGCAGCTTCCACCGCTGCCCAGGACGCGGAAGCACCAGGGGGTGCCACGCCCCAAACCACTCCCATCTCCCAGCTTGAACCACGTCTGTATAAGAAGAGGGGACCCAAACCGGGAAGCAAGGTAACCCTAGAGTAGATTTGAGTGTATGTATTAAAGACTGTCACATTTGAGGACAGTTGTTGAGAGTTTAATTTGGTGAAGTGCTGTAGTAGAATAAGAATTCATTTATGTTTCTCAGAGAAAGCACAGATTTCTCCAGAGTCCCATGTCTATAGCTGCAACCTCAGACACCAGGGTGCTCACGACACAGATGCCCAGCGATGGACACTCACCTTTGGGATGCCCCTCATCTGTGGTTTCAACTGGTAAATAAATGTGTTCACTCGCAAATGTAGCTTTTAGTATTCTTCACACCAGCACACAGAGTAATCAGATCTTCATCACAATATTCAGACAATATAACCACAATAATAAGATTAAATAACAATCTGCAATAATTAGACCACATAACTGCAATATCATAATAATTAGACTATTATACTCAATGATCATATTATATATACACTAATCAGAGTAAATCCACAATAACTCAACTGTATAGCCATACTAATCTGGCAGCAATAATTGACTATATAGCTACAACAATCAGACTATATATCCACAATAATGAGACAGCAATAATGAAATTATATAAGTAGAATAATCAGGCTTCATAACTGTAAAAAATCTGAGTGCAGTAATCTGACTATTTAACCACAATAATCTGGCTACATTACAACAATAATCAGACTACAGTATACATGTCCACAACAAAAAGATGGCAAGAATCAGACTACATGATGACAATAATCTGTCTACATAACCACTATAATCTTGACTACAGTATATGACCTCAATAATAAGGCTATATATTCACCGTAATCAGACATTAATTATAAGACTATATAACTACATTTATTTAGGCAACATCAGAGTACAGTAATCAGACTACATAACCACTATAATCTGACTACATAACCACTATAATCAGACTACATAACTACTATAATCAGACTACATAACCACTATAATCAGACTACTTAACTACTATAATCAGACTACATAACCACTATAATCAGACTATATAACCACTATAATCAGACTAAATAACCACTATAATCAGACTATATAACCACTATAATCAGACTACATAACCACTATAATCAGACTACATAACCACTATAATCAGACTACATAACTACTATAATCAGACTACATAACCACTATAATCAGACTACTTAACTACTATAATCAGACTATATAACCACTATAATCAGACTATATAACCACTATAATCAGACTAAATAACCACTATAATCAGACTACATAACCACTATAATCAGACTACATAACCACTATAATCAGACTACATAACTACTATAATCAGACTACATAACCACTATAATCAGACTACATAACCACTATAATCAGACTACATAACCACTATAATCAGACTATATAACCACTATAATCAGACTATATAACCACTATAATCAGACTACATAACCACTATAATCAGACTATATAACCACAATAATCAACTATAAATCCACAATAGTCAGAATGCAATAATAAGACGATATAACTAGAATAATCAGGATAGATAACTGCAATAATCAGAGTACTTTAATCTGACATCATAGCCACAATAATCAGACTATATAACCTCAATAATCAACTACTATATATCCACAATAATCAGACTATATAACCTCAATAATCAACTACTATATATCCACAATAATCAGACTATATAACCTCAATAATCAACTACTATATAGCCACAATAATCAGATTATATAACCTCAATAATCAACTACTATATAGCCACAATAATCAGATTATATAACCTCAATAATCAACTACTATATAGCCACAATAATCAGACTATATAACCTCAATAATCAACTACTATATAGCCACAATAATCAGACTATATAACCTCAATAATCAACTACTATATAGCCACAATAATCAGACTATATAACCTCAATAATCAACTACTATATAGCCACAATAATCAGACTATATAACCTCAATAATCAACTACTATATAGCCACAATAATCAGACTATATAACCTCAATAATCAACTACTATATAGACACAATAATCAGACTATATAACCTCAATAATCAACTACTATATAGCCACAATAATCAGACTATATAACCTCAATAATCAACTACTATATATCCACAATAATCAGACTATATAACCTCAATAATCAACTACTATATAGCCACAATAATCAGACAGTAATAATCAGACAGTAATAATCAGACAGTAATAATCAGACTATATAACATCCTTGAGTTGTGCTGGGGTCAGACAAATCAAACCACAACCTGAGAAAGTGGTCACTTTGTCTGACTTCAAAGAAATTGATGGCAAAATTTTGGAAGAAACCGTACGGCACCTTAAAACATCAACCTGCGCCCTTGATGCACTTCCAACATCTTTTTTCAAAAGTGTGTTCAACTGTTTAGAAGCAGATCTCCTAGAAGTGATAAACTCCTCACTTCTCTCTGGGAGTTTTCCAAACTCCCTGAAAACTGCAGTTGTCAAGCCCCTCTTGAAAAAGAGCAATCTGGATAAGACCATATTAAGCAACTATAGACCGATCTCAAATCTTCCTTTCATAGGCAAGCTCATTGAAAAAGTTGTCTTCAATCAACTGAACAAATTCTTGAACTCGAATGGATACTTTGACAATTTTTAATCTGGTTTCCGATCACATCACAGCACAGAGACGGCGCTCATAAAGATAATAAACGATATTCGCTTAAATACTGATACAGGCAAATTATCAGTACTGGTCCTACTCGACCTCAGTGCTGCATTTGACACTGTCGATCACACCATACTTCTGGAAAGGCTGGAAAACTGGGTGGGGCTTTCTGGGATGGTCCTAAAATGGTTCAGGTCATACTTAGAAGGGAGAGGTTATTATGTGAGTATAGGAGACCATAAGTCTGAGTGGACGCCCATGACATGCGGAGTCCCTCAAGGCTCAATTCTTGCTCCACTCCTGTTCAACCTGTATATGCTCCCAATTAGCCAAATAATGAGAAAGAACCAAATGGCTTACCACAGCTATGCAGATGACACACAGATCTACTTAGCCCTATCACCTAACGATCACAGCCCCATTGACTCCCTGTGCCAATGTATTGATGAAGTAAACAGTTGGATGTGCCAAAACTTTCTTCAGTTAAACAAAGACAAAACTGAAGTCATTGCGTTTGGAAACAAAGATGAAGTTCTCAAGGTGAATGCATACCTTGACGCTAGGGGTCAAACAACTAAAAATCAAGTCAGGAATCTTGGTGTGTCTCTAGAGTCAGACCTTAGTTTCAGTAGTCATGTCAAAGCAATAACTAAATCAGCATACTATCATCTGAAAAATATTGCAAGAATTAGATGCTTTGTTTCCAGTCAAGACCTAGAGAAACTTGTGCATGCTTTCATCACCAGCAGGGTGGATTATTGTAATGGACTCCTCACGGGCCTTCCCAAGAAGACCATAAGACAGTTGCAGCTCATACAGAACGCTGCTGCCAGAATTCTGAGCAAAACCAGAAAATATGAACATATCACACCAGTCCTCAGGTCTTTACACTGGCTCCCAGTTACATTTAGGATTGATTTTAAAGTATTATTACTGGTATATAAATCACTCAATGGGCTAGGACCTCAATATATTGCAGACATGCTCACTGAATATAAACCCAACAGATCACTCAGATCATTAGAATCACATCAGCTAGAAATACCAAGGGTTCACTCTAAGCAAGGAGAGTCTGCTTTTAGCTATTATGCCAGCCGCAGCTGGAACCAGGTTCCAGAAGAGATCAGATGTGCTCCTACAGTAGTCACATTCAAATCCAGACTCAAAACACATCTGTTTAGCTGTGCATTTACTGAATGAGCACTGTGCCACTGTGTGTCCGACTGTTTGTACTGTGCTTTATTAGATTTGTAATGAAATGTGCTATATAAATAAACTTGCCTTGCCTTGCCTTGCCTTGCCTTGCCTATATAACTACAATAATCAGAGTAAAATAATTGGACTGCATAACCGTAATTGTCATACTACATAACCACAATATTCAGACTAAATAACCACAATAATGAGATTATTGTACATAACCTCAATATTCAGATTGTTCGCTGTACAACCGCAGCCACATCATTCCTATTGACGATTCGACATAATCCTTATAGTCGGGCTACATTGTTCAAACAGACTGCACGTCTGCCTTACACACAGCACTAACTGTATCATATCACTGTCATACTGCGATGAATAATGTTCTGTTTGGATTCGTTTTAAGAGTGTTAAACTGGTTTCTGCACAGTACTGTTTATTCATGCATTTCTCTGTCCGCTATCAGTGTGTGTGTATGTGAACAAACACGGGAACTGTGGGCCTCATCTGGACCGTAAGCAGGTTCAAAGGCTGCCGGATCATTTCGGTCCAGAGGCCGTGAACCTGGTTCTGCAGCAGACGGTCCAGGCATGTCTAGACTGCGCGTACCAGCCCAAAGTTCTTCTGGGATGCCTGCAGAGTCAAGGTGGTGGAGGAGAGGTGGTCAGAGGTATGAACACATCTTTAAAGGGATAGTTCCCCCCAAAATGAAAATTCTGTCATCGTGTAATCACCCTCACGTTGTTGCTAACCCACATGACTTTTTTTCTTAAAATGATCACATGTGATTTTATAAGCACTCTGTGGTGAGACGTGCATACTTATTATAGAGTGTCTTATTCATAAAATGTGCCTGCCGCAATTAATGCTACCCTGCTTTCTGCCGGCGGTAAACACAATTTGAAGATATTGAAATGTTTATTTACAATTTGTAGTGGTCGTGCCAGCAGTAATGATGAAGAGTGTTTGCGCCGTGCAGGTAGCGTGAATTCCCCCTTCTGTGTTTTAATGTTATTGTTATTTCTCTCCTCAGTCCGAACAGATGGCGGGACGCGGTTAGTGAAGCTTCCATCTGCATCCAGCGCTGCGTTCGTGTTGCGTTTTCTGGAGCTTGTGTGTCGACACCTGCAGTGTGATAATCTGTTCAGCAGTCAACCGTTCAGTCCACACAACACCTATGACCGCGCTAAATCAGGTACACACACACACACACACACACACACATCATGACTCTGTTTCATAACATAGTGTGCTACCTGTTAAGTGTGGTTATGTTTGTGTGTAGTTAAAGAAGAGATGTTGTTTTGTTTATGTTTGTTTGTTTGTTTTTAGAGATGTGTTTGTTTAGTTAAAGAGGAGCTGTTGTTTGTGATATTTGTGTGTAGTTAGTGATTTGGTGTTTGTTTGTGTGTTCATGTAGTTATAGATGTTGTTTGTATAATTCATATTTATTTGTTTACTTATTTTAAACTTCAGCTGTTGTTTGTTTGTTTAATTGTGTAGTTAAGTATGAGCTGTTGTGTTTGTGTAGTTAAAATTATGTTTGATTGTGTAGCTAAAGTGGCACAGTTGTTTGTTTCTGTAGTTAAAGAGGAGCTGTTGTTGTTTGTCTAGTTAAAGAGATGTGGGTCTGTTTGTTTGTGTTGTTAAAGAGCTGCTGTTTGTTTGCGTAGTCAGAGGAGCTGTTTGTTTGTGTGGTTATTAAGGTGCTGTTGTTTTATGTTTGTTTGTCTGTTTGTTCAATTGAATATGAGCTATTGTTGTTTGCTGGTTTGGTTCTTTATTTGTTTAGTTAAAAGAGTAGCTGTTCTTTGTGTAGTTAAAGAGGAACTGTTGTTTGTTGCTTGTTTGGTTGTTTGTTTAGTGAAAGAGGATACGTTGTTATTTGCTTGTTTTTTGTTTATTTAAAAAGAGGCTGTTGTTGTTTGTTTTTGTAGTTACAGAGCTGCTGTTGTTTGTTAGTTAAATAGGAGCTTTTGATTGTTTGTGTAGTTAAAGAGGAGCTGCTGTTTGTTAGTTAAATATTAGCTTTTGTTTGTATAGTTAAATATTAGCTTTTGTTTGTATAGTTAAATATTAGCTTTTGTTTGTTTGTATATTTAAATAGGAGCTTTTGTTTGTATAGTAAATATTAGCTTTTGTTTGTATAGTAAATATTAGCTTTTGTTTGTATAGTTAAATATTAGCCTTTGTTTGTTTGTATAGTTAAAGAGGAGCTGTTGTTTGTTTGTATAGTTAAATGGGAGCTTTTGTTTGTTTGTGTAGTTAAAGAGGAGCTGTTGTTTGTTTGTATAGTTAAATGGGAGCTTTTGTTTGTTTGTGTAGTTAAAGAGGAGCTGTTGTTTGTTTGTATAGTTAAATGGTAGCTTTTGTTTTTTTGTATATTTAAATAGGAGCTGCTGTTTGTTTGTATAGTTAAATATGAGCTTTTGTTTGTTTGGTTGTTTGTGTAGTTAAAGAGGAGCTGTTGTTGTTTGTATAGTTAAATGGGAGCTTTTGTTTGTTTTTATAGTTAAAGAGGAGCTGTTGTTGTTTGTATAGTTAAATGGGAGCTTTTGTTTGTTTTTATATTTAAAGAGGAGCTGTTGTTGTTTGTATAGTTAAATGGGAGCTTTTGTTTGTTTTTATAGTTAAAGAGGAGCTGTTGTTTGTTTGTATAGTTAATGGGAGCTTTTGTTTGTTTTTATATTTAAAGAGGAGCTGTTGTTGTTTGTATAGTTAAATGGGAGCTTTTGTTTGTTTTTATAGTTAAAGAGGAGCTGTTGTTTGTTTGTATAGTTAATGGGAGCTTTTGTTTGTTTTTATATTTAAAGAGGAGCTGTTGTTTGTTTTTATAGTTAATGGGAGCTTTTGTTTGTTTTTATAGTTAAAGAGGAGCTGTTTGTTTGTTTGTATAGTTAAATGGGAGCTTTTGTTTTTTTGTATATTTAAATAGGAGCTGCTGTTTGTTTGTATAGTTAAATATGAGCTTTTGTTTGTTTGGTTGTTTGTGTAGTTAAAGAGGAGCTGTTGTTTGTTTGTGTAGTTAAAAGGAGCTGTTTGTTTGTTTTTATAGTTAAAGAGGAGCTGTTTGTTTGTTTGTATAGCTAGTTAAATGGGAGCTTTTGTTTGTTTGTATAGTTAATGGGAGCTTTTGTTTGTTTTTATAGTTAAAGAGGAGCTGTTGTTTGTTTGTGTAGTTAAAAGGAGCTGTTTGTTTGTTTGTATAGTTAAAGAGGAGCTGTTGTTTGTTTGTATAGTTAATGGGAGCTTTTGTTTGTTTGAATAGTTAAAAGGAGCTGTTTGTTTGTTTGTTTGTTTGCTTGCTTGTTTGTTTGTATAGTTAAACAGGAACTTTTGTTTGTTTGTGTAGTTAAAAGGAGCTGTTTGTTTGTTTGTATAGTAAAAGAGGAGCTTTTGTTTGTTTGAATAGTTAAAAGAAGCTGTTTGTTTGTTTGTTTGCATAGTTAAATAGGAGATTTTGTTTGTTTGTCTAGTTAAACAATAGCTTTTGTTTGTTTATCTAGTTGAATAGGAGCTTTTGTTTGTTTTTGTAGTTAAAAAGGAGCTTTTGTTTGTTTGTTTGTTTGTTTGTTTGTCTAGTTAAATAGGAGCTTTTGTTTGTTTGTTTGTCTAGTTAAATAGGAGCTTTTGTTTGTTTGTTTGATTGTCTATTTAAATAGGAGCTTTTGTTTGTTTGTTTGTTTGTCTAGTTAAATAGGAGCTTTTGTTTGTTTGTCTAGTTAAATAGGAGCTTTTGTTTGTTTGTTTGTTTGCCTAGTTAAATAGGAGCTTTTGTTTGTTTGTGTAGTAAAAGAGGAGCTGTTTTCAGAATCGTCGTCTCTGAACAGAGGTGTGAAACGGATCTCCAGAGATTCTCCACCGTACTGCGCTCCTCTCTCCCCAAAACTCCTTCACACAGACACACACCCCTCAGAAGGTATGCGAAGAGTGTGTTTGTCTGCGCTCTGCTTCATCTATAGTGTTCCACTCAATGTATTCTTTAATAGGCCTTCCTAAGTTAATGCTTTGCTTTTGATACTAATTAAACATGCTTTAAGGAATATTCCAGATTAAATAATAATAATAAACTTAATTTCAAATTATTCTTCAGTTAGTAAAAACAAAGGAAATGCGTGTTTATAGTAAGGCTCTTTCACTCGAAATCTAAGGGGAATGTACAGCACTGTGAAAATAACATTTAAAATCTGAATTTTTCGTACTGTTTCCAAGATTATAACCATAACTCCTGAGAAACACAAAATCAGATATTTCTCATTTTGACATTATTATCTACAAATAATCAACAATTCATTTAACATAGACAGACAGCCCTATTATAGTTTAATATAAAAACAGAATGTTTTGTTACTCTAAAGAGAAATATAATATGTGTGTGCGTGCGTGTAGCAGAGACTCTTCCTCCCGAGGAGAATGGCTTACTGAAGGAACAGCGCTTTATGGACTCCGCCTCCAACTCAATGACGCCCCGCCCACAGACCTCGAGAAGCACCTCAGACTATCAGTCTCCACCCAGCAGCCCGTATTACCACGGAAACGGCCCGCCCCTGCGACGACAGGCCTCCAACCCCTCCACACAGACACACAGACGAGTGGAGGGTGTGTATCTCTATATCTGTGTGTGTCTGTGTGTAGCTTTTCACGATCAATGTCCACCCTCTCTCTGACCCCTACAATTAAACAGGCTGTTTTTGTAACTGTACCATTAAGACTTTAATATGTTGTGATTGGCTGACCTCTGTCTACCGATATTGTTCATAAATGGGTGTTGATATGTATATGTGGGTGGTTATTATTCTGTACATCTCAACATCTTCAGCGTTTTGACAATGTTTACTGTACATCTCAATATTCATGCGTATTCTTTAAACCGTGATTTCTATGATGACAAGTACACTCAAAATGTTTAATGCAAGAAGTAAAATACAGCATTTATTTTTATTTTTTACTAATCACGGTACATTTTGTTTGACTGAATGAACAGAAAGAAGACGATTGAATCAATTTCAGTTATACATCAATATAAAAATATATAGTAATAAAGGGCAATTTCTACCTATATATATATATATATATATATATATATATATATATATAATTATTATTATTTTTTATTTATTTATTTTTTTTACAAAAATATTTTTATATAAGAGAAATGCCAATTTTCCAGCCTTTTTTATTTACTAAATGAACACAAGAATGATATTTAATAATTTTCATTTATACAGTACGTTAGTAAATAAACATATTTTGAAATCTACGTATATTTTTACTTAATAGATTAAAACTTTCTTGGACGTTTTTGAGTAATGACTAAAATGAATCGCCGCATTAGAGTTTTGAATCGATTTAATTGAAATGGACAGTTTGCACCAATTCACGAAAATTAATCGAACTTACCAACTCATGATCATCATACGTGCGAGTCGCAACACAAGGAAGAATTGCAAAATTAGTCAAATGACAGGAATTCAGGTGTTCTGGAATTTGAATAATGAAAAATAAGAAGTGCATTAAAATCACTGCGTTGTAATTTTATTGCATGAAAAAGGCGGGAAATGGAAATAAAATCTTGAAAATGTGCATAAAAAATTCAATGCTCGCTTGTGGTGGATATACATTTTTTCAAACATAAGAAGACATGCGCATAAACTACAGCCTCAACACATTTACTGAATACATTCCTGTAGAATTATATAGGTATGTAGATCCACAGCAAACAAATCAGTTGACTGAATAATTCATTTAAAATGCTAGAGCTAAATTGGCTTCTACTACCTCCCAAGACTGTGACGCACTTTTGTTCCCAGACATGAGACATCTGCCACCGATCGCAAGCAAACACAGCACGTTTTGTTTACGCACTCTAAACCGCAAGTAAATTATTACCTTGAACAAAAGGGCCTTTTTAAGGCCTTCTCATTTCTGTAACACTCATATTAAAGTCGACGTTCTTAAAAAAAGGCCTGCATGAGATCAGAAAACATTAAAGACGAACAGGTCAAAGCCGAGCTGAGAAAACAGCATTAGCATGATCACATTAGCTTTGCTGCAAATCAAACTTCTCTCTTCCTGTCTTTAGCAGCCAGCTCTACCACGGGTCCTGAGGCCGCGGCAGATTGTGTCGCTCCCAGAACCCCAGGTCGGAGTCCCTCGTCCTGGTCCATAGAGGAAGTGATGCAGTTTGTACGAGACGCTGATCCGACAGCTCTGGCGCCACACGCAGAACTCTTCCGAAAACACGTGAGTGATTTACTGTCCGTCCTACTCGCCCGCGGCTTTATTTCTGACCCTAAATCAACTGTAGTTCTCGCATGGCGACATGTATCGTGTGTTTAGAATGATCCAGCCAGACTCAAGTTCATCTACAAACACAGACACAGTCTGGACAAACTCACATCTGTGCCCACACACACACACACACACACACACACACACACAGACTAAATAAACGTAGCAATGCTACTGAATTAATGACATTGTTCAGTAGCATGACAATAGCTCAGCGGTTTTAAAACATGGAAGCTTTTTCAGTTGCAAGTAGCGGTTTAGCGTAACAGCAAGCATCCGATTGAGTCTTGGTTGTTTTGATTCTGGAAGTCTGTTTCCCGTTGTTTTTTGCCATGGGAATTTCATAAAAGAGTTGTAAGCCATGAACCAAATCAACCAGCTCTGAGGTGAATCACAACATTACAAACTTTGATTTGAAGTCGGGCTGTCACGAGATTTGGCTGACAATTAATTGCCAAATGAATCATTTTTGTGATTATTAATTGTCTCTTTAAGGGCTTCCACGATGAAGTGTCATATCAGTTGTCATAGTGTACTTTATTCATCATACGTGCTTTTATTTGACTTTAAATATATAAATCAAATAATAAAACGGGGATATGATTTCTTTTTAAGGCTTTAAAAACGTATGAATGACCTGAAAAATAATGTTTAAAATATTTCTAAATACATAATATGTCTCTCTTTAGTTTTGGTCAAATTGACATTCACACTAGGGCTGCAACGAACGATTATTTTGATAATCGATTAATCTAACGATTATTCGACCGATTATTCGACAATTCGGCGATTATTGTGCCGAATAATCATAGCCGATTATTCGGCTTGTGTCCTGATTTAAAAGGTTGTATTAAACGTGCTTACTAACAATAAAGAGGACAAAATCATCTTTAAAAAATACCTTTAAATGACATTCACTGAATTAAAGGGAAAAATACTTTTTATTAAGTTTAATTTAGTGAAGCAATTCTCTCACCTTTCTGTTCACTTCAATCCATCGTTAACTCACAACAATAACAAACTCTCTCTTATTAATAAAGCTGCGTATTGACAGTTTTCTTCACGTTTAGAAATGCGCAGTGACACATATATTATGATTCAAGAAGTCGCAAGTCATCATGTTATAATCCAGCTGCAGCAAGTGTGTGAGCTCGCAGGACGAGCGTCCCGTTACAGAGTGTGCTTCAGCCGGGTGTAGTTTCAATCTCTCCCCCTTAGATCGGGACATTTGCGCAGATAAATGCCATTTCGGAGTTTGTAGTTATTTACATGATCTGCTTCTGTATTATTTGAACTTTAATAAAGCTGTATATAACTGCATTTAAGATGTAATATCGGGGTGTTTCCTTTAAAGAGCTCCAGCTCCGCTTATTCCACAACGAGAGTACTTCTGAATTTACTTATTTTGTATTTTTGCATATTTGGGATCACTTTGTCGATAGCATCGACTAATCGTTTCAGCCCTAATTTACACGGTTGTTTTTTTAATTCGTATATTTTAGATAAAATATTTGTATGAAAAATAATATATCATTTTTATATATATTTTATTATATTTATCTAATATTTATTATATAATGCTATAGTGAAATATTTATGTCCTAATTTTGTCACTCTTTAACACAGTGTGTATGAACCAGATGCATTTGCCAATACACGATCATTTAAAGTGAAACCGGAGTGGTTTGCGTTCATTATCAAAGTTTATACTTGTTAGTTTATATTTTCTGACAGTGTGCATCAGATCGCATCACGTGCTCTTCCGGACAGGAGCTGGTTGACGTTAGCGGTGCGACTCCATGATGCTCGGACTCAGAGTTCAATTGAATGACACCAACGCATCGTGCATGCCATTTTTACAGTAAATACACTTAAAATTCCCATATCTGGGCATTAAAATGTGATTGGAAGGCGGTTCTTGCAAATATCCGCAATCAGACGGTTATTTAATAATCGTGACCTAATTTGAAGCAAAAATGTATTTGAAAATCGATAAAAGATAAAGATAATGACTGTGTACTTAACATTTTTAATGAGGGCTTGAACTACAATTCCATGGAGCATTATGAATGATGTAACTGAATTTAAATTGATGGGAAAATATCAATTTATTGATTTAAAGTTTTTGATTTGAAGTAAAGAAACAACATACTTTTATTGCAAAATATTCAGATTTAAACAAATCTATATGTAGTTTCCAGAGTGAGCGACTCGTGATTGCATCATTCACAGTGTTTCATGGGAGTGTCGCTGCAGAGCTCTTTTGGCGCACTTTGTTGGCTGCGATTCTCTGATTGGTGGATCTCTCTTCGGGATTGTGGGTAGTGTAGTTCATCATCAGAAATTCCACTCTTAAATGTGATTTCTCTTTTAAGCTAAGTTGAAATAGCATAGACTGTGGCTTCATCAGAAGCTTATACCATCGATGAACAATCTCGGAGCTCAAGGTAGGTCTGTCTTCAAAGGTTTATAAGTTACCTTTAATAATCGATTACCCTATGGAGAAAATGAATGGGAATTTTGCTTCCAGAACAAGAGAGTTGCACTCAGGGCTGGACTGGTAATCTGGCATACCAGCATTTTCCAGGTGGGCCAACGCATTTTGGGGCCGATCAGGGGCGGACTGGCCATCGGGAGAATCGTGCGGGCCGGTCGGTCGGCTGCGAAATGCGCCGAATGGGCCGCGATAAGCTAAAATGAGCCGCCGCGTTATGCAGAACGGACCACAAAACGGTGCCGCGATATGCAGAAAAGGGAAACAAGTTTTGGGCCAGTTGCTATGTAAAATCCTGGGCCGATTTACCTTCCCAGTCCAGCCCTGGTTGCACTCTATTGTTATCTTTAAAATAGAAATTGTAATAGTCCAATTTTATGTACCGATGTCTTCAAGTGGGTGAACTATCCCTTGAAGTTGATTCTCTTCTGTCATGTTTTAGTTTTTGGTATTTAACTATGGTAAATGTGATAAGGCGCTCATGTTCCCTCTCTGTCTGTAGGAGATCGATGGGAAAGCTCTGATGTTGCTGCGGAGTGACATGGTGATGAAATACATGGGGCTGAAACTTGGACCAGCGCTCAAACTCTGTCATCACATCGAGAGACTGAAGCAAGGCAAAAAGTGAAGACGCAGACACAGACCTTATTGAATCAGACAACGAATCTAACCTCCATACCAACGTACATTGCATACAGACGCACTGCAGAGGGGCTGATGGGAAATGGGCCGTATAACTGATCGGAGGGCTTCAGAACGCACTACACCACCGGATCTCTATAGACACACTCTCTCTGTCCAGGTTTATATTCATTTGATGCATTACCAGAGCGGACTGATGCTTTGAGGAACAACTCTCCGTGAATGTTTTTACTACGAGACCTCGGAGATCGTCGAATGGAGAGGAAGTCCAGAGCGCAGGTGTGATGAAGCATCTGTGAGTTAGTGTATACCTCCTGCAGTCTCGCCCCAAAGACGTAGACTCCTCACGGGCCGATCATGTCATCGATGGTGGGCGTTCAGGAGTCGGATGTGCGTTATTAATCTCTCTACCTCCCTGTGCTGTCATCATGCTAGTCCACACGTGTTGTGGCCGTTGTTTCTGGAAAAACTCAAAGCCACTGACATTTTTTTGCGTTTTTATAATATCATCGAGTCTTGTCTTGAACCCTGGTAAATGTGTTATGTTTATGTGTATTTGGGTCACATAATGTCGTCACGAATTTACAAAGGACAAAGACGTCATGTTTTTAAACTGCTCGATTTTGTCAATGAATTGAAAGGGTTTGACAGATGTTTTTGGTCAGAGATGAAGTAATTGAGTGCAAGCCGGTAAATCCTTCATATGTCATTGTTTTCCATCCACACGCCCATGTCAAAAAAGCCGTTAAGTTGACTTGTTTTACATCTACCTCCTCGTCATGCTAATAACTAATAGCCACTGAAAATCTTTATCATTTTGGTTAATTTTTAAACGAACTGATCTGTTCAAAGTCCGTTTGCCTTCAAGTTAAGTCTAGTGGGAAAGAATTGAGGTTACGACATCCTAAATGTGTGCATCTGAACATGCATAATGCAAAAGAAGACGAAAAACACTGTAACACTTTAAAATAAGGTTGCATTCGTTAACATTAGCTACAGTAGTTAGCATAAACTTAGGAGTTCCTGTTCATTTCAACACATTTTTAAAATTTAAAGTTGTGCATGCTAACATTAGTTAATGCATTATGCGCTAGCATGAACTAATAATTATGTTGGCTCGACAAAACCAACATACTCTTATTTTATACTGTTATTCTTGGTTCAGGGTTTTTCCAGAATTCCTAAACCAAGACCAAAATGATCAATTGTAACTTCCTCCTAGAGCTTTCAAGCTACACCCACCAAAATTGGCACAGACCTTCAGGCTGTTCTGACTCGGGGTTGCTATGACCTTTTAACTGATTGGACTTATGGTTTTCCCATAGCGGATTATCAAATATCCCCAAAAATCCCAAGGACTTTGACGGAGTGGTCAAACGGGCCAATAGTCCAAATATCTCTGTCAGGCCCGTGTAACACTTAAAGTATTTTAAACCAGGCTTTGTCAAGCCGACATCAACATTTGTCTTGACTAACTTTATAGATCTAGTGAATAATTGTATTTTTATAAATTAACATTAACTACAATTAATGCTGTAGACTATATTGGCCATTTTAAATTCTTGATACCTAATGCATTTACTAATTTTAACAAATAGAACATTACTGTAAAATGTTCCCCAAAAAATCCTATTTGAAAATGCGGTGCATTGCGACATTATTTTCCAATTAAGCACATTTTCCACAAATTCACATTACTGAAATGCATCCAGTCCTTCAGAATTTTGAGTATTTACGGAGTTCTCTGTATTCAACAGGGATTCTCATTATTGATTTATTATTTTTATTTGTATTTTTTCACAAGGTCAGCCATGATACGGCACCTATGGAGCAGATAGGGTCAAGGGTCTTGTTCAAGGGCCCAACAGTGTCATCATGGCGGTGTTGGGGCTTTAACCCCCAACCTTCTGGTCAGTAACCCAGAGCCTCAACCGCTGAGCCAATGCCCCTTAAATGATTTTTTGCACATATCTCAACTAAGCTGGGGTCAGAGCGCAGGGTCAGCCATGATACGGCAGCCCTGGAGCAAATGGGGGTCAAGGGCCTTGCTCAAGGACCCAACAGTGTCATCATGGCGGTGTTGTGTCTTGAACCCCCGACCTTCTGGTCAGTAACCCAGAGCCTTAACCACTATTATTTATTACTATTACTATCATTTACCAAATGAGTCAGTATTATATTTTTCATGATATAATTTAAATAAAATGAAAATAATGAAATGCAATATAATTCATATTTGATTAAAACACAATAAAATGTATATAATTTAAATATATCATAACAAATGAGTCATAAATGTGCTTAATTTTGATGGAAAATATGTCACAATGCAAACAACAGAAATGGTCTTAGAATTTGGCTTGATTTTCTTTTTACAAAATGGTCTTTTATTTTTTTATTTGGGCAGTGAAACATTTTATTTTTCACCCATTCTGTAATTTTGTAGACTTGAGTTCTCCACCCATACTGGCTTGAAGTCTTGAAACAAGTAAATCGCCCCACTCGTAGTTCTTGATTGAAATGTTTCGTGTAGGTTTAATCAATTTAACGCCCCTGAAGGATTCTCTCCTATAAATCTTTATGTCCTAATCACATCATTCTGTTGTATAACTAACATATCCAACTTTATTTGTGTGTGCGTGCTGTCTTTGTCTTCTATCGCCATTTATTGTCCCCTTTCAACTCTCTTGAGTTTAGTCTTCAAGTGTTGTGAATATTGATGTTCCAATAATTCCGAGATTGTGTTGTTTGAGTTGGCTTCGGCTTTGTTACAGAAACTCGTCATTTGTTTGAGCCGTTCGTCGAGCCGTTATCTTTGCAATGTTTGACTTTATACGTGTTACTGGGTGTTGCAAAGTCAGGCTTACAATCGCTGCATGTCAATCGCCTGTTAGAAGATCTTCTCCAGTTACAGTATTCAAGAGGCGTGGATAAATAGGGAAACAGGATGTGCTTCAGTCATTCATTGAAAGTGCTGTCATCTACAGCTAACCCTGTACATTTAAATGAAACGCTATAAAAAGCCTCATTGAACTCTTTAAGGGAATGTCACTAAAATGTTGAAAGTTTGGTTCAATGTGAATGCCAGTGAAAACGGTCAGCTTTCTCTTGAAGTTTGTGCGACATTTTGGGATAGTTGTCTCAATGAGCCAGTTTACATGCACACGCCAATACACTGATTACTCCCAAAATGTAGTTAAAGATAAAGGGGGTGTTTGAAATAATCCTGTTATTCTGCTTTGTACATCAAACACAAAAACCCACCCTTGTTGATCAGTTTATTCTTATGTTGTTTGTGACCTTACACTGATAAAGAAACACTGTTTAATGCGTTTACATGACAACACACACGGTGTCGGATTATTAAGCATAATCGGTGTAAGATGGGCATGTAAATGGGCTCATTGATAGATCAGTCTTAAGTGGTGTAATATGGGTTTAACCATAAAACTCAGCTACAGGAATGTACATTTTTGTAGAGATGAACTATTTTAAGCTAAACATGTTGTATATGGAGGTGGGAGATGTGCGAATGCATTTCAGTCTTGGCGTCCAATATACCTTATACTGCCTTCCCACGCTTTTTACCAGGAGGAAATATCCATTTTAAATAACTACATTTAAATTGCCTTGCTTTACTTTAGGACTTCTCAGGTTTCTTTTGTAACGTAGCATTTCAAGTTAGTCGTGAATGTGACCGTCTTACTTAGATTCCTTGTTGATCTTTGTTTTCTTTGTAAAGAAGAAATTGTATTTGTAATGTTGTGCCATTTGAGACGATTCGTCAAATGATTGGATACCAACTCTTGTCAGAACCTAGAAATAAATACGCAATCTTGATACCAGAGACATTTTTAATCATGACATTTTTAAAGGCAATGCATTCTTCACATACACAATTTCAACATTTTAAATGATACAAATAATAAATAAATAATTTAAAACATGACCAGCCTTTTTTTGCCTTCTTTTATCCATTCGGTTGTTTACAAAAGTTATTCACGGTAGAAAACGTTTGATACTTCAATTTCGGTACGTATATAAAAGTTTCTCTGACACATAAATTAATTCACATCATAGAAACAATCGAAAGCGGTACTCATGCCGAAGGTAATTGTTTGTTGTGGATATTTGGGAAAAGTGAGACTATATCACATGCCGAAGAATGATTTAAGGCTTTACAGTTAACACACACACACTTTAGTACTGACGTGAAGACAAGTAAAATTGCACAGCAGCTCATAAAAAGTATTTAGTGTTAAAAGTCAACTTTAAATTAAAATGAACCCTATTTACTTAATTAATACACACTTCTGGTCCTAATGTGCACAGCGCATCAGTGCATGTTATTCGAAAGTGAAATGAGTATAGAGCACCTATGGAGTGGTGGTGGTGGTGTAGTGGGCTAAAGCACATAACTGGTAATCAGGAGGTTGCTTGTTTGATCCCCACAGCCACCACCATTGGGTCCTTGAGTAAGGCACTTAACTCCAGGTTGCTCTGGGGGGGATTGTCCCTGTAATAAGTGCACTGTAAGTCACTTTGGATAAAAGCGTCTGCCAAATATGTAAATGATTGTAATCTTTTGTCGTTATGTAATAACTTGCTCAGCCTTTGAAACGACTTTACTTTTCAGATGACATCACCAGGCCTTTTACTTTTTTCAGCCCCTCCCCTTCCTTTAAACCCTCCAAAAATTGTCCCCATTTACTTCCATTGTAAGTGCCTCAGTGTAACCTCTTTTAACCATTTTTGCTGTTTTTTAAAGGAGGGACGAGTCGAGATTTTTTTTGTGGTCATGGGAGATTATGCCACAAATCCTGTCGATTAAACGTAACTTTACTAACTGAACCCGGAATATTCCTTTAACATTATTAAATTGCCTGGGCAACCAAATCATCTGAAAAGGAAAGTAATCTAAGAGGTGGAGATTACGAAGACAAGTATTTTTCTTCGGAATAACATGCACTGATGAATTGTGCACAATAAGATCAGGAATGTATATCGAATACATCGGGTCAATTTTGACTGCATGTTTACTTTAAGGAGAAAGGAGAACGAAAAAATGTATAGTTTACTGATTACATTTAGTTTGCTAAGGGCAACACACTTTGAAGAAAGTGATTTGCGCAGACCTTAAGCACTGTATATTCACAAAACTGTCTGACGACAGCCTGAAGAATGACTTTCGGACAAGCCCTCCATCTTAACAAAGCACTAATAAGCAATTTAACCAGATTAGTCGTTGTTAAGGGCGAGCCCCCTGTTGATTATTTCGTTTTAATTTAGACAGGACAGGCTGGGGAGACATCATCCACCCCAAAAGGAAGATGAAGAAAACTACACTTTGTTGCTACTGGCAACCATTTCCTCCAATCAGCCGACTTAATGAAAGTGAAGTCTGCACTTTGCCAAGTCATTATCGGGATGCTAACTGCTAACCCTTCCAAAAGGATGCTCCGCTCCAGTGGCCCAGTGATTAATGCATTGATTAGGGGAGTAAAAGGTCGCAGTTCCCTTGTACAGTTCATTTAGACGAGAAAAAAACACACCAAAAAAACCTTCTCGTTTTCTGAGTGTAAACCAAAGAGCAAGACAAGAATCTGTCAGTACCATACATTGTGTTTCATGTGAGGACCCCACGACTGCTGTATCACTGACAGCTGGCCAGGATTCAGAACGGAGCTCATGCATATTAATGACAATGCAGATTAAGTATTATGAATAATTCATGAAGATCTGTGGGCTAAATAAAAATGCATCTTTGAGGAAATGGTTCTGGCATTAATGCAGGAAATGCTAAAGATTATTAGCGCATTTTGGCCAATTCTGATTGCTTCATTCTGAGCATTTTTTATCCTGTTTACTTCTTGTGATTGCTTTATAATGAATGAATCAAATGCCAACTTACAGACCAGAGGCAGCCTACATTGATCCAAATAATTTGGACAGCCTAGAGAACATCTTAAGACTTATTTCAGCCAGAAATACATTTAGCATCAGCAATCCCTGGTTCTCTCTGTATCTCCATGTCCATTTTCGATCACAAACTCAGTAGCTCTTTCTTTGTTTATGTCTTTGATTACCCTTTCTCACTCTTGTGTGTTAAGAATACATACTATTTTCGGGGAAGAAACGCAGCCAGTCGTTGCTTTTTTATAGGTAATATATGAATCTCCTGGGAGCTCACTTTCTTCACTTTGATGCCTCTGTTTTTGGGTATCTTTTTGAGTGGGTCACTGGATTCTCCTCGCTGGTCACCCTGGACCCTGGGCAGAGCTGCGAATGCACCCTGACTGGCATCACGTTCGATGGAGAAGTTCTTTGTAGAAACCCCTGACAATCCCTTTAGCTTGCTGCAGAAAATGGCAGGCATAGCATCTTTGACCGACACAATGACTTTGGCAGTCTGCGACGTACTGACTATCTCGATATTGCCACTTCCACCAAGGGCAGATTCGTGTACTGCCCCAGCCATTGCGCTACTGTGGCCACTGTCTACCACCCATTTGTGCTGTCGACTGAACTCCAGAGATGCTAGCCCACTTAGCAGCTTGGTATCTAGTTTAGGGGTGCAGTCTACAGGCCGAAGAACCCCTAGAGCCAATGCTCCATTGCTTACATCATCCCCTATGCGGCACACTCTTTCCCGTTCATAGGCCAATGGCCCATATGTGCTACGAGACTGGATGCATGTCTTTCTTATACTAGGCACAGACAAATCAAGGACACTATCTTGCTGAAATGGTTGGACCCCTTGCGGACTCTGAACATGCATTGACGGTTGAGGCGCCCTAATGGATAAATCTAGCACTTCCACATCTGTCTCTACAAGGGATGAGGAGGAAGGAAGAGGCAATTGGACGGATGTCATTTCCTTACCAGGTAATGTCAAGTGAGGGGAAATGTCACAAAGGGTAGTCTGTGTGCTTTTGTTCCAAGTACAATTCGATTTAGGGGAGTCGACATCTACTTTTGAGCATGTAGAGACAGGTACTGGGATTGGCACAGGGATTGGAAGAGGCACTGGAAGAGGGATGACAATGGGATAGGGGATCAGCAGGGTGGCCGGAGGCACCAGTGGGGCTAGTGGGGAGCTGTAGGGGTGTGAGAGAGGGGGAGGAGGAAGGAAAGCAGAGGCGAGGTCTACTTGAGGGGAAGACGCTGAGTGACAAGTAGGTGAAAAGTTCCCTTGGCCAGGAAAGAGATCCTGCAAGATTGCAGCAAAATTAGGGTTCTGAAGGAGAGTCAATAGGCTAGTATCCAACACTGGACTTGCACCTTTCTGGTCCAGAACTGGAGGGGGACCGAGAGCAAGGGATGGGTTCTGGCATAGGATGTTGTTCGGAAGGGCAGGACACGTGGTTGTTTGTTGAAGCAATTGAGGATTCAGATGTTGGAGGACTTGTTGTTCCAGGACTAGGGGCAGGGACACGGGACCTTGGCTGGTCATCAGATATGAAGTTGCTCCTGATTGTCCAACTTGAGGGGCAGCTGGGCCAGCAAGGATAGGCAGCACCACTGGGTTCTCGCCAAAGCAGATTGGCTGAAGGACAGTTGTTGCGACTTTCAGGGCAACACCGTTTGGGGACTCAGCAGCAGGGGTTGACACTGGAGTGGTTTGCAGTGTTAGCAGTGGTGAGAGGGATTGTTTTGTGATGGTAGGAGAGCTGACATTCCATGTCTCAGTTGGTATTATTGGAGTGGTCTCGCTTTCCAGCTTCCCAACTGGATCAGCCATGGTGGCAACACTGTTACAGACCTCTTCTTGAGGGTTTGCCATGTCTACGGCTACAGAATCTTTAAAAGGTTCTTCCATCATGTCTTGTATATGCTATTCACTTTCAGGTGCTGTAAGAAGAGGATTCCATGTTTTATTCAATTCAGTTGGGAGGCCAAACCCTGCAATGTAAAATGGAAGAGGATTAGTGGTTGGTAGCGAATTGTATTAGTATAAATGTTTGCTGTAAAATGCAGCAAATTAGCATTAACTGTTAGCAGTCAACATATAAACTGCTGTTTTACCTTTTAAATGACAGAATTGTCTGTTTTGGGTGAAATTCCCCTTTAATCAATAATCCTAACCTGTTCTCTACAACTTAATGGCCAAAGCTAACAAGGCATCAAGGAGGCATTGTTCCCTACCCTTCTAAAAATTCAACCATCCGTGTTTTTGTTTTTCCACAGGGAGATGTAAGCTTTCAGAATGATGTCACAACGTGAGAGTGGAATCACAGACACGAACACAGAATTATGGGAGACACCAGAAGTGAGTTTACAAAGACTGGGAGCCTTTAACACAGATAGATGACTGTGTTTGCCTGGGAGGCGAGCAAAGAGAGTATGGGGGAGGATTGGATGAAATTACGTTGCATAGTGCCTGGGTTTATTTGTTTATGAGCAGCGTTAGGGTGGAGTTTATTACACAAAATGCTGCCAAGACTATGAAGTGAACCTCCCTCTGGCAAACATAGAGAGACGAGAGAGAATGCCAGAAAGAGAGTGCATTAGAGAGAGAGAGAGCACCTTGAAGGAAGAGAGAAATAGAAAGAAAATAAAAAGGGGGAGCAAAGAAATATGGGATGACAAAAATAGAAGAGTCAAAATAGAAGAGAAAAGTAAAAACACGAGGAAAAAGAGAGATCAGACAATCTTGAAACACTGCAAATGATCTTTCAAAGAAATTGCTTTGACAGCACCAAATTTCTGGTCTGCATTAGGTACCCAGTAAGCATTGCAACAATTCAATGCTAACATGACACAGAATGCAAGAATAGACCAGAAATCACACTCCAATCACATTTGTGGCTCTTTCCACAAATTTAGTACACTTTGGTGTCATGTGACATGTTTTAAAAAGCATTAGATGCACAAATCACATTGTTTTTTTTTACATTAAATTCGTAAGATAAACGATTATAAAGCATAAGAATAGCCGAGCATGAAAAGTAGCTAGTTTTAAACACATCAAATGTCTTCCATACTTGGGAAGTGATATCATTTGGACCCTTTCTACTGAATTACAGGAAGACTGCTAGTAAATAATCTCATTCCTTTTTCATAATGTTTACACAAATTGTAGTACTGGCTGTGTTTGTCTAGCTCAACCATTCAATCCTGTGTTATTGTATGAAACAATTATCAAATAAATATTTTTCTTTCATTCATGTGCAGCGTTGGGTAACGTTACTTTTAAAAGTAACTCGTTAGAATATTGTGATACTCCTTTAAAAAAGTAACTTAATGAATTGAGTTACTTTTGTGTTACTTTTTTCTCACAACTTCATATATTTATTTAGAAAGTAGGTCCTCATGTCGTATTTCTAATAAAGAATCAATAACATGAATATGCATGACTTGTTTTTCCATCAACATGGCAGCCAATATGAATAATGAAGAATAATCACTGTCTTCCCTAAAGCAGCAAAGTCCAACACTTGAAACTGCATCATATATGTCATCATGTGCTGCCCATCGACAATGTCAGAGTCAACATGAGATGTTTTTCAGAAGTCAGTGGGGAATGCCAGTCTAACATGTTCAAGGAATAATAAGTCTAATGAGACTAATAAATGAATATTTTTCACTTGTCATCTCAGTGCATGCATGTTTTGAGTTGCTCCACGGTGCGTACGGTCGCCACAGCTTCAACGGCGCAGGTTGATACATGTTGAATGGAATCGTTTTTAATGCTACCTTTGTTTCATGACTCAAACTACTTGTTAAATGTAGAATATTTTTAGAAACTAAGACATTTGCTCTGCATACACAATCGATGTAGAACATTGCTCGGAACCACTGATCCAGAGTCAGCTTATCTCATCCCATTCTCCCAGATACAGGGAACTCTAACACGGAGCAGTTCAGCTGCATAAGTCCGTGAATTGAGCGAGTATCACGGGCAGTGGAAGACTCGTCTTATAATCCCTCTGCCTAAATGGAGTGGTGGTGGCGTAGTGGGCTAAAGCACATAACTGAAGGTTGCTGGTTCGATCCCCACAACCACCATCATTGTGTCCTTGAGTAAGGCACTTAACTCCAGGTTGCTCCGGGGGGGGGATTGCCCCTGTAATAAGTGCACTGTAAGTCACTTTGGATAAAAGCGTCTGCCAAATGCATATATGGAAATGTAAAATGCATTTACTGATTTTTTTTAATGCAGTGTGTATTAACACATGAATCAACCGCATTTCACTCAACCGAATGTTGTTGACCCCATATCACGCTAAAAACACGAAATGTGCATGCGCGTTAGCGAGTTCATTGACAGACAATGGCCGTATCTAAAAGGTGATTGGGTCTTTTCCCTGCAAGGCAGGACTTCCGTTCTACATACATTGACGGTTGGGTGCTAGAGCTTCTTGCTTGGGCGTTCCAATTTCTCCCATTCATCTCTATCTGCTAAAGGGTCTCTGGCCTCAAACTCTATAGAAAGACAATACCAATCATGCACTACATCTCCTTCCTGAAGCTTCACACTTTTACTCCTGATTTCTCACAATACAGGGACAGTAGAAGTGTACAAAGCAAAGCATTATGTTATTTTATAAGTAACTCAGATATTATGGACTAAAATAAAAAATATTGCATTACTTGTTACTCGAAAAAAGTAATCTGATTACATAACATGCATTACTTTTATCACGTTACCCCCAACACTTTTTATGGGACATTTTACTACAAACCAACATTTAGTCCCAAACTATGGCTAGCTCCTACAAAGTGATAGAGCTAAAGATAGGCTAAATTTGCAACCCTGTTACCTTGGCGTAGTTTTATTTATTTGTATTTTTTATTGCTTGGAAAAATACAAAATCTTTTGGTAACAGTATGCTTTTGGTAAAATCTTTTCTATGTATGCCATACTGTTGAAGGCTGCAGACAGGCTCATGCTAGTGCAGCGAGTTTAGCACAACTGTCTTATCTGGGATTTTTTTTAGGCAAGCAGCAAAACAAAGACAAGCTGCCAGCTGATTTAGGACCAATTGTGTCCCAGAAAGAATTTCAGTGCCACTCTACAGCCCTGAGTTGTCAAGGCCATGCTGACGGGAGAGCAGTGGAAACAGATAAGGAAAGAGACACAACCTCAGCACGTCTGCTTCTCTTTGATTAATCCTGACAGAGTTTCTCGATGACCCTAAATCAACTCACTCACTGAGTTCTGCTCTCAAATATGACAAACTATACATGTCTGAACTGTCTAGCAGAATTACTTGTTTTCCGGCAATGCTTGGAATAGCATACTACCACACTACTCTCACTATTAGGCTTCTACAGTATATTTACTGTGTGAAATATGCACATTTTCTCTATGGATATTTGACCTTCCATTCCTAGTGTGACAAATGGACCACCAGGAGTAATATTCACTGTAATGTTTTTCTTGACTCAGATTATTTGACAGTCAAAGGTTAGGATGAAAAAAATCCAAAACTGGATAAATAATTAAAAAATTGTTATCAAACTTAAAAAAATAAACATTTTCATTTATGAGACGATAACTGGATGCCACTTACTCATATTAAACATGCCTTATTGGTGGTATTGCATTCTGAACACAGCCTTTGTCTTTCTACCTACTCTCAACTGTGGGTTTACATCGGGACAGATGCCGTTAAAAAACATTTCAGTGTTTAAAAACTGACATTCCCAACGTTTACTACAGACATACATGGCACTTAGATAAAGATCAGCTTTCTTAGAATGAAAAGTAACTGAAAGTACATAATTTTACTCTCATAGCTGATACTTGGCTGGCAGAACACCAATGTTTGCACATCAATGAGTGTAGGCCAAAGGTGTTTTGATGTTCCAAGAGTGTAAATTAGATTCAGTGTGAATCCACCATGTCTGTGTGAATCTGAAATGCACTGAAAACTAGATGTAAGTTCTTATATTTCATTCAATAGAGAAAAGTAGCACTGAAATACCCCAATCAGCCACAACATTAAAACCACCTGCCTAATATCGTGTAGGTCCCCCTCGTGCCGCCAAAACAGCGCCAACCCGCATCCCAGAATAGCATTCTGAGATTATATTCTTCTCACCACAATTGTACAGAGTGGTTATCTGAGTTACCGTACCAGACTGGTTCAGTTTGAAACAGTCTGGGCATTCTCTGTTGACCTCTCTCATCAACAATGTGTTTCCATCTGCAGAACTAACGCTCACTGGATGTTTTTTGTTTTTGGCACCATTCTGAGTAAATTCTAGAGACTGTTGTGTGTGAAAAATCCCAGAAATAGTCAAACCTGCCCGTCTGGCACCAACAATCAGCCATGTGATTATCTAATCAGCCAATTGTGTGGCAGCAGTGCATAAAATCATGCCGATATGGGGAAATTGGAACACCCAACCAAGGAGCTCATGGCCTAAGGTGTAGAAAGGAAGTCCCGCCTTACAGGTAAAAGAGTCAATCACCTTTTAAATACAGACATCACCTTTCAATGCATTTGAGAACACGCATTAGTGGTGGAGTGGTGGTGGTGTAGTGGGCTAAAGCACATAACTGGTAATCAGGAGGTTGCTGGTTTGATCCCCACAGCCACCACCATTGTGTCCTTGAGTAAGACACTTAACTCCAGGTTGCTCCGGGGGGATTGTCCCTGTAATAAGTGCACTGTAAGTCACTTTGGATAAAAGCATCTGCCAAATCCATAAATGTAAATGCATTAGCTATACAAGCTGGGAAAATTGTAGTTTATAGTGTAATGTGAGGTAAAGAAGCACAATTTATGATACCAATTTTATCAGATTTTACTGCTGATTTAGAATATGCTCTTTGATCATAATCTTGAATGACTGTTTTTGATATTTTGGTCTATCTCCAATCAAGTATATAGGAGCTACACTGGCATGACTGGAAATAGCCTTCCGAGAGCATTCCAAAGATGGCCTACAGTGGGCTTGTATAGCTAATGCGCATATGCGTTAGTGAGTTGATTGACAGGTGATGTCTGCATCTAAAAGGTGATTGGCTCTTTTACCTGTAAAGTTGCACTTCCTTTCTACATCCGTTGACTGTTGTGCACAAGAGCTTCATGGTTGGGCGTTCCAGTTTCTCCTATTCATTTAAATAGTATAACCCATCAGTCTTTACATAAACATATCTTTAATTTGACATTAGTCAAAATTGTTTTCAGCCAAGGATCCTGCATCTGTGTGGAAAGGCCTAAAATGCATCTCAAAATACAAGACACCTCCCCCTCACTCTGTAGAGAGTCAACTAATGGCTGATGAACTGAATGTGTTTTACTGCAGGTTTGAAAAACCCAGTTTCACACCCTCCCCAGTCTGATTTTCACTTCACACACACACACACACACACCAACACCTCCTGCAACTCAATCTGCACTTATGATCTGTGAGGAGGATGTGTACCAGGCCTTTCGGAAACAAAAGACTAGGAAAGATTCAGGCCCAGATGGTGTTTCACCTGACTGTCTGAAAGTCTCCGCTGACCAACTGGCCCCCATCTTCAGTTCCCTGCTGCTTCAAATGCTCCACCATCATTCCGGTCGCCAAACAACCCAAAATCACAGGACTTAATGACTACATACCTGTCACTCTCACGTCTGTGTTCATGAAGTCATTTGAGAGACTGGACCCCAAACAGGTCTGTGGACGATGCTGTCAATATGAGACTGCATTATATTCTGCAACACCTCGACAGTCCTGGGACTTATGTAAGGATCCTATTTGTGGACTTCAGATCAGCCTTCAATACCATCAAGCCTGATCTTCTCTAAAACTACAATGGACAGTCAGGAGTGCTGAGAGGATTATTGGTATCCCCCTGCCCACCCTCCAAGACCTGTGCATATCCAGAGTGAGGAAACGTGCAGGTAGAATCACTCTGGACACCACACACTCTGCCAACTCTGTCTCTGAACTTTTGCCCTCTGGCCGGCGCAACAAAGCTCTGAGCGCCAGGACATACAGGCACAAGAACAGTTTGTACCCTCAGGCCATTTTCCTCATGAACAATTAAAGTGACCCTAGACTCCCCCATAGTGCAATAATGTAAATACATATCTCACGTACATATGTAAATTCACATGTTTAATTAAATAACTGAAACATACCCCTACCTTGCACATACATTACCACTTGCATGTACATACGCCATTCTGTTGTCCTATTATTTGTATGTCTATTTATACTCTTACCTTGTTTTATATTCTGTCTCACTGTAATGTTCTGTGTGCACTTGTTTGTCCTATCACCAAAAAACAATTCCTTGTGTACGTGAGAACATTTGGCAATAAAGCTCATTCTGATTCCAATCTGTTAGAGCCAACAGCCAACAACTTGGATATTAAATCAAGAGTGTGAATAAAAGTGGATAAATTACAACCTACCAATGGAGAGCCAACAAGGTGGCTCGCCAAAGCCTCTGTATGATTTGTTTCTGAGATATTGCGTTCCAGATGGGCCTGCCGTGGGCCAGTGGATTCCTACATTGTGAGACAGTTAATGCAAACAGCATTTACAGAGGCACAAGTGAGTGTTGACTTGGGCAGGTGTGATCGGTTAGTTTTGTATGCTAAATCAGGACTGAAAGAGTACAGTAACTTGAGCACACAGATAAAGCCACCAAATACACTTTCTGCTTTAGCAATTCACCCTATTGGATTTATAAAATAACATTGGTCATTTGAGGTCACATGCTAATTCACAAGCTCTGATAAGATTAATATGATTCCATAGATGATTGGTATCCTACAGTTGTCTTCATCTTTGTTCGTCTATCAGATATTAACACACAAATCCACCGGCATGGCAACTCCATTCTAGAAGTGGAAAATGGAACAGATGGAACAATTTAGCAATCATTTTCTATTCCAGCTACAGCCGGTGTTGTCATGCCAACCACAGGGCTAATAAATCCATCTCCTGTGTTGCTTGCCCCCACCCAAAGAACCGATGGAGCCCAGAAATGATTGTCAAATTCATCTACAACCTGATATCGCACAACAGCAGTCTTCTCTCAGCACAGCTGATCTGGTAATGAAATTAGCCGAGTTATGTTTCCACTAACTTAACAAGTCTCCAGGCGATGTGCACACTGAGGTGAATTACAGAATTGCACTGCTACAGTGTGTCTCAGAGTAACGGGCCAACTGAGGCATCTACATATCAGAATAAGGACAATTTCACAATAGAATTTTTAGTGCGGACCAATGACTGTTTCCTGTACGAATTTGGTTCATTTGGTTGGTGTGAACGGTGTTTTATGAATTCTGATGTAAAAAAAGTTGGATGCAACAAATAACAACAGAAGTGGGGTCTCTAGATGCGTTTTTAAAAGTTGACGTTCTTTTTCTTTCTCTCCCCTTTTCTCCCCAATTTGGAATGCCCAATTCCCAATGCGCTCTAGGTCCTCATGGTGGCGTAGTGACTTGCCTCAATCCGGGCTGCGGAGGACGAATCTCAGTTGCCTCCACATCTGAGACCGTCAATCCGTGCATCTTATCACGTGGCTTGTTGAGCGCGTTACCGCGGAGACATAGAAGCGATTGAAAGATAGCGCAAATGGAAAAACACGTTCAGTGTGAACGGCTCCGAAGGAGTCAGTGAAACTCTTGAAACATAATCGAGGATGTGTTGCTCCCAAAACACATGAAAGGATATGAACTCGAAGTCTCAGTAGTCTCAATTTCGTGCATTTTTATGTTGTTTGACAGTGCAATTCAAAATGCAACATAAGTTCGTGTTGCATTCTCTTCATTGCAAGGGGTGCTAAAGTGTGCATTAGCATAAACTTGTGGTCGACTGATTGGGTTTTTCAATGGCCAATACCGATATCTAGAGTGCAGGATGCCTGATAAAAATGCGTTAAACATTATACAATTTAACAACAGCAAATCAGTTGAACACAAAATTTAAAAAGTGAAACAAACACTTATTTATGCAATATTTCCTAAAATTTTGCCTAAATTTGAAACCTTCAAAACAAAACGTTTTGACTATCCATTGACAAATCTATTGGTAGATTTTGACACAAGACAAAATGAACACTATTGTTAATAGGCGAAGCAAACACAATTATCAGCCAATGCCGGTAACTGCAAAATAACCAAATATCAGCCGATTAATCAGCCTGGCCGATATATCAGTCTATCACAAAGTAAATCAGTTAAGAACGTTCAACAATGTCTATAATATCCTACATTTATTTCAATTTCAGTTGAAAAGCTCGCTCGACTCCCCCGAAATTATACATGGAAATTACACCAGGTTTGGGGTGCAAATATTATCTGCCACTATTTGCACTGGGGAGTAAATAGCATGTACAATTACCAATTTCTTTGGTGGGTAAATACTGATTACATAAAAACAAAGATCCATAAAGTGTCAAACTGCTTTTCTCGAAGCTCCACTGGTGTCTTCCCATAGTAAAATCACATCCATGTGTGCTGTGGTCAGCCCCATGTAGAAGAACTGACACTTCAGAGGGGTTTATGGGTTGTAAGTGTAGCAGAAAGGCAGAAATAAGCCTGAGAAGCTGAATTCAGGCAGAATTGCCTCAGGGTGCCTTTTACATCCCGTAACAAGAGCACATGTGGTACATCCAACACCACTCGAGCACACACACTCGCAGAGGAGAGTCTAACAAGAGCAATGTGTGGTTGTAGTGTACATTTAATGCATACTGACAATCATCCAATATTCCACAAAATATGTGGTTTTAAGCAATTTTGCGTACATCTTTTTTGCTGACATTATTACTATATGTATATATATATATGGACATCATATTAATGGGCCATCCTACTTTTTCAATACTGGCGTTGGTCATTAAAAAAACATTGTTCAACCACCAGTAGAAATGTCAAAGGCATTCTGTGACATCATCATCATCTCACTGTACACACACGTTTGCAACAGAAGTATGTTGCTTTACATCCAGTAAATGTATCACATAAATGAAGAGAATAACCTTCAAATGTGCAGGATTTCATGGTACAGACACAGTACGGCACTAGATTGTAATTTGATGCAATGTGGGACAGAAATAGTTGGTGAAGCCACATGGAAACCGTAGTGATTTAAGTGCATGCACACACTCAAGAGTTAATAGTTACATGGTGTTTACAAAATGCCCTGACCTCAGCTCAGCGACTGTGAGCGTGCATTACAACAGAGGCCTGTTATGTCTTCTCCCTCTCCTCTTCGACCTCATAAATGTGGTAAAATCCCTGTAAAACATGTTCTCCGGTAGCTATTGTGTTCATCTTAACCCAGATACTGCATGAGAAGCTTTGTTGATTTCAAACATTCTATCTGGCTTTAATGTTCCTCCAGCTCCCTTTATGACATCACTGGTGTTCCAATCGCTCGGGTGATAACTGGACCACACCATCTGCTGGTTCTGCTTGCTCCAGGATCTTATCAGTCCATGAATGGTGCATTTGTGCAGGACTGCCCAGCACGACCCGAGACAGCCAGACGGGAGAGGAAGATTACAGTGAGGAAAGGGGGGGTGTACACAATGACACATCTATCCACGCATACACAAACGAACAGTCATATAGAGAACCTGATCTGAAGAGGGTGAGGTCATTTTTGGCGACGTGTTGCCAAAACATCCCACACACGCACAGATAAAGATTATGGCAACAGCACAAAGTTGTTGGAGATTACCATGACATCCTTAATGCAGCTTCAATACTTCCTGGAGTGGTCTAGGTGGTTGTTAGGGTGTTGCTTTGCAGATGCTAAGGTGTTGCAAGCTGGTTTCTTAACCGCCTGATCGCGGTTATTTGACAGAACCGTGATTATTGGGCATTCTAATTCCAATCACATTGTAATACCCAAATTAGGGAAGTTTAAGTGAATTTAAGTGAATTTGGTTGCTAGGGTCTTCTTGGTTGTTGCTGATGTGTTCTGAGTGGTTACTGGGGTGTATTAACAGTTGCTAGGGCACTGCTATGTCATTCCTAGGGTGTTCTGGGTGGTTGCTAAGGTGATGCAATGCTAGCTGGTTGCTAGGGTCTGCTGGGTTGTTGCTGAGGTGTTCTGAGTGGTTACTGGGGTGTATTTAACAGTTGCTAGGGCACTGCTATGTCATTCCAAGGGTGTTCTGGGTGGTTGCTAAGGTGATGCAATGCTAGCTGGTTGCTAGTGTCTTCTGGGTTGTTGCTGAGGTGTTCTGAGTGGTTACTGGGGTGTATTTAACAGTTGCTAGGGCACTGCTATGTCATTCCAAGGGTGTTCTGGGTGGTTGCTAAGGTGATGCAATGCTAGCTGGTTGCTAGTGTCTTCTGGGTTGTTGCTGAGGTGTTCTGAGTGGTTACTGGGGTGTATTTAACAGTTGCTAGGGCACTGCTCTGTCATTCCTAGGGTGTTCTGGGTGGTTGCTAAGGTGATGCAATGCTAGCTGGTTGCTAGGGTCTTCTGGGTTGTTGCTGAGGTGTTCTAAGTGGTTACTGGGGTGTTTTTGACAGTTACTAGGGCACTGCTATGTCATTCTTAGGGTGTTCTTGGTGGTTGCTAATTCACTGCAAGCTGGTTGCTAAGGTGATGCAATGCAAGCTGGTCGCTAGTGCCCACTATGTCATTCTGCCTAACATCTCATTTTGTGTTCCACGGAGACTAATATGTTTGGAATAACAACATGGTGACAAATAATGACACCATTTTCATTTTTGGGTGAACTGTCCCTTTAAGCAAAAGTCACAACACATAAAAACCTGGTCTCGGATCAGTTGTTCGGTGCTCTGGGACGCCCCATCAGTGGTCTGTGGTGGCAGATGCTATAAATAGGTTCCACTGGGGGTGCATTTTAATTAAATATGAGGTAATATGATCTGTATAGGGCAACAGCAGATAGGCCGCCCCTGTACATCCGTTATCATTAACAGCTAAATGGCCCTCATGCACAGTAACTCAACCCCGCTGTTATGACAACAGGGTCAGAGGCCAATAGCAGAATCTATAGTGAAAACAATGGGACACTCAAACAAGCATATACACAGCAAGACATTAAATGGATGTGACAAAACACTTTAACTGGTGATTAATACAGTGAAATCAAGCGCTACATTACTGTATCACCTGTGAGAATATGCTAATAGGTTATATATATATAAGATAAAATATGAAACAAGAAGGAAGATTTGTGGTTATGCTTGTCCACCATCTAGACCAGCACCAAACCAGCACTTACCTGCATAAACCATCTTGGACATTCAACTGTACAGTATATTATAGCTAGTCAGATCAGCTTTGCAACTGAATAGCAATGCCCTGGTACCCATCCACAACACTCCAGCATGAGACAGTGAGAAACGTATTTCCCAGTGTACATTTTTCCTCTGAAAATGTACAAATCTAGTTTGTTTTCGAATTAAGCAATTGTGGCGAGTCTTTATCCTGTTGTTGCATTAGTGTGATTTTAATAAATAGAAGTGTTCGCCTGAGAGTGTTTTGGTCTTGAGTTTCTGCATCATCTGAGGTTGTTTACCCCCGAATACAACATTCTTTCATTTAAACACACATGCACACACACGCGTGTGTGTAATGTCACCTCCCACTGCATTATAAAACACTGTCCAACAGATGCGGGGACAGTGAGTCTGAGAGGGACATTCCAGAGTCGGCTCATCTGTGGCTTAAGGCCTGAAATAAGATTAAGCAACTACTTGAGAATTACACGGATTGTCTGGAACTACAAAGCAATGACCCTGTCAACTGTTCACTACTACTATGCAAATACATATGATTGGGTTGGGCAATATACTGTAGCTAAAATGAATATTATGTCCAGGGGTGTAACTAAAGGGAGGGCAGGGTGGGCAGCTGCCGTAGGGCCTGGGGTGAGAAGGGGCCCGCAACGGTAGACCTAAAAATAACAGCGGGCCCGAGGGGTGATGAAAAATGTTATAAATTGAATTGCATTTTAACTACAAAACTGCAAAACATGACTTAGTACTTGGTGGCAAAACCCTTGTTGGCGATCACAGATGTCGGACCTATCTTGTAGTTGGCCACCAGGTTTGCACACATCTCTGGAGGGATTTTGTCCCACTCCTCTTTGCAGATCTTCTCCAAGTCATTAAGGTTTCGAGGCTGACGTTTGGCAACTCGAACCTTCGGCTCCCTCCACAGACTTCCTATGGGATTATGGTTGGAGACTGGCTAGGCCACTCCAGGACCTTAATGTGCTTCTTCTTGAGCCACTCCTTTGTTGCCTTGGTCGTGTGTTTTGGGTCATTGTCATGCTGGAATACCCATTCACAACCCATTTTCAATGCCCTGGATGAGGGAAGGAGGTTCTCACCCAAGATTTGACGGTACATGGCCCCGTCCATCGTCCCTTTGATGAGGTGAAGTTGTCCTGTCCCCTTTGCAGAAAAACACCACCGAAGCATAATGTTTCCACCTCCATGTTTGACGGTGGGGATGGTGTTCTTGGGGTCATAGGCAGCATTCCTCCTCCTCCAAACACAGCGAGTTGAATTGATGCCAAAGAGCTCATTCTACCACAACACTTTCACCCAGTTCTCCTCTGAATCATTCAGATGTTCATTGGCAAACTTCAGACGGGCCTGTACATGTGCTTTCTTGAGCAGGGGGACCTTGCAGGCACTGCAGGTTTTCAGTCCTTCACGGCGTAGTGTGTTACCAATTGTTTTCTTGGCAACTATGGTCCCAGCTGCCTTGAGATCATTGACAAGATCCTCCGTTCTCATGATCATTGCAACTCCACGTGGTGAGATCTTACATGGAGCCCCAGACCGAGGGAGATCGACAGTTCTTTTGTGTTTCTTCCATTTGCGAATAATCGCACCAACTGTTGTCACCTTCTCACCAAGCTGCTTGGCGATGGTCTTGTAGCTCATTCCAGCCTTTTGTAGATCTGCAATCTTGTCCCTGATATCCTTGGACAGTTCTTTGGTCTTGACCATGGTGGGGAGTTTGGAATCTGATTGATTGCTTCTGTGAACAGGTGTCTTTTATACAGGTAACAAAGTGAGATTAGGAGCGCTCCCTTTAAGAGTGTGCTTCTCATAAAAGTCACCTGGGAGCCAGAAATCTCTGATTGAGAGGGGGTCGAATACTTATTTCCCTCATTAAAATGCAATTCAATTTATAACATTTTTGACATGCATTTGTTGTTATTCTGTCTCTCACTGTTCAAATTAACCTACCATAAAAATTATAGACAGATCATTTCTTTGTCAGTGGGCAAATGTACAAAATCAGCAGAGGATCAAATACTATTTCCCTCACTTTATATATATATATATATGTTTGCTGGGTAAACTTCGATAGCTGTGAATGGGAGCAAATTGGAGACAATCCCAAATATAATTTTTGTTCACCTATTTGCTCCAATGTCAAACAAAAAATGCCACCGTTAAATTTAAAAAACGTTTCAAATGAAGAAAAAAATAAAGAGCGATGGATTAAGAGACATGGCAAATTAATTGTCACTCTCTCAGCAGCTGCATTAGAAACCTCTTCTCATCTTTGGTATGATAACATCACAACATGGTACTACAATTATTGTGCCCAAAAACATGGTATTACTATGGTATCATGCCCCAAAACATGGTATTACTATGGTATTATGCCAAAAACATGGTATTACCATGGTATTATGCCCCAAAACATGGTATTACCATGGTATTATGCCCCAAAACATGGTATTACTATGGTATTATGCCCAAAACATGGTATTACCATGGTATTATGCCCCAAAACATGGTATTACCATGGTATTATGCCCCAAAACATGGTATTACTATGGTATTATGCCCAAAACATGGTATTACCATGGTATTATACCCCAAAACATGGTATTACTATGGTATTATGCCCCAAAACATGGTATTACTATGGTATTATGCCCCAAAACATGGTATTACTATGGTATTATGCCCAAAACATGGTATTACCATGGTATTATGCCCCAAAACATGGTATTACCATGGTATTATGCCCCAAAACATGGTATTACTATGGTATCATGCCCAAAACATGGTATTACCATGGTATTATACCCCAAAACATGGTATTACTATGGTATCATGCCCAAAACATGGTATTACCATGGTATTATACCCCAAAACATGGTAGTACTATGGTATCATGCCCCAAAACATGGTAGTACTATGGTATCATGCCCAAAACATGGTATTACCATGGTATTATACCCCAAAACATGGTATTACTATGGTATCATGCCCAAAACATGGTAGTACTATGGTATTGTGCCCAAAACATGGTATTACCATTGTATCATGCCCCAAAACATGGTATTACCATGGTATTATACCCCAAAACATGGTATTATCATGGTATTATACCCCAAAACATGGTATTACTATGGTATCATGCCCAAAACATGGTATTACCATGGTATTATACCCCAAAACATGGTAGTACTATGGTATCATGCCCCAAAACATGGTATTACTATGGTATTATGCCCAAAACAAGGTATTACCATGGTATCATGCCCCAAAACATGGTATTACTATGGTATTATGCCCAAAACAAGGTATTATCATGGTATCATGCCCCAAAACATGGTATTACTATGGTATTATGCCCAAAACAAGGTATTATCATGGTATCATGCCCCAAAACATGGTATTACTATGGTATTATGCCCAAAACAAGGTATTATCATGGTATTATGCCCCAAAACATGGTATTACCATGGTATTTTGAACAACAACATGGTATTACCATGGTATTTTGAACAACAACATGGTATTACCATGGTATTTTGAACAACAACATGGTATTACCATGGTATCCAGAATAGTATAATAGTATAATGTTATAAATGTACATGTAAATGTACACACTGAATATTAAAAAAATATGAATATTAAAAAGTTTGCTGTTAAATACGGTGGAAACGCATCCTCACAGTCTGGGAATAGGGTCCACTGAATCATTTGTTTTGTGTAAATTGCATTTTTTGTATTTTTTTAAATAATTTAACAGAATAATTTTTACAAAATGTAGCGTCCTGTTATCACCAGCAAGATAATTGAAAAAGATATTCCATATTGCCCAGCTCTTATGTGATTAAAGATGAGATATTCTCCACTTAATATGATAATGATGAAAGTATGAATGAATGTTGTCTTTATGATGTAAACGTTTCTCTGCACAGCAAGTGGTTAATGAGAGTGAAGTAGATGTAGAAAAGCATTAATGTGTGAATATAAATTTAGCGGATAGGCTAACAAGTGCTTTGCAGGCCAATTTAATGAACGTGCGATGATTTGTCAATCTTTGCAGTTGTGTATGTGTGTGCGCAAAGGTCAAGAAAATCCAACCTCTTTGTGATCCATGACATTAGAGATTCACGGCAGCAAATGTGACCTAATGCTTTTAAAAGTGCACGTGTGAATCCATGAGGTAGCACTGATTAGCTGAATGGACTGAACCAAGGACATAAACAACTCTAGAGTTCCACGGTTACCACGGACACCATACAGACCACAGACCCCATACAGACCACAGACCCCATACAGACCACAGACTCCATACAGACGCCCATTATGATGTCACAGCCTCATCAAGCCTACACAAGCAAAGTGTAATGCCATTCTGCATTCTACAACAAAACCACCACAAGATCCCTATCCTTTAAACTGCATTTCCCTCTTACTAAAAGCAGTCTGTATGTTCTGAGTTCATTCAGGTTTCGAGCAAAATGAGGGTGAGTAAATGATGACAGAATTCTCATTTTAGGGTGAACTATCCCTTTAAAGCCTGTGTTCTGTCAACAGCACAGTCATCCATGACAATCAAGCTTATGTGAACCTTTCCAAATCACATTTGTCTACTTGTTATTATTATTAGGCTTGTTTTAACAAGAGTGTGCCATCATTATTTGTGTCCCTCAGCGGTTTAGAAACATCTTGAAGGTTTCTGCTGTCCACGAATCCCTTTAAATCCATGAAAGATGCCCGAGCACCTGTGCAGCAGCCTGGCGTCTGTTTCCCGAAATAATGACACCCTAATATCGGATAAACACTATATAACAGGGGTTTAATGGTATAGTAGTGTATTGAGATCTCCAGTGTCGATGCGCTGGTAAATCGGTTTCTGAACGCATGGAAATACACCGTGCACTGAAAACATACATAATAAACATGCACGAGATGATGAGATTGAAGATCACACGTTACCGTTCAATGAAATGTAACGTCGCTCCACAATCCGCCGTTATTTCTGGAATTTCCTCGTATTCTTCTTGTGCACCCGCTCGACCGCGGCAATAAATTGCTTGTTTTTTCCTCCTGACGGGTTTGATCGGGACAGTGACACGCAGCGGCGCATATGAGACGCGAATATTCTTCTGTGTTTGTCGGTAAATGTGGCGGATTCGGGCCTTTATCGCGTATTTCACCGTAATGTGCGACGGATGTGTCGGTGTGACGCTGTTCTGTAGCCGTTCAGCCGGTCTGAACCTCTCACCCTATGTCTGTCATACACACACACACACACACACACACACACACACACACATACATACATTGCAGCCTCATGCTCTTCATTATGCATTGGATTATTGTAAGTGCTGTACGAATGATGCTATCAGGTGGTAATGCCTTGGTATTTTATCATACCCAAAATATGGTATTACCATGGTATCATCCTCAAAAGCAGGGTATTACCATGGTACATGCCCAACATGGTATTTCCATGGTACATGCCCAAAACATGGTATTACCATGTACATGCCCAACATGGTATTACCATGATATCATCCACAAAAGCAGGGTTTTACCATGGTAAATGCCCAAAACATGGTATTATCATGTACATGCCCAACATGGTATTACCATGGTACATGCCCAAAACATGGTATTATCATGTACATGCCCAAAACATGGTATTACCATGGTACGTGCCCAAAACATGGTATTATCATGTACATGCCCAACATGGTATTACCATGGTACATGCCCAAAACATGGTATTACCATGGTACATGCCCAAAACATGGTATTATCATTGTACATGCCCAAAACATGGTATTACCATGGTACATGCCCAAAACATGGTATTATCATGTACATGCCCAAAACATGGTATTACCATGGTACATGCCCAAAACATGGTATTATCATTGTACATGCCCAAAACATGGTATTACCATGGTACATGCCCAAAACATGGTATTATCATGTACATGCCCAAAACATGGTATTATCATTGTACATGCCCAAAACATGGTATTATCATGTACATGCCCAAAACATGGTATTATCATGTACATGCCCAAAACATGGTATTACCATGGTACATGCCCAAAACATGGTATTATCATGTACATGCCCAAAACATGGTATTACCATGGTACATGCCCAAAACACGGCATTATGATGGTACATGCCCAAAACATATTACCATGGTATCATCCTCAAAAGCAGGGTATTACCATGGTACATGCCCCCAAACATGGTATTATCATGTACATGCCCAACATGGTATTACCATGGTACATGCCCAAAACATGGTATTATCATTGTACATGCCCAAAACATGGTATTATCATGTACATGCCCAAAACATGGTATTACCATGGTACGTGCCCAAAACATGGTATTATCATGTACATGCCCAACATGGTATTACCATGGTACATGCCCAAAACATGGTATTATCATGTACATGCCCAAAACATGGTATTACCATGGTACATGCCCAAAACATGGTATTACCATGGTACATGCCCAAAACATGGTATTATCATGTACATGCCCAAAACATGGTATTACCATGGTACATGCCCAAAACATGGTATTATCATGTACATGCCCAAAACATGGTATTATCATGTACATGCCCAAAACATGGTATTACCATGGTACATGCCCAAAACATGGTATTACCATGGTACATGCCCAAAACATGGTATTATCATGTACATGCCCAAAACATGGTATTACCATGGTACATGCCCAAAACATGGTATTATCATGTACATGCCCAAAACATGGTATTACCATGGTACATGCCCAAAACATGGTATTATCATTGTACATGCCCAAAACATGGTATTACCATGGTACATGCCCAAAACATGGTATTATCATGTACATGCCCAAAACATGGTATTACCATGGTACATGCCCAAAACACGGCATTATGATGGTACATGCCCAAAACATATTACCATGGTATCATCCTCAAAAGCAGGGTATTACCATGGTACATGCCCCCAAACATGGTATTACCATGGTACATGCCCAAAACATGACATTACCATGGTATCAACCTCAAAAACGTATTATTACTATTGTCTCATGCCCCAAAAGAAGAATGGTATTACTATGGTACATGTCCAACAACATGTTATTACCATGGTATCATGCTTAAAAACATGGTATTACAATAGTGTCATCCACAAAACATGTCATTACTATTGTATCATGCCCAAGAACATGGTATTAACATGGTATATTTGCAACAACATGGTTTTTACCATGGTATCATACCCCAAAACATGGCATTACTATGGGTTCATCCTCAAAAACATGTTATTACCATGCAGATGTCTGAATAGTTAGCATTAATACAAGCATTGGATTTACCATAAAAGGAAAGTATTGTAGTTGTACAACGGACCTGTGATGGTATCAGGTGGAATTAATATGGTACTTTGAGATGCACCATAGTGATACCATTAAACATACCCAGAAAACCATTGTCCAATAAACACTGTAGTGCCATTGTACATTTTTATTAATGTAGAAACTAGAAAAGTAGCTTTTAGCTGATGTTACTGATCTGTCTATATCAAGTTTACTTCTAAATCTCATTGAGTCCAACTACTGAACACAGTCGTAGAGGGAAGATGTACCATAGTAACCAAAGCTTTCACCAAAATAAAGCTATTATAACTGGTACTACGGTGAAATCATAGTAAATTAATTTGGCATCTCTGTCACACAGTGTAAATCAGTGGTGACTATAATATCAAGTGAATGTGGTTGTTTTGTAGTGAAAATAACGGTAGTAACAATCAGTGTTTGGATTTATTGGGGCCAAAATACTGAAGGGAACAGCAGGTTCGACTGATGAAGATGTTGACATCACCCGGCTCTTAAACGGTTACGGGCAAGGTTTGGGATTCTGAGGCTTATCCTGGATTAGCTTTCATTGATGGCCTCCTTCAGAAGATGTGGGTGGGTGGAGGGGGTGTTGCTGTCATTCCCAGGGGGGTCCATATCTCCAGCGAGCAGCCTCGGGCCATGCCTGCAGGCTGGATCTGTTGGGGGAGAATGCTTAATGGGTTTTAATAACCAGCACGCTGCTGAGCCACACACACAAACACCAACACAAAACAACAGAAATGAAGACACATTATAGGTGGATATATCATTTAAAATGGTCTGCCTGCTAGTTCTGGAAGTCAAAATCCAATTAATTTTCTACATAGGCAAATTGATTTTAACGATAACTGCTAAAGCTTTAAAGGTAGAACTACCGTGACCTCAAAGGATGCTGATTGATTGTAAATACTTCTGTTGAAGCCATCAGTCCTTGTTCGGAGTTTGCACACAGCCATGGCTCTGTAAATGGGAAAATAAACAAAGTGGAACGGACCGATCCACACAACACTGTTCCATAAAGCTTCTGAAGGAGCACTGACGGGAGGGGTGTGTTTGTTTGGCTGTTGAGTTTCGCTTACTCCACCTTTAAGTAAAAAAAATAAATAATTATATATATATTTACTAGCAGAATTCCTATTGTGAAGAACTACACTTTTCATGATCCTGAATTACTTGAAAACCCATTAGAGAATCACAGTGAACAAAGGTATTTGCACCCCAATAGTCTAAAGGAACCAGAGAAATATATGCCAAACCAAACAATAGATGTCGGGTGTAAAGACAGTGTGTGAATGTACTGTTGTCCTAACAACCACGTTTTAAGTCCGTGTTTTGCTCCACTCTTTTTCTCATCTGATTTCCTGTTTCCACTTTTAATATTTTCTTTAATATTAACAAGTTGCTCCCAATGGCAGGCTAGCGCCTTGCATGGCAGCTCTGCCACCACTGGTGTATGAGTGTGATTGGGTGATTGGGACACAGTGAAAGTCGCTTTGGTAACCTCTAAGGTTAAAAAAAAGCACTATATAAGGGCAGACCATTTACCATTTAATACTATTTAAAATAATAGTTAAAAATGATTATAAATGTTGATTTCATCGCAGTGATTTGCTCACAGTGAATGTCGAGGAGTGTAGAGAAGTGCTTGATCCTGAGGCAGGGTCTGTCGATCGCAGTCATTCCCTTCCTGTTACTCCCGTAGCTCAGCATCACTTGAGTGTAGATTGCATCAAACCAAGGTTATTTTTTTCTCAGGTAAGGTTAAGGTTAGGTTAAGGGGTAGGGGTAAATGTAGTGTGTCTGTGGGACTCTAAATAACACAATAAACACACTGCAGTGATGCCCATATACTGTTAGTATGTTAGTATTTAAATATGGGTACAAATAGTATCTGACACCAGGGTGCAATTAGCATCTACAATTATTGCACCAGATCTGGGGTGCAAATAATATCTGCCACTATTTGCACTGGGGTGTAAATAGCATCTGCTTTTAAATATTTTTTAATTAGATTATGTCATTGCAATGCTTCATGGGATTGTAGTTCAATGTTTGTAGTGCTGTGATTCACCTCAGAGCTGGTTGGTTTGGTTCATGGCTTAGAAACCATTTCTGAAAGATTTTATTAAATCTTGATTGAAAAATGAATGGGAAAAATACGGAATCAAGATGGCTGAATAAGAGGGCCGAGCTGATGCAGTATATCTGTCTCGCACTACCAAATAAAATTGAAATAAATACAATTATTATTATAATAATTTGCTGCCATTTGTGATTTCAGAAGAGTGTTCATTCTCTTGCATCTAGGAAGGTTCACACTTTATATTTAATGAAGCTAAAATGAAAAAAACAATAATAAACATAAGTCATTTCATGCACTGTTTGCCAGTGGGAGAAAATAGCTCAAAAGAGAAAGAGAGAAATATTAAAGACTAGAAAAGGTGAAATTATATGAGTGGGATGGCAGTCTCTCTCTTCCCTCCCACTCATGTAATTTCCATCTATTCTCGTGCAACATGAAGATAAAGACTGGATAAGGAGAGCTCCGAGATGAAAGAGGAAAATGAAAAATGTTCTAAACAGAGAGGTAAAAAATACATGAAATGACTAGCATTATCAAAAGGGTGTCAAGAGAACAGACACAATGTGCAGATTATGAGGAAAAAGGAAGTCGCATCTATCCCTGCGAGAGTAGTGATGCACAGCACTGACAGAGTGAATATAGGTCATCCTCTCCCTCCAAACCACTCCACACTCCATCCCCAATACAAAATGGAAGCTGACAGCATGTGTGTGTGTGTGTCATTTTGTAAAATCAATTCATTAGAATTTAGCCCAAACAATCTGTTATTTCTTGATATTTATGTATGTTAATTACCTTGCCCCATATTGTATACCAATGCTAATTTTAAAGGCATAATGCATAAATTCACGAGCACTCACGTGAGATGAGGACTCTGGTCATATCAGTAACCTTATAAAAGCTTTTTTATTCTACATGGGGCAGGGGCGCCCTCATGGGGGCGGCCATTTTAGAATCACATGACCAGCTGAAAACTACTCGCTTAAACTCCGTAACCGGCTTGCTATTGGACACTTTCACTCTTGGATTAAATTAATCATGGCTGATTGTGAATAGTGAATTTCTTCAATGGCATCTGAAACTGAAAACGATTAATTTTGAATTATGCTGTATCCACACCACCAGGTGTCACTGTAAGATCAGGATGACACAAACAAGTGTCAGCAGCGTCACGGACAACAGTTTGCATCTACCATAGTAAGCACAAAGTAATCGTGTTCACGTAATTAGGAGTGCTAGGATCAGTTGTCCCTCTAAAATAGCATTTTTACTCCACTGTCAGTTAAGTTTAGGGTTGGAGTTTGGGGGTAGTGCATTTCTCTTCACTGTATTACATGTACAACTAAAAACATCTCGCTTTACAACTCACTTTTGGCGCCCCTCTGTGGACATTTCACCTGGAAACTGTTGTTCATACGTGCCACAACTGGTATAATAAGTTGCATGACAGTAACATAAAAAATAGTACTCTGATGGTTCATACTGCATATGTAAACACAAACTCATAACTTTCTATGCAAAGCGTTTGTCGTAATATGAAGAATTCTGTCCGCTGATAACATGTGTCAGAAAATTGGCAGCGGATACAAAGCTGCTCTGAACAAATCAAAGCTCTGCTGGACATGGCTCTCACCAGTGCAGCGTCACAAAGAGAGAGAAAAGAGAGGAGATTGTTATTTCTTCTTAGAAGTCAAATGGAGAATGTGAAAGGACGTCTGTTTTCTCTCATCCTGTACCATGCCCTCAAACAAGCCTGAGTTATTAACACAGAGAAAGAACAAGACAACGGTTAGTGTTGTCATGACGGAGGTCCTGTGCTCGACAACTTGTGAAGCACAGAAGTCCTTATAAAAAAAAAAGAGACTTTCAGTATAAAGTGAAAGAAATAGAGAAATATATTTGTTGTATCATATCATCAGTGATATCATGTTTTTCATTGTATCCAACAGTTTACTGCAAAATGTCTACTTGTAAAGCAGTTGTTTTAAATTGTAGAAAATAAAATGAATAAATGTAGCGTAAGCCCACCATACACTATAGGCCTTTGCAACTTTAAGTATCCATAATTGGCTTTTGACCCATTACAAACATGGAGGAATAGGACATTTATCGACATGTGCTTGTCTCTGTGTTTAATGTTTTTAGCATTAGCATGCTAATAGCATTTGTATCCGTCTAGAATGGGACATTCTTTTGTTTAAAGTGTGCTTGTTGCTTATTTGTTGTATTTTTTGTCAAATTCATTTCTGTTAAATCTCCATGTTTTATATAAAACACTTATTTGTGTAACCAATGAGGGAATTCTTACCACATGTGTCATTCTTGGCACTTAAGTGCATCTGTTCCCTTACATGATGCTGCCACCTTTTGGAGATAAGCAGTATTTCAGATGAACTTTACAAACAGCATTTTTGTTGTTCTTCCTCCAGTAGGGGGCGCTTGATGGCATTACACAAAACACCAAATCTGCCAGATTCTGTAAATAATCTGAAAAACTGCATCTCCACTGTCAAGACATGGGAGTATAGTTGAAAGGAGCGGAAGAAGAACCAAGAAGCTCTGATTGCCCAACGGTCAACGGATGCTGAAAGGAAGTACTGCCTGACAGATAAAAGGCAATCCAGACATCACCTATCAATCAACTCAATAGAACGTGCATGTGCATTAGCTATTCAAGCCGGGAATTGTTTTTTTAGTGTAATATGAGGAAAAGGATCACCATTTATGATTCCAGTATTGTCAGATTTTACTGCTGATTTGAAATATCCTTTGATCATAATCTTGACCAACCATTTTTGAGATTTTGGTCTTTCTCTATTCAAGTCAATTGGAGTTGCACTGGCATGACTGGAAATAGCCTCCCGAGAGTCTTCCAATGATGGCCAACAGTGGACTGACTTGCTAGATAGACTTTAGCTATACACTATACACTATACACTCAACCATGTTGGGGCGACTGTGGCTCAGGTGGTAGAGCAGGTCGGCCACTAATCGCAGGGTTGCTGGTTCAATTCCCAGCCCCACATGTCTCCACATGCCAAAGTGTCCTTGGGCAAGACACTGAACCCCAAGTTGATCCCAATGGCAGGTTAGCACCTTGCATGGCAGCTCTGCCATTATTTGTGTGTGAATGGGTGAATGAGACGCAATGTAAAGTGCTTTGAATACCACTAAGGTTAAAAGGCGCTACAGTATATAAGTGCAGACCATTTGTATGAATTTTCAAAGTGTAGAATCATCCCAAATAGACAAATAAATTCCCTGTGAAAGTTTAGCTGCTTTTAGTCTATATTTGTTCCCTTTATGGTCATCAATAAGCTAGTGTACATCCAAATGCAGACAAAATACATTAAAATCAGCAGTCTCTCTCTTCCGAATTGACAGGCCGAGGCACAGTTATGATGGCACAAAGCACCTGAGAAACTTTGTCCAATCAAAGGCTTTAAAGAACGAGAACACTCCCTCCCCATAGCATGCCTGGTAGATTAGCTTCTCTTGTGCTTTTAAAATAATGCATAAAATGTAGGCAAACTGTCATTTGATAGGACAATACAACCATTAAACTCATGCATCCCAGAAATAATTTTGTTCTGCAACAGGAAACATTATATGGCATAATGACAATCGTCGTTTAAGAATTTACTTTTACTTATGTGTGTTGTTTCTTTGAGTTTTGAGTACAATTTTGGCAGAGTATCCATACTAAAACCCTAAAATGATCTCAGACATTTGAGAGGCTGGGGAGGGATGGTGAGAGACTCGGCCAAATTTCTGCAGATTTTTTTTTTTTTAAGGGTTCTTAACAATTACTTGTTTAAAGAGACCTGATATAAAAACTTTGGCATCAATTCATCATGTTTAAATGTAAAATGGAGGCATGCCGCGAGAAGACCACTTTGAGGTGAATAAATATATTATTTTATTTTAATGTGAATTGCAAACTGTAAATATAAAAACAATATTTTGAGGGGAGATAAAAATATTTGCTTCCTAATTGTGTTGGAAAATAGCATTTTTCCCCCTGCCCATTTAAGGATTAAATACAATACAATAGAGCTGTTTAATTGAGACTTTGGGGTTTTCAATATGTTTTTTATAAGTCAAATATGGTCTGTGGTAAACATTACTTTAAGATACTTCAGCCACATAAATTACACATAGTAATTCCCTAAATGTGCATTTTGAAGCCACCTTTCTTTCTTTTTTTCTATTTAAGGCCTGTTGCTTACAAGTTGCTAGATAGAAACCATAGTTCTTATCTAGCAATATGTTAACAAGTTTTAAAAAAAAAAAAAAAAAAAAGCACAAGAGCTTGAACGTTCACATTTGAGGTATGAATGTGTGTACATTTTTACTGGACAAAACAGATATTGTTTAAATTCATAAGTTGTCTAAATTGAGGTTGTGTTTTCAAACATCAGATGTAAAAAAAAATACTTTCATACCTCAATCAACTGTTAAAAATGTCCGCGATATTTGTTATATTCGCTCAACTCTTCTTTCCCGCCTTTTTCACCGGAGTGCAGACAGTGAGGCAGAGCGAAAGAGAACCTCGGTGCGCATGTGCAGAAGATCATTCCGTTTTAGTTAGATTGTGATTGGATGATCACTAGATTGCAGACACAGGTGACCGCAATGTTGCCTGCTATTTAAATGAAGACGGAGGGTTTGTTTTGGATCAGATGGAAGCCTTTTTTTCCCGATGCAAAGCGATGCAGAGTGTCTAAAAAAGATTTTTTAAAAATGGCACTTGTTTGGAGGACTATAGTGATATTTTTTTTTGCACATGTTGTAGGTGAGTGAATATTTTCTTGGCCAAGGAGAATGTTGTAACAAATTACTATTGCAGAGCATATGCAATATTGCTGTTATTCAAAGGTTTTAATTTAAAGTCCAATTACGCAAATGTAAATAAGTGACTGGATAAAATTCGACAACTGGATTAAATTAGTGTCTTACTCATTTTGAAGACCTATTTCAGGTTTGTTGCTCTGTCCACGTAGTTTGAAAGATTTCCTTTTATGGACCTAATTGGTTGTTGACCTGTGCTTTTTAAACTCCTCCTCTTCCTCCCCCATCGTTCCACAAGTGTTCCACCACGGGCGTGAAGCGGAATATAGAAGTGCTCCTGCTTACGCGCGCATGGGTGGCAGTCCAAAATCATGCTGTGAGTGACACTGGACACCTTTTGACCATGAAATGCCAAAGAACTAATTTTTCTTGGGGGGGGTAAAGAGATTTTAATTATGTGGTATTAATATTTCCATTTACCATGCTTATTAATTTATTATAGGTGCAATTTTAAAATGGTTAAATCTGTGTAGAAACTATATACTTTATTTTCTTGGATTCTTGATTAGTTTTATATTGGACCTCTTGTATTCGTCCTTTTGACCTGTTTTAAAGCAGAGGTGTAAATGGCCTGTTTTTTTTCCCCCTCCTATATTGTCCAGCACCAATTGAGGTGCATTAACACGACTGTCCATTCATCTTTACATGCTAACAGCTATTGGTTTTACTTGTCCCAGACTTCTTTAAATTAAGCCATTGTAAAGAAGCATGCTTTGCTGATCTCTTTCTCTCTGGTTCCTCCATGGTGAAACATCCAGATATTGCCATTGCCAATGGTCAGGCCAACCCACAAGACATCATGGTTAACACCATTGTTACAATCACCTGCTCTCCTGGATTCAAACTGAATGGAGCATCTAAAGTCACCTGTGGAGCAGATGGTTCCTGGACTCCAAGTGTTCCCACCTGTGAGCCAGGTAGGTGATCTTCAGCTGTGCTGTTGAGGTGCAGGTCCTTTTTACATGTCTAAGTGGCTTGTTTTTGCACCGTATTAACAGGATAAAGTATTGACCATTAGTGCAGGGTTTATTAAATTTGCTTCATCTGGCAACTTTTTTTGCATTGACAGCTGGCAGTTTAAAGGGAAAACCCTGTACATATGACTTTGGCTGCCAAGCACATTTCACTGCTTTTTCGACTGAAATGCAGTCCTTTGCAATTTAGGCTGTAGTAAAGCTACAAGGACTCCTATTTATTCACTCATGTCACTTGCACCATGTGCGCGCCTGGCACTGTAACTGTCTATTTTTTTGGATTGTATCCAATTATGCTGCTGACATCTCACACTTTCCGCAGTAAAGTGTCCTATCCTTGTCATTGCCAATGGTCTGGTGTCCACCCCAACTTGTTCATGTAACAGTGTTGTTAAAATCACCTGCTCTCCTGGATTCAAACTGAATGGAGCATCTAAACTCGCCTGTGGAGCAGATGGTTCCTGGACGACAAGTGTTCCCACCTGTGTGCCAGGTAGGTGATCCGTATAGCTTTCATTGATGGCCTGTATAAGAACAAGGTTTATGTTGGTTGTCAAAAGCTCCCTTTAACCACACGTGTCCTCAACGGAGGACTGCTGTGACATTATGGGAGAGACTGTATGTTTGAACGCACCCAATATGACATTCCTAAAAGTGATTTTTGTTTCTCTGGTTGTGTATCAGTGACCTGTTCGGGACCTGTGGTGACAAACGGAGTGATAAAAAGTGGAGCAAAGTCACAGTACAAACACTGTGACACTGTGACCATCGCCTGCAGGCCTGGCTGTTCCTTGAACGGTGCATCAGTGGCCAAATGTGGGTCAGATGGCCAGTGGCAGGGCTTGCCCCAATGTGTGACCTCTACATAACATTTGATGGTTGGCTTGATGTATTTTGACCAATTTAATGGGAAACCCTTTACATTTTAATTATTGCTGATGTCATCTGTACTTGTTCCATCTGTATTTTGTACCATTTAAAGGACAAGCTTGACTATATGGCCAATCTTTGACTTGTAGAATCCATGCTTTTAAATGGCCAAAGATATTTTTTTTTTTTGTGTATTGGTACAGAAGCGCACAAAATACATGACGCGTGTAATTTTGGTGTCTCCGCATCTGTACTCCTTGCACCCAGAAGTCTTGTGTGGGGAAACAATTTGACTGATTTTTTTCTGTTTAATACTACAGAACGAAGACACCAAAAAGTCAGTCAAGTAGTTTTAATTTGTATAGCATTTCAAAGCACCTTTACAGATAATTATCCTGTCTGTTCTCATGGATTAGTCTCATTGTGTATTTCAGTGCCTTAAATCCAGACAGGATGACTAATTCTGAATAGACCTTTTATGTAAGTGTATTGCAAGCCAGACTAAAAATGGTGAACTATACAGCATCTCATTGACGTTGAATGCATGCTTTGTACCGTTCCCCACAAGTTAAGAAATAAACCCACTATAAAAAGCTTCCTTCCTCCCACAGGCAAATTGCAAAGGAATTAGGTTAATTAAATCCCAGAAAACCAATTCTTACCAATGTTACATAACACAATCATAAATCACTCCGGAAGAAATATTCTGATGATACCGAATGCAATTAACACCATTATATCTAAACCAAAATCCCCCACAAATTGACTGTGCCAACAGACTATACATATGGAAAAGAGGGAACGGCACCATATAGCCAGCCCACTTTATCATCACCTGGAAACCACACCTGAGTTAGATCGAGAGAAGCAGCCAACAATCTAACCAAACACTGCTCCACCAAAGTAAAAGAAAAACTATAGGTTTTAAACCAATTGTATATTCAGTTTAAACTGACCCTAATGACTCTGTTAGTGTATGCACTCACTACAATGTTAGTAGCAGTGTTTGTGTGTGCATGACTGGGAATGTCAGTGCTACAGAGTACTCCTCTCTAGAAGCAACTAGACTTGAAATCTGGAACAAGCAGTCATGTTCTCCTTGCCTGCTTTTGTGACCTGCTATTATTCGAAACCACTGGTTCCAGATACCACAGAGTTACTCTGGTCCTTTATAGTCTGGTTCCAGGAGAGAGCATGATGATCCATATGAAGGTCTAAATCCCGGTCCAGCAGATAGTACCACAGATTGTCCGTTGCCCACTTGGTAAAGAGGCGTTCCTTTTTGATTGTGATGTACCGGGTTTTTTGTGGCAGAGGTTTGCATCTGAGATGGAGAACTAATTGCTCCAAGTTCTCCTTGGGCCAGTACAGGTCCCAGGTCCACTGTTGGAGAAGAGCAGAGACTGATTTTGCAATTGCTTATGTAGGGCCAGTACTACTTTGTGACACCTGAGCTAAAAAGTTAGAAGCAGAACAACAAAAGAAAAAACACAGGTGTCTCGATATATAAAAATTTATAAAACAAGTTAAAAACATTGCTGATGCATGCAAAAATTTGAGAACAGCTCTTAACTCATCCTATACTTGAAAAATTGACCCAAACCTGGGCTCAGGTCGAGTTGAAGTCCTCTATGGCATGTGTGAAATAACCAGATAGTGATTTTGATATTTGAATATAGGCTCGTCAAACAGTTCACCGAATCGATTCAACAAACATGCCTTAGAAATCATACTGTTGGAGTTTTTTTTCTCTCTATTATTATCAATCTATGCAGGCTACTTGTATTGGACATTTACACACAGGCATGTTATTATTTCTCTTCCAGTCTGAGTGGCTGTAATCTCCATAGTACCCAGTTCTCAGCTCAAAGTACTCAAATCTGAGAGAGTTAAACCTGGGTAACAATTACCTGAAGCTTTCAAGAGTGAAGCTCATCTCTGCTGGACTGAAGTATCTATACCGTCTACTGGACACATTAAAGTAAGAAACTCTTCAGTTAGGACAACACGATTAATCAAAAAATAATTCGATTGTAATTACAGCTGCCACAATGAATTAATCATGAAAACTGGTGATTACAGCATAGAGGTGGGGAAAAATCGTTATGTTAAAATGTTCAATATTTTTCCTCACAATATTATATTGATATTTGCACCCCAAAAATCTTTATTGCTATTTAAATTTTTCAACATTCATTTTATGGACATAGGAAAAAAAAATTATTAGTGAAATCGATCCTGTACTTCAACAGCAGTCCCTTAAGCTGGCACAAGCTAGCCAATTTTTCCAGTGATTTTTCAGGTGTGAAATGTATTAACATAATAGCCAGCCAGGCAGAGGGAGACAAAGTGCACATTAGTATCTGACCATCTGGACTCACTTCTGAGTTAATGGCTTCAAAAACTGAATTAGCACATCAGGCTAGTTTGAAAAAATCGTTCTGTTGCCAAGGTGGGCTCTTGCGTTCTCGTCAAGTGACCAATGAGCTTCTTTTACTTAAGAACTGACAAGACGTAAGACACTGACTACCACACCTGGAGTCGCAAGTTCAAATCCAGGGCGTGCTGAGTGACTCCAGTCAGACTTCCTAAGCAACCAGTTGGCCCAGTTGCTAGGGTAGGTAGAGTTACATTAGATTAACCTCCTCATTTTCCTGATGGGTCGGCCACGAAACGTGCCGAATGGGCCACTAAAATGAGCTGCTGCGTTCTAAACGGCGCCATGATAGGAAGAAAAGTACAGCGAACAGTTTTGGGCCAGTTGCCATGTAAAATCCTGGGCAGATTACTCTTCCCAGTCCAGCCCTGTGCACGTGGTGAGTTGTGTGTGGATGCCACGGAGAATGGGGTGAAGCCTCCACACGCGCTAGGTTTACGTGGTAACATGCTCAACAAGCCACGTGATAAGATGCGCAGGCAACTGAGATTCGTCCTCTACCACCTGGATTGAGGTGAGTCACTATGCCACCATGAGGACTTGGAGTGCATTGGGAATTGGGCATTCCAAATTGTGGAGAAAAGGGGAGAAAATAAAAAAAAAACATTACTGATACATTTCTTTTAACACCTGACTTTTTTGTTGTTTTAATTAAAAATTAAGATTTTTGCATTTGTGCCATTATAGCCTTACTCCTCTCACACAAACAGACACATTCATGTCATTCCATTCAATACTTTTTGGAACTGAACATATAATCACTCACTTTTGCAAATATATTTAACCCCCTAGAATCCGTGTGTGTGTGTATGTTCGTGCTGGTCTGATTTCAGCACAGAGTTCAAACCCTTCACACCTGAAAGAACTCGTAAGAACTCTAAACACCAATAAACTTGGAGACTTAGGAGTGAAGCTGCTCTCTTATCTGATGAAGGATCCACAATGTAAACTGGAGAAACTATTGTGAGTGAATTTGTCAGATTTAAGTGAAATGTTATTTAAGTATATGATACACTCTTTTTCTTCTGTTTGAACAGATATCATAACTTGTCTGTTTTTTATTCACTAATAAGGTTAAATTATTACACACTCCACAAATGTGGCTATATGCAAGTTATTTCACAAATGGGAAATAAAATACAATAATTTTAATTGATTTTAAAATACATAATCAGTATGATGTAATCAGTATCTGTATGTAATCAGTAATGGTATGTGTTACATAAGTGTTTAAAAGGAACAAACATATTCAAACTGTGCCTTCAATGTTTTCCAACATTCATTGTTTTTGGACCAACATGATCACATGGGAAGTTGACATGTTGCTACTGAATGTTCCAGTACACTGACATCAAACCCATTCTGCCAAGTTACTGACCAATGTCATCTCCCATCAGATATCTTTACATTAATTCAAGTGTGTTTACCTTTTCCTGTGGCACGACTGATAGCACGTACCATCAGTTTCTTGGAGACCTGGGTTTTCATCCTGTGTTGAAACTAGGAAGTAATTGGGTTCACGTAATCAATGACGTGTGCGATTCAGACATTCCATTTTCCTTTTTAGATTACATTTTTACTCCGCCGATGGTTGGGTTTAGGGTTGGGTGTGGGGTAGGGCGTATTGTTAATTAAATAGACATTCTGGTTGAATGTATTACATCATTTACCACTACAAACATCTTGTTTTATGGTATAGCTGGATGGGTAAGAAAATCCGGGAAACCTCCGGGGGATGGGGATGGTGTTGGGGTATAAACAATGCAAAATAAATGAATAAATAAATAAAAGTTAAAAATAAATACAGAAAATAATAATGGAAAAAAGATAGGAATAACTAATTAAAAACTAATTATATTTGTTTTATCAAGACATTAATTCCTTTATTTTCTTCTTATTACATTTATTTATTATTTTTGCAGGTTTGGGCCTCCATATGTATTTAGCCTGCCTCTGCCATCCAGCTACCCCCCCCCCCTTTATATACAAATAAAAAGAGAAAATAATAAAGGAAAAAAGTCATACAAAAATACATTTAATTAACAACTAATTATATTAGTTTTTTCAAGACATTTAATCCATTATTTTCTTATTTTTACATTTATTTTTCTTATTTTTTATTTTTTTGGCAGGTTTCATCCTCCATAAATACATACAAATTGTGCCGTTGTGATTTAATGTGCCGATTCTTTTCCCACCGTGCCGATATTAAAATGAGTGTGACGCACTTTGCAAAAGACGTGGCCATTGTCGACATTTCTTTGAGATTTTAATGACAAAACGGGAGGGGGGAGGGAGATGGGTGTGAAATACGGGAGACTCCCGGGAAAAACAGGAGTGTTGACAGGTATGCCTTATGTTCAACAACACTTCCTGCTTTGGACACTGGGGGCAGTGAATTGAATTGCAGTAAGTGCAGACCAATTTCTGCTGAAGAACTTGCAACCGACTGTTGCTGAATTCACAATGTGATCAGTCTGTTTGGACATATCAGTCCCAAAATGTATAGTGTTGAGTTGTAAGTGTGAGTGTGAGTTTTCTTCTCTCTACAGGCTGTTTGCTTCAGAAGTGGAATGGAAGGTTTTGCTGCTCTGATGTCAAATTTGAAGTCAGGCCCCACACACCTGAAAGAACTGGATCCGAGCTGGAATGAACCTGGAGATTCAGGAGTGAAGCTGCTCTGTGATCTACTGAAGGATCCACAGTGTAAACTAGAGAAACTACAGTGGGTGATGTTATATTTATTATGCTATCAATTATTGATTTCAAAAGTAATGGTACTTCAGTACAAAGTTGATACTAAAATAAAAAAGGTGCAACAATACCAGTCTTTCTGCAGAACTGGTAATGGCTGCTTTTAAATACTCACAAGCTTATTTTAGGGTGTGTTCTGTGACTCCTTTACACTGAAATGGACAATTAATCAAATTCAAATTGTGACGTCCTAGTGTGATTATTAAAGCGCAAAGGGATGCGGTTTAAGTAAATAAATATAAAGTCTGCATGTGCTGCATGCGTCAAAGTGAATTTATGAAGCCGCTCAAATGATTTAAACACCATATTTTATTAGCATCGTGTGCTGTGCTTGTTGGAGTAGATGACAGAATAGAGCACACATTTACTGTAAAACGTGCAATGTTTGCAAACTACGTATATATTTAGATTATTAAATCGCAGCATTTTGCTTTTTAAAAATCACAAAGGGCCAAATAACCAACGTCTTATCCAGAAGTGTGAATCTACTGTCTAAACACAGAAAAGCCTTCACGTCACAATAAAAGGTTGTGACGTGATGTAGGGTGACCAAACGGTGATGACCAGACTGTCCCTAGACATGTACTCTTTTTCGGACCCCAAAAAAAGCCTCCGGCTGGGATTTCAGACTTGGATTTGTCTTTGTCTTCATATCGATGTGCTTTCTACAGTTAGGACTATAATATATTCTGTATATTTCATACTGCACACATCAGTTTTCACATGTTTACGTGTCCTTGTCCTTTATTCTCTCACTCGTATACTGCATAACAGGTAAATATGAGGGGAGAAATAAGCCCTGCGTCTCTATTCACATACTATATATTATCTCACAAGCACAAAACATGTCTGCCAAAGGAGAGGTTTTCCTTAAAAAATTCATCAGCAAGTGAACAGTCAGTTCTTGAATTTCATGTGTTGGAAGCAGTAAAATTGGGCAAGCGTAAGGATCTGAGTGACTTTGACAAAGGTCAAATTGTGATGGTTAGACGACAGGGTCAGAGCATCTCCAAAACAGCAGGTCTTGTGGGGTGTTCCCGGTATGCAGTGGTTAGTACCTACCAAAAGTGGACCAAGGAAGTACAACCAGTTTACTGGCAACAGGGTCATGGGCTCATTGATGCATGTAGGGAGCGAAGGCTAGCCCGTCTGGTCCGATCCCACAGAAGAGCTACTGTAGCACTAATTGCTAAAAACGTAATGCTGGCCATGATGGAAAGGTGTCAGAACACACGGTGCATCACAGCTTGTTGCGTATGGGACTGCGTAGCTGCAGATGTCAGAGTGCCCATGCTGACCCCTGTCCACCGCTGAAAGCGCCTACAATGGGCACATGAGCATCAGAACAGGACCATGAAAAAATTGAAGAAAGTGGCCTGGTCTGACGAATCACATTTTCTTTTATATCATGTGGATGGCCGGGTGCATGTGTGTTGTTTACCTGGGAAGAGATGGCAGCAGGATGCACTATGGGAAGATGGCAGGCCGGTGGAGGCAGTGTGATGCTCTGGGCAATGTTCTGCTGGGAAACTTGGGTTCTGGCATTCATGTGGATGTTATTTTGACACATACCACCTACCTAAAGTGTGTTGCAGACCACGTACACCCCTTCATGCCAACGGTATGATGGCATTGACCTCTTTCAGCAGGATAATGCGCCCTGTCACACTGGAAAAATTGTTCAGGAATGGTTTGAGGAACATGACAAAAGAGTTCAAGGTGTTGACTTGTCCTCCGAATTCCCCAGATCTCAATCCAATTGAGCATCTATGGGATGTGCTGAACCAACATGTCTGATCCATGGAGGCCCCACCTTGCAGGATCTGCTGCTAACGTCTTGGTGCCAGATATAACAGGACACATTCTGAGGTCTCGTGGAATGATTTTGCTGTGACGCCTTCTGACCAACTTACGAGACAAATCATGTCCTGTATTGATTTGATACAGTAAACGGCATTTTAGATTTAAGTATAGAATGATCACGTATGAGCAAAGTGTGGATGTGGAAAATTGTGAGTTTATGGGTGGAAATTGTAAATAGGAAGTGGAGTGGGAGGAGGGGTGGAAAAACGGGAGAAACCTGGCATAATCGTGAGTGTTGGCAGGTACGGAATGAGGATGTGCATTTCTGAATCATATTTTGAGAATTTATTAGTTTTGAGACTATTCTGACACCGTACTTTAAGCCCTGCTTCACTATTTGATGATTGGGAAAGCTCTACCCTAGTTTTGGGTTTGCTGGGTAAATGGACAGCACTTTGCAAACAAATGTCCATTAACTGAAACTATGCTGCACTGACAGCGTACATCACAATGATGGACAGTGTAAACTCATCTTTGCTCCGTGCTGTAAATTGGTCAAATGCAGAGTGCTTGGAAGTAAAGAAGGCCATGCTGCAAAAGATTAGATGCAGTTTACTGTAACATATTTGGTTTCTTTATAATTTGTCTTTTGCAGATTTCTGTAGTAATAAATCTGGACTAACAATTTCCACCAGCAGATCCCAGAAGTGAGCCCTCCACAAAACACAGTCGCTTGATCTGTAAACATTTTGCTTTTGCCAAAGTAGCCAAATAACTATTAAAAGTCAGACTAGCCTGAAGCAAATCAATGTATATCATGATCTGAAGGCCATTAAATGCAGATCAAGTCTGGCCTGTCTTTTATAGCAGTCTTGTGCTAACACAGTGATGGTGCAAGGATTGCACAACACACCCACACATATATACGTATGCATGCAAAGCCTCCTTGCAGTAAACTATGAAGGTTTCCTCATGCTAAGTGTATTCTTAGTTCACAGACGTACAAGTCATGTGGGATATGTTTAACATCAATAGGTCAAGCCATGAGTTAAACTAGTATAACGGTTCTCCTTTCACTCCAAAGGGCAACCCATGATTACTGCAAGCTGTTGGTGGACCAAAGCAAACACAGCAACAACAATATCATGTTCCAGACTGGAGAGTTTGACTCGGTTTCTAACTCTAAGGACTTGCCTGTCCAAATTTCATTGAAGCATCAAAAGTTACAAACTCCAGTAATTGGTCAACAATGAATTTCCATTCGACATTTCCATTCTGCAGCTCGATTTTCTGTCTCTAAACGTGCTTTCATGCGGCACCTTTGAAACCTAAAATCGCACAGCTTGTTATGGAGAGTTGTGCTATTATTCTAAGAGCAACTGAAATGGTAAAACTGCTAAAATGGCATTGCAATGTGCTAAAAAAACTCAAACTGCATCCTATTCTTATTGTAAAACCCTCTTATTCACATTTAGCCATGATTAAGTGAAATAACAGGGCTGTTACTGGTATTAAGAGAGTCGTATTCAGCTGAGGGGACCCTCTCCACGTAGTGGAGTGCAAAAGTAACACAAATCGTTACAACACGTTTCCAAAAGCATCTTTATCTAAGTAGTACTGTACGTAAAAACATTTTAAAGTTAATGAGAGCTTTGAACCGCTGTTAAGTCCATTAAGAGCAACTTAAACATATCTTTCAGCATCTTTCAGTTTATCAGAGTCGGGGACAAAGGAGCATTTAATAAACGTGTGTGTCTTTATGTCTTATGTTGGTTTAGGTTTGTTTACCATTAAACTTTATGTTGACTGTTCAGTCGGTTCCCGCCGCCTCCTTGCCCATTCTTATACGAACACACACACACACACACACACACATATATATATTAAAATACACTAAGAACACAATGTATAAGAAAAATAAGTGTTTTCTTTATTACATGTGTGTCAGGTTAAAAGGATAGTTCACACAAAATAAAAATTCTCATCATTTACTCAACCTCATGCCATCCCAGAACCGCAAATGAAGATTTTTAGAAGAACATGTCCGCTCTGTAGGTCCTCACAATGCAAGTGAATGGGTTAAGTCCTTTTTGACTATAAATCTACACTTTCAATTGCACTTCCTCATTCTGGTGTGGAAGTGACTTTCACATTCAGCCACCTACTGCTTGGGGCCGGTCAAAGGTGAAGATTTTATAGTAAAAGATGGGCTTAAATATTGATCAGTTTCTCACCCACACCTATCATATATATTCTGAAGACATGGATTAAACCACTGGAGTTTGTGGAGTACATTTATGCCGCCTTTATGTCCTTTTTTAGTTCTGGTCACCGTTCACTTGCATTGTATGGACCAATGACCAATATGGAGATATTCTTCTAAAAATCTTCATTTGTGTTCTGCAGAAGAAAGTAAGTCATACACATCTGGGATGGCATGAGGGTGAATAAATGATGAGAGAATTTACATTTTTCGTGGAACTGTCCCTTAAGTAACCTGACTAAAGTACTGTATGTAGTGTACAGGTGAAAATATATTTCACCGATGAGGTATAATTACGCAAACTTTCATCTCAACACACTAAGAATAAATTATACTTTTGTATTCAGTACTAAAGTACTAAAGTACCATTATATGCAGTTTCATACATTTCAATACAATGCAACCAATGATCTGGTTGAAAGAGCTCCACCTCTGTTCAACGACTGAACGAACAACAGTTAACAATTTTGTTAACCAAAATACTATTAACCAAATTAACTATAACAGTTAATCTCTGTTTTGAATGTACTGTTGCTGTCAAATCAAGCAAGCACATGACCGAATATTCAATGGTGCGGGGGACTAATTTACAAATCGATTATGGAAAAATCCATTTTGATAATATACAGATAGTGCAGTTGTATATGGGAGTGTTCCTCCTTGTGTTGAGACACCGTTCCTTGCTAAGCCCGACGGCCAATGGAGGCAAAGTTTCGGCTCATGGAATACGTGTATTCCGAGTTCTGATGCTTCCCCCATGCACCGAACGGGACAACGATGATGGTGCTGTTGTCCTCCGAGCCGTACTGCAGAGCCTGGACAACACAAACGACAAATCAACAAACAGTCCCGTCTCAGACTGATCATATAAGAATACAGCCCTCAATGAAGTACCTGCTCAGCGATGATGTTTGCTGCCTCAGTGGGGTCGTGGCATTTGTTGATGACATCACAGATCTCTTGGTTGGTCATGATGAAGTTGATGCCGTCGGTCGTGAGAACCAGGAAAGAGTCGTGGGCGTGATGCAACTACGAGACCACAGAACAGGAGAGGAAATAATGATCCCATTGAATTCTCGAATTCATTTTGACATTTCATATGAATCAAGTGCTCATTAAACTATTGAAAATGACCGTTTTTATGAACTTCCTGGTGAATCTTCCTACTTTTTTTAACCACTCCTCTCCAACCACCTGTCATGGGACACTTTTTACCACCCAATCAATTCCTGATGAGTACAATACAGTCCTGTACTACATTTCTTTCTGGTTGAATATCAACCAGATCTGTTTCACTCAAAATACGTTTTTACGAAAGTCAAATGGGTTATGACTGCATTTCATTTTGACTTTAAATTGTTTGTTTAAGCACAAAAACACTCAAACACTATCTCTTACTAAAGTTCGAGTGGTCTCAGGCTCTGCGATTACGCCACTCTTCTTTAAATCGAAGTCTCCGATGCTGCGGGTCATCGCCAATCGCCCGTTAACGTTAGCTTCACCCAAACTATTCCAGGCCACAAACCCACCACTCTGACGGATTCTAGACACACAAACATACAAATATGCACACACATACACACATATTCATTACTAAATAAGTGGTAATACCATGGAACCACATCCAAAAGCAACAGGAATCATTCTGCAGTGCATGTCCTGCTCCTTTTGACATTTCCGAGACCGAAATAGTCTCACAACCAAACTAACTGTCGAGTGTACCTCAACAAACTCTTGTGTAATATGGGATGTACGCTTCTCGTAATATGGATATGAGCTGTCACTTGAGGATTTATCTGCTGTTATACTTAACATACAGTAAGTGGAGAGCTGCGATATCACTAAACACATACCAGAGCATGCCATTCCTGGACCACTTCTTGTGCTTGTCCTTCAGAAGTGTGCGGTCACTGTTGTGTGAGATTGCGTACGTGTGTTTCATCTTAGGTTTTGAGGCCACTTTCAAAATGGTTTGGATGGATCTCTAAAAATTAAGTTGCATTATTATTGTAGATGTTTGTAGTGTTAGTACCATTGTGTAAAAGCTTGACAAATCTGCATGAGGTGCATTTGGGTGTGTTCAGATAATTTGATGGAATCACCAACGAAATGTGGTAAAAAAGGGGGGAAATATGTTTAGTTCAGGCCGAAAATGAAACAAAATTCACAAATGTTTTTTTTTTTATACCTGAGAAACCCCCCCCCCCCAGTCCCCCATCGAATTTGAACACTGTAGATCACCAACTTTTTCTCCCAATTTGGAATGTCCAATTCCCACAATTTAGTAGGTCCTCGTGGTGGTGCGGTTACTCGCCTCAATTCGGGTGGCGGAGGACAAGTCTCAGTTGCCTCCGCTTCTGAGACCGTTAATCCGCGCATCTTATCACGTGACTCGTTGAGAGCGAGAACCCATCGCAACCACGAGGAGGTTACCCCATGTGACTCTACCCTCCCTAGCAACTGGGCCAATTTGGTTGCTTAGGAGACGTCCTTGGAGTCACTCAGCACGTCCTGGATTCGAACTCGCGACCCGTCAACTTTAATCATCAAATTGAATTGTGTAATGTTTCAAATAATAATGTATTTTGATTATTATTTTATTTTATTAAAAATTACGTAAATCAAATTGATGGAATTTTGTTAAGTAAAAATCAAAGGCGTAAATCTCTAATTACTAAATAGTGTTTTCTTCACTGATGCCTCCTCTAGGTTTCCCTTTTTTCTTACCAATTCCATGACCTTTCCAGTAATTTGGGAATGCTGGATACAGATTTTTAAAAATGTATTCTGATTCATACTGATTCGCGCTGAATGATTTGTAAACGTATTTATTCACGTTTCGCTCACACAGAGAATTAATATTGGTTTGGAAAATCTACACAAGAGTCAAATCTTGCTGGTGAAATATTGTTAGACAGAGGAAAAATAGAAAAGGAATATTAAAGAAATGTTCCGTGTTCAATACAAGTTAAAGCTAAATCGACAGCATTTGTGGCATAATGTTGATTACACAAAGTTATTTCAGGGGCCTGGGTGTCTCAGCGAGTATTGACACTGACTATCACACCTGGAGTCACGAGTTCGAATCCAGGGTGTGCTGAGTGACTCCAGTCAGGTCTCCTAAGCAACCAAATTGGCCCGGTTGCTAGGGAGGGTAGAGTCACATGGGGTAACCTCCTCGTGGTGGTGATTAGTGGTTCTCTCAATGGGGCGTTTGGTGAGTTGTGTGTGGATCGTGGAGAGTAGCATGAGTCTCCACATGCTGCGAGTCTCCGCGGTGTCATGCACAACTGCTACATGATCAGATGCGCGGACTGACGGTCTCAGAAGCGGCGGTAACTGAGACTCGTCCTCCACCACCCGGATTGGGGCGAGTAACCGTGCCACCACAAGAACCTAATAAGTAGTGGGAATTGGGCATTCCAAATTGGGAGAAAGGGGGATAAAAAAATCTAATCAAATAAAAGTTATTTCGACTCGTTCCTCCTTTAAAAAAAGGACTTACAATTGAAGTCAATGGGCACAATTTTTTAACGTTTAAATACTCGCCGTTTCAAAATTATAGCCACAATACATTTGCGTATAAAATTATTTTATTGTGATAAAATCACTTATTGACCTTTTATAGCCAATTTTACATCTTCGTTAGCATGACGATGCTATGTAAACAAACCCTAAAATTACTGTAAAAAATTTTAATTTAAAGAACTTTACAGCTCTAATAATACACGAGTTTTAACAGAAGAATAACATTGTAAGTGCCTCACTCACTGTTACCTCAACTGTTGCTTTTTTTAAAGAAAACGAGTGGATATAAAGATTTGTGGTAATCAACATTATGCCACAAATGCTGTCGATTGAGCTTAACTTGTACTGAACCAGGAACATTCCTGTACGTTTAACATTCATATGATTTTTAAGATTTTATTCATTTTCATGACTTTTTTTAGGCCTTTTCCCAGTTTTTCCATGAAGAAGAAAAGGGTGCACAACACCCGTCTGTACCTCTGTTTCTCGTCTTTTCGCTCTGGCGTGTGGTCGTCTGTGAGTTTGCGAGCTTTGCCCTTTCTGCACAGCAGTGCGCGACTGTCGCCAACACTGCCGACAACCAACTCTATCCCATCTCTTAGCAACGCAACCGTCGCCGTGGTACCCACCATCATGAGAGAGGCTGGAGAATGAACGACACACACACACACTTTACTGATGGTTTAGAAAATGATTTACCAAAAAGCGTTGTTTAATTTATATGCTGGTTTTCATACCGTTGCCGTACATCTGCAGCTCTTCGGCCAAAGTAGCATCCACCTTCAGAAATGCTTTAGACAAAACCACCTCTAAATCTTTTTCCACCTCCAGACAATCTCTACAAAACACACACACCATGAGCAATTGAACATACAACACACACAGACAATATGATGCATTATACATATACCATGTTAATACCATGGTAATTATTCAGTAGTTGGGGGGTTTGACTCGTCCCTCCTTTTCCAAAATTGAGATTAGAGGCAACTTTTGGAGGGTTTAAAAGCAGAAATGTGACGCTAATAATTCTTCTCTTAAAACTCATGTGTTGTTTGAGCTGTAAATTTGTTTAAATCATTATTATAGGGTTTGTTGACATCACATCGTCATGGAAACCAGGTTGTAAAATTGGCTATAAATTTACACAGAAAAAGTTAGTAAGTGATGATATCACTCTAAAATCATGTTTACACGCATACTGTCACGTGGCTCTACTTTTGAAACTTGGCACAACGTCATGGTATTTTCATTTGATGCCATCACTTTACCATGGCACCACACAATACTTTGGAGAGTGTGTGTACCTGATGTGCTGCTCCATGTACGTTTGGCAGTAATCGGCAGCTTGTGGTCCTCCGTGCCCGTCAAAAAGAGCGAAGTACAGTACGTCCTGCGTGAGCTTGCTCACTTGGAAACGGTCCTCGTTGTCACGGCGACGGCCGATGTGGGATGCACAGCCCACCCTTGACAGGCTGATGTGTGGGATGGGAGTTCCGTAGCGGATACTGGGCGGCAGTAGAATGGGCTCCTCTATCCGGTTATCCCAAATCCCAAAGGAATCCCAGGTCGCTGGACAGCCGCTTCCGTCCATGTCCAAACGCGAGCTGTTCCACCTGACCCCTGCCACGGGCTGCACCCGAGTGCGCAAACACCAGCCTGGGCACAAACTCGCACTCCTACCCACCAAGGACAGTCTGCATCGGAGCAGACGGGAAAACGACACGCCAGAGACGGACATCGAGAGAAAGAGCAGTAGAGATTGTCTTCTTTTTCTCCGCACACTTCAGATGGGACGCCTGTGAACAAATATAACGTTATAATGCTATAAAGGTTTGTCCTCAACCCCGTCACACCAGCCATTTTCAGCCATTACAAATTTTGGCTCCACCCATATGCAACTGTAACGGGAGCCAGCTGGTAGATAACTGTGTCCCTCCCTCTCCTGACCTCAAGAGGTGCACTAGCGAATGACGCTAGCAGCTGTAGCCTTTAGCCTCCTCGTTAGCACACCCGCCTCCCACGTCAATTCGAGTCCCGTTCGGAGCGGGGGCGAGAAGGACCGGCAACAGTGGTGCCGTGACCCGGATGGGAGTGAGGTTTAGGGGGGGTGAATGTAACGGGAGCCAGCTGGTAATTAGCTGTGCAGTGTGTAAACCTCACTCTCCTGACCTCAAGAGGTGCACTAGCGACTGACGCTAGACGCTGTAGCCTTTAGCCACCTTGTTAGCTCACCCGCCTCCCACACCAGAGACGTCGGTTCGAGTCCCGTTCGGAGCGGGGGCGAGAAGGACCGGCAACATAACATTATAAACCAGAAGTGACATCATTCAAATGAAACAGGTCATTTTTATTCATATTTTTAAATATTTTGGTATCGTCAAGCTTAATATTTCAACCCCGTCACATGAAATTAAGATATTAAATCAGTACTTTTCAAAATGACATTTTAATACATCAATAAATATATAGAGAATTGATTAATTTCATGCATGCTATGTGGTCTTCTGTCCTACACCACACGAGGAACAGTGGCAATTTCTCACATTTCTTTACTGTCAACCTGTGACAGGGTTGAGTTATTCACTACATTTACGATAAAAGTTTAAATATTACTGAATCCCAAGAAGGACCCATATATCATTGTGTGTGTCTTTCCCTGAACGCCCCTAGTGACCTCAGTAGGTCAAGTTCACATGCACCTGATGTGTCACCGCTGACCTTTGCAAGAGGAGTGTTTAACTGTATGTCAACATGAACACGGAAATACAAAACCATCAGGATGACATCACAGGACCATGTGACACAGACTGAGATATTGACCTTTATGACACGTGCATGATATTATTCTGCAATAACAGTGAATGTTTCATCGTACACATGGATTGTGATCTCTTTCAGGTGATTTAAATTACATACAAATGTCTTAGAAACTTTAATAAACATGTTAATGTCATTTGAATAAAAAAATTTAGCTCAAAATATTATTTATAAAATACATTTAAAAAACGACTGCTAGGCATATTAATAAAACAACAAGAATTATTTTTATTGTTATTACATTTAAACTTATTTTAAAGGAATATTGCGGTTTCAATGCAAGTTGAGCTCAACGAACAGCATTTGTGGCATAACGTTGATTAACAAAAACTCGTCCCTCCTTTTCTTTAAAAAAAAAGCACAAATGGAGGCTATAGTGATGCACTTACAATGGAAGTGAATGGGGCCAATTTTCAGACGGTTTAAAGGCAGAAATGTTAAGCTTTTAATTTGATAAAAGCACTTACATTAATTCTGTTAAAACTTGCAAATAATTTAAGCAGTGAAGTTGCATAAATAATTGTTTTTATGATCTTTTTAGGGTTATGTTCACGTCCTTACATCGTCATGGCAACAAAGTTGCATAACTTTACACAGAAACAATTAGCATGTGGTTTCATCACACTAAAATAATTTTTACATGCATATTGTTGATATTTATGAACATACTTTTGAAAAAGTTAGTATTTGAATGTTTACAGGTTGGCCCCCATTGACTTCCATTGTAAGCACAGATTTTACCGAGATTTTTGCGGTATTTTTTTAAAGAAAAGGAGGGGCAAGTCAACATTAATTTTTGTGGTAATCAATATTATGCCACAAAAGCTGTCGATTGAGCTCAACTTGTATTAAACCCGGAATATTTCTTTAAATTATGTATTTGAAAGCTAAACAGAAACTTATATTGACCAACTAAATAGCCCAAACCGTAGTAGTATTAGTAAGTTTTGTATAATAATAATAACATAATATTGACTGTTAACTATTAATATAATTTCAGACCGGGTTATATGTGCAAAATCAGTTCATCTGAGTCAAAAGCGTCGAATGGCAGCTTATGAAAGCAGCAGGATCAGGAACTTACCTGCAGCAAATCTGCTTTGTCCTTTAGTTTTCCATTAAAAATGGGACAAAGACAATGTCCGTCCAAAAAAATAAATAAAAAAACAAAAAAGTTCGCACAACTCTCTCCTGTCCAGCTGCAGTGACAGTGGGCGTTATCGGCAAGAGTTATACTTACAACTGTTTGCTATGAGATATTATCGTGTATTTCTTTAGGGGGCGCTGTGTGGCTCAGGAAGACGAGTTCACCATTGAGATGCAGACTCGACGGCGATTGGTCCATCCTCCACAGCGCTGAGAAAAGTAACAGGTACAACATGACCACACCACAGCAGCGGTCTGGATCATATTTTTCAACGGGGTTATGACGCTTAGAAAGTTTATTAGCCGGTAAAATAATAATAAATAAAAAAATAATGATTTAAAATATGAGAAATAATATTAAGACTCATCGTATCTGACCACTATCAGAGACCATTTACAGACCATTCTCAGTTTCTGTACTCTTCCATTCTATCTGCTAATTATTTTTCTATGTCACACACACGGAGGGTCAATTCACGTTCTATAACAGAAAGCAGCCAATCACAGGCCGCCTCTGCTCTCCGCTCGTCCAATCAGATGAGGGGGTGTGTGAGGGTTTTGGCTCAGGTGTCAATCATGCACTTTATATTGTGAAATAGCTTGTGTAGCTGGTAAATAGTGTCCACCCATTGTAGTGCCATGATGACACAGTGAAAACATCCTAAAGGAATGTGGCTTGTATATAGATTACACAATATCAAACAGGACTCATATAGATAAGAATATATCACAAGAATCAAATATATATAGAGAGAGAGTCCTGTTAAATGCTTACTTTATTTTATATTGTATAGTGTATATTGTTATTATAGTTTTTATTTTATTCATTACCTGGCACCTTATTTTAATTCTATCTTTATTGTTATTTATTACCATTTTATTATTATTATTTGTCTTGTCATTATCTGTTTCGTGTTTTAATGCGTTGGCAATATTGTATGTAAACACAATCATACCAAATAAAGTCCTTTAAAATTGAAAATTGAAAAATTGAGAGAGTCACCCTACCTCTCTCTCATCCTCTCTCTCTCTCTCTCTCTCATCCTCTCTCTCTCTCTCTCTCTCTCTCTCATCCTCTCTCTCTCTCTCTCTCTCATTCTCTCTCTCTCTCTCTCTCTCTCTCTCTCTCTCTCTCTCTCTCTCATTCTCTCTCTCTCTCTCTCTCTCATTCTCTCTCTCTCTCTCTCATTCTCTCTCTCTCTCTCTCGCTCTCTCTCTCGCTCTCTCCCTCCCTCTCTCTCTCTCATCCTCTCTCTCTCTCACCCTCTCTCTCTCTCTCATCCTCTCTCTCTCTCTCTCTCTCTCTTTCACCCTCACTCACACAAACAGACAGATCACAGCATGTTTCCGCTGTAAACACAACAGAGGTCCTAAATAAAACATCAGCAAATGTTCAAATCACAGAGATTCGTATACACTATAAATAACTCATTCTTGGAGAGGAGAGTAACGTTTGAGAAAAATTATGAAAATAGAGAAAATAGAGGGATAAAACATAGCTACAAAATCTACAAAAGTTGCTAGCAAATTGAAATGTCTCTTCTAAACACAGATTTTTTTATAGTTATAGTTAGTTACATTGAGTTTAATTTTTATATATTAACTGAAAATGAGCAAATTAACATAATTTAATCATTCACCAACCCAACACATCCCCTAAACCCAACGCATCCCCTAAACCCAACGCATCCCCTAAACCCAACGCATCCCCTAAACCCAACACAACCCCTACACCCAACACAACCCCTAAACCCAACACAACCCCTAAACCCAACACAACCCCTAAACCCAACACATCCCCTAAACCCAACACAACCCCTAAACCCAACACAACCCCTAAACCCAACACCCCCCCTAAACCCAACACCCCCCCTAAACCCAACACCCCCCCTAAACCCAACACAACCCCTAAACCCAACACCCCCCCTAAACCCAACACAACCCCTAAACCCAACACAACCCCTAAACCCAACACAACCCCTAAACCCAACACATCCCCTAAACCCAACACAACCCCTAAACCCAACACAACCCCTAAACCCAACACAACCCCTAAACCCAACACATCCCCTAAACCCAACACAACCCCTAAACCCAACACAACCCCTAAACCCAACACAACCCCTAAACCCAACACAACCCCTAAACCCAACACATCCCCTAAACCCAACACAACCCCTAAACCCAACACAACCCCTAAACCCAACACAACCCCTAAACCCAACACATCCCCTAAACCCAACACCCCCCCTAAACCCAACACATCCCCTAATCCCAACACATCCCCTAATCCCAACACACCCCCTAAACCCAACACAACCCCTAAACCCAACACAACCCCTAAACCCAACACAACCCCTAAACCCAACACATCCCCTAAACCCAACACCCCCCCTAAACCCAACACCCCCCCTAAACCCAACACAACCCCTAAACCCAACACATCCCCTAAACCCAACACAACCCCTAAACCCAACACACCCCCTAAACCCAACACACCCCCTAAACCCAACACATCCCCTAAACCCAACACATCCCCTAAACCCAACACACCCCCTAAACCCAACACACCCCCTAAACCCAACACACCCCCTAAACCCAACACAACCCCTAAACCCAACACAACCCCTAAACCCAACACAACCCCTAAACCCAACACATCCCCTAAACCCAACACCCCCCCTAAACCCAACACAACCCCTAAACCCAACACAACCCCTAAACCCAACACATCCCCTAAACCCAACACAACCCCTAAACCCAACACCCCCCCTAAACCCAACACCCCCCCTAAACCCAACACCCCCCCTAATCCCAACGCACCCCCTAAACCCAACGCACCCCCTAAACCCAACGCATCCCCTAAACCCAACGCATCCCCTAAACCCAACGCATCCCCTAAACCCAACGCACCCCCTAAACCCAACACATCCCCTAAACCCAACACAACCCCTAAACCCAACGCATCCCCTAAACCCAACGCAACCCCTAAACCCAACACAACCCCTAAACCCAACACAACCCCTAAACCCAACACAACCCCTAAACCTAACACATCCCCTAAACCTAAACTCACATAAAACTTTCTGCATTTTTACATTTTTAATAAAACTTCGTTTAATGTTTTTTTAAGTGATTTGAAATATAGGGACACTAGAAATGTCCTCATAAACCCCATTTATAACATAATACCCTTGTAATTACTAGTTTGTTACCAAAAAAAGTCCTCGTAACCACTTAAACCTGCCCACACACACACACACACACACAGACACACACACACACACACTCAGAAAAGATAAAATATTCATCAGAAATCTCTTAAGAGCTCTCAGCTGCACTCTCACGAAAACACAAAGACCTCATTCCATCACGTCTTTGCGGCACAGAAGATACATCGTGAAATCATACAGCGTTAATTGTCCACAGTTACACGAGATCAGAAAGCAAAAACCACAGAGATCATAAAGAGGAGTTGAAATAGCATAACTTTTTATAATGTTCTTCATCTGTGGACCGTATCTATTGTATATATTCTGTTGGTGAATATGTGTTTGTAAGAACTTGAGGCTTTTACACCGATTGCAACATATTTTTAATATCATTGCAACACCACATTGTGTAGAACATCACAAACATTATTATATTCCTCTAGTGCTCTATACAGTGATTACCAGCACAGTATAATGTATCTCTGAGAAATGCAGCCACCTCTCTAGCATTCTCTAGCATCAAGACAAATAGCTCAGTAGTGCTTTTAAGCCATTAAAGTTATCACTGCTTACTTATTATATGTTTCTGGTTTAACTGTGCATACATTTTGTAAATACAGGTGAGCACAATTCCAGCTATCACGCTACAGTCACAAACATGAACAATGCTCTCATTTAGATCATTCATGAACTGTGTGAGAATACGTCCCATGTTCCTACAAGCATCACTACATGCAGAAAGAGGACTGTTTTCAACAACCAGTTCTCAACAAGACAGATTGATCAAAAAAGTGTTAAAAAATAATCAAAGAACCATTATAACGCTAAATATGGTAAGCCTTATTATCCTGTAGCTTTGCCATTGAGTTCAAATCAGTTAATACTAGTGGGGGCTGATACATTTCAAGTGTGTGGAAGCACAGGTAACTCAGTGATACTAATTTCAAGTCACTTCCAAAATTCTTAAAATAGTAATTAAAGAGTGAAATTAGCAAACGAAGACAATTGACCAAAAACTGAAAACTGTTCTTGCATAAATTAAAAATGCAAAATGTTGAATTATAAAAGCTAAAATACATTTGGTTTTACATTTCTAACACTGTCAGAGATGTACATCATTGTTTAAACGATTGGCTGTTGGTTGCAAAGTTCTGCCCATTTGAGAGCTCAACCAATCATCACAGAGAGAAGCCGAGCTTCCAGGCAGGACAAAAATACATTGATTGGAATAGTCCACAGTCCAATAAACCATCTGAAGCAGATTCAATGCAAATAGCCTTTCCATAGACACCCAGAGTAGCAGAGCGTCAGGGCGGGACCCAAAATGGCATGTTTAGAGCCTTGTATTGTATTGCACAATCAAACATTGAACAATCAACATAAATCTTTTGTGCAATTGGCTTGAATGATACATGTATCTGCCAAAGACACATCTCTTTCTCGAACACTTGACCCAATCCTACTAATGCTATAAATGTGAGCGCAGCGGAGTTCTAGCGGGAAGACTAGCAGCTGTACTATCGTACTATTAGTTGGGTAATTCCCAGCCAATCACATGTAAGCCATTGCTTTATAAGTCTGCTCACAATCACATCGCTGTTTCAGTGTGCTAACATGGCAACCTCCACCACCCCAGCACCACCTGTTGTGTCCCGTCCTGCACTGGGGTAGGCTCCTCACCCCTGCCTCCTATCTCCAGTAGGATATGATGTCCGCCAGACGGGGCTTACGCCAAAGAGAGACATTACATTTCTGTTTTATATTCATCAAATAAATGTCATCTTAAATTGTACTCAAGTCTGCGACTGAGAGAACTGTTTTTCTTCAACGTTAATTTTTTCTTTTTAACTTTGTCTCTCATCTACTTGTGCTTCTCTGAGCAATTTGCAACTTTGTATTATAGCACTGCTGTTATTACTGCCTCCTTAGGATGAATCGATTCTTTTGTATTCCATGTTTGTACGTTTTTTTGTGTTGGGAAAGCTATGCTTTCTGTGTAGTCTTAATTGTCAATGGTTAATAATAAGAGAGTTTGCCTATATAAAATGTATATGAATGTAAAAATGTCATTGAACTTACAATAAAGTTACATAATAGTGAACACTTCACTTTTCTTTTAAAAATGTTAAAATTGCTTTTTTTTAATAATGTCTGACTCAGTCCAAAAGACACTTGAAAGTGGTTGACTTTCACCATACTTGGGTGACATAATGGCGCCTAGACTGGGTTGTAGTCTACTGCGAAGTCTGCATTAGTACAGTCGTTCATCGAGAGCACATTGTGGGCAAAAAAGGCCTCGTAAGCACCCATCAGAGTCATAAAATGACAAATTGGACACCCTTCAGTCTCATGCACTTATTGGGCAAGCACAAATCCATGAGTCCACATCGAGTGCACCATTTGGGACAAGGAGTTGTTTCCATCTTGTGGACCTTCTACTCACACAGTGCATGTCTATTTATTCAGTCCAAACTAAAATATCATATTTGCAAATGTTTTGACATTTATATTGACAAGACATAGTGTCATGTCACACATGGTCACTTGGCTATTCTTTGGTTTGTGGGTTCGAGCAGCACTTGCATCCAGCAAACACTGACCTGAAAACATTCCTCTTCCTCTTCCCTGTCTTGTTCTTCCCTGGCGAGTGCTCGGAGAGACTGATGGACTTCCGGAGCATACCGATATGTCGCTCATGTTCGTGGATCTTGCACTGCAGGTGACTCTGGATAGCAAATCCCAGTGACTCCAGATCCAATGATGCTCCATAAACTTCCCATGTCATCCCCTGCTCATCCCAGACGATATCCTGAGGTACTCCACTCTCCTCATTTTCTCTGTCCATCTCTGCTGGTTTCCCAGAGTTGAGTGTCTTTGAGGAATCCTCAGAGTTCTTCTCCACCGCCTTGAGTGGGGCCATTGCGTCATGACTTGTACCATCAAATTCACTGACTGTGACTTGGGACGGAGCTGAACCAACAATCTGTGGTGATTGGCTACAAAGCTCAATCTCTATTTGACAGACATGTTGGAGAGGTTTCTGGCTATTGGGGGACATGTAAGGGGGTGGGCCTACAAATCTAGGGATGGCTTCCATTGGTGTGGTGTCAGGTAAGGCTACAGTTGGCAACCAATCAGAGTAAGAGTTGCTATTGAGACTAAGCCCGTTCTGTAGGCCTGCTTCAGGGCTGAGGTCAAGCTCAGCATTTAACTGAACGCAGGGTTGAGGGATTGGACTCATGTCTGTGGATTTGCTGAAGACCTCCACAACTGCCTGGACCTCAGTGTCAATGTACACTAGGTGTAAATCCGTCTGGAGTGCCACATCCCGAGTTTCGGTTGCAACGAAATCTTCAACTGTCCTCGTTTTTGCATAATTCAGTTTCTCTGATGTTAGAATCATATTCTTGTCTTTTTCTTTCATCAATGTTTCTTTCTGGAACACATTCGCCAATTCGTCTATCTGAATCTCAGCTTGCTTCTTTTGGTCTAACACATCTTCCCTTTTTCTCTCAGCTGTCTTTCTCTCATTTTCTTTTTCCTCTCTTCCCTTCTCTTCCGAGAGTCTCTCTTGGGTCTTGACATATGCGTTGCTCTTCTGTTTTCTCTCTGTCAGCTGCTCAGTAGAGTCGTTTGTTGCTTGATGTGGCGACTGCTTCTTGTTTTCGAGATAGGAAGTTTGTTTACACCCTGTCAAGCTCAGCATGGTGAGATCACTTCTTACATCCTGAAGGACAATGTCTCTGATCTTTCCTTCTTTGCATACTAGTTTCTCTCCCTCCCTCTCATGTTTGCTATTTATCTTCTGCTCCTGTTGCCCCTGAGGACTCTCTGCCCTTTCCGCATTTGTCCCAAGATACTGTTTGCTCTCTGCTAGTCTGTCAATCATTTTATCTTTCAAAGAGGTAGATAGGGGCCCCTCTTTGCCCGTAACTCTCCTATTCTTCTCAGTTTTGTCTACTTTGAGATCTACAGAATGGGATGGTTTGTGGCTGGAGGTGACTCTAGGAATGTGAGAAAGAGATGTTCGTTTGACAATCTTGGATGAGTCTGTAGAGGATAATTGGGATGCAGATTCTGTTTTGAAAAGAGTCTTGGGAGAATCTGTGGAGTCGGCAATGTGAGATGCTGAGGCTGTTTTTTGGATGTGTCTAGGGGATGTTTTGACTGAGATGGTTGCACGTGCTTGTACCTTCCTCTCATGGTTTGTTTTGGGGGATTTTAACTTTTGACCACTGGGTCCAACAACCGGTCCAGTGTGGCTGAATAGATTTAAGACCTCCACTGCAGGTGTTGTTGGTGATTGAGTCAAAGCTGGTTGTTTTGACGCTTTTTTACTTGTAATGGTTGTGTTGGCTGTAACTGCAGTGCCCTGCTTGGTTGCAGCTGAATGCATGGTGGGAATTCTTGATGCAGCTGTGGCCACAGGGAGGTCTTCTGTGGTCACAATGGCAGTGAAAGGTAATTCTGTGTGTTTTTGTGTTTTTAAATGGGCTGTGGATTCCCTGGAGGTGACTTTCTCCTCTGCCACAACCTGTTCTTTAACTTCTACTCCAATCCTATGATTTTCACCAAGTCTTGCCCTGGTCCCTGGAGAGATGTGTACCTCTCTGTGCTGATTTGAGAGCTTGGACTCAGATTCCCAGCATGCCTTGGGCTCATTGTTTCCAAGGCGATGAAGGTGTGTAGGACGGGATTCCATCTATCAGGTAAGCGATGACAGTTCGACCCAAAGGAATCCAATGAAATGATTTCCATTGACTTTTCCAGATGTCACAATAGGAAGTCTGGCTGATTTGGTGATATTACCATTCAGGGTGTGATGGAGCTGTCAGGAGAAAAGCAACAGATTCTGTTAAACCATTATGACAATTTAATGGAATATAGCAGTTCTGGTTAATCCAACATTCAACATCAATCCAACATCAATTATTTAGCAAAATAACAATCACATAATTCAGAAAAGTATATTTTAGGTTTGCAAAACGATGCAAACCTCAGTCTGCAAGGACTGTCCGTGTGGCCCAGATTTTCTCGACATTCTCAACATTGAAAACATGAGGACAGTCCTCATCTTTTCGTATCATTGTCGCATGTGCCTGTCGTTAACTGTACTAAAATGTTTTACAAAAAGTGTGTTGATCGTGTTCGTATTCTCTCATGGTCAAAAGAATATACTTTGAAAGGCTGAGGGCTCAGCCATGTGCGAGACGACCCAGAACGTGGAAAAACAAAGTATACCCAAACCTTAATACAGAATCAACCCATTTAATAGGTAATCGGCCCATATAATGATGTAGAGTCCCATATAATAAGGAATGATTACATATTTTAGCATCATACTAAGAACATTTTGGTATGTATATTTAAAACGGCAGAATTTTGTCAAAAATATAGCATTCGAGTGCATGATATATCTGACTTCAAAAACACCAGAAAACGCATTCATGTTATTCATGATATTTTCGAAAAAATACTGCCAAATCCGATTACATCGTCAACCCCCCAATTGCTTTATTGGTTTTCCTTTAAAAATTACATTTATGTTTTGAAACACAAAAAACCAAAGATATTTCTTAATTCAAAAGACACTTCAAACGAAACAAAAAAGCTATAAGAATTACGAAGTGGTCAAATCAGTCGAATATAAGCACCCTTCCTTTTGCCATCAAGCAAGTATGCGTCTCCAATCTGTGGAAAAATACTATTAACAATTAAGATCCGAAGGCAATTATAAATGTAAACATAATAATGATAAGGAAAATTGTAATAAATATTGGGGTCAAGATGAACTTGTTTACGTTGTATATACATCTGCTATATAAAGTGAACCTGCCGCTTTATGTGTTTTCCAGGAGACGCTCCTCCGCACTCATAACGCTACGACTTTATACTCATAATTTTTACATTATTCTCAAAATATTCAGCCTTTAATCTCATAATGCTACAACTTTATACTTGTAATTTTTACTTTATTCTCAAAATAATACGACTTTAATCTCGTAATGCTACTTTATTCTAAAAATTTTACTTGATTCTCAAAATATTAGGAATTTAATCTCATAATTCTACAATTTTATTCTGTAAATTTTGACATTATTCTCAAAGTATTTTGAATTTATTCTCAATATTTTAGTATTCATTTAAAAAAAATATATATGGCACTAAAATGCCATTATAGAATTGAATAGTACAGCACAGGTTTAGTTAAAATATTAGACATGATTTTCTTGTAACTCCCTTGTGATAAACAATATTTACTGCCAAACAATGACACCGTATTTCAAGGAAAAATACAAAAATTTCACGTAAATGGTTTCTCTCCCATAAAAATCCATTGCAATACACGGTAAGTTCATTAATTGGCTGATAAACAAAATAATGCACATGCATTTTTGAATCAGTTTAAATACTCTGGATTCAATGAATTTTAATTCTATGATATCGTGTTCTAAAAATGATTGTAACATCATGCATAAATTATTTAAAAGGCGGGAAAACATCTAGGTTATGTATGTAACCTCCGTTCCCTGATGGAGGGAACGAGACGTTGTGTCGAAGAAGCAACACTAGGGGTCTCTCTTGAGCACCGAATATGCCTCTGATCTATGAAAAAAGGCCAATGAGAAGTTGGCAGACTGTATTTGCATACCCCGCCCCCGGACAAACGGGTATAAAGGCAGGGAAATAGTTCAGTAATGGTTCTAGTTCATTCAGGATTTTTCTGAAGAGCCGGAAATGGTCCGCGGAGGATGCCATATGCCCCAGGAACCTCTGGAAAAATTTTTAAAGGCCTGAAGGCAGCGAGGCATTCCAGCACTGATTGCACATGCTCGTTGTTGAGGCACGCTGACATTGAGACTGAGTCTAACTCCATGCCGAGAAAAGAGATGTTCTGAACCGGGGCGAGCTTGCTCTTTTCCCAGTTGACCTGAAGCCCCAAACGGCTGAGGTGCCTGAGCACCTGGGCCCTGTGAGCGCATAGTAACTCTCGGGAGTGGGCCAGGATGAGGCAGTCGTCGAGGTAGTTGAGTATGAGGATTCCGGCTTCTCGGAGCGGCGCAAGGGCTGTGTCTGCGACTATTGTAAAGACGCAAGGGGACAGGGACATGCCGAAGGGGAGGACTTTGTACTGATACGCCTGTATCATATGCCTTCGAACGCAAACTGTAGGAAGGGTCGGTGTCGAGGCAGAATTGAGACGTGGAAGTACGCGTCCTTCAGGTCTACCGCTGCGAACCAATCTAGATGCTGTATGCAAGTTAAGATGTGTTTTTGCGTGAGCATTTTGAACGGGAGTTTGTGCAGAGCCCGGTTGAAAACTTGCAAGTCCAAGATCGGTCGTAAGCCGCCACCTTTCTTGGGTACGATGAAGTAAGGACTGTAGAAACCCGTCTTCATCTTGGTTGGAGGGACAGGCTCTATCGCGTCTTTGAGTAAGAGGGTCACGATTTCCACGCGCAGGGATTTGGCATGTCCCCGAAGGGGAGGGGGCCTGGAAAACTGAATTGCGTAAACGAGTCGAATGGTCCTGGCCAGCCAGCGTGACGGGTTGGGAAGTGAAAGCCACGCGTCCAAACTCCACGCTAGGGGCACTAAGGAGACGATTATCTTTGACGTACCCGACGGGATGGAGCAGGTAATACGGCGTCGGGAGGCGAGGGTGCGTCCCGAGGCTCTGATACTGAGAAAAGACTCAAAGCACTTACCTTGCTCCGCACACCCGGCATGTGGCGGGTTAGTAACTGAGGAGGATGTCCGGTAGAGGCATCCTCTAGACTCGTCAGAACCGGCAGGCTGGGGAACAGTCATGGGGCTGAGGGTGGGGGGGGGTCCGCGTCCAGCGTGCCGGGACTGTTGAGGTGTGGCGGCAGAGTGCCGTGACAATGGCATTAGCGGGCCAGGTGACCCAGAGACAAAGGAAATAGCTCTTTTACTGAGAATGTGGGTTCCAGTCCAGCCCCAAGTCTAGATGCCGGACTGCTCTCCGATGCAGCGGCGAGCTCATCCACCTCGAGCTCTAGAGGATAGGCAGGCTGGCCGTGAGGCGAGCCACTGTTGCCTCGAGCACGGACGGGAGTCAACGAGCGTGCCGGGGGGCGGGTGGTCCGAGGGGGCGTGCCAGGCGGAACCGCACCCGCTGCCATCCCCGGATCGCCTCCAATGCCAGCTGCATTGTCCTCAATCCCGTGGGAAGAAGGAGCGACACGGGGGGTGACTAGAGTGGCATTCCTTCGGTTGAAGGAAAGCCGCGACCGCAACGTTGCCATGGTCATGTTCTCGCAATGAGAGCATGAACCATCAACATACGCTGCCTCGGTGTGATCGCAGCCCAGACACACGAGACAACGCCTGTGGCCGTCAGAAGCAGAGAGCACTCTACCGCAACCAGGAACTACACAGGGGCGGAAGGGCATCTTTATAAAGACGCGTCCTGAAAAGGACGTTCAATGCTGCTGTGTATTGCTCTTATAGAGGAAAAACCTTTTTTTAGAGAAAATCACTCTTTTAATAACAACTCTTTTGGTTGCGCTGTCGAAGCGCCCAGAGGCAAACTGCACTGCCGTGCAGAGAAGGAGAAAGCCAGATCGCTCAGAGGTAAGAGGAACAGGTGTGTGTGACTCGTAGCTCGCTGCATACACGACCATCGGCTCCGAAGAAAATTTCTGAATGAACTAGACGTATTTCCCCTTCTTTATACCCGTATGTCCTGGGGCGGGGTATGCAAATACTGTCTGCCAACTTCTCATTGGCCTTTTTTCATAGATCAGTGGCATATTCGGCGCTCAAGAGAGACCCCTAGTGTCGCTTCTTCGACGCAACGTCGAAGTGAGCGACTGACGGGGAACACTCTTTACTCTGAGTGGCGCCATATTTTTTAATTGTATCGAAAACGTGTCTGCAATGGATACTCGTGCAGTCTTAATGGCATTCACTGTATAAATGTCCTAGATTACATCTAATTAATATTATTTTCAATATTTCGTCAATTGTTCAACTCATTGAAGAAAAGATAAGTCTATCCCACACCTCGTTTTCATTCCCGGCAAAAAATTAAATATGGCGCTTAAATATGAAACTCTAAATAAGGTTCGACACAGTTGCACGTATGTGTGGATTGATGTGGCGCCCTGCCTGGTGTGTAAATATGACGCCCATGAGTAGACGGTGGAGTATAGCAGATTAGATATGAAACTAAACACTATCACTTTATTTATCTGGTATGGATGAACTACACAATTACCCTATTAAACATGGCATTATCTGTTCTTGCACGAATACAACACAAACACGATCATACTCACTATTTAACATGCAGAAAATCGATGTATGCATTCCTTAAACGTCCCAGGGTGTCCGCGCGTGCGTGTAGTGTTGCGAATGAACCTCTATCCGTGTGGGGGATCTCGAGCTTCGGCTGAAGGGTTTGAAACTGTGAGGTGTCCCCTCTGCTGCGTGAAATGACGATGCTGCATTCTGCATCCGATACGCACTTTAACAGCAGGAGGACCTATGACGCACGGAATATAGGTCACCTATTGATTTGGTTATCTGTGCGTCCAATTTCCCCTTACAGTCAATTGTGTTTTCTGTCCCATCTGATGAGTGATGGGACATCTCATTTGAACATGCATAATAGCATAGCGCGCGCACACACACACAGTGTATAGTGATAGAGTACAGTAGATATGAAGTCAAAAGTTACAAGGGCAAACATTTTAATGTTTTTAAATGGTTGATCAAATTACCTCAAAATCAAACTTGAGACATTGCACGTGATGACCTCAAGGATCAGGGAAACCTTTGCAGTGCAAAGTGACAAACAGTTGTTTAGGAAAGTGCTGTAGTAGTATTGTGTTGCTATTTAGTGGTTTGGGAGAAAATAAAATGCCTTTTACCCTGGGGGTCATATAGCCCATTTCTATTCTAATAATAATAATAATAATAAAACAAAATGCTGCTTTTTCCTAAATGAATGCTTGTACCTTCTGATTTTATACGTCACTTTACAAATAACTCAAATATTGCCATTAGACAAAGTAGCAAGCAATCCATCATTTGATTCTGCAGCTTGACAATGTGTTCAGATCTCATTAAATCTACTGTATGTGTCAAATCAAAGTTGTCCATTGTATAATGGCATGGGTTTGGTTGCCTAGTAACCACTACTGACTGTCACAAGCACCTGAGCTAAGGGCAAACCAAGTGAGATGGATTACTCCCTTACTAGGAGAGACAACTCTAGCGCCTGGGGGCCAACATCAGGTCCAGTGAGAGTTTATATCTTTCATCAGATTCATTTCTGTGTGTTATAAAGCACTCAACAACAACAAAAATAACTCTTTTTGGCATGATTGATTCAGTCATGGTTCCACGTGTCTGAAATGCGTTTTCCTAACTTAAAATGACTATGTAATCTTTACTCAAATAGTTCATGTAGAGGAGATCTAATTGAATTGGGTAAACCCCCAAAAAAACATGTCAAAGCAACTCAATTTGATCTCTTTTATTTCTTCATGTACTAGCTAGTGACAGTGAAAGTTAGCACGCTCAATACCTGCCAGTGTAAACACTACAGAGTGCAGCTTGTTCACTAGGCTATGGTTAGCACTCTACGGTTAGCACTCTACGGTTAGCATTCTATGGATAGCACTCTATGGTTAGCACTCTGCTCTATGGTTGGCACTCTACGGTTGGCACTCTGCTCTATGGTTAGCACTCTACGGTTAGCACTCTATGGATAGCACTCTATGGTTAGCACTCTGCTCTATGGTTAGCACTCTACGGTTGGCACTCTACGGTTGGCACTCTATGGATAGCACTCTATGGTTAGCACTCTATGGTTGGCACTCTATGGTTGGCACTCTACGGTTGGCACTCTACGGTTGGCACTCTACGGTTGGCACTCTACGGTTGGCACTCTACGGTTATCACTGTATGGTTAGCATTCTACGGTTAGCACTGTATGGTTAGCATTCTACGGTTAGCACTCTATGGATAGCACTCTATACATAGCACTCTATGGATAGCACTCTACGGTTAGCACTCTGCTCTATGGTTAGCACTCTACGGTTAGCACTCTATGGATAGCACTCTATGGTTAGCACTCTGCTCTATGGTTAGCACTCTACGGTTGGCACTCTACGGTTGGCACTCTATGGATAGCACTCTATGGTTAGCACTCTATGGTTAGCACTCTATGGTTAGCACTCTACGGTTGGCACTCTATGGATAGCACTCTACGGTTGGCACTCTACGGTTATCACTGTATGGTTAGCACTCTACGGTTAGCACTGTATGGTTAGCATTCTACGGTTAGCACTCTATGGATAGCACTCTATACATAGCACTCTATGGTTAGCACTCTATGGATAGCACTCTACGGTTGGCACTCTACGGTTGGCACTCTACGGTTAGCACTCTACGGTTAGCACTCTACGGTTAGCACTCTATGGATAGCACTCTATGCATAGCACTCTATGGTTAGCACTCTATGGATAGTACTCTATGGTTAGCACTCTATGGTTAGCACTCCACTCTATGGATAGTGCTCTACGGTTGGCACTCTACGGTTGGCACTCTATAGTTAGCACTCTATGGTTAGCACTCTGCTCTACGGTTGGCACTCTACGGATAGCACTCTATGGTTAGCACTCTATGGTTAGCACTCTGCTCTATGGTTAGCACTCTATGGTTGGCACTCTACGGTTAGTACTCTATGGTTAGCACTCTACGGTTAGCACTCTACGGTTAGCACTCCACTCTATGGATAGTACTCTATGGTTAGCACTCCACTCTATGGATAGTACTCTATGGTTAGCACTCCACTCTATGGATAGTACTCTATGGTTAGCACTCCACTCTATGGTTAGCACTCCACTCTATGGATAGTACTCTATGGTTAGCACTCTACGGTTAGCACTCTACGGTTAGCACTCCACTCTATGGATAGTACTCTATGGTTAGCACTCCACTCTATGGATAGTACTCTATGGTTAGCACTCCACTCTATGGATAGTACTCTATGGTTAGCACTCCACTCTATGGATAGTACTCTATGGTTAGCACTCTATGGTTAGCACTCTATGGTTGGCACTCTACGGTTAGTACTCTATGGTTAGCACTCTACGGTTAGCACTCTACGGTTAGCACTCTACGGTTAGCACTCTATGGTAAGTAAACTATGGCATTTTATGGAGTTAATTAACAGATGTTCGGGAGGAGCATGTTAATTTTAATCTGACAAATCACAGCCCACAAGCAGGAGTATATGTGCCGCTGCTTAACGGCTTTCTGTGACAACTCTCCTGACATCCCACCTCCACCCCATCTCCACCTATTCATTATCTAAATAAGTAAAGTCTGGGGGGGTAATCAGGACTCGAGTCAAGTCTCGAGCTCCGAGCCCTCCATTATACGGACAGCAAGTCAAATACGTTTACTGCTTCAACACAAGATTACATTTACACACGAACTACTTATAAAAAGTGTGATGAAGATCTAGATGTGTGTGAAGTCATTTGAGTGTCTTAGTACGGTCACATTAAAAAAATATTATACAACATTTGTTGTTGCTGTATAATAACAATATTCCTGGGGTATTTTTCTCAGGAGAAACATTTGAGAGGCAGGAAACTAAAGACACGCAATCTCTCTCCCCTCACAAAAACACCTGACTCAGATTTTCAGGTACCTGTCGGTTCCATCTGTGTGTTCTTTGTTTGAGTGTTGAGTGTCTGTCCTCTTTAGCACTGTGAATTTGACCATGTGTTCACTCTCTGTCTCTCTCTGTCTGTCTGTCTCTCTCATGGCCTCTGAGCGGTCATCCACCGAGAGTCACTCCTCGCACCTGAGCCCCGACGCAGCGATCGGCACGGATCCATCGGCCAACAACATGTGTGAGGAAAGCTTTGACATAGAGAAGTAAGACTCCACCTGCTACGTTCACATTTAAATCAGAAGACATCATTGTTCATTCATGTTGAGCTGGGCAGATAGGAATAAAGCTGCTTGTGTAGTAAAGAGATGAATGCATTGGTTAAGGGGTGTTTGTGCTAGACTGAAATTCCATGACTTTTCCAGGTTTTCCATGGCCGTTGGAGCCTATATAAATGGAGAGCAAACTGAGACTTTTGCTGAAGTCTGAGGCTTCTCAGGTTGCTCAGCTGAGAAAAAGACAGCAGTTCTCACAAGTGTTAAGAAACCTCAGCAATGTCTCAAATTGCGCTCAGACTTGATCTGGATACCAAAGTGTGCACTCAAAAGTCAGAGATCTCAATATGAACTAAATCATTGAGTGAGCCTAATTAGGTCTTTCAAGACCTAATGATCTGAGCTATGCTATTCATTTTATAGCTCTATACTCTTACGGTATGCCAACAATTGTCTATTACTTTTATTTCTGCCAAATCATTTTATGAGGAACATTTGAGACAAAGTTGATGTCAGTTGATTCTCTCACCCTCATGCCATCCCAGATGTGTATGACTTTCTTTCTTCTGGAAAAGATTTTTAGGAGAATATCTCAGCTCTGTTGGTCCATACAATGCAAAGTGAATGGTGATCAGAACTTTAAAGCTCCAAAAAGGACATAAAGGCAGCATAAAAGTAATCCATACGACTTCAGTGATTTAATCCATGCCTTCTGAAGCGATATGACAGGCGTGGGTGAGAAAAAGATCAATATTTAAGGCCTTTTCTACTATAAATCTCCAATTTCACTTTCTTCTTTATTTTTTGGTATCGCCACCTACTGGGCAGGGAGGAGAATTTAAAGTTAAAAAAATACTTAAATATTGATCTGTTTCTCACCCACACTTATCATATCTCTTCAGAAGGCATGGATTAAACCACTGGAGTCCTATGGATATACTTTTGGGCTGCCTTTATGTGCTTTTTGGAGCTTTAAAGGTCTGATCACCATTCACTTTGCATTGTATGGACCTACAGAGCTGAGATATTCTCCTAAAAATAATAATTCATGTTCTGCTGAAGAAAGAAAGTCACACACATATGGGATGGCATGAGGGTGAATAAATGATGAGAGAATTTTCATTTTTGCATGTACTGTCCCTTTAAGTATAAGCAAGAATGCCTTGGCAAGCTCCCCTAATAACATTGACTTTGTTCAGAAATGTCATATTTCAAATGAAACTTGAGATCAAATTAGACGCTGTATTATTTTGTCCCGAGTTAGACTCTGAGACTCAGAATCTGGTTTAAATCTTTAATGAGGTACGACAAGAAGATGGCTTGGACCAAATTTGAGCCATCGTTTCACCAGCTGTATGCTTCTCTCAAACATACTGTGTCTCTTTCAGTCATGGCATGAGCGTTAAGAGAGATTACTCGCCCGTCTCCTGGAGTGAATACTTTGAAGTGATGGACGATGTGGTTATTGGGTCAGGAGAGACCAAGGATATATCCTTCACACACACACACACACACACACACACACACACACACACACACATATACACAAAGCATGATTCCTTGACATATGTGTGTGTGTGTGAGAGTGTGTGTGTGGTCTGCAGATATATGATCAGTACATTATTCCTTGACTGCTGTGTGTGTTTACGTGTTCCGAGTGTATAAAAGCGGTCAGGACGGTCCACTGCTGGTTCTGCTGCACGGAGGAGGACATTCGGCTCTGTCATGGGCCGTTTTTACGGTACAAACATACAGATATCACATAGGAGATATTGAGGAGATATTTATTGCACATTAGAGACTTTTGCCGGCCGAATGCTGCAGTTGATCAATCAGAATCAACTATTACAAAGAGCTTTGTAGAAATATACATCTCTCCCTAAACAGGCAGCAATGGCCAGTCGGGTCACCTGTCGGGTTCTGGCTATGGATCTGAGGGGTCACGGTAAGGTCAAAGTTCAGACGATAAGTCAGCTTTTTAGTCTGAAACAAAGTGCTGATTTAAATGCGTAATATTGTCACAAACAGGTGTCACTCAAGTCCGACACACAGATGACCTTTCAACACAAACTATGTCCAGGTAACACACACACACACACACACACACACGTACGCTGTATAACATGCTAAGGATGTAGTTTTAATGTCGCATGTTAGCTCTAATCAATCGTCATCCATTCCTGCAGAGATGTAGCCAACGTGGTGCGAGCTACATATGGAGAGTTCCCGCCACCGATTATCCTGGTGGGTCACAACATGGGCGGAGCCATAGCGGTGCACACGGCCCTTGGAACACTGCTGCCCTCTGTGGTCGGGCTGGTTGCCATCGACGTGGTGGAGGGTGATTAACCGCTTTTATTTTATAAATGACATACTTTATACTTTGTCTTTTGTCATCTTATGATTGTCTTTTATCTATAAACATGGCGTTTAAAAGCATTTTGAATGCATCAAAGTAAAACTCTTCTCTGTACACAAACTAGGCTGTGTGAATGACTACAACTGGATTTAGGCCAAAGGTTTGTGTCGAATTGGATCCTCATTGATTCTTTTTGTTCTCTTATGTGTAGGCAGTGCTATGGATGTCCTGCACAGCATGCAGAACTTTCTGAAAGGACGACCCAAATCCTTCAAATCCATTGATCACGCCATAGAATGGAGGTCACCACCGGCCCATTAGCTCTATATTTCAAACAGTTGCCATGTGTTGATGCTTGAGTCCTGTTTGGCTGATCTAATAAACTAGGGAGGGATTTTTCTCCCAATTTGGCATGCCCAAAAAGCCCAATTCCCAATGTGCTTTTGTCCGGGTGGCGGAGGACGAATCCCAGTTGCCTCCGCGCCTGAGACCGTCAATCCGCGCATCTTATCACGTGACTTGTTGAGCGCGTTGCCACATAGACATAGCATGTGTGGAGGCATCACGCCATCCACTGCGGCATCCACGCACAACTCACCACACGCCCCACAGAGAACGAACCACATTATAGCGACCACGATTAGGTTACCCCATGTGACTCTACCCTCCCTAGCAACCAGGCCAATTTGGTTGCTTAGGAGACCTGGATGGAGTCACTCCACACGCCCTGGGATTCGAACTAGCGACTCCAGTGTTGGTCTTTACCACTGAACTACCCAGGCCCAAAAATTCGACTCTTTTTGAAATCCTCCTTTTCTTTAAAAAAAAAGCAAAATTGGGGGTTCCAGTGAGGCACTTACAATAGAAGTCAATGGGGACAATCTTAAACATTCAAATACTCACTGTTTGAAAAATAAAGCCACAAGACGTAAACAGCATGTGTGTTAAAATGATTTGTGTGATGAAATCAGTTATTTGCATTTTCTGTGTAAAGATGGTCAGATGGAATTTTGGTGCCACCCCAAACAGATCGCTGTCCCTGCCCGGCCCCCCCGTTAAAAATTCCTGGCACCGCCCCTGATGATGACGTAATGCCATAAACACCAAAAACCTAAAACGACCACACCAAAAAATAATTTAAAACCATTATAGCCCAAATAAAGCACAGATGAATTAATTTAAGTGCTTTTATAAAATTATATGCGTCACATTTCTGCCTTTAAACCCTCCAAAAATTGCCCCCATTTACTTCCATTGTAAGTGCCTGTAACCTCCATTTTTACTGGAGAGGAGGAGAGACGAGTGCTACACTTGAATGGTTTCCCGCCATTGTTCTGAAATCGCATGATGTTTATTTGTCTTCGCAGTGTGAAAAGTGGACAAATCAGAAACTTGGAATCTGCCAAAGTGTCCATGGTGGGACAAGTGAGACGGTAACATCTGGTTAAAGATGGCTTAAGTTCTTACCTCAAAATTAGTTTCAGCACATTGAATAAGCATCTGTCTCTCTCTAAAACACACACACACACACACACACACACACACACACACACACACACAGATGTGATGTAGAGGAAGGGGACACAGCCGAGCAGGTCAGTGCAGTCACTGAGAGCGTCTCAGAGGGTCACGAGGAGATTTATGATCTGAACTATGCCACCAATAAATCTGAGAGCAGCACATCAGCAGAGGTGAGTCCCGCTGAGATTAAAGTAACAACTCGACACACACACAGATGGACACACAAATAAAGAATAACTTATGCTACATTTGGGGACTTGGGAATTTGGTAAACACTACCAGTAAATAGATATTCAAAGCTAAATGTAATAATAGTAAAATTACATTTATATAGTGCGTTTATCAAAACTGTTTACTGAGTACAAAAGTACTTACTACTCTAAAATTGTAATCAGATTACTGACTTTGTGGATTACATAATCGGAAAAGTAATCACATTACTAATTACTTTTAAGCTACATTTCTAAAACGCTTTTGTTTTTCCGCTGGACGACTTAAAAATAATGTCTTTATTTACTACTTGTTCGTTTACTTGTCAGGGCACATCCTTCAGCGGACACAAAACGCAAAGTGATGTACACATTAACATATTTCACGTATTAAATGTATTCTACATATATAATATAATTTTAGGACTTTGTGTTACAGTAAGAAAACCCTGAACTGATAGAAAAGTCACCGTAATCTACATGCATGTGTGTGTGTGGTTCTTGCAGCCTTCCGGTGTGTACAGTTGGAGAATTGATCTGTCTAAAGCAGAGAAATACTGGGACGGCTGGTTCAGGGGAATATCAAACCTCTTCCTCTCCTGCAACGTCTCGAAACTCCTACTGTTGGCAGGCAAGAGACACGACCAATCAGATCACACATTCAGAATGATCTGACCAATACAGCCTGATCTCATGAACGTTACGTGACCATGACAACATTTTTGCTAAATTGAATTACGTGCCTTATTACGCAGTTTCCTAGTGAAATGTCCAGCAGGGGGCGCCAAAAGTGAGTGAAATGGTGTCGTAATCAGATGAGGTTTTTAAGGTGAATATTAGCTGGAGGGTTTAATGAGTAAAAATACCTACATATCCTAAAACTTCCCCAATTCCCAATGTGCCTCAATCAGGGTGGCGGAAGACGAATCCCAGTTGCCGCCGCGTCTGAGACCGTCAACCCTTGCATCTTATCTCGAGGCTTGTTGTCGAGCGCGTTACCAGGGAGATATTGTGCGTGTGGATGTTGCCGGTCCTTCTCGCCCCCGCTCCGAACGGGACTCGAACCGACGTCTCCGGCGTGGGAGGCGGGTGCGCTAACGAGGAGGCTAAAGGCTACAGCCTCTAGCGTCAGTCGCTAGTGCACCACTTGAGGTCATGAGAGTGAGGTTTACACACTGCACAGCTATCTACCAGCTGGCTCCCGTTACACTCACCCCCCTAAACCTCACTCCCATCCGGGTCACGGCACCACTGTTGCCGGTCCTTCTCGCCCCCGCTCCAAACGGGACTCAAACCGACGACTCCGGCGTGGGAGGTGGGTGCACTAACGAGGAGGCTAAAGGCTACAGTGCACAGCTATCCACCACGGCATTCACGCTCAACTCGCCACGCGCCCCACCGAGAGCGAACCACATTATAGCGACCATGAGGAGGTTACCCCATGTGACTCTACCCTCCCTAGCAACCGGGCCAATTTGGTTGCTTAGGAGACCTGGCTGGAGTCACTCAGCACACCCTGGGATTCGAACTAGCGAACTCCAGGGGTGGTAGCCAGCGTCTTTACTCGCCTAACCTAAACCTAACCAATAGTGTCCAAATACAAAACACGTAACGAAAAGCACAGTTTCTAAACCACGTCATCTTGTGTCGCTTGTATGACACTTTTGTCTCACGTGTTCAGCTTGCGTGCTTGCCTGGTCTCGAACTACTCCATGGTAAGTCCAACACTTTTATCAGCTGAGCAACCGCACAATGAAATCACATTGGATATAAAGTGTGTGAATGTAGGCGAGTCTGTAATACAAGTGTTAAAATGAATTGTTTTTCAAATGATGCGTTACAGTAAAAGTTTTGATTTCACAACACAGCAGTGTGTGAATAACAGTGCGAAAAGCAAGTGTTTATCAAGTCATAGTCAGCTGCTGAACTCGTGATTTGTGTGAAAGTGAATAAAACGCTCAGCTGTTGTAGCACCTCAAGTGTTAATTTCACCAGGAAACTGATGAAATGTAGAATTGGGCACGTAAAACTCAATTAGCAAAGATGTGTTTTAGTAACGCTCATTATATGGGACTAGTTTGGACCAAGAAACAGTGACGCACGTCTAATTAGTCACTTTCATAATTCAGTCTGAATTCGTCCATATATCGATATCTGAAACAGCCCGGTTCAGATCTGATTGGATGAAGTATTTTTTTAGATTTATGTAAGAAGTTGCACCAGAGTTGAAAGTGAATTCTGTTCTGTGTTCAGGCATTGATCGCCTGGACCGAGACCTGACCATCGGACAAATGCAGGGTGAGTGTGTTCACTATACTTACACTGTGTTGAGCAAATATAGAGTGCTAGAAATGTTTTTACTTTTGCTATTTTCCAAAAATCCCCCTTATTGTTCTAATCATAAGGCAGCAAATGTAAGTGGCTAATAAGTTTGACACAGTGTTCTTCCACCAGGGGGCGCTACATTTTTGTCCGACTGTTGCTAATATTTGTACACGAAAGCAGGGTGGTACTAAGATGCGTTCTGTGGTTGGGCATTTTTTTCTTTCTAAATTTGGAACGCCCAATTCCCACTATTTAGTAGGTTCTCGTGGTGGCGCGGTTACTCATCTCAATCTGGGTGACGGAGGACGAGTCTCCGTAGCTACTTATCACGTGACTCATCGTGCATGACACCGCGGAGACTCGTAGCATGTGGAGGCTCATGCAACTCACCGCAATCCACACACAACGTACCATGTGTCCCGTTGTACTGGTAATCTGGCATACCGGGCTTTTTCCCGGTGGGGCGACGCACTTCTGGGCCGTTCAGGGGCGGAATGTCCATTGGGGCAACCGAGTGGGCCGAGGGTTGTTCGCTGTCCTTTTCTGCATATCGCGGCGCCATTTTGTGGTCCGTTCTGCATAATGTGGTGACTCATTGTTGCTTAACGCGGCCCATTCGGCACGTTTTGCAGTCGAACCACCGGCCCGCTCGTTTGCCCCGATGGGGATTTCGCCCCTGAACGGCCCAAAAGTGCGTCGGCCCACCGGGAAAATGCCCGGTATGCCATATTACCAGTCCAGCCCTGACCCCATGTGACTCTCCCCTTCCTAGCAACTGGACCAATTTGGTTGCTTAGGAGACCTGGCTGGAGTCACTACCTGATATCCAAATTGAAATCTGCCCAATCTCAATATAAAATGTAAAAAACAACAAAATAATAATAATATTAAAAAAATTACGTAGTAATCACGAATGTCTCAGCGCTGAGAAAAGTAACAAGTAAAGCAGCAGCGCACTGGACAATCGCTAACACCTAAATAATGAGAAACTTTAACAGTCAGTTAAAAAACACTTTAAAATTGTTGAACTAAAACTTAAACCCATCGCACCTGAACAACTTCCGGCCCACTGAGCTCAGCCCATTTCTATAAACTCCTGTTTCATGGAAATGTGCGTTCTTCCCGCTTTAATTTCTGCTTCTGGTGTATTTTGTGCGTCTGCAGGTAAATTCATGATGCAGGTGCTGCCACCATGTGGTCACGCAGTGCACGAGGACATCCCAGATAAAGTATGTCAAACATGGAGCTTTATAAAGAGTAATAATCCAGATGGATTTGGCATTCTGGACTGTTTGTGTGGATTTGTGTTTCAGGTGGCAGATGCTGTAGCAAGTTTCATGATCAGACACAAGTTTGCTGAAGCTCGCAGTGAAAATAAAAGGTGAGTGGAGAGATTTCACCCACCCGCTGTCTTCATGGAGGTTATAACAGTGCTTCTAAAATATAGACAAACGCAAGAATTCATAAGATATTTAAATGAGTATTTGACAAGTGTCGTACAGTGTGGCATTGACACTTCATTTCAAACTACTTACACTTTTCTAAAACTTGTATACATAATACACGCCAAAAAAATAAAAATAAATAAATAAATAAAATACAAAATAAAATTAAGATTTAAGCATTTCAATTTCATAACAAAATTCCATCAAATTGAGTAATCTTTAATAAAAAATAAAACAAAAATAAATTCTATTAAATTAATTATAATATATATATATATATATATATATATATATATATATATATGCTTTAATTGCCACTTTTTACAATTAGTTAATTGCACCAACTTTAATAATCTCGAAAAAACATTATATTAATTGTTATATTAAAAACAACAACAAAATAATAATAATATTTAAAAAAAATTACGTAGTAATCACAAACTATTTTTGATTGGTCCACCCTGTCTCAGCGCTGAGAAAAGTAACACGTAATCGTGTTTTAATTATTTATTTATATATATATATATATATATATATATATAATTAATTCCGTTTTATTAATTATTTAAACATTACACAATTCTGAATTTTGTTATGAAATTGAAAAGCATAAATATTAAAAATAAGACAATTTTATTTTTAATTTTACACATTTCAATTTCGTAACACAATTCCATCAAATTGACTTGTGTGTTGTTAAATAAAAATGAATAAAACTTAAAATATTTAGCTTTATTTTATAACAGATTACTCAGTTAAATATTATGGAATTTTGTTATGAAATTTACATGCGTAAATCTTAAAAACAGGATAAAATAATTTTTGACATTATAAAAAAGTTAATGGTTAATTTAAGTGGTTCATTAAGCATTGACTAATGTTAACATATAAGACGTTTGTACTAGTATATGCTGATATTAACATTAACCAGGATTAATAAGTGCTGTAATGGTGTTGTTCATTCATGTTAACTAATATATTTAAAGGAACAGTTCCCCAAAATATTACAATTCTCTCATCATTTACTCACCTTCATGCCATCCCAGATGTGTGTGACTTCCTTTCTTTAGGAGAACACAAATGAAGATTTATAAGAATATCTCAGCTCTGTAGGTCCTCACAATGCAAGTGAATGGTGACCAGAACACTGAAGGGTCCAATAAAGGCATCATAAATGTAATCTATATGACTCCAGTAGTTAAATTAATGTCTCCAGAAGTGATATGACAGGTGTGGGTGAGAAACACATCAATTTGTAAGTCCTTTTTTACTATAAATCTCCACTTTTACTTTCACATTCTTCTTCTGGTGTTGTTGATTCACATTCTATAGTAAAAAAAATAATGTAAATATCGATCTGTTTCTCACCCACACCTGTTATATCACTTCTGGAGTCATGGATTAAACCACTGGAGTTGTATGGATATACTTCTATGATGCCTTTGTGTGTTTAGTTGCTTTAAAGTTCTGGTCACCATTCACTTGCATTGTAAGGACCAACAGAGCTGAGATATTCTTCCAAAAATCTTAATTTGTGTTCAGCGGAAGACAGAAAGTCACACATCTGAGATGGCATGAGGGTGAGTAAATGAGCGAATTTTCATTTTTGTGTGGACTGTCCCTTTAACTGTTAACAAACACAACTTTATTGTCAAGTCTCACCACACTTACACTTTTCTTTCAAATCTCCCCGCAGTTCCTCGCATCCGTTCATGCAGTGAGGAGTCCAGGGACTGCGACGTTATGAATCAGTGTCATTCTGTATTTCTCTCATCTGCAACCGATCAACCCCAAACACAACAATCCACCCGTTCTGCCCTCATATGCGCCACCTCAGATCAAACTTTAAATGTCATATTTGCTTTAGCCTCAGATGAAGGAGAAATGGGCAGAAATCAAAACATCTCACAGTACAACACATCAACACACATGTTACTTTCTCCATCAATCTAGAAACATCAGGTTTAACTCTCTATTCCTTTTGAATGTCTGTAATATGTAAACGTTACATGGTGGTGTGGCATTACATCATTGTGACATCACAAGCAACACATGCTGTAAAACACTGTCAATGAGAAGGAAGTTCACAGCAGAAAATGAACATTAAAATTTATTAATATTCAAAGCACAGTCCGACTAAAAACACGTGCAAAATATTGACCATGAAAGGGCAGAAGCCATGGGGGCAAATCTGTGCTGTATGCATGTGTGTGTGTGTATATATGAGAAGGGTGTGTTTAAGATCATTTAACATGGTGTGTGTGTTTCATTCAAAGACAAGTGTTTATTGGTGTAGTGTCCAAGGGGGTGAACTTGTGTGCATTTACATGTGAGTGAATATACAAACTCGTGACTGAAATCAGAATCTCAATATCAAATGAAATTCAGTCTCTAAATACATAAAGTGCATGAGGGGAAAACCTGGCAATTAAGCAGAAAAAAACCCGGGTCTCATATATAGACAAAATAATTTACAATATACAGTCAAACCAAACGAGGAAGAACAGGTTACAGGTTTAAAGCAACAGTTCACCAAAAAAAATGAAACATCCGTCACTATTTACTCACCCTCGTGTCACTATAAATCTCATGTATATCTTGGTTTCTTCCGTAGAACACAAAAGGAGAGTTTTTGTAGAATGTTCACACAGCTCTTTTCCATACAATGACCGTTCATGGTGACAAAGTCTGTCAGGCTCCAAAAAGGACAAAAAACACCATTAAAAAGCCATGAAAGTGGTACAAATGACTCATTCACACATTCCAAGACTTCTGAAGTCATTCGATAGTTTTCTGTGAGGAAAGACTGAAAATTAAAGGGATAGTTCACCCAAAAAAACACCCAAAAAGTGGTGATTTACTCATCCTCATGCCATGCCAGATGTAGACTTTACTTTCTTCTGCAGGACACAAATGAAGATTTTTAGAAAGAATATCTCAGCTCTGTTGGTCCTTACAATGCAAGTGAATGGTGACCAGAACTTTGAAGGTCCAAACATCATGAAAAAAAGGAGACTGCTGATGTCAAGATTTACAGTGGGATAAAAAAAAAGGAATATGTTGGTCTGTTCTCACCCAAAATCAATTTGATCACTTCTGAAGACATGGATTAAACCTTAAAATGAACCTTTATGCTGCCTTTATGTGCTTCAAAGTTCTGGTCACCATTCACTTGCATTGTAAGGACCAACCGGGGTGAAATATTCTTCTAAAAATCTTAATTTGTGTTCTGCAGAAGACAGAAAGTCATACACATCCGGGATAGCATGAGAGTGAGTAAATCATGAGGTAATTAAACATTTTCAGTGAAATTTCCCTTTAAGTCGTTATTCACTGAAAATCTTCACCTCTGCCAAAGTGCTATAATCACATTCTCCATTCCACATACTTTCACTGGTGCATCGAGTTTGCTTAGACATGCACAAGAACTGATAACGTCTGCCATCAAAGTCGTTAAACTTGGTACGGCATGGCATTTTTTTTTAATCGGAAGATTATCAGTGAATAACAGCAACTATCGTATGGCGACTTGGAGTCATATGGAACACTTATGACTTTTTGTCCTTTTAGGAGCTTGACAGAACTGTTGTCGTATGGAAAAGAACTGTGTGGTGATTTTTCGAAAATTCTGCTTTCGTGCTCTAAAGAACATATAACAGCCCTATGGGTTTGGACCGACATGATGTTGAGTAAATAATGACGTAACTTTCATTTTTGGTTGCACTATCCCTTTAAAATGGAGTCCACTAAAATCCAAACACAGGTGAAGCGGGCATGTGGCATGCACAGCAAACATCACATGTCCCAGTCCACAGAATCCAAAGAGCACTTCCTAGAAAGTTCCACGGTTTTCTTTCCTCCCAAATCAACAATGTCTGAAATCACATGCTCTTGTCTGGTGTCTTTGGTGAGGGTCAAATCCTAAACCCGGACGTCCTCCCTCCAAGAAGGCATCTAAATACTGACACTTTTAATACTGCAGGACTTGAGCACATCAAATGCATCTCTATAGAAAAATAAACCACCTTTTTTTCAGATTCAAAATAGTCTTTAATGCGCTCTGTTCTCTGCACTGGGATCAAAGACGACGGTAAAACTGCAACAGTAGGAAAGACTCGAGAGTGACGGTGTGATTGTCAAGCAGAGCAGAACGGATTGTCTGCCGATACCGAACAAGTGCTTTACACTCTAGTGGCTCTAAATTGGCCATTCATTTAAGGGAACAGAATTCCCAGAGCAATAGAAAGAAAGAAAAGACGAAATAATGTTTTCAGGGGCAATGAGTTATATATTGAGTTACTGGCCAAAATTCCACTGAGATTAAAGCCCGTCGCCACCTGCACCGGTTGACACGGGCAACCCAAACTACAGATCCATAGCACAAGTGGGTGTGGCTGGTTCAGCACTTGTTCTCTTCAGAGGGCGTGTCAATGTCCGAATGCCCCGCCCCTGTAGCAAGAGATCCCTCTGAACTGCCACAGGCTATCGGCTGTAGCTCACCTGCAGAAGATGAAAAACATTAATCAGTACGGCTGCATCCCAATTCACATGCTATACATACTAAATAGTATGCAAGATAATAATTAGTGTGTCCCAAATTGAGCAAGTTGAAAATAGTATGCCAAGGGTTCTCAGACAGTTGTATACGATTTTCGGTATTTTCGGAGTGCATTTCCATGGATGTAATTTGGGCTTATTTTACAAATATTAAAATGAAATATTTCTTTATTGACTGCTTTTAATTGTATGCCAACATAGTTTTAAATATATGAAATATATGTAACTATCGGCACCGATATATCGGTTTTACAGATATATACACCGATATATCGATTTTACAGGTATATACCGGTTTTACAGATATATACACCGATATATCGATTTTACAGGTATATACCGGTTTTACAGATATATACCGATATATCGGTTTTACAGGTATATACCGATATATACCGATATAACAGTTTTGCAGATATATACCGATATAACAGTTTTGCCGATATATACCGATATAACGGTTTTGCAGATATATACCGATATAACGGTTTTGCAGATATATACCGATATAACGGTTTTGCAGATATATACCGATATATACCGATATAACGGTTTTGCAGATATATACCGATATAACGGTTTTGCAGATATATACCGATATAACGGTTTTGCAAATATATACCGATATAATGGTTTTGCAGATATATACCGATATAATGGTTTTGCAGATATATACCGATATAATGGTTTTGCAGATATATACCGATATAACGGTTTTGCAGATATATACCGATATATACCGTTATAACGGTTTTGCAGATATATACCGATATAACGGTTTTGCAGATATATACCGATATATACTGATATAACGGTTTTGCAGATATTTATATACCGATATAACGGTTTTGCAGATATATACCGATATAACGGTTTTACAGATATATAACGATATACACCGATATAACGGTTTTACAGATATATACACCGATATAACGGTTTTGCAGATATATACACCGATATAACGGTTTTGCAGATATATACACCGATATAACGGTTTTGCAGATATATACACCGATATAACGGTTTTGCAGATATATACACCGATATAACGGTTTTGCAGATATATACACCGATATAACGGTTTTACAGATATATACACCGATATAACGGTTTTACAGATATATACACCGATATAACGGTTTTACAGATATATACACCGATATAACGGTTTTGCAGATACATACCGATATAACGGTTTTGCAGATATATACCGATATAACGGTTTTGCAGATATATACCCCGATATAACGGTTTTGCAGATATATACCCCGATATAACGGTTTTGCAGATATATACCCCGATATAACGGTTTTGCAGATATATACACCGATATAACGGTTTTACAGATATATACACCGATATAACGGTTTTACAGATATATACACCGATATAACGGTTTTGCAGATATATACACCGATATAACGGTTTTGCAGATATATACACCGATATAACGGTTTTACAGATATATATACCGATATAACGGTTTTGCAGATATATACCCCGATATAACGGTTTTGCAGATACATACCGATATAACGGTTTTGCAGATATATACCCCGATATAACGGTTTTGCAGATATATACCCCGATATAACGGTTTTGCAGATATATACCCCGATATAACGGTTTTACAGATATATAACGGTTTTACAGATATATCGGTGCCGATAGTTGCTTTTTGGAACTATTGCTATTGGCAAAAATATATGCCGATAGATTTTTCGTCATTTCAAAATTAGAGTCCCCGGTGTGTATTTAGGGCTTGTTTATACTTAAAAGTCCCATGTTATGCACCAAATATTTTTTCTGGTTAAACAATAAACTGCATCTGGATTTTATTCCTTTAGGACTGTTTGTCTGTGCCCATCATAGTAAGTAAAGAATACTATATTGTTTTACATTCTATCAACCAATTTTTAAAAACTATCGTCCGATTAATCGGTTATCGGCCTTTCCCACCAACTTAGTCATCGGTATCAGCAAAATCCACTTTCGGTCGACCTCAAATATGAACCGAAAAGTTCAAGTAAACATTAAACAGTTTTCTCAACTTATGTAATCGGACATATTTCTGAGTAAAACGATTTTATTAAGGGATTCAATTCTACACCAAATCGTCAAAACACGAAAATGACCACGCGCACATATACCAACCAACAGCTAAACGCACTTTACAATTACACATCACAAATAACAAACACTCACTTTGTTCAGTTGGCATGGTGTCCTGGGACAGCGGCTCTGAGTACAGGAGGACCTGAGGTAGACCCACCATTCTGACACCAGGGTCCCGCCCCCCGCCGACATCCCCGGGCATGACATCATTGCTCATCACCATGGCGTTGAGAGCCACACCCCCCACAGCCAGCTCGTATTCCAGAGGAAGTTCATTCAAACACTCTGCACTCGACTGCACAGCATAGAGTTAAACACACTTGAATAGACCTCCACTCATAGAGCAGAGCTTAAGGACTAGAGTTCAAATCGGCTCAATGTAACTAATGTTTTATCCGCATTAGAGACCAATCAAAACAAGTCAATTATTAAACTGAGCTTCATGTAAAAAGCTAAGTCTAAGCAGGACTAAAGCATACGTGACACACCAGACCTCTGATAAGTGAGAGAGAGACACCAACCGTAAGGCCTAGAGCTTTGAGGATGTTCATTTTGCACATGGGACACGTACGATGGTCTACCAACCATGGGTCAACACAGCATTTATGAAAGAGATGCCTAAGAGAGATAAGGAAATATATCAGAGAGAGAAAAGAAATACATCAACCACACTTTCCTAAAATGAAGCAATTCCAGTTTGAAGTACCAGCTGTTTTCAGCAGGGGGCAGTAAGCGTAACTCCAGCTGTATTGGCAACGCACAGCTGTACAGAGAACAATGTGACGTACTTCTGAGTGAAACAGGACATTTAATGAAAGAAAGGTGGGGCAGGACTTGATTGGAAGGTGAAAAGCATCCCTATATAAAAGGGCTTGGGGGTGTAAGCTCAAAAGGACGGTGGTTTCGGATGCGGAACAAGTATTGTTCATATAAGTATATTTCACATAAGTATATTTCAATAAAAGATTGAAGACATTTTTGTCTATTGTAATAACATACACCAGGAACGTGTATGAAGTAAATGGGCTCAATTTTGACATTAGTGTAACTAGACATAATTAAATGCAGGTACTTTAAATGTACGTTCAATACATTAACACATATGTAGATAATAAGTACATTTAAATGCTTAAGAACTTATTAAAGACACATATTATAGGGGACTGGGTAGCTCAGCGAGTATGGACGCTGACTACCACGCCTGGAGTCGCGAGTTTGAATCCAGGGTGTGCTGAGTGACACCGGCCAGGTCCCAAATGCAACCAAATTGGCCCAGTTGCTAGGGAGGGTAGAGTCACATGGGGTAACCTCTTCATGCTCGCTATAATGTGGGGCGTGTGGGGAGTTGTGCGTGGATGCTGCGGAGAATAGCGTGAAGTGTGATAAGATGCACCAACCCGCATCTTAGAATCGCATTGAGATGATATTCTTCTCATCACAATTGTACAGAGTGGTTATCCGAGTTACCGTAGACTTTGTCAGTTCAAACCAGTCTGGGCATTCTCTGTTGACCTCTCACCAACACTCACGGTATTTAAATCCACTGAACTGCCGCTCACTGGATGGTTTTGGCACCAATCAATCCCAGGAGATCAGCATTTTACCATGGTATTGACGACCCATGCTTGATTTTACCTGAGGTAACCATGGTCTTGTAAATAAAGCTCAGACATGACTTGGACCTCAGGGATTTGTGAACGTCTGATATATATATATATATATATATATATATGTACACAGTACTTAATGTTGCATAGTGAGGATGTCTTCAAAAATAATGACATAAATAGTTTTCATTTAATCACTTAATGTCATACAAAGTCCAATAAACATAAAAAGCTAAATCAATATTCGGTGTGACCACCTGTGCCTTTAAAGCAGCCCCAATTCTCCTAGATACCCCTGGACACAGTTTGTCTTGGTTGTTGTCTGATGGGATGTTTCAGGCTTCTTGGAGAATTCGTCACAGTTCTTTTATTTAGTCTCAATTGCTTCTGTCTCTTTATGTAATCTCAGACTGTCCCAATGTTCACTGGGGGTCTGTGGGGGGACATGACGTCTGTTGCAGGGCTTCCTGTTCTTCTATTCTAATCTTTTCTATTTGCAAAATTAATGTTTGTGAGTCTAACATTTATATTTCCTGTTGACACACTGAAGCTGATGATATAAATAACCATCTTAAGACAAACGCTTTTGTGAAACATCTTATGTCAACACAAGACTTTTGCACAGTAATGTATATACACACACAGTTGAAGTCAAAAGTTTACATACACCTTCGCCAAACACATTTAAACTCAGTTTTTCACAATTCCTGATAATCGTAGAAAACATTCCCTGTCTTAGGTCAGTTAGGATCACAACTTTGTTTTAATAAAGTGAAATGTCAGAATAATAGTAGAGAGATTTATTTATTTCAGCTTTTATTTCTTTCATCACATTCCCAGTGGGTCAGAAGTTTACACACACTTTGTTAGTATTTGGCAGCATTGCCTTTAAATTGTTTAACTTGGGTCAAACTTTTTGGGTTTCCTTCCACAAGCTTCTCACAATAAGTTGCTGGAATGCAATCGAGCTTTAACTTCCTGACTGATGTCTTGAGATGTTGCTTCAATATATCCACATAAGTGTCCTTCCTCATGATGTCATCTATTTTGTGAAGTGCACCAGTCCCTCCTGCAGCAAAGCACCCCCACAACATGATGCTGCCACCCCCATGCTTCATGGTTGGGATGGTGTTCTTCGGCTTGCAAGCCTCACACTTTTTCCTCCAAACATAACGATGGTCATTATGGCCAAACAGTTACATTTTTGTTCATCAGACCAGACATTTCTCCAATAAATAAGATCTTTGTCCCCATGTGCACCCCAACTGTAGTCTGGCTTTTTTATGGTGGTTTTGGAGCAGTGGCTCTTTCCTTGCTGAGCAGCTTTTCAGGTTATATTGTTATAGGACTTGTTTTACTGTGGATCTAGATACTCGTCTACCTGTTTCCTCCAGCATCTTCACAAGGTCCTTTGCTGTTGTTCTGGGATTGATTTGCACTTTTTGCACCAAACTACGTTCATCTCTAGGAGACAGAATGCGTTTCCTTCCTGATCGGTATGATGCTGTGTGGTCCCATGATGTTTATACTTGCGTACTATTGTTTGTGCATATGAATGTGGTACCTTCAGGCGTCTGGAAATTGCTCCCAAGGATAAACCGGACTTTGTTTTCCCCCCAGAGGTCTTGGCTGATTTCTTTTGATTTTTCCATGATGTCAAAAGAGGCACTGAGTTTGAAGGTAACTACATTCACAGGTACACCTCCAAATGACTCAAACTAGCCTATCATAAACTAATTGGCTATTGCCAAAAGACTTGACAGAAATTTCTGGAATTTTCCAAGCTGCTTAAAGGCACAGTTAACTTAGTGTATGTAAACTTCTGACCCACTGGAATTGTGTTATAGTCAATTAAAAGTGAAACAATCCGTCAGTTAACTATTGTTGGAATAATTACTCATGTCATGCACAAAGTAGGTGTCCTAAACGACTTGCCAAAACTATAGTTTGCTAATATTAAATCTGTGGAGTGGTTAAAATGTAGTTAATGACTTCAACATAAGTGTATGTAAACTTCTGATTTCAACTGTATATACACACACAGTATATACACAAAAACCCTTCATCTGAAGTATATATAGGCCATAAAAGCTTAATTTGGTTAATACTTAAAAACAGAGCTCCATCATGTCAAAATAAGAGTCCCTGGCGTGTTTTGAGCTTGTTTATAGTAAAAACATTTATTCATTTTGGACCCTTTTCTATGCGCCTTATCCACCACCTTAGTTATCGGTCTCGGCAAAATGCACTATAAATCAACATCTAACACTGGTGTGTGTTTACCTGCAGGGTAAGATTCTCACTACGTCATTTTGTTTATAGCCCTCGATACACACGGCACAGTTATCAAAATCACTTTCCGTTTCCTGAAGAAAAAAAAAAAAAAGTAAAAACACAATGTTATAAAGAAAATATACAATTCAGTACCAGTAGAAACCACTAAGCTTGCATTTAAAAACAATAATATTGGATGTTTATTATTATTTATTATTATTATTAAAGGGCAAATCATGGCAAAAACAAACCAGCCAATTATAACATTTCTATATTGAAGACTTAAAGGTACAGTACCAAAACTGTGCGGGTTAGAGAGGGTAGAACAGAGTCAAGAAAAACTCAATTATGACAGTTTTGGTGCAAGAAAACATCTATGTTATGACACCTTTAAGCAATATTTGATGCTTAAACGTAAGAAGCGATATACTGTTGTTTACCTGATCGCCTTTTCTGATGGTTCGCACTTGTAACTGGCTGATGGCTTTTTTGGCTGCATCCCCCAATCTCCTCTGACCAATCAGAGAACAGAACATTTTTAACAAAAACATACAGGACAACTGAAGGACTCATACTTCACTATCACAAACGACAACAAACAGCCAACACACAATATTAAAGCAAGAGCGTGTAAACTTTTAAACAGTTAATTTCATATTCTGCTTTGTGGAAAACCAATAAATCTCTTAAGCTGCGTTCACACTGCCCGCTACATTGTCGCTGCATGTCACCAGTGGCTGGCGGTTGGGTCGCTAGTGGTGTATGGAGAGTCTAAGCAGCACTGTTTCTTTACAATTAATATTATTATTAAAATATTAGGATCACATGAGCTACCATCTTCTCTCGTATTAGCTGTCCGCCCTGAAACTTGCTCTTCATTTGAATAAAGTAAAAAAAAATTCAACTTTGTCATGTCGCTGGACACGCCCACAGCTGGTCGCAAACGGTCGCCGCCGCTCGTGTTGCCGGAAGTCTCCAGCTCTCATTGAATATTAATGAGATGAGGTCGCTTTGTCTCGCTGGCAAAGTGAACGCAGCTTTATGCAGCGTCTGCAGGGCAACACTAAATAAAAACACTCTTGGTACCTCATCTATTATAATTAAAGACTGTGTGCAGTAATGAATGACTCCGTTGCCTTTAGGCTGAAGTTGTTTTCCTGTGATGAAAGTCTTCCGGCCTCGATCCACCACAAACACCAGAAACAAGCAATAACGTTGACACACAAGGTCATTTCCTATCTGGTTCTTACACAATGTTCTGACCAAATTGTGTCAAATGCATTAAAGGCCTAGTTCAACACTTAAATGTCATTTATTTTCCTTTACAAAATAAAACTCTAAAAGTGCATCTCAATGACAATGATTACATGTAATTATGAGGAAAAAAAATTATCATTTTTGAGCCATTACATGATTATCGACATATCCTATATATTGAACAGTCAATAGGCTGAAAAGTATCGAGGAATCGTTTGTGTTGCCATATTGTCCAGCCATACGCAGATTTTATGCTTTGTTCGTGGTGCTTGCTTATCATTTCCACATTTACCTTTTTTGCATGGAAATGAGCAACCTGGGCATTCAGCAAAACAACTTTGTCCTTGTAAGGAATGATTGAAATGACGATAAACGATAACAGCGTTTCCTCATATCTTGGCGAACGATTCCTTTCAATTCTGTGTGTTTGCGTACCTGGTTGCGGTCCCTGGCGTTGGCGTATCTGAACCGCTGGATGTAGTAAAATACAAGCCAGGCCAGTGAGATGATCATGAGGATGATGAAGGAGATGGAGACGAAGACCACGGAGGTGCGGCTGACGTATTTCTGGAGGTTCCGTGTTCCTATGGTGATGTGCATGTGAATGGTGATGTTCCGCTCCAGGAGAAGAACCAACTCACGACCCTTCGGTTCAGGAATCATGATGGCGACCACATCACCAGTGTCTGAAAGAGATCAACTGTTCAACCAATTTCTGTCTTTGTATGTTTACATATTGTTTTGTTCTTTCAAAAGAAGGAAATGGTGTGGGGGGAGTGGTGGTGGCGTAGTGGGCTAAAGCACAAAACTGGTAATCAGAAGGTTGCTGGTTCAATCCCCACAGCCACCACCATTGTGTCCTTGAGTAAGGCACTTAACTCCAGGTTGCTCCGGGGGGATTGTCCCTGTAATAAGGGCTCTGTAAGTCGCTTTGGATAAAAGCGTCTGCCAAATGCATAAATGTAAATGTAAGGAAATAAATACAGGAAATAGTCAAATTTCAGCACTTTTAAAATCTGAGATTAATTGCGATTAACTATGAAAAATCACGAGGTTAAACATGATTAAAAATGTTAATCTACTGACACTAATATATACAGCTCTGGAAAAAAATATTAAGAAACCACTGCAAAAATGATCAGTGTCTCTGGATTTACTATTTATAGGTATGTGTTTGAGTAAAATGAACATTTAAGTTTTATTCTATAACGTACTGACGACAATTCTCCCAATTTCCAAATACAATTTTTGTCATTTAGAGCATTTATTTGCAGAAAACGACAACTGGTCAAAATAACAAAAAAAATAAGCATTTTCAGACCTCAAATAATGTAAAGAAAACATGTTCATATACATAAAAAAACACAATACTCATGAGTTTTAACTTAGGAAGAGTTCACAAATAAATATTTGGTGGAATGACTCTGATTTTCAATCACAAGTGCGACTTGGCATGCTCTCTACCAGTCTTTCGCATTGCTGTTGGGTGACATTTATGCCACTCCTGGCACAAAAATTCAAGCATCTCGGCTTTGTTTAATGGCTTGTGGCCATCCATCTTCCTCTTGATCACATTTCAGAGGTTTTCAATGGGGTTCAGGTCTGGAGATTGGGCTGGGCATGACAGGGTCTTGATCCGGTGCTCCTCCATCCACACCTTGATTGACCTGACTGTGTGGCATGAAGCATTATCCTGCTGGAAAACCCAATTCTCAGAGTTGGGGAACATTGTCAGAGCAGAAGGAAGCAAGTTTTCATCCAGGATAACCTTGTACGTGGCTTGATTCATGCATCCTTTACAAAGACGAATCTCCCCGGTTCCAGCCTTACTGAAGCACCCCAAGATTATCACCGGTCCTCCACCAAATTTCACAGTGGGTGTGAGACACTGTGTCTTGTAGGCCTCTCCAGGTCTCCGTCTAACCATTAGACCATCAAGTGTTGGGTAAGCTGAAAATTGGACTAATCAGAGAAGATGGCGGCGGCTGTGGCTCAGGTGGTAGAGCGGGTCGGCCACCAATCGCAGGTTTGGCGGTTTGATTCCCGGCCCACATGTCTCCACATGCCGAAATGTCCTTGGGCAAGACACTGAAACCCAAGTTGCTCCCAATGGCAGTCTAGTGCCTTGCATGGCAGCTCTGCCATCATTGGTGTGTGTGAAAGGGAGAATGAGACACACACTGTAAAGCGCTTTGAATAGTTCTAAGGTTAAAAAGGCGCTATATAAGTGCAGACCATTTACCATGACTTTACTCTACGCTCAAATCCTTATAGTCTTTTGCGAACCTCAGCCTGTCCCTTCTTTGCTTCTCATTGATGAAGGGCTTCTTTCTAGCTTTGCATGACTTCAGCCCTGCCCCCAGGAGCCTATTTCGAACCGTCCTCGCCGTGCACTTCAACCCAGCTGCCATTTGCCATTCTTTTTGTAGGTCACTTGATGTCATCCTATCCATCCGTACATCAAGGTTGTATATGTCAAAAGTTGTTGTTACACTTCAGAGAAGATTCTTTCTGTTTGTTATTTTGGCCTTGCCCCCTCCTGAAGCCTTTGACACTTCCAATCACTGTTTTTTTAATAAAAGTGTTATTAGATTTTTTTAAATAAGTTGGCTGTTGATTTGAGAGCTGGGACGGGAGAAGGGAACCCTAACCTTTTTGGTTCTCCTCCCCAACCCTAGACTGGGGCAGTTCGAAACAAGACTAAAAATTAGAAGAGAAACTTTACAACTCATACTCATTCATACAAAGACACCAAGCATGAGCGAGAGAATGAAAATTAAAGAGAGAGATGCAGAGAAAGATGCGTTCCTACATCAAAAGAAAGGAACTGAGATAGTTGGGTACAACAAAGAGAGGAACTCAACAAGCAACATTTTTGCAACTCTTTGCAGTGTGATAGAAATAGATTGAGTCATCAGATAAAGGCATTACAGCGATGTTTCCTCTGTGAAATGTGTTGAATGAACAGAACGCTGATGTGACCGTTCTAGTCGAGCATGAACATCAAAATCTTCTACAATGTCATTCATGAATTCCAGATGTGACAAGATGGAAATTCTGGACTCAACCCGATTAACCACACCTCTGGCCCTCATAAAACCATCAGACACACACTTTCCTGGAGCATGCAACTTTTCAGGGCTTGAAACACTCATGTCTTGGTGACATTTCAGTGCCCATGCTACCTACCCCATATTACTATAATGAATAACCATAGTAATGACAATAAACATTGTGTACACACAAGAAACGTGTTGCACATTGTTTACATTAATACGAATACTTTCATTGTAAAATGAACCCTGTAATATAAAGGGTCTTTATATTGAATAATCCAACCTATAGCAGCTTCTGTTCGCATCAGACGTATCGGAGCAACTGCTTGTAAAATTCACTATAAATGAAACCCTAATTCTCCATTTACATTCGCTATTACACAAGACCACATGCACTCACCACAATGCAGAACCATATACACTGATCAGCCACAACATTAAAATCACCTGCCTAATATTGTGTAGGTTCCCTCTCGTGCTGCCAAAACAGTGCCAACCTGCATCCCAGAATAGCTTTCGGATGATATTCGCCTCACCGCAGAGTGGTTATCTGAGTTACTTTAGACTTCATTTGTTCAAACCAGTCTGGCCATTCTCCGTTGAGCTCTCTCATCAACAAGACATTTCAGTCCACTGAACTGACGCTCACTGGATGTATTTTTGTTTTTGGCACCATTTGGAGTAAATTCTATAAATCCCAGAAATACTCAAACCAGCCCATCTGGCACCAACAAACATGCCACAGTCCAAATCACTGAGATCACACTTTTTCCCCATTCTGATGGTTGATGTGAACATTAACTGAAGCTCCTGACCCGTATCATCTCAGAATCTTTTGGTGGTACGAGGGGGACTTACACAATATTAGGCAGGTGGTTTTAATGTTGTGACTGATCGGCGTATATTCCATTCACTCATAACTAGATGTGCATCAATGCATTCACCATCACTCCTAACTAGATGTGCATTCACCATCACTCCTAACTAGATGTGCATTCACCATCACTCCTAACTAGATGTGCATTCACCATCACTCCTAACTAGATGTGCATTCACCATCACTCCTAACTAGATGTGCATCAGTGCATTCACCATCACTCCTAACTAGATGTGCATCAGTGCATTCACCATCACTCCTAACTAGATGTGCATCAGTGCACTCACCATCACTCCTAACTAGATGTGCATCAGTGCATTCACCATCACTCCTAACTAGATGTGCATCAGTGCATTCACCATCACTCCTAACTAGATGTGCATTCACCATCACTCCTAACTAGATGTGCATTCACCATCACTCCTAACTAGATGTGCATTCACCATCACTCCTAACTAGATGTGCATCAGTGCATTCACCATCACTCCTAACTAGATGTGCATCAGTGCATTCACCATCACTCCTAACTAGATGTGCATCAGTGCATTCACCATCACTCCTAACTAGATGTGCATCAGTGCATTCACCATCACTCCTAACTAGATGTGCATCAGTGCATTCACCATCACTCCTAACTAGATGTGCATCAGTGCATTCACCATCACTCCTAACTAGATGTGCATCAGTGCATTCACCATCACTCCTAACTAGATATGCATTAACAATCAGTCATATCTATCCATTAAAGCATTCACCATTATTTAGAACCAGATTTGTATAAACTGATTCACAATCAGTTATAACCAGATATGCATTTATAAATTACAATCACACATCATGCATATCTGGTTAATGCATTTAGCATCAATTATGCAGATATGCATTAATGCATTCACCATCACTCATAACTAAATATGCATTAATCGTCACTTATAACTTGATATGCATATTTCTTTCCATCACACATAACCACGCATGCATTTATGAATTAACAGTCTCACACAACACACACATGCATGTACCAATCACTGACGTGTATTCACCTGGATGCGGCATGGTAATGGTCTCATTAGGGTTGGGAGACCCCACGCTGAAGATGACCACGGCTGATGCGTTGTGTCCCACGGCATGTCTGATTTTTTCTTTAAATGTGCAGTTTCCCGTGCCGATGAGAGCGATCCACGCGCCGTGTCCGCGCGGCGTGAATCTGGTGTTGGGGTCACACGCATGTCTGTCCTGCGTTGCGGCGGGCATCACCAACACGCCTCTGGCCTCGCGTTTGAGCGAGTGCTCCCCGTAACGGCCGCACTCCGTTTTCTCCGTCCGGACTTTGGTCGTGTCCGGATCCACGTACGTTATGTTGACGAACGCCGTGTACCATTCCTCTTTCTCCGCCACCGTGAAGTCCAAACACAGCAGATGCACGAAACAGAAGGACAGCAGCCAGGTGGACAGAGCCAAACTACGACACGCCTGTATCACAGACGCCATCATATGATTATTATCGTTAGTAAAATAATGATTATCGCGAACGTGCGTCGCGCGCTCACTCCATAATCTCTCTTTGTACGTCTCGACCGCGTTACGCGTCTCAATATTCGATAATCATGATTGAATTACATACAACGACGCACTTAACGCCCCAGTGGTGTCTAATAAATCCACGAGCCTCTTGCTTGCATGAGAAATGCGTTGTTCGGGTGTAAATGCGAGAAGGAGAGGCGCGACAGCGGCATGTTGTCAAATGTTTACTGGCCTTCAGCTGAGAATTGAGAAGAGAAAAACCCGGAGCGCAGACTCGTCAAACAGCGGCCCCTAGCGGTGGAGTGATGAACTGCGCTAAGGGACTATCAACAAATTACAAGGTTTAATTCAAGAGTTCACAAGTGTTGCGTAGAAGCAACAGTTAGGAGATGAAAAATATATATTTTCTATTCTCACCCCTCTCCATTTCGCAGTATATATATATATATATATATATATATATATATATATATATATATGTATGTATGTATGTGTGTGTGTATATATGTCTAGAGATGCACCCAATCACTAAGGGACTATCAACAAATTCCAAACGTTGGGTTGAAGCATTGACACATTGTTGAAAAGAAACAGTTTCGAGATCAGGTATTATTTTAAAGTACTTCTCGACCTAAGTGATACTGATGGTAAGTATATCTGTAATAAATCTGAGAGATAGGTTGGTGCCATACCATTTAGAGATTTAAAAACAAACAACAAAATCTTAAAATCAATCCTATAATGGATTGGCAACCAATGTAAAGTAAACAAAATTGGAGTGATGTGGTCCCGCTTTCGAGAACCTGCCAACAATCTTGCTGCAGCATTTTGAACAATTTGCAATCGTGTCAACGTTGACTGACTAATCCCAAGTGCTGGACTGGTAATCTGGCATACCGGGCATTTTCCCGGTGGGCCGATGCACTTTTGGGCCATTGGGCAGAAACAAGTGGGCTGGTGGTTCGGCCGCGAAATGTGCTGAATGGGCCGCGAGAAGCAACAATGAGCCGCCGTGTTATACAAAACGGACCACAAAATGGCGCCGCGATATGCACTATCCCCCTCTCAACAATGTTAGTAGCCCAATCGTGATGACCCAAATGCGTGCATCACTTTCTCCAAATCATAAAATGACAAAAATGGCTTGACTTTTGCCAAAGTCCTTAATTGGAAAAAGCTTGATCAGACATTAATCTGTTTGTCAAATTTTAGGGAGTCATCAATAATTACCCCTAAGTTTTTTTACCATGCGTTTTCCATAAATGGATAAAGGGCCTAAATCAAAACAGGCGGACCCAGATACGTTAGGGGGTGCAAACACAATAATCTCTGTTTTGCATTCATTTAAATGCATGAAATTGTCAGCCAACCAAGTTTTTAAATCATTCAGACATGCTAGAAGAGGCCCTAACCTAATTATCCTCCTTTTTACTGGCATATATATTTGTGTGGAAGCATATATAACGAAAACAGGATGGGCCCTAAAACGGATCCTTGTGGAATCCCACATGTAAGTAGTGCTGATGATGATGTAAATGCTCCCATGGCAACTGAAAAACTTCTGTTTGTTAGGTAGGAATTAAACCAATTTAAAACCGCACATCACATCCCTACCAACCGCTCAAGCCGTGCAAAAATAATTCTGTGATCTATGGTGTCAAATGCCGCACTTTCTAGTATTAAACCAATTTAAAAAGTGTTAACACCAGTGGCAGCTGGTCCATAGGGGGCGCTGGCGGGAAGTGAAAAAGAAAAAAGTCGTCTTTTTTTAAAAACTTATTTTATGTATGTGTGTGTTTAAAATGCATAACATGTAATATATAAAATATAAATGATTATGTGGGGGAAAATTAGCTTCCTTTTCATCCATTCTCTTGTCAATATGTGTTAATACATTGTTTAAAACACATTGGCACCTCTATATTCTAATATGAACTTCAGTGTCTTTAATACAAACATTTGACATCAATATTTACACAGGAAGACAGCACACCCCAACACCAATGTGTGTTTTGTGGTTTTAAGAGGTTTAACTTTTGCTTCTGTTAAACTTTCATGTTTCCGAAACGATCCATGTCTCTGTTTTGGCCCAGTCCCCTGAGATGAGGTCTATGGGATGCAGATGGTCTATCTGGTATAAGCATGTTTGTACAGATAGCGAATGTGTGTGGTCTGAGAGAGTGTGTTTTAGGTGTTTCCCGCCTACGCTGTCTGCTAAAGATGAAAACTAAAGTGATGCTATGAGCACAAAATTCAACCGCAAAACCCAAAATGGAACACAAGGTTCCATTCTTTGGAGTGAAACAATTCTATAATTCCATACATGATATTTCATACATTTTTGTCAAATTAGCCCATAAATGCACGGGAATTTCACCAAACACTCTTACGTAATCGGGTGGATCTACAAAACGCCCAGAAAGTGTACATATTTCTAAATATTTTCAAGACAATTAGAGTAATAATAGAATAAAATGTACTTGTGTTTTGGAAAGATATTTTGGTGTTTTATTTTGCATACTTTATTTCCCGCATTTGTATCTCAAAGAGAAAATGCAACAAATCCAGACAAATGAGACATGAGACACAACTGGCTGCCAAAAACAAGTATTCAGTCTAAATAGATGCGCAGTATAATTTCAGTAAAGCGCCCAAATGACAATAACCAAATCATACTTTTCATATGTTAAACTTGCTATAGTTTACTTCCATGTTGTCACCATTGTGCCACAGGAAATCAACATGATGCAGTATTTATTTGCATGAATATAGTGCTCATTTCGCTTGTAATAAACAAGGAAATAGATACCCTGTGATACTAAACTGATATATAATTAAGTTTATAAATATAGATATCAAATAATCATAAAGATCTCATTTATGTGTGGATAAAAATGACACTGTTGCATATCTCGGGTCTCTACTTGCCCGTTTACACCTATACTTAAGCAATTATAAAAAAATACAAAAAACGTTCTGGTCCGACAGACTTTAGGTGGTTTCTTCAGCTTAAGAAGATTGTCTAAATGTAATATATTTCGTCAGACTGGAAAGTCCCTTCGGCTGTCTTTAGATGTCCTTTGTAACAGCAGTCTCATTTCAGTGGTGCGTTTCCAAACATCAGACACTTGTGCACTCATCAGAGGAAGATACAGATTTTTAAGACATTTACATGTCTTATATAGATGGAGGATACAGGACAGGCCTGAGGCCACGAGCATCGAAGGAAAGTACTGGTAGATACCTGTAACCCGTTCCTCCTGCAGACTGTACCTCACCTCTAAAAATGCTAAAACGCAATCGTAAATAGATTGTGGCCAAAATGTGTTTGTCAAGCTCTGTTTTATTATCAACTTTTTAAAGTAACATTTTTTTTACATCACATTATTCCACAATCTTCACAGCTATGTACAGTATACAATCTACATTTAGAGTAAATGAAATGAATTTAAAGTCAGAAGGATGAAATGGATCTGATTGATCCTGAGCAGACACAGGTATAGTTTGAATCTTGGTATCGAGGTCCTGACATCTCGGGTAACGTTTGGGAAAAACAGACTTTTACGCTTGTTCCTCGTCTAGATTGATTTCAGTAAACAGCTCGTCTGCTGTTCCTTTCCCTTTAAAACATAAAACACACACATCACAAATGGCAATTTTACAAACTTAGTCACAATATTGCACATGCATTGAGCGTGCGTGTCTCAGGCACTTCTAATAATTAATATATATATATATATATATATACCGTGCCTTGCAAATTTTACTTAGACCCCTGGCCAATTATCTCATGTAACTGAATTACAAATGGTGCACTGAAATGTCATTCTGTTTGATATTTTATTTTAAAACAATTAGTGTTAGGTGACATTGCTTTTATGTTGGGAAATATAAAAAGAACAAAAATTGCATAAGTATTCAACCCCTGTGCTGTGTGGTTCCTGCCAGGCTGCACCAATGAAAGAAATTGCCCTAATGAGGAAACAATCACTTTACCACATTTGAGGGATCATTGGTCAGGCTGTGAATCTGAAGACCATTTTAACATAAAAACTGCATAGATTAGGGAAAGGGTACAAAATAATATCCAAAATGTTTGGCTATCCCGGTGAGCACAGCTGGATCAATAATCAGGAAGTGGAAGCTGCACCACGCCACCCAGGCACTGCCAAGAATAGGCTGTCTCTCATAACTCAGCGCTCTAACGAAAAGGAGACCGGTGAGAGAGGCCACAGAGGGGCCAACGATCACTTTGAAGGAGCTTTAGAGTTCAGTGGCTTGGAGAGGAGTAATGGTGCACCAGTCAACCACATCTAGAGCACTGCGTAACGCTGGCCTGTATGGGAGGCTGGCAAGAAAGAAGCCGTTACTCAAAAAGTACCATCTGAAAGCACGACTTTGCCAGAACGCATGTGAGTGACCCCGCTGCCATGTTGGAGAAGCTTTTGTGGTCAGATGAGACCAAGATGGAGCTTTTTGGCCAAAAACTCAAAGGGTTATGTGTGACGCAAACCTAACACTTCCTATGCCTCAAGACGCACCATCCCTACAATGAAGTATCTCATCAGCAGGGACTGGCATCTAGTTAGAAATGAAGGAAGAATGGATGGAGCAAAATATAGGGAAATACTGAAAGAGAAGCTGCTTCAGTCTGCTAAAAAAACTGAAGCTTGGGACAACGCAAGGACAATGATCCCAAGCACAAGGCCAAAGCAACATTGGAGTGGCTCAAGAACAAAAAGATAAATGTCAGTGGCCCAGACAGTCCTGATCTCAATCCTATTGAGTATCTGTGGCACTTTTTGAAAGTTGCAGTCCACAAGCGTCACCCAACCAACCTGAACAACCTGGAGAAAATCTGCCCAGAAGAATGGGCCAAAATCACTTCGTCACAGTGTGCAAAGCTGGTACAGGTGTACCCCAAAACACATTTCAGTGCACCATTTGTAATTCGGTAATATGAGAGGATTGGTCAGGGGTCTGAATACTTTTGCAAGGCACTGTATATACATACTGTGTCATGGGGATGTGGTCATGTGTCTGCGAGAGACAGGTGTTAGGGATAATTGTGAACCAGGTGACGAGGGTCTCCAGGTCTCCCGCAGACCGACACATGACCACGCCCCCCATACCACATATATATATATATATATACACTACCTGTCAAAAGTTTTGTCGGCATTGTTAGTATATATATATATGTATATGTATATGGGAAAGTGAACATATAATAATGCTGTTGTTGTTTGAAATGTCAACTACCCAAATTCAGCCTGATCTCATGAAATATACGTGAACATGACAAAAAAAAAATGTAATTAAAATTGACGTGTTTGGCTGCAGTTTTCCAGTGAAATGTCCAGCTGGGGGCGCCAAAAGCAAATAAAAAAGTGTTATATTGACATGAGGTTTAAAGGTGGATTATATATACAGTATATATATATAAATACCTCCCTAATCTAAAACTTTTGCCTAAATCTAAACAAGTGTTTTAAAATGCAGAAGGGAAACGAAAAGCACATTTTCTGAAGCAACCACGTCTTTTCGTTTCCCTTTTAGGACTCTATCGTGTCATGTGTCAACTTGAGTTCAAGGCTGGACTTGAACCGCGGTCCTCCAGTCATCGCTGGAGCTACGTGTGAGGAGCTACACAATGAGTGTGTATATGTAGATGAGTCTGTAATACAAGCATTAAAATGTATAATTTTTCAAAAGATGTGTTTGAGTGAAAGTATGTTCATATCAGAGAGAAAAGTAAGTATTTATAAAGTTAAAATCAGCCTTTAAAGTCATGATTTGAGTGAAAGTAATCAAAACACATTTGCTGGAGCGCCTCTAATGTTCATTACGCCTGGCAGGGAATTTTACCTGGAGACACGTATAATAATTTTTGCAAAAATGTGTATATAGAGTCACGTTTTCACTATGAGACCAGGTTGCAAAGTTGCCCTGTTTTGGCTTGTACTGACCAGCAGTGGAAACATTATTGTTGTTTTCATTGTGTGGAGCATCACTGCCATCGACTGCTGTTGGACTGTTCAGATCCGACTCTATGCCGATCAGATCCAGATCCAGATTAAACTCGACTTTCTTCATGGGCGGGGTAAAGCTGAGGCTCGAGGAGGAACTGTTCTCATCTGGAACATTTTGTTGTTCTTTAAGATAATAGACAGAAATATCTCATTATCGTGGAAGATTTTAAAGTAGAGATCGACCAGTTTATCGGTTTTTGCCAGTTAATCTGCACCTATACTTGCTAATTTGTCTCTGTAGTCGCTGTGCGAAACTATGACTGCAGCCTCTGAATTAATTGGTTATCGGCTTTCCTCCAAACACCTTAGCTATCGGTATCAGCAAAATCCAATATCGGCCGACCTCTACATTAAAGTGAGCTCAAACAACTCATTCATTCCCCTTCTAGTGATAATATGACATTGGAAAATAGTAACCACAATCGGTATTTTCCTCCACTCTGTCTGAAGTCTACTGAGCTCATCACAATGCATTCGGATTGCTTCGAACCTTAAATGCAAAGGAGTTTTCCCAAACACTCTTACATATTCCGGCACTTACATCCATCAAAAATGGATCTACAAAATGCCCAGATTGTGTAAAAATGTCACAATATTTTCAGGACAATTAGAAAATGATAATACAAATTCATTTGAAATGTTTTGATGTTTTTATTTGTCATAAATCAAAGAGATAATGCAACGAATCAGGACAAATCAAGAACAGGATTCACGAGTCACGTGCCGCCACGCGTGGTTCGGACGTGTGAACGGCGAGCTCTGCGCTCTTTGCTAGTTTTAACACTATTAATGTCATAAACCGGTGAGATTCAATACGCTCTGTTCCATAACTGTTCTAGGAGGACAATATATGACAAAATCAAAATCCTCGGGAGTTGATTTGGTCAGAGAAAATGAGGGAAGTTCGCCAAGAAATGTTGAACATGTCAGCATGACCCTGACGTAGGTCGTTACTGACTTGGAGGCTCTTGCTGTAATATGGCGATCGATCAATGCCATGGAGACAAATTTCGCGAGATTTTGACGCAATCATTAAAGAAAGCTTCCACCAACCATGACAGGACCGGATCAGAGTGATTCTTAAAAGGACAAAGATCGAAGCGAATGTAAGTCCAGTTTCTCTGATCCAGCTAGACGCTAAAATATTGTCAAAAGCTTTGGCTAACCGATTAAGTAAAGTTATGACATCTCTTATACGTACAGATCAGGTGGGGGTTTTTCGGGGCCGTAGCTCTACTGATAACATTAGGCATCAACGTCATGTGGTCAGTGGCAAATGATCAGACTCGGGTCGCTGCCATCTCACTTGATGCCGAAAAGGCACTTGATATGATAAATGGGAGTATCTTGGAAATGAACAGGTTCGGGAATACTTTTATTGGATGGATTAAGTTACTTTATAGACACCCAGTAGTGGCGGTACAAACGAATGGATTAATTTCAGATTATTTTACTCTGGTGTGTTTATACTCACATGTGACCACAGGAATGTTTGTTGAGGGTCAGTGTTTGGTTGGAGATTGGGAGGGGAAATAGTTGGAGTTAAATTTTGATTCTGTGTAAATATATTTATATGTTTTGCTTTTCTTTGTTTAATGCATGAATCAATTGGCAATAGTCATATCATACTGTTCATGTGTTAAACTTGCTATAGTTTACTTCAATGTTGTTTATACATCAGCTAGCAGTGTCAAATGTAAGTCATGTCAATCAATGACTCATCAGTGCCACATTGAGTAAGAAATAGCATGTATAATATGTGTGTACATGCATATACTGATTATTAAAGATGTGTGGGCACAAGAGGTCCAGATGGTGGAATGAGGTCCCGGGTCGCTAAAGACCCAAGGTTTGTGTTTAAGAGTTAATCGTGAAGTGTAGATGTGATTCTGCCAAAAGGAGATAATAATGCTGCTGTTTGGAACAGCCTTTATGCCAAGAGTGCACCCCCTGGAAATATTGTCTTGGTAGGTAGCTCACTAACGTTTGTAGTTTGTAAAGTATTTACCATTTTCAGAAGCAGGTGGTCGTTCAGTTTTCTCTCCTGTGCACCCATTGGCCATCAGGTTGGCCTTATCCTCTGAGTTGTCTTCTTGTATGTAGTCCAGACACACAGGCAAATCTAAACAGACAAACATACAGAGAGATTAACAGAAACCCACAGGTTCATTTTTTATTATTGACCATAGAGACAGCAAAACGTCCTCAGTAAAAGTGTGTTGAACCTCATTGATACTCTGTTGTGTGACTGTAATGTGAGTACAATTGCTCAAATCCAGGGGTATTACGAAGATTCAGTGATGTTGAATTATTCTTGCCTTTGTCGGTATCCTCATAGCTTACGCCTTGTTGTTCCACGCTCCTGAGCGGAGTATCGTATTCATTGGGAGGGCAGCTGGCACGAGTCAGGTCAAACGAGTAACTCTACGATGAGAACGAGAGGTTAGATAGGTGTTGAATGGCATTGAACGATGTCACTGTCACCATTGTAATAGCTATTAAATTTCCTTATAGATGACAAACTAACAAACAATATGATCGGCAAGGAATAGTTCATTTTAGACAGTCATTTAAAGTGACCGTGAGCACGCTTATACACCGGGGGAATCCCAGAGTTTTACATAAGAGGCAAACCCCAAGTTTAAGGGATAGTTCACCAAAAATGTTAATTCTCTTATCGTATACTCATCCACATGCCATCCCAGATGTGTATGACTTTCTTTCTTAAGAAGAACACAAATAAAGATTTTGTGAAAAATATCTCAGCTCTGTAGGTCCACACAATGCAAGTGAATGGTGACCAGACATTTGTAGCTCCGAAAATCACATAAAGCAGTGATTCCCAAACCTGTTCTTGGAGGCCCACCAACACTACACATTTTGGATATCTGCTTAATCAAACACACCTGATTCAACTCGTTAGTGGAGACTCCAAGACCTGAATTGGGTGTGTTAGAAAAGGGAGATATACAAAATGTGCAGTGTTGGGGAGCCTCCAGGAACTGGGTCAGGAACCACTGGCATAAAGGATACATAAAAGTTATACATAAGCCTCCAGTGGTTAAATCCATGTCTTCATAAGCGTTTTAATAGGTGTGGCTGAGAAACAGAACACTAATTAAGTCAATTTTTACTCTAAATCTCCACTTTAACTTTCACTTTCCGATGTAAAAGTGAAAGTGGAAATTTAGAGGCAAAAAAAGGACTTAAATATTGATCTGTTTCTTACCCACACCTGTTTTATCACTTCTGAAGATATGGATTTAATCACTGGAGTCGTCTGGATTACTTCTATGATGCCTTTATATGCTTTTTGGAGCTACAAAAGTTTTATCACCATTCACTTGCCTTGTATGGTCCAACAGAGCTGAGATATTCTTCTAAAAACCTGATTAGGACACAGTGTTAGAAGGGAGAAGTGAGGAAGCAAAAGGGAATGGACATTTGAATCAAATATAATGTCTTACTCTTCCTTTCTTTCTCAGAAAATACAAGATGCCAAGAAGAAGAATGATGAGAATCACAATGAAGATCAAAACGATGACACCTGGGAAATAATATGGATATTTGTTGTTATGGTTTTCAATGTACAGAGAAAACTGGCATTATTTTGAAGCAGAAATGTTATTTTAATGTGAAAATACACCGTGTTTCAAGGTAAATGTAATAGTGTGAACATAGAAGAGTGAATGTGTTATCTTCTAAAAAGGTGATGCTATCTGTGTGTTGAGACTCAAGCTCACCTAGATATTTTCCAGTATTAGACCGATCTGCAAAAGAGGAGCAGACAAGTTACAGCAAACAAACACCCTATCAGATATAATGATGACAATACAGTACATTTAAAGTGATAGTTCATCCAAAAATGAAAATTCTGTCATATACATGTCATCAAAGAACCTGTCAAAAACTGCATGACTTTCTTTCTTCAGTGGAAAACAGAGGTTTAGCAGAATCTCTATGCTGCTCTTTTTCATATAATGAAAGTGAAAAGGGACTGTGGCCGTCAATCTCCAAAAAGGACAAAAAAAAGCACCTTAAAGCATAATAGTAGTCCATATGGCTCCCTTTCATTGTATGGAAAAGAGCAGCTTCATTTTGATATAAATAACTCTTTCCGTGTTAGACAGAATAAAGTAAGCCTGCAATTTTTAAAAGATTCACGTAGGGTGAGAAAATGAATTTTTGGGTCTACACAGCAGATTTAAATTTAAACACCCATTTAAAATAGAGACTGTCCCTCACATTCACCTATATGCACTTAAGTACGTCGGGGGAATCCCAGAGTTTTATGTAAGAGGGAAACCCCCAAGTTAAAGGGGTAATTCACCCAAAAATGAAAATTCTCTCATCATTTACTCACTCTCATGCCATCCCAGATGTGTATGACTTTTTTAGAAGAATATCTCAGCTCTGTAGGTCTGTACAAAGCAAGTGACTGGTGGCCAAAACTTTGAAGGTCCGAAAAGCACATAAAAGCAGCCTAAAATTAATCCATAAGACTCCAGTGGTTTAATCCATGTCTTCAGAAGCCATATGATAGATGTTGGTGAGAAACAGACCAATCTTCATTGCCACTTTCACATTCTTCTTCTTTTGTTTTTGGTCATTCGCATTCTTCGTGCATATCGCCTCCTACTGGGCAGGGTGGAGAATTTAAATAAAAAAATTACTGAAATATTGATCTGTTTCTCGCCCACACCTATTACATTTCATCAGATGATAAGGATAAAAACACTGGCGTCGTATGGATTACTTTTATGCTGCCTTTATGTGCTTTTTGGACCTTCAAAGTTCTGATCACCATTCGCTTTGCATTGTACGGACAGAGATGAGATATTCTACTTAAAATCTTTGTGTTCTGCAGAAGAAAGAAAGTCAAACACATCTGGGATGGCATGAGGGCGAGTAAATGATGTGAGATTTTTAATTTTTGGGTGAACTGTCCCTTTAAGTGTGGCCAGAGACACATTTGTTGTGGTGAGAAGGCAATCAAAAGGAAAAAAACATGCAGAAATCTTTCACCCACACCCAAACACCCCCCCAACCTGCTCTTTACAAAGCTTGTGAGAAACATTTTGGTAGGTTTTCGTTATCGTCCCATTGAAAAATGTGCATCACAATGTGTAGACTGGTGCAGCTCTTAAACTCTGCAGATAAATGTTTAAAAGCAATTACTAACAAACACAACATCTGGGTGAATCTCTATAATAAATAACGTTTTTTTTAGGACTATTCAGATTTTTCATCACAATAATGACCCACCAAAATGGTCCAAAGGGGGACCATTTTGTAACGTAATACAGTCATTGAGAAAAATTGGAATTGCTGAGTGCCCAAATGCTGAGTGTGAATCTAAACCCCCCCCAAAAATGACAACCAATGCTGCAGATTTCAAACCCTCCAATCAGCGTTTAGAATTTCGAAGTACGTCTGACCTTTGCTGGTCTCAGAACGTTGTGTGTGCTCGACTACTTTGGGGATGGGACTCTCTGGACGTCCTGTTGAATGGATCAGTTCGGTCACGGTGGCGGTGGCGCTACTGCCCTCTGCGGAGGAGTAATTACTCACAGTCCTTGTACTTGTTAAATTACTATCTTCGGTCGGGACCGTTGATGTTAGCTCTTTGATTCTTCCAGTAGGGTCATATGTGAATGTTGTTGATTGGGCTGCAGTAGTGGTGACCTCCCATATGTCTGAACGTCCAGTGATGGACTCCTCTGAAGAGGATGATGATGATAATGATGATGATGATGTGGAAAACATCCCATAATCACACAAGAGAAGAACAACTGTAAAACACAATAAAAGATGACCCAATAAATAAAGAAGAATCATAAATACCTTCAAATAGCATTTTACATAATTAAAATATAATTTTAAGCACGTTTTTACCGTTTGAAACATTAGCGCATTATGCTAAACATGCTATTGCTCAAATATTGCCTTAGCCTACATCACCAATTCTTCCATTATAAAACATGTATAACATTGAATGAAAGAGTGGAAAGTAACTTACTAAAAATGTGTAACAGTCCCCAGTGAGAGCGCATCTTTATCAGTGTGATCTTCTTTGGTAGACTGAAGCAATCCAGCTGCACCTAAACTACATGAGAGTTTTGTGTTCACAGCTCTTTTTTAGTCATCAACGCCTATGAAAGATGCAAACCACACGGGGGCCTGAACAGGATGCCAGAAGCACATGAACATGCGTGCAAACATGCACCTTTACTAACCGTACACAGGAAGTGCAGCTCAGTCATGCAACCTGAAAGCAAGCCTTGACATTATCTGACATTACATCCAACGGTTCACCACAAACACGGTTAGCACGTTAACAATTACAATAAATAAAGCAGTGATCTCTCTATTCATTATATTGAATTAAATGATGCATGCCATCGTAACCTGTTATATGTGGTTGAAGCACAAAGGATGCACATTATTTACTTAAGAATGAAGACTTTGGTGTGTTTCGCAACATTTTAACAGCTCTTTTGTGTTTATTTGAATGTTTATGACATTTGCAAACGTAATGTGAGAGATGCAAAATCTTGCCAAGCCACATTTTCTTTTCTTTTCTTATTTATTTTTTAAGCCACAGTGAAGGGCAAGTATCCATGGCTGCAGCTTGCAGAACGGGGTGGGGCAACGCATTGGGGGCGTGGCTACACGTGTCACCCCGCCCATAACTTAATCTCATTGGCTCGGTCATCTTTTAATGGTGTACATGATAGGAGATTCGGTGCCTGCCGTGTGCATCTACTCGATCTACTGATTACTCAATTAGTCGTTTTAATTTATAGCAAACAATAGCAAACAAGAAACCAACGCCAGTCAATAAATAGCCTGATACAGCACAAAATAAGAAATATTGCATGAGGCATAGGGGATATAACTGTTAAAACTGTACTGATGTACCGGTGCATGAGCACCAAACACAAAAAACACATGCTTTTCAGTTTGCATTGGTTTAAGAACGTTTTCACGTCCATTTCAGCCTTTCTAATTCCCGATTTGTTATGCACTTTTAACGTAGGATAAAATCCATGGAATTTAGGATTGAATATCACATACAAGTAAGCAGTATAATCAAAGGGTTTGGATCAACTATACAAAATCTCTCAAAACAACGATAACACACCAGCAACACGACCACATCTGCTATCATGTCTGTCTATGAAAGATGAACGAGCCAATGAGACTATGTTATGGGCGGGGCGACACGTGTAGCCCCGCCCCATCTGTAGCCCCGCCCCGTTCTGCAGGCTGCAGCCAGGTCCTTCTCGTGAAGGGGGATTCAGGTTAGCAAAATGGTGGCGTAGCCTACCTGTTTTAAAGGAATATTCAACGCAAGTTAGGCTTGATCGACAGTATTTATAGCATCATTTTCATTACCGCAAAAAAATTTAATTTCAACTTTCCCTCGTTTTCTTTTTTAAAAAAAGCAAACATCTGTGTTACTGTGAGGCCCTTACAATGAAAGTGAATGGGGCGATACGTAAACGTCAAAATACTCTCTGTTTCAAAAGTATAACCACAAGACGTAAATTGTATCCATGTTTAACATGATTGTAGTGATATTTAGTGAGAATCGCTTACAATCCTTTTCTGTGTAAAGTTATTTCCAATTTAGCAACTTGAATGTCATGACGACATAATGACGTAAACAAATGCCGTTAAAAAAAACGGCAATGTTTACACCGGCTTTACAACTCAAATAATACACGTTTTAATAGAGGAATTAATGAAAGTGCCTTTATGAAATTATGAGCTTCACATTTCTGCCTTTAAACCCAACAAATTGGCCCCATTCACCTCCATTTTTGCATCTTTATTATTTTTAAATTGGTCATAAATTAAAACTGATGTAATTTATGCGACGCTAGCGCCACCGAACGGAATTGCAAAAATAAGAATTATTTTCAAAACGGCTTTCTGAATAATTCCCGTTTGCCATTGGTCAAACGAAGAGTTAGTCCCGCCCCCCGACTCACACCATTGGTTGAGTAATGTCGTTAGGGCGGGTCGTTCAAAACAAACAAACATTTTTAAAGTGACAGAGACCAAGTGTTAACCGTTTTCTCGAAAATGACCCTATGAATGGCTTACTTATAGTTGCTTCTGCATATTAAACAGTTATTTCACCCAAAAAATGAAAATCCTCTCATGATTTACTTACCTTTAAATCATCTCAGATGTGAATGACTTTCCTACTTCAGCAGAACCGAAGTGAAGATTTTTACAAGCAGATTTTATCTCAGTTTGAGAAATAAAGAAATAAAAGTCCAAAATGCAAGATAGTAACAATAATGACTATATCTTTATTATACTTTATTTCTCCCAATTGTGTGATATGAAATAAATAGCAACTTTATATCTTCTCATATGGTTGATATGAAGTCACAATTTAAGGCATCATGTTTCGTAATCCCTCCAAACGTGGTACTAGAGATTCACCGATTAAACCTGCATCTAGCACTGACCACGTGTAATCTTTACAGCAGGTTGAGACGGTGTTACTGTATGTCAAATTTGGGGTTTCTCTCAACCTGAAGGGCCTGGCTGTCAGAGGCCCATTGGAGAACCAAAAGTGCTATAATACAGCATCAATCAGAACATGCTTTATTTGTCTCAAAACAAACATTAAATTCCTGTAGAGTAACATTAACATGAAATACACACTTCTTCTTACAAAACACAGTTTGGCACATGTAAAAAAAAAATAAACATTTATCTGAAAACATTTCATTCTACTCAGTCCGTCCACGTGAGCAACGGAGACTGTTGTTCGCGTCATCTGATGGTGCGGTACATCATGAAGTCCACAGTGGTGCATCGTGGAAATTTGCCGATGGAGCTCTCCTCCACGGGTGTGTACACCTTGATCTGCCGCATGTGTGTGTCACGGCCGTTCTGGTGGTTGGCCAACACGGCGATCTGGATCATGAAGGTTCTGATAGGATTGTTCACCACATCCAACAGAGGAATGTGAATCCATCCGCTCGGCTCCACCATCTCCAACTGCTGCTCACATACACGCACATTCAGTTTGCATGGGCCGGGACAACCATCAATTATATAGTAAAGTAGCGGACAATAGACAAAAATATGTGTGTGTTTCTCACCCGGATCTCCTGCAAATTGTGGAAGTTGTTTCCCACCCTGACGGAGATCTTGCTGGGAGTGTAGCTCTCATCCGATTTATAATCAGCATAAATACATAGCATCTTCACAGTAGTCTTCCTCCTAACAGTGCACAACATTGAGGATTCACACTTATTATTTGATTCAAGATGAAAGACATTCCATGTCTAGAACCCTTAAAGGGACAGTACATCCAAAAATTACAATTCTCTCATCATTTACTCACCCTCATGCCATCCCAGACGTGTCTGACTTTCTTTCTTCTGCAGAACACAAATTACGATTTTTAGAAGAACTTCTCAGCTCTGTAGGTCCTTACAATGCAAGTGAATGGGTGCCAAAATGTTGAAGCTCAAAAAAATCACATAAACCAGCATTAAAGTAACCAATATGACTCCAGTGGATAAATCAATACCTTTAGAAGTGATTTTGAAAGGTTTGGGTGAGAAACAGATCACTTTCACATTCTTCTTCTAGTGTTTTTGGTGATTAACATGCTTCATGCATATCGCCCCCTACTGGAAAGGAGAAGAATTTCTAACAAAACAATGACTTAAATATTGATCTGTTTCTCACCCACACTTATCACATCACTTCTGAAGACAGGGATTAAACCACTGGAGTCGTGTGGATTACTTTTATGATGCCTTTATGTGCTTTTTGGAGCCCATTTACTTGTATTGTACTGATCTACATGGCTGGAATATTCTACTAAAAATCTTTATTTGTGTTCTGGATAAGAAAGTCATGCACATCTGGGATGGCATGAGGGCGAGTAAATGATGAGAGAATTTTCATTTTTGGGTGAACTGTCCCTTTAAGTCCTTTTTTACAACAAATTATCGCCACCTGCTGGGCAGGGAGGAGATGCACAAAGAATGAGAATAGGCAAAAAGAAGTGAAAGTGGATATTTATAGTAAAAATTGACTTAAATATTGACCTGTTTCGCACCCACACCTATCATATTACTTCTGAAGACATGGATTAAACCACTGGAGTCATATGGATTTATTTTATTCTGCCTTTATGTGATTTTTGGAGCTTCAAAGTTTTGGTCACCATTCACTTGCATTGTAAGGACCTACAAAGCTGAAATATTCTAAAAAAACTTCACTTGTGTTTTGCAGAAGAAAGTCACACACATCTGGGGTGGCATGAGGGTGAGTAAATGATGAGAGGATTTTCATTTTTGGGTGAACTGTCCCTTTAAGCAGTCCCAAACCTCACTACATATTGTAAACGGAGTGTCTGTCAGATGAACTAATATTTCACTGTTAATCTGCCAAATAGGTGGGGTTATTGCCATAAACGGTAATCTCAAATTGGCCAAATATCTGATTTGTTTTGACATATTTGTTGTATGAGTCTCTCTCTCTCTCTCTCTCTCTCTCTCTCTCTGGATCTACCTGAACTGAATGTTCACCAGATGTGGCTGAGATCCGTCAGACTGCCAGTATGTCTCCAGATTGTCATCTCTCAACTGGTCGACTCCAAACCCTTCTCAAACAAGACGAGAATGAATACACGAATGCATGCATTAATAACTTAGCAGATGTGCACAAAAGATGACTTACAATAGGAGATCAATGATCAAACACAGAGAGAATAAACAAGGACACACACACACACACACACACACACACACACCGGGTTTGCAGGAAGACAGCGACCACACGGCTTGTGATCCGATCTCACGGACTGTCCCAGTGCGCTCCAGCTGCTTAGGGTCTGCACCTGGGGGGGTTTTGGTGGTGGTTGCCATGCTTACTGAGGAGAGAAAACAAAGACAGAAGGCGCAGATGAGTTTAAAACCCAAAATGATTCAGTGCTTTGGCAGAGTGCGAGTTGTTTGAAACATTAATAAGCTACCAGCTATATACATTTTAAAACAATAAAGACATAAATCTGTATTTTTTATTAAAGCACATTTTTTACCATGGTAATACTATGAAGGCACTGAACAGTTCCCATATTCATATGTCATGGTATTTACAAGAGAGTCTCAAGTAACTTTGTAATCAGCATGAAAGTTCTCAAACAACATTATTATCATGGCACATCTTTGTAAAGGCATGTAACCTACCATCGAACAACCAGTCTTACACCAGTAGAAAATGACTATAAACAGCGTTTCTAGTGTTTAATTACTCTGAACTCGTTCTGAGCTACTGTATATTATTTTCAGTTCTTTTAATGGCAGCTTTAGTGAAAGCTAATATTTGCTATGTTTAATTGCAAACATCTATCCGGTCAGTGAGACCAACAGCAAAACAAAGCCACTCACGGTTACTTCTTACTTCTGCGCTCACACTAACTTAAACTGAACGATATATTCCTAAAACAAAATGTATCGAATATCATCATAAACATCCACAACACAGTTCAGTGTCCATACTTCCCCGGCACTGTCGCGCTATGATGACGTCACTCAGCGCTCGCCCCTTTAGCGTCACGTTCTCTCGCGCTTCTTTGCTACAGGTGTTGTCTCGTGCGCGCCACCGTTCGTTCGAATTATCAGGTATCATAGTGAGCATCCGACCTAGACAGAATATATAGCTATCATAGTGAGCATCCTACCTAGACAGAATATATAGCGATCATAGTGAGCATCCGACCTAGACAGAATATATAGCGATCATAGTGAGCATCCGACCTAGACAGAATATATAGCGATCATAGTGAGCATCCTACCTAGACAGAATTTTTAGTGTTCATAGTGAGCATCCTACCTAGACAGAATTTTTAGTGTTCATTGTGAGCTGTCTACCTAGCTTGAATTTTTAGGGATCATCAAGAGCTGCCTAGCTAAACAGCCTTTTTAGGGATCATAGTCAGCTGCCTATCTAGACAGAATATATAGGGATCATAGTCAGCTGCCTATCTAGACAGAATGTTTAGGGATCATAGTGAGCTGCCTATCTAGACAGAATGTTTAGGGATCATAGTGAACTGCCTATTTAGACAGAATATTTAGGTATCATAGTCAGCTGCCTACCTAGACAGAATATTTAGGTATCATAGTCAGCTGCCTACCTAGACAGAATTTTTAGGGATCATAGTCAGCTGCCTACCTAGACAGAATTTTTAGGGATCATAGCCAGCTGCCTATCTAGACAGAATATATAGGGATCATAGTCAGCTGCCTACCTAGACAGAATTTTTAGGGATCATAGCCAGCTGCCTATCTAGACAGAATATATAGGGATCATAGTCAGCTGCCTACCTAGACAGAATTTTTAGGGATCATAGTCAGCTGCCTATCTAGACAGAATTTATAGGGATCATAGTCAGCTGCCTACCTAGACAGAATTTTTAGGGATCATAGTCAGCTGACTACCTAGACAGAATTTTTAGGGATCATAGTCAGCTGCCTATCTAGACAGAATTTATAGGGATCATAGTCAGCTGCCTACCTAGACAGAATTTTTAGGGATCATAGTCAGCTGCGTACCTAGACAGAATTTTTAGGGATCATAGTCAGCTGCCTACCTAGACAGAATTTATAGGGATCATAGTCAGCTGCCTACCTAGACAGAATTTATAGGGATCATAGTCAGCTGCCTACCTAGACAGAATATATAGGGATCATAGAGACTCATATAAAGACTAACAATATACTTAGTATTGAAATTCAACAATAAAAACGACCTTTATGGAATCTGTCGAACTGATTATTGTCTACCTCGACTCCACATTTCAGCGTTTGTGGTGGAGCACGATTTCATCATGGCCACTTACCTGGCAGACCGAGTCATCGTCTTCGACGGAGTTCCCTCCAAAAACACTATCGCAAATGTGTACGTTTCATCATCATCATAACTCTTTTTCCTAGATGATTTGTAAGATCGATGGAGTTGTGTCTTCGTTTATGTCAAATGTATATGTTTGTATCAGTCCACCGAACCTGTTGGCTGGAATTAAGAAGATTAATTCGTTCAGGAGAGACCCCAACAACTTCAGACCAAGAATTAACAAACTAAATGCCATTAAGGTAAACGTGTTTTCTAATGTAAAGCGGTATGTCCAATGTTTAATTTCGTGGTAATGAGGCCAAAAAATTTATAAAAAGAGAATTTTTTGAGCTTTATAGGTTAGGAAAGTGCCATCATTGGTGCATATGATTCCCAAAAAGCTTAACTAGCTAATGTGCCCCATTGTTTTTAGTACTTGTTAGAAAAAACGTCCCATTTTCTTCTAAGGACGTGGAACAAATAAAGAGTGGAAACTACCACTTCCTGGATGACTGAAGATCCCATTTCACAGAATTCCAGAAATGTCCTCATCCCACAGGGTAGCCGCACCATGACATCAAGCCAAACTCTGGCACTGTGGACATCACCACCATAGCTCTGCCCTGTGGGTTCACTTCAAAGTTGCAGATCTGTTCCTCTCCTCTCTGTTATTGGCATGATTCAACAGTCAAGAATGAGCATCTTGGTTTTTGTCAGATCCTCTGAGATGACAACAAAGCTCATGATGCCACGCAAATAGAGGAGAGGGCATTTATTTAAGAAAAGCTGGAAAGAGTTATCATTAACCTAACCGAGGATCTTTCTGGTCTCAAAGTGGTGTGAAAGACTTCAAACATACAACTGTATGTTTTGAATACAATATTTTAATCATGCTACACAATGTGTTACATATTAAACAACTGATTTCCAAAGAGTCAGGAGTCTTGTGAAGATCCAACTGAAGCGGTTCGATATTAAAACAACTCACACACACTTCTGTTGTGTCGATGATTGGATGACGCATCAGTGCAGTGAGATTGTTTTGGAAAAAATGGACTTAAAATGGAAAGACACTTGAGAAGAAATTCTTTGGCTTTTATTTTTTAACAAAAAACTTTTGTCAGTGTCAAAAGTTAAAGTAAAATAAAAAGATAAACTTGTCACATTTCTATGTCAGGTGAGATGCCAAAACTATTATCAGCCTTTGCGGAAAAATTGCACACAATCCTTGAGTTTTCCAAGACTTCAACAAAGTTTACCAGCATTCCTTGACAGGGGCTTTTCAGGTTTTCAGGCCAAGTAGATTTGATAGTTCAGTATTTTTTTACCAGTTTTATACATTTGTACCAATATGTTTGTGTTTTGTAATCAAATTTCCCCTTTCAGTGTATTTAGGTAATTGCTTAGCAGGAATTTTCTTTATTGCATTTCATTTTATTACTGGGAATTTGTCAATTCAGAAGAGGTGAAACAAACAAATTAAATTTAAAATCAATGTGAATGTGGAAAAAAATGTAAGACAGCTAAAAACATGGGCAATGGAACTTATTAAATATACCAAAAGCCCAGTAGAAATGCCAGATTATAGATATCCAATATTGTAAACTGAGAAACAGGTGTATATTCTGTGTCATAGTTACTGAAATGTTGACTGTGGCCCCGCCCCTCGCCTCCCAAAATATCTTCCACTGTAAGATGACTGGTCGTCTTGTCTGCCCCGGCCAGCATAATCTTTCTGTACACGGCGGACCCTCCCTCTATATCCTCCTCTATCATCTTGGCCACTCCTTCCTCTACTCCTATAGGACTGGCTGTAGAAGAGCTGTCCAACCTTGAGGTCCACATTGGCAAACTCCATGTCTTCAAATGACAATTTTTCATCGGGAGAATATGCATGGGTGCGGTGACCAGGCTTGTCCACAATAGGTCTGCCGAGGAGGCTCTTTTGGAAGACTTCTCCTTGTCTTCCCAAGTTTCCATTGGGTAAAGTGGTCACTCCTGCTGCGATGTCTCCTTGCATCGGGCCCATTGGAAAAGGACAAGGTCCACCAAAGGGTGGAGGATCCATCGTCATCATTGTAATATCCACAGGCTTGAAATCTCCAGCACCCAAATTGGGTTGGCCTCCAGGAAAGCAAGGATTCTTCTGCAAGGACACAAACTGGGGGGTCATAGACCTTTTGCCATTCTCTTGACTCCTCTCCAATGATGGTGGAACAAACTGTAGGACATCCATCCCAGCAGGAGGGTCATGATTTAATGCTTCATGAGGTACGGTTGGAGGTGGCATACGGTGGAAACCAACAGATGAGGGTGGATACATATGATTCCCAGAAGGTGGATAGGGTGGGGCTGTAAACTGCTCTGGAGGGGCAGCTGGGGGCACAGGATATGGGCCACGATAGGCATTTAAATGAGGTGAAGCAGACCAGGGCATTGCTGGTCTCGGTGACACCTGCAATGGTCCTGGAATCGAAGGTGGATGACTGTACCCTCGAACCTCTATGGGACCAACAGGACCACTGCCAACTGTTACGGGGGTGTAACTTTGGTTGCCCAGTGAGCTGTCAGGGGTGGAACTCGAGTTCTGCAGAGGAGATGGGTTTTCCGGTTGCCATGGAGTCATGCTGTGGTTAGTAGGAGGATTAGAGGAAGGAGGAAGCCCTCTAAGGTGCACCTGACAGGCTTGATACAGTGGACCCAGATACGCAATGGGAGGCCACATTGGCTGAGAGTATGCCTGAAGAAATTAAAAAGATATTAAACTTTCATGTAATTCCAAAGTGCTGATGACCTTTAACCAAGCTGAATGTCACCAATATGAAACAAAAAAAAACAAGAAGATACATTTTAAAAAATACAGACCTTGACCCCGAGGTTAAAGAAGAACCTGAGGACATTAATATCTGAAACAAAGAATATTTTTTCAAAGATCATTTTAATGGAGAACAGGTACTTCTCCCAAGAACACATTTTTTACATATTTAATTGACCTTGTGTTTGTTACCTTTTGGAAGGTCATCTCCTTTTTGGGAAAGGGAAAAGGGCGGCAATGTTTCCACCTCACCCTTCTCGTTCCGAGGGAATCCTGGATAAAGTGGGTCCTGAAGCAGCTGCAACCATTGGAGATGAGGGTAGGGGAGTTGAGTGGGCTGGGACAGGTGGTCAGGAACAGGTGCTACACCTGAAGGGCAAGAAATGCCAAGTGAAAAATCTCAAGAAACCGTCATACTGTGATCAGAAGTGTCCAAAAAAATAAACATTCATAACTCCAATGATTTCCCAGTGGTATCAATATTTTTGCCCTAACCTTGATTGTAGGTATTGCAGCCTGTAATCAAGGTTAGGCCAAAAATAGCGATACCACTGGGAAATCATTTGAGTTATGAATGTTTATTTTTTTACCTGAAGGAGGTATAGCCAGCGATTCACTGGAGGATTGAGGTGTAGCTGGAGGTGGAGCATGGGTCGGGCCAGAGGATTGGGAGATAGAAGTGTAAGGATCAAGAGCTGTGTGAAGGTCTACAGTTGGTTGGACACAGGATTGAGCACTGAATCCATTAGCAGGAAGAGTGGCAGAAGACAGGTCAGGGGCATCTAATATAGGGGCTGGGGCAGGAGGGGTGGAAGAGACAGATATTGCAGAGGCAGAGATAGAGGGTGGGGCAGGTTGAATGGGAGGCATGGTTTCAACAGGGGCATTTGGGGCTGAGACAGAGGGGGCCAAAATAGTTTGAGACAAGACAGGAGCAGGTACTTGCACAGAGGTAGGGGGTAGATATGGGGTAACTTGAGTGGGGGCTGACGAAGTCTCTGTGGTATATTGAAATGGAGCCTGAGTGAGTTGGGAAGAACCAGGGGGAGGTCCAGGTGTGGGTATGGGTGCAGTAGGTACTGAGGCAGTTACTGCTGGGGGTTGGGAAGTTTTGGAGGCAGGGACAGGGGTGGTAACTGAGACTGCCATTGCAACAGGGATGAAGTGTGAAGGGGTTTGAATTTTCACTGGCGCAAACTGACTGGAGTCAGATCTCTGAGCAGGACCAGTCTGAGCTACGACTGGGGTGATTTTATTTGCCTCAGGAGCAGACTGAGCTACACTAGAGGCAGCCTGAGATGGAGCTAGGGCAGTTTTGGTGGCAGAAGAGGTTCCAGCAGGAGGTAAAGAAGGAGAGGCCAGAATAGATTTCTCCTGGGTTGGGGGAGAAGATCTTTGCTCTGGTTCCTCAGGGACCCTGATCTGGAACACAGTATAAACCGCAAATGAGCTCAAAATGCTCTGTGATGGCCTTTTCCATTATTTAAAAATCTTCCTTTAGATTTCGTAAAAACTCAGTGATTAAATGCTGGAAAAGCAGCTTTGGAAATTATCTGTCTTAAGGAGATGCAACAATCCCACTGCCAACATACAATGGAAAGTTCAGCAATGATGCTCTGTGTGAACAAAGTCGTAACTTTAATGAATTACACATGCGAAGGCTAAGATGCTCTGACGTAAGAACACTGTTGTCAGTTTTAATCAGTCACAAAGTTCTGAAGTGTGCTCATGTAATAACACCACACCATTTACTCATAGGAAAACAGCGTTTTGGTGTTGGTGAGGGAATGGTAGCAATAGCCACAGCTGGTGTGAACAGATGTGGTACCTTTACTGGAAAAGTTAATCTGGCAATTTCACATCAATTTAACAGGTTTCATGCTATGAGTAGCAATGTATTCCAGGGGAAAATGAGCATAATGTACAACCCTAAATCGCTAATTTAAACAGAACAGAAGTTTTGCATCCATTTATGCTGTTGTGGTATTGTTTCTCTATATAAACATTCCTTAGATGGACATCTCTGACTGTTTCAGCACATCTTGCTGCTTTTTCAGAATCTTGCACCACGAGTACAGTGCTTTTAAGATGCCGTGCCAAGTCGTGCAAAGTCGTCCCATTTGTCGTGCACCATCTAGCCCCTTAAAAGCTACTCTTTCTGAAAAGAGCTCAGTGTAACTCACCCCATGTTTTTCTTCAACATTGCTTTTCTGTCTCTGAACCGTCTTCTGGGGCGCTGCTTTGAGGGCTGAAAACCAAAAACCGGCATGAATGATAATGATTCCACTTACAAATAAAAGACACCTGGATCTAACGGAGGCGGCGCTCTCTCCTCACCGGTTTCCGAGAGACGTTCCTTCTTATCCTTCTTCCGTGAGTTTTGCTTCTCTCCACTCTTCTTTGTAACCTCAGCTGTGGCCTGAACACACAGAGAGAAAATGATTACAGTAAAATAATACACATACGTATGTTTATCTTTACATTATCAAAATGTACCAATAATATCATTGCCTAACTTGTCACAATCCGATCAGATATAAATGGATAAAATCAAGTCACAAACTACGTTATTTCCATCTGAATAATGGGTTTGGCTTAGAAATGCCTAACATTATGGAAGTTAAATGCACTGTGAGCTTAAGGGTATGCAAGTATGTTTGTGTGCATGTGTATGTTTGCTTTACCGTTTGGGGGCTTGTTCCGAGCGCTGGGAAGTTGTGTTCATCCTTGTGCAGAAGTTCTAGAAGAGTGCTCTCTTGTTCCTCTTCTGGACCTAAACACACCGGACTGCTGTGCTCATCAGATCTCCTGAAAACACACAGACGTCATAATGGTCAAAGTGTATCTGCAATTGACTGTCAATCATCGTTTACACTCGTGATACACAGATACTGCATATAGGCGAAGCCGATTGATTATTTGCTAGTTGGCCATATTGAGATAATCAGCATCACCCAATAAGGGGTGTCAACTTCACCAATTAGGAGTACAGTATGTCAGTTCTAAAATCTACCAAAAGCTTGTCCATGGATAGACATTTTAATTACTGCCTCCGATCCATCCGTGGAGGCGTGGCTGACATCCACTAGAGGGTGGAGGATTGGCCTAAAGAAGTGTCCTAAAGACTCTTTAAAGTTTCCTTATACTTTAAAGTCTACTTGGCTTCTTTTTACACATAAAATAGGATGCACATGTATCTGTCTTCTATATTAGAGTACAGTAAGGTGATAAACACCTAAACTTCGTGGTCCGTGCAATTGACTGGTCATCTGCGGTGGTTTGTGGAGGCCAGGAGTGCTGTTTGTGTACACGACCACCGGGTGCAGAATGCGGCACTGATTTGCTGGACTTCCATCCCCTTCTGCTGTCCCAGTCTACATGAAGGGGTAAAACAATGAGTATGTGTGTGTCTGCATGAGAGAGGTCATTTTATTCAGGTGTGTATGTGCATTTGATTGGAATAGACCATACCGGAGGCAGTGTGTTCATTGTTTGCTGCAGCATGTCTCTTGCTCTTCTCTGACACCGTCTGCCAAGACTGAGGCTCTTCAGATGGAAGACGCAAATTCAACAATGGCACAGTTTGTCTACACACACACACACACACACACACAAACACGTGGTTGTTAACAGATCAGCTAAACCGGTTAAATTCTAAACACAGCAAAGAGAGACTAGAGACTTCCATGTTGAGAATAAAATACTTGCGTACTGCTTACATCCTCATAGTATACTGTATACTGCCTACTATTTAATGGTAGTTGAAAATACACAGTATGAAGCGATATTAGCATACTCCCTTCATACTCCGTGTACCATATAATGATTACTATTTTTTAAATGGTATGTAAAAGTACAAAGTATGAAACAACACTAGCATACTGCTTACATACAGTATACTGTAAAATGGTTTGTGAAAGTACACAGTATGCTACGATCCTAGCATACTGCTCACATACTCATAGTATACAGTATAAAGATAATTTTTTTATGTAAAATTACACAGTATGTAACATAAGCCGTATACTGTACTATTATTTAAAAATAGTACGTCAAAGCGCGCTGTATGCAACAATACCCGCATGCCGCTATAATATCATATTTCAGATGATGGTAGAAATACTAGGTATGCTACAATATTAGCATACTTCTTACATAGTAGTAGTACACAGTATAATGCCTCCTATTGTTTTAAAGTGGTATGTGAAAGTCCACAGTATGCAATTAATTTGATTTGAAACAGTAGTATGCTAATGTAAATTGTTGTCAATATGGTAATTTAGCATTTTTTTATTGATTCTTCTGGCTAAAATTGGCAGTCCAATAAAATATCAATGAGTCAAGAAGGAGATATTAAAAGTTAATTTACAACTCTGTAAATGGAAGGTTGAAAACACTGCATTGTGGGATACTGGGTCATCTGGGTTTTCTATGCTTACAGAACATTTGCATACTGCATACTATGTCTCTTTCCAAAATAGTTAATGTGCCACTCTGAATATAACTACACAAACAAGCAGCACAAGTACAACACTTACTGCTTGCCCAGTTCTTCAATGAAAATGGTAACTGGCCCGTTGTCAGGACTGACTTCCTGAACGTATGCGCTATAGAAGTGACTACTTCCGCTCAGCTGCACCTGAGACAGACAGAGAAATTTGTATCAATCTTGTTTTGTACAAATCAACACACACAAACACTCAAAGAAACATACACGCACTGCTTACCTTGCACTTGTCTCCGACCGAATACTGCATCCCGGCGGCCATGCAGAAATCTTGCTTCTGCTGAACTACAAATGCACACACACACAGTCAGGACACTACAGATAATATACAGCATCATATACTACAACATAGCCTCATATTATCAGAGAAATCAGCAGTTATTCAACCAGATTAACTTGGTGACGTACTTCGTTTAGAACGAAGCCACACGTCATACTCCACGTTCCTGTAGAGGGCGGGGCTTAGGGACTTTTGCACCTTAGTGGACAGAAAGTCACGCCCCCCTCCTCGAGAATGGCCCCTCCCACGACCCTGAAGCACATAGATACTTCTGTTACCACACAAGAAAACGGTGTATTCACAAAGATCTGAAAAGCATGTCAAATACTGAAACAATGTGATGTGAATCATCAAGAGAAAGAGGAAAAATTACCCTTTGTGGCTGTCTAGTGTTCATCCCAATGGTGGTTTTATCCCTGGCTTCATTGGACCTAGTAAGACCAAACCAAATTCGCAATGCTTTTGACTTTTGTAACGTAGGTAAAAGTGATTTAGCCATGTAGGACACCAACATCCTTATTGGAACTGGAACGCCATTCCCATCAAACAATTACATTTGATCATTCGGGATCAGGCTGAGATTTGAACAACATTCCTATCAACCTCTATAATGTTTCTTTGACTTTAGGGGTAGGTAATGTTTAGGGATAGCGTTAGGACCTTCTATGAATTGAGTAATGGCGTCTCCAAAGCTTGAGTAATTAAGTTCACGTAACTTAAGTGTTCCTACAGAATGAACTTAACGTTTTAAGTTTAGGTAACTAGATGCAAGTAGACTTAATGTCTGTATGCCTGTACATCAGTTGCACATGCACAAGAATAACAGAATTAGATTTAACAGGGTCCAACTCCAACAAATGTCCCCATGACCTATGTCCTATGACCAAGGAAACATAATGAAATCATTTAAGAGCCAGGGATTGTGGAATTATGAGTTTTCTTCATAGCCTCAATTTTGTAAATTGTTTGAGTTATTAACACTTAAAATCTTAGCCAATAGACTTTTAAGATAAATAAATTCAAGGAGCATATATATTTGAGTTATGAGCCCAAATCTTGACATTTAAAGGGAGACCTATTATGCCCATTTTAATAGATGTAATATAAGTCTCAGGTGTCCCCAGAATGTGTCTGAAGTTTCAGCTCAAAATACCCCATGGATCATTTATTATATCATGTTATAAATGCCTCTTTTTGGGTGGAATCAAAAACACGGTAATTTCGTGCGTGTCTCTTTAAATGCAAATTAGCTGCTGCTCTCCGCTGTCCTTTTCTGCATATCGCGGCGCCATTTTGTGGTCCGTTCTGCATAACGCGGTGGCTCATTTTAGCCTATCTAGCCTATTCGCGGCTGACCCACCAGCCCACTCGGTTCTCCCGATGGCCAGTCCACCCCTGATCGGCCCGAAAATACGTCGGCCCACCGGGAAAATGGCGGACTGTGTGTAGATCACTCAGGGGAGGAGGGTGAGTCCGTCACCAGTCGTTGGTAAGGCCTGCTCTAAAAGTGACGTCACATCGTTTAGAGGAATCGGCATCGGATCTGAAATAGTTAAATTCCTTACGATTCCCATCCCTAGGCAGAACTTGATGTTATCTCTTGGGATTTGATTGGATCAAACAATAAAACATAATTAGGCCATGATGTCTTTTATTACATTTCAGTTGTTTTTAATGTAAATATACAAACACTCTGCAGCGTAACGTTCTTTAGACACCTTGTGAAGTTGTGAACTTCAATCTTTAAAACTCATCTTGAGATTCTGTTCCCAGGGGTTGTTCAATTCTATGCATCAAGCTCTTTTAAGCATGAGAACGCATTCGGTCTGAACTGCCCCTGAGACCAGGATTATGTAAATAGGCTCTTAATAATATAGCGACATGAAGGGTTTTCAGTTTTCAATATATACATTCATGTACCAGAACTCTTCCACCTCCAGGTCGGACTCTTCACTGCTCTTGCATTCCTCCGAGTCCAGTCTATCTCTTCCTCTTCCTCTCACACACGCCGTTAAAGCGCCGCGCTCCACGCCACACACACGATCATACAGCAGCTCATATAGGATAGCTACGAAATGAAAAGATGCAAAGAGAGAGCGACTGAGACAGCATTAACTTAATACAGATGAACCCCGAATCGCCTCATCACGTCACTCACATTGACATACAGCAGCACTCTTCTCAAACGATTGAGGGTAAACACTATCATAATGGTTTCCATTGAGGAAACACAGTTGCACCTGAAAGAGAAAAAGAGAGAGATCTCCGGGAGTTATTCAAATATGCATGGCATTTTAATGCGTCAATTAAGTAAATGTTAGTCAGCACCTTATCAGAGAAGCCATTCTCTGTGATGTGGACAGGGGGTTGATCTGGCTCCTGGAAAATAATGAAATCATGCCTGGAAGAAAGACAAATGACATCATCATCATTCAAAACCCTTCAATAACAAACAAACAGTCTAGTTCTAACCGGGGTTGTCATTCTATGCAATTTTTAAAATCAAATGAATCGCACGAGATGCCGATCAAGCGCAAGTTATCGCACGAGATGCCGATCAAGCGCAAGTTATCGCACGAGGTGCCGATCAATAGCAAGTAACCGCACGAGATGCCGATCAAGCGCAACTAATCGCACGAGATGCCGATCAAGCGCAAGTAATCGCACGAGATGCCGATCAAGCGCAAGTAATCGCACGAGATGCCGATCAAGCGCAAGTAATCGCACGAGATGCCCATCAAGCGCAACTAATCGCACGAGATGCCCATCAAGCGCAACTAATCGCACGAGATGCCGATTAAAGCGCATTTAATTGCATAAATCCAAATATACTGAGAAAGGCCACCCAAAAAACATAATGCAATATATATAATAATAATAATAATAATAATTATACATACTGTATACTAAATACAATAATTCAAATAATGCATTTTATTTTATAATTGTGATTACGCAACGGCCACAAAAATGGCTTTGGAAGTCAAATTGTTGGTTTCTTTATTTCCATATCATTGACCATCAGCCTTTCATTGGTCAATGCATACATGTGTTAAACAGATGCTTTGGAGTGTCTCACTTTTGTCATGTCGAGTTTCATTGGTTTCCAGCGTCTTGTGCATAAACGCTGCATTTTAAGTATACGGTGTCAAGATGAATGCAGTTTGAAACTTTGAACAAACACGTCTTATGCGCCGTCTAGCTGTCTTCGAACCAAAGAACACGTCCTGCTGTTTTCTTTTACTCATTTGTATTGTTTGTCGCCTGTATAACAGTTACCTGTACAGCTGGAGTTGCGCTTACTGCCCCCTTCTGATTAGCAAAAACAGGAAGAGGTACTTCAAGCTTGAAATGTTCCGTTGGAGATAAACGTCCTTTTTACAGAATTTACGTACGGTCAGGTTGCATGATTAATTGCAGGTTTTCTTTAACCCTTTAATTCTAATATAATAAATTGCATTCAGTTATTGTATTAATTCGACAGCAACGTCAGACATATAAACATTCGGAAGTAAAAAGTAGTTTTCATGACATTAATGGCCAGTGTTTGAGAGTAACTGAATACATGTAACGGGATTACTTAATTAAAATACAAAATATAAGTAACTGTATTCCACTATAGTTACAATTTAAACAATTGGTAATTAGAATACAGTTACATTCAAAAAGTATTTTGATTACTCAAGAGATTACTTTGCATTTTATTGTCATTTGTTTCATTTAATATTTAGTCCTTTCAGATGGAAAACATTTATCCATATAAATGATGCGATCCAAAGTGCATTTGAACAGCGGTGAAACACTTTCTTATGATGTGTTACATTCATACGAGCAGACAGAGAAGTACGTTTGCAGTAAGTTTGGAGCAGAAGAAATAGAAATAAAACTTGTGTAAATTGTTAGCTTTATGCTAAGCTAAAATGCTATTTCTAGCCATTTTACATGCACATGTTACCAGACACGATCATATTTTTTTATCAAGAAAATTCAAGTTGGATAATAAATGAACTTTTTTTCCTAGTAAGATCTTTGATATTAGGGCAAAAATCATATTCATGATCATTTTTGTATTGTCCAGTAAAAATATCTAAAAATCCTTAAAACAAGATCGGTTTGATTGATCTTGTTTTAGAAACAACACTGCATAAATCCACCAGTGCTGAAGAAGTAATCCAAAGTATTTAGATTACATTACTGACCTTGAGTAATCTAACGGAATAAATTACAAATTACATTTTACAGCATGTAATCTGTAATCTGTATTGGAATACATTTCAAAAGTAACTCTCCCAACCCTGTTAATGGCAGTCAACATCAAACGGGCACATTTACACTATCAGCTTTAAAATTCACAGTTAAAAGACATAAATAAAGTTTGTATTCTCACTTATAAAGCTCAGCCAAAGCAGTGATCTCCACTTGTCCAACCCAGCTCTACATGGACAGAAGAAAAATGACTGATAATGACTACATTTTAATACTAAATTAGTCTTTAAAATGACCCATTTAAAGTAGGTAAACTGGTACAAACTTTGATGTTGGCTTGACAAAGCATTGTTTTAAAGTTTAAACTAATTAATAAAAGTTTGAAGGTTATACAGGGTGACCCAAAAAAAAAAATGGGCCACTATGTTTGATTGCTCATATAAAGGTGTTTGCACGAGTTTTGCCGTACTTCTACGACTTTGTGTAAACAACAATTTGACGTCATGGTGACGTCATCATGAGCTGCAACTTGCTACAAATAAATAAACAAGTAAATTGTTTAGCTAAGTTTTCAATGGCAGCAACTTAAGAGCTTCTCATTCGCCATGTGGCCCCATTTTTTGGGGGGGGGCCAAACGATTTACTTACTTATTTGTAGCACGATGACATCCCATTGACGTCAATTTGCTGTTTACAAAAAGTCGTAGAAGTACGCCAAAAATCGTGCAAACTATAATTCTGACATTTCACATTCTTAAAATAAAATAGTGATCCTAACTGACCTAACACAGGGAATGTTTTCTACGATTACATGTCAGGAATTGTGGAAAACTGAGTTTAAATGTATTTGGCTAAAGTGTATGAGATTTCAGTCTTTCCCCATTCAGGTAGATAGGAGCATTCCAAAGATGGCCGACAGTGGACTGACTTTATTTTGGCCCATTTTCTGGATTTTTGATAGCCAGCTTTTTAAAATTCTGATCAGTTAGAGAAGTCATATCAGGCAGAGTCAGAACAGTCTCAAGGTCTGTGCCAATTTTGGTGGATGTAGCTTGAAAGCTCCAGGAGGAGTTACAGTCCGAAATGTTGGTCTTTGCTGGAATATCAGTATGCTGGCTTTGTCAAGTCAACATAATGAGTCACTCTGTATGAGGACACCTGCTAAATGTAATGTAAAACTGTGTCTGGGAAGTGTTACCTGAGGGTCCTGCAAATTCAACAGGTATTTCTCAAAATCCCCTTCGATAAACTACACACAGACAAAAAACAATCAAAAAACACATCAAATATCATTCACTAGAGCAGAGATTCTCAACAGGGGAGGTAGCATGTACATTGTCTAAGATACAATTTTTGTACACGTTAAAGCTGGCGAAAACACATCGCATGCCTTTGAAATGTTACTTCCGTCAGCTGTTAAACGGCGAGTGCTTCCGTGTAGTAAAAAACGTTAAGTGTTTAATTTGGGCCAACTACAATTGAAAAATACACTTCATGGCTGAGTGCATAGTACGTCATTTGGGACACAGCTACAGTTTCAAACAGTACACTCGGGTACTCCATCCATACAGAAAACATGCACAAGGTGAAACTGTTGTAGTATGCCATCCCGAATGTACCCATATACAAAAGTAAAAGATATTTTTCTCCATGGGTGAATAATCTCACCAGCTCATAAGTAGATCTGTTCTGTCTCAGATACTGCACACACGCCGCCCGGACTTGTGTGTGTAAACCCTGACAGTGCAGCACCTGTGAATCAAACACACACCTGTCAGTCTGTGCACTCGCTCTCTTAAGTAATCACATGAACACGATAAACCATGTGTCATCAGATAGTATTGTGAGGCTGAATCAGACTCATTCAAAACACACTGCATGTGGGTGCAGACGATCAGCTGTCAGAACAGGAAAAACAGGTTTAGGGAAACAGGAAGTGTTACATATATTCATTAGGAGAATTTCGGCTTCGTAAGTGATGATTCAGCAAGATATTTCATAATGATTCATGGGCGTAGAATACACGGGGGGAAGCGAGAGACGCGTCCCCCTCACTTTCAATAAAACCAAAGTTCATCCCCTCCACTTTTTCACGGGTCGTATGCGTTTACGCTGTGTCTTTCATACAGCAAATATCTAAATGCGTAAATGCAAAAGTTACAATTTTTAATCAATTGAAAGCCCTAAAAATGTATATTTACTTATCTATTTATTTTCAGTTTACGCTAAACATTTGGTCCCCCTCAGGGCTGGACTGGTGATCTACTGGGCATTTTCCTGGTGGGCCGACGCACTTTGGGGCCGATCAGGGGCGGACAGGCCATCGGGAGATCCTGCCGTATGGGCCGTGATAAGCTAAACTGAGCCGCCACGTCACGAAGAATCGGACCCTGGCTTCTGTAAAATCCCGGGCCGATTTCTCTTCCCAGTCCAGCCCTGGTCCCCCTCAATTTGAAACGATTGCTACGCCCCTGCTTCGTTTAATTTAAACATTCTTATTCAATTTAAACGAATCAGAGCGTCAAAAGAGATGACCTGTAATCATATAAGAAACAATAATAAAATTATCACAAATAATGAATCATAAATCAGGTAAAAATTTTACAAAACAAAAACACTGACAACATCTAATTATAGTAATTATTAAAATGTGCTGATGTCCTAGTGGTTTCCTGCAGGCACGTATAAACCACAAACATAATATATAAGTACCTTAATAAAATAATATCTTCATATTATTACTTTTTAATGAAGGAAACCATTCACAGACCATAATTTGAGAAATTAAGTATATTCAACATAGGCTAAGAAAACTGACAATCTAATAACAAACCGTACAATTTGAGGCAAAATGCGTAAACAGAGTGCAACGTCACTTTGGGGCATTTGAGACATTTAAACTGCAGTTTGGGGAAAGTTTAAAGTGCATTTATATTACCATAGTTTGTTTGGCCGTATGTGTATTCGTGTAGTTAAATAATGAATCTATTTTTATTACTAAATGTAAATCATGACATAATAAATTAGGATTATAACGACCTGTTCTGCGACAGCCCTGAAGAGACACGACCCGTCCTTGGCGATCTTCTTGCGGTACAAACCCAGCGAGCGCAGGTACTCTTCCATGCGGGACTCGTGCGTCCTGTCGCCGGTCTGCCGCGGCTGCGCGTCCGCTGATGCCGTCCGGAGCTCCATGACGCTCCACTCCACGCTATAATCCCAGTGAAGCACTCTATATGAATTCCCTTACCATTCCTGCATGAATCTTGGTGGACTGCATTTCCTAGATTCACTTTTGATTTCAGTGCAAAAGTCTTCGAGTTCTTCCCAGCTCAGATGCAGCACCACAAACACATATATACATTAAGCAATGATGCAAAGCATTTGGCTATTCCAGGTGATGTAGGATGTAAAGCAGCAAATGTGCAGTTCTGTGAAGGCATTCTGCCACAGCTGAGAAAATGAAAGGAACTGAGTTAGTTTCAGGAGACACTGGGAGATGTAGGCAAAAAGGAAAGTGAAACTACACAGCCCATGCTGCATCTACAGTTATGGGGGTCAGAAATGAAAAAGGAAGTTGTGCATAAATAATAAGTAACAACTTTATACAAGTAAAATTAATAAGGACGTAAATAACAAAAAATTATGCAAATTAATTTAGTGTATTTAGATACATTTTAATATGATAACGAATATCATTTTTATATTTATCCAATATCTTATTAATATTAAATACATTTTATTTTAATTATTTTTATTTATATACATTTTACTAAAAAGCTACTAAAAGCATTTTGAGGTCGACGGCAAAAAATGCTGTACATTTAATTTAATTGAATTTAAATGTATTAAAATGCAGAGGCCTTTATTAAATTAGGCTGTTCACACATTTTACTTGAATTTTAATAAATGTATATTTTTACACTTTTAAGTTAATACTTCTACTGATACAAGGGTCATGACAGAGGTCTAGCTATTACAGTGAGACTATTTATTTGTTTTATTAATTTAAACAGAATTATATTAAAGAAAACAAACATTTTATTTATTTATTTTATTATTAACTCACTAAACATATTTTGGTAACACCTTAGAACAACAAAAACCCTAATATGTTGGTTTTACTCAATTGATTGAGTAAATTCATTCCCTTACTTAAATTGAGTAATGATCTCTCCGAAATTTTGTAATTCATTTCCCTTCTCTTGGTGATTATTTAGAATGATCTTGATGCAAGTACATTAAACCAGATTTGCTATTTAAATGATGTTTCTACTTAATAATTTTAATTGAATGGACTCAAATTTGCATCATACAGTAACACAGCTGAAATAGTGAAGATTACAACTGATTCTGTCAATAATTAAATAAATGTATTATTTTTAACTACATTTGCATTTAACATCCATTTATATATCCATCCATCCACCCATCCATCCATCCAACTCAACCCACCCACCCTCCATCCATCCATCCATCCATCTCAACCCACCCTCCACCCATCCATCCATCCATCCTTCCACCCATCCATCTCAACCCACCATCCATCCTCCCACCCACCCATCCATCCATCCAACTCAACCCACCCTCCATCCATCCATCCAACTCAACCCACCCTCCATCCATCCCAACCCACCCATCCATCCAACTCAACCCACCCTCCATCCATCCATCCACCCACCCATCCATCCAACTCAAACCACCCTCCACCCATCCATCCATCCAACTCAACCCACCCTCCACCCATCCATCCAACTCAACCCACCCTCCATCCATCCATCCATCCACCCATCCATCCAACTCAAACCACCCTCCACCCATCCATCTCAACCCACCCTCCATCCATCCATCCAACTCAACCCACCCTCCATCCATCCCAACCCACCCATCCATCCAACTCAACCCACCCTCCATCCATCCATCCATCCACCCATCCATCCAACTCAACCCACCCTCCACCCATCCATCCATCCATCCAACTCAACCCACCCTCCACCCATCCATCCATCCAACTCAAACCACCCTCCACCCATCCATCCACCCATCCACCCATCCATCCATCCATCCAACTCAACCCACCCATCCATCCATCCAACTCAACCCACCCTCCACCCATCCAACTCAACCCACCCTCCACCCATCCAACACAACCCTCCCTCCATCCATCCAACTCAACCCTCCCTCCCTCCCTCCATCCATCACTCAGCGGTTGAGGCTCTGGGTTACTGACCAGAAGGTCGTGGGTTCAAGCCCCAGCCCTTGAGCAAGGTCCCCTCCAGGGGCGCTGTATCATGGCTGACCCTGCTTAGCTGGGAAATGTGAAAAAACAAATGAATTTCACAGTATATATGCAAAAATGTATGTGTAATGTGTGACTAAAATAAATGCTTCTATCTTGATTAAGAACAATCGATAGCAACTATCAATGTTTACTATTCAAAAATATGTTATTAGAACTGCTGATTGAATGATGCTGCATCCACTCCACCAGGTGTCACTATAAGTCCAAGATGACAAGCAAGTTGCAACTTTAAATTTTCACACAAGATGGCGACCAGAGTAACAGAAAATGTTGATTATACAGTAAATATTAATTTCATAATAATACTAATTTCATTCAGTACAGAAAAGTACCAACAGAAAACAGTTCAACAAATGAAATTCTCCATTTTACCCAATATTTGTGTCTGCTATAGTAGCATGTTAACTTCAGACTCTTGTTTAATATAATTAAGAGTGTCCAGTGAGGAAAAGCTTGTGCTGCACATGAGTGACTTTTAATGTAGTTGTTTATTTTAGATCAATCACTAATGGGGTTCCATTCCCGTTAGGATGCTGCCATCTGGACATTTCAGACCGAACACATTCTTGCACTAAATTAAGCGAGCAATGCATTTAAAAATGCTAATTTCGGGGCCTGTGCAGCTCAGCGAGTATTGACGCTGACCATCACCCCTGGAGTCGCGAGTTCAAATCCAGGGTGTGCTGAGTGACTCCAGCCAGGTCTCCAAAGCAACCAAAATGGCCCGGTTGCTAGGGAGGGTAGAGTCACATGGGGTAACCTCCTTGTGGTCTCGATTAGTGGTTCTTGTGGATCGTGGAGAGTAGCATGAGCCTCCACATGCTGTGAGTCTCCGCGGTGTCATGCACAACGAGCCATGTGATAAGATGCGCGGATTGACTGTCTCAGAAGTGGAGGCAACTGAGACTTGTGCTCCGCCACCCGGATTGAGGCGAGTAACCGCGCCACCATGAGGACCTACTAAAGTAGTGTTAATCGGGCATTCCAAATTGGGAGAGAAGGGGATAAATAGTTAACGCTATTTAACCAGTACTCCTGCGTGAGATGCTAAAAAACACTAAGATATGGCACAGCTGTCGAAGACGTCTGTCTAGCACATTTTTACTTGTAAACACAATTGATAAACAGCACAAGTGGATACAAAAAAGTTCAGTGTGAACGTTTACTTAGAAGGAACTAGCGTTGGGCCAGTAATGGACTCACGTTTTGAGTCACAGACTTAAGACTCCTGAGAGTGAAACAGACAAAAAAAAAGCAGAAACTGGAAAGATAAAATAGGCCTATAAAAGTAACATTTAAATGATGTACCGTCTTTTATTCTGACATCTACAGTTTAGATGCTCAAATAAAAGCATAAAGTCGGTTTTCTTCTAACAAAATAGTCTTTAGAACGTTAATTCAGGGTTGACTTCATTATTCTGCCTGAACTGCTATAATTTTCTACATAAAATTAAGTTGTTATAAAGCCTTTAATGTGTTTAAGCTGCATTTGCTTTGGAAAGAGAACTCAATGTTAATACATGATGGATGTATTTGCGTCAATAGACCCAGTGTCTAAAGTATATTTAGCCAATTTGCCATGTTGTGGTCTCATGTTTTGAATCATTCACCACAGAGTTTGCACAGAAAACCACACAGTCATTTAGAGAATGTATGACAATATTTATTGTCTTCAGTAACGTAACTTCACACAGGAAATGTGTTGGATGGCGAAAGTAAAAGAGAATGGCAAAGTTCTCCAACAAAACAAACTAACCATAATAAAGTAAATGATAGAGATAAGTCTCTTTCTGTCGAAACTTCTGTATATTAGCAGGGCAATTTCACTTTAGTCTTCACTGCCACAAAAATACCCAAGATTCATCATCAGTATTAAAGTTACAATCTTAATTTTGCCAAAACCAAAAAGACGGTTGGAGCTCTTCCAGCAAGTCTGGCTTCGCTCTATTTAGTTAGATCAATAAAACAAACAAAAATAAATCCTTTGAGAAGGTCCCAGTGCTGTCAAGAGTTGAGCTAAGAAACGATTTTACACTTCATATAAAAATATACATTCAGATATCAGTTTAAAAAACACTCATGGAATCATTTGAAGTCATGTGTTTATCTGTCGTCCCTGTAGTGAGGCACTATACAGCTATCTGAGGTCCCTGTCTGTTGTGATAAGGCACTTAATCCAATGTATCCATCCACCGAGTCAAATCCTCCCCATCCTGTGATCAGGACAGCAGGACTGCACCCCTGTCTGGTTTGGTCTTGTTTTTCCTGGTTTGGTTTGGCACAGCCAAGTTGTTCACAGCTTCCAATTGACAGTGTGGTTCATATGGGCGTCAGGGTCTGTAAAGGAATTACTTTTTGGATTAAAACTCCCTCTCTAACCCAACAGAGGCCATTATCTTCTCATTTCTAACAGCCTGTGAAAGTGTAAAATCATAGACTTAAATTATGTCAAATCCGTGAGCGAATTAACACAATTAACAAACATTTGAAAAAAGAGAGTTTGCTCTTATCATATGTAATCACTGAATGTGCTACCTTCTGTCTCACACTCATCCAAGTTTTAATGGAGGGCAATAGAATGCTGCCCAGCAGGATCTGAGCAGGATGATAGATCAACAGAGGAACTGATATCAATGACAGATGCTCATATCCCTCAAACACAATCTTCAGCATAGGGATACCTAGACACACACACACACACACACACACACACACGAGTAATTAAACCAGTGTTATCAGTTAGCTAAACTAGGACACAATTAACATCCTTTACAAGTGTTTATTATGTCTTTTACCAAAGGTGAGGCAATTGGTTTTGATATAGTGTAGTATAATATGGTAGAGTATCACCAAATGTGACGGATTAGGTTAGGTTTTGCTCTAGTATAGTATAGTCGACTGTGAGGGATTAGGTTAGTTTTTAGTATTGTATAGTCGACTGTGATGGATTAGGTTAGTTTTTAGTATTGTATAGTCAACTGTGAGGGATTAGGTTAGTTTTTAGTATTGTATAGTATAACCAACTGTGAGGGATTAGGTTAGTTTTTGCTCTAGTATAGTATAGTCGACTGTGAGGGATTAGGTTAGTTTTTGCTCTAGTATAGTATAGTCAACTGTGAGGGATTAGGTTAGTTTTTAGTATTGTATAGTATAACCAACTGTGAGGGATTAGGTTAGTTTTTGCTCTAGTATAGTATAGTCGACTGTGAGGGATTAGGTTAGTTTTTAGTATTGTATAGTATAACCAACTGTGAGGGATTAGGTTAGTTTTTGCTCTAGTATAGTATAGTCGACTGTGAGGGATTAGGTTAGTTTTTGCTCTAGTATAGTATAGTCAACTGTGAGGGATTAGGTTAGTTTTTAGTATTGTATAGTATAACCAACTGTGAGGGATTAGGTTAGGTTTTGCTCTAGTATAGTATAGTCGACTGTGAGGGATTAGGTTAGTTTTTAGTATTGTATAGTCGACTGTGATGGATTAGGTTAGTTTTTAGTATTGTATAGTCAACTGTGAGGGATTAGGTTAGTTTTTAGTATTGTATAGTATAACCAACTGTGAGGGATTAGGTTAGGTTTTGCTCTAGTATAGTATAGTCGACTGTGAGGGATTAGGTTAGTTTTTAGTATTGTATAGTCAACTGTGAGGGATTAGGTTAGTTTTTAGTATTGTATAGTCAACTGTGAGGGATTAGGTTAGTTTTTAGTATTGTATAGTCAACTGTGAGGGATTAGGTTAGTTTTTAGTATTGTATAGTCGACTGTGAGGGATTAGGTTAGTTTTTAGTATTGTATAGTCAACTGTGAGGGATTAGGTTAGTTTTTAGTATTGTATAGTCGACTGTGAGGGATTAGGTTAGTTTTTAGTATTGTATAGTCGACTGTGAGGGATTAGGTTAGTTTTTAGTATTGTATAGTCGACTGTGATGGATTAGGTTAGTTTTTAGTATTGTATAGTCGACTGTGAGGGATTAGGTTAGTTTTTAGTATTGTATAGTCGACTGTGAGGGATTAGGTTAGTTTTTAGTATTGTATAGTCGACTGTGAGGGATTAGGTTAGTTTTTAGTATTGTATAGTCGACTGTGAGGGATTAGGTTAGTTTTTAGTATTGTATAGTATAACCGACTGCGAGGGATTAGGTTAGTTTTTAATATTGTATTGTATAGTCGACTGCGAGGGATTAGGTTAGTTTTTAGTATTGTATAGTCGACTGTGAGGGATTAGGTTAGTTTTTAGTATTGTATAGTCGACTGTGAGGGATTAGGTTAGTTTTTAGTATTGTATAGTTGACTGTGAGGGATTAGGTTCGTATTTAGTATTGTATAGTCGACTGTGAGGGATTAGGTTAGTTTTTAGTATTGTATAGTCGACTGCGAGGGATTAGGTTAGTTTTTAGTATTGTATAGTCGACTGCGAGGGATTAGGTTAGTTTTTAGTATTGTATAGTCAACTGCGAGGGATTAGGTTAGTTTTTAGTATTGTATAGTCAACTGTGAGGGATTAGGTTAGTTTTTAGTATTGTATTGTATAGTCAACTATGAGGGATTAAGTTTGTTTTTAGTATTGTATAGTATAGTCAACTGTGAGGGATTAGGTTAGTTTTTAGTATTGTATAGTCAACTGTGAGGGATTAGGTTAGTTTTTGCTCTAGTATAGTATAGTCGACTGTGAGGGATTAGGTTAGTTTTTAGTATTGTATAGTCGACTGTGAGGGATTAGGTTAGTTTTTAGTATAGTATAGTCGACTGTGAGGGATTAGGTTAGTTTTTAGTATTGTATAGTCGACTGTGAGGGATTAGGTTAGTTTTTAGTATTGTATAGTCGACTGTGAGGGATTAGGTTAGTTTTTAGTATTGTATAGTCAACTGTGAGGGATTAGGTTAGTTTTTAGTATTGTATAGTCAACTGTGAGGGATTAGGTTAGTTTTTAGTATTGTATAGTCAACTGTGAGGGATTAGGTTAGTTTTTAGTATTGTATAGTCGACTGTGAGGGATTAGGTTAGTTTTTAGTATTGTATAGTCGACTGCGAGGGATTAGGTTAGTTTTTAGTATTGTATAGTCGACTGCGAGGGATTAGGTTAGTTTTTAGTATTGTATAGTCGACTGTGAGGGATTAGGTTAGTTTTTAGTATTGTATAGTCGACTGTGAGGGATTAGGTTAGTTTTTAGTATTGTATAGTCAACTGTGAGGGATTAGGTTAGTTTTTGCTCTAGTACAGTAAAGCATAGTATGCCCAAAAGTAAAGATTAAGGTTAGGTTTTGCAATGGTATAGCATATGGCAGTTTTTGCTACAGTATAGTACAGCATAGTAATGTATACTGCAGCATAGTATAGCATAGGAATTACATTTCATAAATGTAACATTTCATTATGAAACATTTATACATTGCAGTACATAATTATATTTTTTCTTTAAGTATGTAAGGGTTACAGTGTAGTCATTAAAAATACATGTGTGCGTTACCTAAGGTGAGGGATTTGTGTGTGGCACAAAACAAGATGGCCACTGAATCGGCTGCAGTGAAACCAGAGGTCTTCCTACAAAACCACAAACAATGCTTAAAACTATCAGTGTAATACATAAAAACATTTCTAAACGCAATCACATATAATAAACATATAATGTAGCCACTGTGCGCTCAATGGACCATACTCATGAAATAATGAAATACTGTAAACTATTTTAAAGAATGGATTTATGAATAATCTCCCAATGAGTCAGATGTGTGTGTGACTCACCTTGTAGACAAGAAAAATATCAGAGCCATGAAGCTCAACTGAATGGAAAAAACTGAAAGAGAGAAAGAAGTAGTGAAATGTAATGTATAAGAGCCCCTACCATAATATGCCAAGTTGCTGAATGCCGCAGAGTTGTTAATATGTAAATGTGAATGAACTTATGGCGTCACTCACTGATGAAGACGACGAGTAGTAGACTCAGGTGGTCCAGCTCTATGTTGGGGTTGGAGAAGGTGTCACAGAAGGTGGTGTAGATGATCATGAGCAGAACCAAACTGCTCACTGTCCCGAACGGAGGCTTCCGACGGTCCAGACACTCTCTCAGAAACCTCCTGCACACCTATAGACATACACCCAGTAAATCACAGCTGCTTGACAGGTTTATTAAATATTATTACTGGCCATAAAAACACACTCACCTGTCCAACTATGAGTGGGACGACCACAGTCATGAACAGCTGCGAGAAGATGGAGGAGAATGGAACAGATGACGACGAGCCCAGCTACACACAAGAGTAATTAATATTAAAGGGCAGTTATGAAAAAAACAGGGTTGACGCATGTACTTTAAATAACTAGTGTCAGCTATTCATTGTTAAAGTCATTATTTACACATTTGTACAAACTACAACATAACTGCACAAACTCTACAACAGAGGAACAATTACTTTAAACATACATATAAACAATATTATACACACACGACATATTTGTGTGTGCATCAAGATGAATGTCACTCACAAACACCAGCAACAGAAGAGGAGTGACCACGATTCCCTGCAGAACAAAAAAGCACCAATCACAGCCGTCAGTCTTAAAATGAGCATCATTATTTATGTGCGTTGCATCTTCTCTTCCTCTTATTTATCATCTCCCCCTCACTCCTGTCCTCTCTCTCCACATCATCAGACTTACCAAAAAGCTCCCAAATGCAGAATTAAAAATGGCTGCAGCCTGTAAAGAAAGAAAATAAATATATATAAATACAATTAATTGCAATGTTTTTAACTAACTGCATCATTTGTTGTCACTTTGTGTGTGTGAGAAGTCTTTGTAAAGTTGATAATGTTGTAGAGGAGTATGTTTGTAAAGTTGTACATTTTATGATGGAGTGTCTTGGTAAACTTGTGCCTGTGTAAAATTGTGATTGTTGTGATGTAGCATGTTTATAGAGTTGCGATTGTGATCAAGTTGTGGAGTGCTTTTGTAAAGTTTTTGTGGTTGTAATTGAGTGCATTTCTAAAACTGTGATGCCGTGTGCTTGTAAAATCGTGATTTATAATAAGAGTTTTTTTGTACAGTTGTGTTGTAATGTCTTTGTAGAGTTGTGATAGTTTTGGAGTGGGGTTGTGACAGTTGTAGTCAAGTGCATAGGTAAAGTTGTATTGGAGTGTCTTTTTAAAGTTTTGATTGTTGTAATAGGGTAAAGGTGTGATTTACAATAAGAGTTTGTAAAACTGGAATGTCTTTGTGAAGTTGTGATTGTTTTGATAGAGTGTGTGGAGTTGTGATTGTTGTGGAGAGTTAGTAAAGTTGTAACAGTTTTGATCAAGTGCATATATAAAGTTGTTATTGTTTTGATTGATTGTGTTTGTAAATTTGTGATTTAAAAAAGTATTTGTAAAGTTGTGAGTGTTTGTAAAGTTGTGATTGTTGTGAGTGTTTGTAAAGTTGTGATGGTGTGTTTGTAAAGTTGTGATTGTTGGGAGTGTTTGTGAATTTGTGACAGTCGTGGTGGAGTGCATTTGTAAAGTTGTGATTGCTTTGAGTGTTTGTCAAGTTGTGATTTTAAAAAGTATTTGTAAAGTTGTGATTGTTGTGAGTGTTTGTAAAGTTGTGGTTTAAAAAAGTATTTGTAAAGTTGTGATTGTTGTGAGTGTTTGTAAAGTTGTGATTTAAAAAAGTATTTGTAAAGTTGTGATTGCTGTGAGTGTTTGTAAAGTTGTGACAGTCATGGAGTGCATTTGTAAAGTTGTGATTGCTGTGAGTGTAAAGTTGTGATTGTTGGGAGTGTTTGTAAAGTTGTGACAGTCGTGGTGAAGTGCGTTTGTAAAGTTGTGATTGCTGTGAGTGTTTGTAAAGTTGTGATTTTAAAAAGTATTTGTAAAGTTGTGATTGTTGGGAGTGTTTTTGAATTTGTGACAGTCGTGGTGGAGTGCATTTGTAAAGTTGTGATTGCTTTGAGTGTTTGTCAAGTTGTGATTTTAAAAAGTATTTGTAAAGTTGTGATTGTTGTGAGTGTTTGTAAAGTTGTGGTTTAAAAAAGTATTTGTAAAGTTGTGATTGTTGTGAGTGTTTGTAATGTTGTGATTTAAAAAAGTATTTGTAAATTTGTGATTGCTGTGAGTGTTTGTAAAGTTGTGACAGTCATGGAGTGCATTTGTAAAGTTGTGATTGCTGTGAGTGTTTGTAAAGTTGTGATTGTTGGGAGTGTTTGTAAAGTTGTGACAGTCGTGGTGAAGTGCGTTTGTAAAGTTGTGATTGCTGTGAGTGTTTGTAAAGTTGTGGTTTAAAAAAGTATTTGTAAAGTTGTGATTGTTGTGAGTGTTTGTCAAGTTGTGATTTAAAAAAGTATTTGTAAAGTTGTGACAGTCGTGGTGGAGCGCGTTTGTAAAGTTGTGATTGTCGTGAGTGTTTGTAAAGTTGTGATTTAAAAAAGTATTTGTACATTTGTGATTGATGTGAGTGTTTGTAAAGTTGTGACAGTCGTGGTGGAGTGTGTTTGTAAAGTTGTGACAGTCGTGGTGGAGTGTGTTTGTAAAGTTGTGACAGTCGTGGTGGAGCGCGTTTGTAAAGTTGTGATTGTCGTGAATGTTTGTAAAGTTGTGATTTAAAAAAGTATTTGTAAATTTGTGATTGTCGTGAGTGTTTGTAAAGTTGTGATTGTTGTGAGTGTTTGTAAAGTGGTGACAGTCGTGGTGGAGTGCATTTGTAAAGTTGCGATTGTTGTGAGTGTTTGTAAAGTTGTGACAGTCGTGGTGGAGTGCATTTGTAAAGTTGTGGTGGAGTGTGTTAATAAAGTTGTGATTTAAAAATATTTTAAAGTTGTGATCATTTTTATTCAGTGTGTTTGTAAAGTTGTGATTGTTGTGAGTGTTAAGTTCTGACAGTTGTGTTCAAGTGCATTTGTAAAGTTATGGACTGTCTTTGTAAAGTTGTGATTTAAAAAATATTTGTAAAGTTGCATTGAAATCTCTTTGTTAAGTTGTGATTGTTTTGATTGCGTGTGTTTGTAAAGTTACGATTGTTGTGAGTGTTTGTAACATTGTGACAGTTGTGGTTGAGAGCATTTGTAAAGTTGTGATAGAACGTGTTTGTAAAGTTGTAATGGAGTATGTTTGTAAACTCATGATTTAAAGTACTTGTGATATTACAGTGAAATGTCTTTGTAAAGTTGTGATTGTTTTTAATTGCATGTTTGTAAAGCTGTAATTGTTGTGGTTTGTTTGTAAATGTATGAGTTGTTGCCGAGTGCATTCGTAAAGTTGTGCTAGTAAAGTTGTAATGGAGTGTGTATGAAACTGTAAAAATGTGTTGAAATGTTTTTGTGAAGTTGTTGTTGTTTTAATTGACTATTTGTAAAGTTGTAACAGTTTCTGCTGAGTGTGTTTGTAAAGCTGAAATTTTGTTTTTATAAAGCTGTTACAATCATCTTACCTCATTTCCTCCAACAGCTTTAGTCAGAATGACAGCAGAGGAGACCGGAGGAGGCATACACGCAACCGTCTGCAACCTGAGAGAACACACACACACACACACACACACACACACACCTTAATAAATACTAATTAACATGCATTACTCTACATTTAATCACATTAATATCCCTGTTTTCCACTGTATTTACACCAAACAGGGGTGAACAGCACTCTTGTTGCTCTTTAACTTAAAAACTGTCCCTACCCTGCTGCGTTATTATACTGAGTTAAAGGTTGCACATTAATAAATCATCTCATAACGTTATGAGTATTTTCCCTCTTTAAGTTGGATGTTTCAGGTAATTTTGACAACTCCAGAAGGAACATAACCTTGCAGTCTAACACAGAAAACCTCTGATAAACTGTTACTCAACTGAACTAACCTATTGACAGAGACTCCATTCAGACGAGTGCTGGATATTTAGAGAGAGTGTTTGTGTACGAGGAGGTTTGGAAAGATGGCAAGAAACCGAAAATACGAGTACATACCCTTTCAGAAGCCATTCGTTGATCGCTGTAAAAGATAAAACTTGGAGAAGGAGCCAGACAGCAATGGGGAAATATACTAGCGTGAATGTTTGGACGAAGAAATGCAACTTTACGTGCATTAATGCACTCGCTAACTCCTGAAAGAGAGAATAGGATAGAAATCATGTTTAAAACGGTCACCAACATGCACATTCTTATAATTGTCTATAATTTGTACATCTTGGGAGATTTTCCATGCTCACTGGAGGGTTTGTAAAGCATTATTCTTAGTAAAGCTGCTTTGCTGATCAAATTGCTGTTCAAATAAAGTGAATTGAATCGGGTCATACCTCTGTTTTCAAAGACAAGCCACTGTTAAAGAAGATTACAGACACAGCAATATAGGTGATTGTAATTTCTGGCCGAAGAGGACCTGAGAGAGAACAAGACAAACAGACCGATCAGGTCATAAATGTATCTGTACTGCCAATTTATTGCACACATACAGCTGAATTTTAACCACTCCACAGATTTAATATTAGCAAACTATAGTTTTGGCAAGTCGTTTAGGACATCTGCTTTGTGCATGACATGAGTAATGTTTCCAACAGTTGTTTACAGACCGATTTTTTCACTTTTAATTGACTATATCACAATTCCAGTGGGTCAGAAGTTTACATACACTAAGTTAACTGTTAACCTCAATCCGGGTGGTGGAGGACAAGTCTCAGTTGCCACCGCGTCTGAGACCGTCAATCCGCACACGACACCGCGGAGACTCACAGCATGTGGAGACTCATGCTACTCTCTGCGATCCACACACAACTCACCACACGCCCCATTGAGAGAACCACTAATCACCACCACGAGGAGGTTACCCCATGTGACTCTACCCTCCCTAGCAACCGCGACAATTTGGTTGCTTAGGAGACCTGGCTGGCGTCACTCAGCACGCCCTGGGGTCAAACTTGCGACTCCAGGTGTGATAGTCAGCGTCAGTACTCGCTGAGATACCCAGGCCCATCATAGTCTGGCTTTTTATGGTGGTTTTGGAGCAGTGACTTCTTCCTTGCTGATCAGCCTTTCAGGTTATGCTGATAGGACTCGTGTTACTGTGGATCTAGATACTCGTCTACCTGTTTCCTCCAGCATCTTCACAAGGTCCTTTGCTGTTGTTCTGGGATTGATTTGCACTTTTTGCACCAAACTACGTTCCTCTCTAAGAGACAGAATGAGTCTCCTTCATGAGCATTATGATGGCTGCGTGGTCCCATGGTGTTTATACTTGCGTACTATTGTTTGTACAGATGAACGTGATGCCTTCAGGTGTTTGGAAATTGCTCCCAAGGATGAACCAGACTTGTGGAGGTCAACACATTTTTTTTTCCTGAGGTCTTGGCTGATTTTCCCATGATTCCAACCAAAGAGGCCCTGAGTTTGAAGGCAGCCCTTAAAATACATCCACAGGTACACCTCCTATCAGAAGCTAATTGGCTAATTGCCAAAAGGCTTGACATCATCTTCTGGAATTTTCCAAGCTGCTTAAAGGCACAGTTAACTTAGTGCATGTAAACTTCTGACCCACTGGAATTGTGATATAGTCAATTAAAAGTGAAACAATCGGTCTGTAAACAATCGTGTCATGCACAAAGTAGATGTCCTAAATGACTTTGTTTGCTAATATTAATGGAGTGGTTATCTGAGGGATATCAGTGGAGCGGTTAAAAAATTTGTTTTAATGACTTCAACCTAAGTGTATGTAAACTTCTGACTTCAACTGTATCCATCCATTCATCCATCTGTCTTTAAGGCTTTTTGAACTTTTAGTAAAGGCTTTGTCAAGCAAACATTCAAAGTTTGTCTTGAATACCATTTCTAGTGTCTTTCTCGGATTTGACAACTTAAATTATTGCCCAATCTCTTCACGCAACAGGAAGAACATACTTTCAAGCACACTCTCTCTTTACCCAGTGAGGATTATTGAGATCCGGGTGTTGCAACGTGTCACTTTGCTGCCATCACAGGTAAAGACACAATGTTGGACAGACCAGTTTGGACCATATGACAAATTTGATCATCTAAGTATATCATGATGGCTCAAAATTAGCTGGACGCATCATGTTAAAAAAGTTAACTTTTAATTACTCACCCTTAAAATACATCAATGCAAAAAAATCTAAAACATTAAGCACAGCTCGACATTAATGCATATGCACAGATATCAAAGAAATAACTTTACTTTGTCACATTAATGCGAGGAACCATAATCCTTAAGATGACAACGACATAAAGGCGCGTCATTGCAGCTATGTTAGTTGTGTATGACAGGATAATACTAATGAAACTTTGTTATTTACGCATAGACAGATTTAAAAGCTATTACAGTACATTAACTGTCCTGAAATGTGTCCACGCGATCAATCTCACCTCCTTTCACCCCCACGGACGGCGCGAGCTTGGCGCAGGTAATCACGAGCACAATCCCGATGATGAACCATTCTTTACGCACGCGAGCGATCAAACCCATCGCCCATCAAACCGGACCCGACCCGACGCGCATCCAAAACCGACGAGCAAGCACCGAGACGAGAGTGTCTGCCACCGCCGCCTGAGTCTCACTCCGCACTCATTTCCGGACACATATACGATACCGTAATGACTCGTGTTGGAGCGCACGTGCACTTGCGAATCCACGGTTTTTTATTATTATTATTATTATTATTATTATTATTATTATTATTATGTATATGTTGTTTTTTATAATGATTTTTTTAATTATTATTATTATTACTTTATATATATATATATATATATATATATATATATATATATATATATATATTTTTTATTTATTTATTTATTTATTTTTTTTTTTTGAAAGTATATATATTAAATAAAGATAAAAGCCAGATGGTCTAGGAAATAATGGTGGCGAGCTGAAAGGATGCAAAGTGTGAGTCCATTGGCGGGAGATAGTGGAATTGAAAGATTAATGGACTCGGGCTCTAAAACCCCAGACTCTCAGAGTTTTCTTGCAAAAAGAAAGAGATTCTTCAACCATTTTCCACAACATCAACTGGAGTCAGAAAGCAAATCTTTCTGATCTTTCCTCAAATGACCGTTATTACGGCAATTGCGCGCACTCGGATTTAAATAGCGGCTGGCTTGACCGCAGTGACCAGCGCGCATATTTAAACTTATGTAAACAAATGTATAACAGTGAGGGATTTCAGAAAAAGTAAGAAAAAAACAAAACTTTATTGGTATTTGCCACTGCCAGCTTGGGAAAATGCTCATGGAAGTTTTTTTCTCCTACTCATTCAGGCGCCATTTTCCGCCAACGGTGAGGCGCCCAAACGCTCTTCTGATTGGCCAAAATTATCTGATCTCCGAACAGTGACTACTGCCGCCTCTACTGACGCCACAAATCACTTTTGCTCCATATTTTACGCAGAGCAGCGCGCGAAAAATAGCACTTGAGACTCGTAGCAGCAGATTCGATGAGTTGTAGTTATGTACTTGTGTTTGTGCTAGAAAAATAACCAAGAAAAAAAAAAATATATATTTATACATTTTGATTCGTAGAAAAGGATTCGTGCACCTGCAATGAAGAGTTTGAGAAGGTGTAACTGTTGTGTTGTGTTAGTGAGACGTTTAAAAACATTTTTCTCTGTGACTTCAAATGTAATGATACACATGTGTGGCTAATCTCTACAACTGTCACAGGCGCTCTGTTGTTTTGCACCAAAAATATCCTCATCTATACATTTATAGCTCTGAGCCATCAAGCGCCTCTCGTGGAAGAGCCATTTATGTCTCAGTGCAACATACTGGAGTGACTGGGCTGATTCCAGAACAGTGTCTTTGGCTGACGTCAGTTGACGTGTGACGTATTGCCGTGAAGATGGCGGAAGTTCATTCGTGATCTGAACCGAGTCGCACCGTGATTCTCTAATAACTATTTCAGGACTGTTCGGTTTCACGTTTCACATCGGACCCGCCGACAGATTCGGGTAAGTGATGAATAGCCGATTCAGAAATGTAGCTATGATACAGATTACTGTCTGTGTATGAGTGTATGTCTGTCTGTGCTGTTCCTCATATTGTCACTCAAACATGCTGACAGCTTGATCAATCACTTTTACTGTTAAAAATCGCTTTAAATCTACTTCGATTTGACCTTGAGAGCCATTGTTAATCAATACCATCAGTATGAAGCAGTAACAAAGTAATTCATTACTGTAATTAAATGAGTTTTTAATTGAAAAAAGTAAAGGAAGGGATTACTCTTAATTTTTTAGTAATTTAATTACAGTTACTTATGATTTAATTGTGATAAATACTGTATAAACCATAGAACAATTCTATATAAAACAATAGCGAATTTAAAATCAAAATTTAAAGTCTAACGTAACGCCGCCCCTTTAAATTCATTGGCCAGTTCATGAATAATTAATTAGATTTTATGTGATTTATTTTAAAGTATTAAAAGAACAGTTTCATGTCTGTCCTTGTAATTTTCATCTGGTCGAGGTTGAGAAGGGTTTTAGAAAGTAACTAGTAATAAGTAATGCAATTACTTTCCGACAGAGTAATTGGTACAGTAATCTAATTACACTATAGATGTAATTAGATACTTTTTTAGAGTATGGTCTATTGGATAGTTTATTGATCAAGTGACCGGTTCCTGTTGAGTGTTACACTGTTCAGCTCATGTTTGGGATTGTTGCTATTTTTGCTTTCAGCTGTTACGATCATTTGAATATTTCCCAGCTGAACTGGTCTGTCCTGATCAAAGCTCCTTTATCAACCCTTTACAGATACCTGTAACCCTTTACCAGGGTAAACACGGTATTTCCAATATACCTTACTAAGTACATTTACTGTTGTAAAATCATAGGAAATTCATGTTGTCCTCATTGTGAGAAGCTTTTGGAATCTGTTTTGTCTTTTTATTATTGTTTTGATGACAGCGGTCGTCATGGAAATTCACCATGGTTACTTAAAGGGACATTCCAGGCTCAATACCAATGAATCCTAATCAACAGTAATCAAACGTAAACAATATGTGTGTAAACATGATTTTACTGTGATAAAATCACGTACTAAATTACATCCAATTTTACAACTTCGTCGTCACGATGACGTACCATTACGTACCAACTTTATATCTCAAATAATACACGAGATTTAACAGAAGTGCTTTCACAAAATTATAAGCTTCACATTTCTGCCTTTAAACCCTCCAAAAATAATAATTGGCCCCCATTCACTGTAAGTGTCTCACTTTAACTATTTTATTGTATTTTTTTTAAAGAAAAGGAGGGACAAGTTGAAATAATTGTTGTGGTAATCAACATTTTGCCACAAATGCTGTCCAGTGAGTTCATCTTATACTGAACCCGGCGTATTCCTTTCACTGGATCACAACCCTAGTTTCTGTCCCCATGGAAACCAATATTACTATAGTAAATAGTCATTTATAGTAAAAAAAATTAATAAATATGCACTCAAAAATTATTTTTTGCATTTCAGAATCAAATTTACATTTTTATAATTTTATCATTTAGTAATCTTTAACAAAATAAAATAAAAAAAATATATATTTTACGTTATCTTAATTTAATATAGTTAAAAATTGCTCAATTTAAGTTGATGGAATTTTGTTATAAAAAATGTAATTGCATAAATAGTAAAAATTGTCGTTTTTGTAACGTTAAAAAGGTACCACGGCTTTAGTAACTGTGGTATTATTGCAGTAACTATGGTTACCATAGTAAGGGTTTCTTTTCCCAATTTGGAACACCCAATTCCCAATGGAGGACGAATCTCAGTTGCCTCCGCGTCTGAGACCGTCAATCTGCGCATCTTATCACATGACTTGTTGAGCGTGTTACCGCAGATACATAGCGCGTGTGGAGGCTTCACGCTATTCTCCGTGGCATCCACGCACAACTCACCATGCGCCCCACCGAGAGCGAACCACATTATAGCGACCACGAGGAGGTTACCCCAACGTGACTCTACCCTCCCTAGCAACCGGGCCAATTGGTTGCTTAGGAAGCCTGACTGGAGACATAATGCTCTGGATTCAAACTCCCGACTTCAAGGGTGGTAGTCAGCGTCAATAATTGCTGAGCTCATTCTGGGCTCATTTCGTGGGCTTTGTTGGCCGTGGATCTCTAATTGGTGCCGCTTTCCTTTGCTGGATCTGTAGTTCACCCCCCAAAATATAATTCTTTAACATTTACTCACCCTCATGCCATCCCAGATGTGTATGACTTTCTTTCTTCTGCAGAATACAAATAAGGTTTTTAGAAGAATATTACAATGCAAGTGGATGGTGACCAGCACTTTAAAGCTCAAAAAGCACAAACCGTTGGATCAAAAGTAATCCATACGACTCATGTGGTTAAATGAATGTCTTCTAAAGCAATACGATCACTTTGGGTGAAAAACAGATCAATATTTAAGTGGTTTTCACTATAATTGTTTACTTCTGGTCAGTCTCCAATATGTAGCCATGAGGGGAACGACTTCACACCGCCTCTTGCGTGACACAAGCGCGTTTGCCAATGAAGCTTGTTGCAAACAAACCAGTCTGCACTTCCGGGTTGTACTGTGTCAGTTCTCAGCCATTGGAGAGCATCCGGAAGTAAACAAATATAGTGAAAAGGACTTAAATATTGATCTGTTTCTCACCCAAAGCGATCGTATCACTTTAGAAGACATCCATTTAACCACATGAGTTGTATGGATTACTTTTATGCTGCCTTTATGTGCTTTTTGGAGCTTAAAATTTCTGGCCACCATTGACTTGCATTGTAAGGACCAACAGAGCTAGAATATTCTTTTAAAAATCTTCATTGGTGCTCTGCTGAAAAAGAAAGTCATGCATATTTGGGATGGCATGAAGGTGAGTAAATGAGCGAATTTTAATTTTTGGGTGAACTATCCCTTTAAAGTAGATTTTTTTTTTTTTGAATAATGAAGTGGAAATAACGCAGACTGTCGACTTCAGCAGAATCATATACCATTGATGAACAACCTCAGAGCTCATGAACACTTTCAAAGGTTTATATTAAGTTGGCGATGAGATTTTTTCTTCTGAAACAGACTGTTGCGCTCTATTACCTACGAGTTATCAAGATTAATCAAGGTGTACATCACAATACTATGGTATTATGGTATTATTATTATGCTTATACCATCTGATCAGTGCTGTAAAATGGTACCTCTGTGCCAAAGTATCATTTAAGAGGCCTGAAAGCTTTTTTTAGGTGATCTCATACCAATATATTATGGTTTTACATTATAGTAACAATAGCAACTATCATATTTTGGAAATGTAAATGTTTGCTCGTCACTGTAATTAAAGGAATGTTTTGCCCTTGTGGTTTTATGTCTGTATCTGTGACGTCTCTGGGTTCGGCCTGTAGCTGTTATTGAGGCTCGACACACGATCAGTGATGAATAATTAACTCCCGAGTTGAGCTCCAGTGAAAGTTTCGTCAGATCTCTGGCAGATAACTCTTCCTCTCTCTCTCTCTGTCCCTCGTGTGATGTGACTGTGAGCATCTCATGTGTGATTCTTAATGACGCTTTGTGATGTAACTCGAAGAGACGTTATCTAGTCCAACGAGCAAACAGGGATCTCTTTTCAGTGGTGGAGAAGGTTAACCGTTTCAAGGCTATAGTAGATGTGGATCTGGGAGGAAGATGAAGCTGAATGTGCTGTGTGCAAAGTTTGTGGATTGACTGAATGAGCGGTATTCTACTTTAGTTTCAGATATGTTCATATATGTTGTGCCCTAACAATCGTATTGTTGCTATTATTAGTATGCACTATTGTATCTATACTTTAGATTATTGACTGTATTTGTATGTGTGTGCATATGATGAAGAGACAATTTAAATAACCATAAGGGCTTTTAACAATACGGTTGTTCGAGGTGATAAAGTGAAAAATCTTGTTAAAAATCTAGTTTAAAACACTTATGCTTCTATGAGTTTGTTTAAATGTATTCTTTGTGTCCTACAACATTTCTAACATTTGCTACAGAATAATATTTAAAGACTTCAGGGTTACGGTCATGGCAAGGGTTAGGCGTACGGTCATGGTAAGGGTTAGGCGTACGGTCATGGTAAAGGTTAGGGTTACGGTCATGGCAAGGGTTAGGGTTACGGTCATGGCAAGGGTTAGGGTCATGGTAAGGGTTAGGGTTACTATCATGGCAAGGGTTAGGGTTACGGTCATGGCAAGGGTTAGGGTTACGGTCATGGCAAGGGTTAGGGTCATGGTAAGGGTTAGGGTTACTATCATGGCAAGGGTTAGGTTTACGGTCATGGCAAGGGTTAGGGTTAGGGTCATGGCAAGGGTTAGGGTTACTATCATGGCAAGGATTAGGGTTACGGTCATGGCAAGGGTTAGGGTTACGGTCATGGCAAAGGTTAGGCTTACGGTCATGGCAAGGGTTAGGCTTACGGTCATGGCAAGGGTTAGGGTTACGGTCATGGCAAGGATTAGGGTTACGGTCATGGCAAGGGTTAGGGGTACGGTCATGGCAAGGGTTAGGGGTACGGTCATGGTAAGGGTTAGGGGTGGTTAGGCGTACGGTCATGGCAAGGGTTAGGGGTACGGTCATGGCAAGGGTTAGGGTCACGCTCATGGCAAGGGTTAGGGTCACGCTCATGGCAAGGGTTAGGGTCACGCTCATGGCAAGGGTTAGGGTTACTGTCATGGCAAGGGTTAGGGTTACGGTCATGGCAAGGTTTAGGATTACTGTCATGGCAAGGGATAGGGTCGTGGCAAGGGTTAGGGGTACGGTCATGGCAAGGGTTAGGGTTACGGTCATGGCAAGGGTTAGGGTTACGGTCATGGCAAGGGTTACGGTCATGGCAAGGGTTACTGTCATGGCAAGGGTTACGCTCATGGCAAGGGTTAGGGTTACGCTCATGGCAAGGGTTACTGTCATGGCAAGGGTTACGCTCATGGCGAGGGTTAGGGTTACGCTCATGGCAAGGGTTACTGTCATGGCAAGGGTTACTGTCATGGCAAGGGTTACGCTCATGGCAAGGGTTACGCTCATGGCAAGGGTTACGGTCATGGCAAGGGTTACGCTCATGGCAAGGGTTACTGTCATGGCAAGGGTTACTGTCATGGCAAGGGTTACGCTCATGGCAAGGGTTAGGGTCACGGTCATGGCAAGGGTTAGGGTTACGCTCATGGCAAGGGTTAGGGTTACGCTCATGGCAAGGGTTAGGGTTACGCTCATGGCAAGGGTTACTGTCATGGCAAGGGTTAGGGTCACAGTCATGGCAAGGGTTAGGGTTACGCTCATGGCAAGGGTTAGGGTCACGGTCATGGCAAGGGTTAGGGTCACGGTCAAGGTAAGGGTTAGGGTTAGGGTTAGGGTCATGGCAAGGGTTAGGGTTACGGTCATGGCAAGGGTTACTGTCATGGCAAGGGTTAGGGTCACGGTCATGGCAAGGGTTAGGGTTACGGTCATGGCAAGGGTTAGGGTCACGGTCATGGCAAGGGTTAGGGTCACGGTCAAGGTAAGGGTTAGGGTTACGGTCATGGCAAGGGTTAGGGTCACGGTCATGGCAAGGGTTAGGGTTACGGTCATGGCAAGGGTTAGGGTCACGGTCATGGCAAGGGTTAGGGTCACGGTCAAGGTAAGGGTTAGGGTTAGGGTCATGGCAAGGGTTAGGACTGTCCACAATCTTCAATGATGTTTGATTCATTCTCCAATTGTATCTTTCCCAGATTCCTCTCACATCCTCTGTTGTGTTGTACTGTTGTAGTTGGGTCTTTGTTTGCTACATTTGCTAATGTTTCCTCATGTTTTGTTTTTTTGGCAGGTCTCAGATCCGCTCATGTCATGGCCAGCGGTGTAGCTAAAGCGGGCCTTGCTAATGGCATCTCCGTAAAATCACAGCTTCAGATCATGGGTATGTTTCCTCTCTGTGTGTTTTCCATAGCTGTCTGCCTACGTTTTATCTGATGTGCCGGTCTTCCTGATCAGCTCGTTGTCTGATTGATGGTCTTCCCAACTCCTTAATACATTTCAATAATATTTAATAATAAACTCTAATGGTACCACACTCTAAATGAGTAACAGAAGAAAACAGACAGTTCCCTAGTGGAAAATGCATCTTAAGCTGGTAGCTGGTTTCTAGCTGGTCATTAGCTGGTCCAGCTACCAGCTTGTCATACCAGCTCAAGATGGTCAAGCTGGTTTTTGGAACATGGTAGCTGGTTGACCAGCTTATGACCACCTTGGACCAGCTCATGACCACCTTGGACCTGCTCATGACCACCTTGGACCAGTTTAAGACCAGCTTGAACCAGCAACCATGTTCCAAAACACAGCTGCCAGCTTAAGCTGGTTTATTACTGTAATGTTTCGTGTTTAATGTGTTTGCAAACATCCGGTCATGACTGTACGTGAGGTCACAGAGTCCTAACGCTGATTACATGCGTGTTTGACCGTCTGTTCTTCCTGTGTGCAGTGATCTCCGCCAAACTGAAGGACAGCAGGAAGAACTGGTTCGGCCCAAATCCGTATGTGGAAGTGTGCGTGGACGGCCAGTCCAAAAAAACAGAGAAGTGTAACAACACACACTCACCCAAATGGAAGCAGCTGTTCACTGTGTGAGTGTTTATATATACACACACAAACACACACTGTGTTTTTAGGCCTGTATTTTTGATTTAGTACCAGCATTAACAAGTGTGTTTTTATTAAACACACATACACACACACACACACACGCACACACACTCTACCGGTGAACTAGTTATAGACCCCGTTATTAGTAGTGTTTGCAAAGACAAGCATCACGATTACTGTTGCTCAGAGTTTGACATGTTTCGTTTGTGTCTGTCTTGATCTTGTGTTTGTAATATTATCTGCGTTGCTCATCCATCAGGATTGTGACTCCATTCAGTAAGCTAATTTTCCGTGTTTGGAGTCATCAGACGCTGAAGTCTGATGTTCTGATGGGCGTGGCCACTCTTGACGTCAACGAGGTGCTCAAATCTAACGACATGAAAAGTGAGTCTCTCTGCTCCGCCCCCGTCACCACATTGACCACTTAAAAGATGCACAATAAGACTTTTTTTAAAGCATCGTGCAGGTGTGACCTGGATAACCCTTGTGACAACTCTGAACACACACACACACACACACACACACACAGAAGAATGAGATAACAATAAACAGAATTTACTCGCATGCCATCACAAACCTGACTGCACTGATGGTATGGCAAGCCGAATTGACATTTAATCACATGCAGGATATGAATCATAGGTATCTATAATTCAATTATCACTAGTTCAAATGTTATTCTTTTATTTCAATTATTAGGTGTGCACTAGTAAAAACAATTAAAGATATACCACAACGCTTTCCTTCTAGTCTCAATAACATTACAGATATCTGAAATTAAAACTTTTGCTAGTAATTCAATTGTTGTTACCAGGAATGGACATTTTCACTAGTAACAATGTAATTATGTAAATCAAAATATATCATTTTTTCCAAGAAGTGCATAACTGATACGTCAGAAGTTTACATACACATTAGCCAAATACATTTAAACTCAGTTTTTCACAATTCAGGACATTTAATCGTAGAAACATTCCCTGTTTTAGGTCAGTTAGGATCACTAAATGTCAGAATAATAGTAGAGAGAATTATTTATTTCAGCTTTTCTTCCTCTCATCACATTCCCAGTGGGTCAGAAGTTTACACACACTTTGTTAGTATTTGGCAGCATTGCCTTTAAATTGATTAACTTGGGTCAAACATTTTGGGTTTCCTTCCACAAGCTTCTCATGTTTGTAGGCCTCCTTGCTCAGATTGAGGTCAGGGCTTTGTTATGGCCACCTTGACTTTGTCGTCCTTAAGCCATTTTGCCACAACTTTGGAGGTGTGCTTGGGGTCATTGTCCATTTGGAAGACCCATTTGTGATCGAGCTTTAACTTCCTGATTGATATCTTGAGATGTTGCTTCAATATATCCACATAATTGTCCTTCCTCATGATGTCATCTATTTTGTGAAGTGCACCAGTCCCTCCTGCAGCAAAGCACCCCCACATGATGCTGCACCCCACAACATGATACTGCCCCCCCCCCCCCCCCCACAACATGATGCTGCCGCCCCCCATGCTTCACTGTTGGGATGGTGTTCTTCGGCTTGCAAGCCTCACCCTTTTTCCTCCAAACATAACGATGGTCATTATGGCCAAACAGTTAAATTTTTGTTTCATCAGACCAGAGGACATTTCTCCAAAAAGTGAGATCTTTGTCCCCATGTGCACTTGCAAACTGTAGTCTGGCTATTTTATGGTGGTTTTGGAGCAGTGGCTCTTTCCTTCCTGAGCAGCCTTTGAGGTTATGCTGATATAGGACTTGTGTTACTGTGGATATAGATACTTGTCTACCTGTTTCCTCCAGCATCTTCACAAGGTCCTTTGCTGTTGTTCTGGGATTGATTTGCACTTTTCACACCAAACTACGTTCATCTCTAGGAGACAGAATGCGTCTCCTTCCTGAGCGGTATGATGCTGCGTGGTCACATGTTGTTTATACTTGCATACTTTTGTTTGTGCATATGAATGTGGTGCCTTCAGACATTTGGAAATTGCTCCCAACGATGAACCAGATTTGTGTAGGTCCACAATTTTTTTTCACACGGTTCGGAGGCAACCAATTGGACTATAGAAGTGCTCCGCTCTAGCGAAGTCTAGAGAACACAACAGTGTAAACTTTGGTTCACACCAAACATTAGTTCCGAAAACAAAATGGAGGAGAAACTGATTATTGCCGTGGTGGGTTTTCTTGTAATATACGATCTGTCCCTGTTTGCTTACAGGGATACAAAGGTGTCTTATTTGGGGCAGTGGTGGCTCAGCGGTTGAGGCTGTGGGTTACTGACCGAAAGGTCGGGGGTTCAAGCCCCAGCACCGTCAAGATACCACTGTTGGGCCCTTGAGCAAGGCCCTTGACCCTATCTGCTCCAGGGTCACTGTATCATGGCTGACCCTGAGCTCTGACCCCAGCTTAGCTGGTATATGTGAAAACAAATCAATTTCACTGTATATATGCAAAAATAAATAAAGGCTTCTATTCTATATATAATCTAATATATAATATATTGCATGCTAATTTTGGCGCCATAGCATGCAAAACCATGCTGCCTGATCAATCGGTAACACATTTATACCATCAGCAGCAAATGCAACAACCTCTCGATGATCCATAGTGACATGAATTTGATAATAAGCTCAACACTATTTATAAGAAACATTTTCCCTCTAGAACACACTGAAAAATTTGATATATTTTTGATATAAAGAATGGGTATTTCCACAAGTATTTATGCCATTTTTATGTAGATATAACGTTTTTATTATTACCAACCTTGTTCCTGATATTAGAAATGATGAGATATACTGTATATAATTCTTATCCTGCACATGATTAAACGTCAATACCTTCAGAGCCAAAGAATATCAAACTCGTCTCAATTAACTTTTTAAAATATTACTAAAATAGATTTTTTTTTCATTTGTATTTCCTTCAAATGTAGTGATGTTTAAAGACATGATGTTGAGTGTAGTTTCTGAACTGATTGTGTTTGTTTAGATTCCTTTTAAAAAGCTTCTGTTTTGTCTCTTTTGGTCTGTTGTTTGTCTGTCAGTCTGTGAGGTGGTGCAGACGCTGCAGTTGTGCACCGACAGAGATCAGTCTGATATTGTTGGTGATCTGTCCGTGTTTTTGGACGGTCTGCAGGTTGATCAAGAGACGTTCCTTACTGCAGAGGCCAACAACCAAAGTGAGACCTTTAAATAGCCATTGCTTGTGAAGCAAAGTATATAGATTTTTTTATATACAAATGCAATAGTGTAAGATTGCACTAAAATGACCACGAATATATGAAATAATGTTACTTTCTTTTTTTATTTTTTTTAGGTACTTTAAATGGGGAGTCTGAGCTTTATGAAATATTGAGCAGGAGGTAATTGAATTAGCTGTCACGTTTCACAACATGCCATTATCGGTTTCCCAAATAGCAGTGATGGAATGTCATTGGTCAAAAGGGTTGGCAACCCTTTATGAAGTAAACTTGTGATTATTTGAGTCATGAAACATTATATAGTTTCTGATCATATATATATTTATATATGTAAAAATGGCTTTTTCCTGCTTATAAACAGTATCTCTCTCTCTCTCTCTCTCTCTCTCTCTCTCTCTCTCGAGTAGCAGAGATCCATCGCCTGCTGTGTCAGACAGTCAGGAGCGAGCATCGACCCCTAACGGCCGTGTAAATGGTATGGACTCCCCTTCAGGGGTAACCAGAGGGTCACGACCCCCGAGGCCCGCACGACCCTCTCGACCTCCTCCGCCAACTCCGCACAGACCCACCTCTTCACCAGGTAGGACATCTGTCCATTTACATCACGCTTGACAATAATGTTCCACCGGTGCATGATAAAATCTGTTGGCTTATGCATTGTGAAATACTGATAGACCAAAACATTGTCCAGACCGATCTATGTTGGTATCGTTATTAAAAATTGCTATTGTGAAATATATCAGGGTTTTTTTTTCATTGTTTGGTGAAGCATATATTGCGAAAATGTTCAAATATTCGAATGCTGCACCGATAATAATGTTTTTCACTTTGCAGCTCCCTCCACTGGCTCGTTTCTTGATGGCAGCGATTCGTCATGTTCTGACACTCCAGTTCGTAACCATTCTGGGGGTGGAGCCTCTGACTGTGGTCCCGCCCCCACACAGGAGCAGCCCGGTAGGATGGCTCTCAGCGTAGTCCCCGCCCCCAACATGATTCCCAGTATGGTGAACACTGGGCCGCTGCCGCCAGGGTACGACAATCATGTAATTCACAAATACTCATGTAGCTTAGTAACAACCCTCAACAACACACACTAATTAAGGGTGAATACTAATCGAAAGTGATCATCCTTATGCCCTCCTCACCCTAAAAGAGAGAGCCCTTGAGTGGGTACTCTGAGTGGAGCATGGCATTACGATATGAATGCACCCTTGAGGGCGGGCCCTTCGTGAAAATAGTAATTTTCCTACTTTAGTTTGGAACAACACTTCGAGTGGCATCCCTTTCCCGCTGTGCCCTTCAAGGGTGCAAAAATGGCATTTGCAAAACGCCCTTCGTTTTTTGGGGATTTTGCAAATATCAATTGTTTTGGCCGATATCATTGGCTGATAAATATATTATGTTCGATAACCGATATTTTGGCCGATATTATAAATCTATACTAATATGTCTTTAAAACCAAAATGTTGGTCACAATAAGTGAAATCATGCTCTTCAAATAAAACCAGGTATCAACATTTTTTATGTAAAATTGATTATATCGGCGTAATCGGACCAATACCAATAATTAAATATAAAAATACAGTTAATTCTAGTTAGAGATACTGATATTCAGGGCCGTTTCTGAGCATATGGGCGCCCTAAGCAAAATCCTACTTAGAGGAACTCCCCTGGCCACCCTTATCCAGGCACACCCAAGAATGACCCCACAATAACAACAAATTTACTTGAAAACCGATCGGCCACAACATTAAAACTACCTGCCTAATATTGTGTCGAACCAGTTTGGCCATTCTCTGTTGACCTCTCTCATCAACATGGCGTTTTCGTCCACAGATTCGACGCTCATTGGATGTTTTTGGTTTTTGGCACCATTCTGAGTAAATTCTAGAGACTGTTTGTGTTTGTGTGTGAAAATGTTGACATCAACCATCAGAATGGGGAAAAAAGTGATCTCAATGATTTGGTGGCATGATTGATACCGTGGCATGATTGTTGGTGCCAGACGGGCTGAATCCAGTGAGCGTCGGTTCTGTGGACGGAAACGCCTTGTTGATGTGAGAGGTCAACAGAGAATGGCCAGACTGTTTCGAACTGACAAAGTCTACAGTAACTCGGATAACCACTCTGTATAATTGTGGTGAGACGAACATCATCTCAGAATGTTTGGCGGCACGAGGGGGACCTACACAATATTAGGCAGGCTGTTTTAATGTATTGGCCGATTGGTGTATCTACAATGGGAGACTACTGCCAAATGCTAGCAAACTAATTGTTGCAAAGTAATGTATGACAACGTACAAACACCATCTAGCCAGGTAGCTGCTTCATGTTAATTTTTAACTAAAAAAAACCCTTTGACCGTGCGTGTATCTCAAGGAATCTCAAGATGGCGCCGAGTATGGCTGCTGCGTCGCGAGCTCCGTCAAAACACTGCAGTTTATTGTTTGTTTTGTTTACAGTTCTGTGTTTTTTTGTCTTAGATGTTGTCTGCCTTATTGTGTACGACAGACAAACGCTTTTGGACATTGGTTCGGCAATCACACACCGAAAACCGGACTTCACATTCCTCAATGCCGACCCGCGGTTTACAAACACGCCAGCGGAGCCCTTTGTTTGGGCTGCCCGGCCGCGGAAACGCAGAAGGAAAAGAGGAAAAAGAGCCGGCGTTCTCATCAGATTAAGACGTCGCACAAATCGCCCCCCGCTACCCAGTATACTACTGGCAAATGTTCAGTCTCTGGACAACAAGCTCTGCGAGCTGAGAGCGCGGATCTCTTTCCAACGAGAGACGAGAGAATGCTGTGTTATCTGTCTTACGGAAACCTGGATGTCCGCGGAGATTCCAGACTCGGCCATCGAACCCACGGGTTTCTCCGTGCACCGAGCGGACAGAGCGAAAGACCTCTCAGGTAAAAGCAGAGGTGGAGGTGTATGTTTTATGATCAACAAATCATGGTGTGATCAGAGGAATGTACATTTTATCAGGTCTTTCTGCTCTCCTGATCTGGAATTTCTCATGCTTCTGTGTCGACCATTCTGGCTCCCGAGGGAATTCCCAGCGGTCATTATCACTGCTGTGTACATCCCCCCACAATCCGACACAGACCGGGCACTCAGGGAACTGTATGGCAGTATAAGTGAGCAGGAAACCGCGCACCCTGAGGCCGCGTTCATTGTTGCCGGGGACTTCAACAAAGCCAACTTCAAAACAATAGCACCAAAATACCACCAACACATCAGCTTTAACACACGAGGGGACCAGGTTTTGGATCATTGCTATTCTCCTTTCCGGGATGGCTACAAATCCCTCCCCTGCCCACCATTTGGCAAATCGACCACTCTTCCGTTCTGCTTCTGCCCGCTTACAGGCAGAAACTGAAACGGGAAGCACCCGCCCTCAGAATGATCCAGTGCTGGTCGGACCAATCAGACTCTGCTCTACAGGACTGTTTTGATCACGCGGACTGGGAGATGTTCCGGTCTGCCTCCGATGACGAAGGAAGTGCATAGAGGACGTTGTTCCGACAAAAACATACGGATCTACCCCAACCAGAAACCCTGGGTTAACAGTGATGTTCGCGCGGCACTTACTGCGCGGACCACCGCTTTTAATTCCGGGAACGCGGAGGAGCGTAAACAAGCCAGTTATGCCCTCCGTAAATCCATCAGTACAGCCAAACGCCAGTACAGGCACAAAATTGAAGGTCAGTTCAACACCACTGACTCCAGAAGTATGTGGCAGGGAATTAACATCATCACGGACTATAAACAGAATAAAAACTCCGCCATGAACACCGCTGCCTCTCTCCCGGACGAGCTTAATACTTTTTATGCTCGTTTCGAGGACAACAACAACACCGCCCTCACAGAGAGAGCACTCGCGGCCGATACTACAGATGATGGTTCACTCTCCGTCTCTGTTACGGATGTAACCCGATCCTTTCGACGGGTGAACATTCACAAAGCCGCGGGTCCAGACGGCATTCCGGGCCGCGTCATCAGAGTATGCGCGAACCAGCTGGCTGGTGTTTTTACGGACATTTTCAACCTGTCCCTCTCCCTGTCTGTAGTCCCCACATGCTTCAAAACATCAACCATTGTGCCTGTACCGAAGCAAGCCAAAATCACTTGCTTAAATGACTGGCGTCCTGTTGCCCTCACCCCCATCATCAGCAAATGCTTTGAGAGGTTGATCAGAGATCACATCTGCTCTGTTCTGCCCACCTCTTTGGACCCATTGCAGTTTGCCTACCGTAACAACCGCTCCACTGATGATGCCATTGGATCTACAATACACACTGCTCTCTCCCACCTGGAAAAAAGGAACACATATGTGAGAATGCTGTTTGTAGACTACAGCTCAGCATTTAACACCATAGTGCCCTCCAAGCTTGATGAGAAACTCCGGGCTCTGGGCTTAAACAGCTCGCTGTGCAGCTGGATCCTGGATTTTCTGTCAGGCAGACGTCAGGTGGTTAGAATGGGCAGCAACATCTCCTCACCACTGACCCTCAACACTGGAGCCCCGCAGGGCTGTGTTCTCAGCCCACTCCTGTATTCCCTGTACACACATGACTGTGTGGCGACACATAGCTCCAATGCCATCATTAAGTTTGCTGACGATACGACGGTTGTAGGTCTGATCACTGACAATGATGAAACGGCCTACAGAGAGGAGGTGCACACTCTGACACGCTGGTGTCAGGAGCACAACCTCTCCCTCAACGTCAGTAAAACCAAGGAGCTTGTGGTGGACTTCAGGAAGAAAGACGGGGAACACAGCCCCATCACCATTAATGGAGCACCGGTGGAGAGAGTCAGCAGCTTCAAGTTCCTCGGTGTCCACATTACTGAGGAACTCACATGGTCCGTCCACACTGAGGCCGTTGTGAAGAAGGCTCACCAGCGCCTCTTCTTCCTGAGACGGCTGAGGAAGTTCGGAATGAACCACCACATCCTCACACGGTTCTACACCAGTACTGTAGAGAGCATCCTGACTGGCTGCATCACCGCCTGGTACGGCAATAGCACCGCCCACAACCGCAAAGACCTGCAAAGGGTGGTGAGAACGGCCAGAAACATCATCGGAGGTGAGCTTCCCTCCCTCCAGGATATATATAACAGACGGTGTGTGAAGAAAGCTCGGAGGATCATCAGAGACTCCAGCCACCCGAGTCATGGGCTGCTCTCACTGCTTCCATCAGGCAGGCGGTATCGCAGCATCAGGACCCGCACCACCCGACTACATGACAGCTTCTTCCCACAAGCAATAAGACTTTTGAACACTTGATCCCTCACAATCAACAATCAGCACTGCACTTTATTAATCCTCATTCTGTCAATATATTCTCGCTCCCAATTCAGTTAGTGTATATATATTTATACCCTTATCTAGTGTATGTGTATTCTATATTGTGTGTATTGTGTACATTTGTTATGTAAATTGTTTTGTGTAAGTATGTTGTTTATTGTAAAGTGGTTTATGTCTCGTCACTGTCATTACTGCTATGTTGCTCGGAACTGCACACAAGAATTTCACCTGCTGTTGCACTCGTGTACACAGTAGTGTGACTATAAAGTGATTTGATTTGATTTGATTTGATTTGTATGTGCGTCACATCTAGCTACAACTCTCTACTTGCAGTTACATTTCCCCTTCCCTAACATGCCAAAAGAGGGTCACCTCTATACCACTGCCTGATTGAGTCATAACAGCTGGCTCGGTGGCCCTAATCGGCTGCGTATACCGCTTGTAGGTAGAAATGGCCCTGCTGAAACTGTATAATGGCCAGGCCAATTCATTGTCTGATAAATTGATCAACAGAGGTGGTAGTTCCTCCTTGTCAGCTAGCAAATCGACCATCAGAACGGGACTCTTCTCAACCACCACCAGTGTGCAGCATCCACCTGGATGATGTGATAGCAGCCATAGTGCGCCAGTATGCTCACCACACACCAGCTATTGGTGGAGAGGAGAGAGTAGAGTGATACAGCCAGTTAATGGATGGGGATTATTAGGAGGCCATGATTCAGAAGGGCCAGTGGGGGGAATTGGACCAGGACACCAGAGTTACACCCCTACTCTTTACGAGAAGTGCCCTGGGATGTTTAATGACCTTTGCTGTCATTAAACTACATAATATATCATATATATGAATCATATCTGCTTTCTAGATATTGGCATTGACCACTTAAACTGATATCAGTTAACTGTTAATTGTCGTATCTGCTTGGATGTGTTTTTATAGTTGGGAGCAACGTGTGGATCAGAACGGTCGTTTCTATTTTGTTGATCATGTGGAGAAGAGAACGACATGGGAGAGACCGGAGCAGTTACCAACAGGGTGAGATTACCTGTCGCTCTGAAATATTGGACACACCCCTTGAAAGAATGTGCTTTGCCTATTTTATATGTGTGTTTAACATGTTTTAACTGTTCCACAAAGTTGTCCAATATGAGCCCAATAGTTCATGATCAGGACTGCTAATGTGATGGTTTTAGGTTTGAATCAGAGATCTCATGAAATTGCAATATTGCTTTACAGAGCACCTGCTAAATGTTAAAGCTATAGTTCAACCGGTCAACCAAATCTGAATAACTTTCTCTCCTGTGGAACTCAAAAGCAGAACGTTCAGCCTCGGTCACCGTTTACTTTGTCAATTTTTGGGTGATCTAATAGAATGTCAAATGTCCCAATCTAATTCTGTAAGATCAACAAAATGTGGTTGAAAAACTTGCAGTTGTTGCAATTTAGCAATTTTGTTGATTGCGCTTGCTGTCGTAGCTGGGAGCGGCGTGTGGACCCGTTGGGTCGGGTGTATTTTGTGGACCACATCACCAGAACGACCACGTGGCAGCGCCCCACGATGGAGACGGTGCGGAACTACGAGCAGTGGCAACACCAGCGTAGTCAACTGCAGGGAGCCATGCAGCAGTTCAACCAAAGATTCATTTTTGGGGTGAGCGACTCCAATGTAAACACACAAACAAGCTTCAAGTATGAGGATGACTGGGGGTTTGAAATGTTTTACGCAAACGCAAATAATTGGTAAAGTGGGCTTTACTCTTAAAGGGACAGTTATGTGCACACCAATATGCTGATTACTCCCGAAAATCAGATAAAGCAAGAGATCTGCTTTTACATGACATTTGAAAAAGTCGTGTTGCTCTCTGCTTTTGACGTTAAACCGCGAAGAGGTGTTCGCACATATTGGATAAGCCAATAAAAGTGGCGCTTAAGATGTTTACATGCAATGCTAAATCGGCCTAACTTTCATAAATCTACCCTCGTCAATCAGTTTATTCTTACACCATTAATGTCCATTTAATGTCCTATATATTTCTCTACATATATTGTAACAAATCCAAGTCTTCGTCATTTCAAAATAAGAGTCCATGGTGTGTTTTGGGCTTTTTTATAGTTAAAAGTCCCGTGTTCTGCACCATTCTTAATTTTTCTGTTTATTATTGGGATTTTGGTTGCGCAATAAACTGAGATTAATTGGTTATCTGCCTTTTCTACCAGCGTGGTTATCGGTTTACCACTATTGGTCGACCTCTAGGGTGAATGCTGTTTTATATCTTTAAATGTTTGTCAAAAATGATTAAACCCAATGTGATTTATTTGTATTTTGTAGTTGCAGGATCAGGCTGCAGCCCCTCAGAATAAGGAGTTTGACCCATTGGGACCCCTGCCACATGGATGGGGTGAGCGAGAGCGACAAATTTTCTTTTTATTGTGAAGCACAACTTCGGTTAGACAGATTGTGAATGCTGAGCTGAGGCTTTTCTTTAGCATGCTGGACTAGCAGCTGTGTTTTATTGTTCTGGTAACCTTATTTTCAGCACCTGCGACTAAAATTAGCCAGCACATCCTTCAGTGTCCCGATTACACAAATGAGACCGCTTGCTCAGTGTAAACCAACGGGTGAATATAACTCAGATGCTGAAAATAGACCAGAATGATTTAAGGAAAAGCTTTCTAAAGTGTAAAATTGGCTTCTAATGTCTTTTCTCGTTCTGTCTCTCTCTCTCTTTTAGAGAAACGAACTGACTCTAATGGCAGAGTTTACTTTGTTCATCACCTGACCAGAACAACACAGTGGGAGGATCCACGAACTCAAGGGTCAGAACATGTTTCTCTGTGTGACAACTGTTGCTCACTTAAACACCAGCATCTGCAATATTTTAAAGACAGCAATGCTACATAAAATAATTGCATTTCTTAATATAAGGGTGTTTCTTGAACTTGCATTTAGTCATTTAGCAGGTGAGGAACGTAGCAAGCAATTTGTCATACAAAAGTCAACAATATCTGCAATATCACGCTGCCAAGTTATTAAAATGGCTGGAATAGTAGAAGAAAGCTAGAGTAGAAGAACGAGACATAATTGTTAAATATTGGGAAAGTGCATTTAGTGTGGATTGGTTAAGTTCTGGCGGAACGGATTTGTTTACAGCTGGTTCTTGAATGTTGAGATGGTATCGGCAGATCGTGGTGAGGTTGGAAGCTCATTCTGATCGTGAAATAGACTTTGTTCCTCTTTGAGATGGGACCACCAGGCACCGTTCGTTCATTGACAGCAGAGGATGTTGGGACATAGACCTGGAGGAGTGAATAGAAGTTATAGGGAGCTGTTCCACAGGCTGTCCTGAAGGCCAGATTCAAAGCCTTGGCAGCCAGTGCAGTGAAATCAAGAGTGGGCGGACGTCGGCCTTCTTTAGCTGATTGGAGTCCAGATGCGCTGCTGCGTTCTGGACCATCTGCATTGGCTTAATCATGCTAGCTGGGATGCTGGCTAAAGGGGCATTACAGTAGTCCAGTCTTGAAATTACCAGCGCTTGGGGCAGGAGTTATGCGGCATATTCGGACAGGAAAGGTCTGATTTTCCTGATGTTGTAAAGCGTGACCTGCAAGACCATGCATTTGAGGAGATGTGGGCAGTGAAGTTAAGCTGGTCACTTACCAGCACTCCCTAGGTTCTGAGCTGTCCTGGTTGGCATTAGTGTTGTTGAACCAAGATGAAAGGTGAGGTTGTGGTCAACAGACTGGTTGGCTGAGATCACAAGGAGTTCTGTCTTAGCCAGGTTGAGCTGTAGGTGATGTTTCTTCATCCAGGACGAGCTCTCCAAGAGGCAGGCAGAGATATGAGCGGAGACCGTGTTTCAGGCTGGAACAACAGCTAAAGCTGTGTATCATCTGTATAGCAGTAGTAGGAAAATACATGTGCCTTAATTAACGATCCGAGTGATATAGTGTAGATCGAAAAGAGAAGGGGTCCAAACACTGATCCCTGAGGAACACCCAGTGGACAGTTGGTGTGATTTGGACACTTCTCCTCTCCAGGTCTCCTTGAAGGATTTTAAAATTTGTCTATCAGTTTATGTACATGCATCACATGAGATTTATGTCATTTTTGTCATAAATATTCCCACCACAGTGTCAATTCAGCACATCTCAAACTCTGAATTGTGTTTAATAGAATTCTGTGATGAAAAATGAATTTAAGTTTTCCACTGACTCCTTTGTCTTGCTAATGCTTAAAAGTGAGGGGTGATTACGTATTGATTTAAATGAGCTCCGCTCAACCCAAGGCCAATATTAAAGGTTTGAATTGTCTTTGTCGTAAACTGCAGTTTATTAAAGTGAGTTTTTACACCTCTTTAGTTTGCTTAATGAGAAGCCGCTGCCTGAGGGATGGGAGATGAGGTTTACAGTCGACGGGATTCCTTACTTCGTAGATCACACCTGCAGAACCACCACTTACATCGACCCACGGACCGGGAAATCCTCACTGTAAGTGTAAACCACACATACGCAAAAAGACATCTCAGTCAGGCTGCTCTGAAGTGTAACCGATGCTTTATAATTAAAGATGCTCCAATGTATCGGCCCAACATCGGTATCGGCCGATAAATATCTGTTAAAACATCCAGTTGTCATCATCATCATCCTCCTAAGATAGAGTGACACATACTGCATGTTAGTATGATATACTGTAGCTTTGAGACACACATAATTAATCTCTTTTAGGCGGGCAATGCGTTTGTGTTCACGCTGTTTCAGGACACACAAATAAACTGCGAGTCATCAGATCCATAACAGGAATAACCAGTTTGTGTGTGAAACTGTCTTTGACTGCGATCCACCTTGAACACACGCGCCTCTCGCTGTGTGTTCAGTTCCACTGTGCGCATCGATCTAGAGAACGTGCATTTATGGTAAATAATTGTGTACTTCAGAGGATTGTGAGTGACGTGCTGTTGATGTCACAATTACAGAACTAGAAATAAACAAGTGGTCCTGACATGAGTGTCATAATTAAAGCTCAGGGCTCTAAGATAAAGCTCTTCTGATACTTTTGCATCCTCAAAGTACAGCCGGTCTGTATACAGTTGGGTAAATTTCATGAATATATGTCCTGGTCATATTTCACTCCAAAATCAAAAGAAATGTTTAAATAATGCCTAATTATTTGCATTGCAGTATCTCTGGGTGTGCTATGGGAAAACAGGTTGTGCAAGAAACTGAAGCACAATAAATGACATGTACTGTTAAAACCATTGCATTAATATCTTTAATATACATATATATATATATATATATATATATATATATATATATATATATATATATATATATATATATATATATATATAAATGGAAACATTTAAACCCCATAACCACCCCTCCAAATCCCCAACCCAACCCTAACACCCAACCAATACAAAAGGCCACATAAAAGTATATACAGATGATTATAGACACATATAAAAAAAAAATACAAAGAAAAAAAATATCTAATAATATTTACACATCCAATAATGTCAGGTATCTGCCCCATTTCTCTATAAACAAATTTGATTTACCCATCCTTCAAAACGACCACCACCCTCCCCATCTCGGAGCACCACTCATGAAATGAGGGCGCTCCAGCCAACCTCCAAACCCTTAAACGAACCTGTCTGTTGATCATGATGCTAGTTAGGACCCAACTCTTCATATGCCTATTCTCGAAGTCACTGACCGCACCATTGCCCAAAATACAGAGTCTGGGGCAAAATGAGAGCCGCGTGCCCAATACATCACATACAAGACTCTGAACTTTTGACCAAAACTCCTGGATCTCAACACACCCCCAAAAGACATGGGATATGTCTCCATCCTCTGATTGGCATCGCCAGCAGGTGGGTGTGTCTTTAAGACCAAGCCTATACAAGCTAGACGTGGTCCAACAGAAACTATGTAAAATCTTGAAGGCGTACCGTTGCATCCTACTTTTCTTTTTAAATGAAAAGTACTTTTGCCAGTTGAGTAGGTTGGCATGTTAATTAATCCAAACATTAGGATCATATTTAGTATATTTAGTCAAAAAAATAAATAAATAAAAAATACTTGTTACATTACACATTGCGCCAACATAAGCAAACTTATGTTTTGGGTGGCATTTGCACTGCCTGGCACACCTGTGGCTATGCTACTGTTGCATTGTCGCATTATTTTCATGACAATATGCACTTGGAAAATCTCTCATTCTCATTGATCTAGGGGTGCATGATATATCATTTGCCAATATATCACTGGCCAATAATTGGGATAATCGAAATATTAATGCGTTGATAGTGGAATTACAGATTGTGAAATATGTGAAAATGCAAAAGCGCACTTTTTACTAGGGCTGTCGATTTAACACATTGATTCAGTGCAATTAATTCTATATAAAAAAAATAACGTGTTAAAAATATGCAATTAATCATGCAATTCAAGCTTGAAATACCACTTATTTTCAGCAGGGGGCAGTAAGCAAAACTCCAGCTGTACAGACAACAAAACACACTTCTGCTTGCTTGACACTAGCAACAGCACAAGATGTTCAACGATATGGAAACAAACGATATATTGCCTTTTTAAAGCCATTAATTTTTTGGTTTTAACACATTCGTTACTGATCTTCCGCAATATAGTATTGCTTTTTTATGATCTTATTATAATTATAATAAATATTATATTTATAACTATTTACAATTATTTAATCATTGTATATTGAATTATTGTCATTTCAGGGCCTTTCTCAGCAAATATTTATATATTCGATTAATTGCGATTAATCGATTAATTAATCGGCATATCATGTAATTAACTCGATTCCCTTGATGGCCCTAGTTTTCACATATGAATGTTACTTTGGGGCCATCATTGCCATGTTTTTGCTCATTACTTCATGAAACATAAACATTGACATATAGTTTCTAACAGCAGATGATCCAGATTAAAACGTGGTTTTCAAAATAGATATAAAAGAAAATATCTTTCTTTTGATTTTGGGATGAAATATGACCTGGACATGTTCCTGGCAGGTTTCATGAGATTCACCCCAGTATTTTTATTAAGATCTCTGGTCCAGATTCTAGTATGTAATGAATTATTTCGCTCGTTTCTTCTGCTCAGTGAGAACGGCCCTCAGATCACATATGTACGAGACTTCAAAGCCAAAGTTCAGTACTTCAGATTCTGGTGTCAGGTGAGTGTTTCCGTAAATTCTGCTCATATGATCCAATAGCGTTGTTTAATTATTATACATTTATAAAACTTGTCAATGCTGAATAACAACGTTGATTGTGTTGGCAGTTTTAACTTTTGGTTTGTTATTTCTTATCACAGCAATTAGCGATGCCACAGCACATAAAGATCACAGTCAGTCGCAAAACGCTGTTTGAAGATTCATTCCAGCAGGTATTCTTCGAATCATCATTTCTGTCATGACATGAACAACCTAGTCTCATAGAATCTTACTTTACCTACATTTCTGTGATTTATTACGTGGCTCATTGTACGTATCGCAGCAGTTTCCAGGTGAAATGAACACTAGAGGTGCTACAACAATGACTTTTAATCCCTTTCAAACAAATCACAAGTAAAACGGCAGATTATCAGTTCATTTACTTACACTTTTCGACCTGTTCCTCACACAATGGTACCTCATGACAGCTACACACGTTGTTTTTTTGTTTTTTTTCTCCCCAATTTGGAATGCCGAATTCCCAATGCGCTCTAAAGCTGCGTACACACTGCCAGCGACATCACGTGAGACAGTGACGCCATCCCATTCATTTTCAATGAGAGCTGGAGACTTCCAGCGACACGAGCTGTCGCGACCGTTGGCGACCGGATGTGGGCGTGTCCAGCGACAAAGTTGAGACAAGTTTAACTTTATTCAAATGAAGAGCGACTTACAGGAGCGACAGCCAATTCGAGAGAAGATGGTAGAGCTCACGTGATCCTTCTCTCTCTCAGCTCCTGCAGTAATGGAAAGATCAGGGGACCCACCCTCTGCAGCAGCTCATCAAACTGGGTCCTGTCTAGCCTGAAGTACTGCTGGAACCGGACTTCATCCAGCCGCAGCTCCTGCACCAGCCGGTAGAACTCACCATGCTGACTCCGAGATTGGCTCTACCCTCCACATTATAGCGACCATTATGGCGACCATGAAGAGGTTACCCCATGTGACTCTACCCTCCACATTATGGCGACCATTATGGCGACCATGAAGAGGTTACCCCATGTGACTCTACCCTCCACATTATGGCGACCACGAAGAGGTTACCCCATGTGACTCTACCCTCCACATTATGGCGAGCATGAAGAGGTTACCCCATGTGACTCTACCCTCCACATTATAGCGACCATTATGGCGACCATGAAGAGGTTACCCCATGTGACTCTACCCTCCACATTATGGCGACCACGAAGAGGTTACCCCATGTGACTCTACCCTCCACATTATGGCGAGCACGAAGAGGTTACCCCATGTGACTCTACCCTCCACATTATGGCGAGCACGAAGAGGTTACCCCATGTGACTCTACCCTCCACATTATGGCGAGCACGAAGAGGTTACCCCATGTGACTCTACCCTCCACATTATAACGATCATGAAGAGGTTACCCCATGTGACTCTACCCTCCACATTATAACGATCATGAAGAGGTTACCCCATGTGACTCTACCCTCCACATTATGGCGAGCACGAAGAGGTTACCCCATGTGACTCTACCCTTCACATTATGGCGAGCACGAAGAGGTTACCCCATGTGACTCTACCCTCCACATTATGGCGAGCACGAAGAGGTTACCCCATGTGACTCTACCCTCCACATTATAACGATCATGAAGAGGTTACCCCATGTGACTCTACCCTCCACATTATGGCGAGCACGAAGAGGTTACCCCATGTGACTCTACCCTCCACATTATGGCGAGCACGAAGAGGTTACCCCATGTGACTCTACCCTCCACATTATGGCGAGCACGAAGAGGTTACCCCATGTGACTCTACCCTCCACATTATAACGATCATGAAGAGGTTACCCCATGTGACTCTACCCTCCACATTATAGCGACCATGAAGAGGTTACCCCATGTGACTCTACCCTCCACATTATAACGACCATGAAGAGGTTACCCCATGTGACTACCCTCCACATTATAACGATCATGAAGAGGTTACCCCATGTGACTCTACCCTCCACATTATAACGATCATGAAGAGGTTACCCCATGTGACTCTACCCTCCACATTATAACGATCATGAAGAGGTTACCCCATGTGACTCTACCCTCCACATTATAGCGACCATGAAGAGGTTACCCCATGTGACTCAACATTATAGCGACCATGAAGAGGTTACCCCATGTGACTCAACATTATAGCGACCATGAAGAGGTTACCCCATGTGACTCTAAATTATAGTGACCACGAAGAGGTTACCCCATGTGACTCTAAATTATAGTGACCACGAAGAGGTTACCCCATGTGACTCTACCCTCCACATTATAATGACTACGAAGAGGTTACCCCATGTGACTCTACCCTCCACATTATAATGACTACGAAGAGGTTACCCCATGTGACTCTACCCTCCACATTATAATGACTACGAAGAGGTTACCCCATGTGACTCTACCCTCCACATTATAATGACTACGAAGAGGTTACCCCATGTGACTCTACCCTCCACATTATAATGACTACGAAGAGGTTACCCCATGTGGAAAGTGTCACAGAAGCACCACAAAATGACATCGTTGATTCAGCAATTGTGTTTTTTTCTCACATATGCTTTCTATGACACTTTCGGTTAGGTTTGTGTAGGGAGGTACCGTTTTGTTGATTTAAAACTTGATATAATGCACTAACCTTAATAACCTCATCTTTTGAGTTTGGGGAATTTAACTTGCTTTTAGCGCCACACGGTGGACATTTCAAATGGAAACTGACACGATTAACTGCTTTCGTTTTACAAGAATATCACCGTGGTTTCGTAATTTTACAGATATTTAAATAATATTACGTGAAACGTGACTATTTGTTTTTACTATGGCTGTTAATTTACCGTGTTTATTTAGTACAATTAATTATATTAACAAATATTCGCAACAAAAATGTCTCAGATTCCTTCCATCGGAGCAATTCAAGCTTGAAGTACCAGCTGTTTTCAGCAGGGGGCAGTAAGCGAAACTCCAGCAGTATAGGCAATAGTTAACTGTTCGGAGAACAAACCACACTCATGCTTGATTCAAGGGATATTTTTAGCTTTTATGGGGGCATATTATTTCTAACCATATAAATGAATGAATTCTCAATCTAAAGAATTGAAATGCAGATAATTAATGTAAGCAAACTCCATGTTTGCTCCGCTGAGAACAACAAATCTACATTTGTGAAAGTGTACGTGTGCATTTTGGTGACTGCATTAATAATGTGGGATATTATTTTACTTTCACATGAATCGTTATACTCTAAAGCTTGTGGTGTATCCAGTTTTATGCTAAAATAGGTTTTTAGTGGAGATCAACCGTAATTCCAGGTGCACATTGATCAGACTTCTGTCATTATGTGAAATGACATTTGCTCGTGTCTCTCGTCAGATCATGAGTTTCAGCGCACAAGATCTTCGACGGAGACTCTGGATCATCTTCCCTGGGGAGGAGGGGCTTGATTATGGAGGCGTGGCCAGGCAGGTTCCACGTTCAGTTCAGGAGAATAAAGATCTAACCGTTCTAGAATGAGAATTTGCTGCCTGTTTGGAATTATTTTGGTCTTTAATTATGTAAAATAATAATAATTGTCCCACTGTGTTTGTTGTAGGGAGTGGTTCTTTCTGTTGTCTCATGAGGTGTTGAACCCCATGTACTGCCTGTTTGAGTATGCGGGAAAAGACAACTACTGCCTCCAGATAAACCCCGCCTCCTCCATCAACCCCGACCACCTCAAATACTTCAAGTTCATTGGACGCTTCATCGCCATGGTAACGTTTCCTTGCCTTGTTTTTGCTCATTTTAAGATGTCTCTGTACATGTGATCATAAATGAAATAACCCGTCAAACATCGTCAAATTTACCACTACAGAGTTCACACAAGGTCCTGAAAGTGCCTGAATTTAGCTTTTAGAAATGTAAGTACTGGAATACCTGGAAAATCACCTTGTTTTGTAGAAATGTGCTTGAGATTATAACAAAAAAAATTTCCGTGTAATGTGTGTCCATCAAAGATGACATCCCACGATATCCTTTCTGCTCTTCGCAGTCAGTTAAAAAAATAGCACGTATGTGCTTTAAAAAAAGAGACTTTAAAAAATGAACCGTAACACCTGTGCAAGTCTGTGAGATGCGCATTAAACTCTTAAAGTGACAGTACCATTATAGCGCTTGTTTTACAAATGAATGTAAACTTAATGTTATTACTTTTCTAAATTGTACACATTATTTCAAACACTGACCGCTCATATCATTATTATAAGGAATAATATTAATTGATGAAGTAGTTTTATATTTTTAAAACGTTAAATGTGATTATAATAAGACAAATAAATACATTTTTTCTGCCATATATTGTCAATTAAGTGTTATCATGTCAAATTGAGATATCGAATCGTGAACCTCATATTGTATATTGAACTGAATCATGAGATAACCATATTGTCCCATCCCTACAGACCGATATATAAATATATATACATATTTAGGATGATATTTGGATATATGATATATGTATCGGGCATCCTGCTCTCTAGACATCGGTATCGGCCATTGATAAACTCATACCGGTTGACCACTACTCAGGATATTCT